>OY756425.1:31015096-32339384 GCA_963576905.1 Mystacides longicornis
ACGTTTAGGCCTTATATGTGCAAAATAGATTTAAAGTCTACTGTTTTTTCCGACATTTAACATTCAAAATCACGTTCCACAGTTCAGACACTTGTTGTGCGTGATCACATAACACAGTAATGTTTCTAGTAATGGTATGTTGCAAATATCCTCGAAAGGGCACGTATCTTCACTTTCGTTTGCCTCCATCACTCAAATCACCAGACTGTATAGATATATTTGGTCGTGGAGTTATCGCATCCGCATCCTGTGTGATAGGTCTTGATGGCCATTTCAAGGAAACACTGCATCGTTATCTCAATGAGAGTTTATCTGCAAATTTTTTTTAAAAGAAATTGCATATTAATAATAGTCAATCAGAATGCAATAAAACAATAATTGATCTATAGAGGATATGTAGGAATTCATACAAATGAATGACCCCACTGTATACGTAATCGTAAGAGGCAGATAGATAAAATGCTAAAAGTAATTATAAAGTAAACACAAAAACAAAATATGCCTTTTATAAATAACTATCTTTCCCGACAGACGTTGTCCTGTAGTCCTTACTATGAATATTGATTTCGACTTTGTAATTTATACAAAAATATGTTTAAAATATATTTGAATGTTAAAAAAATTATTTCTAAAAGCTCGAAGAAATTCTAGGTATCAAAAATCTGCATACTAATGTTTAGAAAAAAAAAGTAAATAAAAATTGTGCTGTTATGGAATTTATCACAGATGGCGTTGTTGTCAGTAGGTACATCCGTTCCATACTAACTTTAATATTATATTTTATATTATTCGATATCCACTTTTTCGATTTTTTGTTAGTTATTCTGTTATTTGGAGCGGAGAAGAATCCAATACACTAAGCATCATAAAAATCTGTTCAGCCAATCTCGAGTTGAGTGTTCGCACTAATCCTGCTCTCTTTTATATTATAGATTTATATCATTAGATAAACAATAACATGGAATTGCTCAAATAGTAAGAATAATTATTATGTGACTATAAGATTAAATAGATATTTCAAATAACTGAATGGTCTCAGATCGGACAGAATCAGTTGGCTGAGAGAAAATGTTGTGAGGCCTTGAGTTTCACCAGCTGATGCCTTACGATAGAATTATTCTCTATTTTATATTTTTTTGTTATGATCAACCCCAAATTTTCCCTCCTACACCACTCTCTTATTTTCCCTCATGAATATGGAGGTTTATGCTGTTTCATGTGATCTCAGTCAATAGTGACCTCAGAAAAACAAGGTTCAAATCTAACCCACAAATATCATCATCATCATTGGCGCTACAGCCCATTGTGAGCCTTGGCATCCTCCAGAATTCCCTGGCATTCTCCCCTGTCCATCACCCCCTTGCCCTGAGATCCTCCTTCACGTCATCCATCCACCTCAGCCTCGGTCTTCCCACACTACGTATCCCCTCTGGTTTTGTACTAAGGTTCTTCCTTGGAGGTCTGTCATCCTCCATTCGCTGGACATGCCCCAACCATCGAAGCCGATGTATTTTTTAACCCACAAATATATCAATCTTTATTGGCATCAACTTTTGTATCCGGATGTATGCGGAATTATCAAATCATGAAAGTTTTGAATTGTACGAAAATAATAGTACAGATTTGAAATTTTGAAACCCAATAGATAAACCTTGGTTATTGTTGGAGCCCCGTTAATTGATTGATAAAAAAAATAGATTTAATTCATCTTAACACAACAATTATTGGTTCGTTTGGACGAAGTTCAATGGTTGCTTCAGAACATCTCAAGCGCTCAAGCTTATTTAAACTCAATCTGTTAGGACAACTCGTATGGCTCTGAAGGTGATTCCACAAAATGAATGAAGTGTTGTCAAGCAGAGTTTGAAAAAATACTATAACCACAACAGTGAATGAGATATGAAACCACAAAAAGATACCACAATGGCGTTATTAACCACTATCTGACAAGAAAAGTAGTCTCTATTGTCCATAAACGGTTCACCTGGCATTTTATACAGGGAGATTTATGGTATTTTAATAAATAAATTAACACTTTTCTATACAAAGGTGTCAGTACAGCCGGCGGAACTTATTGGCAATTTTTTCTAGTCAACCGGTACTGTCCAGTTTGAAGTTGTTGTTACCCTGGCGATTATGAAGCTGGCTTTCATATTGGAGGTTGTGATTTCGATTCCAGGCGCCGATCATCTTCCTCTTTCACGACACAAGCTTTCAGTAGCTTAGTGTGAAAGAGTGTATTTGTGTTCACTTTGAGTGAGCACAGATTCATTTTCATAAAAAAAAAACAAATCAATCAGAATTATATAAATTAATTATATAAAACTAACTGACTCGCCCCTTGAACTTCGACCTAACCCAGAATAAAAAAAATTCTCCTCTGTTCTCTCTGGACAAAAACTCCCGGTTTATTATGCAATGTTTGTTACATATTAACCTTTTCTACTTGTAACTACCCTCCAAGGAGAGGTGTTAAACTCATACTCCGCTTAAACCTTCCTGGAGATTAGTAGAGCAGATTTTCATTGCAATATATTCACTGGTCGTTCAATCTATTGAGTACACACACACAAGCATCAACCATTCAGTTATATTATATAATATATAGATATTTAATTTATCATTATACCAATTTTCAGTATTCATACAGTCTAGACAGGCCAGTCTGTTGGATCAGCTAGTACTTATTATAATGACTGTGGAAGATGGCCTGAAAACTTATTATAGTCTCCGCGCTAATCTAATAAATAAAATAATATCATCACTTTCGTGTATGAGCAAAAAAAATTCATTCCCTGTATTAATAATGGGTAAATAAAAAAAATAAAATTATCAATATTTAGATAATTTCACCGTTCAATTAATAGACAAGCAGGCAAAATATCTAGGAGTGTTCAAACACATTTTGTCACTACATATGTGAATTAGATTATAGTGTACGCTACATAAAAAACATATCGGGGTCAACAATCCTAGCAGTGTACATATACATATATGATATGATAAAAAACTGTTCACACTAGCGGCTATGCGTACTCACTATGATATCACATCTGATATATCAATTGTATAATCATTACTCTGTTTGTTCTGTATAAATAGTATTATACATGGTCCCCTTTAGGGTGCACAGAGAGGCAAACAGAGCCTTCATTATGAGACTATGAATCTTACCATAATAATTCGGAAAAATTTGCTTTTGATGGACGTCTATTCTTTCAACGACATATAGAATATCGTAACGTGTATCACATGTGATTTACTTCCTACTTCACCGCCATCTATAAGATTTTTTAAAAGTTAACACATCTATAGAGGAATTCATTGTTTTTATTACAAATTTTGACCCATCGAACTTCATCCCGCATCCGTATCAACAATAATTATCACATACATAATGAAATAAATAATTAGATAAATTTAATTCAGTTTTTATGTCATAAACAGTAACTGTATTTAGTTCATGTAATAAGTAAAATTATTGATTTATTCTGAATTAGGTGGAATTTTGACGGGCGGGTCAGCTAGTTAAATAAATAAAATAAGAACTTTTCAATACAAATATATTGGCATAATATAGTCGGTTCTTTTTAAGATTGACCAAAATAAAATACCTTCCAATTTAATAGTTGTTTTCTGCACAATTAAGGTGTTAAAATGTTGACCACTCAAAAATTTTTCAGCCAAATTTAAAAAATGGCTGACAATCTAAATATTAAAATACCGCCTCAAAAGGGGCGTGAACATGCGTGAAAAAGTCATTCTCTCGATGAATAGATAATAAGAGATGGGACTTAATACCTTTAGTAGTTTCTTTCAGTCGATTAGTTCAGTCTACTCCAGGTATAAATTTCAAGTGAAAAATAAATTCTTCATTCAATGGCAGTGCTTTAACATGGGTCATATTTAAGTTCTTTAAAACCTCAGTTGTGTACAACCAAAAAATAATTTCAAAATATCCTTCTTTTATTTTTAAATGAGGTGGTTGATAGACCAGCGGTTACGACGCGGGCTTTCGCGCTGTTTCGTGCGGAGGTCTTGGGTTCGAATCCCGCCCGTTTGCTTACTGTGAATAATGTCAAAAGTGTATTTGTGTTCGCTTCGAGTTAGCACAGATTCATTTTTCAAAAAAAAATTTCTTGTTAGATAAATAATTATATTTGTTACTTACTACATTAATGTTTTTGAAATTAGATATCATTTACTTTTAGGACCACTTTATGTAATATTATCTATTTTTTTAATATTCTAGGAATAGGTATATCAAGTAGTATAAAATTATTAATATAGTCATAACACCGAAAATAATAGAAAAGACAAATAAATATTATTCTTGATGAATATTTCCCAAATGTCACACATCTCATTGAGAGGATACCAATTTCCAATTTAGGATGCCACATTATGCAGGTGTCATTTTTTGGTAAAACGAAAAAAATTTGAATGAGTGAAATAAATTAATATTCCTTTAAAGTCTCGTTGGGCAAGAGAAGGAAAAAACATCATGTGTAATTGTCTAAAGGGCTGCAAAGTGGTGGTACTGGTGGATAGTACCGTTGGTCAATTTTGTCCTTTTTCAATTTCCTTGGGCAACTAAGGGTTAAGAATCACTATGATAATATATAATTTTAGTGTTTTGGTTTTGCTACAAAGTCGTCGGGGCTGGTTTGAGTCAATGCATTGTTCATTCCGTATCTTTGCAGTGAGCCAGAGTCAACAGGACGGACGGAAGAAATAATAGCTGTGGAGATAGTAGATACCTCATACACCGACTTTGTTTATATTTTATTATTTGATGAGCTGAAAATAACATCTATATTTATTTTGTGAAATTTAACCTACTTAAGGAGAAGAGTTTTAAGAAGTTGTGGGGCTAGTACGAGTTTTATCAAAAGCTAATTGCACGCAAATAGTGTTCTTAAATCAACAATCGAATCATTCGATCATTTTAGTATGAAAATTTTTCGAAACTCTTTAGATGATCGTTTCGATATTCGATCATTGAAAACTTATACTAGGGCTACTGTTTTAACTATATATTTATACAAGATTTGGTAATTATTAAGTTCCCGGGCTGATTCGATTTCCACGATTTTTTATATGAAACACATATCAACTTTATATAGAAATTGTTAAATAAGAATGTTATAGATTAATTTGATAACATTTCAAGTATTTTATCAACAAAGTGAAAAAAAAATCAATTTAAAAGTAGCTTATTTTCTCATATAAACTTTACATTGCATGGAGTGACGTTTTATTTTTAGATTCTCAAGTTAATGTTGTTTGTTTGGAAAATGAAGATGATGCTGGTTTTTGACGTTTAATTGGTCAATTTGGTTAGGTTTGGAGATTTGACAACATTTCCGAATGATAACACAACGATTTGAATAAGTTAGGTTAAGGTTGGAACGTAGTTATAGCGAAGGGGTTTGGGCAGTGGCACCCCCCATACCTTTTTGGACACCTCATCGAGTGATAACACTACACATGTTTATTTAGAACTGTTTGTCAAAAATCGAATCAGCCTGCGAACTTAATAATTACCCAAAATTTTAAACACAAGGCAAAGCACAAACATTGTTAATGGAAAGTGGTCACTCTAAGCAGCTTTCTAAATAGCAGTAGAAAATTGACGTAAGCCTGTAGTGGTTCAAATTTGAAAAAAATTATAATTTAAAAATCTAACACGAATTGATCAATGCAATGGTAGTAAATAGTTGCTTATATAATTTGTAAGTTATCGACAGGCTTATTGATGTTCTAACCTTCCACTAATAATGTTTGAATTCAGATCACTATGGGCTTAGACCATCTTTTACCATATTGTTTTGTTATCTATATATTAATATGTGAAGGAAAAACTTTGTGACCATTTTTACGAAAATTGCGCAGACAGAGGAGTATGAAATTTCGTACGCTCATAGTTTATGTAGAGAAGGAGCGGCATTTGCTAATATTTTTTTTTAATTTTGCAATAAAATAGATTAAATCAATAAAAAAAAAACATTACAAACATTACAGTAATGTTATGTATTTGATCCTCACACACATTTCGATGTATTTGATATTGACACAGACGCATACATTCTTTGGTTTATCTGTGGTCAAATTGAGAATAGATTAATATTGTTTGTCTTTAATAATAATAAAAGAAATTTTTGTACATATCAACATTTCCAATTAGACGTATCCATGTCATTGTTTTGGAAAGAAAAATGTGAAATAGCGCTCTCTCAGTCATTGACAATGGAATCTTAGTAAAATTCAAACAAAAAATATAATTTAAATTAGTTATGGTCGAATTTCAAGCACTGGTCGACCACTAGTATTAATAAAAGCAGAATAAGTATGTTACTTTATCAAAAGGCAACAATACAATTATTTATAATGCCACTTTCAAAATTTAATAATACCTAAATCACAATTTTTTTTATTAACGTGTGCCGTTTTTACAGAGAAATTGATGACTTATTAAAAAAATAAAAACTAGAATCATCCAACGAATTGAAGTCATTAAAAAATTAAAAACTAGAATCATCCAACGAATTGAAGTCGTCAGTGATAAAGCACAGCTATTGTTGCAGTAAAGAACTGAAGACCTTAGAGGCGAAGTATTATACTGAAGGCTGAGACTATGGGTTGTGGAGCTATTGTAATGAATAAAAGAAAACATCAAGCTAAATGTTTTGGCCAATGTGATGTGCAAAGGCACTAAGTTACAGAGGTTGACACAGATTAATCTACGCGGATCTGATTATCTATGACATCCAATGTGACAGATGCCCATCTGAAAAACCTGAGCGGTTGATAGAACCAAGGTGTAGATATGGTTCTGGCAGACCAATCTTACCACTGTAATGTTTGATGATGAAAACTAATATTTCTGTTTGGAGTTATTAACAAATTAAACAATTATTCATTGTTTGTTATCATTGGAGTAAATGAATGAAAACATTGATAACTCTAATTCAGTGATTCACAAAATGGTTATATATTTCCAGGGGTCTACAAGATTTGCAAGAGGTACATCACAATATGGGTATCTGTTATTTTATAAAAAAAACACACAAACAGGTACATTTGATTTGAGTTGAGTGCAATAAACCTACCATTATGAAACAATGGAAATGAGATGTCTATGAGAATTTTTCATAGGAATGTTTACATGCACGTTTACAATATACACCTGACAGTTATATCTTCATGCTAATTCATAACAACTTTAAACACACACAGACAGTTTTATTAAAAAAGGAATTTTCAGTTCGTGAAATTGGTTTGATCATTATTTTTTACAAATAATACAATTCAAAGAATCTAGTTTTAATTAAATTGCTGATAATTATCTGATATTTCCATATCTTTGTTAGAAATCTGATATGGTCGAATAAAATTTATAAAACAAAGATAATAATAATAGATGAAAAACTATTAGATTAACTTTCTTGGGAAGAAATATAAGCTTAACCTAACATTGTATGCGGAGTATTACAACATCACTAAAGCCCTCAAGATATAAAAGTTCATGTCCTATTTCAATCTGAATATAATATTGTGTATGTTTAAGGAAACAGGATGGGTTTTATGTGAATAGAAGTATAAAGATCCTAATATGAAAAGGAACATTTGATACATAATGCATGACTCATTTGCTCACACACACAGAAGACTCTCCAATGAATATCATACCCATCGCTAACTTGTAAAATAATATAACAACACATGCAATGTCTACTCGTGTTACAAAAACTAATCATAAAAGATCTACATTTATTAGACCTTCGATAATATCTAACCGCAAACATTATCTCCACGAAAAGACGTCTAAACAAATTTGCACAATGTAAAAAAAACTAATGACATTTCGTTGATGCAGTAATAGTGATGATGCTAGAGAAACACGAGTCCCCTCATTGTAAATATTCAATAAAAACATTACTCTTTTTGAATTTTGTGTGTTTACGTATTTAAAAGTCGTCGTGAGGAAGTTCATTATGCAAATATGATTGTTTTCACGCCTCCGCTAAACATAATAATCAAGTCTCAAACACCCTCCCACGAATTTTAACTATTTAATTCTCGATTTCAACTTAAAATAACATTAAGATAATCATTTAAATTCGATGTATAAATACCTTAAATATTATGATGTTTAAAAGAAGAATATCCTTAGATGATAAGAAATCATGTTGAACAAATAAAAATAAACAATAAAATCAAAAAGTACCACAATATAATATTATAGTATCGAACATGTAAACCCGATTTGATAACGCCGAACGCCACCACACACTACTAGAAGCAAAAAAATACTAAACTCCTAGTTTCAAAAGCGACCGCACCAATACGATTTTTTGGCGCTGGCATCTCAACTCTTTGCCACCCTTCTTCGAATTATATTTCGGTAGCTGTGTAGTTAAAACACATATTTTCAAAAACTCTAAATATTGATTTAATTTAAATTGATAATTTTTATTTTTTTAGTAAATAAATTTCAGTGTAACAACCACATTACATTTGCAGTCAAGACCTTGATTCTAAGATCCAGTCATTGACAAAAATGCGTGATCAGTCCAATATCAATCCCACATCAACCCTATTCATCACCAGCTAGGTATTTAGTTTCAAGCTACAATCATGCATTAATCAAACCAACACCACCTATATAAGAAATCAAACCATTTCCCGAAAATGAAATGGTCCATAGCAAGGGCGTCGCCAAGGGGGGGCAGGGGGGGCAGCTGCCCCCCCCCTAGAGATTAAAAATGTAGGCAACTGCAGAGCAACCAAAGTTCTAAGACCGTGATTTGCCGTTAAATCCAAAAAAATCTTCATACTCTTGACTATACTTAAAATTCATATATTTCTCATCCTCCATAATATAGGATATACGGAAAATAGCCTATGACTGGGTTCAATTGCCCCCCCCCCCCCTAGGCCTCGGGCTGGCGACGCCCTTGGTCCATAGTATGTCGATTGTCGACCACCAGAGATCTAAGGCGAATTGCAAGGAGTCCACGACATCGAAAATAATTTGGGGGTCCATGAAATAAAACTGGGATCAATTAGGGATCACATACATGCAGGTTATCATGTAATGGCATATTGTGAATAAAAAATTTGTTGGTTATTTTACATACAGTGTAACGTAACAGGTAACGAATTTTTAATTGGATTCATCTAAATTTAATTAATACCTAAATATTTAAAAAAAAAAATATTTTCAAATTATATCTTAACTGTCAAAATAATACCACAAACTTTAAAATAATAGAAATTTACAACGTTTATGGTGAGTAGCAGGAATATTGTCAAAACCGAAAAACATGTTCTCCTAAAAAGTTTGGGAACCTGATAAATACAAGAAATAATTGTAAAGATTTTTATTTTTTGATAAAATCAATAAAATGTTATTATGAGTAATTGTAATTTAAAATATATTTTATAAGAATGTATCTTAAATTGAAAAATACTAGGAAAATATAAATAATATTTACTAATAAAATATAAAATACTTTGTCATTGTATTGAATCAATGAAGATCCTCTCGATAGAGGTGTCATTAATAGTTAATGCACTGATGAAGCTATTGCCCAACTTTAAAAGCGGGAGACGACGTTCGTCACATTGAGACGGGTGATTTTAGTTGCTTATAAGAAAAAAAATGGCATGTTTACTACGAAGCCAAAACGGAAAGAGCGCGTGTTAAAACGAGTAGGTATGCAAGTACACGGCATATATATGTATTGGGTTCATATCATTTTCTTATGTGTATTGGTATGCCTACTCTGCACTTGTCTATGGTTCAGTATGGTAGCCATTCACCATGTCTACTTGGTCTACGCATATTTCTGCCTGAAGATCTGTCATACTTCATAGTCGCCGGATAATTGCTGTTAAGTATCGATTGCTCATTAATTTTCTTATTAAAGGTGAACGAACATATTAAAAGCGACCCCAGGATTGTGTTTATATAAGTTTTGTTAAATTATCGCGATAGTAAAAAGTCAAATTGTCTCTAAGGTTATGTCTCATTCGGTGGTAATGGTGTTGTGTTATAAAGTAAACAGTTCCCAAGTGTTTGGTTATAATTAAAAATATGTTCATGGAATATGGCGTTTGTGAAACACGAAAATTCCTCGGTTTATACGGCAGAAAGCAACGTTTACACATCGTACGCCTCACTAGTAAGTATTTTATGTCTAAATTTACATATTCACATTACAACACCCCTAGGGTGGTGTATGGTGTACACATTACCTACTTATATTATGGATTTACCATTTGCGCTTCATAATTGCACCTTTTTCATCAAATCTCATCCCCTTGCCGCGTTTTCATCTCGAAACGAACCATTATCACGTGTTTAACAGATCGCACCGTATTTTCGTGCTAAATCTGAGGTTATTTGACCTACCTATGCTTTCTTAATTACCTTGCCTGGAAACAATCCGATTCTATGTTAAATTGAGATCCAGAGCAAAACTTTTGGTGGAATTATCACATACAAGGATATAATTTTCATATCAACATGTATAATAAATTGAGAAACTACATATTGGGATTTGGTACATAGCTAACCTTAGGATTTTCCAAGATACATACTAAAATATTGTTTTTCCCCTAGTTTTATAGAGTTGATCAGTATTTTTTATACTATAATAGAGTTTTAATATTTAAAAGTGACATTTATTTGTGTTTATAAACATAGTATTTTTACATACTTTTTAAGTATTGTGTTATTAATAATGTGTAGTCATAATATGAAGCATAATTTTAATATCTTCCAATTTGTAATAGATATAATCTATTTATCTTTTTAAAAAAAATTGGCCTACAAAATGTGCTTATGCTGAATGCTACACCTAACCTATAAGTTTAGTATGATTTCTTTCTACAGCAAATAATTTCAACAAATAACAACTCTTATTAAGTAGGTAAATAATTCAAATGAAATGTTTAATGAACATTAAATTACATTTTTTGTTTCTTTTTTTTTGTACAGTTCCTTACTCTTTGAGTATATGTGCGTGAAAGGACAAAATTATAAATTGCGACTGTTAAAAAAATCCTAGTATAAAAAAAAAAACTACCAACATATTCTGCAAATAATGGTAAGATTATTTGTTATTTTACCTTTCTTTAAAATTTTATTTACCTATTATTAACCATCTATTACATATTAATATAAATCTTTTTAAACCCTTATTCCTAGTTTGAATAAATCCATTATTGAATCATTTGAAGTTAAAAAATACCCCTTATATCATTTTTATTTCAACTAATATTTAACCTTTTTTTGTAATGGCAAACAAGAAAGACTAACGAACTGTTTTTTATCATTTTTCCCTGAATTAACTCTGTAATATTATTGGAATAAATATTTGTGAAATTTTCTGTGAATGAACATTATACTGTACCTACTTTTAATAAAAAATAATAAGACTTGGAATCATTTGAAACAATGTGCCTCAGAAAGAATATGGACATCTCGAACAATGCTGTCCTCCTTTTGGCACAGTCCTATCACCTCTACCATATTGTAGAGGAGATGGACATGTGTAAAGAATGTCAAATGACACTAGGCTTCTTCTTCCTATGAAGTTTCTGAATACGAGGTTAGACCTACTCATCAAAGAGTTAAAATCCTCTCAATCATTCCAGGAGGCTGTACTGAGCGACTTATTCTAAAAGTAAGACCAGTCACAATAGACCCTTAACGGGATGCAGTGACAGCAGGTCTAGCAAATAATAATCATACTTTGAGCAAAACCGAGCTCAATGGAGTCATCTTATTACCTCCCTAGACTCTCTAAAAAGAGCATTGATGATTTATAAGTATTGTCTATGTTGTGTTGCAGGATAACCAAAATGACATTGTATTTGAACCTACAATGCCCACGAACACATCAACAATGGTACATGACGCATCCAACTCCTACACGCCTTCAACTTCCAGTCATGACTTTGCCAAGAACACGACGGGTAGGGAATTCTCCAATAGCCAAGACATGTACACCTTCCCTATGCCCATCAAGACGGAAGTAGATGACTCCTGTCAATGGATGCAGGGAGATAGCGAAGCATCACAAAGTAAGTCATCTTATTCAACAGATAGGTAACCAATAGAGTTGGGCCGACTAGTCGCTGCCTTATTATTCAGTGACTAGTTGGTATTTCCTTTCCGTATTCGGATATTGCCGTGGGGTTGCCGGCTAAGAATAGCACCTCTGCTCTTTTTGCTGGTTTTTCGAGCATCCTGTAAGAGGCAGGTAATCGAAAAGGCAGATCGGGACCATGAGGTTGACCACCTCACGTCTTTAAACTGCAACAGGTCATAAGGCACAAAAGGCCTCGGATGCCTGGACCCCATCAGAGGAGGGTTCAGGCAGATAGTGTCGCCCCTGTGAAGGTGCAATGGAGGGCTCTTGATGCCTCCCTACGCTCCCATGTGATGCTATGGCCCCCCGCATTGCGGGTTGGTAAGGGGGGGTCCGCGGTGGGCTTGATTTGTGTGGGGCCAACTTTTTAGGTTGGTTGCTTTGATCAGCCTGGGGGGTTGGTTTCGTGTGGGTTGGGTTTTCTGCGGATTGGTCTCCTCCGGGCTGGCTTGCGATGTGCGGGGGGCCTCAAGGGAGAATGTATGTATGTATTCGGACATCATCAAATGTGTGAACCCCAATACTCGGCCACCTGTATACCACTGTTATTAGCTGTCACTGTGTCTTGGTGCGTGCATGTCGTTCCCATAAGGGGCATGCAAAGAGATGCTGGTTGTTTTGCACCTCGCCATACTCGCATATGTCATTCTTCTGTATAACGCCACTTTTTGAGGTTGCTGTAGCAACATGAGACACTCGTTCTTAATAAATTTAATGCTCTCCATATTGGGTAGGGCAAGCTACTCATCGGCATCTCTGCGGCAAGGGGAAATTTGATGATTTCGTAGATTCACACCACAGAGACAGCCATCGCGTTCTAGATGAGCCGACCATGGGGGCAGTTGTCTCCAAGAAGCTCTTTCTCGACTTAAATCGGCACTGGCGGGGTTGAGATTTATGCATCGAGTGCCTGAGGTCATTTAGTTGCCAAAAACTAGTTGGTACAAATGCCAAATATTCATCACTTTATTGCCTATAGGAAATGAAAAGTAAAACTTTTTATTTTTATTATTATGTATTTTGTAATTTTTTACCCATTACACCGTGACCTGGAGGGGTTAGGCGGAGAGTACAGATTTTCATTCATTCCTATCCAGACAAACTTCTTTTGCTTCATTCAAGGGCATAATGTTCTGTATTTGTCTCCTATTAGTTTTACTCCTGATTTCTTTGCCACCCTTTAAGACGATACCTGTATGATCAGCCCATGTCAATCCAGGTTGGCTATGTCTCCGTTCTCCCATTCTTTTAGATTTGTAGATCTTTTTGTTATTCTTTCTTCATGCATTTTCTTTAATTTAGAGGAAGAACCTATTCACTTTCTTCATTAGTAGTTGGCTGAGGTTCATGTGTCAGTCTTAATTTTTTTCATTGGTTTTCAATTGAAATATCTAGCAATTTCCTCAGTGAAACAGACAGCCTTATTTCATTGATACCTGTCAGTAACTCAGTTCTGAAATGGTTTCCCTTACTTGAAGAATATTGACGAATGTGTTTTGGACAAAATGTACCTTCACCAATGACGAATTTATGGCAAAAGGTCAGGACAGGGAATCAATATGTTGGCATACTCCTAGTTACCATTTTTTTGTTCATGATAAGCTTTTTTGAAATAACAATAAACATTGAGGTAACAAATGTATAAAATTGTTTGTTTCCTTTCTGTTTCAGGTCAATCCCATACCTCAACTAATGTAACAGATAATACTCAACAAACCCCTCCAGCAAACTTCAACCCCATGAACAACCAGCTGCATCAAGGCTTCCCGATCAACTTTTACGAGAGACATCAGGCTCTCGCCAACTCTTTCTTGTCTTCCTATACTCAAGTTAATAATCCTATCAATAACACGGCCGTTCAGAACTACTTCAGGCCTCTCCAAGAACAAGCTGCTCCGGGTTTTGACGGAAAAGACTTTAATGATTTTAACAATAGGAGAAAAGACTTTCACAACCATCTGATGAGAGCCATGTACCCAGTGCCTGTCCCCTACGAGCCTATCGACACCACTTATAATAAGTTACGGAATAGTGCGCAAGTTAACCTGCAAATACCCTCTTACGAGGTTTCCGGTACCGATGAAAATTTTGCTAAAAATAATGATTTATCTCAGAAGGAGGATTCTCAAAAGGGCAACAACACTTACCCGAAGACGGAGTTCAAAACGGAAATAGTGAATTCACCTGAAGCCTTAGTTCATGGAACCAACTACTACTCTACTAAAGGCAATGAAAATAGAAACGACGTGAAACCTCACAATGGGAAATGCGAGATGAATCATCACTTTCAGCACGGTAACTGTTCCAAGGAAGGTGAGCCAGAAGGGTCTAAGGGCAAGTACGCCTGCGAGGGCTGCCACTACAAGTGTCAGTCCGCGGCCATACTCAAAATCCACGAGAGGACTCACTCTGGAGAGAAGCCTTTTGGCTGTAATTTTTGTAACTACAAATCCGGACAAAAGAATAACGTAGCTAAACACGTGCTGGTACATATTAAGGAGAAACCTTATCACTGCCAGTACTGCGAGTACCGCTGCGCTCAGAAGAACAATCTAGTTGTCCACGAAAGGACCCACACGGGTGAGAAACCGTTTGTTTGTACTTACTGCGAGTACAGGACTGTGCAGAAACCCAATCTCGTAAAGCACATGTATTTGCATACCAATGAAAAGCCATTTTCGTGCGACGTTTGTGAATACCGCTGCGTGCAGAAAACGAATCTGATGAAACACAAGCAGAAGCACACGCTGGAGAGACCATTTGAATGCCAGCAGTGCGACTACAAGAGCTCCCAGAAATCTAACCTAACCAAACATAGACATTTACACGATAGAACGAAACCTTATCAGTGTGATTTATGTCCGTATAAAAGTATTCAGAAGTGTAATTTAACTAAGCATCAGTTCACAAAACACGGTGTAAGTTCATCTAATAACAGTAGTGGGGATAGTTCTAGTAGTAATGTTAGTAGTGTAAACGTCAACGTGCCCTCCGTCGTTAGTCATAGTGTGAATAGTCACCCGGCCCCGAGCCATCCCAGCACCGCCTACGAGCCCCAGCAGCCCGACCCCTCTGGCGTCATACAGCTGGGTAACACGACGGAGCAGCACAGTGACACTAGTTTAAAGGATGCCAGATATCCTAATAGTTTAAATGTATGCAATAATACCGCATCATAAAGATGAAATCAATCACAAAAAATTTGAAATTAGGTATATGAAATAATAATAATAATGATTAAAATACATAATAATATTATGTTACAATGAAATAATAATAATAATGAGTAATAATTATATTATGAAGTAACTGTACATATCTTATAACAAATGTGTATTGGTAACAATTCGACTTAGTTTTTATTTGACTTAGCATTTATATACATTTTATTGTTTTCTTTTTTTTTATATATTATTGTAATCATGGTATTATTATTATTATACATATTAATAATATAAATTTTGTGGTGTATTTAGTAAAATTACAAACGTATTTGTTTCAAAGTAACCTCTTGTCTTTCATTTTCTCTTCTTACACTCTATTGAGATCAAATCTAATATAAAGATTCTATGTTAAACAAGGATTGGTTAAATGGAATCTTCTCATTAGTGCCATGTCAGATTCTGATGAGCTATCTGGAACTGGTGTTCCACTTCTTGGATGCCGATCTTGTTTACGGAATTAAGAAAGCTGTCAATTGCTCACAGTGATTTTCAACAGTTGTATACTCTCCATTATAAGATGAAGTTTAACTTATTTGAAGTTGCTAAAACCCCCCCATTCACAATCACTCTGTCCGTCCAAATGTAGAGATATCACTCCAAAAATGACACTGAATGGAGAAAACCAAATGAATGATGTAGAATGATTATTTATTTACTAGGCCTTCTGCCTCCAAGGAGGTCACCGTCACTGCGTCCCATAATGGAACTATGGTGACTGGCCCTGCATCTAGAGTTCGTCGCTCTGCCCGGCCTCCTGGAAGAATCGGAGGCATTTTTTTGGCGTTCAACTCTTTAATTTTATCTTTCATGTAGAATGATGGGTTGAGTCGGATATCCATCGGTCCAAAATTCATTTGCGTCAAGCCATTCGTTCATCACGTCAAATGAATAGTCAATGGGGAAACTCTAGTGGGTGTGGTCCAAATTGTTAATTTCACTTGGTTCAAATTTGTCTCATTTTGTCACTATCCTTCCTCCAGGGTACACATTAGCTGTTTTTAATTGAATAATACCAAACTCTGTGTATTAACATTGTGGGATTTAATGATTGATAAAAAACCCAAATGTTTAGTATCAGTCAAAATGGAGTTACATTGATGATGGTGAATGGGGCTAATATTCCATCTTTTGATGCTGGCCTATCTCTAAGTAATCTAGCTCTTCTCAATCCTCGATCGCTGCAAATAATGTTGTCTATGGTTTCAATGCATTTAAATGGGCATGCCGGAAAGCGGGTTCCTGCTTTTGCACAGTGTGTGTCCCCATTCAAATGCATAGAAACATTCTCTGCGCCCGTCGGTATCGACGTTCTACGTGTTTTCACCCTTAGAATGTCTTAAAATAAAAGTCAATCAAGGCAAAAAAATATCACTTCCAGGCACGGGTATGCAACTTTACTCAACCCAGCATAATGGGTAAGAACACGTAGAAAGCTGATTCCAACCTGTGCTGACCGGCTCAAAGATTGTTTCTATGGTTTTAATGCATTTAAATAGGCACGCCGGAAAGCGGGTTTTTGCTTTTTCTGTGGGTATCCCCATTCAAATGCATAGTAACATTCTTTGGGGAGGACGGCGCGGGTCGGAATCGGCTTTCTACATGTTCTTACCCTATGGATGGACTGTAAACATAGATAAAAAGGCAGACCATCCAAAAATAGAAGAGAACTATTATAAGTTTATCTATGGCTAGGTGCCTGCTCTATTGACTTATCTTGACAGACCAGACGAAAAACTTTGCTGTAATTTTTGGCATTGCACTCTTATCAAAATCTATTTTGCTTCTTGTGCTGTATTAGTCTCACCCACTGCAAAGACAATATGTCCGTCTATTGCCTTTTGAAGTAACTCCTACAGTTGGCTTATTACACTTAGGTATTGCAATCCCGCAATGCGGGATCCGCAATCCCACGAGATTCGCGTAATTTTAGGGCCTGCGGGATCCCGCAACAGCGCAAGTGCGGATCCGCAAGCATCGAATTGCGTAAATTCATTAAAAGAAATGGAAAACATTTAACATAGAGTCATAAAGAAGACTCTCAAAATGTACAACTTGTAGTTGCAGACGATGTTAATGCAGAGAACAATAAATTAACTATCAATTAATCAACAAATGTGGAGTCAGAAAGTGTCTTTTCGGCCGCTGGCTACATATTAGTTCCATAAGAAGGAGGTGCGTTCGGAAATAACTCCGATAATGCTATTTGTTTTCTAAGATCATTTTTCAAAAGGAGAAGTGACATTTTATTTGTTATTTTAATACTTGATTGATTAATTAGTAAGAAAAAACGATTATTAGCATGGTAGGTAATATGATAAAGAAGACTGATCTGGTTAAAACTACCATAAAGATTAGAATAAATATTTTAAGTTAATTAACTAGGTGACAGTAATAAGTGTTATAGGTATGTGCTGACTTCTAACCAAGAGGTTCCAGGTTTAATTTCTGGTAGGGTGTCTGTTCTATCAAATTTTTAAAATCTTTGTGTGTTTTAAATCGTTTTTCTTTCACATGAAAAAACCAGGGCTGGCCTGTTTCAGATTGGACGGAACCAGTTGACTAAAAAATTGCCTTAGGCAATATACCTACTCCGCCGCCTATAATACTGACACCTTTTTATATAGGTACAATTTATTTCAAAGAAACCACTATCAAATATTTATCAAAGAACTTACTACCAAATATATTAAAGTTGCTATTGTTTTTGGACTTTTTATTATTATATAAGTAAACGAGAAGTCAAGTTTTAAAATAATAATATTCATCACAATTATGTACAGTGAGGTGTCTTAAAATTATTCCATTTTTGCAATAACTATTGGATTATTTCATACCATAGAAAAAGTTTTTTTTTGAATTCTGTTCAACCGTGCGGGATTCTTGTCAATCCCGCAGAATTCCCGTGGGATTGAAAATGGTGCGGGATTGCAATCCCTAATTACACTCCAGTAAACATACATTGTGCAATTATAGTTTCGCCTCCTCTGAGTCCTGTGAGTGGTGGTCTTAAATTTTGGACTTAAGGGACCATATTGTGACATCCCATGAATTGTTCCCATCCCCAGAGCCCTCTTGCAGAGTGTCAGTCCCTGCTTCCGGCTTCTAGTCACTGCAAGAAGTCCTCCTGAATATTTTTTGGCTGCCCCTAAAATAAAGGTCGTAGCAGATTACCTTTGGTCATGTGACCCAATGATCTCTTTGACCACTGATGTGGAGCTACTGGGTATAATATCCTCCACATTAGGTCGTCTCTGTGGGGTACTGTTGTGGTGGGTGTAATAAGTCTATTAATTAAACAATTCTTAAAGTCTTAAATTATCATTTATTCGCACAGGCCACAAGCATCATGTACATCAACGGTTACAGACCAACAGACACTGCCATAGATACTTAAACATAGATATACAACAGGTACCAAAAATACCGTCCACTTCCATATTCTCGATAGAAAAGGTGCTTTCTTCATTGACAATTTCTTTGTACGTTCAATAATATTTTAATCTTTCCATTTTGTTTCCACGAAGACCTGAGAAAACGAGAGTCCACATCAACAGAGCTACGCATGTAGGGGTGAGGCTAAAAGTAACCCTGAGGTTTTTAATAACTTTGTGTTTCATAATATCATCATTTTTATACAATGTGATATTTTGACACTTCTTGATCAAAAGTGAATAATAGACAAGAATTTATCGATGCTAATGTGAAAATTTGTTCTTGTTTTACTTACTTTACTTTGTGTATGGCTTCGCCATGTGTTTGTCTTCTTAGCAAGATTGCTGCGTCTTGTTGTTTTTTAAAGTTATATTCTTGGTTCCCGTTCAGAGAGCCACTGCACCGCCTCCGTGGTCGACTTGTGGATGTCTGTCCAGTTTCCTTCGTACCTTCTTCCTGGACACTCCTCCACCAGGTGTTGTATTGTTTGGGAGGGAGCCCCACAGTCGCACTCAGGAGATTCCCTCTTCCCCTATTTCCACATAAGGTAGTTGCAGCAGCCCTGACCAGTGCGGATTCTGTTCTGCTGAACCCAGAGTCGTCGCGGGAGATTGTATCCTGGGACTCTGACAGTTGGGTCTTCGATGAGGCTTTTGTTCAACAGGGAGTCCATGCTGTTCCACCTCTCTCCCCAAGCCCCGGTCAGATTGAAATTCTCCAGTTTTTCGGTCCAAACAGGTTTCCTGGACCCTGGAAAAGCTGGAATCGTAGGGTTTTTCTTAATTCTGTCGAGTTCTCTTGCGGTAGCCTGGCTTTCGTAAGTCAGGAGGAGGGATGTTTGAGAGTACCGGGAGCCATTGTAGAGGGGTAGGCTTAACACACCCGGTGATTGTCCTCATTGTTTTGTTCAACTCTGTGTCCAACACTTTACAATGGGAACTCCTTGCCCATACTGGCGAACAGTACTCCGCCAGTATGGTCTTCTTGTTTTATATAGGTATCTACTTAAAAAATTGAAAAATTCAACATTCAGAAAATCTTATTCAGTTCTTTATTATTTTAATAATGACATAAGTAGGTATATAAATATATCCATTTCTATTACACAACCATCCCCAAATATTAGGGTATGATTTTTATAATATTATTTGAGCTATAAATAGGCATAGTCAAAAATCAAAACAATTTTAAGAAAATTGTAAAAAATCCAATGTGTAATAAATTTTGCATAAAATCAGGCGCAGTATTAGAGAATTTACAGAAAGACAACGCAGAAATAAAGAAATAAAAATCATCATAAAGTCTCTTCAAATTGAGGAATTTATAAGGGTAGATATATTGTATAACTATTCTTATGAGAACAAACAGATATTAAACATTGTAAGGGTGGAAAGATTACTTTAAAAAATTCTGATTATTATAATCAAAGACAAGGATATGAGCGATCAATCATGCTGTTAAAATTATGAAAAATTGAGGCAGAAAAAATACACAAAATGTTTAGAATTCAGAGTTAATAAGAGGTTTCAACTTATCATTAACTCACAATGTTTGAGGATATGTTATATAAAACACTTAAAAAAATATAAAAAAAGGAGTACAAAATTCTACATTCTAGATAATAATAAATTGTATTTAAAAACTAAAATCACAATTTTACGCAAAGTAACAATCACAATTCAAATTTATAGATCCACTCTCAAAGAATATCATTTTTTATGAAAATCAAAAGTCATGAAAAATATTCGATTTATTTTTCCTGTAGGTAAGTGAATATGCATTCGGATAAAAAAATCAATTTATATTTTTGCTTCAGATAAAATGGTTTGTGAATAAATCTATAAAATGCTTCTTTATATCCGTAAATAACATTCGCATAAATCATTTCTCAATAAATTTTACGAGAATGTTTTTTTTAAAGTGATGACAATACAATTTTGCAAAAACCTCCATAGCAAATCATAGTACAAAAACCAAAAAGATTTTGTACCGGAAGTTGAATGGATTCAAAGATGTAGACACGTTTAACTTGTGTCAAAAAGTAGATATTCATTGAGGGATCTAGGAAGTTCGAATTCGTGTACAATATCACGCAAATGGCTGCCAAAAAGATTCCTCAAATATAATCTAATTTGCATCTTGAGGGATAAGGGCTTGGAAGCTTTTTCCATTAGGGCTTGTTTCTGTTCCAAGGTGAGTATGTTATTTCTTCTGATCATGCACATGTCAAAGGATTGGGCGACGTCTAAAAGATCGTAGAAAATGTGTTCACTTTCGACGTTGACGACGTTGTGCAGAGAGTTCAAAATACCATCTGGATCTCGAAATTGTGTCTTCATTATGACTCTGGCTCCGTGCTTGATAAGAAGTCTCACTATGTCGGCATCAGGCAGTGGATTGCTGGCTATGTATTCCACCAAGACCGGGCGCAACTGTGACTGAGTGTTGCTGTCATCGTTGTAGACCTTGAGGTTTGGATCTGCTCCGTACTGCAGGAGCAACTGAAAAAGAAAGAAAATCTGAATGTAACTTTTAGCATGAATTTGTGTTTTGCCCGAGATAATGGTCAAAAAATATTTGAACAGTTTCACGACCAATAAAGAGTTTCGAAATGGTTGGTAGTTTAGCGGTTCAATCGCCAACTTTTGTACTATTTTGGTCATGGGATCAATCCCAGGTTCCAATCTTCTTCCTCTTTTACAAACAAGATTATTGTCTTACTACCAAAGAGTGTATATGTGCTCATTTTGCGAGTGAGCACAGCACAGATATATTTACAAACTTTAAAAAGGCTGGTCGTTGCACTTTCGTCCAATTGTTTGAAAACACGTAATAATGTTTCTATGCATGTGATTGGGTATACGCACAGGAAAAAACAGGAACCCGCTTTCCGGCATGCCCATTCAAACATAATATAGGGTGAAAACACGTAGAACGACAGGCGCAAGGAATTTAAATGCAGTGAAACCAGAGACAACATTCTTTGCGGCGTTCGGCGCCGGTTGGAATCGTCGTTCTACGTGTTTTCAGTTTTAACAGCTCTATCGAGGCCTCCGCGATTTTGTTTTGACAGCTCTATCGAGGCCTCCGCGATTTTGTTTTGCTGTCTCTCTTCCGCTGCAAAAGGAAGACCAAGCAAAATCGCGGCGGGCCTCGGCTCTATCCATATCTACGTTATATATAGAGCTCAGTGTTTCATACATAGAAACCATAGAAACATTCTTTGCGGCGATCGGCGCCTTTCGAAATTGCGTTTGTTGTGTTTTCACCCATACAAATGCTTTTTAGTCGGACGTAAATATTAGGCGGGTGTGTCACACTGTTTTTGAAAATATTTTAACCGTGTAGTGACATGGCTTGAATAAAGTAAAAAATTGAAAATTAATAAGGAATATATGGAACCTACTTTGATAATTTCCATGCGATTGTTGATGTTATCGGAGCAGGCTACATGTAGAGGAGAACCAATGACGTTGCTAGCGTAGTTTACATCTGCACCTGTAATGATAAAAAAAAAAACAATCAAATAAATAAAAAAAAATGTTTACGGAGAATATTATTTGATAGATGTCAAAACCAATAAAAATGAAAAAATAAAAAGTTTAGATTGTCAAAAAACATTAAGAAGGTTATCTACGTTAATTTGTCTTAGTTTTCATAATGTTAGTGTGAAAACACAAAGAACGCCGATTCCGACCGGCGCCGATCACCGCAAAGAATGTTGTCTATAGTTACAATGAATTTAAATGGGCATGCCGGAAAGCGGATTCCTGCTTTTGCTGTGCGTATGCCCGTTCAAATGCATAGAAACATTCTATGCACCGATCGGAGCCGGTCGGAATCGGCGTTCTTTGTGTTTTCACCTTTACATGCACTCAACTTTCATATTTTTAAATTTCATTTATGAAAAAATCTTCTCTTGACAATACTTAACACAATGACTAAAGGAAATAGTGCTCCATTTATGTATATATAGATATAAAATTTCTGACCCGATATAGGTACCTACACTGAGAAAAATTCTAAATTCTTTTATAGTAACCGTGCTAGTAAAAAGTGAGCCGACTAATTCGAGGAAGCATCGATTACAATATTTTTGTTAGTAATACCAGTTAGTAATTATTACAAACTACTAGAATGTGCTAGTAAAAAACCTGGAGCAACTAAATAAATGAAGCTAGATTTACTAGAAAAGATTTTAAAAAGAACTAGCAAGTTAGTAAAATCTACTATTTTCAACATTCAACTAACAAAGTTAGTTAATTAGTTAGTTAATTTTCAAGTAAATGTTACTAACAGGTTTTTTTCAAGTACCCTCAATTAACAAGTTAACTAACTCTGATTTTACTAATTTCGAGCTAGTTCCCGCTAATAACCACTTTTACTAGAATTCATCAACTAACTCCGTTCTAGTAAAAAATGGCTGAGTTTTTACTAGAATTTTTCTCAGTGTGATTATTTAATTTTGTAGAATAATTAGGGTTGCCAATGCTAAAAAATAGTCTTTGATATAAGACCGTCACGTTAACAATTAATTATTTATAAATTTTCCATCGTAGTAAGATTAAGATTTAAGACTCACCACTTTCTAATAGCAGTTTTATGACAGCAACGTCCCCCTTGAGAATAGCCAGGTCTAGAGCGCTCGGCTTACCAATTTCGTCCATACTGTCATAGTTTAGCTTGGCGCCCTGTTTTATCAGCAAATTAACAATTGTTGGATTTCCTGAAAAGTATGAAAAGAAGGGTTAATTATTTATGAGCATTCAAAACCTTTCGAATATTTCTGAAATTATCTCTGGTTAAAACAATGATAGACAAATTTGAATCATAGTTTTTTTTAAATTTAGTTCTTAATTCAAATAATGACGGGAGTTGATTTTCTTTGTTTGAAAATTAAAGTGTTGCAGGTCGTTCATATTATTATGAAGAGTAAATCTGCCAAAATTTATCTCTGTAGGTACATACCTGAAAGAACTCCATAGTGAAGAACTGTTCTATAGTCATGTCTTGCATCAGTCATTGCGTTAACATTTGCCCCGTAGCTCAGTAGAACGAGTACTGATTCAATGCCCTAAAGAAAAACAGAATGTTATTACTATATTATACTACTTCTCAAAAAATATCTTACTAAATAATAATATGTAAGTACCTACATAGTAGTATATTATGTAAGTACGTAGAAGTCAATGAGGTTGCAGATATGTGCATTGCAGTTGAGGGTCTTTTTGCCTCCCTATAGACTCGGACTCTGGCCCAGGCACAAAAAGTATCTGCATTCGAAACGAAGTGCCTCAGGAGAATTTTGGGTATAAGATGGTACCACCGCATCACGAACGACGCTATACGCCGGCGCACCCAGCGTGAGCCCATCACCTCTACTATTATGTGGATGAGATGGACTTGGCTGGGACATGTGTTAAGGATGCCGAATGACAGTTGGCCGAGGAGAGCGCTGTTCTTCCTCCCATCAGGGTCCCGGAGACGAGGAAGACCCTCTCATACTGTGTTCCGCTCCTTCGAGGCAGAGCTGAGGAATCTGGACATGGTGTGGGAGGAGGTCATTAACGTTGCGCAAGATCGAGCGCAATGGAGAGCTCTTGTTGCCTCCCTATGCCCCTAAGTGGGGTCTAAATAAGGGAGTTTGGATTTGGATAGACTCAGTAGGTAAGGTAACCCAGATCAAAAAATCAATATTACGGTCTATGATAGGTACATTTTTATAAAAAAATATTGAGTTTCTTTGATTTTTTATTTGTGGAAATTCCAGAAGGCTCAGGATTTACCCCGCATTCCTGACAATGACCTATATTTTCGGAAACCCTATACTCTCGAGGGAAGAATATTAGGTAGAAAGGGGTGAGTTATCAGTATTACCTACGTCTTCAGATTTCTGATGCAGTTAGCATTTGGTCACCTATCACCAATTGTCCATGCAGTCATTATAATTCTTTTCTTCTTCTTCTCTAAATTATTTAATTTGAATCTAAAGCTTCCATCTGTCACTGTTTCGAAGTTAATTAAAATTTAAGAATTGAAAAGTTACCCTTGGATTTTTAGCGGCCTTCATGAGAGGTGTCATCCCGGAGCGATTCCTGGAATCGGGATTGGCTCCAAACTTCAACAGCAACTCCAGATATTCAGGGTCACTCACTAAATTGATTTCAGACCCGTAGAAATTTCTTTTATTTGGATTAGCGCCGTGTTCAAGAAGAGCTCTAGCAATGCCCTAGGAACAGAAAATGACAACAGTATTATTTGAAAAAGGTTCCCTATGCCTATTGCTCGGTGTAAGCATCAGCTACCAGTGGTCAAGAGGAACATTGCGTCAAATGGCCAAAGATAATAATTATTGATGGAAGGTTTACTCCTTTACACTTTGATGAATTTGGCAGACAATGATACTGCACTTGCATATGGGACGAGACTGTGGATTATCCCCCTTTTTGTCTTTCGATGGTGCATGTTGTTCGAATGCATTGCGTGACAAATCTTAGGTTTTCACTTCCATTCATAATAATTATTGTTATTATTTATTTATCGTATGGTCTTATAATGTATGTCACATTTCATGTAGGTAAGTTAATACATATTATTTTTTCAAATAAGTAAGTAAGTTTATACATAAAAACAGCAATTAAAATATTAAGCTCGGTACTAACTTGCGCCGCGAACGTGTATCGTTATATCAATTTTATCAAAAGGAAGCATGTGTTCCGCTCGCGTTCGCTTTTTCGAATCACGTATACTTAACCTTTCGATTAAATTGATGCAATGTCACACGCTCGCGGCGCAAGTGAGTACGATGCTTTAAATACTTATATCTCATATTGGATTGTCAAATCAGTAAAATGAAAGTAAATAATTTAAAAACTAAAATAAAATTGCTGTGGTGTAAGTATTCAATCGCCCTTTCGTTGAGATGAATGTAGTCGAGAAAGTCGCCACCATATAGGCTCTGGCCCTGCAGTCGGAAACTACGTATCGCACCGTCTGCCGTCCCGCTCCACAGTCGCACTCAGCGGAGTCTAGCCATCCGCATTTGAAGAAGAAGTCGGCACATCTGCCGTGACCAGTGCGCATAAGATAATTGTTGCAACCTGGAGATGGGAATCCTGGACCCCTATTCTGTAGCGATTCTCGCATTCTATACGTATAGACGTTTTTCATACAAAATGTATCGCCTAATAGTCACTTTTTTCAAGTGACTACCCTACACTTGCTACCCTACACTTTTTTGCAAGTGACTGCGCTCCACGAACATGAAGAACATCATAATAGACCTAATATGGTCACGGTAATAAAAGGTGCATTTATGGTCTATATAATTGACTTTCAAAGACTTATTGTTTATCCTGAAAAAGATTTGAAGAGAGGTCTTCAAAATCAGGGTTTGAATGGAGTTTAGAGCCCTACAGTATTCCGAAAGGCCCTAAACAGATTAGAATTCATCGGAGTAATTTTCGATTTTTTGGGATTCCCTGACAGGAGGTGTCATTTAAATAGTTACCATGTGCTTATTCATGATGGCGAGTGTCAGAGGTTCTTCGCAGAGAGTTGTCCTGGGAAATTCCTCATCGGTGTCAGGACTGTAGTTGACAGAAGCCCCGCTGTCCAATAACAGGTTCACCAGCTCCTCAAATCTTGAATAAACAATCACAATTATTATCAAAATTATACATTTGGTTAACCATAGAATGTGATTAATTTCGATGATTAATCACAGAAATGTTTGAAAATGCTTACCCATTTTCAGCTGATAAATGCAAAGCGCTGTAACCGCAGTTGTCCCTGGCGTTGACGTCACATCCTCTGACAAGAAGCAGTCTAGTTGCCTCCATGTATCGGTGCCAGATGGCGTAGTGCAGAGGGCGCAGACCTTGTGTCACAGGTTCGTTGACCTGAAATGCCACAATGAGAATAGATGTTTTACCACAAACTGCGTTCTTACTTTATTTTCATAGATAGTCCGTCAGAAGAAAGTCACTCAATCTTAATCTCCTTTGTCAGTTCATCGACCGCTGGAGAAAAGCATTTTTGCCATAAAATGTCGTCCAGACTTTTCTGAATAGATTTGCTTACACGAGTAGGTACGAGCCTGTACTAAGGGTATTTATTGGTAGGAGCTTTAGCGCCACGACAGCTAGGTGGGATGGCATTTGGCAAATACCTTCGTCCACGTTGGTTCATGGGCTAACATTATCCATGGAAGTAATGTATCGCACGGAAAATAGTCGTGATATTCTCACAAACCCCCCACCTTGATATTTAGTGATTTTTAGCGGCCTCCTACTCAAGCAAGGTTTTTCACGAAGTAGAATATTTGAGACTTAAAGGGGCTATGCTAAAAAAACACCCGTTTTGGCACTTTGAGTAAGTATCGATTAATCCACAAGACCATACGAAACTAAAATTTACGTTTTATTGCTTTACTTTTCTTACTTTAATTTGATTAGTTAAGTAAGAGAGGCATCAGATCCATCTAGTTTTCCGTAAATTCGAATATAATTAACGGCTTGGGTGGAGTTACAAAAAGAGCATATTATGTGATTGAGCGTTATAATGCCCCTTAAAATATAATTCAGAAAAGTTCGAACTAGGCTTTTTCGTGAATAACCCTGTGGGACTAAGTAGTGGTTCTTCCAAAATGCCACGCAATGATTAGCGATTTCCAAAATACTGAAGGTACATTTTATCAACGTTTTTAATGATCAAACATAACAAACCTTAGCTCCACAAGCCAGCAAAATCCTAATGTCATCCAGGGGCATCATCCTGATGATGGAGTCAGCCAACTCCCTCTGGAGAGGATTGCATGTGATGGATTCTGTAGGCATCTTGGAATATTTCTCTTATAAAATCTTCTCAAAACTTCTTCAATTATCTGAAACAACAACAAGACAGCTTCATGAATAAAAAGTTTCTAGGATCTTAAGCCTACGTTTACCTATAATTCTGAAGGGTATTCTGAAGTTACAATCATCTCTTGACGAACAGAAAAATTTATTAAATAATCTGAAAATTAATCACATACATTTTTCCATGCATTTTGTACGGCCCATCAGCTATTTGACGATATTTCGGGAATCTAATGGTTTTGATTACATAATGCCAATAAATGGAGTTTTTAGCAACTCCTCAACGTCAACTAGGTACTGTTCCGCATATTAATTTATCAGATTTTAGTAGATAATAGTTCTTTTGATTATTTCCATTTAGTTGTAAATAGTGTTGTATTTTAATTATGTTCAGTTTCTAGTCTTTTCAAACCTTATTTTTTAATTCATACATTTATTAAAAGACTTCTCATGTTTTATGCATATTTATTTTACTGCACTGCATTTAAAAACTCGAATGTACACATCAATCCATGACAGATCAATGCTTATTATAATAAGCCTATGAGATAGAATAAGAAATGATGAAATTAGGAATAAAACCAAAATGATAGACATCCTGGATCGCATAGCAATGCTGAAGTGGCAATAGCAGGACATGATGCAAGGCAATATCCAACAATATGGTCCCCTTTTAAATTTATGAGATAGAGACCTTGTGAGACCATAATGTAATAATAATTATTATTGTTTATTGGTTTAAGTTTGTAATAAAAACAATTCCTCTATAGTTGCGTAACTTAAAAAAAAATCAAGAGATGGCGGTGTAGTATGAAATAAGTCACAAATGAAACATGTTACGTTAATGTAGGTATATTATTATGTCGTTGGAAGAATAGATTCCATTAATTCCAAATTATATCGAATTATTATGGTAATATTCCAGGATTTATGAATAATTTCGCTGGGTCATCAAGTTGGTGCATGGTGTCATAAGCCAAAACAACAACACGCGACTTAATCGTACACTCGTAGCTAATTGGGTGAGTTAAAACTGCAGTCAAAACAATTGGTAATAACAAACTATTGATCGTCGATCAGCTAGCCGCTTACCATTTATGGCCATGCCTCTCATCAATGACACGGCAGGTTGCGCAACTCGCAGACTGTCTACCACGCGGTCGTCACAGCAGCTGCAATCGTCGTATTGTTGATAAACTTTGGTTGTGCAACCCTCTTCAATATTGGCAGGTGGTCTAATAGCGGTGACATTCATTCTGATTTATTTCAACTTGATAAAAATCTATGAAAATTCTTTATGATGATTTTAAAAGAAACACACGCAGTTGATCCACAACCATCTATGATGTATAAATGCTGGAGAAATGAGATCTATACGCACTACGCAGGATATGTGGATAAAGACTGATCGATAAGGTGAGGAACGATGATATTAGAAAGGAATGTGGAGTGAATATTATAGAATAAAAGTGAATAAATTGAGTTGGTTCGGGCATGTTAGGATAATGAATGAAATGGAACGATAAAAAGAATCTGCAAATCTTAAAGAATCAGCGCACGGAGACGTGGCTGACCTAGATTGATGTAAGAGGGCCAAGTCAGGGGTAAAAGGAATAGGAGACAATGTATGCGCAACGTTATACCCTTGAATGAAGCGGTTGAAGTTTGTCTGGATAGGAATGAATAGAAGTCTTTACCCTCTGTCTACCTTCTCCGGGATACGGCATGAAGGGGAAAAAATAAAATAAAAGAAACATAGTTGATTTTAACATAATATTATAGAACCAATAATTTTGATGCTTTCATTGAATCAATGGATTTAATGGTACCGACTTACGACCTTCTTCTGCAGCTTTTTTGTGTTATGCTTTAGTTTGCTAGAAAAGCGGTCCTGGCGTATACTAGTATCAACCGTATATTTTCCATCGCCGCATATTGGAGTGGCAGAGTATATTATGAACCCGGACTCGAAAAGTAAGTAAGTATGGAACCGCTTCCCTAGAAAACAATTATTGCATAATAGCTAACCAATCAGGAAGTTAGTTAAAGATCGATTGCAAGATTTGTCAAACAAATAACGAAAATAAAAGTTCATAATTACTTAAGTACTAAACTAATAGTCCGAGATGGGGTCCAAGGAAATGTTACGCGCAATAAAAGAGCATTTAATGCCTCTCAGCCACTGCATTTCAACTCGACTCTCACCTACAAGTGGAGGACCCTGTTACGTTGGCCCAGGCTGAAACGGCGGTTACATTCGGTCCCTGTGGATGCTAGGGTCAACAAGCCGAAGAGAGTACGGGGTGCCTTGCATGGCTGTCCAACATGCAGGGCATTTCCTTCACCTGATTCCTTTCTTCCTGCCTTCTATGAGCCCTCCCATCCATATTCACCTAGTCCTATCATTCCGGAAGGAGTAAACCTTTCTGCCCAAAAATCCCCAATCCAAGGTGTCATTCGACCCGTGCCGAGGGATGCGTGACTAACGGGTAGGTTAGTAACTAACGGAGGCTCCCTGATACCAGGCAACCTCAGGGTGACTTTTTGCCTTACCCCTACATGCAGGGATCTGTAGGGGCGGACTTTTATTTCCCTAGTTCTGACTATGGAGGATGTACATGGCACCTTTGTAGAGCCGACCTGGTGTGATGGATATAATAGGTACTTCCACATCAGTGGTCAAAGTGGACATAAGTTCACATGATCAAAATAATTTGTTGCAACCGAGAGATGGGAATCCTGTTGGGACCTATCTTTCAAAAAGAAGATTAAGGAGACCTTTTGCGGAGGGCAGGAGCCGGGAAGAGGCACTGTCACTCTGCAAGAGGCCTCTGGAGACGTGGCACAATAAGAGGCAGCGCTCCACGAATTCATTGAAGGATGTCACAATAGATCTTATTGGTCGCGGTGACTCAAAGGGCATATGGTCCTTTGACCTTCTTTACAAAAAAAAAAAAAAAAAAAATAGTCCGAGATGAATCTCAAGGGATTGTTTGAGTGGTGCTATCGATCGTTTATCAATGACGAGACGAATGTGGGTCATTATCTCTCATTTACCTGGTCAAGATGCCAATATTATTGTTCACATTGACGTGCATGATAAACTTGTGTGTACTTATACATACTTAATCCACATGCTGCGTCACTATCAAAAGCGTGTCACTACAATCAACGAACTGTCATAATTGTCTTCTAAATTTAAAGAGTTTTTTTACCCTTCACGCCGTATCCCGGAGGGGTAGGCAGAGAGTACGGATTTCATTCATTCCTATCCAGAAAAATCTCATTCGCTTCATTTAAGAGCATAACGTTCTGAATACATTGTCTTCTATTCCTTTTATTCCAGACTTGGGTCTGCTTTAAGAAGACACCGACATAATCGGCGCATATAAATCTAGGTAGGCCATGTCTCCGTGCATCCATTATTTCTGTTAGAATTGTACAATTTGATTTATATTAAGAGTGGCAACACTAAAAAATATTTTTGTGTACTAACTATAATATTAAAAGTATCATCTTTTCTTTTCCTGTCATCTTCTATTATATATCTTCTAAAATATCATATTCTATTATTGAGAGCATCAAAACGAAATTCTAACACTTTCAAATTTACAGATCATTTTTGTTGTTCTTTCTTTATTCATTCTCTGAACGTGCCCAAACCACCTAAATTTATTCATTCTAGTCCCTACGCGAACATTAGCTCCACATTCCTTTCTAATATTATCATTACTCATCTTATCAATCAGTCTTTTTACGCATATCCTCTGTGTCTCATTTCTTAAAAAAAATTGTTCCGAATGAAACTGTAGCTGATTCTGGATGGTATTAAATTTTTAACCACCGTGCGACCAAACTGAATTTTCAGAGACTGCGCTTTTCTGAAAATGAATAATAATATTCCCATAGAATTACTCACATCGAATAAATCCATTTTTTTAATGAATCTGTGCTCACTCGAAGGAAACACAATTACACTTTTGACATCTTTCACACTAAGCAAAGGTTGTGTGAATTCGAACCTACGACCTCCAATACGCTGTACGTACGAAAGCCGCCGATTGATACCACTGATCTACCAACCACTTCATCAAATTATAAAAAAATCTTTGGTAAATCGATGATCAGATTTTATTGCTAAAAAACTATTCTCTTTATTCAACACTTATCTACCCCAAAAAATGTTGATGTTATGTAGGTATTAAATAAAATCCATGACAACACATATAAGAATTGTGTTGTCATGGATTTTTTTACAGATGGCGTTGTTGTCAGTAAATCCGTGCCATGCTTACTTTAATACTACATTTTATATTATTTGCTATCCATTTTTCGTTTTTTTTTATAATTATTCTGTTATCCGGAGCGGATAAGAATACAATAAACCAAAAATGATAAAAATCTGTTCAGCCGATCTCAAGTTATAAATGTTCGCACTAACCCGACTTTCTTTTATATTATAGATGTATACACATAGTTCTGATGATGTTATCACACGCTTTGATGTGAGATAACGCATGAGGTAAGCGCTTTTTTAAATTTTGGCAATAATTCGTTCGCTCTGTGACGGCTCGTGAAGAAGAATAATATTTAAAAAAAAAATATATATCATCACTCCACGTTACTGTTAATTAATCAAAGCACTTTTTAACTCTTCGTTTTTGCATTACATATGTAAATATGGCTAACATTTTAACGCGTTAATAATTCACATTCATACGCGTTATTGAACTAATATTTTTTTCAGAATCAGTTGAAAATAGATTAATGTCATAAAATAAACAACAATGACCGTGCACTTTATCTATGCTCTACTCTGACAAATTGCGAGTATCGCCAGTAAGTCTAATAATTTATGGTTATCTATGTTTATTGTCTATAGACGGACGTAACAGCTGAAACCTGAAAGAACTCACGTGTGCTAGTATTAAAGTGTCAGTGGTATTGAATGTTTGATATAATCAATGATAATAATTCGTTAATTTCGTCCGTAACTCGGTATTTACGTTGAAACATTATCACCCCACGCGAAATTAATTTTTCATACTAATAATTTAAAAAAAATATTGAAAGAAATAAAAATTATCGACTAACCGAAGAAAATTATTATGACAAATGCTATGACAATTCAAGAATGACGAGAATTCAAGAATTCAAGAATGAATATATCAGCGGGAAATAGGTACTATTGCTACGAAAAGAAATGTCAAATTATTTTCCGCTTGTTTCAACGTGTTAAACTAAAATTGGGAACCTTCAAAAGGGACTATATAACCGACAATCAAACGATTAATGACAATTTTACATGCCTGTCGTGCGACAGGTTTTGCTGCTAGTGGTGATAAATAATATTTTTTAAAGTTGGCTCCTAGATAAAGATATATTCCAAATCCAAACTCCCTGAACGCCCCACTCAGGGGCATAGGGAGGCAACAAGAGCTCTCTGCTTCGAAGGAGCGGAACACAGTATGAGAGGGTCTTCCTCGTCTTCGGGACCCTATGGGAGGAAGTATAGATATATACGTATGGATACCGTACAGAGCTAAAACTTTCCATATCGATGGTCTATGTGGGCTGTGGAAAGCCTTTTCAAATATATGAAGCAACAAGCGACTGGAGAGTTAAACTCTTTACACTGTTGAAAAATGCACCTGGCACAGAAAATTGGGTCCGTGCAGGACTTGCCAGGTACAAAGCCGCATTGTTGTTCTCTCAGGACAGCCATGACAGGCCCCGAATGCGGTGTAGTAATATCTGAGATAATACCTTACCGGGAACACTCAGTAGAGTAATTCCACGGTAGTTTCCGCATTCAAGGGGGTCCCCCTTTTTAAATATAGCGACGATGGATGGATGGATCTATTCCGCAAAGATTTATTACTATGATTTTATTAAATCGTATTCCATTTTGCTTATGCGGCACAACGCATGTAAGAGATATTCGTCGAACTTTAGTAATTGCAGGATATCTGAAGCTTTTCGAATAGTTTGGTATGTAAACTCTGAGCCCATAGAAAATTCGCGCGAACTTCTCACTCGCGTGAGTAAGCTACGTCCAGTGAGGATTCTCAGAAAGAAGAAGATCTAACATGCTGTTCTTGAGAAGCTAGCGTAGCCTGCTGATTGTAAATGAACTATTCGCGGGTGATCAATGTTTACTTGTTAAAATAATAACCTTACTTTGTTGATAATAAAAAGCAGATCCCGTCGACATACATCGACCACGCGCTCGTGCGAGCTCGCATGGGGGAAACCCGCTTCTTTGGCACGAGTCCGTTTTCGCGCTCATATGATCAAACATTAAACGTCACAGGACATCGCGATGAAGTAGTGATAGACTATAACTTTTGAATTTGGAACCGAGCCAATAATGTTGCCATAACAAAAAAATAAACAAAAACATTAGTTTCCAGGTAAAATGACAATGGTGACGGTAGGAACATAAGTTATTATTAAGGAACAATAATGAACATTTTTTTAATTAGTTATTTCAAAGAATTTCATGACTTATTTATTTCTCTCTCTTAATAATGATGAAACTCGTGATTATTCTTTGCCTCTGCTAACTTTCAAATTTAAAAATATTTTTTCCAATAACATTCGATTTATATAAAAATAACGATGGGAGTTAAAAGAATATTATGAACATAATAACTTAATTAAGCTTTAATCATATTATAATACGCTTCGCAGATAACAGTCTTCTTAAAAACTAAACAAAATGCTAAGAATAGGAAATCAATAAGGCATCAAAGTGGAATAAGCTATTTGGAGTTTCTCCAAAATACAACACGCACACCGCCTCGTGTAAGATTATGTTCTATACCTGTAACCTTTTAGAAAGAGTAGGTAAATCTCTTTTCTCTAATTTCTGGAAAGAACTACCAAAAAATATGTATAGGAAATCGATACTTTTTTTGCGCATTTGCGTTCGTCCAAAAAAATGCTTGTCAGTCAGATGTCAATGTTGGGTAAGCGGGTAAAATTACACTGTTGTTTTCAAAATAATTCGTGTTTGTGGGTGCGTTTGTTGCCTGCCTGTATTTCTTAACGAAAGAGATAGAGCATGTGCGGGTCATTAAATACATATATCATAATAATAATTATGATGTCTTGGGTTGTGAAATGCAAATTGAAATAACACATTTGCCAAAAATATAACCGAGACGGAAATAATTCCAGAAATAGCCCAATCACAAAACAGACCTCACGCTATTTGGGTTATTTTGGGTTTATTATGATTCGTACTAGTTACAAACGTTTTAAAACAATTATTATCATTTGCTTACGTACGTAAACTAGGTAGATTCATTGCACACAGTGTTGTCAATAAATCATTTCATCAATAAGCACCATGAGAAAATTTGTTGACTGATACCGTTCCAAACTATCCACGAATTCAAGTGTATGTAAGTGAATGTAAACTATTTTCAAATAATCATTTTAAATAGGTGTCAGTGCCTGTTCGACATTCTATGTTTAAATAGGTGTCAGTGCCTGTTCGTCATTCTATGTTTAAATATGTAGGTGTCAGAGCCTGTTCGTCATTCTATGTTTAAATATATAGGTGTCAGTGCCTGTTCGTCATTCTGTGTTTAAATAGGTGGCAGTGCCTGTTCGTCATTCTATGTTTAAATAGGTGTCAGTGCCTGTTCGACATTCTATGTTTAAATAGGTGTCAGTGCCTGTTCGACATTCTATATTTAACAATTCAGTAGACATGTTTGTCAAGATTTATTTTTTTATATAAAAACCCGTATGTACATACACAAGTATTACAGAAAGAAAATTTATTTTGTTCCTGTCTTTTACTTCTATGGAAAATTGTATGGTACATTTTTCCTCCTTTAGGCATCACGACATCATCTTTACTTTGTTTCTGGAGAAATTATAAAAAAGTATACGAATTTGATTTTTTTCGAGCAATTAATGATGGATCTCACCTGGTTATCGAACAAAAATATTTGACTGACGAGTTTTTCGACAAAAGTGCAACGACCTGCCTTTAATTGTGCAATAATGTTTAAAATTCGTATAATTTTTTGGTTATTCTCTTCAAAAAAATAAATAGAGATTACGCTGTTATATAGGTTTTCGTAAAGATCTCTACAAAGCTTACTGAAAAGTGTAATTTGCCGTATTTTAATTTATGGCGAATTTACGGAAATTTAAGATATTCTCGCTCTGCCAGGATTTTAGCCGTACAAAATTATTCAAACGACAAAGAAAACAAAGAATAATGATGACCATAAAATGTCCGTTTCAAATTTAGCTAAAATGGCCGCATTATAAATAAACCTAAAAGGAACTAAATAGCGTCCATTTTCGTTTTCCCGTCCGCCGTCAGTTCCTTCACCTTTATGGAGACGATCAAACAGATTTGAGGTTATTTTAAGATGGACGTTATTATTACAATGTATATTACATAGATAGAGCAATGACCATTTCAGTTAGCTGATTTTCTCAAATAATAATTGTCTCAATGTTTTGTCGTTAGGCTGTTAGCACACCTCCGCCGCGAAAAGCGGCACACGGAACTGCAGAAAGCGAAATCGCAGGTAGTGTTAGTACACTAGCGGGTAAACGAGTAGCGAAAGAGAAAAATGCACATAAGTAAGTATTCTATGGTTATGTTTTGTTGGGAAATATAAATAATTAAAATCACAATATTATTTCACATTTCATATATATTTTTAAATATTACAACATTAACAACGTTTTTACTTACAATTTAGAAAATATGCACATCCAACTTCTGCAAACCATCCCACAACAAAACGCAATTAACGTTTTCCATCTGTAATTTCTATGGAAAAAATGACGTTCGCTTCAATTTCGCTCCAAAATTCTGTCGATTTTGACAACTTCAAAAGCGGGCGGAATGCGAAACACACAAATCCGCGAAATATCAGGCGGAGGTGTGAATACAATTTGAAGTAATCTATGGCGAAACACCGCAAGAGAGAGATGAATGTATAGAAAATAGTACGGGTTTGAGCATGCTATCTCACTCTCAACATGGCGCGCAGAAACTGACAGATGCGACCGTCGTCGCTTCGGCTAATCCGCAGCGGAAGTGTGCTAACGGGGTAATAGTTTGTTCATTGTTGGATTGATGATAAAAAAGTAAAACAGAATGCGTAAGTAGTATTTAAACGATCGAATATAAATTCATGCTATTTGCGACAAAAATAATGATTATGTACGGCCTACTAAACTGGGCTATTGCACTAGCTACACAAAAATGTTGAAAAAAGGCGAGTAGATAATATGATTTTAAGTTACGAGATAATATTGAGAACGATCATTAAAATAATTAATAAGCGAATAAATTGCAACTCACATTATATTATTCAACAAGTGTAAAATTTAATCGAGGTGGTTTCCCAGTGTCTTTAAAGCTAAAAATCTAAATAAGTACCTACTTCTATATATTAATACGTGAAGGAAAAACTTTATGGAGGAGTATGAAATTTCGCACATTTACAGTTTATATAGAGAAGGAGTGGCGAATGCTAATATATTTTATTAAATGATGCATAAAAAATAGATAAAATCAATAAAAAAAAAACATTACAAACACTATTCTAATGTTATGTATTTGATACTCACACACAGTTCCATGTATTTGACATTGACACAGACGCATATACCTATTATTTTGTTTACCCATCCGTAGGTAAGTTTTTGTCATTAGCTGTCAAATTAATAAATTCTATCGGTTGCATAATTTTATTATGTCACCGTAATGGATGGCCTTGATCAAAGTATAGATTTTTCGCGTTACGTTGGTATGTGATACCTACTACTACCGTTGAAAGATGCGTTCCAATAATGTCGGATGCCAATTAGATAGATCAATAATATTATTTTACAAAATTTCACACAAACTCTTTTCAAGATTGTGGCGAAAATTTTGACAAATTGAATTATGTTTTGAATTGAATGGAATCGAATTTTGACAAACTGAATTATATTTTGAATACAATTGAATCGAATCAATTATATTTTGTAGAACGACTTTGTCCAAGATAAAAATTTTGACCATTGACAATAATTTTTTTGGCCGGACCTTCACTCTTTTTTATCCAAGCACTTTTCATTCCCCCAACATACGATTTCTCATACAAAATCTCCTATTTCTTTTATTTCTGACCTGGCCGTCTTTGAGAACGGAATGGATGTGTTCGTCCACGTCATTCTCGGTAGACCACGCCTCCTTACACATCTTCAGCCTTAAAAATTCTCTATGTTCTTCTATTTGCAACTATTATTTCAAAATTCCCAAACATCAGCTAACTTTTATCTTTGTAACAGTACTAACTTCCATACCACATTCCTTCCTAATATTCTCATTCCTTTCAATATCCCACAGAATCTTTCCACATATTCTTCGTAGAGATCTCATTTTTACTGCATTTATATACTACATTGTTATTTTTTCCAAATTATGAAAATAAATAGATTAAGTATATTATAAACTGATGATCTAAGTAAAATTAGCTACTGCAGGTAGACTTAACTTAAGCAGTTATTGCCACGGTACCGTGGTCATCGGTTGGTGTGTCGCAAAAAAATGAGACCCAAGTGTTTTTAGAAGCCCATGGTTCAGATTCTGTGTTCAAAAGAAAAGAATGGCTAGTAAAACGTGTTTATTTGCCGGATATAAGTACTTATTTGTCCACTTAAATGAGCACAGAGAAAAATTCATAACAGTTGTTAAGGAATCCCACCAGGGCCGCCGAGAGGACTTCTGGGGCCCGGGGATATACTTCTTGTGGGGGCCCCTGCCAAGAGCGTGAAAAAAAAATTCTCCTCGGACTTTGGGCCATTTATAAATGAAGCGCGAAACCGAAAAATATCCTAATTGTATTTGGAACAATGTATTCATCAATAATTCTCTTACAAAAATGAAAACGTTTACAATTAAAATTACAAAAAAAGGTCCAAAAAACAAATTATTTTTTATAATGCTGCTTTCCGAACCTTGCGCCTAGCAAAAAAATTGATTACGTCTTGAAAATCAATTTTCTTAGCCATTTCAGATTCAATCGACAACATTCCTAAATCATTCAATCGGTGTTGTGACATTGTGGATCTCAAAACATCTTTTATCCTTTTTAAAACACTAAAGGATCGTTCTGCTTCAGCAACGGTTACAGGGATCGTACAAAATAATCTTATTGCTATTATTATGTTGGGAAACAATACATCCAGTTTCATTTTTTTAATGATGTTTAGTAACTCAATGGGGGAGAGAGATTTGTTTTGTATATTGGCATCATAAATTGATTTTAAATGGAGTATTTCTTCACCAAGATTATGGTCAATATCATTGTCATATACCTTTTGTAATTTTTCGGACTTCTTTTGTATTTCTTCATCATTAAGGTTATGAAATAACCATAATACATTAAATAACGAATCAATTTCTTTAGCTGCATTAAATCTTCTTGTAATATTTCCAATAATACAATCTAAGAAAACATTGAAAACATTTGTTCTGAATTCGTCACTTGGTGTCATTTCTGTGAAATCATGATAGATTTTTTATCCGGGGCCCCTAGAACCCAGGGGCCCCGGGTATTTTCCCCGTCAACCCCCCCGCTCTTGTCGGGCCTGAATCCCACCTATAGGACCATCAATGAAGATAGCAGAGCAACCTTATCAAAGATTGCTCCAAATTTTGATCGCCTGCTATGTTCAGTTAAAAGTCACAAATTTCTCTTTCAACATGGGGGAGGGACAAAAACATTACGGCGCGTTTAATGGGCGAGGGGGGGGGGGGGGGGGGTTAAAAACTCAAAGACTTGCGTAATATTTGAACGGCCCCTATTTTTCATTTGGTGTAGGTACTTCTGAAATTTATTGATTTGGTAGGTGTACCTTGAACACAAAAAGTTTGCGCTGTATTAGGGTACTTACCAGGCGGAAAATTGCAGTGAAAAAAGAAGGTACTCAAAAAATTGACTAGACACTAAAAAACTTGACCGGGAAAAAAGTGGATAGGTACCTACTCAATAATTTGACTCGACACCAAAAGTTAACCGGGAAAAAGTAGGCAGGTACTCAATAATTTGACTCCATACTAAAAAACTTGACCGGAAAAAAATAGGTAGGTACTAAATAATTTGACTCGACACTAAAAAACTTGACGGGGAATCGAAATCGGGATTTCTGTTGTAAAACGCCTTCTTGATGAAAGTGAAATAAAATTGGGCTAATGTACCTGTTTCTACTAGGCCTAAAATTAGGAAAAATAGTTGATTTTTGTTAAAATCGTGGTAAGTTTACAGTAGAGTAAACATAAGAATCAAAACAAACAACACGTACATAAGATAGACGTGTAAACATATAGGTTATAGGTAATTTATTTGTTTACGTCTATCTTCCGATTCATTTACGCATCAACAAGAAAAGTAAAAAAGAGAGCATGAAAAAAAAAAAAAACAAAACGCAATATTGTAAACATTTTGATCGTTCGCGTGTTCTAGATACACGCTCGTATTTCAAACAACAACACCATAGACAACAATGATAATTGTTCAAAACAATCACAAGATGGCGACGTTAGCCACCACGTGCGTGCATCTCTATCTACACACGAGTGAAAAAGCTCGGCTACGTGCTACGCAGGATAACTAAAGGTGAAAATATTGCGCATTTGGAACGGTTTTGTTGTTTCGAAGCATTAAGAAGGAATATTGGTCAATTAGAATTGGTGTTTATTTACACACTTACCTACACACGTGATCGTCTATTTATATTTGGAGGGAAATCCACTCGCGAAAATCATCTTTTTAAAAAACACACCCATATAGGGTACATACAGAAGAGTCATCTTCCCATGTACCTATATGGGGCAAGGAAAAAGTTTTGACTGGTCATTGTTCTCCATTCATTAAAAGGTAGTATTTTGAAATGTGCCTACCAAATCATTCTCGTTATTAATAAGATTACTTTACCAAAAGTCTCTAGATATTAATTTAATTGTTTTGGATAAAACAATATAGCGAGATCGTTACGAACTTCAATCATTCGAAACAATACGATTGAAAGAGAAAGAGGATAGATAAAGAAATCATTCAAATAAATCGAAGTGGTTGGTGGTCTAGCGGTTTCGACGCCGGCTTTCGCACTGTTTCGTGCGGAGGCCGTGGGTTCGATCCCAGGTGCCGACCATCTTCCTCTTTCACGACACAAGCTTTAAGTAGCTTACTGTGAAAGAGTCAATGAGTGTATTTGTGTTCACTTTGAGTGAAAACAGATACATTAAAAAAAAAAATTGGCCCAGCCTCGATTAAATATTATGTGGTATATTTGTACCGAAAGTGCCTAGCATAGTCATTATATTTTCTAATTAAGTAAACGATGATTTTTGATGTGGTCACTACTTTTTCTTCCTCTCGACATCTCTTCCCCTCAGCACGTCACAAAAAAAAATGTGACACATTGTTTTGAATTTTTTTTCCGTACCGGATCTACAATTTAATTCAATTTTTTTTGCATAAAACAAAACATGTAAGTTTTTGAATTTTATACGTTCCAAATTTAAATATATCTGCATTCATATCAACTCGGCGTCAATTTCGTAATTCTAAAATTTGACAGCTGCTGTTTTAATTCTTCTTAAGGCCAAAAATGTCACATTAGCGTGATTAAGTGTTTTTTTCCTCTCTGAGAATTATGATAATTTTGCTGCAGTGGTATTTTATTTATAGATTTTAATGTTTCAAACACTAATTTTAGATTCCTGTAATAATTATGTTTTTTTGTTTGTTTAATGTAATAATATGATGGTGTATCCGTAAGATGCAAAATATACCTCTGACGTGTTCTGTATTCAGTGGAAAATCCTAGCCAATAATACATAAGTACCTACTCTAACATCTGTTCTCTAATATTTCCCACGTTGTGGAGAAACCAGAGAGTAAATTAGAGAGTAAATTAGCATAGATGTAAATTATGATTTTAGAAAAAAAAAGAAAACAAAGTGAAATCTTTGCCTACCCATTTTCTTTAGTTTTCCCTTCAGTTTAAAATATTCAGTATTGTAATTAATTGACTTAAAGCAGATACCCAATCTTGGTTAAAAATTGCGGCTAATATTTTTAAGCCCGCTGGTTCACTTATTATAAGGTTTATGTACCTACTTAGGTAATATTATTATATTTTTCAACAAAAAAGAGTAAATAATTATTCATATAACTCAAATAAAATAATGAACCACATAAAGGAACAAAAAAAAATATGAATCACAATAAATCACTTTGAGTTCATAAAGAAAATCTATTTTACTCACCTTTTTATTGAAATCAAAAAGAGCTTTGTCTTCTTCAAACAAACTCCTATTTATCAAAAAAACTATAGAACTGAAGTAAATTAATAGTTCCAATCTAAACAAAAATGACAAACGCACTAATTGTAAAAATTCTAAATTCAAATTCAAAACAACAAATTATATATATTTTAATTTTCTTTGTTTTGTTTACACTTTCCTTTCTTGCAATAATTATAGGAACTGTTTAATAAAGACTCGTTCAGATGCGTTCTCTTTAGATTCTTTATGAGCACTGTTGACTTTCTGTCTAGTGTATACACTTGTGTTCGATTGTATCAAACACAAGAGACCGATTTTGGGATAAATCCAAATTGGCGATGAGCCAAAGACGAAATTCAACAGCCGAACTTCAGAAACGCTCCAATTAGTAGTTCAACAAAATATTCAACAACTGAAAACAGTTGAACGATTACTGAATTTAATACATATAAAAAGGATCAACATTTTTCCAGCAACTGAAAAGATAAGATGAAGTAATTTTTTATGCATCACATCATCAGGCTTAATTGGCCTGTTATTATTTTGAAAGGTGAAGATGACCTCTTGCGTGTTATAGCTTTCAACCATCATGCGAATGTTCTTAAAAATCAAACCAAGAAAGCAAACAGAATATTAAAAATTAGCGACCTCGCGGTAGCTTAGTGGTGGATCACGAGGTCCTGGGTTCGGTTCCCGGTCGGGTCATAGTTTTTCTAAGTGTTTTTTCACTTGAAATTTCTACCTGGGGTTGGCCTGTCTCAGATTGGACGGGAGCGGTTGACTGGAAAAATATCCCTCAGGCAATATGTTCCGCCGGCTATACTGGCACTATGTATAGAAAATAGTTAATTAGTTTAATTTATTTTTAAATATCTGGGAAATAATGGTATTTGTTTGAGTCTATAATATATTGTGATTAATAAATAGGTAATTGATAATTTTATCATTTAGTTAAATTAGGTACTTCGAAATTAAAAAGCATTCATTCACGTGACTACAAATAAAAGAACCAAATTTCGATTCTGCGACAACAATAGCTGTCTTATGATATTTGAAATAAATGCTTAAAACCTGCAGTGGATCCTTTTATACTGCAATAATTTTCTCTTGCTGAAATTTAACTTAGGTATATTACAATTTCGTTGAATTGTGTCATTTCGTAAGTGTCGCACCTGTTGAACAGTGTGTGGTGGGCTCAACTGAAGATGTTCAGTTCCACGGAAGCGATGTCATTGTCATGTGTGGAGTCCACTGTACTACGTGGTGTACTAGTCCTTACCAAGCCACACGACAATACAATGGCTGTCCACGTGCTGAGACGGACCCATTTTTCACGTCTGCCAGCCTCGTGTTATGTGTTGGTGTACATATGCCGTCATCTTGTCAACTAACTATCTTTTTAGTACGAACACAAAAGACTTTACAAAGCATGAAAGGTTACAAAAGACTATACAAAGCATGAAAGGTTACAAAAGACTATACAAAGCATGAAAGGTTACAAAATACTATACAAAGCATTAAGGGTTACAAAAGACTATATAGGTACAAAGCATAAAGGTTGATATCAAATCACTACAAATTTTTCTTATGATGATGTAATGCTGTGAAATGAGTTGCATGAAAAAAAAACCAGTAAAAATCTTCTCTAATATAAAAGAAAGTCGTGTAAGTGCGAACACTTATAACTCGAGAACGGATGAACAGATTCTTCCGATGTTTAATTAATTGGATTCTTCTCCGATCCGGATAACAGAATATGAAACTATTAAAAAGTTGAAAAATGCATAACAAATAATAAAAAGTATGATATTAAAATTAAATATGATATAAAAATTCTATAACAACAAAATTATTCTTCACCTGAAAACCATTGACATCAAAAATATTGGTCCGGAGATGTTTGATGGATTTTTTTTGGCTTTCATAAATATTTTTTAACATTCAAACATATTTTAAACGTATTTTTGTATAAATTACAAATTTTAAATCAATATTCATTCAATAGGACTACAGGACAACATCTGTCGGGAAAGCTAGTGTTGAATAAAGAGTATTAGAGAGCTTTAGGAAAAGTATGTGGAAAGATAGCGCAGGACATGGAAATAAGGAATGAGAATATCAGGAAGGAATGTGGTGTGGAGGATAGTTTTGTAGCAAAGATGACAGTTAATAAATTATGACACAAACTAAGCCAGCTTCCGAAACAGTAGGTGTACAAGTTTTATCGAAACTTAAAATTGCACGCTTATTAGCGCGTAAATAGTTATAGAATCGTTCCATTATTTTGTATGGAGATTTGTTCGAAACTCTTTCGATGATCGTTTCGATATTCGATCATATTTACGTTAGTTACATTCAAAATATTTCTTTAAATCAAACACTGATTAATTAAATGATAGCATCAAATTATTGGTTCTATATGATAAATATGCATTTACATCAAAAGAACATAGAGCCGAATCTACAAACGAAGCATACTTTCTTTTATGGTTGATACTGGACACCATAGAAACAATAACTAATAAGTGGGCGATGACAATTCTTTCTTCTTTTTATTTCCTTGGTGACCATATCAACGATCAAGAAAATATACCTTTTTTCCAACTCTGGCTCTATGTTCATTTGGTATAAACTCACCTTTTATGTAGAAACCTCGGATACATCATGTATCCAATTTTTTTGAAAAGGCTATTTGACTCATTGATTAATTTTTTTCGTAACCTTTAAATAGCCAAGTATTCTTAAATCAAACTCATGCTTATAGTAATATTCTTTGGTGATCAGTACAATAACATTTTCACAGGTGCAAAACAATTGGTCAAAAAATTAAGTCTTTCATCCGAAGAATGGAGCACTCAATCCTAAAAATTAGGTTGATAGTTGATTTTTTTAATGAGCACACTTTGATTTTAAACTAGTTACATTCTATAATATTCTTTGAACAGAATACGTTAGTAAACAACCGTGTTGATACGGGTCGATTGGCCGTTATCAGGACAATAGTACTTCGATTCTCAATACACAAAGACGGTACTGATTACTTGTGTTTGAGATTACAAGTAGTGTAAGTCAATAATACACATAAAGTTAGAATAATACATTTACGTTTTGGATGTTTACATCACTATTATTGTATAAGATGCTTTAATTTCGGATCATCGACATACTCTAGCTAGTCTTATTTTTCTTTAAAGGAGGGGAAAATCCTCATTGGACGTTGTGCCGGACTCCTGCGCGCATCAGGCAGACCTACCGACTAAAAACTCCTGCTTCTTTTCATTCCCAGCCATAGTATAGAATCTAGATAACATTTTGTTTCAAATAAATATTTTTTGAATTTTTGAAGTTCCTTTTGAAAGACACGCTCGTTGCTGTATCGCCATCTTTTAGCATTCCTCCTCAAGAATGTCTGATAAGGATGGAATTCTCTGGCATGGCCATACCAGTCCTTTTATCGCTATTTGCACCATCACCATCATTAGCCCACCTTTGCCCACTGCAGGACATTGGCCTCCCCTCTCCATCTCCACTCTTCCCGTGTCTGTGCGATTCAGTTATGTGGTAAGTACCCACTCCTGTGGTTTTTAATCGCCTCTTGGTCTCCAATCCAGTACTCTCCTCGTCCATCTGTTGTTAGCCATTATTGCAGTTTGACCCGCCCATCTCTACTTCTGCACAGTTATTTCCTCTGCAACTATATCATCAGACCAGGGTTGTCAGGTTTTTTTCAAAAATATACCGAACCAGTGTTCCCGCTTGGTATCCGGAAAGATGTCATTCCCAAAATTTCCTACCCGAAACTTGCAAGTTTTTCTCAAAAAAAAAAATCGATTTTTCTGTCCGGGAAATTATGAATTCTCTAGAAAAAATGACAAAATCATTCCGAAAATAAAAATACCGAACACTCCATAGTTCTGTATTTTTTTCATACCGAACACCGAACATGGAGCAAAAATACCGAACAGTTCGGTAAAATACCGGCAACCCTGCATCAGACACATATATATCTACCTAAGTTTGAAAATCATTTGTTCTGTCTAGTTTAATTTCTCTAGTGTCTAATCTCGTTCCTCTTCTTATAACTCAGCCATCTCTCCCCTGCTGGAAACAGGAGCCTTATTCACGAAGCGGTCTTAATGCTATCGTGTCTTATATCTTGTCTTAAAATGGCGGATTGGTATTCATGAAAATGATCTATCTTGTATCTTATCTTACAACTGTCAAATTTTATGTCAACTAAAATGGTACATTTTACACCTCTTAAACGCCTTTTACTCTGTTTAGACGTCATGAACAACTCTAATTTCTTTATTTATTTATAATAATATTTGTTTTAGTGTATTCTAATTATATTTTGATATGTTTTTGGCTTTGACAATCGTTATAGCGTTTGACACTAGCTAGATACTTGATAAGATTAAGGCAAGACAATGTCCATTTCATGAATGCCACTTACGGTCTTATATCTTATCGCGATCTAGATCTTGTCTGCATAACCCAGCAGAACTCTTCCATATTCCTCCATTCATAGCATTAGAGCTCTATCTTTGGCGTTTCTTTGCGCCCTTTTTCCCGCGACAGGGATAATGTCATCGGCTCATCTTATAATCACGTTCAATATACCGTAATAATTATGTTTAAGACTATGGAGAATGGGGGACAGACAGACGTATAATCTATACGGACTTTCTAAAAGCTGTTGACAAAATGAATCACGAAATATTACTTATACCTACACAAATTACATCAGGCATACGGTACTAACAGTAACAATTAATCATAATTTTGATTTTATGCTTCCAATTATCAAACATATATGAATAATATTGATACGTTTTGTATGAGATATAAAGCCGCCGATTTCAACATCACTCCATCCGTTTAAATGGAGCGATGTTAATCCAAAAATTGCCATCAGTGGGGAAACTTGTCAAAATGGAGTGACTTCGCTCCATTTTGACGGATGGAGAGATCGTGAATAGGACAATAATTATTTTGAATGTGCATTTGGAGTGATAGAGAATGGGTGATCATCGTTCAAATAATACGTACAAGTAACTAAGAAAATTTATAAAAAAATGCTTTGTTCCAATTGTGAAATAAGCCAATGTTAAATTTAGACTTAATTGTATTGTTTCTCGTAATTTAATTTATGAATGTGTACGCACTGAGAAATGCCTGAGTGGTGCATATCACAATGAGGGCATTGCATGTGCCCAAGGTTGCCCCCGATGCGTTGACCTTCTCAACAAAGTTTGATGCTTTCTTCACGAGCATTCACTTTTCATATCATTACTAGCTTTCCCGAAAGACTTTGTCCTGTAGTTCTTACTATGAATATATATTGATTTCGATTTTGTAATTTATACAAAAATACGTTTAAAGTATGTTTGAATGTTAAAAAAATATTTCTGAAAGCTTCAAAGAAATTCTATCAAAAATCTGCGTACCAATGTTATGAAACTCAATGGTTATCAAGTAAATAAAAATTGTGTTGTTATGGAATTTTTCAGAAGTGGCGTTGTTGTCAGTAAATCCGTTCCATACTAACTTTAAAATTATATTAATTGCAATTAATATTTCGAGTTTTAATATAAATCTGTTGTCCGGAACGGAGAAGAATCTAATAAACCAAGCATCATAAAAATCTGTTCAGCCGTTATCGATATAAGTGTTCGCACTAACCCGACTTTCTTTTATATTATAGATTTCAATTATTAGTTTTACGTAGTTTAGAAATTACAACAACAAGACGCAGTTTGCATTTTTCGACGCAAAAGTAAGTCGAAATCGAGAATTATGAAAACATATCAATTTTTTAAACAAAACCAAGTCACAGCATATGAAAAACGAAAGAAAACTGTGAAGATCAAAAAGGTGTTTTTTTCCGCACATTAAGGCCCAAAATTACAATACAGGCTTAAGGTCCATACTGTATCTTACTGGAGGTCGTGGGTTCGATCCCGGGTGCCGACCATCTTTCTCTTTCACGAAACAAGTTTTAAGTAACTTACTGTGAAAGAGTTAAAGAGTGTATTTGTGTTCTCTTTGAGTGAGCACAGATGCATTTTTATATAAAAAAAAAAATTAACCGAAAAATCATTGAAAACTGTCGTGCACCCACGCATATTTTCATGGGTCAGTTGTGGTCATTGGTTTTCATTGGTTTTCATTGGTCAGAAAATGTAAAAAAACAGTAAAGAAACGATTAGGTAAATATTTTTGTCGTCTTGTACTTTACTGGATAATGCTCATCTTGACCCATTACCACTATATGCTCAGCTTGAGCCATTACCACTATATGTCCAGCTTGAGCCATTACAACTAATGAAGAACGATACACCTAAAATTGATTTTTAAGACTCTTGTTGGTCTGCACTTTCTTATTTTTTGATAATATTGTACACGAATTCATTTCATATTTACGAATGATTAAGATCATTGAGTGAATGTTGAAAAATAATGTTTTACTTTTAAGGACAGTGTTGACTGAACATTGTTCGTCCACATATAGATATTGCAATCTATCACAAGTGTTCGTGCATTATAGATGAATAAATAAATAAATATTCTCGGTTCAATACCCATACATTCTTCATATTTTGGACTTCCTGACTTGCTTTCGAAGGCTGTGACCTCCTGCAGAACAACTTCTGAAAAGTGAATCTCCAAGCCTTCCTCTTCTGCGCAACCAACTTTCTGTCCCTTTGTAGAAATATTGAAGCTCCGTGTTTTTTTTTTTTTTTTATAAAATGAATCTGTGCTCACTCAAAGTGAACACAAATACACTCCTTGACTCTTTCACAGTAAGCTACTGAAAGCTTGTGTCGTGAAAGAGGAAGATGGTCGGCACCTGGGATCGAACCACGACGTCCGCAGTACGAAAGCCGGCGTTGTAACCGATGGGTCACCAACCACTTCAAAAGTTAGCAATATACTCATTAAAACGATAGTTATGATATTAACAACGCCTTCTCATATTTGAGAATTGGATTAACAGACAGTTTTTAGGACCTGCATGAAAACGTTTAGTTCGAACTAAACTACTTATTCTTTTACTTAACGGTCGGTTTCATAAAAAATAAAGGAGACTTTAAATTCCCTTTAAAAAATAACGGGTTTCATAACAACAAAACGACATTTAAAACTGACTTTTAGCTAAAGTACCGTTCTTGATTATTATTTTAAGTTAAAGTCGACTTTACTGTAGTTGAAATTTTTACCACCGGAGTTCATAGAAAATTTTGTGGCGCTTTCTCTATCACAAAGATAAACATTTTGTATGTGGTGACACTGTGGACAAAAATGACTAAAATAGGGCGGAAAACATAGTAAAACGGTAAGAATATTATTGTTTACAGATTTTGTTTACTAATTCATAAACCATAATAATAAATTAACACAAAAAACGGCACTTTGATGCTCTACTGAGAAATGAAATTGACAGATCAACAGAAATTCCGCGAAAATATTAGTAAACAACCTATGTTTTCCATAGATTTCCATGGTAACACTACCAACGCTACCAACTTTAAAATATTTTTTGACATTTCAAATTTTAGCTGGAATATTTTTTTATGAAACGCATCAGCTTAAAGGAGTCTTTAAATTTTAAAAGGAACTTTAACTAAAGTGTTCTTTTGAAGCTTTTTATGAAACTGGCTGTAGTCATTGTACCGCTAAAAAGAAATAACTTTTACGGTCGGTTTCAAGAAAAACAGCTAAAGAAATCATTAGCTAAATGAACTTTTAATTAAAAGTGCCGCCTTTAAGTTGATGCGTTTCATTAAAGATATTCCCGCTTACTTTAGCTAAAGTTTGAAATGTCAAAAATGATTTGCAAGTTGGTAGCAGTTGGTAGTGTTACCGTGGAAATCTATGGAAAAAATAGGTTGTTTACTAATTTTCCCGGAATTTCTGTTAATGTGCCAGTTTCATTTCTCAATAAAGCATCAATGTGACGTTATTGTTGATAATTTGTTATTATGGTTTATGAATTGGTAAACAAATTCTATAATAGAGTAAGATAGGGGAATATGGCCTGGGTTGCCAATATGGCCCACCGCTTTATCCCAGAAACCATTAGAGCTGTGGAATATATTACTAGCATACTCGCACACGTGTCCCGTCTACCGAACTCTCAGTGTTTTTCGTGAGTTTGGCTAGAGCGCACGCACTCTGACAAGCATAAATACGTTTTTGCTCATTTTGATATTATTTTCTGGTAAGTTCAAACTATTGTATTTTTTGAAAAATCCTTTGTAATATCGATTTATTATTTATTACCATTAAATCATTTAATAATTCTAATTGTGGTACATAATGTACGTGCGTAGAGTTAATATTATCATAATAATTTTAAATATTTTGACGACATGTGTATTTTTCCAATATGGCCCACCACTATACATGCGAATATGGCCTACTAGGCCATATTGGCATGTATACGTTATAGTTTCCTACTAAAATTTTATTTCGGCCCCAAAAGTGCAAAATTCTCACCGAAAGCGGCAAACGTGGGATAAAGAGGCAATGGAGATGGAAATATCTAACAGAGACCGTAAAGCAAGTAAATCGACTTACTTCACCGAATCTCCATACAAAAAGGAATTAGTAAAAATTCATTGGTGAAAAAAGCTGAAAAAGAGTCGAAAGTAAAGAAAGGAAAAGAAAAGAAAGCTAAAAATGCTTAAAAAGATCGTTAGCATCTGATAGTTTCGGCTCAGATCTGGAAGAAGAACCACCACTTCAAGCCTCGTCGGATGAAAGTCCTGAAATGACTAATCTTTCGGACTCTAAATGTTTTTATTGTGAAAATTTATTTATTTTCTTACAGGAGGGGAAAAATGGATTCAACGCGTTTCTTGCAAATGCTGGATTCATGAGGAATGTGCTGGTGTAGACAAGGATTTATTTATTTGTGAATACTTAATTGTCTTTCTTATTTATTTATCTTTTAATTATTACTTTTTATTCTCTTCATTTTTTTCCTCAAACTCTTTTTTTTTTTTTTTTTAAAAATGAATCTGTGCTCACTCAAAGTGAACACAAATACACTCCTTGACTCTTTCACAGTAAGCTACTTAAAGCTTGTGTCGTGAAAGAGGAAGATGGTCGGCACCAGGGATCGAACCACGACGTCCGCAGTACGAAAGCCGACGTTGTAACCGCTGGGTCACCAACCACTTTACCTAATTATTATTTAGACTGTATGTTGGATAAGTACCTAGCTAAATAATTATTGATAGAACAAAAAAATCATTTATGCTTCATAATTTTCCTATTATTTTAAGGTTTGTTAAGTGAGTGGCCAATATGGCCTACCCTTATAATGGCCAATATGGCACAGGGCCATATTCCCATACACTGTGAATTTTTTTGTATATTTGATTGTCTTAAATTTTTTTATATAATTTATTTTGTATATCGTTTTTAACACAAAAAAGCCTAAGAAGTCCTGCCTAACTAAATTATCTATCGATTGAAGTAATAACATTTAATTTACAACAAATCAAAAATGTTTTATTGAGATTAAAGCTTATGGTGTGCCATATTCCCCTATCTTACTCTAATGATATTCTTCCCGTTTTGCCATGTTTTCCATCCTATTTTAGACATTTTTGTCCACAGTGTTACTGTATGTTCATCATTTGTGACAGAGAAATTACAACGAAATTTTCTATGGACTTCGGTGATAAAATATTGAACTATATACAATAAAGTCGACTTTAAGTGCTAATAACGGGACATTAACATAAAGTCTACTTTAAATCTCACTGTGTTGGTAAAAAATAAAGTCTACTTTATTTTTTATGAAATCGAATGTTAGGTAATTGAGACAAATATCAATTATTATTAAGAATAACCGATTCAGACATTCCAAAAAAAAAAAAAATACTCAAAAAGTATCCCAAGACAGCTAAACTATTCAATTTCTACAAAAAACAGTTTCGTATATCATGGTCTTGTGGAATCATAAAGTAAAATCGATATAGTAGAAGTGAAAAAACGGGGGTTTACGTGCAACATAACCTAAAGTCTAAAAAATCTGACTAGTTCTAAACTTAAAATTTTTCAAGAATAATCCTGCAGGACGAGGGGCGTTCAACTCACTGGCCTAATCATGAAACAATATATACGGACGGGTCCAAAATAGATTAGGGATGTGGATCGGCTGTGTTCATTCCCTCACGAGGTATAAGAAAAAAATTCCAATTGCCTATTTCATGTTCTGTATATACCGCGGAATGTACGGCCATGATTGAAACAATTAAAGACATAAAATACACAACCTAAATATCAACTTCCCTATTATTTTGACAGATTCAAAAAGCCTATTAGATAGATTAAGGACTCATACAAGAGACAATAACGATAATTTAATTTGTAAGATTAGAAACCTATTATTTTCCGCACATGAAAAAGGAATAGAAGTGGTAGTTTCTTGGGTTCCCTCTCATTTTGGGTATCTCCGGCAACGAGGAAGTGGACAAATTGGCTAAACAGCCATGCCAGTGTGGTGTCTTCACTGATTCGTGTTCTGTTCCACTAAGTGATTACATACCGACATTCAATGATATAGCAAGGAAGGAATGGGCCAGAATCTGGCAAGACTCCTTCAACTGGATCATATTACAAGGCTGTCCAGACGTTGATACCGGTTTTACCTTGGTACAAGACTATCAAACTCTCCAAAACGAGCGTTTCGCTTATTGCTAGGATGAGAATGGGGCATTGCTTGAATGCATCTCACCTGGCTAGAATCGGAATAGTATCTTCGCCTTTGTGTACATGTGGACAGGCGGATGGGACGCTTGAACACATGTTTTTTGAATGCGCACAGTTTTCAAGAACAGAATTGCTTGAATGCATAAAGAGGGAATGCTCCACATTCCCCAAAAACTTAAAATGCCTCCTGGCAATGGAATCGACAAAAGTTTATAACATTTTAGTTGGGTTCCTTAAGACCCATAACAGATGGGTATAATAGTTTAAAACATTTTAATAGATTTTGATTACGCCGCACCAAACCCAAATCACTCGACAACGAGTGCAAAGGGTAAAAAAAAAATCATGCAGGACCGGGGATCGAGGAACTCATTCAGAAGAAAAAAATGATTGTAATGGAAAGTAGAAAAAGAGAGAGCAGGAAAGGTAGGAAAAAGGATCTTTTTAACATCGGGTAGAAGGACTCAATGCCGTAACCATAGTTAATATTGCGACGACAGTCTTTATATCCTGAGTCTTTGTTGTCTGGATGGCTTATCGTCTCACGCTTGACAAAAACAAATATCTTGGAATTAGTTCTATACTGAGCCATCAAATGAATAATATACTTACGCCGTTCCCTTACTTACTCTGTTTTTCTAGATCGAAACCCAAAGTAAAAGTTTTTCGATCGTCTTTCTCGAAATACGTCTACTTTGACGACTGAAATTTAAGCTAGTATCTGCGAGTATTTTATATTTTTTCCATTTTCAAATGAGACTAATTTAAAGAAAAATAGGCCGTTTACTTAAAAAGAAACAAAAAAGAGGACTTTTTCAACATAAAACTTTTATAATTATTCCATTTTTTTTGCATTTTCGTTCATTATTCGCTTACTTCGTTCGAACAAGTAGTGTCGAAAACACACATTGTATACAACGTATCGATAGTTATGAAGGTACACTTTGCATATTTTTCTTTAGATAAGAGATCTATTCCCATCGAAACAAGTCAGTAATACAGTTTTATACTCTAGGCCCGATCTTATAAACATCCGTTAGTCAAATTTCGGAAAATTTTACTGATGAAACTTACCGACAGCCCGTGTGTCGGTTTGCCATTCGTGATCTGATAGTTTGTTTGGCAGACCTATGTTTTCATACCAATTTTTACTTATTGAGCAATTCCTTCTTCTACTGATATAGAGTATTGTTTATTTCATATCGTCCATTGACCTTAACAATTTAGGCACTCAAAATCGTTAAGGAAAGTTGATGACAAAATATCGAAACGCACCAAAACGCACTATGGAATATTTACCCCAAAAAACAATCAAATGTTGCTATACCCAACTGTGGAAACATGTACCTATAACATAGTTTTGACTGATCTTTCTGTTACTTCATAGTGCGGCGTGCTGTCCAAATCTATAGTTACCATTTGGAACCATAGTAACCAACAATAAAATACCATTTGTATCTTACGAATATTGAATCTGTCTCTGCTAATAGTTCTGATAACAATCTACAATTAAATTCACGGAGAGAATGACTTTTTCGCGCATGTTCACACCTTATATAGGTAAATATTTCAAAGTTTTATTACACATTCCGGGAACCTCCGTCTCTCATTACGAGCAGTGTTACCTTAATAGGTAAATATTTCAAAGTTTTATTACACATTCCGGGAACCTCCGTCTCTCATTACGAGCAGTGTTACCTTAATAGGTTAATATTTCAAAGTTTTATTACACATTCCGGGAACCTCCGTCTCTCATTACGAGCAGTGTTACCTTAAGAGCCGGACACTCGAAAATGGCTGTTTTTATATAAACGTTGTTCCCTTAATAGGTATCGTAGCACAACAAAAAAGTAAGTGTGCTTTAAGTTAGAGCTTTGGCTATCAAGTCTTAGTTTAAAATTTGTATTTTACAAATTTAGCTCGGTAGAAAAAATTTTCAAAGTTTGCTCTATATTTTTATAAATCATAATGGTGTAGGCAATCTACTCAATAAACAACGCTTTAAAATATACCAAAATGTGTATCTTTTAATTTTCTTTAAATCCATTGTCTTTTTTTATTTCTATTTAACATAGTTTATTAATTAATCGGTAAAAAGTGATTGGGCGCTTAGGACCTTTTCCTTTAGAAATAAAAACTGTATAGGCTCCATACAAATCGAATATTTCTCATTCGTGAGAGAACTTTGTGGCGGGCGGACGTGTCGCTCTTTGCTCTGTAGTTTTTTTCTGCAGAAACCTTCCACTTTCTAATGTTGGTCATTTGGGGCTAAATGCAATATTTGTGAGAATCCATGGATGTCAAAAATTTTATATACTTTATTTTTTTACATGTTTTTTCCCCTTTTATATTTTTTGCTTTACAAATATTTTTAAATACATAATCCTTTTTTTCATAAAATGATATTAAGAATTACGTTTTGACGTAATTTTTTTTAACGTAATATCTTAATTAGGTATAATCGTTTTTTTCACATAATTCTTGATTTTAATCGGTACCTAAGTCAAAGAACCTATCATAAACAAAATAACGAAAATAGTACTTGATAATATAGTTATTGGTTCATAACTATAATATATACCTACCTACGTACCTACAATATTATATGAACAAAAAAGTTTTTATGTTACACAAAAAATACAAACATTGTATTTTTTGTGTAACATAAAAACTGTTACAAAATTAACTAAAACGAAGCCAACCTCTATTCGGGGTTTGAATCTTGTCTTAGATTGGACGGGACCGATTGATTGGTAGAAAACGCTTCAAGCATTACCTTCCGCCGGCTATACCTACCGAGAAGAGTGTACTTTAGTAAAACAAAACTTGTGTGCGTTTATTCAATAAGCTATTAAAAAGTTGGTTTTATTAAAGTCACTCAACTTCGTCAAAATACGCGCTAAGAACTCAAATAGTACTTATAGAACTTCATTATATTTAATTTGAAAAATAGCCATTAAGTATTTGACATGACACCAAATTTTAAATTTATTAATAAACCTGATATTTACGGTTTGGCTGCCAACCCTGACTCCCATTGCATTTTAACTAAGAATAAAGAAATGAACAAAATATCATTGTGTCAGAAGGGTAGTTATGTGACAGAGACAGCGAGAAGAAAGTTCAACCTGTCTCATGCACAATAGGACGAGGTATGCGCGGGGAAGCGGGGACAAAACTCAGTTCGGTGATTTGAGTGTCCGGTAGGTAAATATTTCAAAGTTTTATTACACATTCCGGGAACCTCCGTCTCTCATTACGAGCAGTGTTACCTTAATAGGTTAATATTTCAAAGTTTTATTACACATTCCGGGAACCTCCGTCTCTCATTACGAGCAGTGTTACCTTAATAGGTAAATATTTCAAAGTTTTATTACACATTCCGGGAACCTCCGTCTCTCATTACGAGCAGTGTTACCTTAATAGGTTAATATTTCTAAGTTTTATTACACATTCCGGGAACCTCCGTCTCTCATTACGAGCAGTGTTACCTTAATAGGTAAATATTTCAAAGTTTTATTACACATTCCGGGAACCTCCGTCTCTCATTACGAGCAGTGTTACCTTAATAGGTTAATATTTCTAAGTTTTATTACACATTCCGGGAACCTCCGTCTCTCATTACGAGCAGTGTTACCTTAATAGGTAAATATTTCAAAGTTTTATTACACATTCCGGGAACCTCCGTCTCTCATTACGAGCAGTGTTACCTTAATAGGTTAATATTTCAAAGTTTTATTACACATTCCGGGAACCTCCGTCTCTCATTACGAGCAGTGTTACCTTAATAGGTTAATATTTCTAAGTTTTATTACACATTCCGGGAACCTCCGTCTCTCATTACGAGCAGTGTTACCTTAATAGGTAAATATTTCAAAGTTTTATTACACATTCCGGGAACCTCCGTCTCTCATTACGAGCAGTGTTACCTTAATAGGTTAATATTTCAAAGTTTTATTACACATTCCGGGAACCTCCGTCTCTCATTACGACCTTAATATTTAAAAGCAGTGGCGGGCTCCTGTTGACTCCCCATGTACCTTATTGGGATCGCAAAGAGAATAGATTGATTCAAATCAAAGTAAAAAAAACAATTTTAATTTTAAATATTAAATGCATATATATTTATTTACAAATTATATACAAAACAATAATATTATGTAACATAATGTAGGTATCTTTGCTACTATCATTGTGTACTCATCACGACACAAATACATCTAACTCTTTCCTTGTACCATATTATTATAGAAACATCCAGAATAGAGAGTAAACTTTGCTGAATTCTTATTTTTACCTTGTAAGATTTTGAATTTCAATAAAAATAACTTTATAAAAACCGCTACCAAGCTGTACAACTTTGTGTTTAATACGGTTCAAAAAGTTATTTACCTACTACGTTACTAAAATTTACCCATATAATTTAACATATATACCTACTTAGTATATTTCTTTATTTTTTATATTTATTAATTAAATTCAATTTTTGTATTGAGTTATAGAAAAAAAACCTGTTTAAAACCATAAAACTACAATCAAGCCATCAGTAGAATAAAATGAATTATTTTTTTTATGTTCGAGGATGTTTTTGTATCACATTTTTTGCCATTTTTTCACCAAGATTTGGACTGTAGGTATGTCCATTTTCAAGTTTCTTTGTTTAATTTATACTAAAGTGCATTTTCATCAATTTGTATTCTTTTTGCGCGTTTGTCATTTTAATTCATTTTTAAAATACTCTTAAGCTCGATATTATAAACATCCGTTGGTTAAATTTCAGTTAAATTTTATCGATGGAACTTGCCGACCGCCTAACTTTTAGTTAATCATTAGTCAACTGATATTTTTTTTGACAGTTCTTTGTTTTCGTTTTGTTTGATATAAATTGACTCGAAACGAATTGATAAAACCAAGGGAGAGTTGGTTTGAAGAGTCAGTCTGTGTGGAAGATGGAGAAGAAGAGCATTATCCTACTAAGGATATGTTTTATAATCACAGACACCTCTTGACCTTCAGGGCTTCGTTCCTCCATCATACTTTTTGGCCATGCACTTTGATCATTTGAAATCACATTGCAACTTGCACATTTTTATTACACTTATAAACCTATTACTAAATCGAGTCATTAAAAGTACATATCAGTAGTTTTTTAAACGTTACTTGATTATTTTGTGTAATAAAATTTCAAGCCGCGCCATTTTGCTGACGTGCGATATTTTTCTGTGAGAAATGTGTGACAGAAAATTGCTGTCCTATGTAAATGAATAGAACTAGAGTGTGATAAACTCATCGTTACTATGCTAACTTCATAATAAGCCATCGCATACAAAAAAAAATTAGCTGCAAATTTTGACGTGTAAATATAAAATGTCAAACCAGTCATCGGGCTAGATAGCGCGGCTTTTATATGAAGGTCTTGCAGCCCTATAGACAAATTGAATTTGGCGTTCGGACTACAAATGATTTTTTCGACAATGCAGAGTAGGAAGAAAATTAACTGTCCACTTTTTATATTTTTAAAATAAGTGTCTTTGTTTGGTTGAAATCATTGTTTATATACGTTCCAGTGGACAGTTCAGTTTTTTCGAACTCTACTTTGACGAAAATATTCGTTTGTAGTCGAATGCCAATTTCAAATTGTCAACAGCCGGTGGCAAATCATGATTTAACTATCAAAAATAATACACTTAAAATATTATCGGTATTTAGTGTATCATACACAAAATCAATGAATTTCCCAGAGTATTCTTCAGTCGCGCAAGTTCCCTATTTGAAAAGTTAAAAGGCAAAAAGTGCGATGGTGTCGCGGTGCCCTGATTCAGTATTCTCAAATGCAAAGGATTAATTATTAACTATCACCTAACTTAAACTTTTAAATACAATTAATTTCTTATTTATTGGCTCTTGAAGATTGTCGATAGGTTTCTTAGAATGAGGAGGGCGAACGATACGACAGCGTAACTGAGTCTCCTGGTGATCAAGGAGTTGGCCACTAGGAACCTCCAAACGCCAAAGAGGACGACGGCTTTCGTAAAATAATCCAGAACTAGCAATCTGAAAATATAAAACAAAACAGTTAAAAATGAGACAATGTTTATACTCTGCAGTTTTTAACGAATCCTGTTCCAAGCTACAATAGCATAAAACACACCGAAGATTTTCATACCAAGCAAATAATTAGCGTCTATTAATTATTATCATCGACACATCTCGATGGAGGTCAACTTAGTTTAAGGCCATACATTTATATTGTATCTACTTTTAATGTATAGTTGTCCTGTGTTTGTGTTTTGTCAAAATAAATGAAATTATCGGAGCAGTTGAATCAGATATCTACATATTATAGAACGCCCATTCCAACCGGTGCCGGTCGCCGCAAAGAATATTGTCTATGGTTTCAATACATTTAAATGGCCATGCCGGAAAGCGGCATCCTTCTTTTTCTGTGCGTATGCCCATTCAAAAGCATGGAAACATTCTTTGTCCCGATCGGCGTTCTATGTGTTTTCACCCTTAGGAAAGTTGCTGGTTGCAGGGTGGGCGGTGCACTAAGACCTATTATGAGAAACAACAACATCTCACTACAAGCAAAGAAACTAGTGCATAACGCAATCCTGATATCATCAATGATGTATGGGTGTGAAACGTGGACATGGACGAAAAAAAGAAGAATGTAGCATAAATTCAGTAGAGATGAAAACTCTGCGAAGAATATGTGGAAAAACTTTATGGGATATGGAAAGGAATGACAATATTAGGAAGGAATGTGGTATGGAAGTAAGTGTTGTGACAAAGATGAAAGTGAATAAGTTGAGATGGTTTAGGCATGTGGAAAGAATGGATGCAAACAGAATGACAAAGAGAATTAAAGGTGTAAGAAAGCGTGGCCGACCGAGAATGACGTGGATCGAACACTCAAGGAAGGCCAGGTAAGAAGAAAGAGAAATAGGAGAGGGTGTACGAGAAATGTTATGTCGGTGGAAGAAGCGAAAGAAGTGTGCATGGATAGAAAAGAGTGGAGGTCCGTTCTCTTTGCCTGCCCCTTATGCAGTGGGTTCCTAGAGAACGGTCCGTCATCTGAAAAGACGGCGTCTCTCAAAATTATATGACAATGTTTTTCGTTACTATGGAAACCATATTGGCAATGTTCTCAACTGACATATCCACCGCCGTTTATTGTAGCGGCGTATCCGTAGGAACCCAGACCATTATGCGTTGGGTTCCTAGGGAGCGGCCGTCATCTGACAAGACGGCGTCTTTCAAAATTATATGACAATGTTTTTCGTTACTATGGAAACCATATTGGCAATGTTCTCAACTGACATATCCACCGCCGTTTATTGTAGCGGCGTATCCGTAGGAAAACAACCCATTATGCGTTGGGTTCCTACGGATACGCCGCTACAATAAACGGCGGTGGATATGTCAGTTGAGAACATTGCCAATATGGTTTCCATAGTAACGAAAAACATTGTCATATAATTTTGAAAGACGCCGTCTTGTCCTATGACGGCCGCTCCCTAGGAACCCAACGCATTACGGGACGCGGGGTGATGGGTAAAAAAAAAACAATCCTAGGGTATGTTTACACCAAAAAATGTAGAGCCAGAGTTAGAAATGGAGCATTCTTTCTTGATCGTTGAGATTGACACCAAGCAGCGAGAATTTACGCCAAGAACTAACAAATAATGTTAGATGACAGATTACGTGGAAAAGAGGTCTAATTCTTGGTCGTTGAGATTGACACCAAGCAGCGAGAATTTACGCTAAGAACTAACAAATAATGTTTAATGACAGATTACGTGCAAAAGCGTTCTAATTCTTGGTCGTTGAGATTGACACCAAGCAGCGAGAATTTTCGCCAAGAACTAACAAATAATGTTAGATGACAGATTACGTGGAAAAGAGTTCTAATTCTTGGTCGTTGTTGTTTTTACACCAAACGACTTTTTTCCCTCTGTTTTAATAGTAAAAGTACTGACCTGTTCATATGTCTCCTAGCCGCTGGCATACTGTGGTCTTCCTCTTTCAAAATATACCTTCTGATTCCCATGACGTAGTCCTTGAGATAAGGAATCCACTGGACTTCTTTAACGTTGAACGGGAATATTTTCTTATCCGTTTCTGACAGCTTGGAGTAGAGTTGGTGCACGTTGTGGTCGACGAATGTCCATTGTCGGGTCGTGAAATATTCCAAGGCAATCAAAGCTTTTTGGATTTTGTTCTGGACCCGAACCATACTTAACCTTGAAAATATTACAAAAAAATGTTAGATTAGATAAAGGAAAGAAGTATAAAAATATAAAAGTAAAAAATGAATATTTCTTTACGGTCTAGTTGCGATCTTATTTAAATTAATATGCCCATTTTTCCCATTGCCCAACATTTAATTTTGACCAAAATAATTTTTCGAGAATCTTTTCTAGTCTGGAAAAATTTAAAACGGTAAATATTTTTTTTTTCTATTTGTTGGCTTAAGTAGTTCACAACCGATATTTAAATGGTGTAATATCAGGTGGAACAATATTTTGAATTAGATCGCAAATTAATCATTTAAACCCCCGATTCCCTATCGCTGTATCCGTTCAAATGGAGCGATGTCACTCCAAAAAATGACGCGAGTGAGTGGGGAAAACCAAATGGATAATTTGGGTGAGTCGGATATCCATTAGTCCAAAATTCAATCGCCTCAACCCATTCGTCCATCACTCCAACGGATCTTAATTTTGATAATACTAAAATACGTGTATTAACGTAGTGGAAAAAAAACATAAATGTCATAATAGTAGAGTTGGTGCACGTTGTGGTCGACGAATGTCCATTGTCGGGTCGTGAAATATTCCAAGGCAATCAAAGCTTTTTGGATTTTGTTCTGGACCCGAACCATACTTAACCTTGAAAATATTACAAAAAAATGTTAGATTAGATAAAGGAAAGAAGTATAAAAATATAAAAGTAAAAAATGAATATTTCTTTACCCTTTTCTTCCAAGTAATTTTGATGTGATGTCTATAATGTAAGCGGGGACCATGTGGAAGAGACTTATACAAATGTTGTTCATGGTTCTGAAATAATAAATAAAATTAAATATAAGTATATAATAATTAAGTCTTGTACTTATTTTCGTATCACGTCACTCATATTACGTTCGATTTTAATCGTCGTTGATCCTTGCAGATGTAATTGTATTTATTTATTTATTTTCGCTACCTCCAAGAAACAAAGTTTCGCTATCGTATTGATGTTTGACACGAATAATTATTCCATTTCCTCGAATACATTTTCAAAAACTGTGTAAAATTTTACAATTACAGGATCTTTATTATAAGATTTCAGTAGAATATAGATATCGTTTGAAAATCAATCATCTTTTGAAATTTCATCTATAGCAAGACGGATGCCAGCTATTAAGAAAAATGAAATGATAAACTGTATTTTTGTAGGTACCTACAGATTACTAGAAATATGTCCGCGGATAATATTTTTGGAATTTACCTGTTATGCTTGAAACTGCCCCCGGGATACCAAAAAGCCCCTTCGTAGGGGTTTTTCAAGAGTTCGTTATAGCCCCAAGACTCCAACTGACCCCATTTTATCGGGTTGGACATTCCCGATGTGACATTATACACTCTTAGTCCAGAATGCCTGAAAACATAGAATGACGTATTAGTCTTTGCTAAATTAATAAGAGGTAGGAGAAGGACTCATGAAACGATCTAAATACGGTCTAGTTGCGATCTTATTTAAATTAATATGCCCATTTTTCCCATTGCCCAACATTTAATTTTGACCAAAATAATTTTTCGAGAATCTTTTCTAGTCTGGAAAAATTTAAAACGGTAAATATTTTTTTTTTCTATTTGTTGGCTTAAGTAGTTCACAACCGATATTTAAATGGTGTAATATCAGGTGGAACAATATTTTGAATTAGATCGCAAATTAATCATTTAAACCCCCGATTCCCTATCGCTGTATCCGTTCAAATGGAGCGATGTCACTCCAAAAAATGACGCGAGTGAGTGGGGAAAACCAAATGGATAATTTGGGTGAGTCGGATATCCATTAGTCCAAAATTCAATCGCCTCAACCCATTCGTCCATCACTCCAACGGATCTTAATTTTGATAATACTAAAATACGTGTATTAACGTAGTGGAAAAAAAACATAAATGTCATATCTGTCAAAGTGGAGTGACACCGCTCCATTTGGACAGATGGAAGGATATTGAATGGGGGGCTTTAGACCGCTTAGTGAATATTCCTGGTAGTGCAAATTCATAAAATGGATGATTTCATTATTACTTTTCTCTTGCTGTGTTCCAAGCTGCGACGATTATGGCGTTGATGCAGAGATCTACTGGTATGATGTCAGCCCTTTTATCTTTTCGGCAAAGCAGAGTTCTTAGGATGCCCTTCCCGGCTCCGGCAAATACGCCAGTTGGTCCATTTAGGTTGTCCACCCAACCTGGCACTGGATGCGTCAGGGCTGCAGTCACTATGGAAAAATACATTCTATCATCACATGGTCCAGGTGTTTATTTATTGAAAACGGTCTCCACAACCATGTGGTCTCACATATTTGAATAGACTTAGTGCAAGGATTACTTGGTTTTAGAAATATGTCAAGTCACTGCAGATAAACCACATGCGTAAGACCGTTTATTTTGAAGCCAACATTCGCCACGTTATTGGCGAAATACGAACAAAGTTGCTCGAAAAAGTGGCCGAAACTTGAACACTCAATTCCCCTACATTTGAGCCAACCTTGGCGTCCATATGAGCGAACATTTTTAAGCTCAAATGACATAACAATATTTTTTAAGATAAATTAAAACCAGTCAGAAAAAAATATTTAGACATCTAAAAATAAATACTGTGGAGCTAGTACGAGTTTAATCGAAAGCTATTTGCACGCTAATAAGCGCTTATTATCGTTCAAATAGTGTTCGAAAATCAAACGATCGAATCATTCGATGATTTTTGTATGAAAAATTTTCGAAACTCTTTCGATGATCGTTTCGATAATCGTAAACTTATACTAGTGGTACTGATAAGCAGTCGTTTTATACTTACCAATACTTGGCCTAATTATAGAAATCGGAAGTCCACTTCCTTCTCTGACTATAATCTGCTCAGCCATGGCTTTGGTGAAGGTGTACGTGTTAGGGCGGTTGCCAATGATTCTGTGAACATGAAAAAATATATTTTTGAAAAGACATATTTTTGATATTCAAGAAGAAAATATATTCGAATACAGTGATAATCCGAGATACGAGTACATTTCCATATAAGGTATTTTTGAGATACGAGCAGTCGAGAAAATCTTGACATTGGTAGGAATGGTGTTAAATTTTACAAAACTAACACAACAATTATCAGTCAGTAGCGTTAAGGTTAAATTTAATTCAAAGTTTATCTAGTTATTTTTCATAAGCTTTGGAATAAAGCGTATAGTTCTTCCATAAGCCAATGTCTACATTCCATTCAACAGAACCTACAACGTCTGTCAGATCAGATAGTACCTTAATCAAATTGTATTTTTCTACAACAAATAACTATTTGCATGTAAACATGAGATCCAACTGTCGATGGCCTGAGTCGGTATGTTCATTGTATGAAACGATGTCGTCAATAAATTAAATTCTTACAAAAATTGTTAAGAAAAGTTTGAGATGTAGTGCTATAATGTATATTTTTTTATAGAAAATTAAATTATCTAGTTGATGTGTTTCGACCTTTTGCGATATTTTTATAATATTCTGAAATATAGGCACTGAAACTCGTAAATTAGTCATAAAAAAAATATTTTTCTTTATAAAAAAAATTTGAGAAATCTTGGTACTTTTTCATTGAATTCGATTTGAGATATTGTGTTTTTCTATATTATTATATACACACATTTTTAGGGTTCCAGCTTTTATAGTTTTCGAGATATATGAAAAAATTAAGTAAACATTCAAAGGTTGATTACCCTTGACTGAAAGTAAATTAAAAAATCTGAGTATACAAGAATTTTTAAATTTTCTTTCAGTCAGGCGTAATCAACCTTTGAATTTTTACTTAATTTTTGCATATATCTCGAAAACTATAAAAGCTAGAACCCTAAAATGTGTATGTAGGTATATAGAAAAATACAATATCTCAAATTGAATTTAATGAAAAAGTACCTGGGTTTCTCAAACTTTTTTTATAAAGAAAAATATTTTTTTATGAAAAATTTGCGAGTTTCAATGCCTATATTTCAGAATTTAAAAATAATATAGAAAAACGCCCAAACATATCAACTAGATAATTTAATTTTCTATAAAAAATGTATACATTATATCAGTACATCTCAAACTTTTCTTAACATTTTTTGTAAAAATTTAATTTATTGAGGACATCGTTTCATACAATGAACATACCGACTCAGGCCGTCGACAGTTGGATCTCATGTATACATGCAACTAGTATTATGAAAAATTTTGGTGACAACATACGAGGCCGCAGGTCAAAAGTGGCCTAACTAATATAGAGTAACATAGTTTCAAATTAGGTACATGAAATTAATTCTTCAATATTATTATTATTATTCGTATGGCTTCGGCTTTTTATGTTTGTTTTTTAATTTCAATCTGTATATATACCTATTTCAAATTGTTGAGGTCCACCTCTGTCAATATTATGATCATCATTCTTATTATTTTAAAATGAAAATGAACATCTACTTGTTTAGTTTGACCAATTTTGCTTTAAAACCACTTTTGCCACTTGGAAAGTGTCAGCGCCACTTTTGCGCTGACACTTTCCAAACTTGCGAGAATAAATTTCTGACGATTGTTAACGATCTTAATTTTTTACATTAAAAACAAACTATTTAACTCAACTGACGTCTTTGAAAAGTAGGTAGGTACCTACCTACATGCTTAGGCAGTGTATGATCTGTCACCTTGATTGTAGATTTTTATCTAAATAAGCATCTAATTTTCTACAAATCTTTTCTAATATTGAATGCGTTGGAGTGTTAGCCAGGTAGATCATTGTTTTATTAATGAAAAATTAAATATGTTAAAATATGCATACCCTGCCGAAGAAAAAAACATGAAAAAAATTTTTTTTTTCATGTTTTCATAAATGTTTATCAAAAATTCGCACGAAAATAAAAAAAAATTAATGGATATCTGTGGCAATAACTATAGTGATGAAACATTTTTCAATGAAATATTTAACGAATTGAACGTGCATTCTTGGTGGAATTATTTAAATAAAATAATTTAAATGAAACAATTGATTTGTTATTCCACTATATTTATTTACCTGACTAGTTTCGCAGGAACAGGTCCTGCATGGTCACAGGTGACTTAGAAACTAAAGCTTAAAACGAATACAAAATATTATTGGTACGCACACAGATAGGCAGAGGTTGTAAACATATGGTATAAAATTAACAATTTTAATTTTAATTTGTTTTTTTTTTTTTTTTATATTTGACTAATGAATTTATATAAAGCAAGATAAAGGTTTTATTATAAGTTCAAAAGAATAAGTAGATTGACAATAATAATATTTTGAATTTAATAAAATTGTTTTTAATATTATTTTTTATATATAAAAAAAGGAGTTGATAATTGACTAATGAATTTATATAAAGCAAGATAATGATATTATGATAAGTTGAAAAATATAAGGAATAGATTGACAATAATAATTTTTTTTTTTTTTTTTAATTTACAAAAAAAAAAAATTGTTATAATTATTTTCTTTTATATATATATATGTATAAAAAAGGATAGTAATTGACTAATGAATTTATATAAAGCAAAAATGAATATAATGAATATAAATCAAGAACAGATTAACAGTAACAATACTTAATTATGTTTGAATTTACTAAAATTGCAATATTTGATTTTTCCCCCCTTTCTTTCTATAAATAAATAAATAAAAAATAAAAAAAAAAAAAAAATGACAATATTTGACTAATAAATTTATACAACGTAAAGATAATCAAACTATAAGTTACAGGAATCAAGAATAGATTAACAATGACAATATATTTTTCTATAATTTGTTTGAATTTACTAAAATTGATTATATAATTTTTATATTTATTTTTAATAATAACTTTAAACTAATAATTTAATAAAAAACAAAAACAGAGAAAGGGGTTACAAAATTAATTGTTAATTAATGTTACGAGTAAGTAGGTATCTAAGAACTTAAAAAATATTTGTAGAGACACATTCAATTTAAGACGAAATTGAGCATGTTGCAAGTAGTTGCGAAAAGGTTGCCGATGTATGTGGGCCTTCACCTGGAACAATAAGAAAGTATTCGGCAGTATCTTTATTTCAAACAATATTAAGAAACAAAAGAAAAAAAAAAAAGATGGTGGTTTGGACTTACGACAGAGGATTTAACAAGGGAGAATAGTTGAAATCGAGTTGTTCATTTATTATTTTTATTTGGGTATTGTTCTTCAGGCGGTTAATTTCCATTATTTCAAGTTTCTCTAATCTTTTATGGCCGGCAATGTTACTATGGATAAGTGATATATTATTGTCTAAATTGAATGTATGATTATTTTCAAGGAGATGTTTAGCAAAATTTGATTTATCACTGTTTTTGTTTTTAAAAGCGGAAATATGTTCTTTAAGTCTAATATTGAGAGCGCGTTTGGTTTTACCGATATAGCTGGAAGAGCAAGAATTACAATCTAATTTATAAATACCGTTTTTATCCAATGTTTCTATTTTGTCTTTATTATTTACCAAAATTTTACCAACAGATTTATTATTATAAAACGCGGGATTAATTTTAGAATTATTAAGCGATTTTTTAATTTTATGACTTATTTTATTATTGGTAAAGATTATTTTGTTCCATCTAAAAGAATTTTTAACATTATTATTATTATGAGACAGGCCGGGTGCGATGGATTTTAAAAAGACTTTTCGAAGTTTATTTTTAAGTAATTTGTCTATTAATTGGGGATCGAAACCGTTATTGATTGCTAATGTTTTTATTAAATTTAATTCTTTGTTATAGTTATCGGGAGATAATGGGATGTTGACTAGTCTGTGCAAAAAAGAATGAAAAGCTGAAAGTTTTTGTGAGGGATGGTGTTTGGAGTTATTATGGATTAGATTATCACTGAAGGTTGGCTTACGGTATATATCAAATTCTAATTTATTATTGACGATTGAAATATTTATATCTAAGAAATTTAAGCTTTTATTGCCCATCTCCATTGTGAATTTAATTGATTTATTTAAATTATTTATTTCCGTTAAAAATTGGGTGAGTTGTCTATCCGTGCCTATCCAGAGACCGATGATATCATCCACGTACCGGTGGTAAGTTATTAGGTTTTTAAAAAGCGGTAATTTTGAGATTTGATCTTCTAGGTGATTCATAAAAAAATCGGCCATCAATGGACTCAACGGTGAACCCATTGCTAAACCTGTTTTTTGTTTATAGAATTTATTATTAAATTTAAAATAATTTTGATCTAAGCAAGTAAAAATTAGTTCTTTAAGTTCAGATTTTTTAATTGGGTTAAGGTTTACAGTGTTTAAATGATCTTCAAAAATTATTTTTAATTCATCTAATGGTACGCTGGTGAACAAACTGACTACGTCAAAAGAAATTAGCTTCGCGTTTTTAGGGACCGTAATATTTTTAATTTTATCTATTAAATCTAAAGTATTTTTGACGGTGTATTTAGGGTTAAAATTACCTATCGAATTAAACAAATTATTTGCGTAACGAGCTAACAAATAACACGGGGCTTTAGTATAAGAAACTACGGGTCTAATGGGCATATTATCCTTATGAACTTTGGGAAGTCCATAAAGACGAGGGCACTGTGGGTTGTCTTGTTTTAATCTAAAATAATCTTTATTATTAAATAATGTTTTAAAATTTTTCAAGATATTTTTAACTTCGTCTACATATTTGGGAGTGGGATCTTTATTTAAAATAATGAAATCTTCGGTTGACAAAATGTCGTTAACTTTTTTAAAATAGTCTTGTTCATTTAATAATATTGTGCAATTACCTTTATCAGCTTTGGATATTATAAGTTTATTTTTATTTATTTTCTCCTTAATGTTTTTAATAATTTTAGCTTCATTATTTTTAGCATTAGATTTATTAGTTTTTAACTGTTTATTAATGTACGATGACAATTGGTATTTTTCTCTATTATTATTATCAAGAGCTATATCTAGGTCTATTGTTAAATTTTCAAAATCTTTAATATTATTATTAAAATTTGGACAGTATTTGAGACCTTTCTCGAGCAATTCAATTTCGGGCTTTGTAAAAGTTATATTAGTTTTATTAACAAATTTATCAAAGAATTTTACATCATTATTAATTTGAGTATTATTAGTATTACTATTTGTGGATTCAGTTAATTCACTAAGTTTTTTAAGTTTTTTACATTGAGTTAAGTATTTTTTATGAACAGTATTATTAACATTTAGCATTACTTTATTATTTATATATTCAAATTCTATAGGGTTGATTCTACTGATTAATTCACAACGGGTAAAATAAAGTTTTTCGCCTACCTCATCTCGTGTGCTGTACCACCGTCTAGACTCCATCTCCAGCCATTTGCGTCGAGCTGCTTCTATGCTGGATTTCGCTGCTCTGGTCTTCTGTCTCGTAAAGATGGTGATGAAACTAGGTGTTAGGTTTCTTCTATGGCATTCTCGAACAAACCAGAGGTTTTGTGAAGCTAGACGACGCTTCAAACTGAGTTTCTTGTACACGTTCGCAATTTTTGCGTCACTCGCGTTTTTAATAAAATTAACGAATTGAACGTGCATTCTTGGTGGAATTATTTAAATAAAATAATTTAAATGAAACAATTGATTTGTTATTCCACTATATTTATTTACCTGACTAGTTTCGCAGGAACAGGTCCTGCATGGTCACAGGTGACTTAGAAACTAAAGCTTAAAACGAATACAAAATATTATTGGTACGCACACAGATAGGCAGAGGTTGTAAACATATGGTATAAAATTAACAATTTTAATTTGTTTTTTTTTTTTTTTTATATTTGACTAATGAATTTATATAAAGCAAGATAAAGGTTTTATTATAAGTTCAAAAGAATAAGTAGATTGACAATAATAATATTTTGAATTTAATAAAATTGTTTTTAATATTATTTTTTATATATAAAAAAAGGAGTTGATAATTGACTAATGAATTTATATAAAGCAAGATAATGATATTATGATAAGTTGAAAAATATAAGGAATAGATTGACAATAATAATTTTTTTTTTTTTTTTTAATTTACAAAAAAAAAAAATTGTTATAATTATTTTCTTTTATATATATATATGTATAAAAAAGGATAGTAATTGACTAATGAATTTATATAAAGCAAAAATGAATATAATGAATATAAATCAAGAACAGATTAACAGTAACAATACTTAATTATGTTTGAATTTACTAAAATTGCAATATTTGATTTTTCCCCCCTTTCTTTCTATAAATAAATAAATAAAAAATAAAAAAAAAAAAAAAAAATAAAAAAAATGACAATATTTGACTAATAAATTTATACAACGTAAAGATAATCAAACTATAAGTTACAGGAATCAAGAATAGATTAACAATGACAATATATTTTTCTATAATTTGTTTGAATTTACTAAAATTGATTATATAATTTTTATATTTATTTTTAATAATAACTTTAAACTAATAATTTAATAAAAAACAAAAACAGAGAAAGGGGTTACAAAATTAATTGTTAATTAATGTTACGAGTAAGTAGGTATCTAAGAACTTAAAAAATATTTGTAGAGACACATTCAATTTAAGACGAAATTGAGCATGTTGCAAGTAGTTGCGAAAAGGTTGCCGATGTATGTGGGCCTTCACCTGGAACAATAAGAAAGTATTCGGCAGTATCTTTATTTCAAAAATCTGAAAAAAATCTGAAATCTAAAAAATCTGAACTTAAAGAACTAATTTTTACTTGCTTAGATCAAAATTATTTTAAATTTAATAATAAATTCTATAAACAAAAAACAGGTTTAGCAATGGGTTCACCGTTGAGTCCATTGATGGCCGATTTTTTTATGAATCACCTAGAAGATCAAATCTCAAAATTACCGCTTTTTAAAAACCTAATAACTTACCACCGGTACGTGGATGATATCATCGGTCTCTGGATAGGCACGGATAGACAACTCACCCAATTTTTAACGGAAATAAATAATTTAAATAAATCAATTAAATTCACAATGGAGATGGGCAATAAAAGCTTAAATTTCTTAGATATAAATATTTCAATCGTCAATAATAAATTAGAATTTGATATATACCGTAAGCCAACCTTCAGTGATAATCTAATCCATAATAACTCCAAACACCATCCCTCACAAAAACTTTCAGCTTTTCATTCTTTTTTGCACAGACTAGTCAACATCCCATTATCTCCCGATAACTATAACAAAGAATTAAATTTAATAAAAACATTAGCAATCAATAACGGTTTCGATCCCCAATTAATAGACAAATTACTTAAAAATAAACTTCGAAAAGTCTTTTTAAAATCCATCGCACCCGGCCTGTCTCATAATAATAATAATGTTAAAAATTCTTTTAGATGGAACAAAATAATCTTTACCAATAATAAAATAAGTCATAAAATTAAAAAATCGCTTAATAATTCTAAAATTAATCCCGCGTTTTATAATAATAAATCTGTTGGTAAAATTTTGGTAAATAATAAAGACAAAATAGAAACATTGGATAAAAACGGTATTTATAAATTAGATTGTAATTCTTGCTCTTCCAGCTATATCGGTAAAACCAAACGCGCTCTCAATATTAGACTTAAAGAACATATTTCCGCTTTTAAAAACAAAAACAGTGATAAATCAAATTTTGCTAAACATCTCCTTGAAAATAATCATACATTCAATTTAGACAATAATATATCACTTATCCATAGTAACATTGCCGGCCATAAAAGATTAGAGAAACTTGAAATAATGGAAATTAACCGCCTGAAGAACAATACCCAAATAAAAATAATAAATGAACAACTCGATTTCAACTATTCTCCCTTGTTAAATCCTCTGTCGTAAGTCCAAACCACCATCTTTTTTTTTTTTCTTTTGTTTCTTAATATTGTTTGAAATAAAGATACTGCCGAATACTTTCTTATTGTTCCAGGTGAAGGCCCACATACATCGGCAACCTTTTCGCAACTACTTGCAACATGCTCAATTTCGTCTTAAATTGAATGTGTCTCTACAAATATTTTTTAAGTTCTTAGATACCTACTTACTCGTAACATTAATTAACAATTAATTTTGTAACCCCTTTCTCTGTTTTTGTTTTTTATTAAATTATTAGTTTAAAGTTATTATTAAAAATAAATATAAAAATTATATAATCAATTTTAGTAAATTCAAACAAATTATAGAAAAATATATTGTCATTGTTAATCTATTCTTGATTCCTGTAACTTATAGTTTGATTATCTTTACGTTGTATAAATTTATTAGTCAAATATTGTCATTTTTTTTTTTTTTTTTTTTTTTTTTTATTTTTTATTTATTTATTTATAGAAAGAAAGGGGGGAAAAATCAAATATTGCAATTTTAGTAAATTCAAACATAATTAAGTATTGTTACTGTTAATCTGTTCTTGATTTATATTCATTATATTCATTTTTGCTTTATATAAATTCATTAGTCAATTACTATCCTTTTTTATACATATATATATATATAAAAGAAAATAATTATAACAATTTTTTTTTTGTAAATTAAAAAAAAAAAAAAAAAATTATTATTGTCAATCTATTCCTTATATTTTTCAACTTATCATAATATCATTATCTTGCTTTATATAAATTCATTAGTCAATTATCAACTCCTTTTTTTATATATAAAAAATAATATTAAAAACAATTTTATTAAATTCAAAATATTATTATTGTCAATCTACTTATTCTTTTGAACTTATAATAAAACCTTTATCTTGCTTTATATAAATTCATTAGTCAAATATAAAAAAAAAAAAAAAACAAATTAAAATTGTTAATTTTATACCATATGTTTACAACCTCTGCCTATCTGTGTGCGTACCAATAATATTTTGTATTCGTTTTAAGCTTTAGTTTCTAAGTCACCTGTGACCATGCAGGACCTGTTCCTGCGAAACTAGTCAGGTAAATAAATATAGTGGAATAACAAATCAATTGTTTCATTTAAATTATTTTAATGAAATATTTGTCAGATGCAATGAGAAATACGACGAGCATGTAGATTTATTAAAAAAGTCAGTAATAGAAATGATAATCGTCAGTGATAAAAAAAGTACCTATCTTATATACTAAAATTGAGAGCTATTTTCCGTGGTTATCGCATCATGCCTAAACGGCTAGACCGATTTCGCTAGTTCTTTTTTGTCGTGTTAGCTTTTATCAGGAGAAGGTTCTTATGAAAGAAAAAAATACGAAAGTTGCGTGGAAAATTATAAAATTAAAGAAACGTAGGCAACCTTATTACTACTTTTACCATATAATTTTTATTCCAATTTAAAAAATTTGACAGAAACTGTCAATTGTTAGATAGTTGGTGCGATTGACAGAATGCGGATGGAATATACATGGTTAAAAACAGACGCATCGGTCGGAATCACATAGGTCAAATGATAATTGAATCGATTATTTCGAAAACGACCAAACTCAAGTTTTTGTCGAATAATACTTTTTTACGGATTCAGAATCTATGGACTAAGTTTAACATTTTTGCATTGAAAACAACTAAAGGATTATACCCCAACCTCTTTATATTCAAGGTCCATTCCAGTGTTTATTTCGAAAACGACCAAAGTATTTTGTTTTCGAACTAAAGTATAGTTGACATTTGAATTTTTTGACATCTGTTAACTCATGACATCGTGTTATTCGTTTTGTTGTTCCTCGCGTTTTGGTTTTCTCAGCATGAAAATGGGATTCAAGTGATGATGATCTTGCTGATAGTAGGCATAAACGACGTAGAGATCCATCAAATTTTGTGCTTTTATCATGAGTTATTATGATTGATTAAACTTTTTGTTGCAATTATTGCATTCGTATGGCTTTTCTTTGCTATGAGTTCGCATGTCATTCTTTAAATTACTCGACTTTGCAAACTTTTTATTAAAATTATTTGGAAAACAACCAAAGTACAAATATTTCAAATAAATTTAAAAAAATATTGAAATACAAAATTAACATTTTGGAAAAGTCAAATAAGTTCCTTTTTCTATGTTTGACGATGTTGAATCAAAATATCAATTTGTCACATACATTTTTTTTCCAAGAGATAGTTTTTCCATTCTCCTGTAAAATTAACAATTCTGTACTTTGGTCGTTTTCGAAATAACTGATTCAATTGATTCATCACCATACAAATTCGAATTCAATATTCATATTTAGAAACACATGACAATGTCTGTCGGGAAAGCTAGAAATATATAATTAATCAGCACCTAATAAAAAAAATAATTCAGGTAACATAATATAATTATTAAGGGTTGCGCCCTCCCATACCCCTGGATGTTTCAGGAACATAAGTACAAGGTAACATATTATAATAAAGTGTTAAGTTAAGCTGTACTTACTTGGGTGTGATTTCGTTGAGCAGATCATCGTCCATACACTCCAAGCACATCAGCAGCCTGTCCATGTCTCCAGGTGGAGGGTAGACCATTTCTTCCACCACTTCCCTGTCGCAATTACAGTATGCTGTGCTCACATGGATCACTGACTGCAATACAGACAATAGTTTTTTTTTTATAACAGACCTCAAGAAGAGGGAGTCCTTCATGAGAACGGAGATGGACATCATGTCGAAAATACGGATAGAAGCGAATAAAATAAAATAAATGAATAAATTACAATTGTCTTCACATAGGAGTCACAGCGCAGTTTTTCAAGACTTTGACGAAACAGCACACCTTGGCCTTCGAGTCAATGGGTGAAAACACGAAGAGGTGCAAAGAATGTGTCTATGGTTTCTATGCATTTGAATTTGGGGGTGAAAAGCTAGTTCGCCTCCTCGTGGTTCACCCTGGGTAACGTTAAATGAACTAGCACCGAAGGTTGCCAGACAATAATTATTAACAACATCAATCTCCTGGCGTGCATCACATCACAGAGAAGACAAAGAAAGCTGTGAATAAAGAAGATATTGAATATTGGTACAAGAAACTCCAAGCCATTACAATTGACGTTTATAATATATTTTAATATACAATATAATTATATGTATCGTTTCTATCTTGTGTAATACTTGATAAATAAATAAAGCCAAATAATGAATGAGCATGTCGCCCGATAGTATGCAAAATTTATTTTCTTTTCGCCTGAGAGTATGCAAACTAATTTGCTTACATATTCGTTAATTTGCTCGATCCTGACAGTATGCAAAATTTATTTTCTTTACGCCTGAGAGCACATATGGTATGCAAAATGTATTTACTTGACACCTGAGAGCACCTATGGTATGCAAAATGTATTTACTTGACACCTGAGAGTATGCAAATGTATTTTTTGACGCCTGAGAGTATGCAAACTTATTTGCTTGACGCCTGTTATTATGCAAAATTTATCACATTCTCTTATAATAATAACAAAATTACCTATTTAAACCTTTGAGAAGAGATAATACTAGAGAAATAATGTGCTACTGAGTTTAAACTCATACAATTATTTTATTTTTAATATTTTAGCGTTAACACAGAGGAATTTTATGTTTTAATCATACAATTAGTTAAAGGAAGTGCCTACGGATTTTGTTGTATTGTTTTGTGCTTGTGGATTGAAAGTACATAAAATGAATTATTATCGATAATTTATCTTCAGTCACGTGACTGTTGAATAAAGGAACCAATTTTCTGTTCTGCGTATCCAAAAAACTTCTCTAATAATATTTGTACTCAGTGATTTAAACATTCAAAATGTTACAATACACTCATCTCCCATTTCCTCATTGAAAGCATCAATCTGTCTTCAGACCATATCGCTCCAAGAATTTCTCCAGTTTGGATCCACCGCATATGAAACCTAATATTTTGCCATTATTTTTGCCGCTATGTGTGTAGGTAAATAGAACAATAATTTAAATCGAAACTATGAAATAAAACATACATTGAGGAGCCATTTTTGGGTGCAGTATCTCCCTATAAATGACGCATCGCATGGAAAAACGTCGAATATTATACATTGGGTCGTTTTTTTTTGTTTTTTATGTCATTCGATAGAGTAAGTTTTTCTCTATCTATATATTGGCATTTTCAAAAATTGAAATATCTTGTTGCAACACTGAAAAAATCTATTTTAATCAATCAACTCCTCAAAAATATGAACTATATACATTAAGCATAATTTAAGTAGTATTGTATTAACATAATTATATATACCCTTATATATGTATACCCATTTTGCAACAATTTGTATAAGCCGTATAAAATATTATTGAAAACATAATATATTGCAGTTTTGCAACAATGTGTACATAAGTTCACTTTTTACGTTTTTTTTAAGAAAGATCAAATTTAACTTCGACTTACATACATGAATTAAATACAGTCTATGATATAAAAACTGGATTAAAATTAACTTATAATATTATACAAATTGCATTATGTAATTATTGTTGATTCGGATGCGGGATGAAGTTCGACTGGCCATAAGTTTGTAATAAAAGCAAATCGGCTAGTTGCATAACTTTAAAAAAACAAGAGATAGCGGCGTAGTAGGAAATAAGTAACGTCATATGTAGTGTGTTACACTATTCTATAAGTTGTTGGATGAATACACTCCATTAAACCCAAATTTTACCGAATTATTATGGTAATATAAAATAACACATTTACATACGTTTATGAATTCCAACGAACCAACAGGAAATAAAGAAGTGTCACTTAAACTTGAATAAAATCCAAATGTCAATATTCTCAGTTTGTGGGATAACACATTGTTGCGTAACACCGTCCTAAAAATCTTAAAAAATATATGAATGTAATATCCATAGGTACCTACCTCTAGCTTTGTCATCTTCTTGGCCAGATTTAGAATTCTCCTGGTCCCCAACATGTTCATGGTCACGCTGAGACGCAACGCCTCGTCAAACTTGACAGTCGCTGCTGAATGGATGACCACGTTCACGCTGGCCACGAGCACCTGCATGTCTTCGTGAGATATGCCCAGCTCCGGCAAGACAATATCGCCGGTGACGGCAACCAGTTTGTCTAGCCTTTGTGGATGGTGCTTTTTGAGTAAGTCGAAAATCTGTGAAAACGACGAAATGTAATAGGTACTTCATGTTATGTATGGGCTTCAATAAAATACACACTTGTAATTTTGGTCTTAACAACATCTTGAAGAGATAGCATGGTAGATATAAAGATAGCATGGAGGGTGCGAGAGTATATGCTATGATGCGGGGATTGCGACGCAAAATACACCGGAGAATCGGGCAGAACAATAATTACAACTAGACTCAAAGAGTACCAAAGAACATTCCGAGCTCTCGAGGTCTGAGATGGCAGACCACTGCATAGAACATGACCACTGCATTCATTATGGAAAATGTAAAGGTCTTATACTCAGAAAGACAAAGAAACCGCTGAATAGCCTTAGAAACATTGGACATTCATAAAAACCGCGAACATATTGTGAATATACAAATCCCAGCACCATCTCCACTATTCCAAATCCATTGGGTAGTCATTTTTACTTTAAAATAATAAAGTTGTATCATCTAGTTAAGCAGCTGCACCAACTTACCGGTGTTTGCTTTAATTCCTCAAGTCTTTTCTCGGGAGATACGTCCTTTTTCTTTCGCATCAAAAGGAATATTTTGCTGATCCCTGGACAAGTCGTGAGAAGTCTTTCAACCAAAACCTACAAACAAAAACAAAACATAATGAAGAACGGTAAACAATTAGAAGAGATCATAATATCAATCTGTGGAGTGGACAACCATCAGCTAATTCGTGGCATTGCTTCACTAAATTCGGATAGTCTTGTGTGAAAGTGAACAATTATTGACTTTCGCCGTACCTTACGAAAGGTGTGAAGCAGGGGTACGTCATGACTCCCTGGTTGTTAAATTTATTTTTTGTGTCTGTGGGTAAAAAACATATTGCTCAAGATCGAGAGCAATGGAGGGCTCTTATTGAGTTATTATGAATAAAAAATTTCAGAGATGACTACAAAGAAAATATTTATTATAGCTAGATAAATCAATAAAAAAACATTTTTCCCAGCGAAACAAAAATACTGCAGAATTTCGGGCAAAGAGCTCGAGCCGGGTGGGTACAATTTGACAGTACCCCTGTTCTCTGTTATATCGGAAGGTAGTCGCGGTAGTAAAGTGAGTATTACACGATACCTTTTGTATGGGAAACGTGTATAGCGCCGCCACACAGATATTTCTAGAAACAAAAGCGATTCTCGCATTCCATACGTATAGACGTTTTTCATACAAAATGTATCGTGTAATACTCACTTTACTACCGTGACTACCTTCCGATAAAACACAGAATAGGAGTACAGTTCTGCGAAGTCTTTCTACCTCTTGGCAGCTGATTGCATACCATTACTTCAAGTTGTTCCTTTGGCAGTGGCTCGCGTTAGCATTCCGTAGATATTAGGTCAGTGACTTTAATCTTCAAATATATGTATAGTGTACCCCGTTTATCACAGAACGACACGGGTGACGACATTTTGTCCTAGAGATCATGAGCATGCAATTTTGTATTTTTTACAGTGTAAATGTACGCAAAGCAATTGCCTAAATAGGGAATTTGACACCATTAAAAATAAACTGGAAATGTGGTCTTCGTTATAAAATAATATAGCCTGAGAAAGAAAGTTTTTTTTGTATATCTAGGTACAGATAAAATTATGCTTTCTGAAATTAGAAATATTTCTAAGGAATTCTCCCATGAAATACGACGCATTGTGTGACCTTTTGCTCCCAACGACGCGACGTCGCTTGCAAGTAAACAATAGATTTTAGTTAGCCTGATGTTTTGACAGAAACACTTGCATGTTTTAGTGAAATTATATCTTTCCGGATACCAAATTTTCGGAACGTTCTTTTTTGCAATGACCGGAATTACCTCTTTTTATAGTTTGTGTGTTGGGTCAATTTTTTTACAAAAGTGGCAACACTGATAGGTAGGTACTTGGTGGTGAAAAATATAACCCCCGACGCCCACTACGAAGGTCAACTGAACCGCAAGGCTACCAACCCTATCCTAATGTTCTATTAAAAAATAAAACAATAAAAATCAAAACAATGACATGTATGTTATCATCATAAGGATTAATATTCTCACCTTTCCCATGAATCCTGTAGCTCCTGTAATAAAGATGGACTTGTTCTCGTACCATCTGGTAACGGCCGAGACTTCGTGTACTATCCCATTTGTACCGCCATTGGCAGCCATCGTGGTCTGCAAAGAGAAGAAACGTTTATGGATTAGTAGATATATTATATAGTGTGGTGTGGGAGGAGGTCATTAACGTTGCGCAAGATCGAGCGCAATGGAGAGCTCTTGTTGCCTCCCTATGCCCCTGAGTGGGGTCTAAAGGGAGTTTGGATTTGGATTGGATATTATATTTATAAAATTTTGTAAACTCTTTCTAAAATAATCTTATGAAAATCATTACATTTTGTAAACTCTACTTAATATGCCAGGGAAAAATCATTAAACCTTGTAAACTCTATCTACTATGTTAGGGGAAAATCATAAAACTTTGCCTATAGTGCCTTTTATGCTAGGGAAAAATCATTAAACCTTGTAAACTCTATCTACTATGTTAGAGGAAAATCATTAAACTCTGCCTACTATGCTAGGGAAAAATCATTAAACCTTGTAAACTCTATCTACTATGTTAGGGGAAAATCATTAAACTCTGGCTAATATGCTAGGGAAAAATCATTAAACCTTGTAAACTCTATCTACTATGTTAGGGAAAAATCATTAAACTCTGGCTAATATGCTAGGAAAAAGTCATTTACATCTACCTACTATGCTAAAGAAAAATTATTAAATTTTATACTGCCTATGGTAGGGAAACAACTTCGCATATCTCTGGTTTCAGATTGATTACGTGTTTCGACAGGAGGGCCTACTCTGCCAATTGATAAAGATGACGACGGGGGCGCCAGGGTCGCCTGAGGATCTGAAGGAGTGAGATCGAAAAAGAGCAGCACATGACGGAAAATAATGAAAGGGAAGATGCAGACTCTTGATGGAATCATTTTTCAATTTTCCCGCAGTTATTTTTTCAGAAGTTCGTGATCTGTGTCCATGTCTGTTCCTCGGTAGGTTCGTTCATATTCCACACGCGGTGTGTTGAAACTTGGATCATCAAAGAAAGTATTATGATGAACAATGTAGAAGCACTTGAACTGCGGTTCCACCGCAGAATGCTGCGTATTCCGTGGACTTGTTGGTCACTAACACTGAAGTATTGAAGATCTGGACTAGATATAAATTTATTGTGGACCAGCATTAAGAGACGAAAAATGACCTCCCTAGAATACATACTACACAAAATACAGTTTGCTTGACCTTATAATGAATGATAAATTGGTGAAATTCGAGGTGTGGATAGAAGAAAAATGTCCTGTCTAAGATATTATAAGGCAATGGAGAGGAATCCTGGTTAGCCCAGAAGACGAACGCCTACACCATAGTGAAAGCCATTGCGATGTCCAGGGAACCTGGCAGGCAAATAAAGAAGAAAGGGCTTTCTTAGCACATAGTCAAGTATGCCGCCGGAAAAAGGGTGTTGACAAAATTGGGTACGTGCCTAAAGGAGAATTTGGCGTCACAAATTTACAAATCAAGCTAATGAAGGAGCCAATATTTACGCATCTGATAGCAAGAGACACCGACATCCATAATAATTAATGACAATTATAATTAGAATAACATAAGTTAAGCCATTCATCACGCAGACGCTCAACATGGCAGAGATTTCGCATTTGAGTCAGTATAACCCAATCGACGATTGTTTTGTATTCTTCGATTGATCGAGGCCATTACATATTTAATATGGTCATCGTCATGTATTGGGGTGCTGGCTACTCACCTAGTTGGGAGTATTTGGTAATTCGCTCTGTCAATTCTTTCGGCAACAATATAAGAACCATTCCAAATAGGAAGAGCAGTACATCCTGGATCGTTGAAGAAGTATCGCTTTTTATATATCCTACAAGATTTTAGTGATAGTGCGGATGAAGGGCTGCTAAGTTTCTGTCACATTCAAGTTGGGGTGAAGTAACAAAATTTTGTATGTAATAGTGTATAGCGTTCCTACAGAATACTTCGGAAAGCTCCGCAGCCCATACGAAATTACCGTGAGTTTCTTACTTACGTTAGTGAGTAAAGGGGGCGTGTAAAGTTAATTTAAAAAAGTAATTGATTGAATACTAGCTTATACCCGTTTTGCTTTACGTTTTTGATTCCGAGTGTCAGGCTTGATCGGTAGGTAATTAAACAGGTTCTAGTCTAGCTTCCCATTGCTTAACAGACCTCTATACTGACATAAGCACAGAAAAAGAAGAATGACTTTTTTACCGACCTCATAATATTAAACGAACCTACCGACATAATTTGCAAGTTTTCATAGAGAGCTCTGTGGTTTGAATCTTAGCTACATTCCCTACTTTGATAATTAATTGGGCATTCCACCCATAGAGGGTGATTTCCGCTATCTGTCAAACTTCAAAATGGAGGAATCATTTTGCAAATTTTTTCATTAAATCTTTATTTATTGAGAAAAATAAGATTTGAATAACATTTATATGTACTTATAACAAATCAATCTACAATTATTTTATTACATTTTCATACCGTAATACCAAGATTCCATTCAACGTTTACATGAGTAATTTTGTTTCCAAAAGTCTTTTTGAGAAATTTGTTTGAAGATCCTAAAAAATAACACTTTTCTGGATTTCTTTTTACGTAATTTGAGTACAAATCAATGGATATTGACATAACGTACTTTTCAAGTTCATTTTCAACCTTCATCACATTTCCACAATTTTTTTTGAGCCAAGGGTTGTTGTTTTCATCTAAATAATGAGTATCTCGAGGGATCTAGGTCCGATGAACTTGATAGGACAAAAATATCTAACGATCTGTACAGATCCTAACACCCAACTTCTTCTTATTTTTTCGTGAATTTTGCTTAGAGGGGTATAAAAAAATACATTTTAGTCCACTCCAACTATTGGTTTTGACATTCTTTTACAGATCACCGCGACCGTACCAATACAGAAACCGCGACCGTACCAATACAAAACCGCGAGTGTCTTGCTTGATGTTTAAAGTTTTCTCATAAAGTTCATCTAAAACAAACCGCACGAGTGTAAAATTTATGGTAAAAAGATTTTACGGAAGAATAATTTAACTGATTGCCTCCGTGGACCCTGACATACAGGAGAACAACTGCATGAGTGTCAAATTTGTTGTTAAAAGAATTTACAGGAAGATTATAATTTAACTGATTGCCTCCGTGGACCCTGACCTACAGGAGAACAACTGCATGAGTGTCAAATTTGTTGTTAAAAGAATTTACAGGAAGATTATAATTTAACTGACCGCCTTCGTACCCATACAGGAGAGAAACCAAAGGCGCAAATCGGTCGGCGGATTTCGTTCGGGATATGTTATGGTCCCCATTCGTCTATATTTTCATGTAGAGTTGGTTGGAGCACGTGGCGAGCATGGCTAATGAGCTTACAACACGGATATGCGTTGCGTCGTCAGCTGAGTACATTGTCAAACAATAGAATATTATCACATTCCTCTCTGTAACTGTACCCAGATGGTTTATTTTTGTCACTTCATGTGTCATCAAAGGGATACCCCATTCCTAATTTATTCTTATAAGATAAGCCTAATCATTCCCGAAATCATATAGGCATATTGTACAGGGCCAACCAGCGAATGGGGGGGGGGGCTTCCTTGAGGTTGAGCTGTGACTATGGGGAGCTGCAGTACGAATATACAGCCTTCAAAAAGCTTTCTGCGCCTAATATGAGGCGTTTTTCATTTTACATTTGTTTATATGAAGTTGATGATCTTTATAAGTAGTCTGTGGAAGTGTGTATGAGTATTAAATACAGCACATTACAGCAGTGTCTGCATTGTTTTTTTTTTTTATTTACTTAATTTTTTATGCATAATTTCAAAAAAATATTAGCATTCGCCACTCCTTCTCAATATAAACTATAATTAACAAATATGTAACAACTAATGACTAACAATTCATTACTGATGTTCGATTTTAAAATGGAACAAACCACTACGGGCTTACGACCGTCTTCTACTGTTATTTCGAACGTTGGCTTAGTGTGATCACGTTCGCCATTAGGTGGTAATGTTTAAGTCTTCGAACTATAATTGTGCGAAATTTCATACTCCTCAGTCCGCGCAATTTTCGTAAAAATGGTCACAATTTTTTTCCTTTACGTATTATAGATTTATTTCCGATCAGTGCATCCGTTTTAAACTATGTTTAAAGGGTATATTCTGACAACCGCACCAATATCAAACAACTTACAGCTGTCAAACGCCAATTAAAATTAAAAAAATAGTCAAATTTATGTTTCCAAAAGCACTAAGAAGGTTACTTTTATAGATTTTTCTTATATTTTCTACGCAACTCTTTATCTTTTTTCTTTCATATGAACCTTCTACTGACAATAGCGGACAAAACAAAATAAGTATTAAATACCTACGCGTGATAAGACGAATAAGGGAAATAGGGCTCCATTTTTATATATAAAGATGGACGCAGTGGATATGATGAAACCTAAAGGCACCAAAAGTAAAACTATGTTGACTTGATTGACTCCATATGTAGAATTGAGTCTGGTGGTTGTGGTGAAATTTGATGTTAGCGCCGAGCATCTCTCGGCTTTGGACTCATTCATATCTGCAGAATTTTTGCTTACCAAACCTTCGACAATTTATTTACCAGCTGCTAAATCAAATAATAATACAGTAATTAGAAGACGTACGTGTGCACTAAACACTAAATGACCCAGTCATATGAGGTCATTTTAGATTATTCGACAATGAGTAAGTATTATTTGCTGATAGATTGCTTGGGGGTCAAAACAATACCTAATTTTCTTTGATTCATCATGAACCTACTGCAATTATTAGGTATATTTTCTAGAATTTTCTAACAAATTTATTCGAATAATTGACCGTTTTTCTGGAAATAATATTATAGATATTATTCGAATCATATTCGAATACAAGCCGTAGACAACAAAAATACAATCTATAACATTTTTCTTATCTCTGCCCTACACGGCCATCATAGATCATTTTTTTTCGTAGATGAAGACGCTCTTGACTATTTTCGGCATTTTACCTACCTACCTGCATGCGTAATAAATATTGCCCAGTTTACTGCCACTACAATAATTATTATGTCTATTATTGAAGGGAAACCTAAATGTAATGTTTACCCGAATTATGTAAAAAGGTATTGACATTAAACTCGTTGCGCCACGAAAGATACAGGTGGGTTTTATGAGTATTCGACGATGTAACGTCAGATGATTGACATTGGTTTAAATTTTGTTCGAAATAAATAATTGAAGACGGCTTCCAAATTTATTGTTTATTCAAATTTGGAATACAAACAATATTAGTAGGTAGTCAACCTAATGTATATTTTACAACGTTGCTTTGTTTGTTCACGTTGCGCAATCTTTCGGAAGTAGGTAGGTATTTAGTTTTGTAGGCAACACCAACCTCTTACATTGCCCTTTATTTTTTATTAAATTAAGAAGAGTTTGTCATATGAGATCACTATTCTGCGATGATGATATTAATTTAAAACTAAGGCAGATAATGGTCAAATGCTATAATTATTATGTTTGGTCCATACTATACGATGTGGAGACTTGGACACTCAAATGATGAACCGTGTAGAAGCATTTGAAATGTGGCTCCACCGCAGAATGCTCCGTATTTCTTGGACCGATATGCTGAATAACACAGAGGTGTTGCGAGGAGCTGGTCTTGAAGGGGAATTGTTAACCAGCGTCAAGAGAAGGAAAATGTCCTACCTGGGATCGTGGGATCCTTTACTCGAATGTGGATCGATAGGTTTCCTATTAGAATTTTTATGAGTTTCTTATGTTTTCTCGAAGAACTCATTCGAAAGTCTTAAAAATATAATACCGGTGCCAAGCATTTCCACTTTCCATTTCACAACGCAAGCTTTATTTTATATGAAAGACATTGAAAGTGTATTTGTGTTCACTATGAGTGACCCCAAATTAATATGTTTTGCTAAACTATCAATCAAAAGTAAATTTAAATACATATTATTAGGTATATTGCAGCTACATCGTTTAGATGGAACACACTACACTAGACGACTCGTCGAACGACGTATCACCTAAATCCAAAGCCTTTAAAAAAAGGCAAAGCAAATAATTCATATTTCCAGTAGGTAGGTACCTACCTATATCCAATCCAAATCCAAACTCCCTTTTACGCCCCACTCAGGGGCATAGGGAGGCAACAAGAGCTCACCATTGCGCTCCATCTTGCGGAATGTTTATGACCTCTTCCCACACCATGTCCAGATTCCTCAGCTCTGCTTCGAAGGAGCGGAACACAGTATGAGAAGGTCTTCCTTTCTTCGGGACTCTGATGGGAGGAAGAACAGCGTTCTCCTCGGCCGACTGTCATTCGGCATCCTTAACACATGTCCCAGCCAAGTCTATCTCCTCCCCATAATGGTAGAAGTGATGGGCTCACGCTGGGTGCGCCGGCGTGTAGCTACGTTCGTGATACGGTGGTACCATCTTACACCCAAAATTCTCCTGAGGCACTTCATATCGAAAGCTGAAACTTTTTGTGCCCGGACTTTTAGTAGGTCCCTACATCCTGACAGGTAGGAAGACTTTGTATTGCAAAAAAAATCTATTTTTTTTTATTTTCCTCGCAATTTTTCCATATTTACCCACCGTTTATAAATACCCTGAGCTTATACCAATATTTCCAACGAAACGAAAATAAGCCTCATCTCTCCAGCCGTTTTGAGTTTCAGGGGGGGGGGACGTACCTACACCAGCTAATGATTTTTATAAATAAGATGATATTAAAAGTGACAAGTAGTCGTAAGAGAAAAATAAACATCTTGCTAAAATTTATTATGTGTCACGATACATCAAATCGCCCGACCCTATGATGCCGGAACAGGAACAACAACGGCAAAGCTAGCACTCCCAGTTCGCTGAAGGCATTTTTACAAGTTTCTCTGGGTTTTATGTTCATTACTTGCCATATTGCTCTTTTTTGTAATACAAAAACTCTACTCCAATCGGCTCCCCTTCCCCAGAATAATATTCCATACGATATTATGCCGTGAAAATAAGCAAAGTAGATAAATTTGGCTGCGTCAAATCCGCAAACCTCTTTAGATTTTTTTATAACATAGATTGCAGAGCACAATTTATTTGAAATAGATTCAATATGTGCTGACCATTGTAATTTTTTTTATCTATTGTCACACCTAGAAATTTTGTCTCCCCAGATGTCTGCAACCACTGCAACCCTCGCTCACGCAGTGATGCTTAGTTGCCAACTCCGATTTAATTATATCCAATAACTGTGCAATTAGTTATAATAATCATCATAGTCAAATTGTCAAAGCACTTATTTTTTAACTCGGAAAAATGGTATCGCAAACAAAACACTCGTTGAACTTGACAAAGTTGATTTTGGGACAAAATCTTTTAAATTAATCATACGTAGGTACTTCAATTTTGGTGAAGACAAGGCCCGTCTCACAAGTGGTCAACAATACATTCATCAATATTACGAAGGTGACAACTCGAAATCTATTTCTCCGTGTTTGTTCCTTATAAAATCGCATTAAACTTAAGTATAATAGTCGTTAATTTTGAGGCGACATAATACTCAATACAATATTATCTAAATCTCGTAAAATATTATTATAATTGCTTTTATTTTATGAAGAAAATGCAACGAAAAAATTTAGACGAGGCCCAGAATTTAAAAAGCACTCAAAATCTAAAGAAACTTAAAGTAAGTTGCCTGCTTAATGCTTTTTATGATGTAAAAACTGTCAGTTATTTGATGCGTGGTGCGATTGCCAGAGTGCGGATGAGTACCTAATTAATGGTTTATAACAGATGCATCATCAGTTCATTAGATAATTAATTTCTCATTATACAAATTGGAGTACAATATTCATTATGAGCTAGAACCACAGGACGTCTGTTGGGAAAACTAGTTTCATATAACATTCCATAGCGAAATTTAAAATTTGATTGCCAATATTAAAAAAAAAAAACATACCATAGTGTTTACTCTGTTTGACATGCCATAGATAAAAAAACGCGCCACAATACGTAAATACCTATGTCAAGAATTTCCCGAGCGATTGAAATGAAGAGGTAAGGCTAAAAATATTTTCTTTTTAAAAAGATTGTGTAATTTTAGCGGGAATTGCACAACGTTTTGATGTTTGTGTCACACATTGATGACAATGACATAATTAAACGGCTGATTACGTGAAAGTAATAATTGATTAATTTGCAACCAGACACTTTGATTGTATCTATACACGTGTATGCCGGTACTTCGATTTTGTTCTCCGAATGATTTCTTGTTACCTACCTACAACCTACAACGTTGTTATCCGACGATATTGTTTTGTTTTGAAATTTGCGTTTGATCCAAGAATAGATTGGGTTGACAAGTATTAGTAACTGAAAGACTTTTAAACGATCTATGATATTATAAAAATGACTCTAAAGGCGGAGCTGGAAAATAGAGTAAATTTTCTTGAAAGTTGATATGGTCACCAAGGAAATAACAACCAGATAGAACTGTCATCGTCCATTAATAATTAATTACTGTAGGGACCTGAATTATTATTCACGTTCTTTTTATGGAAAAGTGGTGTTATTTTTTCCATGAAAGGGGTGTTATTTTTCGCGTAAATTTTTATAAAAGTGATGTTATTATTCTGTAAAGAGGTTTTTTCGGTGTTATTTTTATGGTAAATTCGGTGTTGTTTATCAAAGATTGGGTTTTAACTTTTACAAATGTCGGTATACCGACCTAATTTTAAAAGATATGAAGGTATTATAAAAAAACAAACCATTTATAATATCAATAAGATTCCAGCGGATATTTTAGAATAACAAAAAATATTACAATGCTACGAAAATAGAATTAATTATGCATATTCTAGTCCCATTGTTTAAAAAAAAATATTGGGGTTCACCTTCAGCCGCAGAAAATTGGCATCTAATTTTATTAAGGTACCTTTTTTAAACGTTGATGCTATTAATTTTGTCACTATCTGCGGATTCTGTGATGTTTCTTTCTTAATATAATCATATTTCGACTTTATTTCAAGCCAAAACATGAAAATCCGCGTTATTCGCGAATAAAAATAGCAAATTTCGCAAATGCGAAAAACTCAGGTCTCTATTAATTAGTTGTTGTTTCTATGGTGTCCAGTATAACGATAAAAGAAAGTTTCCTCCACTTCCAGCTCTGGCACTATGTTCGTTTGGTCTAAAAGCACCTTTATATTACCTACCTACTTGTTAGTATTTTTACTAAAAGGATATTTTACTTTCGTTTGCTTTAGATTTGTGTCCTTAAAAGGCAGGGGTTGACTTAGAGAACGAACCCCTACTCTTTTCAATCGTTTCTCAATGAGCTACTCCTATTTCTTTTACTACTACTGATCTAGCTTGCCGTTCTTGATATCATACGTAAAGATTTGTATGAATTATATTTATTTTCACTAAATATACGTCCGAAACCTTTTGTAAATATAAGTATAATATAATATAGGGGTAAACTCAGGGAATAAGAATTTACAATAGTGGAACAAATATCAAATTGACTCCTTGAGGGCCTCGGTGAGAGCCCTGGAGTGAATGACTTATTTGTTGTTGTTGGTGGTGGATTGGGTTGGCTTTTGTAATTTGTGTGTCTGGGTGTGTTTGTGTATTCATTTTAACTAAATTTAATTTAAAAAATAAAAAAAATAAAAAATGGAAAGGATTTGACTCTGGTATGGGATACGATACACATATTGACATTATTTTCTCACTCTTAAAGTTACCTCTTCAAAACACGAGTTTTTACTCACGTTGGAGAGCAATCATCCAATGATTTATATTGCCTTCTTTATTTGTAAATTGTAAATTACCTAAATTTGAAAAAAAAAAATCTGTGAAATTTTTTTTTTATTAAAAAATGAATCTGTGCACACTCGAAGTGAACACAAATACACTTTTGACATCTTTCACAGTAAGCAAATGCTTGTGTCGTGAAAGCGGAAAATGGTCAACACGGCCGGGATTCGAACCCACGACCTCCGCACGAAACAGTGCGAAAGCCGGCGTCGTAACCGCTGGTCTATCAACCACCTCAAAATAAATAAGAATAATAATTATTATTAAATATGTAACAACTAATGACTGTATCAATTATTCATTATTCGATTTTTTAATGGAACAAACCACTACGGGCTTACGACCGTCATAGACGGAGGAAAAGTTCACAGATGAGACTCCAATGAGTAGGAATACGCATACAGGATACCTAATGAGATATAAATAATGCTTAAGATACATTATTAAAAAGAGTCAAATGAGTTTTAAAAAATCAAAAAGCTATTAACTTTAGTGTAAGTATTTATTGGTTTAATCTTTATGGAGGTACTGAACCCCACCAGTTTTATATGCGAGTTTACCGAACCCTTCTAAATTTGAAGAGGGGTTCAGTGATAAGTTTTTAATGTGAGTTGAGTGTGTATCTTGACCTCCGCCGAACCCACAAGAATGATTCAACGAAAACCCTGGTGTTTGATCGAACGCAGGCTAAGAACTAAGATCCACTGTGCTACATTGTTCATCTGTGGAATTATTCCTAATTAAGTTTCCATCCAACACACATTCCGTTTCTCATACAAGCTGTCCTATTTCTTTTGCCATTGACCTGGCCGTCCTTGAGAACGGAATCGTTGCGTTCGATCCACGCCTTCTTAATCCATTTCCATATTGCTGAGTTCATCAAATCAAAGAATTGGAAACGAACAATCTCACCAGGGAATGAGACGAAAAGATCTCTGACTCCTTGTTTCCCAGAACTTAGGTCTATTTACCCTATTTTGAAGGGCCCAAGTAGTATCCAAATACATTTTAGAATCTAGATTCAAGTGTTAATGAGTAATGTGTATGAATCAACGTTTCAATTCTTAAGTCCCACATTCACTATCCAAATGGGGCGAAGTCACTCCAAAAAATGACAGTGAGTGGGGAAAACCAAATGGTTAATTTGGGGTGAGTCGGATATCCGCCATTCCAAAATTCAATCGCGGTAAACCGTTCGGCCTACACTCCAAACGATCCGTCAATGGGGAACCTCGAGTAGACGCGATCCAATTCGTCACGTCACTTAAAAAATTGGTCTAAATTTGTCTCATTTTGTCATCATCCTTCTATCAGGGTACACGTGCTGCTGTTTTTATTTAATTACTATAGCTTTCCCGACAGACGTCCTGTGGACCCTTTGGTCCTAACCAGAAGCGGTCCGTTCATTGTACACTGCGCCTGCAGAAACAAAAATAAACTAACTAAATAATAACATTAAAATATTAATTCTAAAACGTCCATATTTCATTCGTATTCAAAGCTCAGGCGGGATTAACGCGAGGATATATATGCGCAAAATTTGGTTGACTTTGTATGAAAAAATGGTGGGAGTAAGTGAAATGGGCTACTGTAAGAATGGACTATTACGTATGCGAGAGTGAGAGGGTGCAGGTGCAGAAGACAATAATAGATTATTTCAAAGACGGCGTCGCATAATATTTGTTCCATACAAACTTTAATATCATATTTTATATTATATCTTATCCATTTTTCAACTTTTGATCAGTTATTCTGTTATCCGGAGCGGAGAAGAATCCAATAAATCAAACGTCGAAAGAATCTGTTCTGCCAATCTCGAGTTCGCACTAACCCGACTTTAATTTATATTATAGATAGCAAAAGTATGTATAAACGAAATTTCATTTCGTTAAAATGATTGAAATAAAGCTCAAGTTTCACTTTTATGGAGTGACATCCCTCTATTTGGACGGATGGAGTGATCTTGAATGGGACGATCATTTTGGACGTCCATTTGGAGCGATAGTGAATGTGAACTTTTACGCACGCGTCTACACGATGATAATATATGTTTGGTATTCTTTATGTCTTTGTAACAGGCCTGGAAATATGTGGTTACATTATTAGCGTCACCTTGTTAATTACATGTGTTAGCAAAACTTAGACAGTGGGTAATTTTATGGCCATAACTTGGTTTGCTTACCTATCTAATTTTTGAACAAACACTTTACACCGTCACGGTTTTTCCATATAGAGGGTAAACCGGTGAAAGGAAAAGTGCCGAATAAAAAACCAAGTTCTATGGAGAAAATAATAATGCTGTAGGTACTAAATACTTGTCCTTAAACGCAAGAAAAGAAGCCTTGACGCCTGGACCCCATCGGGGGAGATTTCAGAAAGCTTGTATCCCCCTGTGATGGCGCAAGCTCTAGCGCGATGGAGGGCTCTTGTTGCCTTCCTATGCTCCTGAGTGTGGTTTGAGGGCAGAATGACGAAATATGACTGTTCTCTGCCACTATAAACTATTAATTTTTTCTCCATGTATATTTTTCCGTGCCTGTGCTATTTCTTTTTTTTGTCTTGTTCTCTATTTTTTTATTGTTATAATAAATGATGTTCAAATGACGATTCCAAGTGTCCGAATGGACCTAAGGATGATAAAATACAATAAACAATACATTGGTATCAGTGCAAAAGGGTTAAAGATATAGTACAAAGCAGGTAGGTACATAATGATATCTTTATAAGGATAGCCCATAATACTGATCGACTAAAGACGCCTACCCGAAGCGTACCCGCAGGACAAAAACACCCATAGGTATACATATCTGGCGCTATATATGTAGTGATGCGTGAGTTCTGTTCTTTGAAAATACACACACATATCCCATACATGCACTTCGTCAATTTTGTGTGACAAGAACTTTTCGTACCCAGGTACAGCCATTATTATTTACGAGTAGAATAAAAAAATCAACGTAAAAACGAGACACGAAGTCAGTCGTATTGTGATGGGTGATCATAATTATATTATTATAGTACTGTACAGTGGCTCTTAACCTTTATGGAGGTACTAAACCCTGCCAGTTTCATATGCGAAATATTTGAACCCTTCTTAATTTGAAGAGGGGTTCAGTGAGGTTCAGTTCTCGGCCATGTCTAAGGTAATGTGTCTTCCGAGTACATGGACTATGGTTTGATTCTTGTTGTTGTTGTTGTAGCTGGGCCTCGGAGTCGAGGATCCCCTTCGCGCTTCCAAGAGTATTAAAATAAATAGTAGGTACATGAGTTAATAAATGTTAAAATTTGAAAATGTCAATAGATATAAAAAATTTAAAAAAGTCAAAGTATATAAAAAGATAAAAAAAAAAAAAAACACACATGTACATTAAATAAAATAAACATGCATACACAAGTTTAAAATTGCTAAAATTGTTAAAATATTAAAAAACATATAAAAAACACAATGGATAAATTATAAATCAAATCAAAGGTTATAAAATAAAAGTATTACAGTGTACACAGTTACACCGACGCTGTCAATTGTTTGTACGAAGATGCTTCCTCCTGATGTGGGAGAACAGGCCGATTCTGGAGGCACACCTCCTACCACAGACGTCGCACTCCAGCAGCACAGGTGGAACGTTTTGCCGCCGATCGAGAGCCCTCGCTCTGAAAACCTCCCTCCTCCGGAGAGCAGCTCCCGCCGAGCGATCTACCACTGCACGCCAGTCTGGCCTATCTTTAGCGACCTGTTCCCAGTTATCTGGAGCAGCGCAGAGCAAAAGAGATTCCTTGAGACAGTCCTTGTATCTCTTACGTTGTCCACCAACGTTGCGCTTGCCGGTCTCAAGCTCGCCGTACAGGACGATTTTGGGGAGCCTACGATCGTGCATCCTTATCACGTGGCCGGTCCAGCGAAGTCTGGCTCTGGTTATGAGATCCTCAAGTGACACACAGCTGGAGCGTCTCAATACCTCAATATTTGAGACATGATCGCTCCAGTGTATTTTTAGAACCCTCCGTATAAATCTTTGTTGAAAGGATTCTAGGGCCTTAATGTGTCTCCGATAAGGGACCCAGCTCTCCGCACCATACAGCAGTATCGGAACAACAACAGATCTATATACTGCAAACTTAGTGTCGTTCCGTAGGTCTCGACTTGCGAACACCCTCTTGTTCAGTTTAGCCAGAGCAGCTGCCGCACTCCTCAGCCTATAATTAATTTCATCATCCAGAGATGAATTGTGCGTTAAGGTGCTACCCAAGTAGGTAAAACGAGGTACGTTCTCCAGTCTCTGATGATTGATAAGGATCTCCGGATCACCTGTTCGGATCCCTTCCGCTGCACAGATAAGAATTTTGGTCTTCCCGACATTTACTTCCAGACCAAATCTCGAGTACACTTCAGCATAAACTCTGAGAATCTCTTGCAGATCTTCCTCGGAATGTGCAACTAGTGCACAGTCGTCTGCATATTGTAGTTCTGTGATATAACCTCGAGACACTCTAGTAGAGGCCCGGAGTCGCGGCAGATTATGTAAGCCCCCGTCTATCCGATAACGAATGCCCAATTTGATTCTAATCTTCAGGTGGTACAAGAAAATGTGGGAGATCATAACTCAAGAGTCATCAGTACCTACCCCTACTCACTAACGTATGTGAGAAACTCGACACGGGAATTTTGTATGTACTGCGGAGCTTCCCGAAGTATTATGTAGGGGCGTTATACTCGTTCTTCATACCACTGAGTACAAATATTATTAGAGAACTTTTTTAGATGCGCAGAACCGAAAATTTGTTCCTTTATTCAACAGTCACGTGACTGAAGATAACTTATCAATAATAATTCAGTTTACTTACATCTACAAGCAAAAGACAACACAGCAAAACCCATAGGTAATTCCTTTGACTAATTATGATTAATACACCAAATTCCTCTGTGTTAACGCTAACATATTATTAGAAATAAATAATCGAATGTCACACACCGCTATACCGACAAACGTCATAGTTTGTATGAGTTTAACATCAGTCACGTGGTATTTGTTGGAACCATGCGCAGTAGCACATTATTTCTTCTCAAAGTACCATAGGTACAAAATTTTGTTACTTTACATCGGTTTATTGAAAAAAAAACGTAGTGAAACAAGCCTTATAGGGTGGAAATGCACGGCTAGACTGAATGACGACCACACGCTTCACGAAGAGAACGAACATGGATTAATTTTCATTTCACATAATATGACAAAACTTAGCCATTCAGACATTATTTAACTATCGACACTGCAGCAAAAACCAAATTTAAAAAAAGAATGAAAATTGCAACCATGCATACAATTTAATTCTAGTCAGTTAGGTAAATAGATTAACATCTTTTTATTTCTCTCTTTTCTCTCTCTCTGTTTTTACGAACTTGTACCACATTAACAATGTTAAAATATGCGTTGAAAATGAAAGGGGATTTTACAATCGTTAAATAACTCTTAAATTTCTTTAAATTCGTTTTAATTATGTTTAGTGTTACGTTATTCTTATTGCAAAGTTAATTATTTATGATTATTTTAATACTACATTGTTTAAAAATATACAATCAAAGGCAAAGTATATCACAATTACGCAATTATAATATATTATTTTTAATTCATAGCCTTATATTATTATAGGTAAACAATCAATCGCATAAAAGCCGAAAGTATGGAGCAGTTCAAGATCAAAAACCAGTTTATCCAAAATTTGAATTACTTTTAATATTTTTTTTTTCAAATCTTTATTACATAGCAATATGAAATCCGTAGTATGGAGAATCGAATGAGAAGGTTTGCAATACGATATGGAAAGCAGCACAGCAAACTTGATAAAATTTATAAATGCTCACTGAAAGTTAACACACCGATTACACGGCATATTTTATAATATGAAAGGTGGGGCGTGAAAAAAGACAAGGACGGCTCCGGGGCTCCAAAGATAAAAATCCTCTTTCACGACACAAGCTTTAAGTAGCTTACTCTGAAAGAGTCAAAGAGTGCATTTGTGTTCACTTTGAGTGAGCACAGATTCATTTATATAAAAATAATGCGCAGAGAATGGACCGGTGGAGGAATTGTTCCGGGTGACGCGTGACCGAGAGGCAATAAAGATGAGACATTAACAAAAATGCATATAGTCATATCCTGGCGCCAAATACATGACAGCAGTCGCAGTCTTTAAATTTGGTTGCTCTCTTGTTCTCAATAATTTCCAACCTTCGCAGAAGAGGTTGCCAACGACGATCAGAGCAGGTTTAAATTCTTTTGGAATTAAAGAGTCAAGTTAAGATGGTTGGTAGTCCAGTTGTATCAATCGGCGGCTCTCGTACGTACAGCGTATTGGAGATCGTGGGTTCGAATCCCGGCGATGCCGACCATTTCCGCTTTCACGACACTGTCAAAAGTGTATTTGTATTACTTCGAGTAACGCCCTCATTTTTATATTAAAAAAAATATGGAATATTTTCTCACTCTATTATTGATTATTTGGTCAAATTTGTATTTGTCTCAATCCAAATCCATAAGCTCATATGAATATTATGAAACCAAAATTGTCATCCGGTCCAGCTCTTCTCAAGTTTTAGCGACACACCCGCACAGATAATCATTTTTATATACGTATAATAAGTTAATTGAATTCAATCTATTCGCGAAATAATTTAAAATCAAAACAAAAATACGGGTTGTTAAAAAAAAGCTGTAAAATGGATTAAAATCAATATATAAAAATGTACTATTTCTTTCACGGCCAGGGATCATATTCTCGAATGTCGACCATTGGGTTGTCTAATAGAATGTTAATGACTTCTTGGGAGAATAGGGTGCCTGTAGAGTGTAGGCCCCCTACAGAAAAATGATCGTATTTGGATAGAGATTACAATAAATGATAATTCAGTCTTTGAGTCAATATTAATTGATGTTCTCAATAATTTCCAACAAAAAGCTCTATTATTTAGCATCTACTTGTTGTACACATGGGGTTATTTAACAAGTTGAGAATTCTCATGGTTAGGAGTTTCGGAGATTTAAACATTACCACCCTATTTTTTTTTTTTGTTAATTAAATATATATTTAAAATACAATAATCAATTAAACAACATAACACAAGACACAGTATTCCTCCATAAGCAACTTAATGCTTGAGCGGAGGTATGTTTTTTTTTTTTCATCTTTACGAACGTGATTACCGTAAAGTGATCACATTAAGCCAGCCTTCGAAATAACAGTAGAAGACGGTCGTAAGTCCGTAGTAGGTTGTTTCATTAAAAAATCGAACATCAGTAATGAATTGTTGAGTCATTAGTTGTTATAATAATATATCGGTTAATATTAATTTACTCAAAGTTATAACTTAAAAGGAAAGGAAAGAAAAGGATAGCAACGGTTTTGTTTTTAGACTACTAACAACATAATTATTAATACTACACAGTCTTTGGTCAAGGTGAAAGAGAAAGCACTAGATGGTGGACATCATAAATTGAACGTCGTGTGTGTGTTATATAAGTTGCGTAGGTACCCTAAATGTAATTATTACTTGTGATTCTACCATGCGTGCAGGTGCATCATCAAATATGTACAACTCACCTACATATTATATAGGAGAATTATGTATAGGTAGGTACCCATACATATATTGTTAATAGAATAGGTTTAGCATGAGTATTGCTTTCGAAAAACTTAGCACTCAATGAAGACTAAAGTGTTTGAGCAGTGTCAGTCTTCCCATATGGTACAGAAACTATGGAGAGGAGATGGACTTGGCTGGGATATGTTTTAAGGATGCCAAATGACAGTTGCCGACGAGAGCGCCGTTCTTCATCCCATCGGGGTCCCGAAGACCCTCTCACACCGTGTTTCGCTCCTTCGAACCAGAGCTGAAGGATTTGGACAGTGTGAGAGGAAGTCATAAACATTGCGAAAAATCGAGTGCAATTGAGAGCTCTTGTTGCCTTCCTTTGCACCTAATTGGGGTGAAATGGGAATATCTATAAGTTGAGAAGAGATTAATCCGCAAAAACTTGCTTTGTATGAAGATGATCATCAAAGTGTTTAATTTATGTTTAGTTATAATTTCTCCAAATTAATTTAAAGTGTGCGGGAAGTTGTTAAAAATATGAAAATCCTGGCATTTGACGAAGCCTCAAGGTAGAATCTGTTTAGTGTTGAGAGTAGATTCTTGCGACAGTTTTTGGGGGTTAGGTTGGCACCACTGTATCTCAATAATCGATAATACGCGCTAGAACCACACAGTAGGCAATCATTTCAGTCATCCAAAACTGCATATTGAGCTGGCTAAATCATGCATGTTCTCCACATGCCCCCCAGGAGAGTCATTAATATGCATGCAAGGCTTTTGTACAATCCGGATGGGACAAGAAGACAAGGCAAATTGACACTGCAGTTGCACAAGATGCTGGCCTCAACTGGGATGACGCACTGTAACCGACGGATGCAAGATAGAGAGGCGTGGAAGAATTTTGTGGCGAAAAAATGCTCCACAATGGGAGCGAACGTGGGTAAGTAAGAATTAAGAAAATATAGAGAATGTCCGAGAAAAAATGTAAAGAAAAGCCGTTTGAGAATTGGTATCTACATAGTTGGAAGAAATGAAGGAAGTCTGTTTGAAGGGAAATGAAAAAGTCTCCATGTTACCTGCATACACCTTAGTGTACAATACCGGTGTGCCTAGACAAATTGCATTTGGCGATCGCCTACAAACGAATTCTTCGACAATGTAGATTAGGAAGAAAATTAACTGTCCACTTTTTATATTTTTATACGAGTGTCTTTATTTGGTTTAAATAATTGTGTATATGTTTCAGTGGACAGTGTTTCACACTATACATTGGCGAAATCTTCGTTTGTAGTCGAACGCCAATTTGAATTTGTCTACGGGGGCAGAGCAGAAAGAGCAGACGTACAAAGAGTAGAGACAGTGCAACGTTGAAGCTTAGTGTCTATGCGTAGCTTGGATACCCCAGTAAGTAAACAAGATGCTGACTAAAATAAAACGTATAGGTAAACAAAGTTAAAAAGGTTACCTAAACTCAAAAACTTTGACAATATTATTTAGTAATATTAAATTGTTTTTTTCTATATAACGGCCATTCAATTGAACGATTTCATTGATGGAAATTGGGGCTTTCGACGATCTTCACCACCTAAATTTTGAAGTGGTTGGTGACGCAGCGGTTACAACGCCGGCTTTCGTACTGCGGACGTCGTGGTTCGATTCCAGGTGCCGACCATCTTCCTCTTTCACGACACAAGCTTTCAGTAGCTTACTGTGAAAGAGTCAAGGAGTGTATTTGTGTTCACTTTGAGTGAGCACAAATTCATAAAAAAAAAAAATGGTGAAATATTATGTTAACGTACAGTGATAACGTTAAACCAGCCTTCGATACAGAGCTAGAAGACGGTCGCAAGTCCGTAGTGGTTCTAATTGAAAAAAAAAACTTCTTAAAATCGCACACTTTAATTTAATGATTGCATCAAATATTTTTGGTTACCTGGAAAATGTTCTTTGAAAACATATTCTTAGAAAAAATGGATTCTAACACATGAAACAATTTTACGGCTGTATTTCATAGTGTTACAAAAAAAATTAATTATTTAAAAAAAAAAATTTTCTTCTGTACCTACTGTTTCTATTTAAATTTTTGATCTCAGTGAGGGTGTTTAACTTTCATGAATAGTTTTTTTAAGTACTTATGCATGATAATAGAAAAGGGTGTGTGTTTCTTTCAATATATTTTGTTATAAGGGTAATATTTTTATACGACTTAAATCAAATAAATAGATCACCTGCACGTTCTGAATATCTTTTAAGGGGTAGACAATTGTCAATTAGAGAGTTTGACATAAGATGACTACCTATATTTATAGTAAATCTCAAGCTAAACAATATGTAGCTACCTCACGCTCACAATACAAAAATAAAAGGGAATTCGGTTTCGCGCTTGTCTTTCGTCGGACTCAAAAATTTAAGGTTTGCTATTAAGCATATTATTATTTAGGAAGATACATTTTCATTTAATAAAATAATATAAAACATAACTTACATGATTTGAATGAGACAGTATTTAAAAAAAAAAAACACTTAAAACCAAAAAATGATAGCACACTTAATCAGTTTCACAATTATTATATTTTTTTCTTTTTGATACACTTGAATTTATCTGAGAGTCGCGTAAATAAATTTTTGACTTTCGAGAGGACGTTTTTCGAACCGCGACTATCGACTCCGACGGCCAAAAACACAATAAGCCTTCATTCACGGGATGCGCTATGGTCAATCTTCACCGATTGTACTGAGAGTTACCTACCCGTGCACTACTCCTTAAGCCTAGTATACACTCTAGGTCGAGTAGTGAGTAGTTTAGTAGCTAAATAACTCGCTCTCGACCAAAAATCGTTTATACTATAATAATCAAGTACCTACCTACAGTTCATTTGTGAGGAGATTTTTTTTTTAAAACGAACAGTCCTCAACAGAATGTTGAGGGTTAATTCAAATACATACATCTTGTGGTAATTCAAATCATTTAATATTTTATTTTAATTCCTACACAACAAAATTATACAATAATAATATGGTTGTAACAAATAGTTGAAGTGGTTGGTAGCCGGGCGGTTATGACGCCGGCTTTCGTATACTGTATCGTTCGGAGATCGTGGGTTCAATCCCATCAGGTGCCAACCATCTTCCTCTTTCAGGATACAAGCTTTGAGTAGCTTACTGTGAATGAAAAAATTTGCAGTTTGATTTTGAAGTTTGACAGGTACAAATCACCCTCTATGGGTGGAATGCCTAATTAATTATCACACATTAGGGAATGTAGCTAAGATTCAAACCACAGAGCTCTCTCTCTCTATGAAAACTTGCAAATTATGTCGGTAGGTTCGTATAATATTATGAGGTCGGTAAAACAAAAATTATAAAAGTGTCATTCTTCTTTTTCTGTGCTTATGTCAGTTATACAGGTCTGTTAAGCAATGGGAAGCTAGACTAGAATTACCTACCGATCAAGCCTGACAATCGGAATCAAAAACGTAAAGCAAGACGGGTATTAGCTAGTAATGTATAATTTGTCTTCACTTTGAGTAAACATAGATTTATTAAAACAATTGTATAGGTAATGAATAATACAACCTATTAACATAATAATGGAACTCATCAACTCACTAGATGACAACCTGTGTTGAGGTGAAGCTAATATTTTATGTAGAAAGCGGTGACCGAACTGTGAGAGCAAGAGACAGAAACACGATTTGGACAAGGGACAAACGACGGGGACAGCACAATATGTATACACTTACCTTCGCCCTCACACACTCAAACACACCAATGTACAGTTAATTATAAAAAAAAATAATCAATTAAGTATATGTGGTGGGTAGCGCTAGTAGTAAAAAATAGAACAAAATTGATGGACTCGACTAATCTACTCAACAAAATTTTAGATGTTCACACACGGTTTTTTACTAGATTACTTGCTACTCGTCTAAAATACTCGACAAATGTGAACTAGGCTTAACTGTTATGTATAGGAATCTGTCGTATTGTTATTTATTTAGTAAGTGAGTCCATGCTCGCCTGCACATAGATCTTTTGATACATGGAGAGGACTTATCTTATTTTTCTCTAATAAACCACATGTCATTTTTTTATTTTAAATACATGAATAAGAAGTTATGATTTTATTGAAGTGTTATGCAACATTGTTATAAGATTTTTTTCCTTTTTTTGTGATTTGATCAGACATTTTAATTGGTTCAATTAGAATCCCGTTTTTTTTATTATTTTCATCGACATTCAACAATAAAATAAGAGAAAACGGAATTTCATAATGTGGCCGCTTAGGAGATTAGCATGCGTGCAGCGTGACTGTACATGAGTACTTGAATTGTTTATTTATATTAATTTATTGATTGGTTGCCACAAGACAAAAAACCCTCCGGGTGTATTTTATTACAATAACCAATATTTTTTTAACTATTTTTATGCATTCTTTTTCTTCTTTGTCTTCCTCTTTTACTAGACTTGAACATAACGTTCACTACTGTGTTTGCCTCTTGGAGGTGGACTCCCAGCAACTTTCACTTTCTCTGTTGGATGGTCGTACTGGAAGTCTACGTTATTGAGGAATATCATATCTAGCCGCCCTTTACAGTTCCCGTGTCCGCCATTCCGAACACATGCTCAATCCAGAACCTTTTTCTTTTCTGTCATTCGACAATGTCTTCAACTTCGCATACTCTTCAGATTTTTGTATTCCATACTATGTTTCGAAGGGTTTTGGCAGGAATATTTCATGAGTAGGTACTTTCATATTACTGGTGTGACTTTTGGTTCTGACAGTGTCGGATCTGGGACCGTATTCTCGAATGTCAATGGATGGTTTTTGTTTTCGTATGAGTTCTTCAAGAAAACATACGAAAGTCATAATAATTATATTAGAAAATTCATCGATCGATATTCGAGAATAGGATGCCTGGACTAAATTCCTTCTGCCATGATTGGACGGACATAATCCAAATGCTATCATTGCGTTTTGCTAAGTGCTTTCATTTTCAAGTTGTATCCATACTATTTTCTTATGATTCATGGTGACGGTAAATAGACTCGGTGTTATCCTTAAAATTCTACAGCATTATCATAGTTTAGTATTCATTTTTGAACCAAGAATAGTTTGTCAGAGACTATATCACTCCCAAGATGACTAACCGATGTTCTGTTTACGCAGCAGATACAAAAATGCTTCTAACAAAGAAACTACATAAATAATATGTACTCCTTGCTAAATTACTTTGTAAGCATTTTGTATTATTTGCTATTTCTAAGTACAAAGGTACATTTAATAATAATATTAACATTTAAATATACTTATTGTTTGTTAATCTTATTGGTAGGTGACTATCCTTTCTTTTTTTCTGATGATACAGAAGATTCTATAAGTACCTACCTACTTATATATTTGAATAGTTGTTATAAAACAACGACAGAAATATTCATTGCATGACAACTATCTATACCTATGTAATTAATAGAAATTCCGCCAACCTATCCACTTTTTGTACATTGTTTTTTTTTTTTTTTTTTTTTTATTCTAAACTTACTTGTATACGTGCAAAAAAGCATTAAATAAAAAAAAATAAACATTTTATGGAAAGAATTGGCGATTATTGTCGATACGAAATGAAAACTGTTTGATGCGTGTGTGTTTCCCATTCTTCTTTATGGGAGTGAGTCCTGGCACCTGACCAAAGCCCAGATACAAAAAGTCTCTGCTTTCGAAAGGAATAAGATGGTAACACCGCATCATGAACGACGCTATAATACGCCGGCGCACCCAGCGGATTCACATCACCTCTACCATTATGGAGAGTAGATGGACTTGGCTGGGACATGATGTGTAAGGGTGCCAATGAGAGTTGGCAGAGGAGAGCGCTGTTCTTTCTCCCATTAGTGTCCCGAAGACGAGGAAGGTTTTCCACACCATGTTCCGTTCTTTCCAAGCCAATCTGAGAGATTTGGATATGGTGTGGGAGAAATTAATTGAGCCGCGCAAGATCGAGGTCGGTGGAGGGCGTTTGTTGCCTCTCTATGCTCCAAAGTGGGGTCAAAAAGAGAATATTTTTGTATTTTATTATTATACAGTATGACCCACATTCACACAATGTTGCCTACTATTCACCTGAAGATGTAGGTAGGTACAGACAGGTACCTACTTTTTGTAAATGAGACTTAACAGTTAAACAGCTCTATATAGACTTTGCGATCTGGAGTTCGATGATAATCTGATTTTGTAATAGGAACTTAAGTAAGACAAAAATGTCCTGCTCATGTGAAAGGGTGTTCAGCTGGAAAAATCCTGAAAATTAATACTGATGATTGAAATTACGTAAGAAATCTAGAGTAAGGGTGAAAACACAAAGAACAGTGATTCCGACCGGCGCATAGAATGTTTCTATGCATTTGAATGCGCATTGGGCATACACACAGCAAAAGCAGGAACCCGCTTTCCGGCATGCCCATTTACATGGATTGAAACCATGGAAAACATTCTTTGCGGCTATCGACGCCGGTCGGAATCGGCGTTCTTTGTGTTTTCTCACTAAAAAAAGACTACTTGAAAACATTTTGTGGCTACCATGCACATGTTCAATTATTTTGGGATCAAAATATATGAATTAAGTAAATCATTATAATCGGCAGAATGTGAAATTACGACATTTTTTTTTTTATTGACCCTTGAACCGGCCCCGACAGAAAGAGCTTTCTGACAGAATTTCGCAACAGATAGAAAGTTTACCTTGTTCTGGATTAAAATACCTAGATATATAATTTGAAAGTTATTCGTCAACCTATTATCATTTTATATACGCACGCCTAGTGAAATTATTATACAAAGCCGCAAATATGAATAAAAACAACTCCGTCATCGCTTTTATACACCGGTAAATAAATAAATTGCATTTGAATCAGTCAACTGCTGCATGCAAATTTATTATAATAACAGTAGTTTCAATATATAAATAGGCACTTGTAAGATATTACTTTATGATGCACTCGTCTTTTATCTATGGTCCATGGGTACCAACTATGCAATTATTATTGAATCTGTATGCCATTTTCATTTTGAATTTCGATCTTTACAGTATTATTATAGTGATGCATAATATTGTTGTTATAATGACAATAACTTGACAGCTCATTCATAGAGAAGATTGTCCATGTTATTATAATAATAATTATTTAGGCTAAGGTGAATAGCGGTAAAATGATATTTAGGTCAAGGCTGCATAGCAAAGCTGTAAAAATGAATAGACTCATAAAAAGGATAATAACAAAGCAATTGCAGTTAGTTTAAACATTAAAGTTAGTTTATTTTGTAAATAAATCAGTTCAGTCAGAAAGCTATTTAAATATGCTATCAATTATTTCTTAAGAGATTTAATTATTTAAAATTCAGAAATTATAAGTACTTACTTAATTATTGTTTTAATGTGATTTGCTTTCCCGACGGGCGTTAACCTGTCCTAACTTAAATACCTATTTAATTCAAAATGGTAAAATGCTAAAATAATAACCTACTTAGGTACCCATTTAACCGATATAATTAATTATCACCGATGCATCTATTTTAAACGATGCGTTTATATTACAGCACTGCTGACAACAACTTATATCTAACAAAAATTGGAATGGCAACATTCATTCTTGTATTTTGGCCATTTCCGTTATGACGTTTGTTATAGGGTAGTTTCCGGTCTTGCCGAGAAAGCATTATTGTAAACAATGAGATTTATACTAGAGATGCAATCGAGTCTAAAAAATGGCATGTAAAAAATTGTGCCACCACCGAAAATGTGCCACGCTCGTGTTTTAGTCGTTGACAACAGCTCGAGCTTGACAGTTGTGTCCGCGGTAATACGGCGTTCTTGAAAATGGTGGATTTGTGGTGAAAAATAGTCGTTCCTCAACAGAAATCAATATAGGAAAATCCTTTTATCAAAAAAGACGTATTTTATATATTTTAAGTGCATATTATTGTGATTAAATGTTTAAAATATAAAAATATATTTGACAATTATTTTTGTTTTATTAGTTAGGCCCACATCACACTACGGGTGCATACCGTGCGGGGTTAAAAAAATCGCGTCTGTATGAAACGCGTAGATACATTTTTATTTGAATTTATAACCCAGCGGTTCAGTCGACGGCTTTCTTACTACAGCATACGTCATGGGCTCGAATCCCTGTGCCGACTATTTCCACTTTCACAACACAACTCTTCCATAGTGTGTACAAGTTTCCAAATGTATTTGTGTTCACTTTTAATTAGCCTAAATTCATTTAAAAAGATACACCCGTACGCGGCGTATGCAACAGTGCATAGGTATAGGTATATTTCTAGATTTTTTTTTTATTCTATCAAGGTTTTTTTTTATCAATTTATTTAGAAAAAAGAATACAACTTATATTTAAACGGAGTGCCCTCTAATTAAAATTATATATGGAATTTAAGGATGTTCTGCAAACAGAGGTTTTCCACTATCAATGAAATTTTTTACGAATTCCATCATACAACTGAGAAATCGCCAGCGGTTTTTCCCACGGTGCCGTATTTCTGACGGTTTTCGTTTAAGCTGTGTGTATGAGCCCTTACCTAGCCGGACGAAATTTAGAAGCAAGTACACTATAACTAGTGTTTTTATAAAAAGGGTCATTTTTGATTCAAATAAATAAATCATTTTTTCCATTTTCGAAAAATATTTTTTATGAATGTGCTTTTAAACTGTTCGTTGTCTGCCTCGCATTAATAAAGACGAGAGATCTTTTTCAAAAGGTTCTTAGACAATTCTGACAAATACATTCAAATCTCACGCACAAAAAGAAATTTCTATTAATGTGTACCGGTAGAAGGTGACAGCACTTAGCCGTTTGGCGTATTATGTGTGACAAAGACAAAAATATTCGTCAGTATTGCTTGATTGCATATTTTTATTTAAGTTCAACTTCAAATTTACTCGTGATGCTAGTTTCAAACCAAAAATTGTATGGAATTGCATCTCCAGTATAATATCTCATTGATTGTAAAAGGTATGGTTGAATAAAAGAGTGTTAAAAATATCACGTGTCTAATTAAAAACTTTCCACTTCAAGAGCAAAACCCAATAGGTTATGGGCCCAGTCGTTCCAGTTTTACGCATAAAACAAATAAAAGAAGTGGAAAGTTCAAGAGCTACTGTGTGTGGCGAGATTAACGTGAGTTTTTTGTTAAAAGTACTGTGTGTACGGGCAAGGCAGCATGGCGGACATCTCGTTAGTTACTAAATTCGATGGAAAAAACTACAAGCAGTGGAAGTTCCAGGTGTTTTGCGCATTAAAAGCGAAAGAGTTGTACAAAATAACAAAAGGGGAGGTGAATAAACCGACCGACGATGAAAAACTACAAAAATGGGAAAAATGTGACGCCGCCGCAATGTTCGCAATAACCTCAACTATGGAACTAAGGCAAATATCTCTTATAGAAAACTGCAACAGTTCACAAGAAATGATGGAAAAATTTGACTCGATTTACGAGCAGTCTTCAGAAACCAACAAATTGATTCACCATGATAGATTTTATCAGTATAAAATGTGCCTAACGGATACCATTGCAGAGCATATTGCCAAAGTCGAATCCTTGGCAAGAATGATAAAGGAATCAGGAAATGAACTGAGTGACGCAGCCATCATCACTAAAATAATAAGTACATTGCCTACGAAATATAGAGGTTTCAGACAAGCGTGGCTTTCTACTCCTGAGAAGCAACAAACGATCAACAACTTGACTTCAAGGCTTATGGAAGAAGAGACATACTTAACATCCCAGGAGGAAGGTGATAGAGCCTATATGTCAAAAGTCAACAAGCTTTGTTACATATGTAAAAAGAAGAATCATCTGGCAAAAGATTGTAGAAATAAGAAAGTTGAAAAAACAGAAACTAGAAAAATAACATGTTTCAGATGTCAGAAGCCAGGTCATTATGCAAAAGATTGTAGAAGCAAGCCACAAAGTATTAAGGAAAGGTTCATAAATGAAACAAACCATACAGCGTACTATAGCATGGATGATTTACAAGACAGTGACGAATGGATATTAGACAGTGGCGCATCTAGACACATGACTGGAAATAGAAGCATTTTTTCAAAATTTGAAGAAACTAGTGGACAATATGTGTGCGTAGGAGATGGAAGACAGTTACCAGTGAAGGGTGAAGGTGATATTGTGATACAAAAGTTTTTAAATGGAAGATGGTGGGACTCAATTATAAAAGATGTGCTGTACGTGCCAACCTTGAAGAAAAATCTCTTCTCTGAAGGTAGACTGACAACCCTAGGTATGGAAACAAGAAAGTTTAAGGACAAAGTATTAATTTACAGTAATGGAAAAGTGAATGCATGTGGTGAACGGCAAAGTAACAACTTATACAAAATGATGTTCAAAAATAAAATAAATTATGAAGCAAATATAACAGTGCGGTCAACTTTAAAGATATGGCATCACAGATTAGGACATTTGAATATAAAAGCCATAAAAGAATTAGCCACAAGAGGAATAATACAAGTGGACGATATGTCCGAAGACAATTTCTTTTGTGAAGGCTGTGTGTATGGTAAGCAGTTTAGACTACCATTTGAAAAGATAGAACACATCAAGATGCAGCCCGGTCAACTCATATATAGTGATGTTGGTGTTATGCCAGAATATTCAGTTAGTGGAGCAAAGTATTTCATAATATTCAAAGATGACTACTCAGGGTATAGAACCGTTTACTTTATGAAACACAAAAGTGATGCTTTAGACTGCTTCAAAGAATTTAATGAAAGAATAAAGACTAAATATAATAGAAATATACATATACTTCACACTGATAATGGACTTGAGTATATAAATGAGGAGTTTAAAAAATACTTATCAAAAAATGGAATAGTAGCAGAAAAATCGGCACCATATACACCTCAGCAAAATTCCAGGGCTGAGAGAGACATGAGAACTATAGTTGAGAGTGCAAGGTCAATGTTATACAGTTCAGACCTACCAGGAGAGCTATGGGCAGAAGCAGTTAATACAGCCGTATACATATTAAATAGGACGCCTACAAAACAAGCACCCAACTCTACACCTTATGAAATATGGACAAACAAACAAGTTGAATTGAAGCATTTGAGAACCTTTGGTGTAGAAGCCTATATGTTTATACCAGACAACCTGAGAAAGAAATTAGACTCCAAAAGTAAAAAAATGATCTTCGTCGGATATGATGGAAATTCAAAAAATTATAGACTCTACGATCCAGCTACAAGAAGCGTCAAAATATCAAGAAATGTTATCTTTAATGAAGAAAAGGTTGCGAGTTTCAAACCAATTAATTATGCACCAATTAGTGTGGAAGATATTGAAAAACATGAAAAAGAAAGTTCAGATATACCTGTGGAAGACGCTAGTGAACCAAAGACTGCAACAGAAACGACATCATCCCAAAGTGACCAGAGAGAGAATAACCGAAGTCTAAGACCAAGAGAAAACATTAGGCCACCAAGAAGATTCTACGATTGTGAACAAACTGTTAACTGTAAAGAACTGATATCTAAGTCTGAGTGTAATACAATTGACTGTTTTATGATAGACCTAGTAGACGAACCATTAACTTACGAAGAAGCCATGCAGAGACCAGAAAGACTTATGTGGGAAGAAGCCATACAAAGAGAGCTCGAAACGTTAAAGGAAAATAACACATGGGAAGAAGTAAATTCAGTTCCTGAGGGCAAAGAAATAATTAGCACAAAATGGATTTTTAAAATCAAGGAAGCTGAAGGTAAAAAGTTGTATAAAGCGAGGCTAGTAGCTCGTGGTTTTGAGCAGAAGAACTCCGATGACCTGACCTATTCACCCGTTGCTATGATGACCACCTTCAGAACGCTAATGGCTGTAGCTACACAAAGGAGACGACCAGTATACCAAATGGATGTGACTGGAGCATTTCTTTATGCAGACATCAATGAGTTAGTATATATGCGCCTGCATAACAACCAAGTTTGTAAACTAAAAAAATCTATATATGGCTTAAAAAAGTCTCCAAGAAATTGGAATAGTAAATTTAACGAGTTTATGCAAAGTGAAGATTTTATTAGATCAAAAAATGATCAATGTTTATATTTTAGAAAATGTAATAATGAATATGTATATGTATTGTTGTTTGTAGACGATCTGTTGTATTTTGGAAGTAATGAAAATTTAGTAAAAAAATTTAAAAATGCTTTATATGAAAACTTTAAAATGAAAGATTTAGGTGTTGCAAGTAATTATTTGGGCATTAATATCAAACAAGATTTAAAAAATGGTGTAACAACAATTAATCAGAAAAGTTATTTATTAAGATTATTAAATAAATATCAAATGTCGAATTGTAACAGTGTTGAAACTCCCATAGAACAAAATTTTAATTTTGAAATAATGAAAAGAGAAAAGCCTGAAAATGTAGACATTGAGAAAGAATGTAGAAGCTTAGTTGGTAGTTTACTTTATGTTCTTTGTACAAGACCTGATCTTTCTGTAGCTGTGGGATTTCTCAGTAGATATGTACATTGTGCCAGTTTTATTTTATTTAAATGTTTAAAGAGAATATTGAGATATATTAAAGGTACAATTGATTTATCCCTCACATATAAATGTAATAATAATGTAAAATTGTTAGGTTATAGTGATTCTGATTGGGCCGGAGATGTTGTAGATAGAAAGTCAACATCTGGCCAAATATTTTATGTCTTTAATTGTCCTATATCATGGAGTACAAAAAAACAAGCTACTGTATCATTGTCATCATGTGAAGCTGAATTTTTAGCTCTTTGTATGACCATAACAGAAGGGACATTTCTTAGAAAACTTTTATGTGATTTTGGTTATAATAATATAGAGTTTGTTATAATGGAAGATAATCAGAGTGTAATTAAAATAGCAGAAAATAATGAGAGTAACAAAAGATTAAAACACATTGACATAAAGTATCAATATATTGTAGATAATATCTCAAATGGTTTGGTGAAGATTCAGTATGTAAATACAATATTAAACGTGGCAGATATGTTTACTAAGCCACTTGGCAAACAGTTTTTTGTTAAATTTAGAAAGGAGTTCTTGAATTGATTTATGTAAACTTACATACATTTGAATTGTATAAGAAAGAGATATGAATCTCATTTTGTTTTGTGTTGTATAGTATAACTCAGTGTAGAGAGTAATTTTATTTTATTAATATGTATGCAAGAATTAATGTTGAGGGGGTGTATTGGAATGGCAACATTCATTCTTGTATTTTGGCCATTTCCGTTATGACGTTTGTTATAGGGTAGTTTCCGGTCTTGCCGAGAAAGCATTATTGTAAAAGGTATGGTTGAATAAAAGAGTGTTAAAAATATCACGTGTTTAAATAAATCTTTCCACTTCAAAATCAAAACCCAATATTAATGTTATTTGATTTCTCCATACAGCGAGAAATGTGCTGGTATCAGGGGAAATATTACTAAAAAACTATATTATTTATTATTATTTTTTTTTTAAAATGAATCTGTGCTCACTCAAAGTGAACACAAATACACTCCTTGACTCTTTCACAGTAAGCTACTTAAAGCTTGTGTCGTGAAAGAGGAAGATGGTCGGCATCTGGGATCGAACCACGACGTCCGCAGTACGAAAGCCGGCGTTGTAACCGCTGGGTCACCAACCACTAATATAACACTTATAACTATATTTTACATAAAAATAACGGGGTATTTCTTTCTTTCTTTTCTTTTCGTTTGCATGTCCCACCATCATCAAACATCCGACAAGCATATTAAATGCTTTGAGAAGAAATAATGTGCTACTGCGCATGGTTCCAACAAGTGCCACGTGACTGCTGTTGAACTCATACAAACTGTGACGTTTGTCGGTAGTGGCGTGTGACATTCGATTTTTTATTTTTAATATTTTAGCGTTAACACAGAAGAATTTTAGGTTTTAATAATATAATTAGTTAATCTATGTTTTTATCGACTCCATTTTTCGTTCTTTTTTATTTTTAAATCGTCGTTTTAATTATCTTTTGCTCTCTTTTTTCTTTTGAGAATATTCATGTTTAGGTATGCACATATATTTCCTTTCTTTAATTTTTTTTAACTTAATATGCCTATGCAGTGAAAGGTTTTTTTATGAGTTTTTTTAAAATGTTCAGACGTTGATTGTACCCACCTAACTATGTACAATAGCTATGCGGTAGATACCTGTTATTGGAGCGCTGGATATTCTATGTGTTTGTTTCATGTTTTTATTTTGTTTGTGTTGTTCAGTGTTCTGTTGGTGTCTGTATGAAATAAATAAATAAATAAAAGACGTACATACCTATGAGCTTTTTTGTGTTATCTTGTGCTTGTGGATGAAAGTAAAATGAATTATTTTTGATAATGTATTTTCAGTCACGTGACTGTTGAATAAAGGAACCAATTTTCGGTTCTGCGCATCCAAAAAGTTCTCTAATAATATTTTTTGTACTCAGTGGTCAAATGTCAATTTTAATAATGAAAAAAAATTTATATAAGAATTCAAAAGCACTATGACGGTTGTTTTCTTAAATTTTCTAATGTTCTGCGAGACTTTCTTATTATTTTCTTTCCGCAGAACCGTTTTCTGATGACAATAGCAAACGATCACGCGTGATGCGATGGCCAAGGAAGATAGGGCTCCATTTTATTTTATTTACTTTATTCGATCAACGGCAATAGCATTTTACATGTTAAAAAAAAACAACAATCATAATATTTTTCACTCCAACAACACAGCAATATATATAAGCAATATACATAAGTAATATATAATATCAACAAATAATAAATATTGTACAATCACAAACGCAAATAAAAATGTCAACATTGAATACTAATAAAAATATAATCGGCCATAACGGAGTAGGCAGTCAAATAATACAAATTTAATGTCAATAATAGCAGGATGTCAGGTAATACTAATGTCAAAAAAGGAAATTATCATATATAAAAATATCAATGTCATGCAGATATGATTAAATTCTGGTCAGAAAGGTGAATAAATGTCGATGAAATTTAGAAAGAAATCAAATATTGTGGTCAAAATAATGAAAAAAAAAATACACATAGTCAAACAAAAATACACACATGTACACATAAATAAATACATCCTCATACATATACAAACAACTTCGAAATGCCCAATGTCAATTTTAAACATTTAGAAAATTAATTACGTCAATTTTGAACTTAGGTAAACTGTCAACAAAAATATCGGTGATATTGCCTACCAGATTTCCCAGTCTGTGTATTCTGACCATGGGAGAACAGAACGTGTAATTATTTCTGGTAAGAGGCTCCCGAAACAACACTGCCTGTCTAGTGCTTCTCGTGGGGATACTGAATTTCATTAATTCTAGCAATTCAGGAGTATCAATTCCACTATTAACGAGTTTATAAAGGAAGCAAAGGTCAAACAGTGTTCTTCGGTTTTCCAGGACTTAGCCAAGTCTCTGTGAGTAGAATAATTTCATAAGAAAAGTGAGGAAGAGACTGGCAAAGTTCGTGCAGTTTTGTATTTATTCCGCGAACGTTTTGTAAGTAGCATAGGAGTTTTTTGAATTATTGCTGGTCACAATTTTGGGACAACTTTTTATAAATTTGATTAATATTTTTTCCCCCTTCCTGGTCCTGGTATTGTTCTTTCTTCAATTGTATGTATTGGTTTCTTTGAATAACGGTTTGGTCTCTGTAGATCCTATGATGACTTGACAAGTTCATTTTATTCTTCATCACTTCTCATTTTAATAATAATAGAAGATAAAGAAGACAAAGTTCGAGTCTCCATCAAAGAGGAGATGGAAAAAGGGAAAACTCAAGTTGAAAATAATGAAATGACATAAAAAGGTACTTTGGACAGATAGAAATAAAAAGTATTGTGTATTTACTGGACATCATAGTTTCATGTTAATAGAACATTAAAGGATGACGTCATTTGAAGTTTACCTGTGGCGCATGCAATGACATACAGTTAGTACTCATGGCTCACAGATCACTTTGTAGCGACCCGAACCGCCCGATTCAGCAGTGTATAAGTTATCGGGTCACTTTGGTGAAGTTTGTGATACTTTCCAGCAATAAGACAGAATATTTTTTTTTAATTATTGCGATTAATGGTCTCTTTTTATTATTATTATTTTTTGTCTATGTACTGTCTATGTTCTTTAAATGCACCTCGCATGGCTATTGAAAATCGGTATGGCTGCTTCTCTTGCCTGTCCTCCATATTACCTATTTGCTGACGGGAGGCTGAAAGGGCCCTTTACAGTTTACACCTTTTCAGCCTCGCCGATTGATTTTGAATTTGTTCTGTTTTGCTTTTGATTAATTGCTTTGCTCTGTCTTTTGATTTTGTTTTGTGTCTGTTTTGCTTCCTTTTGTATTTTTTTTATCGTTTTTATGCCAAATAAGTATTTAGAAAAAAATGTACAAACATTGACGAATCCAAGTGCTCTAAAGAAGCCTAAGGACGAGAGTTAAAATAAAAAATAAATAAATAAAATATAGTATTAGAATATGGATATCTTTATTATGTAAGTACGAACAGTCATTCAGTTCAATTCATGTACAAAACATACTACATAACTTTCGTGTCATCCGATTAAATGTATCCTACGTGTAATCGGCTCAAACAGATCTTTCTAGTCATCAGCTCAACACAGATCCAACGGATTATCCGCTCAAGCAGATAATTAAAGCTCATACATCTCGTACTCATATTGACCCGTAAGACCTGTCGATTCACGGGACAATTTGAAACGATCCGAATTCCCGACCCGATAAACACACTCTAACTAAACCACCTCTAAATTCTCGTTGTTTTATGTCAAATGTCAAAATCCACGTTGCCTTTAATGGTATATTTTAATTAACTCCTTTAACTTATAAGCAATAATAAAAACTGCCCCTCAGGTGACGACGATCCCATAAAATGTTTTATTATTATCTATTATATAAAAATGGACAGTTATTTTCCGTGGTCTCGTGGTTTCTAATTCTTTTTTGTCGTGTTGGCTTTTATAAGGAGAAGGTTCTTATGAAAGAAAAAATTAAGAAAGTTGCGTGGAAAATTAAAGAAAACTTTAAAGTAGGTAACTTTTTTACTACTTTTTACAATATAATTATTATTCCATTTTTTTTTAATTTTGATATAAATTGTCAGTAATTTGACAGTTGGTGAGACTGTCAGAAGGTGGATGCAAAATATAATATTAATGTGGTTTAAAACAGATGCGTCGGTTGGAATTACAGTGGTTAAAAGGTAATTAATTTTTCATCATACTATAATAATTCTAATTCAATATTCATACTTAGGAACACAGGACAACGTCTGTCGGGAAAGCTAGTTGACTATAAAAACAAATACCTTACTTTGTTTTCTTATTGCGTTCGAATGTGGCAGTGCATTGCAACCTAGTGATGAAAAGGTGCAAAAGATAAGTAGGTAGTTGCATTATTTATAAAACGTTTTTTGTAAAAAAAACCGACCAATATTGCATATTGCAGTAGGATGCAAATATAATAAATAATAGTTCATAATGCCCATAATAGAATATGCACAATTGCCAGGTATTTTTTATTTTGGTAACCTACGTAATAATAATAGCATGATTAAAGGTCAACAATGATATACATTACCTATTTCGAGTGTCTCTGCATATTTTAAATGCACACACATACTTGGTGATGACGCTTTTTCTTTATGAAATTTACATAAGCAAGATGTTCAACAATATAGGTGATGCGTGGATAGGTCATAGGATGAAGCGTAGTAAGACAATGCATCACGGCATAATATATTGTATTATCTTGTATGGGTTGGCCAGGGAAAAAGAAGATTTAAGAGATCGTCAGATCTAATTGAAGTAAATCCTAATAAGCAAGAATTTGATATGCAGGTACATTTGGATGGATGATTATAGGTCTGGTCAGGAGAAACACAGTCATACTATATGGTAGCCGGTAAATTCATCGCGAATAATTCATCGTCAATACAATAATTCATCGCAGGTACAATTCATCATGGGTACAATTCATCGTAGGTTACACTTCATCGCGAGTACTTTTAGAATGCAATTCGATTTCGGGTTTTTGTACATATAACTCTGTAATTATTTTTGGTAAAACTTCAGGTTGGAACGTAGTTAAAAAGGGGGGTTTGGGGGGTTCCAACCCAAGTAATAACCCGGTAATACTCCAGCGTATGTCAAAATCGCCGCCATCTTTAATTTATAGGAGTGACTAAACTGAAGCTTTACCTTATTTTTAGGTCATAGCTAATTTGACAGTTTACAATATAGATTGATGAATTGTAATCGCACCTGTACGTAGATAACGTTGTATGTCATTGCAGTTCCGAAATTGGCCACCGCGAGCCAAAAAGGATTGCGCCGGCTATACACTTTTTGACAGGGCTGTTGTAATTTGACCATAGAAATACTAAAACATATCATTAGCTCGTTCATAATAAACATTCTATCAACTATTGGATTGTGATTGCCATGGAATCAATTGCAATCATTTATTGCAGTGCGTTGGAACGTGAATTTGAGAATAGCAGTCATTTACCGTAATCGCCATGGTACCTGACTATCGAATTACGAAAATACCGAGCTACGAACGAACTTACCCAACTAAGACTCTTGTCAATGCGCCGGCGCCGTTTATAATTTATTGATTGCACCTACCTACTGTTTTTTTTTATTTTTTGGAGGGACATCATTGTTTAATGTTTATTTTATATTATTATCCTCGGACCTCGACGTTAATAAATATTGGATTTTTATAGATAAATAAATAATGAAAAAAAAAAACGTAATAAATAAAGATGCTTGGTTATAAAGTTTCTTATTATTAATTTATTGATCTTTAACTTGTTATATTATGTGCCTGGTAAAAAAAGTTTCTTGGTCATGCAGTTTGCCTGCTGAAGGTCATATTGTTGGATTATGTCCTTGTTTGAAAACCAGATTCTCCTATCTAGCGCTTCTTTATCCAATATCTTTTCTAAATATGCATACATCTATAATAATAAAGGAAAGTGCCTGACTGACTGACTGACTGATTGACTGACTGATTGACTGACTGATTGACTGACTGACTCATCAACGCACAGCCCAAACGGCTAATCGTAGAGAAGTGAAATTTGGAAATCAGGTAGGTCTCAATACAAAACCTTCCACTAAGAAAGGATTTTTGGAAATTCCACCCCTAAGGGGGTGAAAAATAGGGTTGAATGTTTTTCAAAGTATGCGAATATCTCGGAAACTAGACATGGTACGAACTTGAGATTTGGCATATGAATTCTTCTATAGAAATGAGTGTTAGCGTATTCGGCAATTTTTCCAAAATTTAACTAAAAGGGACGAAAAAGGGCACATATAAAAAGGGATGATTTTTAAGTGGCTCCTAAAAAGTTTAAAACTGATTTTATCGAAATTTCAAAAAAATGATTTCTTCAGAAAGAGTCAAATTATACTATTTCGTTTTCAAAAGATATCAGTAATTAGAGGGAAGGGGGTGAGGGGCACTTTTCCAATGTGTATGTGTGTGTATCCGTCCCCTCTTTATAACTTTTGATTCGCTTGATACACAGATCCTAAAATTTCAGAAAATATTGAATACTTTAAGCATACAAAATTTGTATACTCAGAATGTTGAATTTTTTTTTCAGTCAGGAGTAACCAACCTTTGAATTTTTATTTAATTTTTTCATATATCTCGAAAACCATAAAATCTAGAACCCTAAAAATGTGTATGTATATAGAAAAATACAATATCTAAAATATAGTTTAATGAAAAAGTTCCAGCATTTCTCAAACTTTTTTTATAAAGAAAAATATTTTTTTTATGACAAATTTACGAGTTTCAGTGCATATATTTCAGAATTTTATAAAAATATCGATAAACGACGAAACCCTCCAACTAGATAATTGATTTTTCTATAAAAAATACATACATCATAGCAGTACATCTCGAACTTTTCTTAACAACTTTTGTAAAAATTTAATTTATTGACGACATCGTTTCATACAATAAACATACATCATACACCGCGAGCTGTACTGTAGCCTAAGTATGTAAGACACAAAACGGTGTCCGGTGCAGCGTGTATGAATATACGTAGGTAGGTACACCTAGCCAACCCAACCTACTTTCTCCAATACACGTGTCGAAACTATTGCGTAATCTATAATAATAATATAGTTTTGAACTAGCCGACCCGTCAAACTTCGTCCCGCCTTGGAATATAAATAATATGTTCGAGATTTTATGTATAACTTTAAGTTGATTTCAGTTTAAAGTTATTTAACACAGACGACGACGTGGTCCTTATATTATTTTTCAACTTAATATAATAACTGTAACCGCTGCATCTGTTATAAAACATATCATTATATTATTTACTATCAGCATTCCGTGAATCGTATCATTCATCAAACAACTGATTCCTGTCAAACGCCTCATTTAATTTCAAAATTAGAAAAAATGTAATAATAATATGGAAGTTTTATTTTTATTCCGTGCAACTTTTTTCTTTCATAAGACCCTTCAGACAAAAGCAAACACGACAAAAAAATGGGCGATATAAGTTCAGCTGTTCTCGTAAGAAACACGTAGAATGCCGATTCTGACTAGCGCCAACCGGCGCAAAGAATGTTACTATGCATTTGAATGGGGAAACCCACAGAAAAAGCAGGAACCCGCTTTCCGACATGCCCATTTAAATGCATGGAAACCATAGACAACAATCTTTGAGCTGGTCGGCGCGGATCGTAATCGGCTTTCAGCGTGTTCTTACCCATACGATGACCGCGCAAATTAGCGTTCCATTTTTATATAAGAGATAAATAATACACTTTCCGTGAATTCAGACAAACACTTTACGTGCCTACCTACTTCAATATATTTTTCGTACCATGCATCCTGTACAGCGATTCTGAATTGTTTTTTTTATTTATTTATAACCTTTTCGGCAATTCATCCATTAGGATGATATATGACGAAACGTTGTTTTATTAAACTTCCCTTACTTACGAAGACCAGCAAAGCTGCTGTTTTCCTCTATATAGTCTAATAGTCTATATAACGAAATATTATATAGAATTACTCTCCATAATTTACCTTATGCTTGATAATCAATTTTCTAAGTTGTAGAATTTATTTTGTGATTATAAGGTGTATTTCTTAAGTGATACTTTAATAAACAAATCAATGAGTTATCCAAACATGCCTCTCTTTACTATCCGGTATCCGGCAGGATATTATTTACGCCGCCGGATAGACCGGATATCGGATAGTTGCCGATATCCGTTTCATCTAATAAAAATATAAACAGTGGACAGTTAATTTTCTCCCTACTCTACATTGTCGAAAATTCGTTTATAGTCGAACGCCAATTACTTATACCATTAGAATACTGAGGTTGACCACCTCACTTCCTTAAACCTCAACCGGTTAGAAAAGGCACAATGAGCCTCGGACGACTTCGAGCGCAATGGAGAGTTCTTTATGCCTAACCTATTCTCCTGAGTGGGTCCAAGGCCTCCCGTATTATGGGGTGGTTTGGGGGGAACCGCCACGGGCTTGATTTGTGTGCGGCTGTCTTTTTGGCAATCGGGCTAGGGTTTGGCTTTGTGCGGATCGGGATTGCTGCGGTTTAGTTTCCTCCGGGCTGGCTTGCGGTGAGCGGGGGGGGCTTAAAAGGGAGAATATTACGTTATTATAAAAATGGAGACCTACTTTACGTGGTCATCGCATCACGCCTGGAGGCCAAGTCGAAATATTAACGACAGCTCCAACGTTAACAATTTGTTGTTGAGATAACGTAAAAACTGTTGTTCAACGTGCGTTAAACAATGCTGTTCCAAATTCCGAGTCAAAAAAATAATTCTGTCAGTTATTCAAAATTAACGTTAACGTTACCTCAAAATCTCAAAAAGAAAGCAAATACAGTAACACGTGAGCGAAGCCACGGGTAACTAGCTATATCTATAATAATAAAGGAAAGTGCCTGACTGACTGACTGACTGATTGACTGACTGATTGACTGACTGATTGACTGACTGACTCATCAACGCACAGCCCAAATGGCTAATCGTAGAGAAGTGAAATTTGGAAATCAGGTAGGTCTCAATACAAAACCTTCCACTAAGAAAGGATTTTTGGAAATTCCACCCCTAAGGGGGTGAAAAATAGGGTTGAATGTTTTTCAAAGTATGCGAATATCTCGGAAACTAGACATGGTACGAACTTGAGATTTGGCATATGAATTTTTCTATAGAAATGAGTGTTAGCGTATTCGGCAATTTTTCCAAAATTTAACTAAAAGGGACGAAAAAGGGCACATATAAAAAGGGATGATTTTAAAGTGGCTCCTAAAAAGTTTAAAACTGGTTTTATCGAAATTTCAAAAAAATGATTTCTTCAGAAAGAGTCAAATTATACTATTTCGTTTTCAAAAGATATCAGTAATTAGAGGGGAGGGGGTGAGGGGCACTTTTCCAACGTGTATGTGTGTGTATCCGTCCCCTCCTTATAACTTTTGATTCGCTTGATACACAGATCCTAAAATTTCAGAAAATATTGAATACTTTAAGCATACAAAATTTGTATAATCAGAATGTTGAATTTTTTTTTCAGTCAGGGGTAATCAACCTTTGAATTTTTATTTAATTTTTTCATATATCTCAAAAACCATAAAATCTAGAACCCTAAAAATGTGTATATATATAGAAAAATACAATATCTAAAATATAGTTTAATGAAAAAGTTCCAGCATTTCTCAAACTTTTTTTATAAAGTAAAATATTTTTTTTATGACAAATTTACGAGTTTCAGTGCATATATTTCAGAATTTTATAAAAATATCGATAAACGACGAAACCCTCCAACTAGATAATTGATTTTTCTATAAAAAATATTTACATGATAGCAGTACATCTCGAACTTTTCTTAACAACTTTTGTAAAAATTTAATTTATTGACGACATCGTTTCATACAATAAACATACATACACCACGAGCTGGTCCGGTGCAGCGTGTATGGGTAAGAACACGTAGAAAGCCGATTCCGATTTGCGCCGACAGGCTCATAGATCGTTGTCTATGGTTTCAATGTATTTAAATGGGCATGCCGGAAAGCGGGTTCCTGCTTTTTCTGTGGGTGTCCCCGTTCAAATGCATAGTAACATTCTTTGCGCAGGTCGGCCTATGAATATATATGTACGTAGGTAGGTACCTACCCAACCCAACCTACTTTCTCCAATACACGTGTCGAAACTATTGCGTAATCTATAATAATAATATAGTTTTGAACTAGCCGACCCGTCAAACTTCGTCCCGCCTTGGAATATAAATAATATGTTCGAGATTTTATGTATAACTTTAAGTTGATTTCAGTTTAAAGTTACACAGACGACGACGTGGTCCTTATATTATTGAATTTGAATTAGTATAATGATACATTCATTATTACCTTTTTAACTACTGTAACCGCTGCATCTGTTATAAAACATATCATTATATTATTTACTATCAGCATTCCGTGAATCGTATCATTCATCAAACAACTGATTCCTGTCAAACGCCTGATTTAATTTCAAAATTAGAAAAAATGTAATAATAATATGGAAGTTTTATTTTTATTCCGTGCAACTTTTTTCTTTCATAAGACCCTTCAGACAAAAGCAAACACGACAAAAAAATGGGCGATATAAGTTCAGCTGTTCTCATAGGGTAAGAAACACGTAGAATGCCGATTCTGACTAGCGCCAACCGGCGCAAAGAATGTTACTATGCATTTGAATGGGGAAACCCACAGAAAAAGCAGGAACCCGCTTTCCGACATGCCCATTTAAATGCATGGAAACCATAGACAACAATCTTTGAGCTGGTCGGCGCGGATCGTAATCGGCTTTCAACGTGTTCTTACCCATACGATGACCGCGCAAATTAGCGTTCCATTTTTATATAAGAGATAATACACTTTCCGTGAATTCAGAGAAACACTTTACGTACCTACCTACTTCAATATATTTTTCGTACCATGCATCCTGTACAGCGATTATGAATTGTTTTTTTTTACGATCGACATTAAAATCATTATGTAGGTACCTACCTATTTTAGTAATTTATTATCTCTACTAAAATAATTTACGGTAAGTTCACGAAAAGAATCTGGATTGTATTGCACTTCTTTATGTCTTGATCTGTCAAAATATTTGAAGCCATTTCATAAAAACACTAGCAAAAAAAAAAACTATGTGAGTAATCTTGCTTTGAATTTATTGCGTAAACCATGAATAGCAAGTTGATATAATATTATGTTGAAAAAAGGTAAATAGTATTATGAAGTCAATGGGTAAATTATTTTATATCAAACTAGCTGACCCATCGAACTTCGTCCCGCCTTAAAGTCAATCAAATATTGCTGGGTAACATACGTGACTACTCATTGTGGAAAAATCAAAAGTTATGTGATTATAATAATATGAAACAGTTATTTCAAAAACACCAAACATACCCATTTCTATATTAGATAGGTATCTATATTGAATTTTCATCATCTGACTTATAAAAAAGTAAGATAATACAGACATTTTTATAAGTCGGATAAAAAATATATTTCTGAAAGCTTCAAAGAAATTTTATCTGCATACCAATGCGCAATGTTTTGAAACTCTATGGTTGTCACGTAAATAAAATTTATGTTGCTAAGGATTTTCACAAATGGCGTTGTCGTTTTTAGGAAGCTCGTTCCATACTAACTTTAATATTATATTATTTCATACTATTTTACATGTTATTCTGTTATCCGGATTGGTGAAGAATCTAACAAACTAAACACGATAAAAACCTGTTCAGCCGATCTCGAGTTATAAGTGTTCGCACTAACCCGACTTTTATTTATATTAGAGATGTAGTAAAAGTGCAAAATATTAAATTTTAAAATTATCTACAAAATCCTCACATCATTTTAGGATAGATCGTAAATAATTGTTTTGAAAACACTGGCAAGTCAATGACCATATCATTTCGTCACTGTATAGTGCGAAAAAATTAACTGTCCACTGGAACGTATAAAAAATAGAGACGAAAGGGATAGCAGTTAGCCGGATATTATGACCTCCTCACACACCATTTCCAGATCCCTCAGCTCTGCTTCGAAGGAGCAGAACACGAGGAAGACCCTCTCGGTATGAGAAGATCTTCTTTGTCTTCGGAACCCTTGCGGGAGGAAGAAAAGCGCTCCCCTTAAAATATCGGTGTTTTTATTTTCAAAAATTTATAAAATTCGTAGAATGCTAAAGAAGTCCTTACTAGAGCCCGGCCAGTGCGTAAATTACCATGGGTACAACGCATGAATTACGCTTACGTAGGCGGTGTATACCAATTGGACTGACTCCGTTGCCAGAACGTTATTGTTCCAAATCTGCATCTTCAGCCAGGATGATATATGACGAAACGTTGTTTTATTAAACTTCCCTTACTTACGAAGACCAGCAAAGCTGCTGTTTTCCTCTATATAGTCTAATAGTCTATATAACGAAATATTATATAGAATTACTCTCTATAATTTACCTTATGCTTGATAATCAATTTTCTAAGTTGTAGAATTTATTTTGTGATTATAAGGTGTATTTCTTAAGTGATACTTTAATAAACAAATCAATGAGTTATCCAAACATGTCTCTTTTTACTATCCGGTATCCGGCAGGATATTATTTACGCCGCCGGATAGACCGGATATCGGATAGTTGCCGATATCCGTTTCATCTAATAAAAAATATAAACAGTGGACAGTTAATTTTCTTTCTACTCTACATTGTCGAAAATTCGTTTATAGTCGAACGCCAATTACTTATATACCATTAGAATACTGAGGTTGACCACCTCATTTCCTTAAACCTCAACCGGTTAGAAAAGGCACAATGAGCCTCGGACGACTTCGAGCGCAATGGAGAGTTCTTTATGCCTAACCTATTCTCCTGAGTGGGTCCAAGGCCTCCCGTATTATGGGGTGGTTTGGGGGGAACCGCCACGGGCTTGATTTGTGTGCGGCTGGCTTTTTGGCAATCGGGCTAGGGTTTGTCTTTGTGCGGATCGGGTTTGCTGCGGTTTAGTTTCCTCCGGGCTGGCTTGCGGTGAGCGGGGGGGGGGGGCTTAAAAGGGAGAATATTACGTTATTATAAAAATGGAGACCCACTTTACGTGGTCATCGCATCACGCCTGGAGGCCAAGTCGAAATATTAACGACAGCTCCAACGTTAACAATTTGTTGTTATTTCCATAGAGATAACGTAAATACTGTTGTTCAACGTGCGTTAAACAATGTTGTTCCAAATTCCGAGTCAAAAAAATAATTCTGTCAGTTATTCAAAATTAACGTTAAACGTTACCTCAAAATCTTTGGAAGTATTACGACGCTGCTATTATATTGAAGACGAAACGCATTTTTTTTTTGGAAACCATTTTCAATTTGGTAAACCTTAACGTTCGGAACGTTAACAGTTTTCACGTTTAACGTTATTTATTTCGACCTGAACGGCTGGACCGATATCGTTTATTCTTTTTATGTCGTGTTTGCTCAGGATAAGATATTTATGAACTAAATTTCGAACCTACGACCAGACAAACAATAACAAATCAACGTGAAAGATATAAATTGAAATGTTAAAAAAACGTCTGTAGCTTGAAAAATGCCCAAAGCAGATAGAAATAACTGTTTTAAAGATCACTAATTTCATTGCTTTTCGAGACCTGAATATTTTTTTATTCATATCCAGCAATATAAAAATTGATTTCAAATAACGTCATTTGATGGAATAAAAGTTATTCGAGTTATTTTTTGGGATTCTCATAGAACAATGTCAGTCAAGTTAGCGAAATTTTTAAGTTCGCGGGCTGATTCTATTTGTATAAGAAGCACATTTTTTAAAAACAGATTAATAACGACAAATATAAATAAAAATATAGTAATTTAATGGAAATTTTAGAATATATATTTAAAAAAAGAAATGTTGATGATGTTTCTTATTATTATTAATTTTGATGCGAATATAATTAATTCTGCATTGTTTAGGAAGAGAAAGCAAATACAGTAACACGTGAGCGAAGCCACGGGTAACTAGCTAGTCTATAATATAAAAGAAAGTCGGGTTAGTGCGAACACTTATAACCAGGGTTGCCAGGTGTTCGGTATTTTACCGAACTGTTCTGTAATTTTGCTCCATGTTCGGTGTTCCGTATGAAAAAATACCGAACTATGGAGTGTTCGGTATTTTTATTTTCGGGAATGATTTTCATTTTTCCTAGTGAGTTCATAACTTCCTGGACAGCAAATTTCGAGAAAGACCTTTTTTTTAGAGAAAAACTTTCATGTTTCGGTATAGGAAATTTTTGGAAATGTCCTTTTTTTTAGAGGAAATTTCGACTTTCCTGATAGCAAATTTTGAAAATGAGTTTTTTTTTTGGAACTTTCATCTTTCAAAGAAACGAACCAAACGGGAGCACTATGGTTCGGTATATTTTTGAAAAAAATCTGGCAACCCTGCTTATAACTCGGGATCGACTTAACAGAGTTTTATGATGCTTGGTTTATTGGATTCTTCTCCGCTCCGGATAACAGAATAATATTATTAAAAGTTCGAAAAATGGATAGCAAATAATACAAAATATAATATTAAAGTTAGTATGGAACGGATTTACTGGCAACAACGCCATCTGTGAAAAAAACCATAACAAAATAATTTTTATTTACTTACCTACTTGACAACCATTGAGTTTCAAAACATTGGTATGCAGATTTTTGACAGAATTTCTTTCGAGCTTCCAAAAATAATTTTTATAACATTCAAACATATTCTAAACATATGTTTGTATTTATAACAAATTCGAAATCAACATTCATAGTAAGGACTACAGGGTAGTGAGTACGTAAGGGCTATAGCACGACTAACTACTTCCTAGAGTAGTTAGCGCGAGTACGTAACGTCCGACTTAACTACAAATGTAGTTAGATGTGTGTTTCAGCGTGGTTATTATAACAGCATCTGTCGGGTCGCGTTCCAGTGTAGTTAGCAGTAGTTAGGCAGTTTATATGTGGTTTAGAGCTGTCAAAGTTGCGCGCTTTGTTATTATTTTTGCATCGTTTGTTTTAAATAATTAATTTATTGGAAATAAGAATGCATTACTACTTTTATTATTTTTATTTTTTATTTTATTTCCCAAATTAAATATTTCATAATAAAATAGTAATACCGTAATACATATAAAACTAGGTTAATATTTTTTTTATTTGGGATTTGTTATCGACAAGATATTTTTTTATGTCAGCCGATTGGAACAACTCAAGTTTGTAGAAAAATTAGCAGACGAAAGGGAAAACAATACATGATTTTGAACATTTGTATCGAAATTATTAAAAAATAAATAAATAAAAATAAAATCTTTACAAACAATTAAGACATACAAATAATAATTAAGATAAATAATCTATAGGGAAAATAAGAGTATTTAAAGAGTATCGGAAAACATCAAGTGTATTTACTTCTTAAAATTATTAAAATTCCACAAATCATAACTGTTTTTATATATTTGATGAAAAATGTCAAATAATGATGGCCGCCACAAGTTTTTTCTCTCTCCGCGCAACTTCAAAATAAGTATCCGTGCACTACTTTATCTTCCGGGCGATGTTACAAATTATCGGCAAATCGCGGTGAACAAATAAAAAAAAAATTTCATTGATAAATACAATGAAAAAAACATTTTTTGTGTTAGATGTTGGCAAACCTTACTATTTCCGGCTTAAAACTTAACTACATTGCGTTATCGCGTTACGTACTCGCGCTAACTACTAATGTAGTTAAGTCGTGGTTATGAGTAGTTAGATTGATGTGTGGTTAGTCGTGCTATAGCAAAAGTTACGTACTCACTACCCAGGATAGTGAGTACGTAACTTTTGCTATAGCACGACTAACCACACATCAATCTAACTACTCATAACCACGACTTAACTACATTAGTAGTTAGCGCGAGTACGTAACGCGATAACGCAATGTAGTTAAGTTTTAAGCCGGAAATAGTAAGGTTTGCCAACATCTAACACAAAAAAATGTTTTTTTCATTGTATTTTTCAATGAAGAAACTTGTGGCGGCCATCATTATTTGACATTTTTCATCAAATATAATATAAAAACAGATGATTTGTGGAATTTTAATAATTTTAAGAAGTAAATACACTTGATGTTTTCTGATACTCTTTGAATACTCTTTTATTTTCCCTATAGATTTTTTATCTTAATTATTATTTGTATGTCTTAATTGTTTGTAAAATATTTGCTTGCGAGAAATAAAGGAAGATTTTATTTTTATTTATTTATTTTTTAATAATTTCCATACGAATGTTCAAAATCATGTATTGTTTTCCCTTTCGTCTGCTAATTTTTCTACAAACTTGAGTTGTTCCAATCGGCTGACATAAAAAAAATATCTTGTCGATAACAAATCCCAAATAAAAAAAATATTAACCTAGTTTTATATGTATTACGGTATTACTATTTTATTATAAAATATTTAATTTGGGAAATAAAATAAAATTAATAAAAGTAGTAATGCATTCTTATTTCCAATAAATTAATTATTTAAAACAAACGATGCAAAAATAATAACAAAGCGCGCAACTTTGACAGCTCTAAACCACATATAAACTGCCTAACTACTGCTAACTACACTGGAACGCGACCCGACAGATGCTGTTATAATAACCACGCTGAAACACACATCTAACTACATTTGTAGTTAAGTCGGACGTTACGTACTCGCGCTAACTACACTAGGAAGTAGTTAGTCGTGCTATAGCCCTTACGTACTCACTACCCTGGACAACGTCTGTCGGGAAAGCAAGTTTGAGATAAAAACGAAATTTAGTTGGTTCTGATTGAAATTAAAGAGGCCGACAATAATATGTATCAAATGATCTCCAATATGCACCATATTAGTTTGTCTAACGTTCTACCAAACATTCTTCATAATATGAAAAGTTTTAAGTGCACAGGTAATTCGGTATTTTTAAGTGCATGTTTGCAGTGTTTTATTGGCTCTGCGTTATTGCATCATATTATAATCCGATCTCTTATAATAATATACCTAACTCAAAATTATTGTATTTATTATAAAGACTTAATGCAACGGAAATATGCAAAGTGATATAAGAAGTAAAGTTATATTCGCAACCAGACACATTACTCTTTTGACAAAAATGAAACAACAAAACAAAACAGAAAAAACATAAAGAACATGCATTTTGAAATTAAACTTATTTTATTGTTATGTCTATTAACAGTAACACCTCTTCTTGTGCCTTTTAAATGGTTGAAGATTTTCAGAACGGGTGCGAAGATCTTCGAAGCTAAATTAAATTAACCAACCGGTTGACTGGAAGAGATTACCTCAAGCTATAATTTAATAAGTTCCGCCGGCTATACTGTGACACCTTTGTACAGAAAAGTATAAAATAAAATAAATGGAGCATGTGGTCGCCACAAAGCTTCGCCAAGCATCTCTATCCTGGGCTAAATCCAGGTGGTCAATCCAATTTAAGCCGGTTGAAAAAATTAACAGGATTTATAACATGGATCATTAGAAAAGAATGTGGGTCATAAGTTATACAATGTGTTAAGCCCTGCTCTAGCAGTGATCGCGCGTCCGAGCGTCGAGCGATCATACAATTTTCTCAGATTGAACGGTCCGTCGCGGTCGTGTTTGAGCATATGACGCTCGACGCGCGAACGCATTCCAATTAGGACACACACTCGAAAAAATAATTGTGCTATTAAAATACAGAAATTTATTGATTTTCGGAAAATATCTTCGGAAATCGCCACTCTTCCACACATCATAGTCCCGAAGATGTGAAGGTTCCCTTTTATACCGTGTTGCGTTCCTTCAACGCGGAACTGAGGGGTTTGGACATGATGTGGGAGGAGGTGCGTGAGATTCAGTGCGCTGAAGAGCTCACTGCCCCTAATAGTCTGTTTTCCTACGAATAAGACGCTAATATAAACAGCGATGAATGTGACAGATTAGAACAGTGGTACTCAACCTTTTTTTTCGTCGGGCCACATACCTACATATATTTACAAACTTGCTTTATAAAAAATATACAAAAGTTTTAGGACGAATTAAATATTTTTGGTGAATCGGCGCTTATAACCTAGTTAATATGCCTTATTTAAAAAAAAATACCACTTGCACCACCATTGTAGTATCAATTAAGCAAGTGAGGCATGCCTGACTGCCTGAGATCCACGTTTTGCTAGCGTATTCACAAGCGTTCTTCAGGAACGTTCGTACTTTGACAGTTCACAGCGGCCATTTTTTAAGTGAAATTAATAAAATTGGCTGTCATTTTTTTTATGAAAACGAACTCAAAGTGAACACAAATATAAATATACTTTATCAAATTAAAAAAATGTTACAAAACATAACAATACGTGCATATTAAATCTAAAAACGTATCTTGTTCAACCCTACTCCGCTTATTTTACGATCAGAGTTCAAAAAGACCCTATATTTTAAAAAGTGGTTCATAATGACAATCCTCTTCAAGTTTCATGGAATGGAATTGCGATTTTTTAAATCACATTTCGGATAAAAAGTGTGCCGGGGGCCGCAGGTTGAGTATCGATGGATTAGAACATTGTCAATATTGTTACCGTAGTAACAAAATACATTGTCAAGATTGCTGTCTTATCAGACGACGGACCGCTCCCTAGGAACCCAGTGCATAAGTGGGGTTTCAAAGATAAAATTAAATCAATTGATTGATACCTAGATAAAGAACAAAGCATGCTTTATTATTGTGTTTTATTTTTTTAAACTGTAATCTAAAAACACACGTCCATTATTTTTCATTACAATTTTGTTTGTTAAAATAAACATATTATTTTAATGAGATATGTATGCTATTTTTCAGACATCACACAAAATTCCTTAATAGGTAGATCAAATTACTAATGTATATCCCAAGCGGTCGTTTTCGACCTCCATTAAAAAACCTGAAAAAATTTTGAATGATTTTTTTCCCATGTTTAAAACGAACATCTCGTAAAAGATATGATAAAAAAACGATGATATTGAAAAAAAATAGTTCTGGGCTTTCAGAGCGTACTAAAAATCGACGGTTCTCTGCACAAATGTGTTAAAAGCACTTCCATCCTCTCTGCATCCTTTTTAGGGATTAAAATTCGGAAGATCCCGTTACTACATTAAAGCATCCGACAGAACTAATACCTGCCGAATCACTCGAAAACGAGTGCAGTGCTAAAAAAACCAATAGGTACATACCTAATTAGATTTCAGATGTAGATAATGTAAGTACCTATCTGTAAAATGAAAAATACAATCTGTAAATTAAAATAAAATAAAACTTTCAAACGTTTTGACTCTTTGTTTTCCCTAAAATTAAATAAAATAAGGGAAGTAAATCATAAAATTCCTTAAAAACTTAAAAGCAAATTCTTATTTATTTACACAAGTAAAAATTCTTCTTGATGTTGCCACACGTTAAAATTGCAAATAAATGAATGGTGATCATACATACAAAAATATGCATGCATTTTTACTCTTTCTATTCCGGGTACAGTCACACTTCTGGATCAGTTTGTTTGCTTAACGCATTTAAAAACTCTTTGTGCACGAAACGCAATCCTTAATAATTAACATTCACACTGTAATTGCTTGTGCACCTACCTACCGTTTGAAATAATACTACAACACGAAGATATTTTATAATTATTTGCGAATGGCCACACTGATAGGGCTGCCAACTGCTGCATTGAGAATAACTGGCGGTAGTCTTTCAGATAAAAAACAAATATTCTATTTTCAAAATTTGACACCAGTTGTGATCAATGTTACCGGTAATTATTCAACGTTGGTACCTTAAAAATTATTCTAGTTAATATAAGATTAATCAATAACCACGTCGTACCTACTTCTAATTAGAGAAAACTATGTATTTCAAAAGTTGTTTAGTGATGATTGATCCAAATAATAATATAAAAAAATAGATAAATTATAATAATATTTTTGAACCAAAACCTGCACGATATATTTTGATTCTTATAATAATTACCTATTATTCTTACAGCACTGTATTTATTTTATTTTATTTGGTTCTTCAACAGGTATTATAATTACAGAAAATATTTTATTTACAATAAATCAGTATAATATAACCCAATTATAGAAGAACACTTACACATCATAAAGATCTTACATTTTTAACATAGTATATAAGCAATCATCAATATCAACTGTAAATAAATTTTTAGTATTTATTACATATATTTATACTTTGTTTATTTTTAAGGTAAGTGCCTAATTACCGTGATCATTTTTGTATAAGTAGGTACTTCCAATATTTTTTCCGTTTTTTTTTATTATCGCTGTGGAACATAGACACGATTTTGTTTCGAACACTTCGGTTAGGTTCGGAAAACTTAAAAATCGGGAATCCGCTTTATTGTGATCACTTTCAGTGACTTTTTTATTTTCTCTTTTTCCTGACTTTTCTTCTCTTCTGTGTTTTTCTCCTTTCCTTCTGCGCTTGGCTTTTCCATTTCATTTCTCCCTTATGATAATATTTGTATTATTTATTAAAAAAAAAAAATAAAGCTGCTAACCTAGGGTAGCCCAGTACTCATAGTAAATATATTATAACAGCCTTTTCGTGTAAAACATATCTTTGCATAAAAATTCATAATTTTACGATTAAAATGAATTTATCCTTGGAATTATTATAGAAACTTTAAAATGATATCGACTATTGGAGCTTTTTATTATCTGCTTTAGACCTACATATTCAATATTAATCGGTACTTTAAGGGGGACCCACTGAAGTTACGGACCTCAAATTTTACGTGCTTATGTAGGAGCATAAGACCAACCCGTATACCAAATTTTATGAAATACGAAGAATTTTTTTTTTCTTTTTTAGCCCTTTTTCTAAAACAAGTGAAATTTTCTTTGGATACTTTAAGAGGGTTCCCCTGAAGGTACAGATCTCAACACTTTACTGACTCATCTACATCGAGGGGCTAACCGTTCTACCAAATTTCAATCAAATCGGATAAGAATTACTATGAGTTATGGGTGCGCACACATTTTTGGTGTACGCGTACGGGTACGCGGAAATATTTTTTTTTGAATTTTTGGAATCTACACCCTCGAAAACGTCGAGAAAATTAATTTCAGCGAAATCTATTTTTTTTTTTGAAATCCGATTACAAGACTCATATACTATGAGCAACCGCGGATCCAGGGGGGGGGGTTAGGAGGGTCATGACCCCCCCTAGGCTATGTAATCTCAAGTAGGGCAGTGATATTTATTAATAAAATCTTTATCTTGCTAGCATAATTATAATTTCAAGTGGGCCATGACCCCCCCCCCCTGGAGCAAAAGTACCATACCTATAACAAATTTAGGAAATGAACTTTTTTTTTTTTTAGGAAAAGTGTAGTTTCCAGATACCAAATTTTGAAAATGACCTTTTTTTTACTTTGTGACCCCCCCCTGGTGCCAAGGCTGGATCCGCCCTTGACTATGAGTAACATCTTGTTGCTGGAAGCGAACTAGACTATAGAACGTGGGCAACCCTGAACCGTCTGAGGTCTGGTGTGGGCAAATGCCGTGACAATGGGGAACGATGGGGCTTCCTACAGGACGAATCCGGTGCGTGTGACTGCGGCGCGGCGCAGACAATGTGCCACATTACTTGCTGGAGTGTCCGTTGTGCCCTGTTACGTGCACTATGGAGGATAATGCGTGAACGAAACGTTTTGGGTACTCCGTGTACTCAGGTTGGCTCTGAAAAGAGCCGTTGGTCGCCCGACGTTTCGATTGGATTCCACCAATCATCATCTGGGGCAGATGTTTTTTTTTTTTTTTTTTTATAATATTTAACAAAGTTGAAGAAATCAAAAAATTATTATTATTCTATTATTAAGTGCCCACCTATATTTATTTTGACTCTACATATTGAATATTGACAATTTTTCTTAAAATATAATAAATTCTTTAATAAAAAAATGGCCAAAATTATGACTAGAAGTCAGAAGGATAAAAAAAATATTTATATTACCATGATAGATAGCTCAATGGAGGAGAGCATAATTCAAGAAATAAGTCCCATTAATGTTTTAAAAAATAAATCAGAAGATGCTAAAAGGGAGAGAGATGAAGTGAGACAAAAGTTGGCGCAGTGTCAAACTGAACTTAAGCTAAAAAGCAAACAGATAACCATACTTAAAAGACAAATTAAGAATTTGGAAAAATATGAGGATACTCTCAATAAATTTAAAAATGATTATAAACATTTAAAACATACTATATCATATTTATCACATTTTTCTAACATCTGGTTGCGACAATACGCGTTTTTTCTCGCTGGTAGATGAATTTTTAATTTTGAACAATTTTTACACGGAGTGGCTCAAAATTTTTATTTAAATATGAACGTTGATAGTTTAGAGGCAGTGAAAGATATGTTTCAAACAAGAATAGCAGCTCTGGAGAGCCAAGTCAGTGATTGTAAGTGCGGAGCTACCCCCGCCCACATAACAGATGACATTGCGGCTCTTAAAACGGAGTTCTATGGGAGAATCCGGGCTCTCGAATCCAAGATATCGGGACTGGAGGAGAGGTTGGAGCAAATGGAGCGGTTTAGAAGGCGAAAAATGGTGTTATTGCATGGCGCACCGGAGGACTTGTCCGTAGACGCAGCGATTCGGGAAACGCCACTAAATATTGAAACCGCCGCTATCTCAGACAGTTACCGGATCGGAAGAAAGGGAGAAAAGCCTCGGCCTATCGTTATCAAATTTAGCTCGTTTGAGGGGAAGAGGGATGTTTGGAAGGAGAAGTCGAAGCTGAGGAAAACAAAATGGCTCTTAACAGAGTCATTGACACCATTAGCACTGCAACTCCTGAGGGGGGCAAGGGAGAAGTTTGGAGACCGTAATTCCTGGACCATGAATGGGTATGTCTTTTTCAAAAATAAAGATAATGTCATAATGAAAATATCTAGACTGACTGACCTGAACTGTGTGCCAGAAGAGAAGAATCCTAAACCAATGAAGTTGCGACAGCGGTCTAAGAAACACTCGTAATACATCACTCACAGCTGCACTACACTGGTTTACATATAATTATTAAAGTGATGAACTATATTTTTGTGTTCCCAATGTCTCAAATATCAAAATCTCTAATTTTATTGCACTGTCATTTGGCCCGCTAACAGACAATACTGAAGTTTGCTTCATGTCGTCAGTGTTCCGCGCATGCGTAGCACATACTACCAAAGCATTAACATTAACATTGCCCGCGCTACACCGATTGAGAAGTGGAGTGAACCGCTTTGTGTATGTATGTGTGCGCCCGACAAATGGCGGGTACATTCGTACCCCTACATGTATGTGTTGTTATGACATGCGACTCTGAACCTTTAATATTTTCTTCTTCTGAATTTTGTTTTCAATTACTTACAAAAGTTATATATCTTTTTTTTTCCTCACTTGCATTATAGTTTTACTGCTTCATTTTTTACGAGCCTGCTCTGTGCGATCTTTTTTTCGTGAGCTCCTGCTTTTTTCTCATCTTTTTTTTATATTTATCTGTACTATATTTATTGTTTGTATACCTACATATTTATATTTATTTTATTGTATATACATATATATCTTTTTTTTATAATTATTTTCAAATCATAGCGAAACATGTCTTCCTCTGATACAGAATCCTTCTATTCTTTTCCTTCCTCCTCCGACTGCCCAGACGTTTCATTCAATGTCTCATCATCTTCGATAGAGTCTGATATTTCTTCTTTCAGAGATTGTCCAAATCTTCAGGAAAATCTTAAGTCAGTATTCGTAAACAAACAAAGCCAATCCCTTAACGTGTGTCATATAAATGCGCAGAGTATTCCTGCGCATTATGACGACCTATGTTTACACTTTATTGACACTAATCTACACGCACTCCTGATCAGTGAATCTTGGCTCAAACCCTCCTTACCGTCCTCACACTATTCTTTACCTGGTTTTCGGTTGATCAGAAATGACAGAACCGAGAGGAGGGGTGGTGGAGTTTGTATATACCTGCGTGATGATATTAAATTTCAACTTCTGGAAAAATCTTCATCCAATCACGCAGGCGACCCCGAGTACATCTTCATAAAAATCCTGATAAAGAATATTTCTCTTCTTCTCGGGGTGATATACTGCCCACCGACCATCAACTACTTTGACAAGTTTGAGTGCGTGTTACAAACTCTGCTCCCGGATTTTGAGGATGTTATCATTATGGGTGACTTCAATACATGTCTCTTAAGAAATGATACCCGTTGCTCCACACTTCAAGCTATATTACACTCGTTGAATATTTCGTACCTTCCACTCCAGCCCACCCATCACTCTGGTGATACGTCCTCACTACTGGATCTAATTTTAACGTCAAACCTCAACAAGATTATACAAAGTGGACAATTTCCAGCTCCCTCTTTCTCACACCATGATCTCATTTACACTTCTTATAAAGTTAAGTGTCCTAAATTCAAAACTAAGCTAATTCCATTGCGAAGCTTCCGAGGCATTATCATTGATGACCTTCTCGCTGACGCGGGGCAGATCAGATGGGCGGATGTACTGGAGTCGCCAAACATGGACAGTAAGGTAATTTGTTTTAACTCCTTTATTGAGAATCTGTTTGATAAACACGTGCCAGTCAAAATAATGAGAGTCAGACGGCCTCCGGCTGAATGGTTAACTCCGGGGATCCGCACGCTGATGAAAAGGCGTGACCGCGCTAGGGTTAAACTAATGAGACTTGCCACGGACTCCAATCGAGAGGCTTATCGGTCCCTCCGTAACAAGTGTAACCGCATGTGCAGGGATGCCAAACGTGCACATTTCAGAAGCATATTTACAAATCGTTCTCCGGCAGATATTTGGAAGAGCCTCAATGCAATGGATTTTCGATCACGCGATGACAGTCACGATGCACTCTTGATGCCTGATCTTGATAAGTTGAACCAACATTTTGCTACGCCACCCTTTGAAATGACTGAGTCTGTGAGAGGCTCAGCCCTACGTTGTATTAACGATCAGCCGCCTAGTGGTCTTCCTATTCTAAATTTTGTCCCTGTTACTGAGAGCACTGTGTTAAATCTCATAAAATCTATCAAATCTACTTCAATCGGAGCAGACAATATCAATCTTTCATTCATAAAATTAATTACAGAATACACAATTCCGTCAATCACTCATTTAGTCAATTTTTCACTAACTTCAGGATCTTTTCCCTCCATCTGGAAAAATGCATATGTCATCCCTCTCCCAAAGAAACCAAACCCGATTGCTGAGGGCGACTACCGACCAATTTCTATCCTACCAGTACTTTCAAAAATAATTGAGAAGGTGGTACACTCTCAGCTTTCTAGTTTCTTGGAAAATCATAATATTCTCTCTCAATACCAGTCTGGTTTTCGTTCAGGCCATAGCACAACAACAGCTTTGGTAAAAATCACTGATGACATTCGAAACGCAATGGAGGACAGAAAAATCACTCTCCTCGTATTATTAGATTTCAGTAGCGCCTTCAATACGGTGGATTTTGATATATTGTTAGCTAAGCTAAAATATCTTAATCTTTCCAGCACTGCTATTGAATGGTTCGAATCATATCTCAGAGATCGAACACAGTGTGTTAAGGTTAAATGCAATGCTTCGGAATGGTTACCACTAAGGGCGGGAGTCCCTCAGGGTGGAATTCTCTCCCCACTTCTCTTTTCTGTATTCATCAACCCAGTGGTTTACTGCCTTAATGTTCCACATCACCTTTATGCTGATGATTTACAAATTTATTCTCATTTTAACTATCAGCAGGCAGAGAGTGCTATTCATCACATGAATTCAGAATTGGATCGCATATCACAATGGGCTCAGCAGAATGGACTGATGCTTAATCCTAGTAAAACTCAAGCAATTTTAATTGGCAGTTCACGTTTACTTTCCAAAATCGAGGCTTCCTCACTCCCTACTTTACGTTTGAATGGATCTGAAATTCAACTAAGTTCACAAGTTAAAAATCTCGGCATCGTGTTGGATAAACACCTTGCTTGGCATCCACAGATCGGTGAAGTCAGCCGCAAACTCTTCTATCAATTTCACATTTTAAGGAAGCATCAAAACCTTCTACCCATTTCCACTAAAATTCTTTTATGTCAATCTCTCTTACATCCCATATTGGACTATGGTGACGTTGTTTACTTGGATATTACACAAGAGCAACTACTAAGGTTGGAACGTCTGCAAAATGTTTGTATTCGTTTCATCTTTGGCCTCAGAAAATTTGATAGAGTATCTCAGTTCAGAGCGGAACTCAAATGGTTAACTATGTCACAACGAAGAGACTTTCACATTCTCACATTACTTTTCTCGGTACTCTCTAACCCCAACGCTCCTAACTATCTGAGGTCTTTATTCACTCCATTAGCATCTCATGGTCTTCCTCTGCGGTCTGCTGCGCGTGGCATCCTACAAATCCCAACACATCGTTCTTCATTTTTCACTTCATCTTTCACTGCACAGGCGGCCAGGTTATGGAACCAACTACCTGATGACATCAGACTCTCTCCAACGTTATTCTCTTTCAAAAATAGATTGAAGCGTCATTTCCTTTCTTCTACTCCTGCTCCTGTCTCCTGATCCTCTCCTTCCTCGCTATACTTGATTATTGATTATGTGTCACATTTTATTTTTTATTATTTTTATTTTTATATGCTTATATGTGTGTGTTTTTGTATACCTATGTATGTGTGTAACTGTATGTATTATGTATTTATTTGTTTATATATGTGTATGTATTTTTTTTTTATATAACATGCAACAGATTAAATGTTATATCTATAATAGGTTGGTTGGAAGAAATTGCCCTAGGCAATAAGCCCGCCAATTTTGGTTAATTATGTATATTTTTACCCAATAAAGTGTTATATTATTATTATTATTATTATTATATCAGAGAGGGATGATGAAATTCAGAGAATGAAGCTAGAAATGGAACAGAACACGAAAAAATGGCAGATTCAGCTAGATAATTACCAGGAAAATAACAGAAATATTACCTCCAAACTAGCAGAGGCACAGAACTGCAATAAAGCCTTGCGAGCAAGCTATGATGATAATTACGAAAAATTGCAGGTCTACAGGAACTATGTTGGAAATCATCTGGACCAATCAAACTTACTCCAAGCTGATGACGTTAAAAACAAACCCACTAAGTGCTTTCTTCAAAATAAAAAAAATAAAAAAAATCAGGAACCTGTGCTATACATAGTGGGCGATGAATATGCGAAAGGTCTTGGAACCAAAATGTCACACAAGAGTAAATATAAAATAAGCTGCGAGTGCAGACCTGGTGACAGATTGATTAATTATAGAGATATCGCCATGAATATGATACACAAGTGCACCAAAAATGACGCACTGGCATTGATTGCCGCCAACAGTATAAACCTAAAGGACAGGGGGGCATTGAAGGAGGCTATCCAAGATATCATCAAAATGTCCCATCAAATGAATGTTTTTCTTTATATAGCGTCCATAAAGTATGGAAATAACAGGAACATAAATAAACAGATATACAACTTCAATCTGGAACTCTACAAAATGACTAAAGAATTTAAAACTGTAAATGTTATTGAAACCAATGAACAAAATATATCCATATCAGAACAGATACTGTTCAGACTCAAATTTAGACCTATTGGAACGTCTAATAACCATGTTATTCAGGAATCAGGGGAAAATGAAGAAGATAAAAGGAATTCAAACATTACGGTGATCCAATCAACTCCAGGTTTGCATAGACCTAGTGCATCTTTTTTATGGAGAGGAGCGAGGGAAAGGAGCAGAGTTTTGGTGGAGCTGGCTTCAGGATAGCACATCAAAATGTTCAAGGTTTAAAAGGAAAACTTCACGAACTGTGTACGTCAAACGAATTGCTAAATATTGACATAATCTGTTTAAGTGAAACGTGGTTAACCAACGGTGATATTTTACAATACAGTGTTCCAAATTATAGACTATTAAGTTATTTTAATAGAATGAAAACGATCAGGGGCGGGACATTAATTATGGTGAAACACGGCATTAAAATGAAAAACAGACAAGATGTGGTGGATGCCTCGGTGGAAGGTGTTTGTGAACTGAGCTGTGTGGAACTGAAGAATGTTGTAATTGTTTGCGTCTACAGACCCCCATCTGGGAATTTTAGTACCTTTTTAATTGTTTTAAATGAAATTCTGACAAAGATATGCGACAAGAACAATAAGTATGTAGCTTTATGTGGTGATTTTAATGTTAATTTTGACAATACCTCAAATGAGAGTTGCCTTCTAGTAGATTTATTAAATAGTTTTCTACTTACAAGAAGCATCTTCAATGCCACTAGAGTTACATATAAATCTTCAACATGTATTGACAATATTTTCACAGACCTGAAGGTATACGACACTAAATTAGTAAATTTTGTTAAATCAGATCATTTCGGTCAATCAATAAGTGTAGAAATTGCAACACAGAAAAAAAATGTTTGTAATGAAGAAGCAATTTACAAGAGAATGTACAGTAAAAAAGGTTTGGATAACTTTAAATCCTCACTATCTCAAATTAGAATGGAGAATTTTTCATATAACTGCAACAATGTAAATGAGTCTATTAAAAATGTACTGAACTCGTTTTATATTGAGTTGGAACATCACCTCCCATTGAAAAAAATTAAACCCAAACCTAAGCAAGCATTTCAATCATGGGCCACTAAAGGCATCAAAATTTCTCGAGAAAAACTCTTCAAACTCTATAACATAAAAAACTATGATAATTCCAAAACAACTCAAATCTATGTAAGGAACTATAGTGCAGTTTTCAAAAGAGTATGTAGAGAGGCAAAAAAGATATATTTGAGTGAACAAATATTAAACTCCGATAACCCAATTAAAACAACTTGGGAAATTATCAAACAGGAAACTGGAAGATCAGTTAGTGACGATTGTTCATGCAAGAAGAAAATTAACCTTAAGGAAACTAACCACTTAACTCCTGTAGATACAGCTAACTTTTTTAATAATTACTTTGTAAATATATCTAATACACTAACAAACTCCTTTGTACCTTCTATTGACAATGCCTTAACACACCTTATTAACACTCGCCCAATTTTGACCACAAACTTCAAATTTACAAAGGTTACAGACAAGGATATAATAACAGCATGTAAACAGTTGAAATCGAAAAATACTGCTGACCTTTGGTACATTTCAACACGTCTATTGAAAGAAATAATTGATAGCCTAGCCCCTCTACTTACACATATTATTAATATTTGCTTTGAAAATGGAATATTCCCAGAGAGTCAGAAATTTGCTAGGGTCTTACCAATTTTTAAAAAAGGAGACAGACTTGAAGCAAATAATTATAGGCCAATCTCTATACTTCCAACGTTAAGCAAAATAATTGAAAAACTTGTCTTTAATCAGCTAAAAATGTATTTAGACAAAAACAAATTAATAAATGTAGCTCAATCCGGTTTTCAAAAAGGAAAGAGCACTTCAGATAGCATTGCTTCCTTACTCAATACTATCTTAAAAACGCTGGATGATAAACACAATGCTTATGGCATTTTCTGTGATTTGTCGAAGGCGTTCGATTGTGTAAATCATGACATATTAATTAAAAAACTGGAATTTTATGGTATAAAAAATGTAGAAAATAAGTTTTTTCAATCCTACTTAAAAAATCGTCAACAGTGTGTTGAAATTAATGGAGTTAGATCTGACTCAGGTATGATAAAAAGTGGAGTTCCTCAAGGATCTATTCTGGGCCCCTTATTATTTATTATTTATATAAATGACTTGCCTAGTATTATTAACACGGACGCTGATATTGTTATGTTTGCTGACGACACCTCTTTAATTTTAAAGGGTGGAAAAAATTATGATTTATCCTATAAAAATTCTTTAGACACTCTATCTAACTTGGAAAATTGGTTTGTTGATAATTCTCTAGTCCTTAACATGACAAAAACGAGTGCCATTGGCTTCTCTCTGGGAAGATCTGATGGGACTGATGCAGTTAAAACTGCATTAATTGAAAAAGGAATAGACCTGACAGACAGCTGTAGGTTCTTAGGTGTCACGGTTGATAAAGGTCTTCAATGGGATCCCCATGTGGATCAGCTGTGCACAAAATTGAACTCGGCAATTTATGCCATCAAAAAGATAAGGGAAATATGTGGAATAAGCACCGCTAAATCTGTGTACTATGCCTACTTCCACTCGATTATGTCATATGGGGTGATGTTCTGGGGTATGGGATCTGGTGCAAAAAGAGTGTTCATCCTACAAAAGCGAGCCTTAAGAACTCTATTGGGTATGAGCCCTAGAGACTCATGTAGGGACGCTTTTAAAGAACAGCGCATTTTAACATTGCCTGGTTTATTTATATTTGAATGTTTAAAGTATGCTCATAAAAATCTGTCAAACACTCCACAAAACTTGAACTTTCATCACCACGACACCCGCAATAAAAGTCTACTGAGGCCTATTGAGCATAGACTAACAAAACTGTCAAAGAGCTTCGTTTGTATGAGCGTGAGGCTTTATAATCGCCTCCCTCTCGAACTCAAATTATCTGACTCTGTTTGTTTCCAGAGGGAGGTCAAAAGGTATCTTGTTGAGAATGCTTTTTATTCAACTAATGACATGTAGATTAATTTTACCTTCTGTGTTGACAATTTGTAATATCTGTTTCTTTTTCTCGACTTTGTTCTTGTCGCTGCTGCATGAAGTGGCCTTGTACATTGACGAGATGCCAATGGGACCCTTTACACCCCTTTGGCATCGAATTTACTTTCTACATAATATTAATTGATGTCTTTGTATAATGAAATTTATTTGTCTTTTATGTACTATTAAATTGTAAATATTTTAATGAACCCGAGTGCCTCGTGAGGGGCCTATGGGGGATGTAATAAAGATAAGATAAGATAAGATGGAATGGAAAGCCGCTGGGAAGCAGCTAGCGCGCGGGGTTAGGAGAGAGGTAGTGCACTAAATGTTGACTACCGCGGCGTGTGCGTTACTGCATGGCAGGTGACGTCATTCGCGGTAGCTGAGAGCGGGGTTCGCGGCGAGGCGGGCGCTGCGCTGAATCACGCGTGAGCCGCTTGGCGCGGGATCGACGTTCGCGGCATCAACGATATTGGAAGGTGCACGAGAGCTCGCTGGCTCCGTCGAAGTGGAAGGCAAAGATGGGATATCGACTGTGCGATTTTGAGAAACGCAGGGGCGGTGTTTTTCGATGATGGTATGCCACGCAAAGGGAATTCTCTTTGAATCGTCTCGCGTGTTAAGGCTATGGGGATTTTTATGAATTTCTATAGCTTCGCGGTACACTCGTGCGGGCTCAGAATTGAGCTTAACCAGTGTGCGCGACCTATCGAAATCGATGACGTGTCCCTCGGTCATGTTTGTAGCGCTAGGGTGGAAGAAATCTTCTTACCCCTCACGTCAACTTTGTGTTCAGCTATTCTAGCAGACACTCAGCGGTTGGTTTTGCCAATATAGACTTTGGGACAGTCTCGACAAGGAACTTCGTAAATTCCATGCGACTCGTTGGGGATGTGATCTTTTGGAGTTCTCAGCATAGAAGAGATTTTGCGATGAGGATTGAGTACAACTTTAATGTTGTGCTTTTTTAGAAGTCGGCCTACACGATCAGTGGTGCCACGAAATTCGTGTCAATGTGAGATGGGATATTTCTGCACATAATATATTGGTCTATGCTCGACATTTCCTCATACTCAACTCATTTTGACCAAAACATGAACTTAGGATAGTTCTGCATTAAGGTAACGGAATGTACGGTAACTTCACGAATCCCCGGGACTGATTGATATCGTCATCAGTCCTCTGACGTTGTCTAGGGTTGAACGTCCTGTTGATGACAAAGTCAGAGTTTCCGTTGGACCGTAAAGCCGTCCGTAGTCGAGACATCTCCACGGGTCTGTGTTGGTCGTCGGCAATGGACTTGGAACGATGGGCAAGTGTGTGAGCTACACCTGCAATCTGAGCGTAACTTAAAAATAACAATATTATTCCACTTATATTATACAGATTTAGACATCACATTTCTACAACATTCACATTACTAATTTATGCTTTGACGCATCTCCACGTGCTGTGCATTTTGCACAGTACTGGAGATCAGTTTAATTGGTTTTACTGGTTTTGACACGATAAATAAAATAACATAAAAACAGTGATCTGTCTTCTCATAAAAAAATATATCATTTGTGGCTATTGCTTTGATCATATTAGCACAGCCGGCAATCCGATTGTTGATTATAACCTTTGTTAAACAATGGTAACTGTTTCTATAATTTTGAAAAAAAAATCAAAATCAGATGGCGGATATTTGATATTTCTTTGACAATTAATTGTGGCGGTACCGCTCGATCAAATGAACGTCAGTATATTGTAGTTTTATACCACGTATATAATTTAATTTCGAAACAGGCACAACCCTGTTTTGGCCGTGGTGTTGTCTGTCGCATACGTGAACCCGTCAATATGGAACATCAAAAAATGTCGTCATCAAAATAACATCGATCTAATATTGTGAAAATGTAGGTACATTGTACAGGTATAAGTCTTAAATATAACGATTTGGTTATTTTTTATAGTCATGGACACCAGAATAAAATGTTGTTTGTTATTTCTTTGAGTATGACTCTAACAATTCATTACTGATGTTCGATTTTCAAATGGAACAAACCACTACGGGCTTACGACCGTCTTCTACTGTTATTTAGAAGGCTGGCATATGCACTGATTTCCTAGAGAGCGGTCCGACGTCTGACAAAACGACAGTCTTTTAAAATATATGACAATGTTTTTTTTGTAACTACGGTAACAATACCTATTGACAATGTTCTAAACTGACACATTCATCGCTGTTTATAGCAGCACGGTGTTCGTAGGAAAACAGAACATTAGTGTGATCACTTTACGTTAACAACGTTAGCCATTATGTGGTAATGTTCAATTCTCCGAAACTCCTAAGCATGAGAATTCTCAACATGCTCAATGTGTCAAAAAATCTCATGATAATTTATTTATTTATTGTAAAAAAATGCCACTGTTTAGCATGACAGTAAAAACCTTTGCGCCAAACAGTGTAGCCGATATTATGTAGAGAAATATATTATGCAGATAATGTAGAGAAAACTGTTGGAAAGAGCAACCAAATTTAAAGACTGCGACTGCTGTCATTCTTTGAGTGCTATGTCCATTTAATTCCTTACATTGAAAGGGTTCATACTACTTTTTTATTCTTACTACTTACTTATATTTGAGCAAAGATGAGTTTGTGATATGAAATTATGTTACCATATCACATAAAAAACTCATCTTTGCTAAATAAAATGTTTGTAAAAACCATTTACATATTGAATGACTGGTATTTCGATCAATTCCTTGAAAGGGGTTATATTAGACCTTATTTGCAATAATTTTGTTCCCATTAACCAGGAGTCTAATGGCAGTGGTTTTCGAGTTATTGAAGTTTTTTTCAGTTTTCCGCCTTTTGACCTAAAATTGAAAATTGTACTGCACTTTGAGAACTGAAAATAAATTTATCTAATAGCTCATGAATGAAGGAATGTTTTAAATAAAAAAAATCGTAAAAAAATCTCAGAAATAAAACGTTCTTAAACACAAGTCTTTTTTTTTCATTTTTATTTTCGATTTTTCGAAGAGAATTACTCAAAAAAAATATAACAAACCTGGCGTATAAACTACAGAGAAAACTTCCCCAATTTCCCCAGCTTTCCGAAAACCTTATTAAACGAACAAATTTATTGACTACTAGCTTTCCCGACAGACGTTGTCCTGTGTTCCTAACTGCGAATATTGAATTCGAATTTGTATAATAATAAGCTTATTACCTTTTAACCAATGTAATTTATATCGATGTATCTGTTTCAAATCATACAATGACATTTTCCATCAACATTCTGTCAATCGCACCAACTATCTAACAACTGACGGTTGCAGTCAAACTTTAATTTAATTTCAATGCTTCAAATTTGGAATAAAAATTATATTGTTAAAAGTACGAAGAAGGTTACCTACTTAGAGTTTTCTTTGATTTTCTAATTATCCAGGCAACTTTCTTAATTTTTTCTTTTATAAGAACCTTCTCCTGATAAAAGCCAACACGACAAAAAAAGAATTAGCGAAATCGGTCCAGCCGTTTTGGCGTGATGCAATGACATCGGATAATTGCTCTCCATTTTTATAATTATTGCAAATAGTCTCTAGTACTTATAACCCCTTTCAAGGAATTGGTCGAATTAACAGTCACTCTGTATAAGGTTTAAATAATAAGCAGCTTAGCTTTGTTATATTGATTTTGAATGTAACGGGTAAGTAATAAACAGATTGGAGAAAAATCTGCATTTTTCAATATCTTGATGTTACGTATAAGTATTGGTCATAAAGATATATTTTTATGATTATAACTAGAGATGAAACAGATAGCAGTTTAGCCGGATACCGGATATTCGGCCAACTAAGCAGCCGAATACCGGATAACCGGCTGCCGGATATCCGGCGTATGTACATGTTTCTGGTTGGTTGGTGCGTTCATATGGGATCATTGGGAACATTGTCGAAAAAAACATCAACCGCATTAGTTAGTCTGTATTAGTGTGGTGTGATAATGTTTTTTTCCTATGATAAGAGAGTTTAGATTTTTAATTTTTACCCTCGGAACCAAGGTCGTAACCAGGATAGCGTAAGTGCAGAGGTTTCCAATCCAAACTCCCTTTACGCTCCTCTTAGGGGCATAGGGAGGCAACAAGAGCTCTCCATTGCGCTCGACCTTGCGCAATGTGTATGACCTCCTCACACACCATGTCCAGATTCCTCACCTCTGCTTTGAAGGAGCGGAACACGAGGGTCTTCCTCGTCTTCGGGACCCTGATGGGAGGAAGAACAGCGCTCCCCTTAAAATATCAGTGGTTTTTTTTTTCAAAATTAATAAAATTCGCTGAATGCTATAGAAGTTTTTAGTAGAGCCCGGGCAGTGCATGAATTACGCTTACGTAGACGGCATATACCAATTGGACTGACTCCGTTGCCGGAACGTTATTGTTCCAAAAATCGCGGAATCTATCTGCATCTTCCAGCAGGATGATATATGACGAAACGTATTTTTATTAAACTTTCCTTATTTACGAAAACAAGCGAAGCCGCTTGCTACCTCTAATTAAGTATTCATTCTCTATAATTTACCCTTATTGCTGTATGTTTGCTAATCAATTTTCTAAGTTGTAGATTTTTTCTTGTTATTACAAGGTGTATTTCTTAATTAAGTGATACTTGCTAAATAAATCAATTAGTTATCCAAAAATATCTTTTTTTTTCAAAAAATAAACTCACGGAAACAACAATTAATTAAAATCGATTAAGTAAAAATGACAAAAACGGGTATTTTGGTACAAAGCATCTGTAAGTTTCAAATGCAATAAAAAAAACGGCAATGTTATGTGGGTTTGATGATCTATTTTTTTTTAAATCAATGGTGAAAGAAAATCCTTAAGGATGAACTATACAAACAAGACAGTAGAAAATTTTAATTTCTATTTCTTTCAACATTGATTTTGACAAAATAGATCATCAAACCCACATAACATTGCCGGTGTTATACTAACCTACTATCTTCATCGATGTACCATCGTACGACATACCAAACTGACCATACGACATGATGAGACAACACTCGTGTCGTCGTATGACATGACATCATGTAAGGGCCCCTTAAAGTTGTGGCATGAGTCACCATTTCAGACATTTCTGAAAAACTTGTACACAAACACGAATTGTGCATCTGATCAGCTAAATTGCCAGCCAGATCGACCCATCGTGCCAGGAAACGTACGTATCAGGATAGATTTTTCCCTTGAGAAAAAAATAATACTAGAGAAATAATGTGCTACTGCGCATGGTTCCAACAAGTACCACGTGACTGCTGTTAAACTCATACAAACTGTGACATTTGTCGGTAGTGGTTTGTGACACGCGATTTTTCATTTTTAATATTTTAGCGTTAACACAGACGAATTGTATTTTTTAATCATACCTATAATTAAAGTACTTGTGGATGAAAGTAAACTTAATTATCTTACCATAATAATTCGGTAAAATTTGGTTTGATTACACTATATTATACAATAATGAAACATGTGTCACATCACATATTATTGTGACTTTATTTCCTACTACAGCCCCATCTCTTGGATTTTTCAAAAAGTTTATTTATTTTTTATTTATTTATGATATTCACGGCCTAGGCCTTTTACATTATAGAGGAATTGTTTTTATTACAAACTTATGACCCGTTGAACTTCATCCCGCATCCGAATCAACAATATTAATTATTAACTACATTGAGCAAAATAATATTAGCTTAAAACCTAACATAACCTAACCATTACAACGCCGACGCTGGCATTCGTACTGGAGGTTGTGAATTGAATTCAGTTTTTATGTCATAAACTGTATTTAATTCATGTAATAAGTCATTTTATTCTGGGTTAGGTCGAAGTTCGGCGGGCGGGTTTTTAAATAATTTATCGCCAGTCACGTGACTATTAGATAAAGGAACCAATTTACGGTTCTGAGTTCTCTAAAAATATTTGTACTCAGTGGTGTTTTCCAGCGAGTTGTCTTCACGCCTTACGATATGGCCAAAAAAATCGAAGAATTCTTTCAGTTCACGTGGCTGAGAGTCTGTGAACCTGATGTAAACACAGATCCTCCGAAATATCGACACATTGGTCTGTCTATATAATATGTATGTAGCTGTCCATGCATGGTATCCTCAGCATGCGGCGCAAACACGAAGACATCCGTTCGCTATTTACCTCTTGATTCATCGTCCAGGCCTCAGCACCGTAGAGAAATATTGGAAAGACTAGGGCTCTGATTGACTAGTTTGTCTTTATGGGGATACTTCTATCCTTCCATATTATCTTGTCAACAACTCTGTCATCGCATTTTTTGTCATGATAATCTGTCACTTTTATTCACCTTCACATCTATGGGCGCCCGCAGAATATTTTCCGAAGGAGGGGGGATATCAATTTGTATAAAGAAATTGTGTTTTCTAGACCTCCTTCCCCTCTGATATTTCATGATTTTAGACCCTTCCTCTCCCCTTTTGAGCTCACTTTAGAAATGTACAAACCCTTCTGTTTATGATGATCCCCTAATAAGTGCTGCGATTTACGTCAGAGAGGTGGATCATGTGACAGATAAATAATAATAATTATATCTAATTGGTTTTTCGTAAAATTATCTTTTAACACATCACCCGCGACATAACATGATTATAAATGCATAGTGAGTGCGGGGTACCGACTTAAAAAAAGTATAGAGATTTGAACAGAAGGCGGCATATTATTATTATAGGTACCTTTAGCACTCCTTGCAAGGTCGTCACATTATATAATTCCAACATTGGAATGAAGTGACTTTACTACGATGCAACATTTGACATCTACTTCTTACCAATTATTGTCATCGTCACTCTCGATGGTCCTGGTCATCATGCTTGGTGGATTCCATCGTAAACCATTGATCTTCAGACAGACAGACAGACGCTAATTCTGTTGGAGCGGACTGCTGTTTCCTAGCTGTTTGTGGAAAAAAGATGGAAATTTTGCGTTGGCTATGGAGGATGCACCTGGCACCTCTGTAGAGAATTTGAAAGAGGGGGGTACATCTAGTACCTCCACAGAAACGACCTGGAGGTGGGATCAAGTAGGTACAATAAAATGGCAGCCAACCGTACCGTTATGTCCTTGGCGACAATGATAAATACTGTCACATGACAAAAAACAATCTTTGTAACCAGATGTGAATCCTTCTAGGAGCTATGTTTCAGTGGCAGCAAAAAGACGATGAAGGAAACTTTTTGCAGGAGCCGGGACGAGGCACCGACACTATGCAAGAGGCCACTGGAGACTAGGCACAATATGAGCCAACGCTCCATCGCCCTTCTATTGATAAAAAAAAAACTGGTAGACAACCTGGTTCCTATTACCCACTGAGAATTGATAATTAAATCCTTGATAATGGTGGGCGGCGGTTTCATTAAAATTATCCTGCAATAATTTCAATCAATCAATCAATTCTCAGTTTGCTGCTCCACTTAAGAGCATAGGGAAGCAACAATATCTCTCCACTACGTTTGATCTCAAGCAGTATCAATGACCTCTTAGCACACCATGTCCAAATCCCTCCTCAAGGAACGAATACAGTATAATAAACAGGGAGAACTGTTTTTTGTAGTCAACTGTTTGTTCAAAATCCTCAACAAACCTCCCAGCAATATGTCCATCTCCTCTCTGTCATGGAAAAGTTGATAGGTGTGTGCCAGTTTCGTTAGTCATGTAATGGTATCACTCCATTCCCATTATTCTTCGGGAGCACTTTATTATGTCTTGGGCTTTGTTCAAGTGCCAAGATTAACTCCCATACAGAAAATTTGGAAACAGAATGGATGAAATGTAATTAAAAATAAAAAACTAAAAAAAAAACGCTATTTAACAAGTCTCCGTTAGAATAATATTTGTGGACGGCTGGAAAATGTAGCTTCTGACTCATAAAGTAGCCAACCATCAATGGCTTTCACAAAACTTTGATTCATGTGAAGGATGTTGAATTTGTATTTGGTTCTCTTAAGATAAACTGACATATTTTTTGTAAAAAAAAAACAAAGATTTCTAAAGCCTCCCATCCACTATCACGTGTCACTCCATTTTGACACATATGAAACTTCAATAAAATTTATGAGTTGTTAAACATGTATTTCGTGGTGGAAGTAATTTAGATTTGAAACTTCAGTTTTTTTTTTCAATCATTTTAACGAAACTTCACAACGTTAATACACACATTATGCTATTGTTTAATTAAAAACATCAACATATCAACATTTGTGTAAACTGGTGGAACGATCATGACAAAATGAGACAAATTTGGACCAAGCTTAAAACTAACAATCAAGTGACATAACAACTTGGACCAAGCCCACTCGAGTTTCCCCATTGACGAACCAATTGGAGAAATGGACGAATAGCTTGACGCAATTGAATTTGGACTGAAGAATATCCGACTCGCCCTATCATTCTACATCATATATTTGTTTTTCCCCACTAATCAAAGAGTTCCATAAATAGAGCGGCTTACTTGCCTTGTATTTTATCTGTCCTCAAATTGAGGCAGTTAACCGCTGCGATTTTTTATGAATTCAGTCTGTCACAGACGTTGCTAGGTGCCGCATCGTGTTGCTTACATAATAATTGCTCAAAATGCCCTCATGTGTAATGAGATACTGCACCAATTATGCAATAAAAGTTAATAAAGGTGACAATATTATATCTTTTCATCGGTAAGTACAATTTATTACATGTTTTTTTTTTCATTTCATTATGAATAATATATTATTTTAAATTTGTCTACATATGTCAATATTATTTGACACATCGATATCTTAATATGTAAATTGGGTAACTCCGAAATAGTCACTTTTCGGGATGGAATGAATTAAATACCTATATTTTTAATTAAACTGAATATGTGCACACTCAAAGAGAACACAAATATACTCTTTGACTCTTTCACAGTAAGCTTAAGTTTTAAGATATGGAATAACTTCTTTTTTTTTCGAAATTACCGGCAATCGTATCCCACAAGAAATGTTTTTTGCCTGAGTTTAAAATCCAGAGAAAATCATAAAACAATAGTACTGATCAAATAATAATAATGAAGAAGAAAGAATAAAGTCAAATAAGGATCAAATTATTTTCAACAAAAGATAATAATAATTGTCTATTTATTTCAAGAGAATTGAGACTTATTAATTAAATGAAGAATATTAACCAACATGGAACAATTTTTCAAAGAATATTTACTGATATTTTTGTTCACTCACTCCTTTTTTCCATATTTTTCCTCCATATTTTTTTTATCATTTTAGGTTTTTTGTACTCAGTGCTCCACAGTTTTCTTTTTTTTTACCAAACTTAAGTATTTCTTTCTCTCCATTTTATGGTTTAAATAAGTAGCCTGTGAAGTTTATTCTACCAAAATGCTCCCGCTATCTCTTATCATATTATAATATCAAAAAAATCATTACTCTCTCCCAGTAGTAATACCAATATACGTTGATTCGATTTGTCTTAATCATTATCATGAGTATACAATTCTCATTCTTACTCAATTCTGCATAGAGAATAGTATTTTGAACGTTGCTAATACTATCATGGACAAACCCATCTTTCTTTATAATTTATTAAGGCATTTTTTCATTTTATATATTCTGAAAGACGTGGAAGACCCTCTAATACCGTGTTCCGTTCCTTCGAGGCAGAGCTGAGGGAAATGGACTTGGTGTGGAAGGAAGTCATAAGCATTGTGCAAGATCGAGCGCAATGGAGAGCTCTTGTTGCCTCCCTATGCTCCTAAGTGGAGTTCAAAGGGAGTTTTGATTGATTTGATTCAGTAATGTTAAAAGATGTACTGAAATGTAAGTGTACAACGTGATATTATCATTTGGTTTTCTTTCATAGGTTCCCGAGAATAGGGAATGAAAAAAGAGAAGAGTGGATCAAACTGGTTCAAAAAGATCGCAGTGAAGAAACTTGGCTACCATCTAAATTTTCAACAATTCGTTCAGTACATTTTAAGAAAGATAATATAATTGGTACATCACCCGCACACCTCTCACCAAAGAATACCGAATTTTTATACCATCATTAGGTAAATCGTTTTGTCAAAAATGCAGTTATCCATGTTGCATATCAATGTATCGACACTATAGCAACATAATAATAACATTGTTGCTTAGTAAACAGTTTGTTACTATAGTAAACAAACATCTACTGAAATATAAACAATGCACTAAGTAAAAAGGTTGAATTCCATTACATTCGCAGTATAAGTCATTTATATCGAAAATTAAAATTTTCTAAGTCATCGTTATGAATGTTTTTGGCGCATTATTTAAACACAATTGGAACATCACCCGCACACCTCCCGTCCCTCCCACCAAACTGGACACAAATTTAAAGTGAATTTTCTTCCTATAAGCCACTCTATTTATGGAACTCTTTGCCACTAATGGTTATTTTTATGGGGGGCTTAATTAAGAATTTCAAAAACGTAAGATGTTATTAAATCTGTTTAAACATGAAAACAGGATTATATCTAAATAAATATTGCAACTATACAAACAAAAATATTTCAAATAGGAATGTGTGAAATCAATAAGACTTAAGAGATAAGGACAGGATATAACATTCACACCACAACTACAATCAATAGAATATTCAGACATATTGTTGACATGTGACATTTCTAGTAACAGCTGAGAAAGAAACGGAAATAAGTACTGTGTTTATAGTTGGATTTTTTTCATCAGATGAATTTGGCTGTAAATCATTTTCCATCTATCTCACTCGCACTTATGAGCAGATGTAGTGAAGCGGTGCAGTCTGTAGTGCGGTACATCGATTAAAAATATTGAATATACAAAATTCAAATAGTTTTTGTAAGGCAGTGAAATATTAATGAATTACTCAGAAGGCCTGAAAAATTCTTTTTTTTTATTTCAATATTTAAGATAAAATAATGTAAACATGAGGAAGTGAAAGCACAAATTGTTACAAAATGAATTTTTACAGATATTTGCATGCCTTCTGGATCATTAAAATCTTTGATGCAAATAAAAACTATGTTACGAATCATTAAACTAGTTTGGGGAGGTCAGAAAAGAGGGGGTTAGAAAAATCACGAAACATCACAGGGGGGTAGGGGGGTCTATTTAGAATATCATGTGTACTTTTTTTCATTATTGCTGTAGTAGGTTCCAGTCTAACTGAGATATGTTTGTAAAAAAGAAAGTATGTTTTTTGAAATTTTGTTCCCCGACATACACTAAAAAATACACTTTGGGGGAAGGGGGGGGGGAGTAAATCTGAGACATCACCGGGGGAAGTGGAGGGAGGGTCTAAAAAGCTGTAAAAAAAAACATCACGTGATTAATGGACGACCCGTTTGTTCATGCTAAATCTGGCAAAATTGACATTTAAAAACATAATTTGTTCATTCCCTACAAAATAGAACATTTCAAATATACTGTACCCTATTCTCTGTTTTATCGGAAGGTAGTCAAGTGAGTATTACACGATACATTTTGATACAGCCGCAGAGATATTTCTAGAAACAAAAGCGATTCTCGCATTCGATACGTATAGACGTTTTTCATACAAAATGTATTGTGTAATACTCACTTTACTACCGTGACTACCTTCCGATAAAACAGAGAATAAGGGTACTGATCGAGAAACAATATGATTAGTCATCAATGACCATCATGACGCGTGGGTTCAGGAGATTGTAATATTCATCAAAAATTTATTAAATAATTTACCTTTCTCAGCCTACAGTCATTCAGTTCATTAGATCTCCAAAAATACTTCTTCGTTGAAAACATGGAAGTTTTAAAAGAAAACAGCAATTTTATAATAAAAGTTGTAGGAAGAAATTTTTTAATTTAAACAAAATTATTTTTTTTTGTACTTGAACAATAAAAATAATAATAAAATCTGATACATCATACCAATAAACTAAAAGATTTAAACAATGAAGTAGCAAATGACACAATGTGCAACTACATTGCTGAAATCAATAAATTAAAATTAACTTTCATTACTTGAATACAAACATTTGAATTATTCAATAAATTAGTATGAGAATTTTATGGACTAACTAGGAGTTCCCCAAGGGTTGACCATTGGTTGAGGATTCTGTAGATACGACATAACAACTGCAGAAATGGACAGCATAAAGGAACTCAAAATCTGCAAATACAAAGAAAAACAAGAATTACTAAGGGCCAAAATTACAATTTGTAGCTTATCCTGGAGCTTTATTGAGGAAGCTTACAAGTTAAGTGGAGCGTACCACTCACGAGAATTTCAATTAAATTCGACCGCGGCTTGGCTGAGCCGTAGATATGCTTAAGTTGGTAGTCCTACTGTCTTTTATCGTGGTTTTATCCATGCATTAAGCTCCACATCTGTCATGTTCACTGGGACGCGCGCTATTATTTGTGTTGTTGTTTTGGTTTTATACTCGCTCTTGGATTCTGACTTGGAATTTATTTATTACGACCCTTGCTTCGGTTATTTAACTTAATTAAGATACAGCTATGGAAAGTGAAAGATGTGTTCAGTAATAAACATAACCATATATCATACATTCAACTAGGTTAAAGCAAAACGATATTGTAATTATTATCAAACAGAGAGAACAGTGTAAAGCGGTCAATGTGGTGTTCAAATAATCAAAGAGGGGTCACGAATAAATCCAAATAGAATCGCTAATGAAACAACCCAAGCAACAGCGAACAAATAAGCGTAATGAATCAAAATTAATTAGACATTCCACCTTCAAGAAGCGTAATAATTGCGCGGCTATTATTATTTGAATACTAGCCTGCAGCCTCCATGGAGGCCGCCGTCACTGCGTCCCATAATGGAACTTCTGTGACTGATAATTGCGCGGCTATATAATGATATTTTAAATGTCAGTTTGTCCGTATAGTGACTTGTGGCGCCTCCTAGTGAGAAAAAAATAACCAAGTTAAGCAAGCTTTACGCTGTTGAGGAGACCCCAGGGTATCCCTTAACTTAACGAGTAGGATAAGCCCCAAATTCGTGCTAAGGAGACATTGTAATTCGCATAATTTTGGTAAGCGAAGCTTAATGTGCCCCTCACCGTTAAGGTGGACCTTAAGCCTGTATTGTAATTTTTGCCTAAGACAAAAACATTACCTTAAAAAAATCTTATACTTGGAATATGTTTTCTGATTTTTTGGTGCGTTGACAAAAATACTTGTTGATCCAGTAAAATTGCTCTAGTTTACTTAGATATCAGACTTCTAAACAAGAGGTTCCAGTCATATACATCAACAACTAATGACTCACTAAATACTGTTCGATTTATAAATGGTTTTTCATTTTGCGGAAGAAAATATAAACTTTTCTTAAAATTGATAACTATGTTTGTTTCATTTTATGGATGAAAAAATAAATCATATTAATGTGAAATTCGAATAATTTTTTATAATAATAACCCTATAAATAAATAAAACCCATTTATATTATAAAAACCTCAAAAATCATTTGGAATTGTGAAAATGGAATACTACAAAAACATTATTCTTGGCGATTGAAGTAAAAGAATAACAAAATTAAATACATAACATTCAACTTTGGGCATTCAGTTCAAATGGAGACAATATTTACCTGTTTGGCATCATCTGATAATCTCGAATTAGCGAAGCTAATACTAGAACAATACAGAGCTATCCAGGCACACCATTTCATTCTCATCATTAGACCACACATTGAGAAGATCATGGCTGAAATTATTAAATAACAATAATTACCGATGATTTACTGAAATAGAGGGTAATCCATAGCGAATATGAATGAGTTGAATGGCATATTACCTAATATATTCATATAATCTGTCGTCAAATCTTCCGATGGAAGAGTGGAAGCTGGAGGAGGTTTATACCTCTGCTGTCTCTCTGGTCTACGCGGATCAACATTAGGGCTCATCTGCATTTTAAAGGTAGGAATATAAAATAGTGGTCAAAATAATTATAATTATTTTTCAGTCTTTATCAATCGGACCACGATAATGCTACTACATACTACAAAAAAAGTTGACACAATTCTACTCAGCTGTCACATAATTTTGATTTAATCTATGGATATGTATAATCAAGTGACATCTGTCAAGCACAGGGGAGGAAAAGGTGTTAAATTTGTAGTGATTTGTGTTATGTAAGTTTCATAGAAAAAAAATGATTTGACAGTTTCGTTTCATCAATAAAACGAAGTAGGGTTAGTGGTTATTTTCGTTTATTTAGCGCCGTATTTTCGAATTCGATAGTTTTTATATTGCGTTGTTAATAATCTAGTAATATTCATTGTCGGTAAACTAGTCTAACGATGCTTAAAGTATTGGTCCAATTCGAATTCCTTCCACAATACTGGTTTTGAAATTAATGGTTTTATATTATTATAGTCTTATCTATTTTAAGCGTAACTTATTGCCTCATTTCTTTTTTAATTAAATCAGAAAGTGTGTGTCGAAACATTGTTACGAGAATAATAAACGAAGTTTATCAAAATAACGATAAAATGGTGAAACGAGTGGTAGACTTTTTGAAAAAGTTGGGAGGAACTGCAGATTCCAATCTTAAACGCGGAGAAGAAATAGTGAATACTAATAAGGTAGTCATAAAAGAAAAGTTAGAGAAAATAAAGGAACAAATACCTGCCGTAAAAGAGAATTTAAAAGATCTTCCCAATCAGGTTAATAAAGAAGCAATTCAAACAAGAATTAAAGATATGATGAGGAAATATGAGAAATTTACTGGAGTGGATGAAATAATGGCTCTTCAGAAAGCTGTGGTGGAATCGCAGGTATAGTTATTTTTCACAAAGTTTTGTATTTTAGACATGATTGATTGCAATAGCCCCAATATTTTATCCTTTTCATTACTCACATGCACCATGGGAGTCCTGGACTCGAAATGTTCAGGATATGTGTGACTCTGAGACCCTCATGCACTTCCTTTATGAGTGCTTTACAATGATGCGCAACATACACAAAAATTTGGGCAAGTTCTTAATGTGCCCAGACGAAATCAAAGAGTTAAACGCCAATAAACTCCTTCCAAGAAGCTGTACCGAGCAACAAACTCTAATGTAAAGCTAGTCACAATGGTTCCATAATAGGACGCAATGACAGAAGAAATAATAATTATTTTCATGGCACGATTTTTGAAAGAGGATTCCTTTTTTTATATAAAAAAATCATTTTATTGCTGTTATCTTACTATTCAATGCCATTAATTGAAAATCCTTTGAAAGTGTAATTTGTCTACAAACTCATTTGTACTCGATTGTCCAGAAAACATAAAGTCCTGAATATGTGTATGTTACACTTACAAGTGTACAAAAATGACACACCATATAATATTATATTACAAACATAAAGAAGAGAATAAATCATTATAAAACTGTCTGGAGCCATAATGTAATTGAAACATAATACATTAATCAAGAAATCCTAATAAACGGTTTTATCTTTAGAACATTAGAGTAAATGACACCTCTGTCATTTGATATTGGGGTGCGTTCAGGAAACAAAAATATCGCTCGACGACGAGTGACTTCGGAACGAACATGAAGTTGCAGTGAATGGCGATTATCGCACTAGATCACCGTGAACGGTTTAGAGTGACTTTAATATGATTGTACCCAAATTATGTACCATGCGGCTTCAATCAAAATGAGAAAAATGTTTTATGTTGATATAAATTCGAAAGTATATCAAAACGTACATATTTATGCAACTCAAATCAATTTTTGTATATAATTTGCAGTATGAAATAAAAATTAAAGAATGTTATTTTGAATTAAATGTAGCCCATTTATAACAATTTCTCTTCCGTCTTCGTTCCTAACTAGAAAATAATAAATTTTAATAATTAACTCTGAAAACCAGCTAATAAAAATTAAACTGACAGCGGCTCGCGACAGTAACTTTGAATGAATTTGGACACAAAAAACGTCAGTGTGACTTTCACCCGAGATTTCTTTGGTGCGTTTGGTTGACATTAGAGCGATTGCTCGACGATTCCCTGAACCCTTCGGAGCGTTTCGTCCGACAACTCGTTCCGGTACCCTGAACGCCCAGTGCGATCGTCGGGTGATCGCTCGACGACTTCCTGAACGCACCCTTGCACAGACATCATTTTTACCCATCACACCTTGACCCTAAAGGAGTTGTCAGAGATACATCTTCCAAGGTTTTTGAAAATATTGATAAAAAACGATAATAAATTTTGTAGTTCTTCTTCTTCATCAGCCAGTTTTACATCCCATTACTGAACCTAGGGTCTCCACCCTCTTCTTCCAATCATCTCTATCCTGAACATCCCTCATCCACGCATGGCCTGCAGTCTTGGAGATGTTGTCCATCCATCTGGCCTGAAGACATTTTCTTGGATATATGTTGATTGTGTAAAAAATAGATTTGTGTTTTTTTTTATTTTAGGAAAAATTTATAGGAGCTCAAGACAGAAGGCGCGAATCTGGTAATAAGTTGATGAATTTACAATGGAGACTGAAGGAAATCCACGAAGAGATGCAGAGCACCCCTAAAAGTGATCAGAAATATTTAAAATTAGTTACGGACGAACATAATGTAAGTAATAGCTAACTTAGGAGTTTATTTCATACATAAAAACAATGTCTCTCCACGCCAATGATTCACCAAGAAAGACTATTTAATCTAGAAGAAATTTTATGGTTTTGAAGGAAATGGAGTGTGACATGACCAATTAAGGAGTCAAAAAATATATGTTTTAAAAGTATGACACTTTTCCCACTAGATAGTTCCGTCACCAACCAACATCGTCACATCTTATGCACGGAGTTCCAACAATTGTCGGCGAGAGTGTTTCACCAATACTGACGGCACATGACGTAGCTGTGTAGGCGCCGAGACGGTTAGCATACGAAAAAACCACTACGGCTTACGACACCAAATACATGACAGCAGTCGCAGTCTTTAAATTTGGTTGCTATCTTGTTCTCAATTATTTCCAACTTTTATCTCTATTTGTCATTAATTATTAAATATCTACTTGTTGCATACATGAGATTTTTCGACATGTTGAACATGTTGATTAGGAGTTTTGGAGACTTAAACATTACCACCTAATGGCGAACGTTGTTAACGTAAAGTGATCACTCTAAGCCAGCCTTCGAAATAACAGTAGAAGACGGTCGTAAGCCCGTAGTGGTTTGTTCCAATTAAAAATGTAACATCAGTAATGAATTGTTAGGGTCATTAGTTGTTACATATTCTTTAAAGGTTAGCATACGGATTATAAACGCGTATGATGACCAGGCTTAATGGCTTTTTAAATGGTTGCTCATAGTAAAATCGTCTGAAAAAATGGAATATGTAAGTGCCTACCCAATATTCTGCTTCTATTATAGAATAGTGAATCCAATAGCGTCTAGTGCATTTTTGGATTTCTTCTGATCATCTAATATATCTAATGGCAGTATACGAATTTTATAGAACACTGTCAATTCGTTTCAGTAACCACAGTAGAGTGTCACGTGTTGTTTTTCGGATCTGACACGGATATGGTATGGTAAGGTGTATTGGATGGGAACCTTTAATGGCATTCTAAGTCCCACACAAAAAATCAATAAGATCCTCATTTTATCATCAGTTGTAAAAAGTGAAGTTTGTCTATTATGACCTTAATAATAATTGTACAAACATGTGCTTTCATATTGAATAGATCACCTTGACGTAGCATGAGATTGTTTACACCTTGAATGAAATTCTTTGTGGCAATAAAATGTTGTAGGTATTAAGCTTTGCCAATATTTTGTTATTATCAGCTTTGAAAATTTTGTATTATTTGACTACATTGATTCAAGGATAAAGAAAAAATTAACATCCCACCAAGTTTATTACTTTCCTTGATCTGTCTCTTAATCAGGCTGAGATAATTTATTTATTTATGATTACATTGATGTACGTTAATAATTATAAGACACAATACATAAAATTTGACATAAAAAAGACACAACACATAAAATTTGACATAAAAAAGACACAACACATAAAATTTGACATAAAAAAGACACAACACATAAAATTTTACATAAAAAAGACAACACATAAAATTTGACATAAAAAAGACACAATACATAAAATTTGACATAAAAAAGACACAACACATAAAATTTGACATAAAAAAGACACAACACATAAAATTTTACATAAAAAAGACAACACATAAAATTTGACATAAAAAAGACACAACACATAAAATTTGACATAAAAAAAGACAACACATAAAATTTGACATAAAAAAGACACAACACATAAAATTTGACATAAAAAAGACACAATCACAGAATATAAAGAAAAAAAAAAACAAAAAAGGCTTTAGGAGTAAATTCTCACATAACTTTTTTTTATATGAGTTATTTTAAAAACTACTTCTATTCATCAGGAATTAGCCCTGCAAATTTCATTCAGCTGATTCTAAGGTATCATGCTAAAAAGCTCACGTAACTTATGCAAGTATCAATATTAAAATATGTATTCATTAAGACACAGACTTGTTGTATGGGTGGTTAGAGTCAGTTTTTTTTTCAATTATTTATGGTAGGTACGTAACTGCACGATCGAAGCATTAAATGAGAGGATTAACAATGTCAGCTAGGGATTGCTATCCGGTGTTCCGGCAGATCCGGCATCAAAATGCTCATATCGGATCCGGCACAAATTAACTGATCCAGTTAATAATATCAAGAGATTTTTCGATATACTCAACATGGACCGGAGTCGAACCCGTATACCTAGCAATTCCATAGGGTCATTCTAGGTACCCATAAAGATACAAAGAGAAGAGGAGGCAAATGCGTAACACTGAGCACAGTGGAATGCTGCTTTTGCCTTCCTGTGCCCAATGTGGGTTTTTAAAGGACTGATAGTTTTAACTATCGAATGAAAAGACATCCGTTGGAAAAGTGGTGAGAGCATTAAAAGTAAATTAACCTATTTAAAAGCAAAATTATTGTGATTAGGTATTATCTGCTATTCATTAGAATAATTTGGTAGTCTTTCATAATATGTGTGCAGTATATAACTGTTATATTCAAGGATAACTGAAATAATTCCTCAAAAACATATTCTCGAGTATCGCTGATTATTCTCATTTATAGGTATTATTCCTGGGACATGGATGTCCAATTGCCCATCCATCTCTTTGGTGCTCGTCCAAGGGTCTGCTGGTTGATGTGATTTCATCCTCTTATATTTTTCAGAATCACCGCATCCGTTCTGTTGATGTGATCTTTCCAGTAATTCCTTATATTCCTACCCCATTGCCTGACATTCTCGATATCCGCATTCGAGGCTTTAACATAAAGTGTAATTTTGTTGTTATGAAACGCATTATTTTTTAAAGGAAACTTCAAGTCTCCTTTATCTTTCATGAAACCGGCTGTAAGTAAGTTAATTGTAATGTTAGGTAGTAGTTTAAAAGTCGAGGTTTATTAAGTCAAATAATAATTTTCAATTCATTTCCACGTTTTTTATTCAATGTATATATGGTTGAATTCACAGAATGAGGAAGCATAGAACATGTATAATTTGGGTCACTGTCACTCTGTCACCAATGTGACCATTGTCGTTATTTGCGAGTGTATACTATTAATTCTTTGGCACCAAATCTCATAAGTGCAACTGTGTGTAGATGACCGTGTTGGACTTTGTTCTTGTCTCACTTACTGCATTTACTGGTTCACTGTTTCCCTCATATCTATGTACTGCTTCCGTTCTTGACTATGTATTTGACGTAATGCCAGAAGAACCCTTTACATTCTTCTGGTATTTAATACTTATTACCTCTTATCAGCTTCCTATTGACTTTTGACTATATATTATGGTTTATTGTTAAGTTTGTCATCCCTGAATTTTTTATGTCTGTGAATATTTTTATTAATCTGTAGTAACTATTGAGATTGTATTTATTGTTATGAAAAAACGAACCCAAGTGTCTCACATGAGACCTAGGGGAGATAATAAAGAATAATGTGTATACTGGTTTGTTGATATGCTTGAAGAGCAATTTCCCTTTTTATTACCTTGAATGTTTTACTTATTATTGTAATGACAGAAATTACTGTATTTCGTTTTAACAATATATATTATATTTTTCAAACGCAAATAGGTATACCGTCAGAATCGTGACTATAGGTCGGCAAAATACCAAAAGTCCCAGACCCGAGAGGGCCCCGTACCAAGAGGTTGCTAGCTCAGAAATTATCATTTTAACCAAAAAAAAAATACCCGAATGCTTATTTTGTTTTTAATCAATCAAAGTGAGTCACATTTAAATATCATAATTATACAAATTCGAATTAACTAATCATAAAGATTTTAACACATTCAAAACAAAAATATGGCGATAATTTGAATATTAATATAATTTGAAGATATAATTTTGAATATATAATTTGATAATTTGAAGTGGTTGGTAGACTGGCGGTTACAACGCCAGCTTTCATACTGTTTTGTATCGGAGGTCGTGGGTTCGATCCCAGGTGCCAACCATCTTCCTCTTTCACGACACAAACTTTAAGTAGCTTACTGTGAAAGAGTCAATTGTGTATTTGTGTTCACTTTGAGTGAAAACAGATTCATTTTTAAATAAAAAAGAAAAATTTTAAAATGGATTCAATAGGTGCAAATGATTTTTTGCGGGATTCGATGTTCGGGGGATTCCCTCATTCTGTTAACTATTTCCTTCTTTTGTAATTGGGGGGGAGCCTAATCCAGGCCATGGTTTGATTGTACCGGTCTCTCGAGGTCTGACATTTTACGTCTGTCCAGAATGCAATTCAATCATCATCGACTGAACTCGCACCAGGCACTCAGGTTCAATATGGTGGATTCTTCGTATTGTAAGTGTGGTCTAGACCTGGAGACACTAGACCATGTCTTTCTTGGTTGTCCTCTGCGAGATGCATATGACCTTAAATACAATATTTTAAGAGAATGGCAATCCATTAAGGATTGGGTTAGTTATTTTATGTTAGTCAAGAGGCACAGATAGCTGTAATGCCAATTATTTAATTAAAAAAATGATATGCAAGTGCAGATTGATGTGGTTGGTAAACTTTTAGTATCAGTCGACGACTTTCGTACGCACAGCATACTAAAGGTCGTGGGTTTGAATCCCGGTGTCAACCATATCAAATTTCACGACACGATCATTTGTTTAGTGTGAAATATGTCAAAAGTGTAGTTGTGTTCACTTGAGTGAGTCCACATTCATTTATTGAACAAAATATTACTCAAACAATGCAGTTGCAGGTGCATAAAAAACAAAGGACTAATAATTTGGTATTACCAGCATTGAAGTTTTTTTTTACTTCTCGTTTTGACTTAGTTTATAATTTGTATATTTTAAGGCTATCGTAGAAGAGCAGCACCTTCGTAAGGAGTTTGTGGCCATTGAGAGAGAAGAGCGGGAGCATTTCAATACCATGTCGGCAGCCGTCAAACTGAGCCATGAGCGGGAGAGAGCTCATGCAGATAGGAACAAATATTGGTACATCATTGCATCAGTTGTTGGTAATTGAAGTATATTTCTATTTTACCCATCATTCGGTGTCTGTAAGGAGAAGGCAGAGAGTGGACCTCCGATCTTTTCTATCCCAAGCTTCTTCCACCGTAACATTTCTTATACAACACCTCCTATTTCTCTTGCTTCTAACCTAGCCTTCCTTGAGGACGGTAACGATGTGTCCCCCACGCCTTCTCACATCTTTCCTTTCAGCCTTATTTCTCTCTATTATTCTGTTTGCATCAGTTCTATCCACATGCACAAACCATTTCAACTTATTAACTTTCATCTTTGTCGCAACACTATAACTTCCATACCACATTCCTTCTTAATATTCTCATTCCTTTCTATATCCCACAGAGTCTTTCCACATATTCTTTGTAAAGCTCTCATCTTTACTGTATTTTTACTTCATCCTAGTTATTATTATCAAACAAATGTGGTTAGTGGCCTAGCGGTTCAGTCGGCAATATTCAATCCGAAGGTCATGGGTTCGATCCCAGGTGCCGACCAACAAAAGCCAAAAAAAGATGAGCCTAGATTCGTTTTATAAAATAATGACAGTTATGTTAAACGCTAGTTTAAATAAAAAAAAATGAAAAATCCATGCTGTCAAATGTCAAAAGCACCATGGCAAACTCCGTAAGGCTACTTTTTTATTTTTTTTTTATTTATTTTATTCCCAAAAAATACAAAAAAAACATAAGCATTTTACAATGTGTGTATATATATATATATATAATTTGTATAAAGGGTTTATTACCTCACTAGACGAGAGTCTGTGCTGAGGCAAAACTACTTAATGTAAAAAGAAAAAGAAACCATGCACCCATCAACCATATATGAAGTTTTCGTCTTGCATTAGAAAATCGCAAATACAGAATAAGCACGCACACAAAATAGAACACACATACATTCATAAAGTCTTTTCAGCACATTTCACAATCATCATCCATCACCAATTTAACCATTCGTAACTGCAAAAAAACAAAAATAACAACTACTTCGCGACACGTCGTCCAACTCAGAAGTCCCTATCTTAAAATTTGCATTAGCGCACTCTCCGATTTGTCAATTCCAACCCGCATCAGCCATTGGTTAACTAGCCTCTTCAAATTTGTTCCCCCGGCGTTCAGAGACTTGGAGATATCCGGCATAATTTTATTGTAAATTCTAGGTCCTAAAAATGACATGAATCTTTGGGAAAAAGTCGTCCGTACAGTCCGTGGTCTAAGCAAATGTCTATTTCGGGTCAATGCCGTAAGTACGTATTTTGAGAGGTAAATCTTTCAATGTTATCGTGAAGTAATATATGAGCGTTCTAATGTAGAGTTGTCTAACGTCTAAGACCCCAAACTCGCAAAAAAGCCTCTCTGAGGGGTATCTAAATGGCTTATGACAGATCACCTTTATGAGTGGCTACAATAAGCGGTTGAAGATTCGTCCTAGCCATGCCTCCCCATCCGATGATTCCGTATAGGAGCAAGGCCTGCGCAAGTGCATAATACAACATCCTAAGGATCTCATTATTAAAGATATCCCTCTGGTTGCGAAAAACTTATATGAGTTTTCGCACCCTTTTCGCCATCATAACAACATGTCAGTCCATCGATAATTATTGTTATCCATGATCACTCCCAGATATTTGTATTGCTTAACCCTTTCGATCTCAGAACACGCACAAAAAGCATCCCCAGCACACGAATGAACCCTAACTACCAGATTGGTCTCAGGTTGCTGCCTTCCATCAATACTGAAAGTCATAATTTTAGTCTTCTGAGTGTTCAAAGAGAGTAGGTTTCCATCGAACCAATTTTTAGCAATACTAATCCCTCGTTCGGCAACCCAAAATACACTTTCCCATTCCTTTGACCCAAACAAAAGCACTGTATCATCAGCCAACGAAACCACGCGACCCCCGATATCAAGATTGTTTAGATCGTTTATATATACTATGAATAGGGTTGGACCCAGGACACTGCCCTGTGGGACACCGCAGTTGACTGGTACATAGTTCCCTACTACGTCGCCCAACCTAACAGCCTGCCTTCTATTTGTTAGATACGACTTTAGCTATTTTATAGACAAATCATTCAGACCAACGCTCTCCAACTTTCTAATCAGAAGTGTGTGTGAGACAGAATCAAAAGCTTTTGCCAAATCTAAGTAAATACCCAGACATTTCTCGTTTCCATATAGTGCTTCCGTTACGTATTCTACCGCTTTTTCCAGTGCATCGGAAGTGTTCCTGCCGGAACGGAAACCGAACTGATTACTTAAGAAAAGAATAGCTATGCTCTTTATGTTTTCTAATGTTTAGCCCAACTTTCTAAACCTTTTCTTTGAACCTTCTCCTGACAATAAAATACACAACAACAAAAAAAATTTCAAAATTGGTCAGACTTTCTTATAGAAATCTATTTTTATATGTATAAATTCAAAGATATTTCCTTTATTTTTTATGACTTTGATTAAAGGTACTGCCCTTGGTGTTTTGGGATCAACTTTAAATAACAGAATGAAGATGACGGAATTCCGTGAAATGTTAGTTGATCAAATCGACAGGTCCAACAACACTTTACTGACGGTGGGAGCACACTCTAGAAATGCAAGAAGTGAAGATTCAACTGTTCATCAGCGCCAGCTTAGAGACATTGAAATGAGGATAGCAGCCATTGCCAATAATCAGGGCACCATATTAGGTTTGTAAATCTACATATTAATATGTGAAGCCAAAACTTCTTACCCCTTTTTACGAAAATTGCGCGGACGGAGGAGTATGAAATTTCGCACACATATAGTTTATATAGAGAAGGAGTGGGCGAGTGGTAATATTTTTTTTTAAATTTTGCATAAAATATACATAAAATCAATAATAAAAAACCATTACAGACACTACTGTAATGTTATGTATTTGACACTCACACACACACTGATGTATTTGACACTCACACACACACTGATGTATTTGACATTGATACAGATGCATACCTTTTTTTTTTAATCTGTAGTCAAATTGATAAAATATTAATATTGTTTGTCTTTAATAATAATAATAGAAAAAATTTTGTACACATCAACATTTCAAATTCGACGAATCCATGTCATTGTGTTTGAAAGAAAATTGTGAAATAGTGCTCGCTCAATATGGCTAATATAAAAAATCTCAATATAAAAAGAATAATGCTCAAACTTATAATTTAAATTAGTTATGGTTGAATTTCGAACTCTGGGCGACCACTAGTTTTAATAGATCTGCTTTTTTTTTACTAAAATCTGTGGTGGTTGCCTAGGTTTCTAACAAGATGTTTTAAGCACTGAAATAAACTGTAGAAGCATGAAACCCTTATCACGAATAATAACATATTTTCTTTTTCGCTTCTTCCACAGACATTCCATTTCTTGTTCAAACTCTCCTATTTCTTTTGCTTCTTCCTTGAGGACAGAATCGATGTGTTCGATTCACATAATTCTCGGTCGACTGCACTTTCTTACACCCTTATAAATTCTCTTTGATAATCTATTTGCATCCATTTTTCATTATAACTAAGCCATCTCATCTTATTATTAACTTTTATCTTTTTAACAATTCTCACTTCTATACCACATTTCTTTCCATGTCCCACAGTACAGCTCTTAACTCTACTGCATTATGATTATGATGTAAAAATTATTTTATATTTCAGAACACATGCGAAAGTCGGAGCATCACGTCAATGTCACACTGCAGGATATCAAGAATTTAGCTATTGCATCATCAGCGGCTCACCTTAAATCTGATAAAGCGTTGAAGGAAGCTATTAAGAAGGCGCAAGGTTCTTCACCCGCAGACACGTTCACCCCACAACAATTGTTGGAGAATATGGAGAGAGAAGAATTGGTGAAGAAATCCGTGTTAGCTGGGTTGATTCTATTAGTTCTTCTTGGAGTAGTTAGTCAATTTAAATAAAATTCTATTGTTTATTCTTATTACTCATTTCGGCCACATGTTACAGCGTGCGGGAGTGGACATACAGGATGGACTATAAGTCCGTTTACATTTGAAACGATAATAAAATAAAAATAGGTTCTGTGAGATAAATACTGTTTATCTCTATGCTTTTATAAAAGTGGAGCCCTAATTTTCTTGGTTATCGCATTATGTTTGCTATTGTCAGGAGAAGGTTCTTACGAAAGAAAAACTTAAGAAAGTTATAAATTTCAAAAAAACATAATATAGGTAAAGTCATCATAATAGTGTTTCTGACCAATAACACTGAACAGTGAAGGTCATAAAGTAAAAAAAAAAAAACATAGGTAGCCTCCTAAGTTCTTTTGACATAGTAAACTATTCTATTTTTTAATTTGAATTGCTAATTCGTGCGATAGTTAAATATTTACCCTTACTTATACAATTTTGAATTCAATATTCGTAGTAAAGACACAACAATGTCTGTCGGAAAAGCTAGTTTATCATATCATCATTTCAAATGTAAACAGATTTTAGGTCCTCCCTGTGTTTTTTGTGAAATATCAGACCCTGTTTAGCAAAGTTAAATTATTGAAAGTGATTGGATCGTTTCGAAATTTTTTAATATGAACCATTCCTAAATTCATTGGTTGTTAAGTATTGTTAAGTTTCAAAATTTATTCATTGGCAAACATTTTTTTTATCGATTTTCAATTTTAAGAAACTTTTTACAAACAAAAAAAAACAGTTAATTTTTAAGAATCAAGTCATTCGTTTTAATTTATTTTTATATATTATACAGTTTATGATATTTATATTATTCACATACATAACCACATTAAATTATACCTACGTACATACATAAAAAAATACCAATGTACGAATGAATTTTTTTCTACTTGTCCAATATTTTTATGAAGAACTAACCACCTAATATGTTAAAATACAAAATAAACCTTTGTGTAAAAATATTAACACTCAATAATTATTCTTAGAAAATTGAACTTTTTTACCCTTTTTCATAATAATGTAATTTAATAGTTAAAATATCTTTTTTATTATTAATTACATGATACAACTTTTTATATTCTTTGTTTTTGAGTACATATATTATAAACTTGACAATGCTTTGTACATATAATTAATCCGATTGATGCTCTACCTTGCAATTTTTTTCACAATATTTATTTAAAATAAATTCAATTAAGCTTTAGGATGGCTAAAAGTATTAAAAGAATGTATGTTCGTCATATTCTGGGTTATTCTAAAAATGTCGGGGAGTAAATTCAAAATGTATCGAAAGATTTGTAACTGAGAAAGAAACAGGTAAACAAAACCTAAATAAATATGTAGGTAGTCAATACATACCTTGTGTTTCTTGGAGAGAGAAAGATGTTTTGAGTTTTTGTTTTGACTTATTATTAAAATATGCTAAAAATAATTTAGAAAACCTTATTTCATTTGAGTCACGAAAGATATGGATTAACTTTGTCCATAAAACATTATTTTCTATCTTTTCATTCGGATATCTTGAACATGTGGATGTGTATGTTTATTTAGGAAGTATGTTCAGTAGGGATGGAAATTGTGAAAAAGAAATCGAATGTAGGAAAGTGGCTGCCAGAAGTGTAAATGGTGTAGGATTATGAGAAATAATATCTCACTACAAACTAAAAAACTAGTGCATAACCCAATCCTCTTATGGATGTGAAACATTATTTTATATTTATTTATTTTATTTTATTTAAAATAAAGTTACAGACAACAATAGACATTTTTTTACAATAGGTAATTATATGACAATCATTCTTTCAAATGGTTACCCGGTTATAAAGACTATGTCTCGTGTTTAACCGGGGAGCACGCCCCACCCGTGATATTCCAATCAACATGACAGAACAAACGGACAGGGCGCTGTTTTGAGATATACAATGACCAATGACTTAATATCAATACCAAACTTACTGCAGACAAATTATAGTAGTACATAAGTATAATACATAAGTGTCAACGATACTGCATTAGAGTCCGTGCACCACTCAACAATCACACAGTGGTAGCAATAATACTAACTATCACCATTTTTTTTTCGAGCTGACTCAAATTTTAAAATTTAGAAAAATGTTTCTTTAATCTGTTTTTGAAAGATTTATATGAGTTTATACTTTTTATATTAACTGGTAAAGAATTAAAATAGCAAATTCCCAAGTATTCAAAATGACGCTGTGCTGCAGTCAAATTACATTTCGGTACAATTAAATTATATCTGCATACATTTCTCTCACTTTTGACGTGAGAGAAATTACTAATATTTTTGTGAGTATGAAGAATTGCAATTTTTTTATAGATTTCCTGCACTTTCATTACCCTAAAGTCCTGGACATGAACAAAAGTAAATTCAGCAGAGATGAGAACTGTGTGAAGAATATGTGGAAAGACTCTGTGGGGTATGGAAAGGAATGAGAATATTAGCAAGGAATGTGGTATGGAAGTTAGTGCTGTTACAAAGGTTTGGGCATGTTAAAAGAATCGATGCATGAAGGATTACGAAAAGAAGAAAGGAAAGGTGTAGTCAATAGGTACACGGCGTGATGGATATAAAAAACAATCTTTTTCATGAAGGGGGGGAGGGGGGGTTAGTCTTGTAAAACGTTACTATTGTATTACCGGTGCCGCAACAAAGGTATTTAGTGAATTTCCAGTAATAATTGTGATTTGAGGCATACATAGTTGTAATATGTGCGTTAGGCAACGTTAAGAGAATGGGAAGAGGGGTAACAAAGAGCGTTACGATGCATCTCGGGGGGGGGGGGGGGGTAAATAATGTTAAAAAAATGCGTTACGTAATACTTGAACGGTCCCTTGGCTATTTTATAAATTAGGAAATTCATTAACTCCGAACCTAAATGAAGAATGTATTTTATTATTATTCAGCAATGAATTTTTTTACAGGGACTATTTTTATAAACACCAAAAAGTTGTTATACTGAGCTAATATTTGTATTACTGCATTTTGAACCCGTGATCCTAAATGCGCCTTCTGTTACTTTTGTATTATATTTATGTTTGTTGTGACTTGATTTAAGCTAAAGATCTTCGTAGTCATTTTTATGTTGATAATTATTCTGTACCTGGAGGTATAGGACATTGTCTCCATTTTGCAAATTTTATGACAACTTGAATTTTTTATGACATTGAGCAGAAAAACCTTTTTTTGCATTGAATATTTGATGTATTTCTTTCATTTAAACATTCTAGATGCATTTTTTGTATTTTAATTTGTTTAAATTGTTAGACAATTTTTTTTAATAGAAAAAAATTGCAAAATGAAGATTATGAACTGCTCCTAAAAAATTGTCAAAATGTAGATAATGTCCTATACCTCTGAGGTACAGAATTATAATTAGTTAGGTTTTCTTTTTAAGATGTTGATTATATGTGTATTATTTGTTGATTATGTTTCCATTCAGAATAAATGAGAAATAACTGTATTATTATACTTCTTTTCTTTGACCGTTATCATATCATTACCTTTAAATGATTCCAGATTAACTCTGGTTTGAATTTTGAGAAAGATCAAATGGAGCAGTGTAGTCAAACGTTTTCAGATCTTTTATAAAGCTGGACTGTATGTACTAGGGATGTAAATGATATTTATTATTATTTACCAGGCTTGCGGCCTCCTAGGAGGCTGCTGTCACCTATCCAATTATGGAACAATTGTGATTAGCCCTGTATTTGGAGTTGGTTGCTTAGTCGTCTGCTGGAAAAAATCAGAGGATTTTATTGACGTTCAACTCTTTGATATCATCTGGGCGCATTAGGAATTTGCCAGGTTTATATGTCTGTTATGCATCATTGGTAGATACTCACACAGGATGTCTATTGGGATTTTGATGAAAGCCAAATGATATTTAGACAGGGCTATATTTTTCTCCCGTCAAGAGTTCTGAAGGCCCATTCGTATTGTTTCCTGTTCCTCTGAAAAGAATTGACCTTGTATATTGAAGGGGTCTCATAGCCTCAGTATGCCTAAAAGGAATCTAATTTCTCATTTATAAGCAAACTATATTGCAGTTAATAAAATTATATGTAACTGACAATGTTTTTTGCAAGAAGTATACAATTCTGTACCTCGGAGGTTAAGGACATTATCTCAAATTTTATAGGAAAGCAGATAAACCTTTTTTTACATTGAATATTTGATGCATTTCTTGCATTTAAAACATTCCAGATGCGAGTTTGTACTTTAATTTGTTTAAATTGTTAGATAAATGTTTTTTTAATAGAAAAAATTGGCAAAATGGAGATAATGAACTTCTCTCCTACAAAAATGTTCTATACAGTCCGAGGTACAGAATTTTTTTAAGATGGCTCCTATAGCTGTCCATCCAACTTTTAGGTGGTAATCCCGGGAACCATCTTCCATAGGGTTGGCCATGTGAGGAAGTCTGGATGAAGCCATTCTCCTCATGTGGATATCAGAGCCTTCCTCATTGCCTTCCCCATCTCACTATGTCTTTGACCTTGTATATTTCTCTTACCATTTATATCTGAAGGTTCTTCCAGCTATGCATCTGAGAGTTTTCTTTTCTGAAACGCTCCCCGGTCCCGTACATCAGGATTACTCCAAATAGAATTTCGGATATTTTTTTTTTTTTTTTTATAAATGAATCTGTGCTCACTCAAAGTGAACACAAATACACTCCTTGACTCTTTCACAGTAAGCTACTGAAAGATATCCTGGGATTGCAGTAGCCTTGTTAATATGACCCAATACTTCAAGTTGGAATATCAAAATAACAATGTATTACAGTTGTAAGCTTTTTATTTATAAACCATAAAAAATTGAGGGCACACAACAATTATTAGTACTTTGAAAATATACCTACAGTGGATAGGTATTTAAGAGCATTCTAAACGTGGATTATAGTAATACTTTTTGTTTTTAGATCATCCTGTAAATGAATTAAACAAATCAGAATTCTGTATAGATCTGTAAATAATAATTATTGATAGTTAACTAACTTACTGATATTGAGTAACATTAACATATAAAATAAAAACTTGTTAAATTTCAATCACACAACATTTGAGCCAATTTAAAATAAAAAGTGCGTAAAATACATCACACTCAATCACATTGATACAGATCAAAAGAATCTATTGCAACAAATTCACGGGACGAAGAAAATTATTTGCAATCATGGAGAGTAATAGAATTTGAAATTAATAATCTATATATAGGTATTAATATGTGAAGCAAAAACTTTGTGGCCATTTTTACGAATTTGTGCGGACGGAGGAGTATGAAATTTCGCACACTTATAGTTTTTGTAGAGGAGTGGCGAATGCTAGTATTTTTTTTAAATTACGCCTAAAATTGAATAAAACAAGCACTATGCACACTACTGTAATGTTATGTATTTCATACTCACACACACTTCAATGTATTTGACACAGATCTTTTGTTTATCTGTGGTCAAATTGAGAGCAGATAAATATTTTTTTGTATTAAACTTTGAACATATAAACATTTCAAATTTGACATAGGTACCGTGTCATTATTTTTGAAAGAAAATTTTGAAATAACACTCGCTCAGTTTTGACAATGTAACCTTAATAATGTTCAAATTTATAATCTAAATTAGTTATGGTTGAATTTCGAGCACTGGCCGACCACTAGTATACTTTAATTAGCTTATTAAAACACAATTTTTACGAATTAAAATTGAACTCTAGATAAAATATAGGAGAAGATTCCACGACGTAAGCTGGCGAGAAGTTCTGTATGGAAACTTGTATAGCACCCCTACAGAATACTTCAGAAAGCTGTGCAGCTCGTACGAAATTCCCGTGAGTTTCTCACTTACGTTAGTGAGAAATATTCGGAAAAGAAGTAGGTACTGTTACGTATTCTGTGAAAATATTTCTTCATTGTAACAACGTGTTCAAGTAGATTTGATCTGTATAAATATATTAGAAGAAGAGGTTAAAAAAAAAAGATAAAAATGCGAGAATAAACATAGGAAATAAAAAATTATGAATTAGTAACAGCTCGTATATATAATAACTATCTTATTCGTCCCACTTCTTGAATTCCATTCCATCGGGAGGTTTGACGGGGACTTTCTCGCCCTTGACTTCATTCCAGTTGGTACTCAAGACAGTTCCTCCAGATTCCATCTAAGAAAACATATAAATTTACATAATCAATACTGAGAGTTTCGACAAAATGAAAAGAACTGAATATGACACTGTGAACATTGAAGTGAGATATCAATAGATGTTTAACAAATAATGCTGTCAAAATAAATTTGAGTAGTTTAAAACCATATTTGCATTATCTTTAGAGGTCGGAATAACGGCTTTAAATTCAAAAATGTTATAGCAGTTTTCAGTCTTTAATTGTAAATAACTTTATTTTTAAAAGCTTGAAGCTTTTTTATTTCACAAACCTAAATAAAGATCATTCTGAAAATTTTAAAATTTTCCAAAAAAAAAAAAAAAATCAATGAGTAAAGTCATCGCAACCCAACGTTTTAATTCAACTAATATTATAACAGCTAAGTTAGACACTATCCTGTGATATCTGTTTTGACAAACAAATATTGTTTAATATGAATAACGTTAGAGGGGTTATTTTTATTTATCGAATATTTTTATCAGCTTTTAAAAATAATGTTATTTACAATTAATGAAACTACTATAACGTTTTTGAATCTAAGCAGTTATTCCCACCTCTAATTATCTTTTAAATTCGACCGATTTAGGGTACATCGTTTGGATGGTGTCAAAGTTGGATATAGGAAGAAACGGTTTGGTGTTCAACGGTTGTATGGTTTTCGAGTCTATAACCAACATAGAAACATTTTTTAATCTTTATAACCGACCTCCATGGCCTAGTTGTACTAGCGTGGACTTCAGATCCGAGGTCCCGGGTTCGATTACCGGTCGGTTCAGAGTTTTTCTAAGTGTTTTTTCACTTGAAATTTCTACCCGGGGTTGGCCTGTCTCAGATTGGACGGGACCGGTTGACTGGAAAAAATTGCCTCAGGCAATAAGTTCCGCCGGCTATACTGACATCTTTGTATAGAAAAGTGTTATATTATTATTATAACCAACATAGAAACATTTTAAATCTTTTATAGATAACGATTTCGTAAATCCTGGCAAAGAAATGTTTTTTTAGTTGTCTACGAGAATAATTTATCCGTGTAATTTTTCACCCAAAATGTCTACCCACGGTTGGCATATGACAGAAACTGCCAAGGCAGAGGTCGCCAAAGCGTGACCTCGGACCTCTTTGATCCCTTGAGTATGGCCCTCGCACAAAAGTTTTCCTGCTTGCAAAAATTATTTACCTAACCCTGTGATTGTAATTTGGGGAGATACTAAGTCTTCCTTTTCTGTGTGAGGGCCGACAGCAACATTTAAAATGACAGCATTTGAAATTTTGCAAAGAAGGTGCAAGAACATTCTTCGAATTAATTATGGATATGGGTACTTTGCTAAATTTGATAGCAACTGACCACCAGCTAGCCGACAACTTGACAGTACATGCGCCAAAGCCACCCCAAAAGGATAACGTCCTAAAACTCCAGAAAACTACCACCAATATTTAGCTCTTCGTATAATAAGTTTGCTGACCACTGGCCTATTGCATGAAGTTTCGCTGATAACATTAACACATTTTTTTTTTTTTAGCTTTGCACTCGTTTTCGAGTGATTCGGCGAACACATTAACACATTGGAATAGAAAATTGACAATTTTTTAACGAGAAAACAAGTCCACTGCTCTATAATAGTGTCAATATATAGGGTGTTTCTGTAAATGTAAATTAGCAAAACTACTTACAAAACTTTTAACCATTGCTTTCTTAACTTCATCACTTCCTTGCCCATATATTTGTTCAAATAACTTCTTCAAGGCGGCATCTCCTTCAGGCTTTTCATTCTCCTCCTGTATGGAGAAACAGAAACAAAAATATGCCATTATTTTGCTTTGCTCTCCCTTACAAAAATATTGAACCAAAAATTTTTCTATTTAAAAGTGACACATAATTAGCTATTAGCTTCAAGTTTGTTTCTTTTATCAACAGAAAACATATTCCTTTTTATACATTTTTTTATCTTTGGTTACGGCCAATGATCTGAAGATTTAATAGTGATCTTGTTATAAAACACGAAAATGATAATACATTAATGGTGGCTTCCTTAAGCTTAAGTAGTCCTTAGCGTATCGCTTGGTTTTCACCAGCTGCTATATCTGTTTCTTAACTAGGTGACAGTTACAACGATCTTGTTTGCTTACCATAGTAACCAATGTATAGAAACATAGAGCTGTATGAGAAGTTCTTTATGTTATTACAGTAGTTGTCCATATTATTAGGGTCATTACAAAATTCCTCATACTTCCAGTTTAATTCAAATCAAAACTCCCTTTGAACTCCACTCAGGAGCACAGGGACAAATACTTCTTGGCCTTTTTAAGGCCACCTTGAGTATATTTAATCTTGGGTGTTTAAATATTTAGAATGACATTCCATATGAATATGCTTTAAGCGGCCTTAGAAAATTCATTGATGAAGAATAACTACGGTTGAAAAAACATCAAAAATTGTTTTTTAAAAAAAATAATGAAGTGGTTGGTGACCCAGCGGTTACAACGCCGGCTTTCATACTGCGGACGTCGTGGTTCGATCCCAGGTGCCGACCATCTTCCTCTTTCACGACACAAGCTTTCAGTAGCTTACTGTGAAAGAATCAACGAGTGTATTTGTGTTCACTTTGAGTGAACACAGATTCATATAAAAAAAAATAAATAAATAATACAGTTGTTGCTGTTTAACCTGATTATGATTAAATTCATGTTGTTTGTGTGCACCATGTCATTGTCAAGAATATTACTGACGTCAAGGTATGTTTGATTTCACAATACGTTTTTAAATGATTAATCTCAGAATATTTAACAGTAGATAACTACCTACATACAAGACATAGGTATAGGTACAATGTGTTTCATAAAAGCGTGATCAATAGAAATGTGCAAACAAAAGACGATGATTCATGGATAAAAATGCTGAGCCCAATTTTTTTGAGAAACAAAAACCACCGCACGCCATTGAACCTCACTCCAGTTTAATGAGTTGATTATTTTGACATTATCTTTAACATAAAAATAATATAAATTAAATATTTATCATCTAGTAAAATTTATATTATTTATTTTTTGATGACGCGCCTGAGAGGATGCTCAGTGCAAATTTTTGCAATCTGTTGAAATTACGTATTTTGATGACAGAATTTATCAGAGTTTCAACTAACTGGCTCTTGGTTTTGATAACTTTCTCGGCAATAGCCCATGTCGTGAGTTCCTACATCTAATCTATAGGGGTCACGTCAAGATTTAGTCTAAACATAACAAAATGGTTATGTTTACGTGGTATCAAATCATTGGCCACCTTTGTATTGCTGTATTCAGTTCCATGGTAATAGGTACATTTCCATAAACGTAAATCCTAATATTATATCTAATAAAACTAAAAGATACGTACGTACGATAATAATGTATATTTTATGGTACATCTAACTTACCAAAAGACAGCTGCTTCTTAAGAAGCTGTTTAGGTGGCGGAAATCGGCTACTCGGAATTAGGGAATTCTTAGCGTCTAAGGTGGTGTGGTGAAAGCCAAATTTACGCTAAGTGCTACCTAAGATTTTTTAGACAGTCCTTAAAAGTAAGGAACCATTGGTGAAAGTCACCATAGTGTGCTAGGCAGGAACACCCCATTTAAGGATGCCAAACACAAAAGAAAAAGAAGATCAATGACAATTATATAGAAAAAAAAAAAAAATAACAACTAATGACTCTAACAATTCATTACTAATGTTGGATTTTTAAATGGAACAAACCACTACGTGCTTACGACCGTCTTCTACTGTTATTTCGAAGGCTGGCTTAGTGTGATCACTTTACGTTAACAATGTTCGCCATTAGGTGGTAATGTTTGTCTCGGAAACTCCTAATCATGAGAATTCTCAACATGTCGAAAAATCTCATGTAAACCAACAAAAAAAATTATATAGGTACAACTATCATAGAAACATTTAAAATATTAATCACAGACCTGTTTGATGATATCTTTTTCTATTTTATCCCAATCTTTCCTCGTTGCACTTGGGTATGGTAAAGATGGTGGGGCAGAAGATACAGCCACTTCTATGAAAAGAAAAATTAAGTATCACTAGTATCAGATATTTTGTCTATGATAAAGAAAACAATGGCAATTCAGGTATAATGTCAATGTTCAGAGACCTCTAAAATTTTTTGTGAAATGGATAACTTATCATTATTATCGTATGGCATCAGCCACCCAGAGGAGGCTTTATCAGAAGACAAGAGATAAAAGAAAATGTTTGACTGCTGCATCCAGGAGACACACTAAAGAGCAACATCCAAGTTGTTAAGCCATTGGGAGTGGCATTGTGGCATGGATAACTAAAATAATCACAGGGTCGCATAATGAAACACCTTAATATCGATTTTGAAAAATATTAATTCATCAGTTGTTTTAATACCTATTACCAATACACATTGTCGCGGAAAAAAACTGTATCAGTTATTGATGTAATGCCTAATTTAACATGTTTGAAAGAAACATAATATAAAACTAAATGCTTTTCTGACAAAATGTGGTCGATATCCTACTGACAGTCGTATTGGCAGTGGGTAATTATAAAGTTCTTGGGCCGTTTTATTTTTTTATATGAAACTCATATCAACTTTATATACAGACTAGCTTATACCCGTCTTGCTTTACGTTTTTGATTCCGAATGATACCTTGATCGGTAGGTAAATAAACAGGTTCTAGTCTAGCTTCCCATTGCTTTGCAGACCTCTATAACTGACATAAGCACAGAAAAAGAAGAATGAAACATTCACAATTCATAAAAAGAGAGAAGAATGACACTTTTAATGTTTATTAAAATTTTGTATGAAGATACTAAAAAATAGAGTTTTTTTAAATAGCTCTAAATATAGTAAAGTTAATGCAGCAAATTGTATTAAAGAACCTTCTCCAGCATTTTGAACGGCTCTGTGCAGATTCATATCTGACCTAGCATTTGTATTTTGAGCGTGATGCTATGACATACGGTAAAAAGCAAATAAGAAAACATTTCTGAATTATTATGCAGATAGAGAAGGAGGAGCTAATGCGAGTTTTATTTAATTTCCCAATTTACCACGCAACTTTCTTAATTTTTTCTTTCATAAGAACCTTCTACTGATAAAAGCCAACACGACAAAAAAAGAATTAGTGAAATCGGTTCAGCCGTTTAGGCGTGATGCGATGACATACGGTAAAAAGCAAATATACAAACATTTCTGAATTATTATATAGATTGGTAAATAAGCATGATATGAATTAATCTGATAACATTTGAAGTATTTTTTTCAAAAAAGTTGAAAAAAAAAATCAATTTAAAAGTTACCTATTTTCTCATATAAATTTTTCCTTACCTTACAGGAGTGACATTTTATTTTTCGATTCTCAAGCTAATGTTGTTTGTTTGGAAAAAGAAGATGTTGCTGATCGGTGTAGTTTAGTTGGTCAATTTGGTTGGGTTAGGGCATTTGAACGATCATAAGAACAGTGGTAACATATGGATGTGAAGCATGGAAGATGACGGTAAAATCTGCCGAGATATTGGATACATTTGAGAGGAGGGTGTTGCGTAAAATCTTGGGGCCCGTGAATGATGGAGAAACCTGGAGAATTAGATTCAACGAAGAACTATATAACATATACAAGGCTCCCAGGCTCACTGTACATGCCAGGCTGAGATGGGCCGGGCATCTGCAGATAATGCCATCCTCACGGGTCACTAGGAGGATCCTCGAGGGTCACCCAGGCGGAAGACAACGTGTCGGAAGACCTAGGCTCAGATGGGAAGACGAAGTTAGGAAGGATGCGGCACAACTTCTGCAGGTGACGGATTGGCGGACCGCAGCGGAGGACAGGAGGAGTTGGAGGCGTTTTCTACAGCAGCCCAAGGCTCGATTTGAGCTGTAGCGCCATCGAAGAAGAAGAAGGGCATTTGATACCTTTCCTAATGATAACACTATGATTTGAAACGTATATAGTGGGGGGTTTAGACGCCAGACACCTTTTTGGACGCCTCCTCAAGTAATAACACTACACTCTGTTAGGATAAAACATATCAATTAGACATAATCTTGATAATTACCTTGTGGGATCGCTCGGATAGATACATCTTTAGAGTCTGCTTCTGCTTCTAGCTTAGTCCACCTCAGTCCATCTCTCTTTTTCAATTTAATTTCTACTTTGGAAGGGGTTGTAATGTATTTACATTCGGCAGGTACAATCGCTTGGAACAATTCTAATTCTAGGCTATATTCCGAGTCTGAATTGGGTGTAGGAGATGTAAAAGACAACTGTGAAAAAGTGAGGAATTTAAATGTAAAAAGCGCAACATTCAAAGAACACAAAATAATTTATAAAATGACACATACACTCCTTTCTCCGTAATTAATTTTAATTTTATCTTTTGGAGAATTTTTAAGCAATATTGTTATGATGACATGAGTCTCCGTCTGGTACCAGTCATGTTTAATTTTTGGTTTCAAAACTTCCTGAAAAATAAATTAGGTATTATTAAAAGATATCATGTTACTGTACACAAATAAAATTTGTACTTCGAAAAATACGTTTGAACACGACAGCTTTAATGCCCACACAAATATCTATTTTTCTACAAAAGTTCATATGATATTTCTAAAAATATCCAATTTTCCTAACCTCGAAAATAAAAAAACTTACTTGACTAGCGAGATTTTTATCTTTGTCCACCTCCAGGTCAGACATTTTTTAAGATTACCTCGTTTTGAAAGAATGTAAGCTCCAACACTGTGTGCAACTTTGTTACATCAATATTTTTAAAACAAATCCTAAGAAAGTAAACATTCACGATCGCAACAAACTAAAAACGAAATGAGCAAAAATGACGAGTAGCAAAGTCATAGATAATATAATTGAGCCTTGGAGGAATATTGAGCAAAGTAAGCAAAATTTTGATAACTTAACGTCACTTCGTCTAATATCTATGGTTCAAGACAGCAATATAAAAAACTTTTACAAAAAAGTCGCTTTAAGATCGATAACGGCATATATATTATAAGCTTGCTCAAAGTTGGTGAAAAATAGGTCTGTCGCCCGATTAGATTTTATTTGAATTAAACTTAAGTTAAAAAATATGATTCTTCGGTCAACTGAAAACAATAACATTTAATTTGCAAGATAATTAACAATCAAATACCTACCTAAGTAAATAGGGTATTTGACTAATTTCCAGAAACCGTTTTAAATTATTCTACGATACATTATAAGCACATTATCTTTATATTTTCTGAAGATATGCCATATTTTATATGAAAATCATGTTTAAAGTTTAAATATCCAAAAACGCGCGTAAAACGCCGTCTTGTATAATGGCACTGGTCACGTGGTGTATTTTACGTCACACCATAGTATTGGTATGAGTTTGCTAACGTGTTGATGACTGACATTTACTATAGTGTGACGTCACAAGGAACACAACTAATCACAAGGCGTTTTCATCGGTGACTGGTTCCATAGAAATATTTGGATTTTTATTACGTGTTTTTATAAAAAAAATAAGCCTATTTAAGTTGTAAAATAAAAGAAATAAGCTTTCTTGGGCCATTTTCAAACAGGATGACCACAATTTGTAGCTTATTTTTCATAGTGTCAAATACCCTATCTATAATAAAAAAGTGATGAGGTAATTTTGACCAATTTTTCTGTTCATTTTGATTTTGGGTACCTGTAAGATCAAGAACGATGCTCCGGCGAAAGTCCATGACTTTTTCCATTATGGAGAAGTGGCTGGGCATGTTTTAAGGATGCTGAATGACAGCATTGGCTGAGTAGAGCCAATTTCCTCCCATTATGAAGACCCTCTCACTTCCTTCAAGCAGAGCTGAGAGATTTGGATATTGCTTGAGAGGAGGAAGAGCTTTTGTAGCCTCCTTATGCTCCTTAAATGGCGTCTTAAATGAGAATGATTAAATTAAAATTTAACATAATTAATACAACACAATAATATTTCTATCCTGAGATTGGACTTTGGTGAAAAATGTCGGTCTGCCACCTTTTCTAAATAACCTTGTACTTACAGAAGTGTTAATTCAGTTAATTACTACTTACTACTTTTTGTGTCAACAAAAATCTTTTCTTAGGGGGCGTTCATTAATCACATGAGCCCAAAAGGGGTAGGGGGGTCTGGAAAAAATGCCTATTTTGAGGTGAATGAGGTGATTCTTATCATTTTTTTCCTCTCAATCTGTTTCTAACGGAAAATATGCGTGAGATAATATCGTTTTCAGCATTATTCAGTCTAGGCATAAAAAACCTATGGTTGAGGTCATAGGATCAAGTTGCAATGCAAACATTATTGTTACCAAAGAACCATCACAAAATATACTCTCGTTAATATGTGTTCTTATTGTTACGTTGGCAATACCTCTTACTTTATCTTTTAAACATTGTTGTCAAACTTCGACCTTGTTTTTATTTTTAATTAGGTATAATAAGTATTATGTTGGTAAGTTTTGTAAAAAAACACTTAAAATAATTTGATATATGATTGTATCAAATTCGCAAAAGTAACATAATTATTTTACCCGGCTTAAATATCGTTATGAATCAGCTGCTCTATTTCATTGAAATGACATTGACTTATCTTGAAGTGAAGTTGTCTGCGAATGTATTTCACGATTTGATCAAAATAAAGTAATAATTAATTCGTAACAAAAATTTAATAATATTGATATTCATTAATTTTGTTATAAATTTAAATCTGTTTTAATAATCATTAGAATAATACAGTAATTGAATATTTTATTTTTTTTTTTTTAAATTTAACAACACAATTTGTTAAACATGAGCATTTTTTACAGAGGTAAATTTGAATTGCTATTTTGACATCAAAATAATCACAATGAAATAAAATGAATGTTTTCATAGAGTTACGTACTCTGGTTATTGATTTTTTAGTGGTATATAACCCATATTTTGTTTACTGTATGTCTAAAATACCACAAATGTTGTTTTGATTATGGTTTGATAAGATAAAAAAGTGTGTTATTGTTTTATGTTTTCTAGAAATCTTTTCCATTGCTCAAAAACAGTCAGATCTCATTGGTAGATTGTTATAAAAATTTAGTTCTCAAGAGAAAACAGAATAGTTTACTTGTTTCCAAATTGAGAAACATATGGAATACACTCTTAAAATCACATTATAGTACTTATAAAATGGATAAAAAAAGAGTGGCCGTGTGTCAGATGACATCTATTTGTGATCTAGAAAAAAATATGGAAGTAGTTACTCAACTAGTAGAACAGGCAGCCTCAAATAATGTACAAGTAAGTTTATATTTTTTATTTTAATCTTCTTCTTCGGTTTCAATCCTGCGCATTAGTTAGTAGCAATCTCAAATATCTCCTCCACTTCTCTCAGTTCTCCGCTGTTCTCAACCATCCTCTCCAATAGAGTATCCAGCAAATTTTAAAAACAATGATAATAAAGAGCAGACAAGTGTGGAATTTCATTTTCATTCAAAATGTCCAAGATAAAAAAAGGAATCTACAAATCTGTGATTTAGATTATTTATTGAATTAATGAATCCAATCGACTATAGACAAAGACATGATAATAATATATTTAGCATGTAATAATGCAATGTTTAATTCAAATTTGTTTGGTTTTCAGATGATTTTTTTCCCGGAAGCCTGCGATTATATCTGTGACAATAAAACAGAAATGATAAACAATGCTCAACCATTATTGACCAGTCTGATTGTTAATAAGTATAGAGACTTGGCTAAAACACATAACATTTGGATGTCAATGGGAGGAATACACGAAAAGGTAAGTTCTTATAAGCCTTGTGTGTAATAAAACTAGATGCGGTTTTGAAACAAAATTTTCAAAATTATATGACAAGTGCCCTTTCAAAGAAAGTTTATTATTAACTTAATTCCTTATCGGTTGTGAATTTAATTTAAAGTGGGGGTCTATTTTTATTTCAGCTATTTACTGTCTCTTTCTATCTTGTCGTTTTAAAGGGTTATTATAAGCGAGAAAGCAAATGAAAATCTTTCTAATTATTGCGTCAGAGCATTTTGTGAAATTGTGGCCCTTACATGAGTGGCCCATTATAAAAAAAATAATCTTACTTAACTATAATTGTTAAAATTGCAGAAAATTAAAAAAAAAATACCATGATTGTTTTATAGGATACTCGTGACGAAAAAAAAGTATTCAACACACACATTATAATTGACAATAAGGGTGATATTGTGCAGACTTACCGTAAACTGCACATGTTTGATGTTGAAATACCAGAGAAAAATGTTCGATTAAAGGAATCAGACTTTTCATCCCCCGGAGAACACATCGGTATTATTTTATTTCAATGTATTTAATATTTCTCGGTAATTATTAAGTTACGGCTTCTTCGATTTTTCAGAAACACATATCAAATTTGTATGTAGATTGGTAAATAGGCATGTTATGGATTGATTTTATAACATTTGAAGTATTTTATCAACCATAATTTTTAATAAAAATAAATTTTAAAGGTGCCTATTTTCTCATACAAACTTTCTTGCTTGGAGTGACATTTTATTTTTTGATTCTTAAATTGGTGTTCTTGTTTGGAAAATGAAGATATTGCTGGTCGTTGTCATTTAGTTGGTCAATTTGGATGGATTAGGTGATTTGACAACATCCACAAATGATAGCACTACGATTTGAATAGGTTAGGTTTAGGTTGGAACGTAGTTGTAAGGGGAGGTTTGGACCTCTTTGGACACGTACCCGAGTGATAATACTAGTAATACTACACTATGTTAGGTTTAAACATATTCATTTAGAAGGGTTTTGTCAATAATCAAAGGAGCCCGCGAACTTAATAATTACCTTTTAAATTGCACTGTCCCGCGTCAATATTCTTGCCTTTTATTATTTTGAAGTATTGCCCGTCAAAACACCTGTCGGAGATGTTGGTTTGACCACATGCTATGATGTGAGATTCCCCGAGTTAGGGGTTCAATTGACAGCTTTGGGTGCAGACATACTTACATATCCATCTGCGTTCACGTATGCTACTGGAAAATCTCACTGGGAAATATTATTGAGGTTAGAACATTATTTTAATTATGCTTGTTTACTTTCCAAGTATATATTTAAAGAGAGAACAGCAATTCTTGTTTTAGATGACGAAACTTTTTAGTACTTTATAATTTTAATTTTTCGTGTTATGTATCTTTAAAGTGATTAAAAGCTGATGATAACGTACTTTTAAGGTGTAGTTTATCTGGTTAATCTGTCACTCCCTGTAATTGACACCCCTATCACTGTAGATTGTGCGTAAAATTTTTGGAAAATCTTCAGATTGCAAGAAAAATCTTCTTTCGAGAGCCATATCAAAAAACCAGCTTAAAGAGAAAAACCTTAATTAACGAAAGACTTAGTTTTTGCTCTTTGCCAATCTTGTAGAGCATTGACCCCATCAGCTATCACATTGTCATATAAAGATTAAGACTTTAGGGGGTAAAACCCTTCAATCACAATTCTTATCCTCCATCCTTCTTATTACTCCATTCTTCTAAATGGAGCAATGTCACTCCAAAATATTTCTGTGAGTGGGGAAAACCAAATGATAGTCCAAAATTCTATCGCGTTAGGCCATTCGTCCATCACTACAACGACTCATCAATGGGGAAACTGGAGTCCCCTCACTTTATTATCAGTGTTAAAAACTTGGTCTAAATTTGTCTCATTCATCATCATCCTTCCACCAGGGCCTCATGCTACTGTTTTAAATTTTAATCATAGCTAAATGCGTGTATTGTAGAAGTGAAATTTCGTTGTTTCACATCTTTCACAATGGATGACACATCCTTTTGGAGTGATTGTGAATGGGACAACTTTTTTGATTGTCATCCATTTGGAGTGATTGTGAATAGCGGGCTTTACACTGCCTTGCAAAACGTTTGGTGACTTATTGCGGGTCCACTACAATCAACCTTTAAACTCATATTTAATTTGCAGATGTCGTGCCATAGAGAACCAATGTTTTGTCATAGCAGCCGCTCAAGTAGGTACACACAATGCCAAACGAAGATCCTATGGACACGGAATGTGCATAAATCCATGGGGAGACATCATCGCTACCTGCGGGGATAAAGATGACGAGCCATGTTTGGCAGTGGCTGATTTGGATTATGAGAAATTCGCCAGCGTTCGAAAGAATATGCCAATTCAAGAACACAGACGGTATATGCTTCAAATCTTATACACATTAGTTTTCCCAGACGGATGTTGTCCTGTCCTCACGAATATTGAATTCAAATTTGTTATTTTTTAATTTGTGAATTTGTTTTAAATGATGTTAACTGAGCATAACTATCACATAACTATGTCAAACACCAATTCAAATTCAAAAATGGAAAATTTTCTTTTGTCAAAAGCACCAACAAAACAATGTTACCTAAGTTCAGTTTTCCTAAATTTTCTAATGTTTCTCGCAACTTTCTTAACTTTTTCATTTATAAGAACCTTCTCCTAACAACAGAAAACACAACGAAAAAAAAAAATCCGCGTAAAAAGCAGCCCATGCACGATGCCTTGACCAAGAGAAAAGGGCTACAATTTTATAACCGAAGATATTTTGGACGATTGTATCTAAATTATAATGTTTACACTTCCAGAGCGGACGTATACAAAATTGTGTCTCCAAACATAAGATTTAACCAGCTTAAAGAGCATATGACAAATGCAAATGTGAGCGAAGAAGCGAATGTTGCAACTAGTCCTCCTCAGGAAGATTTAGATGAAGATTTCTTACTTTTTAATGATATCAAAGTTAGGAAATCAACTGTATTTTATGAGACGGACATGAGTTATGCTTTTGTAAATATAAGGTAAAATTAAAGCCCATGGAGCAATAAGATGACAAGCTATAATTTTTGCAAAAATTACTTATAAGTAAGACTCAACCTATCGACTACCCAAAAAAATAACAAAATATATATTTTCATATTGGTTACAATAATTTTGAAAATATTGTACTGCTCAGAGATAATTTTTGTTTTTTTTTTGTGAAGAACGTGACAAGCCATTCTTAATCTACCTTTGTTTGATAAAATTATTATATACATAGCTTCTTAGGCTTTCAATGCCGGCGTTTGAACAATTCGTAGAAGAATATTATAATAACCTTTTAAATTACTAAATGCCTATGTTACACTATATAAAATATCAATACAATAAAGTAATAGCTTAAGAACAATAGTTCGATTCGATTCCCGGTCAGGTCAGAGTTTTTCTAAGTTTTTTTTCACTTGAGATTTCTATCCAGGGATGGCCTGTCTCAGATTGGACGGCACCGGTTGACGAAAACAAATGCCATTAACTTCTCTCTTGGGAGATCGGATGGAGCTGATCCAGTTCGGTCTGCACTAATGCAAAAGGGAATAGAATTAACTGATAGCTGTAAATTCTTGGGTGTTACTGTGGACAAAGGTCTACAGTGGAACCCCCATATAGATCAGCTGTGCTCTAGATTAAACTCAGCAATTTACGCTATCAAAAAAATCAAAGACATATGTGGAATAACCACAGCTAAATCAGTCTATTACGCGTATTTCCATTCTATAATGTCTTATGGAGTGATGTTCTGGGGCATGGGATCTTGTGTAAAAAGAGTTTTTATTCTACAAAAGCGAGCTGTCAGAACCCTATTAGGTATGAGTCCTAGAGACTCATGTAGAGAGGTATTTAAAGAACAGCGGATTTTAACTCTACCTAGTCTATTTATTTTTGAATGTCTTTAGTACGCTCACAAAAATCTGGAAAATACTCCTCAAAATTTAAAATTTCATAATCACGATACACGCAATAAAACTCTACTAAGGCCTGTTGAGCATAGACTGGCGAAGCTGTCAAAGAGCTTTGTTTGCATGAGCGTGAGGCTATACAACCGCCTCCCCTCTGATCTTAAATTATCTAACTTTATAAATTTCCAGAGAGAGGTTAAAAGGTATCTTGTCGAAAATGCATTCTACTCCATTGATGACATGTTAGCAACCTAATTTATTATGTATGTGGTGTCGTATTGTTTGACTAACATATTAACATAACTAATACTCTTCTCGACTTTGTTCTTGTCACTACTGCAACTATGATATTGCACTGTCATATAATTTAAGAAATGTCTATAGCTCTGTACATTGACGAGATGCCAATGGGACCCTTTACACCCCTTTGGCATTGAATAACATTTATATTTTGTCAAATTTTGCATATAATCTTGAATAATTGTGTACAGTCTGGCTAAAAAGAGTAGAAATTAATTATTGATGAACTAAAATGTTATCACTCTGGCAACACTGAACATAGGTTATTGTCTGACATTACAAATGGACAGCAATTATAACTGGAAAATGCAACATCCAATTCATTTTAAAAATTATTTAGTACCTTTTACTAATTTGGATATTTTTCCGACATTTTTATTTCATTTATGTTTTTGTATATTCCTATAATATTCAATTACAAATAAATTATAGGTTATGTTTAAACATTTTGACATTTATGATTGAAATTCGGCCATAGAATAGTGAGCTGTTGTAAGCACCATTTTGAGGATTAGAGCTCCCATTTTTATCTCATTATCTCTTGTTTTTTTTGACTCGTATTGCGTAATTATTTTTCCATCTCGTTTATAATGCCATGGCTGGTACAGTTTGTTATTAAATTCTTTTAAATAACCTCTACAAAGCATTTCATATGATATACCACATTGAATAGTATATTTTTTAAATATTTTGGCGGTTACAATACTTAACTTTACAAATGTAGAGTACTTATTAAATGTTGCCATACAAACGACTGCAGCGCCCTCAATTATTTTCTACTCTTTTTAGCCAGACTGTACTTCTGTTTTATATACCTATTGTGATTTGTAAAATATTTTAATGAACCCGAGTGCCCCGCAAGGGGCCTATGGGGGATAAATAAAGATAAAGATAAAGATTAGGAAAAATTGCCCCAGGCAATAAATTCCGCCGGTTATACTTGACACCTTTGTATAGCAAGGTTTTCATTAATTTTTCTATTTTGTTAAAAAAAAAAAAAATATTTTTTTGTTGTGCATTATATGAAGGGCCGTCCATTAATCACGTGATGTTTTTTTTTACAACTTTTTAGACCCCCCCCTCCCCCCTGTAGATATTTGGTGATGTTTTAGAATCCCCCCCTCCCCCCTGAAATCATGTGTATTTTTTAAGTTGGCTTTGTTTCGTCAATTTTTTAAATTCTGAAAGTGCAACCGTGTTTCTTTAAATTCATCATAAAAAATAAATTCATGTGATTTTCATACTAAACCCCCCCTCCCCCTAGGTGATCTTTCGTGATTATTTTTCAGACCCCCCTCCCTCCTTTTAAGGTCACTTGATTAATGGATGCCCCCTAACTAGCCACAAAAACTGGTGGTGATATAATAACACACGCTTATAATTTATCTTCATTACGCTCTCCTGTAAAAAAATGAAATTTGTGGCTTATCATCTTATTGCTCCAAGGCCTCAATTATAAAAATTTATGAATGAATTAACTTTTTTCTGTGTTAGTATAGAGTTTAATCACTCAAAAAATCTATTTAATGAGCATTTGTTGCATATTCCACAATTGTCATTTTTTCAACTCTCTAATGATTTATTGAAACTTTAGGTGCGTGGTTCCTGGTCATGTGTTAGTTGCTCCGAAACGAATTGCGAAACGTACAAAGGATCTAACGTCTGAGGAGATTTCCGATTTTTTCAATGTCGTGGTCCGAGTGCAAAAAGTAATGGAACAAGTACACAGCGCGACATCGTCAACAGTTACAGTGCAAGATGGTCCTGAAGCGGGGCAAACAGTCGAAGTATGTGACGAAATCTAGTCTTGATCAGAAGTGGGGTACTCATGAAACAGTTCAAATATGACCTAACTCAAATATTAGCCCATTATTATTATTGGTTTTGGGCAAGCAGCCTAGGCTGATGGGCTCAAATCAATGTCTGCGCTGTCTGTCGTTTTGAGAAAATCATCCAATCTGTTCTTGGAAGCATTCACTGATGGTGCTTACTGTGAAATTGTCCCTTGGTAAGCTTCATAGAATGTCCTCTCAAATGGGTATTGGTATTCAGGGTGTAGATGGAGCTGATATCAGGAACATCATAGTAACCATTCATAATCTTGTACGTCTCAATGAGATCACCTGGCTTTGAGTGTTATAAGTCCCAGTGTGGAGAGAATCTTTCCTTATAGATGGAATGTGGTATTTTAGTTGCTCTTCAATGGACTCTATCCAGAAGATATATTCTCCTCCAAACCTGGTGAGCATACTCAATAATTATAGGTCGTAGGTATTGCTTGTAAACCCTTACAAGTTATTCCTCAGAGATATTCTTGAATGTTTTCCTGATTATGAACAACAAGGAATTTCCCCTTTTTACAAATGACAAGATAATATGCTCCTACCATTTGGGACTGTTTGTCACTATTTATATTATTATTTACTAGGCCTGCTGCCTCCAAGGAGGTCACCGTCACTGCGTCCCAAAATGGAACTATTGTGACTGGCCCTGCATCTAGAGTTCGTCGCTTAGTCCAGCCTCCTGGAAGAATCGGAGGACTTTGTTGGTGTTGAACTCCTCAATTTTATCTGGGAACATCTAGAAAGTGCCCAGATTTTTGTGTCTTATTACGCATCATTGGTAGGCACTCACACAGGAGGTGCATTGGGGTCTCAAGTGATACCCCACACGCCCTGCACATGCCACAGTCCAATATCCCTATGGTGCACATGTGCATGCTTGTTCAGCCTGCAGTGCCCCGTTAGGGACCTCGTGATGGTACATAGATTATTCCTGCTAAGGAACATTAGGTTCCTTACGGATTTTTTTGATGTCCATGTTACTAATGGATAGTGTTACTCCCGAGAGAGTCAGTTCCTCACTGGCCGGGTGACCATCCAGTGAGAAAGGATTCACTTTATAAGTGATTGTATTGACGTTCACGACCGTCCCAGGTTTAGCAAGGGAAAAGAAGTCACAGCCGACAGAGCCCCGCATGTCGGCTGAAGGGCTGAGGTTAATCTCCGAGGCGCCCAGGTATCGGAGATGCACCGTTTAGACTGGGTAAACCCCCAGCCATTCATCCATCGGCACGGTACGCTTAACACCTTAGATTGGTGTTGTCCTCTTAGCCAGTCCCGGCATAGCCCAATCCCTCACGTAGAAGTAACCACCCCCACATGAGCGACCCAGCACCAGACACTGCCCAGGATGCACCGCGAGGAGGTGGGACAACATTTGCATCCGTTTGTCACTATTACTCCTAGATCTTTTTGCTTCTCTACTGGAGAATGTGGACACGTACGTGGTTCTCCACATGGGAAAAAAAACCCACAGATTCATACTACTTGGCTTCCAGGCAAGTAGTATGAATCTGTGGGTTTTTTTTCCCATGTGGAGAACCACGTACGTGTCCACATTCGTACACCATTTAATTTGAAACAAATATTTTTAGCTAATAAATCAACAAAACTGATGACTGACTAATACCGTTTGATTTTTTTTAAAATGACTAAGGGCTAGTGACCGTCTTCTACTGTTATTTCATAAATATTTATTTATCACAAAATAAATCTATTTTTTTTTGCAAATTTCTTGACGATTCTGCACATGTCAGAGTGCCTTAAAATACTACATTAATCAAAAACTACTTAAGTGGTTAGCCAAGAGTGATTCTATAAAAAAATTTGGTCAAAATGGGCTGAGATTTGAATTAGATAGTATTTAAACCATTTTATGAATACTCATTTAGAATTTGTATGAGAATGTGTAGGTACATAGAAATATATTCACTTTTTTTTTAAATTTTCAGCATGTTCACTGCCACATTATGCCTCGCAAGAAAGGAGACTTTAAAGATGTTGATATGATCTATGCGGAATTAGCTAAACACGATGCCAAGCCTTTGGGGACACTGTTGAATAAACCGGCGAGATCTTTAGAGGAAAGACAGGGCGAAGCCACCATGCTGCGGTCATTCTTTAGGAACTAATCACTATTTCAATAGGTTTATAATGTAAAATAATAATTAGTTAAGTATAATCATGTGATATACAGTCCTAATCAATTGTAAGGATAGGTAATTATTTTTTTAAAACTTTGTTTATTTCACTTTTTATTTATTTTATTGGCAGAGGCCTTTCGGTCACACGACCATCTTCAGTGCCACAAAAATACTAAAACAAAAGAAGCGAATGTCATAGAAACAACAGAATAACAACTGTCATACAGTCCTAATCAATTGTAAGGATAGGTAATTATTTTTTTAAAACTTTGTTTATTTCACTTTTTATTTATTTTATTGGCAGAGGCCTTTCGGTCACACGACCATCTTCAGTGCCACAAAAATACTAAAACAAAAGAAGCGAATGTCATAGAAACAACAGAATAACAACTGTCATAGAAACGGGCTTACGACCGTCTTTTACTGTTATTTCTAAGGCTGGCTTAGTGTGATCACTTTACGTTAACAACGTTCAACGTTTACATTATAAACCGTAGTGGTTTGTTCCATTTAAAAATCGAACATTAGTAATGAATTGTTAGAGTCATTAGTTGTTATTTTTTCTTTAAGATCTAGTCCTGAAAAGGTCACAAGAATCTAAACATAATTAGAACGTTGTGAGACAAAAAGAAGTTATTATTATTAATAATGTCATAGACAAATGAATGTTGGATACAAAAACAAATAAAATTATTATTTTAAGAAAATCATAGACAAAATAAAGTAGGATACACAGATTATTATTGAGAAATTTGGATACATACATAGATAAAATAAAATTATTATCAAGAATGTCATAGACATAAGAAAGTTCGGAATATAGAAGATGAAGATGGTTGTGTGACCGAAAGGCCTCTGCCAATAAAATAAATAAAAAGTGAAATAAACAAAGTTTTATTTAAAATAATTACCTATTCAACATGGGATTTCACAAAGTTTCTGCCAAAAACATCAATATATTGTAAGGATTTTGTCAACACCACCTATATAAGAAGGCCTTAGTGCTGCGTCACATCGTGAGGCCCACCGTTCGCTTGTCTATATCTGTATGTACTTACCTGTAACACTATGATATCTGTCTACACGCCGGCGGATGTGACGCGAGAGGCCAAAAATGGCCGCCAGCACTTAAGGCCTTATATAGGTGGTGTTGGGATTTTGTCAGGGCTAGACGTACGTAAGAGGCCGTTTACACTTGTGAAGCAGCTAATTTAAAGGTGGTTGGTAGACCAGTGAAATCAGTTGACGGCTTTCGTGCGTACAGCGTACAAAGGTCGTTGGTTCGACCATTTCCACTTTCACAACACAAGCTTTGCTTTGTGTGAAAGCTGTCGAAAGTGTATTTGTATAAACTTTGAGTAAGCGCAGATCCATTTTATTAAAAAAAATGTTCTCTCCTGTTAAGTTGTACTGGGAGCAGCACTGACAAAAATGCGCGCTCCTTCTCTCAGGGCATGTGAGGAAAGATTGCAGGACAGGGCAAAAAAAAACCTACACTCCCAACTCACATTTGCTGGCCAAACATGTTTCCTACTTGTCACTTCACACCTGTACTTGCTACTTCATAAAGTGGAAACAGCCCATATCCTATCTGTACTTACTACTTCATAAAGTGGAAACAGCCCATATCCTATCTGTACTTGCTACTTCATAAAGTGGAAACAGCCCATATCCTATCTGTACTTGCAACTTCATAAAGTGGAAACAGCCCATATCCTACAACTTCAACTACCTACAGAAATATTTTCTCTAAGTTAAAACCATCATACATTTTAAAGATAAATTCTTGCTTAAATCTTGGACTATATACCTAAAGTAGATATAGTAGAGACCTTTTTTACCTGAGTTTGACAATATACAACTAAGGCCTACTGTCCGCGGCGGCATAGTGTACGCGACGCGGAAAAGTACGCCTTGCAGCATTTGCAGCCCGGCGTACTGAAGTGTATCCACGACGCGTACTGCATCCACATATTTTCCATTAAAAAAAAACAATTTTAAGTCATTCATATATGTTTCATTTATTTATTTTATCATTCTTGTACGAAACACAGATACTTTTCTACTATCTGACCAAAAATAGACGTAGAACATCCAATATGACAGGCAGCGAGGCAGGCATCGCATCGCTGCTGCACCGTGGACACAGTCTCATTGTTTTGTATGTGCAGCTGCAAGCAATTGTATGCCATGCGGCAAAATACAAGTACGCGCTGCATACACTACGCCGCCGTGGACAGTCAGCCTAATTCAAAAGATTTTCTTCTGAACATAGTCGTAAATTTTCTAGTTTTTTGTATATTAGCACCTATCATATTTATTTCAATAGGTATATTTTATTTATAAAATATATTTTACCCATCTTTGATGTATAATTTAATATTGTTTCAAAGTACTACTTTATTTTTATTGTTCAACTTAAATACCTTTTAGATTTTTTGTTCAGTGTTATTTTTAATTACTTAATTTAATTTCATAATTTTTAAGTAACATAAGTATGTTATATTTCGTTTTTTTAGACTTTCACTCCTAAATATTGACAGTATTTGTACAGACATTTTAATTTGTTTTAATAAACCAATTTTTCAGATCATTTCATTTATTTTATTTCAAAAGAAGAAAATTTGGCAAAATAGTTGTCAGCACCCTTTAAATTTGGGTGAAAACAGGATTTTTTTTTTATAAAGAAGGTCAAGAAACAAAATTCTCCTTGATTGAATTAGATCTATTGTGACATCGTTCAATTCTTTCATGGAGCGCTGCCTCTCATTGTGCAGAGACCTCTTGCAGTGACAGTGCCTCTTCCCGACTCCTGCCCTTGGCAAGACGTCTCCTTAATCATCTTTTTGATGCCCCCAAAGGATAGGTCCTAACAGTTGTTTTAGGTCATGTGACCTTTGACCACTGATGCGAAAGTACCCATTTTACCCAGCACATCAGGGAGCTAAGTCGAAAGAAATAACATTAAACGTGAAAACTGTTAACGTTAACCAAATTGAAAATGGTTTCCAAACAAAAAAAAAATGTATTTCGTCTTCGATATAACAGCAGGTCGTAATGTTTCCATAGCTTTCGAGGTAACGTTTAACGGTACTTTTGAGTAACTGTCAGAATTATTTTTCCGACTCGGAATTTAGAACAACATTGTTTAACGCACGTTGATCAACAGTTTTTACGTTATCTCTATGGAAATAACAACAACTTGTTTTAACGTTGGAGCTGTCGTTAATACTTCGACTTGGCCTCCAGGTCATCTCTACAGAGGTGTTAGGAACATCCTGCATAGCCAGAGTTCAGTAAATAAAAGTCTGCCCTCATAGAGCCCTGCATGTAGAGGTAAGGGATGGTGTAAGTCACCCTAGCTTTGACATAAAAACAGGAATACTCATAGTATGATCATAGGTTCCAGTCCGACCAACCACATACAACTTTTGAAAGTTTCAGCTTATTTTGTGGCTTGGGTCCTAGACCTCGGAAGTCTAGCAGATCTTTTGTGCTTTCCATTTTACATAAGCTATAAAAGCCATTGATGTTATGTTTACTCAAAGCAGACAATGAGTCAGATATTTTGTGAGTATGGTATTAACTCTCATAGGTGGTATTGACACTTCCATCATTAGTGGAAAACACAGAATCAAATCTCATATGTTTTTATTTAATTTTGGACACAGTAGGGCTAGGAAAAACTCAAAAGAAAATTTTATTAATTTTTTTTTTATTTTTAACATTTTCAGATACGTTACATAATAAACATTCATGAGAAAATATATTCATATATTATTATTATAATTATTAATATGATCGACTCCATAAGATAACATTATCATAGGTACCTTTTAACATCGCTGACTACACGTGTGTAAAGTGTGACGTCATTTGACAGTTATGCGCTCCACTCTTCCATACATTTTGTATGGAATCATTTCCAGAAAAAAAATTGTTTCGTAGAGAAACAAAAAAAATAGGATTATTGCTTATCATTGTACTGAAAATAAACAGGGGCAAAAAACATCTTAAAAACGTTGTTTATGGTTAAAAAAAAATTAAACAAAAAACCCAATTTCATTAGTATGGGATTTAAAATGTCAAGATAGCTTCGTGGGGCGCGGATACATTGACTTTACACCCGTATTATCAACATCATCATATTATACCATAGTTAATAAACATACAACAATAATTAAAATATGTAACATACTACAACTTATATGTTTTTGAGATTCAAGATTTAATTTCATTGAGTCAAAATAGACATATAATATCCACAATATAAGGCGTCTTTCTAAGGAAACTTGTAAGAATTCCGCTTAAGCCACCATTTTCCCACGTGGCCTGTTAAGTTTCATTTTCTCCCATTTTCGGCTTTATAATATAGGACAAATCCTGTTACGATTGAACTAAAATATTTCCGAGTATATCTGAGGTTTCAGATATATAACCTCGTTTTGATTCCCAGTCAGGTCAAAATTTATCTATGGGACACAGAAATTTCTACTTGATTTGAAAAAATCGCCTCTGGCAACAAATTTTAAATACATAGAAGTATAGAAAAATTATGATTTAATTATTTATATTTTTTTTCACACATAACCGAATTTGACCTTCATTAAAATAAGCATTCGTACACGAGATTTTCGATTATAAAGTCATGATTTAATTCCAAAAACTTCAAACAAAAATATTTGATATAGAAAATATTAACAAATTACAGGCAGACGAATAATGCTATAGCCATCTAAAAAAAATACATTTTGAATCTCTCAACAAAAATAAATACACATACCTACATTCATTTTACATTTCAAAAATAAACTATTTTTACGTGACCAATCTTGATTTGAGAAATTGGAAACATTCTTGGCGACAATAAAGAGGTCCAGCGTTTAACTCCCGGTTAGGTCAGAGTTTTACCTGGAGTTGGCCTGTCTCAGATTGGACGGGACTGGTAAAATTACCTCAGGCAGTAAGTTCCAAATACGTATTACTGACACCTTTGTGTAGAAAAGTTTAAATTTATTTATTTATGATTTCCAATTGTTAAAATGCAGCAACTTCACAGCATTGTTAAAAAGATCATTCTTAAAAACAAGAAAAAAGAAAGAATGTCATAACAATCTTTCTTCGTAAAATTGTATTCCTAAATAAATGAAAAAAAAAATAGGTTGAAGAGTTATGAACTAAAATAAAAAAAATTACTATACACATAAAAAAATATAGAAAACATCTTTTTCTAAGAATATTCATTTGATCATAATTTACATAAACCTATAGATATATTTTGCAAACTGACAGAAATGAAAGCATCAACTATTTAAAAAAAAAAAAAACAACCCAAAATGTCCAATCAAATTGTGACGTTTAAGTACTAAAATAATTATGAAATCAAGAAATTTAATAAAAAATTAATATGTAAACATCACATAAGATCAAGTAAAGTTTACTTTGTCTTTTGAAATTTGTATTGTAATAAAATTTGGAGGTTATTTACAAATTTTCTATAAAAAAATGAAAATTTTGAGAGGTTATATTGAACTTAAGTAAGTCAACTGCTCGTATATTGTGAAAGTGATTTTAGGCATTGAAAATTAATTTTCCAATCGTGAAATAAATATAAGCACAATATACAAACAAATCTTTCCTTATTTTAAAACATTAAAATATAAAAACTTAAAAAAAAAATCCTTTCAATCGTCTGTAAAATAAGACAAACAAAAATGATTAAGATTCTTACGATAACTGGTTTACGAAGACAATACTTCTTTTTCTGCTAGTTACCGACACTCAATATTTTATTGTATCAATACGTTCATAAAAAAAATAGTTAGTAATAAATTAATATATAGACAGACACGTTTAACATAACCTAATACTGGTTTTAATAATGCAACGTTATAATACTTGGTATTATAATATAGAGAAACGATTGATAAATCTTTTAGAATATTATAATATCTTTAACAGTTCATCTAAAAACAGTTCAATCAGAGAAAATAGATTTCAAAATAATGAATATCAAAATAGATTGAATTCGACTACATATTTTACAAAAATCGTATATTAACAGCAGTCTGTTTTCAGTTTTTTAGAAAATACTTCATGTTCCTGTGTGTATATCTGATAAATAAAGCGAGTTCATTTAAATATTGTATCAAATGTTGTATTTTACTAAAATCAGACTTGGTTATAATGAAACATTGTCTAGTACATTTTATATTTATGGAGATAAACGAAAGAGAAAGATTAGTTATATTGTAAACTTTGTAACTTAATAAACTTTTTATCTGTATTTTTATATAAAATAATCATTTTAAATAAATTTTAAGGAATAATATGTAAATAGTTGTCGAATAAATTTATCAAAATAGGAATGTCTGTTATATATTTTCACATCAATATCAGTATATAAAATAGTATAGCGTAGATAGTATTGAAGTTAGAAACACACTAATAATTCTATTGTAAGAATAACTATTAAAAATATACCTAATACACAATAGTTAACATTAAAACCTGTTTCATATACACAGCAATGTTGATTTTTGGATAAGATCCTGAATAGTGTAAGATAGCATTTTGACTTTAAAAGATGTCGAGCCTGAAATTTTTATTCATACTTATTGAGAAGCAACATTTGATAGTAAGGAAATAGTAATCACTTTTGCAATGTAAGAGAGTCCTTTAAGCCGACCCAAAGGAGGTTGTCAGCCATAATTTTCTGGTGAGACTGTTGTTCTCAATCCCTTATCCAAAAGTCTTTCATACCAAATAACATTACAACATACGAACACTTGTGTAAAAAAAAAATCAACACATTTTTCTTATTATTTTTCAAACAAATTAGTTAAAAAAGATTTTGTATGATGATAATAATACACAAATTGTGAAGTGTTTGTTCATCATAATTAGGTATGAAAAAAGTAGTTTCTTGCAAAATACCAAAATTTCAGTACTGAGGTTTTTCAAAGTCAAATACAATCCCATGCTATTTGTGGGTTTAACCGATTATTGTACTGAATAATAGTAGTAAAAAAATAAATATTATTATTTATTAAAAAAAAAATGCAATATATAGTGCTGCGTCGCATCCAATGGCACTCTTGTTGATTTTTTATACAAACTAGCGATTCCCAAACTTGATTAATTATGCTTTGGGATATTTCACAGCGCGTGCTTTGGGAATCACTGATGAATTACAAGTTCTTTGGAATATTTAATTTCACGAAGTGTTAACCGTCAATTCCATAGAATGCACACAAAGGTGATATTAGATTATCATAGTGATTAAATAAAAAATAATGAGAGGGAGAGAAATGTCACAAGCAAGTATTCCTGGTACAAAACGCTAACCATCTTGCAAGTGGTATCTTCGGGGGCACAATGTCACATAAGACGTTTTTAACGGAAAATAATTCCATAGAAATACTTCAAATTTAATTGTGTTTATGCAAAGAGTAAACATATTTTAGCTGTAAATTAGAACAATATGTTTCCAAGGCTATATATATTCTATTAGGATGACCATAAAATCAAGTTTATTTTTAACAGTGTCAAATACCCTATTCGGAATATTGTAGCATAATTATGACAAAATTGCTTTTGTTTCAATCTCAAAGATCAACTTTTCTTTACGAATGGACGCACGATTACGCTAAGAATAAATTAAGAACATAATACGATAAAACAATTGATATGAGTGAGGGTTTTTCCGAAATGTAAAATTTGTATTATGACATTTTGGTAAGACATTTACACGGGTTTGCGCAGTATTTATAGAGAATGTAAGCGTTTAGTTAAATACATTAATTGAAACGATAAAACTATTTCTAAGACTCGAGTCCCCTGTGCTTCCTCTTCATCCTGGCGTAGGGTCCAACATCTGGATCGAAAATGAAATCGTATAAAACAGCCGACCACGAGTGGTGCTGCGGAAGATTGTCGTAGAACTCTGGAGCGATTCTCTTTACCTGAAATGAGCAATTCCATTGTAGTATCACAATTTGTTTTTTGCACTTTAAATAAATATACAATAACCCCAATTCCCTAAAATCCCAATCTGCTAAAATTCAGCATCAACTAAAATTTTGAATCGCGCAGGCAATGACGAGTGATTTCAACCAATCCGAGCGATATTGGTTAAGAAATCGATCAAAGTGAATATAGCTACAAGTTATTTCAAACTAATTATTTTCCCATGTCAAAATTAATATCATGGCCGCCAAATTTCCTTTTTCTCTAACAAATTTATCTTGATCAAGCAATATAACCACTATTAACATATCTTTTATTTATTCTTTACTGTATATTTATTTATGATATGCACGGCCTACGCCTTTTACATGTTATACATTAAATAATGTCGTACAAAATCAGAAAAAAAAAATAATATTACACCAATAACGGTTTTGTTAAAAAATATAAATCTTAGAGAATTGAATGAAATTGTAGTTCCAAAAATGGTCAAGACAAACACAGTAGAATATCGAAGACAACAATGTTTTAGTTGTATAATAGAAATTTTGGAAAAATAATGGGTTTGAAATTTTGAAATCAGTCAAGATATAAAACAATACAACATTCACAAAGAACTTACATTCACAGAAGAAATATCGAATTAAAACAATATCATTGAGCCAGTCAATGGCAGAAAGACAATAGGGACGTCAAACACAAAGATAAAAAAAAAACTATGTCAACATTCGGCAAGCTATGTTTGAAACAACATTAAAGGAGACCAGGACTGAAATCAAAATGCAGTCCTTTAGAAAAATGTACAGAAAGATAATTAATCCTAAATATAATTCTACACATAGCGGTACTTAAAAAGTATTCAACACAAAAGATACGACATATTGAAAGTATAATAAACAACACACAAAATTTGACATAAAAAAGACATCACAGAATCAACATACAGAGGGCGAGCAAGTTGCGGTCTTTAACAACTAACCCAAATGATGAAAACAAGAGCATAATAAATTTTTTTACTGAAAATAATAAATTATTTTGTTTTTATTGTTGTTTTTAAGAGAGGTGTCTGAAAAAAAAATTGACACGAGTAGTTTTGACACAAAAGCGATTTCTCAAAAATTTTAGCGGATCTGTCTAAGGTGCCGCTTAAATTGATCAAATAGAGGGTCATTTTAGAGGAATTATGATAATTTATTGGAACAGTCAGTTAAAATTTACTTTTTTCATATTTTTCTTTTGGCAGATTCTAAGCTTTAGCGTATCTGATATGGAATCGGGATGTTAGTAACATAAAGGGAGCCATGGAAAATGCATGCCGTGTAATGGCTAGAACAAGTGTTATCTTGCCGAATCACAATTAGCTAAGAAGGGCTGATCAGGGTTAGAAGGGAAACCCTCATAATGTGTTCTGCTCTTTCGAAGCAGGGCTGAAGCTGAACATGGTGCGGGAGGAGGTAGTGGAACTTAATGCCCAAAGAGATTACCTCCTACCCAACCAGAACCGGCCAATTTGAGAAAAAGTTTCAACTGATATAATTTCATATCACAATCATTGGCAGACATTTTTTCCAACCAAAGATTTTGTTTGGTCAGGTCAGAATCTTTAGTTCTAGGTCGACAACTTGTAAAAGATAGTGTATTAGATCAAAGTTATACCTCTGGTAATCTGCTGCCAGGAACTGCTGGAAAGTCGTGATGCTCATTGTGATATCCGACATTGAAAGTGATCCAATTCAGGGGTCCATAGTAGGAGTAGGTCTCGAAGCCCTTCCTGAACATGTAGTGCTCCGATATGAAATGTCCAGCCACAGGATGAAGGCCCATGGCCATCAGAGAACCAAACACCAGATAGCACAGCACTCGTACACCTGAATAAAATTAAGGAATAAATAAATTGACACTTTTCTATACCAAGGTGTCAGTGGAACTTTTCCAGTCAAGCGATCCCGTCTAACTTGAGACAGGCCAACCCCAGGTAGAAATTTCAAGTGAAACTTTGAAAAACTCTGACCCGACCGGGAATCGAAACCGGGACCTCATTATCTAAAGTCTATGCCACTAGGCTACCGAGGTCGGTCGGTCAGAAGGTATATTATTGCTGGAGAATAAGTTTTAAACAAAGATGATTGCACTTTCACAATATCTACACAAGCTCGAATGCCTTCGTCAGAAGCTATGAGTTCACACGGTAGGTATGGTTATTTTTTTTCATATTCGATTTCAAACAGAAGGTGGGTCAATCAACGGTACCGACCATATTTAAACGACACAAGTCTTTCTTTAGTTTGAAAGATGTCAAGAGTGTATTATTCACTTCGGATGAGCACAAATTCATATAAAAAAAAGTAAGCCGGTTGCACATACGGAAGATTTTTATTTGTATAGCAGCAGTTATCACACAGCGATGGATCCATAGCAAAACAAGAATAATTCTGTAAGACAAGTTACTGAGATATTTAAAAATTGTGTTGATAAACTTAGAAACAATAAAAAAAGTTATTTAGTAACTTTTGGATAATCTATAAACAGTTTCAAAAATGTACTTATTCGATTGGAAAATTCAAACTTACCAAAGAAACTAAACACATTGTGCTGTATAAAATATGAGCAACACAACACACACACACACAATACATTTTAATTCATTTGTTCAGTATTTATTTAAAAAGGAGCGGTGTATGATTTGATGCAGTACACAAGAGGTGTGTACGGTTTGATGTACAGTCTATGTATATGTTGAGACGTAAAACTGCAAAAAATGTACAGAACATTGCCAACAAAATTCATGAGTAACTCACCACAAAAATACACTACGAAGGCATCGAAGACGAGTTGAATGGAGAGGTTGACATACTCCCAGTAACCCGGCGGTTTAGGATACACCACCAGAGGTCGGATGGCATAAAAGAGTGGCTGGAGAATCACCCAACAGAACTTCCCAAACGTGTTGCAAAACAACTTGGCTTCCAGCAGGGTGGGAAGATCCGTGTCGATCACTTCGTCACCTTGGTACTGGAAATACAGAAACAGGAAATAGTATAGTCTCAGTAACAATAATAATAAGAATGTGCCTAGGGTTTTATAATTTTAATTAGCGGCATAGTAGAAGCGGTTGGTAGCCTGGCGGTTACCATGCCGGCTTTTGCACTAGAGCTCGAGGGTTCGATCCCAGGTGTCGACCATCTTCTTCTTTCATGACACAAGCTTTAAGTGGCTTACTATGAAAGAGTCAAAGAGTGTATTTGTGTTCGCTTTGTGTGAGCACAGATTCATTTAAAAAAAAAACATTTATATTTTTGAGTAAGCTTTTCTTCATTCATTACATTATACCTTCTTTTTTGTTATCATGATGTGGATAAGCTTGCCTCAACACAGGTCTATACCTAGTGAGGTGGTAGGTACATTGTTTTTTTGTAAATTTTAGTGTTTTAAAAATGTTCTTTTATTTTTTTTAAATCCATGATTGGACAATCAAAATTTGAAACATCAATATTGTGACTTTAGAATATTTTAGATAGGTAATTGCACTTTGGGGTACAAATATCGATAAGTATAGGTAGGTATATCAAAATATCAATATTTCTTAGTCTGCATAAATCAATATATTTCAAAACTTAATAATATATTTAATATACCTAATACATTTTTTTCCGTTTGCCCATCCCTAGTATATGTGCTAATTAAAATGCACACAGAGTTAGGCTTAAGTGTTAATTTCAACAAAATAAAGTGTGATACACCAAATTTTTACTCATCTAGGTATAACGACAAATTGTATTTATTTATTAGGCCTACTGCCTCCAAGGAGGTTGCTGTCACTGCGTCGCATAGTGGAACTTTTGTGACTTTTCTGTGGATTTGGCTGGCGTTCAACTCTTTGATTCAATCTGGGCACATCAAGAATTTTCCCCAGATTTTTTCGTCTATTATGCATCATTGGTAAGCATTCACACAGGAGATGCATTGGGGTCTCGAGTGATTCCCCACACATCCTGCACATGCCAGAGTCCAGTATCCCTATGGAGCACATGTGCTTGTTCAGCCTGCAGTGCCCAGTTAGGGACCTCGTAAGGGACAATAGGTTCCTTACGGATTTTTTTTCGTAGGCGTTGATTCACCTTGGGATTCAGTCAGATAAACTGTAGGTTGTACATTGACTGGCAAAGTAAGAATTTTTGTTTAAATAGTGTAACCAATAAGATAATAAGTATTATAAAACTTACCCTATGGTGTTCTAAATGATATTTCTTGAATGTGATGGATATGGGGAAGCCTATGGGTAAATTGGCAAAGAAACCAAACAGTCTGTTGTGCATGGGTCGGGCGTGGCCGAATGCTAAATTATGAGATATTTCGTGAATTGCTGAAAACAAAATAATTTTAAACAATATTAAAATGGATGAACATGCATAATTATTGAATGTAGGAAAAACAACAATTGGAAGTATAATGTCAAATATAATAATTGGTTATTTTCGTCTGTAAATTGGTATTTTCATTGAAACATCAAACAATCCCTAGCAAAATATTTTTCATAATTATAATTTTCATCCGTAGTTGCTATGAAGGTATCCGCGAGAAATATTATATCGAAGAAATACATTGTGATACTTGATCAGAAGTTACAACTGTTGCTATGGTAAGACATGTCAAATTGTTCTCTTATAATTGGGGCTCATGACTTATAGGATAATAAAAAAAAAATTCACTTAAAGTGAACACAAATACACTACTTGACTCTTTCACAGTAAGCTACTTAAAGCTTGTGTCGTGAAAGAGGAAGATGGTCGGCACTTCAAACCCATGACCTCCGCACGAAACAGTGCGAAAGCCGGCATAGTAACCGCTACTCTACCAACCACTTCAATTAATCATCCCTTTCTATGGCTGTTGTCCAGAGAGGTTTTGCTGCTAATTTTACATGCAAATAAAAAAATTGCCACATCAAATTGGGGAACAATTTAGTAATGAAGACGCTTACATAATTTATATACTGTTCTAGCTTTCTCAATAAACATTGTTCTGTCTTTACTACGAATATTGAACTCGATTTTGTATTAATTAGGTACATATTTAACCAATGTTGATTGGGTAATTTAAATAATTTAATACAAAATTTAAGTCCAACAGATGCATCTGTTTTAAACCATGTTTACAGGTCACACTTTGACAATCGCATCAACTATCAAACACGGACAGTTAAATATGTCAAACGCCAATTTAAATTCAAAAATAGAAAAGGATTATATTGTCAAAAGCACTAATAAGGTTACCCACATTTAGTTTTCTTAAATTTTCTAATGTTCGCTCAACTTTATTCATTTTTTCTTTCATCCAAGGACCTTCACCTGACAATGGCGAGCACATCAACAGAAGGAATAGCGAAATTGTTTCAGTCGTTAATGCGTGATGCCACGACCAAGGGATATACAGCTCCAATTTTACATATTAGACTAGCTTTCCCGACAGACGTTGTCCTGTAGTCTTTACTATGAATATTGATTTCAAATTTGTTTATATAAAAATAAGTTTGAATGTTAAAAAGTTATAACTGAAAGCTCTAAAAATTGAACCAAAAATCTGCATAACAATATTTTTTATGTCAACGGTTGTCAGGTTAACAATAATTTTGTTGTTATAGAAATTTTCATAGATGGCGTTTGTGTCGCAGGAAATCCGTTCCATACTAACTTTAATACTATATTTTATATCTATTATTTCTTATGCATTTCTCAACTTTTTAATAGCTATTCTGTTATCCGGAGTGGAGAAGAATCCAATATATCAAACATCGGAAGAATCTGTTCAGCTTATCTCGAGTTATAAGTATTATAAGATATAGAGATAGTTGTTAGGTATATTATGTCTTTCGTAAGCTACTTCCAGAAGCTAGACTTAACCCATACAATTCTATGATCAAAATATGAAATTGTCATTTAAAGAAGTATCCCTCTGCTGATAATAACCAAAAACTTTACTAAAAAAAACCTCATGAAAAAAAATGTAGGTAATTAATTAAACCAAAACTGAAGTAGTGTGACCAATGACATTATAACAGGCTTGTTTGTTTCGTATGCTTTGTATAAGGGAGAGTTCAGAAAGACAGCAAACAGGACAAATCTCTAATGTTTGTGAAAACAAAAAGGGGCAGTCGACATACGCGCGAAATATACAGGGATTGCTCTGGAAAAACCATGTTTAATAATAATTAATAGTCTATGTATTAAAAAGGAATTTTATGACATTGTTGGGAGAGACGTAATTAATCATAATAATTTCTTATCACTGTATTTATAAAGAATAATTGATTAAACTCCTTAAGTACCTACGTTCCTGTTGTACCCAATCAATATTTTCAATACTCGTTAAATCGATAAGTAACAACTCGTACAGTTGTTGAACCGCTCGAAAAATAGGAATATCTAGAAACGGCTAACAAATAAATAAAATTAATTAAAACTATGCTATCTGCGTATTCCGTTAAGTAGATAGTGTAAAGTGTTTTTCTATTGCGGCAATATTTATAATGCCATTAGTTGCTTGATATCTAATACAGAGAAAATGATTGATTCTATTAAATCTGTCGCTGTACTATAATGCAGATAATTCTTAGTTTTTGAAGATGGTTATTATCGACTGTGGTTGTGAAAGCTGGCCACAAACAAAAAAAGAAGAATGTAGGTAGGTAGTATGAAACCGGTTGAGATCAAAGCTCTATGAAGAATATGTGGAAAGACTCAATGGAACATGGAAAAGAATGAGAATGAGAGAGAAGGAATGTGGTATGAAAGTAAGTGTTATTACAAAGATGAAAGTTAATAAGAAGTTGAGATGTTTTGGGCGTGTGAAAGAAAAGGTGCAAGAAGGTGTGGTGGACTGGGAATGGCGTGGATCGAACACATCCATTCCGTTCTCAAAGAAGGCCAAGTCAGAAAACAGGAAATAGGAGAGACTGTGTGAGAAACGGTGTGTCAGTGAAAGAAGCGAAATATATGTGCTTGGATAAAAAAAGAGTGGAGGTCCATTCTCTCTGCTTACCCCTTCCAGGACAAGGCGTGATGGGAAAAAAAAAATATCATTACCTGTTTCCCATCTCATTCCATTAATTAATGTAATGTTTGCATTAAAAAGTTGTTAGTATACCTTATAGAACAAAAACATATCAAGATCTAAGCCTGAAGGTACCTTAAAGCAAAGAAATCTGTAAGCATTGAGATGTAAATTCCTGCCTGGGCATGAGATTTTTTCAACTTTTATAAGAGGACACGAGTTAAAATTATCAACAACAAGATTCTCTTCAAATCCCCGGAAACACTTCTTGACCAACAGAGCTGTCAGTGCTTAGAATCAGTTGCCGGAGTCAGTGGTGCTTGCTCCCACCATCAACACCTTCAAAAATAGACTGGATGGAAACACAACAACAACATAATTGGGATTTGGGTCCAAACAGCGAAAGGTGCCTACCCAATAAGAATAATAATAATGTGAATATTCCCATAGTAGGTTAGGGATGAGACGGACTTCATCCCATGTTTTTGTGAAAAATCAGACTTCACAACACATTTGTGAAGGATGTCAAATAAATGATGGCTGTAAAATTGGCAACAGTACTGATGCGGTATGTGTGTGTGTATACATCCATTTTAAACAACAGAACTCACACACACACACCACTACGTGGATGTGTTTTGAGCTATTCTAAAACATATTGTTAACAACATAACCGTCAAAGTAATTACATGCATTTTTTCAGGCTACTTGAAATATATTATTATCAACATATTATTATTAAACGTGATATAAATATTAGGGTTCAAAACACTAAAATTATTTGAGTGTTCTGTTCAATTACTAAATGAACGAACTGAGGCTAATAGCCGATAACGGCCCACAGTCTATCAATCAATTTGTATCATATCTAGAGATCACCTACATATCGTTAGATCATATCTGGAGAATCATTGTTATTGTTATAAATCATTCCCGTCTTTGTCTATTCTTATATGGTATCAACATGGGTCATGACGTAGAAGAATTTCATTCTCCTCACACTGAGTCAAAAGAGTCTAGTTACAAAATTCTCTTTCCAGTCATTTTACTAACCTAGGCGGATAATTATTTTTAGCCAGGAGAATGGGACATGGAATAGTTAAATCTATATGACTCGAGATCGGCTGAACAGATTTTTATCATGCTTGGTTTATTGGATTCTTCTCCACTCCGGATAACAGAATAACTAATAAAAAATCGAAAAATGGATAGCAAATAATATAAAATATAATATTAAAGTGGAACGAATTTCGATACAACAATGCCATCTGTGAAAAATTCTATAGAAACACAATTTTCATTTACCTGACAATCATTGACATTAAAAATATTGACACACAGATTTTGATGAATTTTTTTCTAATTTTTTAACATTGTAGCGTCGAATATAAAAAGAATTTGATTAGGTACCTCAAATTTTTATAAAATTTACGTGTCAACTCGACATTTTTAACATATAGCCGAATCACTCGAAAACAAGTGCAGTGCTTAAAAAAAAAATTGTAGCGCATTTTATTATAAATTAAAATGCGAAAAGTGAATAAATATAATTTTGAAATTAAATTGTTGTTTGACACAAACTGTCAGTTGTTTAATAGTTGGTGCGATTGACAGAATTCGGATGGAAAATATGTGGTTTCATAACAGATGCATCCGTCTGAATGACATTGGTAAAGTCATTTTTATCATTCTTTCAAATTCTTATTCAATATTCATAGTTAGATCAAAGGACAACGTCTGTCGGCAGAGCTAGTTTATTATAAAGTAGGCACTTATCTATTTGAAAAAAAATATAAAAAAGAGTTGCTAAAACAGTAAGATGAATTACAGATCCATATATTATTACCTTCCGACATGGAAATAAACAAATGAAACACATTTTCAATGCTGTGATTACAAATATTATATATTTATATAATATTTGTATGAAAATATTGTATTGAAAGCAACAAGAATTGCTTTAAATCACACTTCCCCAACCTTATTTTGTCCATCATAAAAGTAAAATTTAGAAGCAGTTAATGCCAGAATTATAGCAGCCAAACCTGTAGGACGAAAGGCATAGAAGAGTCATTATTGTTTGATAGTTTTATAAATCAGTAATATCCCTTCTCTAGCTAATAAGAAATTGGAATTTCATTGGTTTTAAGGGGTTGTTTTCTGTGAGTCTTGCCCACAAGGGGGTATCATCGCCCACATTGGAAACCTATGATCTAAAGTATTAATTGAATGAATTGTTAAGAGACAAGTGTTCAATCTTGCAGGTGAGTCCCACTCGATAACACTTTTAACAGATAACAATTTCGCAATCTAGATTGATTTTATAAATTCAACAAGCACTTCAAAAAGCATTAACAACATTGAGAAATCAAAAACTAGTAGATAAGTAGATAAATACACACAAATAAAATAATAAGTAAATGTAAAAAGTAATAAAAGTTTTCATTCCAGCGAGTCTTTTCCCACCTGAAAAAAGGAGCAGTCGCTACTGAAAACTAGTTTAGATAGGATTCAAACCTACGACCTCTAATACGCTGTATGTACGAAAGCCGCCGATTGATACCACTGGACTACCGACTTACTATTTGGGACACATTAGCAATAAATATAATAAGATACATTTCTTTTGAGACTGACAATTCTGACCCTACCAGGAATCAAACCCGGGTTGCCTCGATAAGAAGTATGGGGCCTAAAACAACTGGGCTACCACCAAAGTTGTATGATAAACAAAAACAAAAAGGCTATCAAATTTCATAGAATTAGATTATTGATTATAATCCTCATTTATCTACCAATGGTACAGTTTAAAATAACATCTAAATAGATCTTTCAATTGTTCTATATCGCTCACATGATATTTTAACAAATGGTTACAATTAATTGTTGCATGTCGATTTATAAGAACGGGTATAGTTCATAGGTGTAGAGGAGCATGCAACACTTCACACATAAATCAATAGCGCATTATGATGTGATCATGCTATGGCAACAATGCTATACAATCAAAATATAAATTATTGAACAACAAAATACTTAGTTTTGTCAACATAATGCTAAAGAAAGTAATAGAAAGCATATAACTGTATATATATATAACACACAGGCAGTGAATGTGTTAGGAACATAAATTTTTATATATAACTACCTAGATGGAGTATTCCTATACCTTTTCATAGTAAAAAAGTGAAGCCGCATTGGCCAGCAATTTTGACAGTACGGTAGTCAAAACGGAATGTAAAAAATCATGTTAACATTTAATTTATAAAAAAAACTTAAAAATGATCAAATTGCACTTATTTCAAAGTAAAAATACAATTTGTTGCAAAAAATATTTATAAACATACACCATACCACATACTTTCGGGAACAAAACTGTCAAAAGTTGCAATATTTGGGCTTCACTTTTGAACGCGAGTCGGGATTCTAGGTTATTGTATAGAAATCTGTGGTTAAGAAAAAGACATGTGATACATGATTTTTTTTTTATGATTAATGGAAACCATGGAGCCATGGAAAAACTGATTGAAAGAATGACTGTCATTGAAAGAGATATTATCAGATACTTGGCGATTATTTTGATAAAATCATACAAAGCTTTCTTTGATCTTTACGAACACAAAAACATAATACAAATAAGTAAGATGATGACATTTTTATCGTTCAAAATAATAATAATTATCGAGACATGCAGTCATGTGAAAGGGACGGGACGTACGATAGGACAAAGAAGCACGAACTCACCTAACATAAGGGAGTGGTTGATGACCCCACCAAACATGTAGCCCACTAGAAATATGAACGGCCAACTTCTGTCCCTCATGACGAACATCATGACTATCTGTATCAGGACCATTCCTGTGACCACCCATTTGAAGTTTGGGTCGTAGCCAAATAGTTTTTTGATTTGTGGATATTTTCCTGAAACCATAAAAAAATACACATTTTACTAAAAAAGAGACTAAAAAAATAACAATTTTTTTTATAAAATGCAGTAGAGATGAGAGCTATACGAAGGATATGTGAAAAGTGGGACATGGAAAGGAATCAGAATATTAAAGTAGTATTTTTTTACTGGAACAGTTCCAATAATAAAAGAATTCTAACTCCCTATCTCGTTCGCACTTATTATGCTTATGGCAGGTAAAAAGAGGTAGTGATGTTTATCATTAGATGACTGCATGGATGCATTGAGTCATTCCTGTGAAAGTATAAAACAAAAGTATTATATATAGCATTATTTTTGTAATGTTTCTGGGATAAAAGTCAGGAGCTATTGTTTAAATAATTATAAAGCCCATCTTATGACTAATCATATGGAAACTATGAAACAATAAAAGGTACAATACCGAACTTTTTCTTAGAAAAAAAAGCACGAGTAGGTATTTTTAAATGATAACAATAGGTTTATTCACTGCAAAAAAATTAATAATAGGTTAAAGAATTAAGAAATGATTTTATAAAAAAATATATTAAAAATATCAATGCTTTAGAATTTGAACATTTACCTAACCTATGCCAGGTAGAATGATTTATTGCTCAGACTGCCTCGCAAAATAAATACTACTATAGTATAGAAGTGAGAGTTGTTACAAAGATGAAAGTTATTGAGTTCGGATGGCTAATAGAATAACAAAAAGATAGGCTGAAAGGAAAGGTGTAAGAAGGCATGGTCAACCTAGAAGGCAAGTCAAGAATCAAACACACACTTATTCAGTCATCAAGGAAGGCCAGGTCAGAGGCAATAGAGATGCGTTTGGATAGAAAAAAGTGAAAGTTCATTCTCTCAGCCGCAGGGATACAACGTGATTAACTTAATAAACCACATCCATACAAAGTGTGGATAGAAATTTCAACTGATAATTCAGCAAGTCCTTAACATACGAAACTGAAATGTATATTTTCTTGTATAATGAACTTAAAATTTAAAAGTTTAGCTACTTAAGGATGCATTTTAAAGTTTTTTTTTTTTCTGACTCATCTTCTCAAATTTTTCTCGGTCTATAACTCAAAAAATTCAATATTTATTTATTTATTTAGATTTTATTTATATTTATTTAGATTCGTTTATTCAGAATATCCTAAAAGAAAAAGAATGCTCCGACAACTATGCAGGTATTATATTACCACACATTGTGACAGTATAAATAATTAAATATAATTACTAAAATATTGTTTTGTTATATAATAAAAACAAAATGCTTTTAATGTAACTTTTAGTACAAAGGCATGAATGAATATTAATAAATCACCATTATTTGTTTACAATACTGTTATGTTTTATTGTATTGTTTTGTAGACCAAGTAACAATGATATAATTATTACTAATTTTAGTATTACAGTCTACATCACATCAATTATTGTAAATGACAATGAATGATTACAGATGGGTGACGGTGGTATAGCTGATTTTATATTCTCGTAACGATGAAAAGAGGTATGTATGTATCAAAAATCTTTCTGTTTTATTATACTTTCTGACGAAACTCACGACTGAAACTTTACAGTTTTTTTTCTTTCTACCTTACGTTGTCACGCGACCACTGCATATAGACATTGTACAAAGTCTATATGCAGTGGTCGCCCAGTCGTCAAATTTCAACAACTGCTAGTATTTTTTAAAATGATAAGCGACTTTATGATGTGTTAATCGTATTTTTACCTCAGAAACAGCAATAAAACCTCGTTATCAAAGCGCTGAAAGTTTTTTGATGTTTGCCCTACGTACGATATGATTTTTTTTTTACAAAGCTGCAATATTAAACACGAATTATCCATTGTAAAAAGTGTCCGCCCTTATAAAACCGACATAGAGTATACAGATAACCCAAGTGAGAGATAGTGGATACATCAACATCAACACACCACTTGAAATACAGTGGAACTTATGATATACAGTGGACTCTCGATAAGTAGTAACATCAATAAACCGATATTGTTTCTAGTCCCGATTCAAGCCTATTTTGCCCTGTGTATTTTCACCTCAATAGACCTTTAAAGGATGACGTCATCTGACATTAGGCTGGATGCAAAATGGCGGCCATGGCGACACACACACACACACACACACCACACATACACAAACCATAGTGATGGGTTTATGTATAAACACACTCATACCAACTCTTAAAACTTTTTGTTTATGTGGCCGTTAATGGTCTATAGCAGGGGTCTCCAAACTTTCCAGCCTTAGGGCCATACTGATTACTCCAGTAAGTTCCGAGGGCCAAAACCATATTATCATTGTTGCAGTGGTAAAAAGTGAAATAGTCCACTGATGAAAAAAAAAGTCCGAAAAAGTACGCAACGTTTAAAAAAGGCTGCAAATCGGACTAAAGTCCGCAAAACGGCAACTCTGCATATTATTAATTTTCCTGTCATTATCTGTAATTTCTAGATTAGTCGTAGAGTACGAGCCATGAGGAGTAACGTGACACGACAGAATGAAGTATACAAAAAATGTTTACAGATCTAAATTAACTGATGACTACCTTAAATCTCTTTTAATAATTGGTACAAGTAAATTTAGTCCACAACTACAAACTATTGAGGTGGTTATTTTGAGGTGGTTGATAGACCAGCGCCAGCGGTTACGACGCCGGCTTTCGCACTGTTTCGTGCGGAGGTCGTGGATTCGAATCCCGGCCGTGTCGACCATTTTCCGCTTTCACGACACAAGCATTTGCTTACTGTGAAAGATGTCAAAAGTGTATTTGTGTTCACTTCGAGTGAGCACAGATTCATTTTTATAAAAAAAAAAAAAAATTGTCAGTGGAAAATCTCAATTACATAAATCTCATTAGTATTTCATATGTCATTATGCTTGTTATAAGTTATGTTTTTATTTAAAATGTATAAAATGTTAGTTGGATTCATTTCAATAAATTGTTAGTTATTATATACCTACTGAAGTTAAATTTTCTGCATATTATACATGTATTTACTCATTACAGTTCTGTGTTTCTTTATCCAACTTATCACAAAAACAATAACAATAAGCCTACAACAATGTTATGAGTAGTTAGCCCATGACCATATCAATGTAGATGTCATATTAATAATTATTCAACATAAAATTAGAATACTTCAGTAAACTAAATTTAATTTGCTATGAAAAATATGTTCTCTAAAAGGAGTTTTCAAGTATGCTAGCTCTCCGCGGGCCGGACAAAATCTGTCCTCGGGCCGGATGTGGCCCTCGGGCCGTAGTTTGGAGACCCCTGGTCTATAGGACACTTAAAGGTGTGGCGATCCTGTTCATGACGACATCATCAACCAATAGCGTTCCTTCAAGATGTCGTCATCCAGTAGCAGCCTGCCACATCGTACAAGGCAGCACACTAACCATCAGTCACCATCAAGTCTTCACCAAATCCGCATACAGTCAACACGCACCTTCTACCTCGCGACGCGTATCGCGGTGCGCCACTCGGCGCCCGCTCAATAGTATTTTCTGTATTCTGTAATAACATGTTATTTCTACAATAAACCGATCCACCATACAAAACCTGTGGTTTCTCACTCTACCAACCACCCAATACCTATAGTGGTGACCCCGATGTGATTTGAACACGCAACCAACCTTCTGAAGCGCTGTCCTGCCGAAAGGATAGACCCCACGCCCAACATGGAAATCTAAAAAGTGGGTATACATACAGTAGAGTGTCTCACACCAAGTGAGAATACAAACAGTGCTTACGACCGAGACAAATAAAAAAAAAACCCGACATAGCAGCCATCGCAACAGACTGGCCCACCATAGAGCCAGAGCTGGAAAATAGAGTAGGTACCTATATTTTCTTGATCATTGATATGATCACCAAGGAAATAACAACGAGGAAGATCTGTCCGCCCGCCCAATAATTATTAGTTCTTGCTTGTTATTGTTTCCATGGTGCCCAATATCAGCCATAAAAGAAAGTATACACCATTTTTAGATTCGTCTCTATGTTCGTTTAGTCTAAAAGCACCCTTAGAGATGCTATTTTCTAGTAGATGAGCCTAACTGCCTCGTGGGAACTCCACCTTTATGAACCAAACTCCAAACCTCCAGCGGTTCTATGAGTCAAACTGTTTTGTCATGAAATCGCTATTTATGCGCATTATTCCTGAGTTGTTAATGGGTCATTGCGAAAAAATGCTTACATATTTTTGTGTTATGAAAACACAATTTTAATTCACTAAATGTTTTTTCATCAACATTGTGATATTTTATCATTTTAACTTATTAAATAAGTGATATTGTAAAGTTCTTTTTTATTTCAATCTCATTAAAACACAATTTTATTTATACTAGTGGTTGACAGGGCTCGAAATTCGACCATAACTAATTTAAATTATAAATTTGAACATTATTAAGGTTCCATTGTCAAAGACTGAGCGAGAGGTATTCCAAAAAATTCTTTCAAAAACAATGACATGGATATATCAAATTTGTAATGTTAATATGTAGAAAGTATGGATCATTGGAGGGAGGGTGCGGCCCGCGTAACTTTTAAAATATATGAATGAGGCCCAATGAAAAAAAAAGGTTGAGTACCATTGCCCTAGACAATGATAAAACTTTTTGTTTTGTTTTATAAATGTAATTATCTATATTTCTTTTAATCATTTTTCAAGTTCTTCCATATTAGGTATATGTTGTGAAGTTCCCCACACAAAGAATTTCAGTTAACCTATGAGTCGAAATATACTGGGGTCTGACGGGTTGCAACTATATCATTTGTCACTCACATGAAGTAATGTTTAGACTTATTAATATCTTTTTGTTTACAATTCACAGTTACATCGAAAGATTTGGATTTTGGTGTAAATCACAGTCTAGAGAGTGGATTGCCATATTCAAAAAAGAATTTTCATGAAAATTTTACAGAGCAGAAAAATTCCATTATGAATCGATTTTGTGTGTACTAAAATTTACACGCGAATCATAGTTCGAGTCTAACAGCGACATGTTAGATGGTTACAAACTAAATTGAATGAGTCAACATTTTGAATAGTTGATAAGACACAATCAACTCTTTAATATTCCACACATGACTTTCGTACGAAATGAGTTTATACAATATTCAACCAGGCATCCACTCACATATTATCCTAGAAACAAATTTGGCTTATGAAATATTACTTACTTTATTACGTAAGTTCATTAAATAATCTAACAGTCCGAGTGGTTCATGGTTCATAATTGAGTTTATAAATAAATTAACTATCTCCTACATAAAAGTAATGACCAGCACAACTTAATGTTGGTAGCCTAGTGAAGAGTACAATTTTTCAACAGAAAATTGAGGATTATGGGTTCGAATTCTGAAGCCAACTAGGTATCTTCCCCTGTTATAATATAAGCTTGTTTACTGTGAAAATTTTGAAAAGTGTAAAATTCAAGAACTTTATTATTTTACAGCAACGACAGCATACAAAGGTCAATGGAGTGACAAATTTTAGATGAAAGTCTTAGAGATATAATGAGAAACTAAGATATCAGACGACGGACAAGAGTTGCAGATGCCATAGTCCGCGTTGCACAACAGAAGTGGCAAGACAGCAAAAGGAGAAATGGGCTCCTAGAATATTAAAATGGCGCCCATACGAAACCAAGAGGCCAATAGGGAGACCCCAAAAAGATGGGTTGACCATGTGATTTCAATTGTACTTGGTCGAGAATGGCGTAAGACAGAGAAGGGTGAAAAATTTTAAAAGCAGTCTACTAGATCTAGCATTGGAGAATCAGCTAGAAAGTAAAAGAACAGCAACTTTTAATAACAAGTGGAGTATCTGAAGACACTGTAGTCTATGAAACCAGACAATAAGAGTCTACATACAATACACCACTCAGGCAACAAGAGCCCTCCACCGCGCTTCATTTTGCGCGACTATAGTTAGTCACTTTCTCCCACATCTCAAACCCCTTAGCTCTGTTTCGAAGTAACAAAACACGGTGATAATAATTGATATAACTGGAGATGTTTTGTCTAGATTCTCAACTTATCTGCATATCTAACTGAATTACCTATGCCATTTTTATTTCTTATCACCACAACTGAGGATTTTGTTGATAAACCGATATATCTAAAAGGTAACTTTTATCTGACTTCCTAAAATACATTCTTATGCTTATCTATATACTTCCTATCCGATACGCCTTTAATAAATTTTTTTTATAACAACTTCTTCCTCTTTTTATAGATCTAAATCTATTTAGTCACGTCGTCTTATTTCAAGTTCCTGTGACCTCTAATTGTGGGAGTCCTGTTGGCCGACAACCCTTTTTAACAACCAGCATTATCTAGACATAATTAGAAAAATGGTCACAAGAATCTAGACATAATAAGAACGTTGTGCACCAACAAAGCCAATAGGTAATAAAGATGAGACATTAACAAAAATGGATATAGTCATACCCTGGCGCCAAATACATGACAGCAGTCGCAGTCTTTAAATTTGGTTGCTCTCTTGTTCTCAATAATTTCCAACTTTTATCTCTATATTTCATTAATTATTAAATATCTACTTGTTGCATACAAGAGATTTTTCGACATCTTGAACATGTTGAGAATTCTCATGATTAGGAGTTTCGGAGACTTAAACATTACCACCTAATGGCGAACGTTGTTAACGTAAAGTGATCACACTAAGCCAGCCTTCGAAGTAACAGTAGAAGACGGTCGTAAGCCCGTAGTGGTTTGTTCCATTTGAAAATCGAACATCAGTAATGAATTGTTAAAGTCAATAGTTGTTAGATATTTTTTAAGACCAGCATTATTACCTAGCTAAGCCAAATCAGTCAGCTCAAGCTTCCATCCATATTCTAAATCAGTCTAAGTGGTTGGTAGTCTAGTGGTTCAGTCGGTGGAGGTCGTCAGTTCAACCCCGGGTGCCGACCATCTTTCTCTTTCATAACACAAGCTTTGCTTTCTGTGGAAGATGTCAAAAGTGTATTTAGCTTCACTTTGAAAGAGCACTCGCTTGTTCTAAAAAAAATTAAGCATGTGTTTTCATCACAGGTGCATTTTGTTTAAAAAAAACTATCACCATCCACCACAAATCCTATACGATTCACGTACAACTAAGGTTGCCAGCAAGGGCGTCGCCAAGGGGGGTAGGGGGGGCAGCTGCCAACTTTAATTCATGGATCAACTCAATTGCCTACAAAAATGTAGGCAATTCATATTTTCCTCATCCTCCATATAGAAAATAGCCTATGAATGGGTCAAATTGCCCCCGTCAAATTGTAGTATTCCCGTATCTAATGCTTTTGTAGAAAGAATCTTTAGCGTCATGGGAAAGGACAGAAGAAAGAAATCGTCTCGCTGTAAATACTTTTAAAAGTGAATTGTGCGTTTTTTTAATATTACTGCTAGTTGTACTGAATTTAAAGATGCCATCTCAGGCAATAAAACCTTAATAAAAGCAGTAACATCAAGTACTAAATATATGAAAAAGTAGGTTTATTTTTTTTCTCCATTTTGGCATTTTATTTGTATTAATTAAATTGTTAGATGGGATGAAAGATAAGAAAGTTGGTGGCCCAGCAGTTTCATATTGTAGGTTTGAGCACCAATTTTTTTTTCAAAGTTCGCACCAAAAGCTTTGGTTATTGTCAAAAATGTGAGTGTGTTAACAATTAACATATCTACCTATATGCAAAATGGCACAAATCATTGCATACGAAGTCACCCAAAGAAATAGGACATTTGGGAGAGTTAAAGAATAAACGTAACCAACTAAAAGACGAAGAATCGATTTGTTTCCTTTCCTCACAACTAAACTTTAAAAAAAAAATTAAATTGGTCTTTGATAAAAACTTGTAAAGCCCAAGTCACATTGTCGGTTTGTGCCTTTATTGTGAAAAAATATTTTTGGATAATTCACAAAATGGATTGAGTTGATCCATGAATTAAAGTAACATGCACCTGATAAAGCACAAGTGTTTATCCGTATTTGCTTTATTAATCCCCGGATCAATAACTGTGGGTTTTCCAGAAACTGATTGTGATTAGGTTTTTACGAAACTTCTAGGTAATGCATCATTAATACTTTATCTATATGCATACTATAAAAATAAACAGTCAATAAAAATGCAAACAAAAAATTATCATAAAAAATTGAAATTGGATGTATCCAAGTTATTTTAAGAACTAACTGTGATTCTAAACAATTCTTGAATAGCCCTTAACATACGCAATTTTTTTTTATTCAAATCCTGAAACCAATTTCCACAGATGAAATATATAGATAGATAATCTGAATCAAAATATTGGATTGATTTCCTGCTAGCATTTCCAATTCTTCTCCGAATAAATCTCTTCTAACTTAAAATAAATAATTTTTTAATCAGTCCGGCCTAATTTGAAATCGGATCCCAACCACGAGTAGAAATTTCAAGAGAATCAATCTTGCACAGATGTTGATCCCTAAGTCATTAGACTTCCGAGGTCTGTACATGTAAGTAATATTTTATATAACTAGAAGTAATTCTGAAAATCTGTTGTTTCTGCCTGTCTGATTTAAGAGAATAGCGAACTAGTTGAATTGATTGTTAATAGTTGGTCTTTAAGAGCTTATTGATAAGAGCTGGGAGAATGATGTAGGTACGGCACGTCAATTTATCAATAAATGATTAGCAAACAGGTGTTCCCTGCTGCGTCAGACTCCACTCACCATCCACGTGTTTCCAATTTAAAAAATATCAATAACAAAACCGTTATGACTTATTCATTTTATCTTTACTTCTCTGAAAAAGTTTTGTATCAATTTTTCTTTAAATACACTTCAGTAACTGTAGTTTAAAGCTGAAAACCATATCAAATATCTTAATATTTCCCAACTGATGAAGTTCAGAAGATTACTTATTTGGCTAATGTATTATGTAGACGTTTTTAACACTTTCACTGCTGACTACACAAATCTGTGGAGTAGTGAAGCTGGATATGACACAATATTTCGATATATTTTTTTCGATCTGAGCAAATAAGCACATAATCAAAAATAATGTTGACCTTTCTGTATACTCAATTATCGGAATGACCTTTTTTTGCTACAAAACTTTCAAGAACCTACGATAGGCATATCTATATTTTTAACCGATATATCGCTAGACATCGATACAATGTTTCATCTTGCCTGTTGTGCCTATGCGGATCCATGATCTAGGATTAAAAATAAACATTTATTATTTTGACATAAGCGCTGTGTTTGTGAGTGGATCTTTAACTAGATAATTCATTCGCAACATATTCTTTCGCAGTTTCTTAAATACCTGTTTTTCATACTTGTTATAAAATACCTACCCTTTTTACATTAAATATTTCTGCCATTTTAAAAAATAAAATTGGTTAAGTACATGGCAGTGAAAGTGTTAAAAAAGGCGATTTTACACATAAATTATGTTTAAAAGGCAAACATCAACACATAATTGATTGTCTTTGACAAAATATTTATATTTTTATAATTTTGATTCACTTTTAAAAACATTATATTTCTTCTTTATTCATCCAGAAATGTATTTTATTGTAGTTTGATGATTTAAAAAAGGCTGCAGAAATGAAACGTTATAAAAATAGTCCATTAGCCGCCTACATTCAGTACAACAAATGTTGATAAGTCTTATTTTTAGAACACTGCATCAAACTTCACAATAAATCTATTCTGAATTTTTCTTTATTCTATTGAAACTTATAATGTTTACATATCTCAATGAATGCTGAAATCCAGCCACCAACAGCTAGTTCATCATGTTACAATACAATAATATATTCTCAACTTTTGTAGGTAGCAATCAATAAGTATAAGAAAAGAAAATATCAATAAAAATTGTCAAACTTCTTAGAACTCGCACCAAATTATCCTTTAGAAATTAGTTTGAAAATGAACTTCATTTGAAAGTTCAAATGCACACACAAAAAAAAAACAAGTGAGCGTGTGTACCACACCAATGAAAAAATTAGACGGCAGATATTTTGTTTACTTTTGATTTAGGTATTATTTTTTTTCATTTTCTGTAATTCATACATAATCGAAAGTTTTATTTTAATTTAGAATCATATTATGATGATATTTCAGATAAAAAGGTTGACCATCTTAGCTATAGTAGCAAATAGAAACATAATGAAAATGTATTGATGATTTATTCTTTGTATTGTATTTCAGTTTTTCCCAATACTTGTAGAATATTCAATTACATGAACATGCAAATGATGTCTTAGTTATTTTGTTTATACTTTATAAGCAGAATTAAATCTATTACTAAAATATAATAATATAGATTACACAGTAAATTAACAACACAAAATTCACAGACTAAGATTTCACAAAAATGTCTTTAAAGAATACAATAGAAGATTAAACAAAATTTCATAAGAGAATTATCATGTGATCTATCTATAAAGAAAACAATAATATAAACGCACCCATCAAAAATAGGCGTAAGTCTTTCGGTAAACATGAGTTTTAGCGTCGCGAACATTTCTATTCGAATTATCCATAACTGTCATTTTTTATGACGTTTTGCGTTTCCATAGATTTTTACATAAAGGTATTTTTAATGTATTGTATTACTTTAAATATTCATTCTGACGGTAAAATTCGGGGGTAAACGTGATGATGTATCGGGGGCCCCGCCCCCCAAACCCCCCCTATAAATATAACCTAACCTAACCTAACCCAATCATATAAAATAGTACAAAGCTTGCTAACGCTAACCTAAAATAAAATTGTATACTAATCAATAAAAAATCTATGGAAACGCCAAACGTCATAAAAAATGACAGTTATGGATAATTCGAATAGAAATGTTCGCGACGCTAAAACTCAAGTTTACCAGTCTTTCTATGTGTGTGGTGTAAACAGGAAAAATTTAAATCACTTTTAGGTCAATTTACAATAGGAGGCTTGTTTTACGTAAATGGCAATCAAAAACGATAATTCAAATTTATGAGAATGACTACACCCTTAAATTGAAGATTAAACGAGATTTATAGACATTATTAACTTACGCAAAATAAGCTCTCTTCTACTGGCGTGAGGTTCCTCGGTATAGGACCACTCGAAATCCGTTCTAGACACATGGGCACCCATTATTGTTAACTTAGTAATTTAAATATATTAATTTTCACAATATTCACTAACTATTTCTACATGAACTTGTCCAAAAACCGGCGTGAGATCATCAATACCACCGGCGACATCCAGACATCGTTAACTCTGACAAGTCGCCGTGTCAGTTATTTTTTTCATTTTGTCTTGTGCGATTACAATCCGTGTCTATGGTGCTCTATGTGAAGAGCAGTCAAATACCTATTGCGACTGATAGGAGCCCACTCTAGGTACAGTGTAGTGGAAGGCGACTACTTCATTCATATATTAATTTTTTAATCTAGACGTGCGATACGTCACGCTCGCAGCTTGAAAAGAAGAACTACTGTTGTTTGCGCAACGGACTCTGAAGAAAAATAATTACTTACATCGTTCTGTAGTCATTACTTATTTCTAGAGTCGTCTGGATATAACTTTTATAACTTACCCGATATCTTATCGATCGCATTCACGATAAGGGAGACACCGTAGACTTATTGGAATTAAGGGGACTATGTACCTACTTCTAAATAATCTATTTTTTATCATATTATTATTATTTGACTATCCAATGCCGTATTGCTAATATCGTCAAATCTGTGGTTTTTTTAATCTATACCCTGGCTGTTGCTGCCATTTTGAATGGAAGTCATTCCATATTCAAAACACACAAAATTATAAAGGCAAGCCTTTTTTCACTTGACATAAGGCTAATGAAAATAAATCCCCAAATATCTGGAATATTCGGGTGCTATGGCGGTAGTAACATTGCAGATCGTTATAATAATTATTGCCCAAGAGGTAATTTACAGTAGGTACTTTCAGTTATCAATTATAAATTATCGTTTTGCAATTATTTTTTCTGGAAAATGTATGGACTATCCTGGTACAATCTTAATTTTTCAAGTCAAGAACAGCTGTGTTCTATTAATTACCATGACGAAACAGCTAAGGAAGCGAACAAAAAAAAATGACAGATATACTTAACCTCTTATTATCTCATTTACATGTACGTAATATTTTGTTAACTCGTGAGTCATTTAAGTACATAATTAAGCATTTTAAACCCATTTTATCCATTGTAAAGGTTAAAAAATGAACTCATCTAAACACGCCTAAAATATTATTTTTTTTCCGGTTCTTATACAAAGTGACTGATTGTTCAAACGATCTGCGACAATATTCTGTCATAGTACTTGACCTTGTTCGTTTCGTTGACAGGGTTTAATGGATTTGCACGTTTGTAAAAAAATCATACCATAACATAGCTACAGCTTTCATTAATTATTGCATTTGAACAACGTTTATATTATTAACAATCGTGACCCTTTTATAAAAGTGCTCTTAAAATTGACATATCATGGCTCTCAACAGTAATTTATTTTATTGTATCATAACTCATAACAGAAGATAAACTGTAAATTTAGGTATAATTAAAACAACACGTGGATAATAATTAATGCTTTGTAACTTTTGTGAAATATGCTTGAGGGAGAATATACCTTCATCTCTATGAAGAAGCAAATGTGTTACTCTTTCATACAAATATTTTGCCAGCCTTCGAAATAACAGTAGAAGACGGTCGTAAGCCCGTAGTGGTTTGTTTCATTTAAAAATCGAACATCAGTAATGAATTGTTAGAGTCATTAGTTATTATTTATTCGAATATTTTGGATATTTCATGCACTTAATAAATATAATTTTATTTCAAACTATGTATTTAAAAAAGAAATCTTCCAACTGATGCTCGTGGTGTCTCTGTATAGTTTTGCATTCTCCATCTTCCTGCAAACATGAGCGACCATTCAAAATGCTCCCGGTCAGTTCACCCGCTGGCAAAGGCTGATACTGTTGCAATTTCACGGAGTCATCATTTATTGCAACAGGAATTTCGCACCTTCTGTTACTTCGTTCATTCGTTAATGTTCTCGATTCATTGTCATAAAGTGGAGCGTTTTCTCTACTTCTATCATTCAAAACCACCGAAACCATTCACAGTCGTCTTATTAAGAACTAGAGGTCCGCCCCAGCTTCGCACGGGTAGATAGATACTTAAAAATAATTTAGTTTTCATACAGATCCCTAACTTTTTCAAAATATTTTATAGCATATGTTAATCTGGAATAATTGCATTGCAATGTATCGTGTCACGTCACTTTACCACCGTGACTACTTTGCGCGGTATTTCTACTAAACTTGACATGACTCCCCTCCCTCAGTCCCCTCCCCGCTCCCTTACGCACTCTGCATCGGATAAGTTGAGATGATAAGAGACTATGCTTTTTTTTCCAATACTCACATTTTTAAACTCGTGATAACTTTCGAATGGAATGTCCGAATTGAATAATTCAAAAAGTTATACAAACATATTGAAGCAGACTTGAATATGAATTAATTTATTTTAATAAGGAGTAATACCAAGATACCAATAAAGAGCCTTTTCTAGAGGTGACATTTTATTGATTTTTTTTTAAATAAAAAAACACTTATTGTGGCATGTAAGCATATGAATTCTCCTCAATGAGATTTTTGAATGATTTCAACATGCATGATAGAATGGAGAGGTGTCCAAGATTCTTATAAGTGCAAATCAAAAGAACTATCGTTTTTTTTAACAAACCTCATTTACAATCAGGCATTTCTTCTTTTAGCAGATGGCTTCTATACAATTTTTACCCTTAATCTCTCCCATGGATTTTGTCAGTCATCGTACCCTTGGCGCCTCTCAGGCACTATATTATTATAGTTTTGTAAATACATCAATAAAAATATGCATTTTGTTATATTTGAATGATTGAATATTAGCAATGTTGAAATAATAATTGTCCTATACCTACTTATTTGTTTTTTCGTTGTTCCGAGGAATAGAAACAGAAACTCGGTCCCAAGATTCTGAAAGATTGAATACTTCTTTTTACTGATACATATTTTAAACAGGGCAATATATTTCTAATGACTTCTTTGTAACTGTTTCATTACGTCGCTTAGTAATCTATGTACATATTATCAACATTTCAAATTTGAATTTGTATCCATGTCATGGTATTTAAAGAAAAGTGTGAAATAGCGTTCGGTCAATAATACATCTAATATAAAATCTCCATATCACTTGCTGTGGTTTAATTTCGACCTCTGGGCGACCACTAGTTTTTATATAAATCCGAAATGTTCGCAGTACCGCCATCTATTGGACATATTTTCAAGTATTTTACTTTCACTTTAATAGAAACGATAATGTTACTGAAAAACGTCTTCTTAAGTTAGCAATAGTCATTTATCAGTCAGCCAAATGATGACGAATCTGAAAACATATTGACCTTTACAAAAATAGCACAGGTATTGAATTGAATATAATAATATCTATAATTCTATAAGTTGGTATGTTAAACGTCACTTATTAAGAACGTATTTATAATCTACTAAAGGTCCGCCCCAGCTTCGCACGGGTAGATAGATACTTAAAAATAATTTAGTTTTCATACAGATCCCTAACTTTTTCAAAATATTTTATAGCATATGTTAATCTGGAATAATTGCATTGCAATGTATCGTGTCACGTCACTTTACCACCGTGACTACTTTGCGCGGTATTTCTAATAAACTTGACATGACTCCCCTCAGTCCCCTCCCCGCTCCCGTACGCACTCTGCATCGGATAAGTTGAGATGATAAGAGACTATGCTTTTTTTTCCAATACTCACATTTTTAAACTCGTGATAACTTTCGAATGGAATGTCCGAATTGAATAATTCAAAAAGTTATACAAACATATTGAAGCATACTTGAATATGAACTAATTTATTTTAATAAGGAGTAATACCAAGATACCAATAAAGAGCCTTTTCTAGAGGTGACATTTTATTGATTTTTTTTTAAATAAAAAAACACTTATTGTGGCATAACTATAATAGTTAGACATATGCTGTCGGGATACTTTTTGTAAATAATGATGTCTTCTACAAAATTGTAGTACATTGTTTTATTCTATCATCAATAGTTTTCACAGCGTTCGCGATAAAAAGAATATTTTAGGTAATTTTTTTACACCTTGGTTTACATTATTGAAGTTTTCGTAGGTTACCCAATTTTTTTGGAAATTAAATATAGCCTTTGTTCACCACCGATAGTGTAGCTTCCCAAAAGTGAAAGAATTTTTCAAATCGGTTCAGTAGTTTTGGAGCCTATTCGATGCAAACAAAAAAAACAAACAAACAAAAAATCAAATCTTTCCTCTTTATATATTAGTATAGATATATTATTAGCTTTCCCGACAGATGTTGTCCTGTGGTTCTAGCCCGTTAATATCAATGAGATATTATACTAGAGATGCAATCGAGTCTAAAAAATGGCATGTGAAAAATTGTGCCACCACCAAAAATGTGCCACGCTCGTGTTTTAGTCGTTGACAACAGCTCGAGCTTGACAGTTGTGTCCGCGGTAATACGGTGTTCTTGAAAATGGTGGATTTTGTGGTGAATAAAAGTCGTTCCTCAACAGAAATCAATATAGGAAAATCCTTTTATAAAAAAGGACGTATTTTATATATTTTAAGTGCATATTATTGTGATAAAATGTTTAAAATATAAAAATATATTTGACAATTATTTTTGTTTTATTAGTTAGGCCCACATCACACTACGGGTGCATACCGAGCGGGGTAAAAAAAACCGCGTCTGTATGAAACGCGTAAATACATTTTTATTTGAATTTGTAACCCAGCTGTTCAGTCGACGGCTTTCTTACTACAGCATACGTCTTGGGCTCGAATCACTGTGCCGACTATTTCCACTTTCACAACACAACTCTTCCATAGTGTGTGTAAGTTTCCAAATGTATTTGTGTTCACTTTTAATTAGCCCAAATTCATTTAAAAAGATACACCCGTACGCGGCGTATCCAACAGTGAATAGGTATATATTTCTAGATTTTTTTTTATTTTATCAAGGTTTTTTTTTATCAATTTATTTAGAAAAAAGAATACAACTTATATTTAAACAGAGTGCTCCTTAATTAAAATTATATATGGAATTTAAGGATGTTCTGCAAACAGAGGTTTTCCACTTTCAATGAATTTTTTTACGAAATCCATCATACAACTGAGAAATCGCCAGCGGTTTTTCCCACAGTGCCGGATTTCTGACGGTTCTCGTTTAAGCTGTGTGTATGAGCCCTTACCTAGCCGGACGACATTTAGAAGCAAGTACACTATAACTAGTGTTTTTATAAAAAGGGTCATTTTGATTCGAATAAATAAATCATTTTTTCCATTGTCGAAAAATATTTTTATAAATGAGCTTTTAAACTGTTCGTTGTATGCCTCGCATTAATAAAGACGAGAGATCTTTTTCAAAAGGTTCTTAGACAATTCTGACAAATGCATTCAAATCTCACGCACAAAAAGAAATTTCTATTAATGTGTACCGGTAGAAGGTGACAGCACTTAGCCGTTTGGCGTATTATGTGTGACAAAGACAAACATATTCGTCAGTAATGCTTGATTGCATATTTTTATTTAAGTTCAACTTCAAATTTACTCATAATGCTACTTTCAAACTAAAAATTGTATGGAATTGCATCTCCAGTATAATATCTCATTGGTTAATATCTACATAATGTGCACTTCGCCCCCATAAAACAATAAAAAAATAATTCGATTGAATTAAGCTAATAGAATAATAACATTAAAATATTTCTGAAACATCCATATTTCATTCGTATTCAAAGCTCTGGCGGGAAGAACTTGAGACTAATGCGCTCGCGCAAACATCCTACATCGCCTATTACCAACACGAATGTGCCCGATAATATTGTTGTCTTTCTATGAAAAATGGGGAATGAGTAAGTGGGATGGGCTACTGTAGGATCGTATGCGAGAATGAGAGGGAACTACTCGCGATGGCGTGGGCGCGTAGGTAACCGTTCCATACAAACTTAAATATTGTATTTTACATCATTTGGCAGGCAGCATTTGGTGGTTTGTAGATATTGGATACCATTATATCCTCAACCAATATTTGAACGCTGAAAACATTTCCCTCATCAACAATTGACTGTTGTATCCACCTGATATCATCTTTGACATATGTTGCCAGGCCATATTTATCATGATATGTCGCTCCTGCAAGTGAGTATCCAGGTAATGGGCATCGCCTATTAAGTTGGTCTGCGCTGCCTGCGTGAGTCTCCTGGAGCAGTAACACGTCAACATGTTCATCATTTAGTACTCGGGAGAGTACCTCGGCCTTGGCTAAGCTAATTCCTTCGATATTAAGTTGTAAGAATCGGGTATCATCCCTCGTCAAAAAGTCCTGAGAAGGACTGTTTTTGGATTTGTTACTGAGCATTTTCTTCAATTCTTTTCTTTTCCTTTCTTATAATATTATCCTTTGATTCTTTTCTTGTGCGAGAGATGCAAATTTTAAAGCACAGTTCGCCAGCCGGAAGTTGTGTACTTCAGCCGTCATATGACGTTGCCCGGGATGCACTACTAGGAAGCGTACACATTTACACCCCCATATGTACATAATATAAACATTTTAAATTTGACGAAGCGTTAAATCTTCGACAAATCCTTATGCTGTGCGCATGCGCAGGTTTTGATGTAAACATATAACAAGAATCACGACAAGCACGTCGGTAAATCAGATTCATCAGATTTGATCTGCAGCCCTATTCACGAAAAAGTTTGAATCGAACTTCGAACTAAACTTAGACTTAAACTTTTCTGAAAACTTTTCTAAATATCTAGTCATATAAGTAGTCTGTCATCTGTCAGATTTACTACCTGTCAGATTTACTCCGACTTTTCCAACTTATTGAGCTATCAAAAATTCTGTCTGTTAGATATGTACCCGGATAGGGTCCCGGAGACGAGGAAGACCCTCTCATACTGTGTTCCGCTCCTTCGTAGCAGAGCTGAGGAATCTGGACATGGTGTGGGAGGAGGTCATTAACGTTGCGCAAGATCGAGCGCAATGGAGAGCTCTTATTGCCTCCCTATGCCCCTAAGTGGGGTCTAAAGGGAGTTTGGATTGGATTGGAGATATGTACATTTCGCCCATCTAAATTTCTTTTTCAGCCTTTATAATTGATTTATTCCGTATTTACAAGCCACATATGCGTGTTTATTTGTAATAATATTATTTTAATATGAATAAAGTTGGAAAAGTCGGAGTAAATCTGACAGGTAGTAAATCTGACAGATCACAGACTACTTATATGACTAGATATTTAGAAAAGTTTTCAGAAAAGTTTAAGTCTAAATTTAGTTCGAAGTTCGATTCAAACTTTTTCGTGAATAGGGCTGCTGGACCATTCCGGCTGAGCTATTTAAGTATGTACCTATCTATAGCAATGGACACCATAAAACCCAACTTCATCAGAGAGCTAAAATATGGAATCATATCACGACACAAGCTTTAAGTAGCTTACTGTGAAAAAATCAGTGTATTTGTTTTCTCAATAATTTCCAACTTTTATCTCTATATTTCATTAATTATTAAATATCTACCTACTTGTTGTATACATGAGATTTTTAGACATGTTCAACATGTAACATGTCGAGGATTCTTATGATTAGGAGTTTCGGAGACTTAAACATTACCACCTAATGGCCAACGTTGTTAACTTAAAGTGATCACACTAAGCCAGCCTTCGAAATAACAGTAGAAGACGGTCGTAAGCCCATAATGGTTTGTACCATTTTAAAATCGAACATCAGTAATGATTTGTTAGTCGTTAGTTGTTGTTACATATTGTCTACACTTTGACTGAGCACAGATTCATTTGTTTAAAAAAATATATATATTAAAAAATGGACAATGACATATTAATGTGATAGGAAACATACTATACATATAACCATAGCATCTACATATTTTAATTATAAGACTTATCGAAACTATTGACTTAACATTACTTATTTAACATAAAGCAATCAGCAACGCAATGCACTGTATTGTTATCTCCATAATATGATTATTTTTCTGTAAAAGACCCTACTGGCGTGAAAGAAAAATAAACGACGGGTTTCGCTCTCGGGGTGTCAAGATCCACAGCGGTATTTTGAATTTTGCCGCCAATTTATCATGCACAGTTTAAACGTCAATCAGGATTTGTCGAAGATTTAACGCTTCGTCAAATTTGACGTAGGTATCCATGTCATTATTTTTTAAAGAAAATTGTGAAATAGCGCTCGCTCAGTCTTTGACAAAGGAATCTCAATAGTATTCAAACTTAAAATGTAAATTAGTTATGGTCGAATTTCGAGCACTGGCCGACCACTAGTAATAATTTATTATGTCAAGATTTTAACACTGACCATGTAAATATGACCACACAAACATTCTAGGTAGGTACCAATAAGACAAGAAGTGTCTTTAGTGCTATTTGAAAGTGGCCGTTCTTTGGCTAAATGTTTTACTGTAGCGTAACTGTACCATCTGAGGCCCCTGGCAAATTCTATAGATGAGACAGCAGGCTTACTCTCGACACTCGATTCGAACCCAATTCCAATTTCAATCACAATCTCGATTCCAATTTCAAAACCGTACTCTTGAACCAAATTCCGTGCGATTGGAATCGGATTTGAGATTGGGGTTCCAAGCCGTGAAAACGTTTTCGTTTCAAGTTTGTTATTGCAATATTAAAATATTTTCGCTGTAAATTGGGAATTGATAATTGTTGTTATGTCGCGTTATTCTCAAAGAAACTGTAAGGAAGTAAATCTGACATCCGTGAGTGGTATACTTTTTTTTAAACATAAAATAAGTCGAATTTGATTTACTAATAACTGTCCTACTTAACAAATATAATAATTTGACGTTGCTATAATATTTAAGGATTTTTTTTCTTTAAATGGAAACACTCATTTATATTTCAAATAAACATTTTGACGTTTCTGTTTCTGCGTTGTTTGTTTACTTATATTTTATTATAATTATTAAAGTGCTAGTTATATTTTATTTGCTGATTTATCAACATAAATCGTAAATATTTTTTGAATTTGTTGAAAGAACGAGAGTGTCTCACATGAATGGAAGAAAAACGGGTGGAAGCAGAACGCTTAAAAGCAATAATTAGCGTTTAAAGAAGCTGCAGAAAAATTGGGGCAGCGTGCCGAATTTTAATCGCAACTATTGCTGCCATTCGTTCAGGATCTGCTGAAGCGGCAGCAGCCTCGAGAGAGATTGCAAAGGCAATATAGACACAGAAAATAGTTTTTTTATTTTGTATATTGTATTTTTTATAATTTAATTATCTAATATAAAATAATAGTTAATAAAATTATTATGTATCACATTATATTACAATTTTGTTATTTTTACAAACCTTGACAATTTACATACATATACCTACTATTATATACATGAAACGTGTAATAGAATTTACAATACAGAAGCTTTTTATAATAAAATGGTTATTTCTTAAGCTCTCTTAAATTATTCATATTCGCCTATGATGTGAATTCCACAGCTGATGAACTAACTCATGTCTGGCTTCAGTCATGAGCTGCAGAAAGAATTGTTGGTGCTGTGGGTATGGTTATACGAGATTATCATTTTCATGTCTTCCAATGGTAATGATGTCGAGTTGCATGTTTTGCACTGAGATATCACTTCGTCTTCAAGGTTTTGTCATATGAGGTTCCAAAATCCCAAACATCTCTTTTGATATTCGCTATAATTTGCTATACATAAATTCCCCACTACTCATGCTAAACGCATTTTGCGAATATCTTGCTATTCTACGCAAGTTATTGCGTTGACGCATATCGACTTGATGCGCGTTTTCCAAAATGTTTAAAAATAATGCAAGACGAGCCATTTTTTAAGTAATATGATCAAAATACGTCTTCTCGATTTCAAAAAAGTTACTTTCTTGCGATCTTGTAAATAATGACAGACGATTCCAACACAATCCCGTGGAATCGAGTAGTTGTCAAAACGACGTCAAGAGTACCAATTTTCAAATTTTACACGATTTCACATGTTCTTCAAATCACCACTCGATTTGAATCCAATCGTGCGCTAGCGTCGCATTTCAAGAGTACCATTTTGGGATTTTACGATTTTAGGATTGGAATCGAGTTTCAAGAGTAACCATGTTATAAGTAAGTATTATTATACTCTATGGATGAGACTCTTTCAGTCAAAACTATTACTAAGGTGTAGTATAATATAATTATTTTAATTTAGGTACAGTGAAGTTAGGCAACTCTATTAATATTATTCTTTGGCTGTTGTTTCTTACTTTTTATTATTTTTATTTATAGGTTTGCTGCTCCCTGGAGGGCTGCTGTCACTGCATCCCATAATGGAACTTGTGTAACTATTTATCAATTTTAAGTACCTGCTTAAAAATATACGAACAAAGTTTTGAAAGAAAAGTTGGTATTTTATTAATAAATGTAAGTACTGTGCTTCACATTAAAGGCCTGAACCCAGCCCAAGGGGGGGGGTCATGACCCCCTTGACCCCCCCTGGATCCGCCCTTGCCCTTACGGGATAGGCAGACTGCAGAGAGAAAGAATGAAATCGGGAGCACCGATTCAAGTCAAGATGTTGCTATCTAAACTCTAGACCACAATAAATAGCCATCAGTTTGATTATTGTATTAGGTATTTAATAAAAAAAAAAATTAAAATAATTCAGTCATTTCTGACGTGATGAAATACGAATCTTCGGCGACTCCAATGAAGCGGATTGACGAAAAATCCAGGGAGAGAGCTTAAGAACAAACAATAGGTAAATTGTGATACTGTGGCGTGAAGGGAAACAATGTGAAAGAAGGTTTGGTTCAGATGGTGTTCTCTGTGGTTTTGCATTCGCAAATCAAAATTTTAATATTGTTCAATTTCAATTTGTTGGTAAACTATTTACCTAGTGGCAATCATTTGTATGGCAAAGGGATGTTACTACAACAGTAGAAAAGCTTGATATCGATCAATCTTAGCTATTTGAATTTTTTACTAAAACACTCAAAACTGGCTGAAAAAAGGGTTTTGAATATTATATCTTATAATCTTATAATATAATATGAAAGTCGGGTTACTGCGAACACTTATAACTCGAGATCGGCTGAACAGACTCTTATGTTTGATTTATTGGATTCTTCTCCGCTCCGGATAACAGAATAACTAATAAAAAGTTGATAAAATGGATTAGAAATATTATAAAATATAATATTAAAGTTACTATGGAACGGATTTCTTGCGACGCCAGCGACATTTATGAAATTTCCTTAACAAGACGATTTGCATTTACCTTACATTTGCAGAGTTTCAATATACTGGCACGCAGATTATTGATAGAATTTCTTTCAAGCTTTCAGAAATACATAATTTATCAATATACAAAATTATTTTAAAAATATTTTTGTATAAATTACCTACAAATTCGAAATCAATATTCATGGTTAGGACTACAGGACAAGGTCTATCGGGAAAGCTAGTTGATATATATTTTTCATAGATGTAGCACATTTGTTTGACGTACTGACGAAACTAAACTATTCAGGTTCGAATCTGTCGAGAGCATAGTCGATTTGAATTTTGTATGATTTTATGTCCTTGAAACTTAACGCAGTAAATTAAATTTACGGTAATAAAATAAAATAAGACATAGTTTACATAGGCTACTTGGACTTCAGATTCGAGGTCCCGGGTTCGATTCCCGGTCGGGTCAGAGTTTTTCTAAGTGTTTTTTCAAATGAAACTTCTACCCGGTGTTGGCCTGTCTCAGATTGGACGGGACCAGTTGACTGGAAAAAATTGCCTCAGGCAATAAGTTCCGCTGGCTATACTGACACTTTTGGCTAGAAAAGTGTTATTATTATTTATTTTCCAATAACCACATGAAGGCGAACGTTTAAAACGAAGAAAAATCTCTAAATCGCAGAAGAATGCAGTACCTACTTATTGGAAAGTTGGGATCCCGTAGTGGACCATTCGTAAGATGTATTAGTACCTACCTACGTCGTACATTATAGTTCTAATGCATAATATGAAAAAAAGTCATTCATAGTTCTATTTACCACTATTTAATACCATCGGATAAACAGGTTGGTTTAATTTTTTTACCCATCACGCCGTGTCCCGTAAGGGGTAGGCAGAGAAAACGGACCTCCACTCTTTTCTATCCAAGCATACTTCTTTCGCTTCTTCCACCGACATAACATTTCTCATACACCCTCTCCTATTTCTCTTACTTCTTATCTGACCTTCCTTGCGGACGGAATCGATGTGTTCGATCCACGTCATTCTCGGTCGGCCACGCTTTCTTACACCTTTCCTTTCAGCCGCATGAATTATCTTTGTCATTCTCTTTGCATCCATTCTTTCCACATGCCCAAACCATCTCAACTTATTAGCTTTCATCTTTGTCACAACACTTACCACATTCCTTCGCGAGATTTAAATCTTCTACTGGTCTAAGTTAAATTCTTGTGGCAACAATTATAGCACTCAAGTAGTATGATTGTTAAAATTACAAAGGCGCTCTCCTGCGGTATCATCACTGGCTCATGTACGACTCATGGAGCTGTATTCATAAAAACTTTTTAATCGCGGACCATCATTGGTTTTGATCCACGGACCAAACCGGAGTTAAGCCGAGCAGACAAGACAAGACCAAAGTATAGTCATATCAGAGGTCTCAGATGATATTTAAGGCCGACATGATCAGTGTATTCATGGTCATTGTCGCGTACGAGCGTCTCTCTAGCGAAGTAAATCAAAGAATAACATTATATCTAATTTAACATTTTTTGGATAACACAAAATTATAACGTTGTTATTTTATTATACCTACTTACGTTATTGTTCGTTAAATTCTTAAGTTATCTTCAACTGTCTTGTAAGTACTTAATATAAAAATTAATATAATTGTGTTTGTGCATGTATGCAAATTGGATTGTGTACGATGTGTTTTTTTTAAATTTAAATATTTGTTTTACGACGTTAAAAATAAATTTAGTACTTAGCACTTTATTTATTAAAAAAAAAAACATGAGTGACTAATTAGGTCCCTAATGTTTTAAAATTGCATAATTTATTTCAAAGGGTAATTTAAGAAGTTTGTTGTTTTTCCTTATTGAGTTGTTTATCATACCTATAGTTCAAAAACGCAATACACTATCTTGAAACAGCCTTATTGTTGGTGACAGATTCGACTTTTTAGATAAAAGCAAATTTTGTTTACTTTTGTTAAATTTATTTTTTAGATTTTTTGTGTGAGAAGATTTTTTTTGATATATAAATGAATCCGGGCTCACTCAAGGTGAACACAAATACACGGCTTTTGACATCTTTCACAAAAAACATAAGCCTTTTGTCGTGAAAGTAGAAATGGTCGCTGACGGGATTCGATTCCACAACCCTCAGTACGCTGCACTTTCGAAAGCCTTCACTTGAACTGCTGGGCTACCATTCTACCAACCACTATAATCTGACTTGCCGATACTGTCATCCATAATATAAAAGAAAGTCGGGTTAGTGCAAACATTTATACCACGAGATCGGCTGAACAGATTTTTATCATTTTTTGTTTATTGGACTCTTCTCCGCTCCGGAAAACAGAATAATTATAAAAAAATTCGAAAAAGTGAATAGCAAATAATATAAAAATTAATATTAAAGTAAGTCATTTGTGAAAAATTCCATAATAACACAATTTTTAAATACTTTGACAACCATTGAGTTTCTAAAGATTGGTAGGTTTTACCAGTTTTTATAGAATTTTTATAGAATACACCTACGCAGTTTTTTTATAGAATTTCTTTCAAGCTTTCAGAAATATTTTTTTAACATTCAGACATATTTTAAACGCATTTTCGTATAAATTACAAATTCGAAATCAATATTCATAGTAAGGACTAGGTACAGGACAACTGTCTGTCGGGAATGCTATAGTTGTGCATAAAGTATGTAAAAGAAATTTTTAAATTTTTCCATTAGATCTTCCGGTTGGATAAACTTTTCTATGTTCTTTAAAGCTTTCTCAGATGTGGTGACTTATTCAGGAAATCTTGCCGATCCACTTTCTTTCGCCGCGGAGCCAAGACGTCTGTCTTCACTTAGAACGTTCATATTCAAAATTTGATGACACTTCTCTCCAACTGTGAAGAGTCTTGAGAATATTAACCAACTCCCTCTTTAATCTAACTAGCTTCAGAATGAGTATTTTCTCTCCAGCGTCACTATCAGTAACGAAAATTTCATCTACTTTTTATTCAGTTTGATATTTCATAAGTTAATTTTCTGCATTTTTTTCTCTCTTTCAAACTCCCAAACATTAAAGTTTCCTCTCTTTCAAACACCAAAACATTAGTTTTCTCTCATTCAAACATCCAAACATTAGTTTTCTCTCATCCAAACATCCAAACATTAGTTTTCTCTCGTTTAAACACCAAAATATTAATTTTCTGCATCTTTTTCTCTCATTCAAACATCCAAACATTAGTTTTCTCTCGTTCAAACACCAAAACATTAATTTTCTGCATCCTTTTCTCTCATTCAAGCACTAAAACATTAGTTTTCTGCATCTTTTTCTCTCATTCAAACACCCAAACATTATAATTTTCTGCATGTGTTTCTACGATGCAATCCTGATACTATTCATGATGTATTGGATTGAAGGTTTGACAAATGGACACGGACAGAAAATTAGGAAGTTGGTATAAATGCTGTAGAAATGAGATCTTTACGCAGGATATGCGACAAAAGACAATAATAATTAATGTGGAGTGAATATTAAAGTGTTGACTAAGAATACACATATAAAAATTGAGGTAGTTTGAGAATGATGAGAGACTGAATGAAAAAAGAATGACAAAAAGGCTATATAAAATTTGACGTGAACTGATCATATCGGTGCCGTCTTAAAGGGGTGCTAAGTCAAGAGTAAAAATGAATTTGCCGTCTTAAAGGGGTGCTAAGTCAAGAGTAAAAATGAATTTGCCGTCTTAAAGGGGTGCTAAGTCAAGAGTAAAAATGAATTTGCCGTCTTAAAGGGGTGCTAAGTCAAGAGTAAAAATGAATTTGCCGTCTTAAAGGGGTGCTAAGTCAAGAGTAAAAATGAATTTGCCGTCTTAAAGGGGTGCTAAGTCGAGAGTAAAAATGAATTTACCGTCTTAAAGGGGTGCTAAGTCAAGAGTAAAAATGAATAGGAGACAATGTATGTGGAAAGGATGATTGAATCGAATGAGGGTTGCCAGGATAGGAATGAATGGAAACCCTTACTTTCTGCCTACCCTCTCCGGGAAACGGCGTGATGAGTAAAAGAATTGTCTCATTTAAACACCCGAACGATAATATTCTGCATCTGAAATTATAAAACTGTAGCCCCAGTATAAGTTTTCGATCATCGAAAAAGTTTCGAAAAATTTTCATACTAAAATGATCGAATGATTCGATCGTTTGATTTAAGAACACTATTTGCAAGCTAAAAAGAGCTTATTTGCGTGCAATTAGCTTTCGATAAAACTCGTACTAGCCCCACTATGTTTCATTTCTAGCTCTAGAAAAGTGTATCCATTCATTCTATTCGCGAAATCCTTCTTAGGCTACCAATAATAAACAAAATTTGTTTTAACCATTCTGCATACATGCTCTTCTATTCCTTTTGCTCCTGACTTGGCCCTCCTCTAAGACGCCACCGATATGGTCGGACCATGTCATTCGAGGTCGGCCTCGTCTGCGTGCACCCATTCTTTCAGATTTATATATTATTATCCTTTTAGTCATTCTCTCCTCGTTCATTCTCTCTACATGCCCAAACCACCTTAATTTATTCACTTTCATTCTAGTCACTACGCTAACACATCCACTCCACATTCCTTTCTAATATTATCATTCCTCACGTCATCAATCAGTCTCTTTCCGCAGTTAAAAATATAATCACTTTTGATGTAGGTACTGTACAAAAATATTTTTTGTACAAAATATCTCGAAATTAAATGACACCCCCTTCCCCATCCGATATTCCGTTCCCTCTCCCCTTTTTTTGACCTCACATGATGAATAATGGTTGAATTTTAAGTTTACTAATTAGAATAAGAATTGTGTTATTTTGATTTCACCATAATTTTTAGCTCTGAACTAAAAACAAGTTTTTTTTATTTATAAATATTTTGCACGTTTTGATGATAATAATTATTATTACTGTATAATTTATTTTATTTTCACTAATCAGCGATCTTAATATGCTGTGTGATCGGGGAAACGTTTCAATTAACGGTTATGTTTAAAAAATCCAATACTCCTGATACAACGGGCGTGTAAATAATTCAAGATTGAACACAGAATAATATTAAGCGTTCTACTAAGGAAAAGAAATCATGGTCTTTTGGTTTTTATGGGAATTCGGTTAATTCTTTAATGGAGGGTTTGAATGGGCTAAAACATTTTGGTATAGGTTCTATTCTAAGCCGGATTCTATTCTAAAACAAGTTTACGGATGTCTTCAACGTTTTTTTTTCTTTTATAAAGGGCAGAAACCTATTGTAGGATGCATTCTTCTTCGTTCTTATCTTTAAAAAGGTCTATTGAACAGCTCCAACTGTCTCGCCATCTATTTGGGGATTTACGAATTCGCACCACCATGATATACCTACATAGTTTGTAGATTTTTAGCAGTGCTATAGTACGACTTGCTTCGGCTCTGGATTCAAATCCGTAAATCATTGAAATTGGCCTTACACATGAATAAGTTTGGCAAGTTGGTGATGTATTCGTTAAAGAAGAGGTCACAAGAAGTGACTAGTTGATGATAGATTCTTGTGTCCACTTCAAGTTGACAAAAAAATCTAGACAAACTTAGAACATTACAATGCTGTTTTTGATAAAAAAAATATAAAGATGTCAAAAGTGTACTTGAACTTCAAGTGAGCACAGATTCATTAAAAAAAATCAATATGTAGGTAGGTAGGTACTATACGTCCTGTAGTAAGTAATTCTCAATCTTTCTCTGGCGCATTGCACGGTGACTTTTACAGATTTTGGGCAATCTTTCTATCTCTCATACCGCACCATTTAATTGGATTAGATGCTATTATATTGCACATTCTATTAATCTTCGGTCGATCGATCTCAACTCTGACCAGTTAAACAAGTCTGCCATGGTTGAAGATAAGATTGCGTGTCCCAGATTTCTAAAGCAGTTAGAGAGGTCATGAGTTGTTTAACCCACTCAAGGAAAGAACAAATGTTTTATTATAATAATCTTTAATCAAAACGACTATCACTTTTCTTAAATGAAATATGTATGAGGTAGTGACGCATCTTGCCTTTAGATGGGCCCCGTATCCATTGAACCATTTATTTCATTCCCAGTTCATCTCACTGGTCAGCTGACCCTGCCTCAACTCTCTCTCGATATTTCATTTATCCACCATGTATCCTGTGGACGACCTCTCCTCCTGAGTGGAAATCTTGTGTGAAATACGTGAACTTTGTGTATATTTTTACGAAAATTTCGCAGACGGAGGAGTATGAAATTTCGCACACTTACAGTTTATATAGAGAAGGAGAGGCTAATGTTTGTATTTTTTTTAAATAATGTATATATAATAAATACATTAAATCAATAAAAAAAACATTAGGTACAAACACTAGTGTAATGTTATGTATTTGATACTCACACATACTCCGATGTATTTGACATTGACACATACGCATATGTTCTTTTGTTTATCTGTGGTCAAATTGAGAATAGATTAATAGTGTGTGGAGATGCTGAGAGCCACCTACAGAATTCAATACACTAACATAGAATCCCGACTCACGTTCAAAAGTGAAGCCCAAATATTGCAACTTTGGACAGTTTGGTTCCCAAAAGTACGCGATACGGCGTATATTTATTTGGGGTTTTTTTTTATAACAAATCGTATTTTTACTTTGAAACAAGTACAATTTGATCATGTTTAAGTTTCTTTATAAATGTTAACATATTTTTTAACGTTTCGTTTTGACTACCGTACTGTCAAAAATGCCGGTCAAATCGGCTTCACTTTTTTACTATGAAGATAGGAGTACTCCATCTAGGTAGTTATATTTAAAAATCTATGGAGCCACCTTGACAACGTGATCGTCCACCCTTCTTGAAACATGCCCATTCCATCGGAGTCTTGTCTCTCTAAGCTTCTCCGGGTCGGGCGTGAACCCAAAACTTCCGCAAACTCGTTTCTAACTATTCATTTCTATGACTCCCGGGGACCATCTCAAAATTTTCATCTCCTCGGTTGTATGTATTTTTTGTTAATTTCCTTTCTTTGTAGTCCAGAATTCCGTAGCATAGCCGGACGAACAGCCATCTTGTATACTTGCCTTTCGTCTTTATAGGCATTTCCAGGTCACTAGAACTCCCGAGAAATCTTTCCATTTCATCCAAAGTGTGTTCATGGGATGAGTCACATCTACATAATGTATCCAAAACTGCATCTGGCGTTATTTTATACAATGATCCTCGGTTTTGTTGTTTGTTTTACTATTTACTGTTACTTTCTTATAAGAGATGTGATGTACCTACCTTCTATCTATTAAAAATAATAATGATTAATTCATGAAAAAAAAAATATCACCAAAGCACTAAAATAAACCAAACACATAAGTAGGTGATCGCCCCAGCATCACTCAAAGTTCATAAAATATTAAAAAATGCGAAAAAATCATATGTATATAATAATCTTCATCGTATCTATGCATATTATGTTAAGTTTTTACTTATTCCGCGTAGTTGGATTTTTTCAAAATGTATCTGTGTTCACTCAAAGTGAAAACAAATACACTCTTATTTGACTCTTACACAGAAAGAAACTGAAAGCTTGTGTCGTGAAAGAGGACGATGCTCGGCACCTGGGATCGAACCCACGACCTCCGAACGATAGGTATAACCGCCAGGCTATCAATTACTTCAAATTCTGGTCATATGTGTGTGAAAAAAAAAATCGCGTGAGGTTTAGAGAGTTTCAATGAAAAAACTGTGCTATGTGGTGTTCAGACGAGGCGAATATCGCCAGGACACTAAAATATCGCCAGCCAATTGAACCGTGTGAACAGATTGTAGCTAAATCTGAAGCGATAAAAATGGTTCAAAGCGTTATCGCCTCAAGTTGAACGCCTTTCAACTTTTGTATCTGGTGAACGATGCACGCATGCGCAGAATGCGCGGCGTCCGTATGTTCTGTTTCTTGACAGTTGACAGCACTGCTCTAAATTTATTTCTCCATAAGAATCCAATTCCGCACCCAATATCTGCGTTTTATTATTTCTCCTCAATTAGGAGTCTCCTTATATCGTCTAAAACAATATTTTCAACTAACCCCAATTACTCCGCGACTTCTACCTCGACGTCCGCCATTTTTAAAACTATCAGCGCACCTGACAGATTGAATGTATGTCGGTGGACTCGTGTGAACACATCACACGATCAATGGGCGACCGAGCGATATTTTTTTATGCAAGCGAAATCGTCTGGCCTTATATCGTCTCGTGTGAACACCGCATTACGGACGAACTTACCAATGTGGGATTCTGATTGTAAAATTGATGATTTATGAAAACACTACCTACCTCCTACACGGATTATTATTTTGTAGTGACATATAAAATCTTGTAGGTACTTTGCTGTACATCGCGGCATCGTGACAATAATTACATTACCTACTGTATATTGTAGGAATATTTACCTGCTCGGAATTCCCGCAATCATCTACCATTTATTTAGCACTCGAGCGGCTGAGCAGTTCAAGGTATTTCCAATATATTACAATGGCTCAGTGTCAAATTTGAGGATAAAATGTATATCTTACCTGTTTTAATAATTTACTAAAGTTTAGCTCCTATCGTAGAAATTAGGTCTGACTTTTACAAATGTTCTGTTTTTCAAGTTTGGACTCTCATGAATAACGTCATGGTTTTAAGTTACTTTTTTAAAACCCCTCCCACCTTTTAGGCTGATACAGCTGCTTAAAATAACTCGTATTAATTATTTCAAAGGCACTAAATACCTATGTAATTTTTTTTTAATAAATACTCGCGATATTCTCATATTCCCCTGTGAAATTTTGCGACCCCTTCCTCCCTTTTTGATTCGGTCTCGTCTGCGTGCACCCATTCTTTCAGATTTGTATATCCTTTTTGTCGTTCTCTCCTCTTTCTTTCTCTATACACGCCCAAACCACCTAAATTTGTTAACTTTTATTGTAGTCACTACGCTAACATCCACTCCAACCACCTTCTCTCAAAACAGATACCTTCTTTTATATCATCTTGGTACTTGTGAGAGCTAATAAACCTTAAACATCACTCAACATTGTTTGGAATCACACAATGAAACTGGAAAGGATGTTCGAAGGCGTTTAATGATATAGTTTGAAGGTTGTAGGAGGGAACCTGTTTCTGAGCCTTGTGACGTGCAGATATGAGTGCATTCAACCATAAGTATTACCTATATACTTATATCTCAACTGTAAATTGTAATGCAAGTGTAATGCATTTTACCTTTCTCGTTAACTGGGGATACAGAAAAGTAAAAAGAGCTCTAATTTTAATTCAAAAATGGGTATAAAAATCTTAACAAAATAATAATATGTAGGTAGGTACGAGGGGAGCTATGTATTCTCGATATGACAACTTTTTTGTTAGTAATGACTTATGAGTATACTTTTTGTACAATTTAAAAATATCACCCATCGCTCTATATGTATTTTCACAAACGTGTTTTGAGTGTGAGAAAAGGATGGTAAAATTTTGGCCAAAATCGAACACCACGCTGTCATTAAACTCCTTAAAGAATGAGGAAAACTAAAAAAAACATGATTAAGAGATACCGGTAAAAATTGTGCTCTTTCGTTTTCTACCATTCAAAAGTGTAAGTAAAATTCAAAATGGTCAAAAAAAGCATTGAACGTGACCCTGGATCAGGTGTTCCTGTTTTATCCTCCGCGGTAGGAAATATGGAATAGAAGGAATTGAAGAAAACAAATGAGAAAACAAACAAGAAAAAAATAAAACAAATTGACCGCCAATGTCTTGTTTCTCGACGAGAACGCGCCGATTTACTTGGCGCGCATTGCGAATTCCGCCATGTTTATAGCATGGTTTCCAAATTAATATCAATCAACTACCTTTAAGCCTAGCATTGGTACCTTCCGACAATTTTTGTTACCGGAGCTGAGTAAAAAAATATTTGTGGAAAACGATTTTTCGGTAACACGTAAATTGTTCGAATTAAGTACAATTCTTCGAAAATCACAATTCACCTAATGGCAATTGTACGAAATCACAATTCACCTAATTGCAATTATACGAAATCACAATTCTCCTAATGCACAATTCTTCGCAATTTTTTATTTTACAGTAGCGTTAGCAAGCTTTCTACTATTTACATGAATGAGATAGGTTAGGTTATAATACCTAATTATTATACCTTCTCATCTGGTCCCCCGAATTAATTTAAAGTACCTAATACAAATATTAAATAAAAGAAATATATTCGTAGAACTATTCATTCGAATAATTCGCTTTAGAACAATTGCACATAATTCGAACAATTGTTTTTTCGACGAATTGTGTTTCGAAGAATTTTCATGGAATCGATTTTTCGACAATGAAGAGGAGTTTAAGGCGGCCCAAAACCATATTTTTTCGGGGTAGGATAAAAATATTTTTTGGAGGCCGTTAAAAAGATAAATTGTCGTTTTAAAAGGCGCATTGAGGTTGTAAAAGACTAAATAGAACAGTATAATTATTTCAGACTTTTCCTTCATAACCATATAGAATATATTGAACTGCAGCAAAACCGGTCGAACGACAAGCATATAAAAAGGGTCAGTCGGTCAATAATTTTTTGAGTGTCATACATTTTTTTTAATGAATCAGTGCTCACTTAAAGTCAACACAAATAGACTCTCCGGCTCACTCACAGTAAGCTTCTTAAAGCGTGTGTGGTGAAAGATGAAGATGGTCGGCAACTGCGATCGAACCCACGACCTCCGCACGAAACATTTCTAAAGCCGGCGTTGTAACCGCCAGTCTATCTTCAAAATTCAGTTATACGTATCGTCCCTTGAAGGATCCTAATTTCCAATGTTCATACATTTTAATTCAGTGGACGTCTTGTTTACTTCGGTATCAAGCTACGCTAATTGACACTAAACGCCAAGATTACACTGTCTCTTTCGTGCTTTCATTATTTGACTGCCGGCAGTGAAAGAGATAAACATATTATAATGCTTTGTGTTTGTCTTAAAGAATACTGATAACATTTTAAGTATTTTATCAACCAATTTTAAACAAAAATTAATATACCTATAAAGTTGCCTATTTTCTCATACAAAATTTTCTTTCATGGAGTGACATTTTATTTTTTTATTCTAAAATTGGTGTTTTTGTCTGAAAAATGAAGATATTGTTGGTCATTGTCGTTTAGTTAGTCAATTTGGATAAATTAGGGGATTTGATAACATCCTCGAATGGTAACACTACACTCTGTTAGGTTAAAAAATATTCATTTAGGAGGGTTTTGTCAAAAATCGAAGAAGCCCGCAGTTAAAAAATTCCCAAACAACAAAACACTTTTGAATTATTACTCACAATATAAAAGAATATGTCACCGAATTATAAAGAACACTAGAGCAGAGTACTACAGAACAAAGATTGAAGAAAACAATTATGACAGCAAGACTATATGGAAAATAACAAAGGAGAATGTTTATGGGAGAACGAAAATGGTTGAGATCAAGTCACTGAGGTTACAAGATGGGAGTGTAGATGAACCAATTCAGATTGCTGAAGGCTTAAATGGATACAGTGGACAGTAAACTGGCAGAGAAAATAAAAAATAATTTATGCGACCAGAATGAAAATAGAGAAGACTGCGACAAAACTAATACTGAAACTATTTTTGATCTTGCTCCCAAATTTAAAATAAAAAATATTGAACAAAAAGATATAACCAACATCATAAACTCTCTCAGAACGGATTGCGCTGCTGGACCCGATGGAGTACCTACTAAACTACTTAAAAAATGCTCTGGGCACTTGGTGATACCGTTGACTTATATCATTAATCTATCAATAGACAAATGTCTCTTTCCGGAGCACCTCAAGAAAGCATACATTATTCCGATACACAAGAATGGAGACACTGAAGATCCACAAAATTACCGCCCAATATCCCTATTGAATAGCATCTCAAAAATATTTGAAAAAGCAATTAATAATCAATTTATGGAATTTCTTGAAAAAAATAAATTACTAACAACAAGCCAATATGGTTTTCGAAGAGGAAAAAATACAAACGATGCCATTGTTGAACTAACAAAACTTGTGATTGAAGCCTTGGATAAAAAAGACAAATGTATAGCGATCTTCTTAGACCTTGCAAAGGCCTTCGACTCAGTTTGTCATAGATCACTACTGAAAAAAGTCCAAAGAGTGAGTAGTGCAGAAACATTAAAATGGTTTAGCTCGTATTTGGCAAACAGAATGCAGGCTGTTAAACTTCCAAACTGTTCTAGCGAATTTTTACAGAACCCATATGGAGTTCCCCAAGGCAGTGTACTGGGGCCCACATTATTCTTACTATATATAAATGACATATGTGAGATTGATATATGTGGTTCGCTGATTGCATTCGCTGATGATACAGTCTTGCTATTCAAATCAAATAACTGGGATGAAACCTATGACATAGCCGAAAAGGGAATGAATAGGGTGTATAAATGGCTGCAGTCAAACTTGTTGACTCTTAACATAGATAAAACCAAATACATGACTTTCTCTATTGACAACAGAGGACAACCACTCTCTTTAAATAACAATACTATAATTGTTCACGATTACAAAACACACACATCTTCATATCATTGCTCATGCCCGCAACTCATAAGAACACAAAAATACAAATACCTGGGGGTTATTATCGACAACAATCTAAGGTGGACAGAACACATTGATAATGTTACTAAAAAAACTAGACAGCTTACATACATATTTCGCCAAATTAGGGATATATTTGATGTAAAGATTTTAAAAACTATCTATTTTGCACTGGCTCAATCCATACTCTCATATGGAATAACGGGATGGGGTGGTATGGCTATAACAAATCTCTATCCTGCAATCGTCGCTCAAAAATCCCTGATTAGAGTTATATGCCGTAAACCCTATAGATTCTCATCTAATGAGTTATTTGCGGAATTTCCAGTATTGGATGTGCGACAACTATACATAAGGACGATTATCAAATACATTCACTCAAATCCAACCCCTTTTATTCCACAATACGTTCTGACAAAGAATACAAGAAACAATAAACTTCTACAACCAACTGCCACTCACACGACATTTGCTCAAAGATTCCTCACCTTTCTGGGGCCACGAATATACAACAAAATTATGCCAGGCATTATAGATGTTATATCGCCAAACGGGTCCAACTTAAACAAAATAGTCACAAAGTGGCTCTTAGAAAGGGGCAGGTTGGAATCTGAGAGAGACTTGACCCACATTCTCAAGTGACATAATCGTGATACTGATCACAGACACCAGGCTAACCAAATACCTACATACATAGCACGACTTGACTTGACGAAACTGACAACGTTCTATTATTTTGTGTTTTCTCTCTTTTGCTTTTTTGTTCTATTTTTTGCTTTTTTAATCCTTATACCTTATTTTTTTTAAAAAAAAAAAAACTTTATATTTTGTTTTTTCTCAGCGACATTTTTGAACATTACTATCTTTATTAGTATTGTCTCGGAACAGGCTTAGGTCTAGTGAGGCAATATATTCCATTACACATATTTATATTATATTGTATTATGTACTTTTCTTTTGGAAAATAAAAAAAAAAAAAAAAAAAAAAGTAAATTATTACCTAAGTTTACACCTCTTACTTCATTTACATCATAAGAATTAAACGAGACGTAATCCGAGTGTTGCCACAAACCATTGTTTTGTCGTTGCATGCTTGCGTGTAATTAAATATTTGTCATACTATACCTACCTACCTGTCATACGTCGGCCAATCGGTAATTTTTGTACTAGCACTGATATGTCCCGGGAAGAACATAAATTCAATAGCCTTAAATCTAGTTGAGGAATCTTAAATTGGGAGACTCCATTCGTCATTGTTTGTTGAAACTGCGGTTCGTAGTTGTTGTTTGTACTTCCTGAAAATCTTGTAGGTGTAATTATTGTGTGGCCCCAAATCGTTCAAAAAGGATAATATGATACTGTTTAGGAGTATTAGGTATGGCGACCATCCTTTTGTTAAGCGTTTGACAGCTAGCTACTCATGAATCTGCCCGAATTTATATCTAGATACTTTAATGTTTTTGATTCGACGCGTACTTAATGGTGGCTGCAGGTACCTACATTATGCGGTGTTCACACGGGGCGATATAAGGTCAGACGATTTCGCTTGCATAAAAAAAAATATCGCTCGGTCGCCCATTGATCGTGTGATGTGTTCACACGAGTCCACCGACATACATTCAATCTGTCAGGTGCGCTGATAGTTTTAAAAATGGCGGACGTCGAGGTAAAGTCGCGGAGTAATTGCGGTTAGTTGAAAATATTGTTTTAGACGATATAAGGATACTCCTAATTGAGGAAAAATAAAAAAAAAACGCAGATATTGGGTGCGGAATTGGATTTTAAGGAGAAATAAATTTAGAGCAGTGCTGTCAACTGTCAAGAAACAGAACATATTATGGACGCCGCGCATATCTGCGCATGCGTGCATCGTTCCACCAGATACACAAGTTGAAAGGCGTTCAACTTGTGGCGATATCGCTTTCAACCATTTTTATCGCTTCAGATTTATCGACAATCTGTTCACACGGTTCAATTGGCTGGCGATATTTTAGTGTCCTGGCGATATTCGCCTCGTCTGAACACCGCATTACTTATCTACACATAATTGATAACAGTACAGTCGCGGTTCTTGCATGAGGAATGTGAGCGTATCCGCCCGTTTCAAACAACAGAACCATCGCACCACTATAATAGATGGATGTGTGTGGGTGTGCGTGATTCGGGTAAAGGCGAAGTGCGTTAGTCGCTCATCAACGACTGTTCAAGGGTGCGTTTACACCAAACATAGAGCTATAAAAGTAGAGCATTATTTCTTAATGTTTGATATTAACACTATCAGCCATCAAGAAAGGAAGAATTTGCACCACGATCTAATTAATAGGCATCTATATCAATTAATTATCAGGAGGGTTTTTGTCTATTTCTAGCTCTAGACCAGGGGTCTTCAATCTTCGAAATTTTTGGGCAAAAATGAATACTTGTATTTTCTTTTCACCTGAAATCTTCCCAAAGCAGGCTACGGTGCAATAATTCAGCTTAAAACTCGTAATATTCTCATTACTTTCCTTCCCTGTAAATTTTCTCGAACCTTGTCATTATTTAACCCCCGCGCAGTGGCGTTCCGTGGCGCCCGGGGCGGGAACCACGCCCTTTGGCGCCCCCACATAACTTTTCCTAAAAAAAAAAGGTCATTTCTAAAATTTGGTATCTGGAAACATGACATTTCCTAAAAAAAAACCGGACGTATAGTATAGCGCGAGAATATTTTGCCACCCTGCTAATAGAGGCGCCCGGGGCGGTCCGCCCCTCCGCCCCCCCCTCCGCCCCCCCCTCCGCCCCCCCCCCCCCCCTCGGTACGCCACTGCCCCCGCGGTTATTGATTCATAACCCTTATAAATTAATAAATTAGAGAAAAGTATTTTACCTATCTATTGTTACCGAATTTAAATAAAGGTGAGTCTATTGGTTCCGACATCCGAATTAATATTCCATTTTATTATGATAAATTATATGATTTCGTGATGTTTAATAATTCACCTCTAATGGTGGATACGCACTGGACCGTTTCTATAAATGTCATCTGTGAAATTTTAATTTCTTGCTTGTGACTCAGAAGTGATATCATGAATAGGTACAGTAGAATTTCCATTATAAAGATATGCGTATGTATGGCCCGCGGGAAGCGCTTAGGATAGGCTGTGCTAGTCGATCATGGTAGTATCATATTATTTCCATGGCCATGATCTTGTGCGAATTAGGTTTATTGCATAGGCGAACCGGCTTTTTCTTTGATTGCGGTTTACTTAAATGTCATATTCCAATGCCACACTAAAGACATCAAGGCCGGTCCGTGATTTGCCGTCCTATAACGGACGCACACTTTAGACTTTAGAGAGCAACTTTCCGACAGTCGCCAAGCTCCATCTGAGAGTTTGTGAAAGCAACACTAGGCAGAGCGGACGAAGGGCTAAAAACTTCTACTGAATCAACATGTACCTAGCCTTAATTTGTAACAATTTCTGTTGATTGATTACGTGTTCATTAATTCCACAAATTTCTGAATTCATGTTTGCTTCTTTGCTTTATTTTTCTTATTAAAACATTTGGTTTCTTAGCCTGTAAGTAGTTCTATTTGTATTATTTGATTTAATTTTTTATTTTATTGTTTTAGTGACGCTAATATGATTCATCGCATAAAGTAAATAACCGAAGAAAAAAAACTGCGTACAAAAATGGAGCGTGGGCAGAAAAGGTTTATTGCTTTCCTTATAAGTTTGTCATCGATCATCGCGGGAACCTCATCAGTACCTTCACAATATATCGAAGCGCCAGCTTCAAGTCTTGTAGGAGTTGATTATTCTAATAGTCATGGCCGAGTCATCCAGGCTTCTATGGATTCAGCATATGTAATTGAGAATGTTTGCGGAATCAAATTGAAATTTGAATCTCAAACCGAAGACAATTTAAAAAATTTCTGTCTAGATAGTTTCAAAACAAGAAGCGATACCAGAAATTTGTTTTTAAGAGAGGAACCCTCAGAAGATGTAAGGAAATGCTACTCGTTCTTATGCGCGTGGTATCAAGAAAAGTGCCACTGGAGCATGAGCGGGGCTCTGTCAGAGTTTGGCAAACAGGAAATACAAAAATGCGGATGTTTATATAATCTATGGAGCGGGTGTAAATGTGATCTTGTCTTAAATGTGAATAACAACGGAAATTCTGCAATTGCAGACGATGATCCACAATCAAAGCATGCCAAAATCGATATTAGATTCGGAGATAAAAAAGAAAAAAAAAGTTCAAACTACAACATACCCCCGATTCACAGAAACTTTGCACGAGATTTGGATTTGGATGGTTACCAGAATGATGATACAGATTCATTTGTTTTTATCGATCAATCATATGAACAACCACAAACGACAGCAGATCCCTTTAGTGTCAAATCTTACAACGAAGAACAGAGAAAGTGCTTCACTGTCAAGAAAGTGCTGTATAATGGCCAATGTGTAAAGTTGAAATCTGAAGAAGTGTGTGGTGCTGGAGAGTGGTTGGTATTGAAAAAGCCAAGTGATGATACAGAACTCACTCAACTCGAGCCAGTTTGTGAAATTAAAAAGTGTACTGCGAAGAATGAGGTGAGTTTTTTTTAAATAAGTTTAGTATGTATGTTAATAATAATTATAGTTACCAAAAATACACAAAAATCATCCCCGTGTTACAAAGTTACTAGGATCATTGCTGATCACAAAGCCACAAAAACGCGTAGTGCAAGTGCGGAATATACAGTGCACGTGGCAATAAAATCGACAAATTAAAAAAAAACAAACATTGCAAATCACAGAAACAAATGGAACTAGATGAGATCCCTGTGGTAGCCCCTTCTCTCTATCTTGCAATAATGATCACGAGAGTTCCGAACAATTATTAATCAATCCGTCTTTTGTTACCCTAAGTTCCTGGTGAGACCCAGGTCGAGACCAACCTCTCTCTTTGTGGAAAAAGCATTCAAAATTTCCATTGATGGTTATTTGTTTTTGCAGGTTTGGTGGCCTTCTGAAAACCAATGTATAAACAAAACAAGTGCTTCCAAGAAATACTGCGGGAAGAATGTATTGGTTGAGCACGATTCCTTTGGAGATGGATACTGCACCTGCTACGATGACTCAGGTTCTTTTGAGGTATGAAGAAACTATGAATCCTCATGTGTAGGAATATAAAATAATAAAAAAAAAAATAACAACTAATGACTCTAATAATTTATTACTAATGATCGATTTTTAAATGGAACAAACCACTCCGGGCTTACGACCGTCTTCTACTGTTATTTCGAAGGCTGGCTTAGTGTGATCACTTTACGTTAACAACGTTCGCCATTAGGTGGTAATGTTTGTCTCCGAAACTCCTAATCATGAGAATTCTCAACATGTTCAACATGTCGAAAAATCTCATGTATGCAACAAGTAGAAATTTAATAATAAATTAAATATAGAGATAAAAGTTGGAAATTATTGAAAACAAGAGAGCAACCAAATTTAAAGACTTCGACTGCTGTCATGTATTTGGCGCCAGGATATGACTATATCCATTTTTGTTACTGTCTCATATTTATTAAGCATTTAAAATGATTATTCGCAGCTAGAAACTTTTAATGGAATAATTCCATACTTTTGTACTGAATCTGATTTTCAGTTTCAATTACCGATTTTCTGGAATCAAACAAATTTTCCTGTTACCTACTTGTTTCCCAATGAAGCGTCTATTTATTATTTGTTTGAGTTTCATATTCATTTGTTGTTTTAATTTTTTGCAGGACAGCACTGATTGTTACGAATTCTACCAACAAGGACCATGCAGAGTAACTGAAGTAGTTACGTATGATAAAGAAAGTGGCAATGCCGTTTGTTCTAGGGATCTGTGCTTCGATTATAACCATCCCACATTAAACAGAAATAGAAATAGACCAAAAAGAGAAGAAAACGTAAGAGTGAAGAAGGAAGCCGTAGATTTAGTGAAAGAATGGTATTTTACAGATAACGAAAGTAAAGAGACCGTTAAATATCTCAATCCTTACAATCCCAATTTAGATGAAGAATTTCAAAGATTCGACAGATTCAAGAGACAAGCAGCTGTTCAAAAGAAATATTACGCTCCTTTTGGAGGAAATGGACAGTGCTACAAAATCGGACCTCAACAGATATGCGACAGCTTAGGGACGAATGCCCAATTCAAATTCCATACAGTTTTAAAAGTTCCCGAATGTTTTGTAAGCATCGGTAATGCCCTGCATTTGATAGACAGCAGGCTTGGCTGCAAGGTGGACGAGAACAACAATTGCAGGGAGAAAATCAAATTGGCTGAAACCAGTGAGGAAGTTTATTTGATGCATTTAAAGAATCAAGCCAGAAAAAAACGAGAAAGCAAAGGATAAAGTGTATTGCTCAATTTCTATCGGTTGATTTATTACTTTATTTATAGCGGTGATGAAGAGTTTTTAAATATGATCTGCCAAAGGTCATAAAAAGTGATAAGGTGAACTTATAATTTGGGACACGTTTTCTCATTATCTTTGTATGCATTATTTATTAAACATATAATAATTAAACGTGTATTTTTTCTGTATTATTTTTAAGTGACCAGAAATTACTTACTGTCGTAAAATTTGTATGACAATTTAAATCAATTTTCTTAAAAGAGTTCGTAACTGCGATTTCCACATCAGATCCCAAGCCTATCTGCGGATTTTCATGTAGAACTTTCAAAGAGAATTGTTACAAAATTTGGGCAAAACGTACAGGGTTGAACTGATTACAGGGTCTTCGTAGAAGTTCACCACCGAAGCTCTCAAATATTAAAAAAAAAAACAATTTATTAAAGGTTCTAACAAAGACATCCAGACTGCGGTAACATAATTGAATAGTCAGATACCTTAGCCTGTTGCTCATTTTGACAGAGGATAACGAATCACCGATTCACAACTTCTGTAAAATAAGACTTACAGCCGATTTCATAAAAAGCTTAAAAAGAACACTTTAGTTAAAGTTCCTTTTAAAATTTAAAGACTCCTTTAAGCTGACGCGTTTCATAAAAAATATTCCAGTTAAAATTTGAAATGTCAAAAAAAAATATTTTAAAGTTGGTAGCAGTAGGTAGTGTTACCATGGAAATCTATGGAAAACATAGGTTGTTTATAATATTTTCGCGGAATTTCTGTTGATCTGTCAATTTCATTTCTCAATAGAGCATCAAGTTGCCGTTTTTTTGTGTTAATTTATTATTATGGTTTATGAATTAGTAAACGAAACCTGTAAACAATAATATTCTTCCCGTTTTGCTATGCTTTCCGCCCTATTTTAGTCATTTTTGTCCACAGTGTCACCGCATACAAAATGTAAATCTTTGTGACAGAGAAAGCGCCACGAAATTTTCTATGAACTGCGGTGGTAAAAATTTGAACTACCTACCTAAAGTCGACTTTAACTAAAAATAATAATCAATAACGGTACTTTAGCTGAAAGTCGGTTTTAAATGTCGTTTTGTTGTTATGAAACCCGTTATTTTTTAAAGGGAGCTTAAAGTCTCCTTTATTTTTTATGAAACCGGCCGTTATTCATACATGACACGATAGTATGACTTAGTCATACACACTACTGGACTAAGAAAGAAAAACATCTCACACCAAGACTGAGCTACATCCATAGGCCTTCAGGAGCTGGAGTTTTAATACTGAAGGATGTCACAAAAGATTACTTTTAGTCGCAGTGACAATACTGACAATAGGAGCAGGTATAGGTAATTCCTTAGCTTTCCAATAAGAAGAAACACGTTTCAGGTGAGGTGCTTGTTCGATTTGAGAATATGACGTTGAGCAGTGAGCTGGTAACAGTTGTAAGTACGTCTCTGCATTTGGTTTTTGTATTAGAAGATTAAAAATTACGTCCAAACCATTTATGGGTTTTCCCTGTGATGGAACTATTTTGAATCTCAATATGGAACTCATCCTATAAATTTATTATAGGACTTCATTAGTCTTTCCGATCAATCCTGTACTACATATAGCCTGGGGCCTGCCGACATTTCTTCTCCTTTATCTATGCTGCCACTCCATCATTCTTTTTATCCACCTGTGGTCTGGGCACCTGATGGGCACATGGCCTGCCCATACCTATTTCAGAGATGAGAATGAGCTGGAGATCGAGAGTTGCCTTATACTCCTCCATGTATTGATACAAAGATTTTGCCAAAGAAAAAATACACATTTACATAACAATCAGAAAAGGCAGTGTAACTGTCCGTTCCCACTTGTCGTGTGTCGGGTTCCATTTTAATGGTTTTTTAATGGCAGTCATTAATGCCAGATAAGTGTAAACAGCTCCATCCATACACAATGTGCTGCAACCAAAGCACCCGTTAAAAATCGGACTTGACACATCATAAGTAGTGGCGATGGGCAGTAAAGGAACAAAAATAAAATTAATTTAATTAAGAGTGTGTGTATTCACTGTATTTATTAAATTGTAATATGTTTAAACTAATAATTTAAGCTTGGGAAGGTCTGGAGGTCTAATACATTCAGCATCAGAACTAAGGTCCGACTGTACAATGCCTGTGTCCTACCGGTCCTTCTCTATGGCTGTGAATCTTGGCACCCAACATGCGCTCAAAACACCCGCATAGCAGGATTCGAGAGCAAGTGCCTCAGAAGAATGCTGGGCATACGTTGGAATGACTTTGTGCCGAACACAGTTGTCAGGGACCTAACAGGTCAACCACTGGTCACTACCACTGTAAGATTCCGCCGACTGACCTGGCTGGGTCACGTACTCAGGAAGCCTACAGAGGACATAACCCGTCTTAGTCTCAACTACCATCCAGAAGGCAATCGAAGACGCGGTAGGCCCCTCCAAACAATTAAAAGGCTCTACGAAGCTGACCTTCAGGCCGTTGGTGTTGACTGGGATGCGACTGCTGAAATCGCAGGGGACAGGACCGCATGGCGAGGACTTGTGGAGTCCATATGCTCCAACTAGGGAGCGGACATGGATGAAGAAGAAGAAGAAGAATAATCAAAAAGTTGGCATAAAAAAAATAGTAAAATGTTATTATACTCTTCACGATTCAGGCGTTGTAGTCTTTGGCACACGTTTCCTAGACACTTGCTCCCTGAGATGCCTCAAATGTTCTTCCTCACTTGTTGGACGCGGTATAAATGGTTTTCTGCAATTATTTTTGTCGTCTAGTGGACAACTACAACGGCTATCGATCAAATGGCGAATCACGCGATTCTTTTCATTACACGATGCGGAAGCCTGGAAAAAAACATTTTTATAGCATCTATCAAAAGCACTAAGATAATTATGTATCCGGGTTTTATCTCCAGCAAAGGGCGTGGGTGCTGAAAAACAGAGTGAGAACGGAGCAGGGGTGTTGCAACTATTGCTCTGGAAATGAGGAAAAGGTTGACAGGGAGCCTCCAAAACATCCACGAAGTAACTCCGGAGGCGGTGGACTGGCCTATGGCGCTGGAGCTAAGACTATAAAAGAGGAAGGGACGCAGCCCTCTATGGGTGAAGATATTCCGGAAGGCATAGCGAAAAGTAAAAGTAAGAGCAAAATGTAGACAAAATAAAGGCTGTGCTTTGGAGAAAGATGTTGAAATTATTCTATTAGCTACTAAAAGACGCAAGTGCAGCACAAGTTTGTCTGGATGTAAGGAAAGGAAATACTTAGCTATAAATATGAAACTTTTTTTTTTTTTTTAATTTTTTGGCATATCATCCGCAAGGGGGATGTTTTGGCCATTTTGTTAAGTGTTTTACTATCTACTTATTTTATATAACAATGAAATTTTTATTTATGAATTTATAAATTTTTTTATATATTTTTATTTCGTTAAGGGATAATAAGTGTTGACATGACAGGGGATATTCTACATTTTGAAAAGTAAAATAGAGGTCCGCCACGTTCCTTAAAGGACAGGCAAAGAGTACGTGATCAAGCGTCTCCTCGTCCAAACCACATTCACAGTAAGGAGAGGGGGCAAGTCCGATCTTATGCAAGTGCTTGTTCAACCTGTTGTGACCTAAGCGCATTCTAGTTAACGTAGTGACGACGTTTCTGATATGAAACTTAGGCATTAAGATTTTGAATAGACCGGTAGGTAATCTTTAAGATTAGCCGGAAACCACAGGAAAAAGGATTCAACAGGAAAAAATCAAATATGCCGGCCTGATATAGCTTTGAATTTTGACACGTAGCCAAAGAACAATTATTTCCGCAATATTAGTATTGCTAGTCGCAAAACCGCGGCCATTTTTCAGAAATATGCTCACATCAAATTTCTCAATACATCATGATACTTATGCATGAATAAATGACTCTAGGGACAATTCTGTTTTGAAATAAATACTCCAAAACTGATATAGGGAAAAGCATTTATTTCCCATAAGTAAACTTCAAAGCTTTATTACCCAGACAGCACAGAATATCCCATGGATATCCCAGGGATATCCCGCGGGATATCCCTGAGACATCCCTGCGATATCCAAATGTCCGGCAATATCCCGGAATATTCGGGATATCCTCAGGATGTCCTAGGGATATCCCGAATGTCCCGTGGATATCACTGTGATGTCCCATGGATATCCCTCATATCCCGATATCCCAGGGACATCCCAGAGATATCCCGCATATCCCGGCAACCCATGGATATCTTGCATATCCCGAATATCGCGCTGGCATTGCAGGAATATCCCGCATATCCCGGAATATCCCTTCGATGTCTCATGGATATCCCGAATATCCCGTAGGCATTGCTGGAATATCCCGCATATCCCGGAATATCCCTGCGACGTCTCATGGATATCCTGAATATTTAGAATTACTGTGTAATAATCCTGAATCTCAGATATCAAAATATTAGAGGAATATTAAATAAATGTACGTTTTTTCAATAATGTCTATTTATTGATATATTATATACATACTAGCTGACCCGTCGAACTTCGTATCGAAATAAATAATATGGGTACTATAGGTTTTATGCAACAGAGCTCAAATTCGATTTTTAGTTATTTAACACGAATGACTATTTACTGGCATTAGCAAAACCTGCATACCACGCTGCATTCATTGGGTCTGAGTTTATTTTTACATCAAAAACTTATTACCTACGTTAATACGATGTGGGAAGAGGTCAACATTGCGCAAGATCGAGTGCAATGGAGAGCTCTTATTGCCTCACTTTGCTCCTGAGTGGAGTTCAAAGGGAGTTTTAAATTTGATTGATTTGATGTTAATATGTATGTAAAAAAAGAATTTAGGTATGTCATTATATTCGATGTCTTAATAGTTAATTTGCTCAGTTAAAATAATATTGATTGATTAAACAAAGCACGATAAGGAACATCTCCGTACCGATTCAAAATACGCATTGAGGTCTCAATACTTTTTTTGCCCATCACGCCGATTCCCGAAGGGGGTAGGCAGAGAGTATGGACTTCCATTCTTTCCAATCCAAACTCACTCGCTTCCTCCAAACGCATAACATTCCGCATACATGCTCTTATATTCCTTTTGCTCCTGACTTGGCCCTCCCGTAAGACGGCACCGATATGGTCGGTCTATGTCATTCGAGGTCGGCCTCGTCTGCGTGCACCTATTCTTTCAGATTTATATTATTATCCTTTGAATCATTCTCTCTTTGTTCATTTTCTTTACATGTCCAAACCTTCTTTCTTTATTCTAGTCACTACGCTAACATTCACTCCACATTCCTTTCTAATATTATCATTCCTCACCATCAATAAGTCTCTTTCCGCATATCCTACGGAGTGATCTCATTTCCACAGCATTTATTTCAACTTCCAAATTTTTCGTCAATGTCCAAGTTTCACTCCCATAAATCATGGATGGTATCAAGATTGCATTGTGCATCAACTGTCGATTTCAGAGATATCTTCTTAGAGGTCTAAGTGCACCGCCAACCCTTCTCCCAGCCAATTTCCTTCTTTCAATCTCTTTTTCACACCTTGCATCTCTTCTAAATAAATTACCTAAATAGACATTCTTCCAAGTTCTCGACATTCACTTTCACACAACATTGCGTTCTTAAATATTCTCTTTCAAAACAGTGGAAATAATTAAAAAGCTCATTTAATGCAGTATCTGTGTTTTTTTTTCTAACTTCTATTACAACATGGTGTAAGTGTAACAATTTTTATTTTCAATAAAGAACACATGCTAGGTCATTAGCAAATAATATACAGCTTTTTTACATATTAACGATGCAGATTATATTTACGTTATATGTATGTACTCATCCTCTGTAAAAATCAGCCCATAAACGAAGAATTGATTTTCAAACAAACAAACAAAAATATTCTACTTGTTCTTCAATATAATCATGTATTCCTTGTATTAAAACATACCAAAACTCCTTATAAAATGAACTTCAATTAAGTATAACTCCTTAATAGCAATGTTATGTACCTATACGATTCTGTTTGCTGGCGGTTTTAAAAATCTCTGTAAATAATGAAAGTTTCAAAACTCCTTACTTTTCATTACAACAATGTATTCCTTGTATTAAAACTTACCAAAACTCCTTATAAAAATTAATTGCAATGAATATTATATGACTTATCCAATCAATCTATTTCATACGATATATTTTATATTCGCATTCTATCAATTGCAACAACAATCAATCCACTGACAGTTCTTTCAAATGTCAATTAATAAAAATTCAAAAGTAGAACAAAATTATATTGTAAAAAGTACTAAAAAGATTACCTACTTTCTGTGTTTTCTTAAATTTCCTAATTTTCCATGAACTTTTCTTAATTTTTTTCTTCTAATACAACCTTCTTCTGATAAGAGCCTACACGCCAAAAAAAGAATTAGCGAAATCGGTCCAGCCGTTTAGGCGCGATGAGATGACATCTGGAAATAGCTCTCCATTTTATAGTGTTCTTAAATTTTCTAATTATCCATGCATTTTTCTTAATTTTTTTCATCTACATCAACCTTCTCCCGATAATAGCCTACACGACAATAAAAGAATTAGCGAAATCGGTCCAGCCGTTTAGGCATGATGCGATGATATCGGGAAATAAATCTCCATTTTTATAGTTTTCTTAAATTTTCTAATTTCCCATGCATTTTTCTTAATTTTTTTGTTCTAAAAGGACACTCTCCTAATAAAAGCCTACACGACAAAAAAAGAATTAGTGAAATCGGTCCAGCCGTTTAGGCGCCATCCGATGACAACGCGAAATAGCTCTCCATTTTTATATATAAGATTAGGTAAGTATTTAAATTTATTGCTGTTTGTTCTCTGTGAATAGTAAATAAAAATATTTAACTCTCCATGATGGTATAAATGATGTACTGCGCCGGCGTATGACGTATTTTTTGTGAATAATTGGCAACATACACCTATGAACCAGTTCACATGTCCTCTCGCCACTAAAAGCTGATACTTTCCATACTTTGGTCATGTAGTTGAGGGCTCCACTTTCCATACTGATACCAGGGATGTCCCAGGGATATCCCGGGATATCCCGAGAGATTTGGATATCCCATGGATATCCCAGGGATATCACGGGACATTCGGGACATCCCTGGGATATCCATGTGCTGTTTGGGTATAGCCGGCGGCCATTTTTGGTTTCCTAATTCGAAGCTAAACTTAAAGATTACCTATCAAGAAATATACAACCTACTAAATCTGCATTATTTGAAAATACATAATATTATGTACTTATATGTATTGAAGAAAATAAGCCCGCATTTGTTTGTGGATAAGGCTTTTGATAAAGTACTGATAGACAAAAAGAAGCAAATCAAAACTTATTACAGAATCCTTTCAGATAATAAAAATAAATGAGAATAATTTCATGTGGACTATAAACTATCGAAAGAGATACCATCAATTGTAGTAAGTACCTATACACGGCTTAAGTCCAACGTCCAAGTCTTGGTCAACATTTTTAAGGAGAATTTTTTTGTTCGAGCGTTATAAAATCCCTTCAACACTTACCCCAGCTCCGCATGTTTTTGCCTCACAGGATACAGTAAGCTTATTCATATTATCGGTAACTTCATCCAGCACCAGCCATTCTCCTGGACCACAGGCATCTTCTGTTCCAACATCGAAACATTGCCCGTTGTATATAAACTTCCCTTCCTTCAAACAATCTTTTTCATCGTCATTGTAGGCGCCAATGACGTACCTATGGATCCTTGTCAGCTTGTATAGAACAAACCGCAATGGATACTAGGAAACAGGTCAGTATGAATTTCATGATTTTCTTTGTTGACGGTATATATAGTTTTAATTAGGCAGTAGTTTGCTTTATATTCATTCTACTGAAATTTATTTATAAAGTTTGGCTACGACGAATCGCGATTTTCATCCTGAATTCGATTCGATTAAATTTTCTTCCGAGACTTAACAAGTATGAAACATCTAATGAAGTTGTAATAATTATTTCCACATTGACCTTCAAGGTTTCGAGTGTGGAGAAAATTATCGATATATTTTTCCCTTTTTGTTTGTCAGCCGTCCCTCCACTGCTGGATGTAAGCCTCTTCTCAAGTGTTCCTCTTTTTTCTGTTTTGTGCAGCTTTTGACCAGTTTTTCCCCGAGACAGGAACCACATCATCCACCCATCTCTTTTGAGGCCTCCCAATTGGTTTCTTATTCTCATAGGGGCGCCATTTTTCAGTTCTGGGTGCAATCTTTCATTTCCCTGTCTCGCCATATGTCCTACCCATTCCCATTTTTGTTTTGCGACACGGTCTATTATGTCTGCGACTCTTGTTCGTCGTCTTATCTCTTCGTTTCTTATTTTGTCTCTAAGACTTACTCCTAACATTTGTCGCTCCACAGCTCGTTGTGCGCATCTTAATTTATGTATTGTGTTGGGTGTGAGTGACATTGTTTCAATTCCATATGTCCTTACCGGGAGGATGCATGTTTCGAAGACTTTCCCTTTCAGGTTTATTGGGATGTATTTAGGTATGGTCCAGTAGCCCTAGCATAAGTTTTCGATGATCGAAAATCGATACGATCATCGAAAGAGTTACGAAAAATGTTTATACAAAAAACGTTTAATTTTAGAACACTATTTGCACGCTAAAAAGCGCTTATTAACGTGCAATTAGCTTTCGATGAAACTCGTACTAGCCCCACAGTTTGCCGAAGGATGCCAAGCCCAATTAAATTCTTCTAGGTCAAGTTTTCTAATCCTTTTTACTTATTCTAAGCCAATTGGCCTATATGTTAACTCCTAGATATATTTCGATTTCTTTCTTTCAGGAATAGCCTTTTCTTACTTACTTTCCGTATCCGGAACACCATCAAATATGTAGACCCCAATGTTCGACCACCTGAACATAACTATGATTTTCCAGCAGTGTATCTTCGTGCGTCTTGTCTTTTTTTCTCTCGGGATGCTGAACTCCAGGTCTACCTCCACCTTTGCGGGATATATTGCTTGTGGTTATTTGCTATACTCATCTGGTCCCATCCAATCCCAGACAGACCAATCCGAGGTAGAAATACTTCTAGTAGAAAAAGTCCATATACCTAGCGACTCACAGCCATACAGGAGAATGGGCAACACACGCATCAAACAGTTTACATTTCGTCTCGACACTAAACGCCAACGCTTTCCAAATTTTGGTCATGTTGTTAAAGGCACCACTTGCCATACCTATACGTATCGGGAGCTCAGCCCCGAGGTCACCAGTGGTGGTAATGGTTGCTCCCAGGTACTTAAATTTATCCACCAGGGATACCTGGTGACGGTCGATTGTTATCGGTAGTGGTTTATCGGGGCAGGCACTATTTGCCATTAGCTCTGTCTTACTGGCATTGCCTCCAAGCGGTAACCGACGAGTTCATCGAAAATCAATTCATCGAAAATCAATTCATCGAATGATCAATTCATCGAAAATCAATTCATCGAATGACCAATTCATCGAAAATAAATATTTTGAATATATTTGAGAGACACAGCCTTTTTGACAACCAAACTCATGTGTTGAAATATTTGGACTTCAATTTAGAAAATGGGCCTATTTTCATATCGTGCGATAAAATATCACACACTTTCAAAGTATGCGCAAGCAAGCAAGCAAGCAAGCAAGCAAGCAAGCAAGCAAGCAAGCAACATTAATTTGTAAATAACCTGTTCATATGCCTATGATATAAAATAAAATTATAATTGAAGTGGTTGGTGACCCAGTGGTTACAACGCCGGCTTTCGTACTGTGGACGTCGTGGTTCGATCCCAGGTGCCAACCATCTTCCTCTTTCAGGACACAAGCTTTAAGTAGCTTACTGTGAAAGAGTCAATGAGTGTATTTGTGTTCACTTTGAGTGAGCACAGATTCATTTAATTAAAAAAAAAATATACAAAAAAATACTCCAACGTACGTCAAAATCGCCGCCATCTTTAATTTATAGGAGTGACCAAACTGAAGTTTTACCTTATTCTTAGGTCATAAACAATTTTTCTAAAATATCTTCAAAATAATGGTTTTCGATGAATTGGTGATTCGATGAATTGATTTTCGATGAACTCGTTTTCGATGAATTGATTTTCGATGAATTGATTTTCGATGAATTGATTTTCGATGAATTGATCATTCGATGAATTGATTTTCGATGAACTCGTCGTGAATCCCTCCAAGCTAATGCACCTGACCGATTCCCAGACACAAAAATTCTCAGCTTTCGAAATGAAGTGTCTCAGGAGAAATTTGGGTATTAGATTATTTTTATTTTACAAAATTACAATATAAGATGGTACCACCGCATCACGAACGACGCTATACGCCGGTGAAACCCAGCGCGCGAGAGTCCATCACTTCTACCATTACGGGGAGGAGATGGACTTGGCTGGGACATGTGTTGAGGATGCCAAATGACAGCTGGCCGAGGAGAGCACTGTTCTTCCCATCAGGGTCCCGAAGAAGAGGAAGACCCTCTCATACTGTATTCCGCTCCTTCGAAGCAGAGCTGAAGAATCTGGACATGGTGTGGGAGGAGGTCATAAACATTGCGCAAGATTGAGCGCAATGGAGAGCTCTTGTTGCCTCTTGTTGATTCCATTCAAGTGGGGCGTAAAGGGAATTAGGATTGGATTGAATATCCAGCGACCGCGACCGGTTCTGTAAGGTTGACAGGACTGTTGCGGACAATGATGGAGGTCGTTTCCAGAAAGCAGTTTCTCAATTGTAGTAATGCATGGGGTGTCTCGAATCATTCATCTGGTTGATTTGTAGGTATTTTCATACCCAGAATAGGTATATTACCACCAGTGGCGTACCGTGGGTTTTCGTCGCCCGGGGCGGGAACCAAGCCCTTTGCCCCCGCCCCCCCCCTCTCCATATAAATTGAAAAAAAAACTGCCCGAAAATAAAATAGTAAAAAATAAGTCTATATAGGTAATATTTTATTTCATACTTAGGTACAGCATAACAATATAGACAGGTATCAACATAGTTTAAAAATTCAATTTTCGGGCAGAGTGGAACAGAGCCATTTTCTGACCCACAGATTTCTCTACCTGCAGACTTACCTCATGGAAATGTTATTATTTTAAAGACCTCCACCCGAGATGAAATGTTATTTCTTTTTATTTTATCAATTTTAGTCGTGTATGTTTAGTCGCGCAAGCAAATTTTGCCGCCCTGTTAATATAGTGGCGCCCAGAGCGGTCCGCCCCTCCACCCACCCCCTTGGTACGCCACTGATTACCACTCATTTTAATTCTATCTCTGGTGCTACTTTTGTTAATGCAAAAAGTTTTAGAACATCCATTTTTCATTTTTGGTGGAAAGTGTACTTTTCCACAATTTTATTTCTCCTGACTATTTTTATCGTAGGTACATAATATACAGTTTATCACATTTTTTGCAATATTAACGAAGGCAAGACTAAGGTAATGAAACAGAGCAGGACTGCAACACTGATTCACAAAACAGCCTAATAGGGAAAACTACAATTTTCAAACATAATAATTAGAAAGAAGACTGTAGTATAAATGCAGTGGAGATGAAATCTCTACGAAGACTATGTGGAATATGGAAAGGAATTAAAATATTAGGAAAGAATGTTGTATGGAAATAAGAGTTGTGACAAAGATGAAAGTTAATAAGTTTGGGCATGACAAGGCGTGATGGGTAAAAAAAATTGAAGGAGCAATATAGAGAGTCGCTGAGTCATCTATAGGTTGAAAAATTCTTCCGGGATTCCCAGCTCGAAGGCTGCACTCAGTCGGAATATTACGTTCCACCCTCTGTCATTCCGCCCCGCAGTCGCATTTAGTGGAGTCCAACCTACCACAATTGCGCAAACATTCCGCACAACTCCTTAGGTACCTACACACGACTGGTGATTTAGTGTTCGATCAGTCTCCGAATTATGAACCTTAGGTACTATCCTCGCTCGATCTTTCTCATTTACACCTTGCAAGATGGAGGGCTGTGGAAAGCTCTTCTTGCCTCCACGAAATCAGTAACACAATCAAAGTTAAAAAAGATTTGTATGAATGATCTTAGCAAAATATTATGCCACGATGCCCATATTATGGGAACAAGACCACCATCAGAACATGCATCGGGAGTGCCAGAAATGTAGAATCGGAGTATCCGTGTCTGTAGACGCAAATCCCTCCTTTTCTAAGTTCCTACCTATTTCCTAGTTCCTACCTCTGTCCTACGATGTGTGACCTAACATAATATTTATTTGGAATTATTGTCTATTATAAAATTATTACATGGATTTTTGAAAATGGAACGTTTGTTGTTTTCATTGTGAAAATTGAGTTGTCATATTGTTGTTGGAAAAAGAGTACTGTTGAGTACTGTGTGTTACGTGTTGTGAACAAAATTGTGTTGTTCGGTGATAAACTATTAATAGAGATTGCAGAAGAAAAATTACAGAACCGGCCGGTCTGAAGACATCCGTTTACCAGCATCCCAGGTAGGTCACACTCATATCCCTCTTCGAAATACAGTTCACACCCATCACCTTTTCTGAGGGCTACCTGCGTTTACAGTGTCGGAAATATCAGAAATGCAATAAAGAAAATACAGTGGAACTTCTTATATCGAGCATAATTCGTTACAGAGTCATGTTCCTTATGCGAAGCAATTTTTCTAATACAAATAATGAAAAAATACGAAAATGCGTTCTTTGCAAAAAAATATTAAAGTACCTATGCTCTAAATTAATGGTAAACTCATAACAACTTTGAATACAAATTAGAATTTATAAAAATTAAAAAAAAGTAGTTGGTAGCACAAACTTTTCCATTAAAGACGACCAGTCCAGGGGCCCTAGACAATGTGAATTTTGCGAACGAATTTTTCGTCCATGTAGAGTAGGAAGAAAATTATCTGTCCACTTTTTATATTATCATATAAGTGTGTTTGTTTGATTTAAATAATCTATATTAATTAGAAAGAGGAAAGATTTGATTGTTTGTTTGTTTGCATTGAATATAGGCTCCGAAACTACTGAACCAATTTGAAAAAATCTTTCACTTTTGGGAAGCTACACTATCCCCAGTATATTATATTATTTAAAAAAAATCAATATCCTTGCTACAACTCCAATAAAGTGACCCAAGGAGTAAAAAAATGTCACCACAGCATAATATGTCTAACTATTTTAGTTATGCCACAATTAGTGTTCTATTATTTAAAAAAAAAATTGAAATGCGGCAGAGATATAGGTGTTACTGGGGTACGAGCCGGACGGGAGGGGACCATTAGAATGCTACATTATTTCAGATCAACATAGCCTACTTTATAGAATATTTTGAAAAAGTTAGGGATCTATAAAGATCATAAGAAAACTGTTTTTTTTTAAATGTATAGTGTAATAAAATACACACTAAACGCCAAAAAAATTATTTTGAGATAATCTAATAAAACTGATTTTTTCCCCATATAACCATAGTGATTCACGACGAGTTCATCGAAAATCAATTCATCGAATGATCAATTCATCGAAAATCAATTGATCGAAAATCAATTCATCGAAAATCAATTCATCGAAAATCAATTGATCGAAAATCAATTCATCGAAAATCAATTCATCGAATGATCAATTCATCGAAAGATCAATTCATCGAAAACCATTATTATGAAGATATTTTAGAGAAATTGTTTATGACCTAATAATAAGGTAAAGCTTCAGTTTGGTCACTCCTATAAATTAAAGATGGCGGCGATTTTGACATACGTTGGAGTATTTTTTTTTTAATATCTTTATTAGTGCCTCATATAATGGCCGAAAACAGCGTCTGTACCCTTCGCCCCCCCTCGAAGATGTTGGCAGATCTTGTCACGTTCGTCCGTCCGTCTGTCTGTGTGTCTGTCTGTCCGTCCGTCTGTCCGTCTATCTGTCTGTCTGTCCGTCCGTCTATCTGTCTGTCCGTCCGTCCGTCTATCCGCCCATCTGTCTGTCCGTCCGTCTTGCCTGTCTGTCCTTCCGTCTGTCTGTCTGTCCGTCCGTCTGTCCGCCCGTCTGTCCGTCCGTCTGTCTGTCTGTCCGTCTATCTATTTATCTATTTATTTCACATTTCTCTGTTATCTACTACAAATATCGACGACAAATACTAAAATACGCTTTTCGATACAAAAAAACAATGTGATAGATAAAAATAAATATCGCATACTTTGAAAGCGTGTGATATTATTTTATCGCATGATATGAAAATAGGCCCATTTTCTAAATTGAAGTCCAAATATTTCAACACATGAGTTTGGTTGTCAAAAAGGCTAGTCTCTCAAATATCTTCAAAATATTTATTTTCGATGAATTGGTCATTCGATGAATTGATCATTCGATGAATTGATTTTCGATGAATTGATTTTCGATGAATTGATTTTCGATGAATTGATTTTCGATGAATTGATTTTCGATCAATTGATTTTCGATGAATTGATTTTCGATGAATTGATTTTCGATGAACTCGTCGGTTACCAACCATAGTACTACGATGATTTTTGGATCTGTTTTTTGTACGTCTTTAGATCATCGATATGGACTTAGTGCAATATTTATGCTATTGGCAATGGTTTATAGAACATTTCCTCATACTCCACTCATTTTTTGCGCTTAGTGCGTATTTTATTTCCACTATACAAATATCTAGTGACCCGTGCGAAGCTGGGATAGACCGCTAGTTGTTTATATTATGTTCCAGTGGACAGTTGATTTGTTTCGTCCGTTCGCAAAATTCAAGTTGTCTACGAGGGCTGATTCTTCAAAATTTGGCGAAAAAATGTCACGGCGTGGTCACCGGATGTCGTTTAATAAATTTGCCACCTCCTTATTTTGGTGAAGCTATTCATGACTGTCTCTTTGTGGTTTATACTTCAGGTACTTTTTTTAAAGGATAATTAGGTATACTTTGCGCATAAATTAATTCAAGTACCTAATGTACTGAATACAAATTTGGAAAAAAAGTGTGCGAAACGAGAATTAAACACAATCAACATGCACTGGTGCGGAAGTCGCGGCTCACAAGCAAATCTGAAAAAGGGACTTTCTGTGAGACTTGAATTTCGTATTCGTTATGCGAAATTTCGCTCAATTATATAGGTAGTCGTTATAAAAGGTTCCACTGTATGTAAACGAAGTTGAAGATCCAGGTGAGAGGGAGTGATATACCCATTCTGTTATACACGCATCCTCTACCATATAAAAGGCAAATCACGAATAAAATCAATTAATAGACATTTAGAAGTCTTAAAATATTGTTTAGTTAGTAAAAGGGAAAATAAAATTATTCAATCTCCTCTTGAAAAAATAGCAATTCAATGGTAGCTAGGTACGTTAGAATGTGGGATACATTTCTTAGTGTGACTTGAAGGTCAATGTGTAAATAATTAAAACTTCATTAGCTATTTCATATACTTATTGTGTACATATAGGAAGAAAATGTGATCAAATCGAATTCAGGATGAAAATCGCGATTCGTCAAAATATTTGTCGCAGCCGAACATGAGAAAATAACTTTCATTGAAAGTATATAAAGCAAAATAATTTTGATTAATCTACTTGTATTGTTTCCGTCAACAAAGAAAAAAACATGAAGTTTACACTGCCCTGTTTCCTAATATCCATTGCGGTTTGTTCTATACAAGCTGACAAGGATCCGTACGCCGTTAGCGCCTACAATGACAACGAAAAAAAATGTTTGAAGGAAGGGAAGTTTTTGTACTACGGGCAATGCGCCGAGGTTGGCTCAGAAAGTGTATGCGGTTCGGGAGAATGGCTGGTGTTGGATGAAGTGACCGATGATACGGAAAAGCTTACGGCGTCCTGTGAGAAAAAAGCTTGCGGAACCGGGGTAAGTGTGGAAAGGATTTAACATTTTATAACCCTATTTACATAAATAAACCCATAAAATCCTCTTCTCAAGTTTCCATAAAATCCTCTTTTAAGTTTCCATAAAATCCTCTTCTAAGTTTCCATAAAATCCTCTTCTAAGTCTTCATAAAATCCTCTTCTTAAGTCTCCATAAAATCCTCGTCTAAATCTCCATAAAATCCTCATCTCAATCTCCATAAAATCCTCTTCTAAATCTCCATAAAATCCTCTTCTAAGTCTCCATAAAATCCTCTTCTAAGTCTCCATAAAATCCTCTTCTAAGTCTCCATAAAATCCTCTTCTAAGTCTCCATAAAATCCTCTTCTTAAGTCTCCATCAAAAATACTTAGCTTTGGTATGCCCTTTTGAATCATCATCTCTGTATGTTCACTCTATCACACGCCTTAGTAAGGTCCATAAACAAATTTGTGGTATTTATATTCAATAGTTTTTTTCCTTAACATATTTACATTTTTACAAACACTAGTGGTCGACCAGTGCTCGAAATTCAACCATAACTAATTTAAATATTAAATAATAAGCTTGAATATTATTGAGGTTTCATTGTCAATGATCGAGTGAGCGCTATTTTACAATTTCTTTTCAAAAATGGCATGGATATGTCAAATTTGAAATGTTGATATGTACAAAGTTTTTTCTATTATTATTGAAGACAAACAATTTGACCACAGATAAACAACATAATATATGCGTCTACGTCAATGTCACATAGCTACATCGGATTGTGTGTGAGTACCAAATACATAACACTTCAATAGTGTCCGTAATGTTTTCTTATTGAGTTAATGTATTTTTATGGATAATTTAAAGCAAATATTAGTATTCGCCACTCCTTTTCTATATAAACTGTAAGTGTGTGAAATTTCATAGTCCTCCGTCCGTACAATTTTCGTAAAAATGGTCACAAAGTTTTTGCTACACACTCACAACGCGACTGTATCCGAAATAATAATTTACATATACACGGTGTTAAGTTGGTAGTGGATAAACCGAAGCAGGGAGGTAGAGGACCTCAATACCTATAGATTTGACACCCATATATGTTCAGCGATATTGGGTGGTTCAAAAGTTATTTACCTTTTTGTGAAATTTGAATAAAAACCGGATTTATGACTAAACTACGTAACTCTGGCTAAACTATTTAGATTACGATCATGATTTTTTTTCTTGAAATAGTCCAATAGTGACCCTTACGCAAGGTATTATTGCTATGAGTCAGCACCCGATAGCTTTTGTTCAAAAATTTTTTTTTCATGAAATTTTTCCAAGCATAAAATTTCTAAAATCTTTCAAAGGCTGTAGACAAAAAATTTCACGGAACATTTTTTCAACAAACTATCTTAAAAACTTCTACTATTCGTGGAGAATCATCCCTGTAAATTTCATTTGGATGGTATAATGATATCATGCTTAAACGCTCTCATAACTTGTGCAAGTATCAATATTCATCATTTTTTCATTAACACTCAGTCTTGTTATATGGATGGTAAAAGCCAGTTTTTAAATTATTTGTGGTACCTAAATGCATTATTTGATGCGATATTTAGATGAAATAAACTTTTTATTGAAAAAAAGATAAAAAATATTGTTATACAATATTTCCTAAAACCAATATTTCCCGTTATTGTTCAATAATATCAGGTATTTATTTTTATAAAACAGCATTTAATAAGAACTTCCAATGGCAAAAGTCCATCGGGTTTAAGCTGGGGACCTTAGGGGCTAGCTTTTGGACCCCCATGGCCACTCCATCGGCATGGGTAAATTATATCGAAAAATCTTCTCACTTAATGGTGCCCAATGTGGTCCCTTTGAATCATTAACTCTACTCTACTCTTAAATACTCTAAAATCATTCAGGGGGTCCAAAGAAAATGAAAATCGTTTTCGGGGTTCCTTAACAACGTTAGAGGGTCCAAACAGAGGGCCAACAAATTATCATGTGGATGTTTTTTCTACCACTAGGAATGAACCTCTGCTTGGACCCTTGACGTTTTTCAGGGACCCTAAAATGGATTTTCATTTTATATGGACCCCTTGAATTATTTTAGAGTCCCCTAATGATTCAAAGGGACCAAATTGAGAACCAATAATTGAGAACATTTTTTGACATAATTTACCCATGCCGATAGAGCGGCCATGGCGGTCCAAAAGCTAGGCCCTAAGGTCCCCAGCTTAAATCCGATGGACTTTCGTCTTTGGAAGTTCTTATTAAGAGCTATTTTATAAAAATAAATACCTGATATTATTGAACAATAACGGGAAATATTGGTTTTAGGAAATATTGTATAACAATATTTTTTATCTTTTTTTCAATAAAAAGTTTATTTCATCTAAATATCGCATCAAATAATGCATTTAGGTACCACAAATAATTTAAAAACTGGCTTTTACCATCCATATAACAAGACTGAGTGTTAATGAAAAAATGATGAATATTGATACTTGCACAAGTTATGAGAGCGTTTAAGCATGATATCATTATACCATCCAAATGAAATTTACAGGGATGATTCTCCACGAATAGTAGAAGTTTTTAAGATAGTTTGTTGAAAAAATGTTCCGTGAAATTTTTTGTCTACAGCCTTTGAAAGATTTTAGAAATTTTATGCTTGGAAAAATTTCATGAAAAAAAAATTTTTGAACAAAAGCTATCGGGTGCTGACTCATAGCAATAATACCTTGCGTAAGGGTCACTATTGGACTATTTCAAGAAAAAAAATCATGATCGTAATCTAAATAGTTTAGCCAGAGTTACGTAGTTTAGTCAGAAATCCGGTTTTTATTCAAATTTCACAAAAACGTTAATAACTTTTGAACCACCCAATATCGCTGAACATACACGGGGGTCAAATCGATAGGTATTGAGGTATTCTACCTCCCTGTTTCGGATTATCCACTACCAACTTTACACCGTGTATATACGAGATATAGATATAAAATTGTGTCAGTGTAGTCGGTTGGTTTTTTCTAGGTTATGGTCCTGTAAGCTTCCTCATGACATTTAAAGCGTGATCCATATTCTAATAGGTTTTTCCCAGGTGTATATTTCATTTTCTTTTCCTCATTTACAGACAAATTTGTCCTATAGAATCTCCTCATTATTTTTCCCCCAAAAAACTGCTTCTTATTTCGTCAGTTCTAATGCATTTGACCGATGCCAAAATAATGTTTTTTTTTTCGTTTTTGTTGCTAATTTCAGTCATCCCCATCATGTGATGAAAAGAATCGCGTGGTTCGCCATTTGGTCGATGGCCGTAGCTGTCGAGTAGACGAAGACAATAATTGTAGAGTGCCAGTTAGGTTCGCTCCAACAAGTGAGGAAGATTATTTGAGACATCTCAGGGCTCAAGTCGCTAAGAAACGTGTACGAAAGACTACAACACCCGAATCGTGAAGAATGCAGTATTTTTCAGTCTTCAATATTTGAGAATGGAGACGGTAGTCTCTAAAAACCGGTTCATGTTTGAAAAATAAATTTCGTGATACAACAATACAAGACTCTTTCATTTTTATTTTGTATTTTTTTTTTGATGCCGGGAGATTACAAAAGTGCTAAACAACATTGAAAAAATTGTTTTATGTTTGCAAAAGGTGTACCTAAAGTATAAATTTCCATTACCATAAAAAAATTGGAAGTGATTGAATTACCTACGAACAACGCTATAAATACGCCGACGCACCCAGCGCAGGCCCATCACCTCAACATTTATGGGGACGAGATGGATATGGCAGGGACATGTGTTGGCCAAGAAGAGCGCTGTTTTTTCCTCCCATCAGGGTCCCGAAGACGAGAAAGGGCCTCTTATACCATGACATGGTGTGGGAGGAGGTCATACAAATTGCGCAAGATCGAGCGCAATGGAGAGCTCTTGTTGCATCCGTATTCCCCTGGGGTGTAAAGGGAGTTTGAATTTGGAATCATTTAGATTTCAATAGATTCAAAACAAAAATATGTCGATAAATTTTAGAACTCACTACAATTTTCACTATAAGGTTACATTTAGGGAATAAACTCCTGCAGCCCGATTCACGGAAAAGTTTAAGTCTAAGTTTAGTTCGAAGTTCGAACGAAGTTCGATTCAAACTTTTGTGAATAGGGCTGCTGGTAATAATAATTATTGTAGGCGGCGACTATCTACAGTCTATGTACCTATTCACGGAGGGTTTGAATCGAACTTCGTTCGAACTTCGAACTAAACTTAGACTTAAACTTTTCCGTGAATCGGGCTGCAGTTTTGTTTTTTTTTTACTTTTGTCAATATTTTTTAGAATAAACTCATGATTCCTATATATACATAAAGTCTTACTTATCGAATCTGTACGTGGGAACCTGTTTCTGACCGCCTGATGAGTGCGTCCTTCAAGATGACAGGCGAAACATTGACGGTCCTCCTATGCTATGCTCCCACTGAGGATGGGGATGTGGCTGCCAAGGACTGTTTTTATGACAGTCTGGATGCAGTTGTGTCCCATGTCCCATGGCGCCACCGCCTAATAGTACTGGGGGATTTTAATGCCAAGATGGCAGTGACCCCCAGTATGGACCAGACGTCATGGGTAGGCATGGCATGGGAGTGATAAATGATAATGAAAGCCGTCTGATTGGTTTCGCCACACTCCATGGACTCTTAATAGGGGGAACCCTGTTCTCCCACAAGGATATCCATAAATATACTTGGACCTCGCCTGACAGGAGAACAAAAAACTAGATCGACCATCTTCTGGTAAGGACCAGCAACCGAACTGACCTGCGAGATGTCCGCACCTACCGAGGGGCAGACATGGATACTGATCACGAACTCCTTGTGGGTTCGTTGAGTTTCAGATTCACCCATTTCCAGCAGGGACCATTGGACATACGCAGGTTAGAGAGTGCTCAGTGTCGTCATACGCACGAGGCTGAGTCACGTACTAGGTTTGCCCCCTTGCAGGATTCACACGGAGCTGTTCCGATTGAGACAGCTTGGAATAGCTTCAGTGACGCCGTTATGGAATCCGCACGTTTATAAGAGCAAAAAGAGGCCAATATGGATATACGATGGGTCCTGGAGCATCATCGAAGATCGCCAGAAGGCTAAGACCCTCAGTCACAGCGAAAAAGACCCTAAAAAACTGGCTGCTTTGGTGTCTGAGTACAGAGAGCTGAGCCGCAAGGTGAAGCACCAGATAAGAGAAAACACCTGGATTCTCAGATACGGTGAGCGCAATCTGCTGCACTCGGAAATGACTCAAGGACACTTTTCGAAATCACCCGGGAGGTCGGGGGCAGGGGTCAAAAAAGACCCGTGACGGCAATACGAGACTCTCGTGGAGCCACTGTCACTGCCCCCAAACTGATTAAAGGGAGATGGAGGGAGTACTTTGAGTCAATATAGAACCATCCCGAGCCCTCTTCACCTTACAACTTTGAGGAGGAGTTGACTGGTCTGAATATACCTTAGGCAACTGGGATATGTGAGGACCCGCCGACATACAGTGAGATGGTGCTGGCCGTGATGAGACTTAAGAACAACAATGCGCCAGGAGACGATGGAATCCACGCAGAGTTCTTCAAACAAGGCATATATACACCCTTGGCTAACCACTAGTAGATATATTTAAATGGCGTGGTAAGAGGAGAGGTGCCCAAAAGATTGGCGCAATGGATCCATCGTCGCGATATTTAAAAAGGGGAACCCCATTGAATGCGGAAACTACCGTGGAATTACTCTACTGAGTGTTCCCGGTAAGGTATTATCTCAGATATTACTACACCGCATTCGGGGGCCTGTCATGGCTGTCCTGAGAGAGCAACAATGCGGCTTTGTACCTGGGAAGTCCTGCACGGACCCAATTTTCTGTGCCAGGTGCATCTTTCAGCAATGCAAAGAGTTACACTCTCCAGTCGCTTGTTGCTTCATAGATTTTGAAAAGGCCTTCGACAGCCCACATAGACCATCAATATGGAACATACTTGCTCTGTATGGTATACCTCCGAAAAAAGTTAAAATGATGCAGTCCCTGTATGAAGACTCCGACTCCAGGTGGTCCTACTGGAGCTTTCAGGATCACCACGGGAGTCAGACAGGGCTGCGTACTGGCTCCATTTATATTTATTATTGTCATGGACTTCCTCTTGAGAAAGTCCATGCAAGGAGCAAGAGGTATACCAATAACTCAGAGAGATGGTCTAATGGGCGAACTGTGCGATCTGGAGTACGCGGACGACCTAGCGTTGTTCAGTACGACAGTGGAGGAATTACAGCGCAGTATTTCAGGACTCTCAGATGAAACAGCTCGCCTTGGCCTTCGAGTCAATGCCAGTAAGACGGAGCTCATGGCGAATAATGCCTGCCCCGATAAACAGCTGACGATAACCATCGATGGTCACCAGGTCTCCCGGGTGGATAAGTTTAAGTACCTGGGAGCAATCATTACCACCACTGGTGACCTCGGGGCTGAGCTCCCGATACGTATCGGTATGGCAAGTGGCGCCTTTAACAACATGACCAAAATATGGAAGGCGTCGGCGTTTAGTGTCGAGACGAAATGTAAATTGTTTGAGGCGTGTGTGTTGCCCATTCTCCTGTATGGGTGTGAGTCCTGGCACCTGACCAAAGCTCAGGACCCCTATGCTGTAGCAAGTGTAGGGTAGTCACTTGAAAAAGGTGACTATTAGGCGATACATTTTGTAAAAACGTCTATACGTATCGAATGCGAGAATCGCATATAACTAGGAAGACCCTCTCATACTGTGTTCCGCTCCTTCGAAACAGAGCTGAGGAATCTGGGCATGGTGTGGGATCGAGCGCAATGGAGAGCTCTTGTTGCCTCCCTATGCCCCTAACTGGGGCCTTAAGGGAGTTTGGATTTGAATTGGATTCCTCGAAATGAATTGAACTACGACCACTTGCTTACCATATTAAACTTGGGAACACTTGAAAGTAGAAGAGTCATAAATGATCTTATATTTTTAAGTATATAAAATTGTAAACAATCTATTTGATAGCCCAGTAGGGTTATTCTCGTAGCGGTCTTAATACGCTCCTATCTTGATTGACAATATTAAAATGGCGGATTGGTATTCACAAAACAAGATATCTAGCAGATATCTTAAAAATTCGTTATGTTTGAAATATTAGTATGAAATTCTATGTAATCGGCATTCCCGTAACTATCTTACAAACGTCAAATTCAAGGGCGACCTGATTGCGATCATGTCTTAATCTTATCGTTAAGTGATTTTTAAATGCGATTTATTACGGGAATAAGGCTCCTGACCTGAAGGGTTAATCTCGTAGCGCTTGAATTGCAATCTAGTTGAAAAGATATCTTAAAGGGCGGCTCGGATAAGGACCGGACCAATCAGGAACGATCATGACACTCCCCCTTTCTCTCTGATTGGTCCAATCCTTATCCGAGCCGCCCTTTAAGATATCTTTTCAACTAGATTGCAATTCAAGCGCTACGAGAATAACCCTACTGGTGCAGCATATTATATTTAGGGTACCTACTCGATTAACAAGAAACCAAGAGTCTTTCTACATAGTAAACCATAATACAAACTACATAAGACACACAGTGGTGCCTCACGAGTACATTATAATCTGGGAAACAAATATCTAACTAATATAGATATTATATTCTGTGTGGCTTTTGATGAATTCAAATCCATTCTTAAAGAGATGTTCACACATAATAATATTTAGACCCTTTTAATGTCTTGCACTTGTTTGTCCATTAACCTCTGAGTTTAGAAGCTTTGATGCTAGCGATTAACATTTTTTTTATAATTTTTATATTGTATCATGGTAGGAAATGTTTTTTTTTTATAGCAACATTTGTACTCCTTTATGCTAATTGTATACAGAGTCACATTTAATTTAATATGTAATAAATAATATAATATAATATGTAAAAGACATAATGCCGTAAATTTTTAAAATAAATAAATATTATATTATGCCGCGATGCCCATATTATGGGCAAGAGACCACCACGAGAAAAATGCATCGAGAGTGCCAGAAATGTAGAATCGGAGTATCCGTGTCGGAAATATCAGAAATAAAATAAGGATAATACAGTGGAACCTCTTATATCGAGCATAATACGTTACGGAGTCATGTTCATTATGCGAAGCAATTTTTCTAATACAAATAATGAAAAAAATACGAAAATCCGTTCTTTACAAAAATGGCTATTTTGTTATAGTATGCTTTACATTAAAAGGTAAACTTATAACAACTTTGAATACAAATTAGAATTAATAAAAATGAAATTAATAATACTTAGCCGTGGGGTTGCCGGATAAGAATAGCACCTCTACTCTTTTTGCTGGTTTTTCGAGCATCCTGTAAGAGGCAGGAAATCGAAAAATCATATCGGGACCGTGACGTGGCCACCTCACGTCCTTAAACCTCAATCGGTCAGAAAAGGCAGAATGTGCCTCGGACGCCTTCGAGCACAATGGAGAGCTTTTGATGCCTCCCTATGCTCTTGATGGGGCTTAGGCCTCCCGCATTGTGGGTTGGTTTAGGGGGGGGGGGGACCGCGGCGGGCTTGATTTGTGTGGAGCCGGCTTTTAGGTTTGATTGCTTTGATCGAGCTGGGGGGTCGGTTTTGAGCTGGTTGGTCTCCTCCGTGCTGGCTTGTGTTGAAAAATATTTCACTTTTGGAAAGCTACACTATCCCCAGTTAACATAGGCTATATTACATTATTTAAAAAAAAATCAAAGATCCTTGCTATAATTAATTCCAATAAAGTGACTCACCCCGTTAGCACACCTCCGCTGCGGATTAGCCGAAGCGACGACGGTCACATCTGTCAGTTTCTGCGCGCCATGTTGAGAGTGAGATAGCATGCTCAAACTCGTACTGTTTTCTATACATTCATCTCTCTCTTGCGGTGTTTCGCCATAGATTACTTCAAAATTGTATTCACACCTCCGCCTGATATTTCGCGGATCCGTGTGTTTCGCATTCCGCCCGCTTTTGAAGTTGTCAAAATCGACAGAATTTTGGAGCGAAATCATGTTTTTCATAGAAATCACAGATGGAAAACGTTTTGTTGTGGGATGGTTTGCAGAAGTTGGATGTGCATATTTTCTAAATTGTAAGTAAAAACGTCGTTAATGTTGTAATATTTAAAAATATATATGAAATGTGAAATAATATTGTGGTTTTAATTATTTATATTTTCCCAACAAAACATAACCATAGAATACTTACTATGTGCATTTTTCTCTTTCGCTACTCATTTACCCGCTAGTGTACTAACACTACCTGCGATTTCGCTTTCTGCAGTTCCGTGTGCCGCGATTCGCGGCGGAGGTGTGCTAACAGCCTCAAGGTGTAAAAAATGTCACCACACCAATTGTCTAACTATTTTAGTTATGCCACAATAGGTGTTCTTTTATTAAAAAAAAAATAATTGAAATGCGGCAGAGATATAATAGGCGTTACTGGGCTCGTAAGTCGGACGGGAGGAGACCATTAGAATGCTACTTTATTCCAGATTAACATAGCCTATAGAAGTATAGAATATTTTGATAAAGTTAGGGATCTATAAAGATCATAAGAAATTATTTTTTTAAATACCTATCTAGCTGGGGCAGACTGCTAGTTGTTTGTATGTTCCAGTGGGCAGTTGATTTTTTTTCGTTCGTTCGCAAAAAATCAAAATTCAAATTGTCTACGAGGGCTGATTCTTCAAAATTTGGTGAAAATATATCGCTCAATTAGAGGTGATCGTTATAATAGGTTCCACTGTATTTAACACAGTTGAGAGGGAGTGATATACCCATTCTGTTGTACACGCATCCTCTACAATATAAAAGGCAAATCACGAATAAAAGGAATTAATAGACATTTAGAAGTCTTAAAATATTGTTTTGTTAGTAAAAGGGAAAATAAAATTTTTCAATCTTCTCTTGAAAAAATAGCAATTCAATGGTAGCTAGGTACGTTAGAATGTGGGATATATTTCTTAGTGTGACTTGAAGGTCAATGTGTAAATAATTAAACCTTCATTAGCTGTTTCATATACCTAGGTACTTATTATGTACATATAGGAAGAAAATGTGATCAAATCGAATTCAGGATGAAAATCGCGATTCGTCAAAGTATTTGTCGCAGACGAACATGAGAAAATTACTTTCATTGAAAGTATATGAAACACTACTTGTATTGTTTCCGTCAACAAAGAAAAAAACATGAAGTTTACACCGATCTGTTTCCTAATATGCATTGCGGTTTGTTCTATACAAGCTGACAAGGATCCGTACGCCGTTAGCGCCTACAATGACAACGAAAAAAAATGTTTGAAGGAAGGGAAGTTTTTGTACAACGGGCAATGCGCCGAGGTTGGCTCAGGAAGTGTATGCGGTTCGGGAGAATGGCTGGTGTTGGATGTAGTGACCGATTATACGGAAAAGCTTACGGTGTCCTGTGAGAAAAAAACTTGCGGAACCTGGGTAAGTGTGGAAAGGATTTAATATTTTATAACCCTCTGGCAAAAGAATTCTTTTACATTTCGTTTTCCCTGTTTTTCTTCCAAGTCTCCATAAAATCCTCTTCTTATGCCTCCATAAAATCCTCTTCTATGTCTCCATAAAATCCTCTTCTAAATCTCCAAAAAATACTCTTCTTAAGTCTCCATAAAATCCTCTTCTAAGTCTCCATAAAATCCTCTTCTTAAGTCTCCATCAAAAATACTTAGCTTTGGTATGCCCTTTTGAATCATCATCTCTGTATGTCCACTCTATCACACGCCTTAGTAAGGTCCATAAACAAATTCGTGGTATTTATATTCAACAGTTTTTTCCTTAACATATTTACATTTTTACAAACACTAGTGGTCGACCAGTGCTCGAAATTCGACCATAACTAATTTAAATTATGAGTTTGAATATTATTGAGGTTTCATTGTCAAAGATCGAGCGAGCGCTATTTTACAATTTCTTTAAAAAAAAATGACACGGATATGTCAAATTTGAAATGTTGATATGTACAAAGTTTTTTCTATTATTATTGAAGACAAACTATTTGACCACAGATAAACAACATAATATATGCGTCTATGTCAATGTCAAATATAAAGGATTGTGTGTGAGTACCAAATACATAACACTTCAATAGTGTGCGTAATTTTTTCTTATTGAGTTAATGTATTTTTATGCATAATTTAAAGTAAATATTAGTATTCGCCACTCCTTATAAACTATAAGTGTGTGAAATTTCGTAGTCCTCCGTCCGTACAATTTTCGTAAAAATGGTCACAAAGTTTTTGTTTCACGTATTAATTTGATCAAATCGTCGATCAAATTCACAAGATTGCGTCAGTGTAGTCGGTTGGTTTTTACTAGGTTATGGTCCTGTAAGCTCCCTCATGCCATTTAAAGCGTGATCCATATTCTAATAGGTTTTTCCCAGGTGTATATTTCATTTTCTTTTCCTCATATCCAGACAAATTTGTCTTATAGAATCTCCTCATTATTTTTCCCCCAAAAAACTGCTTCTTATTTCGTCAGTTCTAATGCATTTGACCGATGCCAAAATAATGTTTTTTTTTTCGTTTTTGTTGCTAATTTCAGTCATCCCCAACATGTAATGGAAAGATTCGCATGATTCGCCATTTGGTCGATGGCCGTAGCTGTCGAGTAGACGAAGACAATAATTGTAGAGTGCCAGTTAGGTTCGCTCCAACAAGTGAGGAAGATTATTTGAGACATCTCAGGGCTCAAGTCGCTAAGAAACGTGTACCAAAGACTACAACACCCGAATCGTGAAGAATGCAGTATTTTTCAGTCTTCAATATTTGAGAATGGAGACGGTAGTCTCTAAAAACCGGTTCATGTTTGAAAAATAAATTTTGTGATACAACAATACAAGACTCTTTCATTTTAATTTTGTATTTTTTTTTGATGATGGGACATTACAAAAGTACTAAGCAACATTGAAAAAATTGTTTTATGTTTGCAAAAGGTGTACCTAAAGTATAAATTTCTATTACCATAAAAAAATTGGAAGTGATTGAATTTACCTACGAACAACGCGCCGACGCACCCAGCGCAGGCCCATCACCTCAACATTTGTGGGGACGAGATGGACATGACAGCGACATGTGTTGGCCAAGAAGAGCGCTGTTTTTTTTCTCCCATCAGGGTCCCGAAGACGAGGAAGGGCCTCTTATACCATGACATGGTGTGGGAGATCGAATCGTTCGATCATTTTTATATGGAAAATTTTCGAAACCCTTTCGATGATCGTTTCGATATTCGATCATCAAAAACTTATACTAGGGCTACAGGTGCCAGTATGGGTTCATCCCTATCCCCAATACTTGCCGACTTGTTCTTACTAGACTTCGAAGAACGAGCACTAAACCAAGCTCAATATAACCTATACAAACGATACGTAGATGACACCTTTGTCATCTGGTCCACGGAAAACAAAAATTAGATGAATTCTCAATCTACCTAAACAACCTACATCCAACCATCAAATTCACGATGGAAATAGAGACCAACTGCCAACTGCCCTTCCTCGACACACTCATTCGCAGAAACCCTGACGTCACACTAGAACATAAAATCTACCGAAAAGCAACCTCCACTTCGAGATACCTCTATAGGTCGACAACTATAATAATACCACTCCTAACAATAAAATCTGTAGGTGCGGAATCAGGGGGACGAAGTAAGGGTAGCTGGAGACGGGCTAAAAAGTCGCTACTGATGCAGGTATACGGCATTTATACATTTTAGCTGGGATACTCGTAATACTTAATGTGTACTTAAAGTTACAGGTAAATTCTAAGAAAGTTTATTATGCTCATCTCATTTAGACACCATTTTAACGGGTTAATTTAAAAAAAAATAGTACCTAGGTTTGTAAAATTTCTAATGGGTTGAAGGTTGGCTCTAAGAAATTGTATGTTCGCTACTCCTCTGTTTGTCATATTCTTCGTAAAAGGTATGTTTTCTTTTAATTTGTTATTATGATGCTGTGATATAAAAATATATAAGGTTGATAACTGTTGATAGAACATTTAAAGAATTCGTTTTTTAGGTTGGTACCTACTTAATATGTTTTCTGAATTGGTCTTTTAGAATCTTCTCCATTTATCAATTTCTTTTTATGCTTTGTGTTTATTATAACATATTATTTTATCATGTCAGAGTAGAGAAAAAATAATTAAATCTGTTATATCTACCTAATATTAAAGGGAAGGATCGAAATCGTAGGTATTTATTTTGAAATGTAGATTTACCCGCTGCTACTTTTTGTTTGAGCTACTTTATATTACCTAATATATTGCATAACATGTAAAACGATTAAATTTGCACTACTATTTAATCGTTTGAAGTCGGTACTCATTTTGCTTGTTTGCAGACACCTTTATAAATGATAAAATACAAAAAAACGTTAAGCCCCAACCCAGACGTCCTTCCCATTGCGAAGGCGGCGGGAAACTGAAATACCCGCACGTGATTCGTCCTAGCGCTGTCCGCTACCCCCTGTTACCACCAGTCCCCAATGCATTTTTAGTGTATGGAATGGTATTTTTATAGTTGTCGACCTATAAGCAGACTCTCATCATCACCCCTCCCAACTGCAAGCGGTCGCCACATTTTGTTCCACAGGACTGTGTCCCTGACAGATAACACACAAAGAGAAGATGAAGAGCGCGTTCTTACCAAAATCCTAAAACAAAATGGGTACTCCAACAAACAGCTGAGTGCAGCTAAATCACACGCATCCACCCCTAATCTGTCAACACCACCTAACGACAGGTACCTCGGCACTTGCAATATCCCTTATGTCAGAGGCGTATCTGAAAAGATTGGCCGCATACTCAAGAAAAAACATATTCGCCCTGTCTTCTCAGCTAACAAAAAAGTTTGCACAACCTTACCTCTACCTACTGATAAGATCCCTAACGAACACCAAGGTGTATACCAAATCCCTTGCAAAGATTGTCCCAAAGTGTACATAGGCAAAACGAATAGGAAAGTCTCGGTCAGAACCGAAGAACACAAAAATGATGTCAAAAACAAAAAACCTTCCTCCACCCTCGCGCACAATGACCGAAGGCCACAAAATAGACTTCGAAAATACAACAACACTACATAAAACAAACCGCGAATCACACCGCATACTATATGAAGCAATTAATATCGCAAAAAGACCACATACACTTAATGAACGTGATGAGACTTTAAAAATTTACTCCCCGTACCTCCACATCATAGACCAAATTCCACCCACCCACCCCACACATACAAATACTACCGCCCACACCCCACAAACACAGCTCCAATCAAATAACACAAACCCTAATCTAGAGACTACGCCACTGCCTCTCATTCCTACACAACTACCCCAACAGACAGTATAGCTACGAACACATCTCGCACTAGTGCGCGTTTCACGAGACAAAATACCTCATATTTTGCCCAGCGAGCCAACGAATAACACCCTTGTCTCGTTACCGCAGATTAATTTCGGCGTTATTACTTCTGTAATACGACGAAAGGCTGAAGATGGAGTCTCTGATGGCTCCGAAATATATACCATCAAACCAACAAACTAACACCTTTAATCATGTTCCAAACAACATCGGGAACAACTCACAACGCGACTGTATCCGAAATAATAATTTACATATTCCGCGTCGCGAAAAGCTTTATATTAACACATGATAATTTGTTGGCCCTCTGTTTGGACCCTCTAACGTTGTTTTGTTAAGGAACCCCAAAAACGATTTTGATTTTCTATGGACCCCCTTAATGCATCATAGTAATAACACCTTGCGTAAGGGTCACTATCGGACTATTTCCAGAAAAAAAATCATGATCGTAATCTAAATAGTTTAGCCACAGTTACGTAGTTTAGTCAGAAATCCGGTTTTTATTCAAATTTCAAAAAAACGTTAATAACTTTTGAACCACCCAATATCGCTAAACATACATGGGGGTCAAATCGATAGGTATTGCGGTCCTCTACCACCCTGCTTCGGATTATCCACTACCAACTTAACACCGTGTATATATATATATATATATATATATATATATATATATTTATGTCAGACGGCATATGTTGGCTCATCTGATTTTAACACACCAAAGTTGATCAACCTTTTACCTGGAATATATAATTACCTGGTTGATACATAAATTTGAAAGTTACACCCCCGCGTTACGATTATGTTTAGCTTCCTATATACTCTATTCTCCACTTATATATTCAATTATTTACTGTCTATTTTTAAAGAACACTAGTTGATCAAGAGTTGTTAGCTCTTACAACGTTGCCAAATCGATCTCACTAACACACTCACGATAGCATAATACATCTCCTATTGTAGACGTAGAATTGGTAGGTAGGTTTCTATATCTGATCGTAATATTCACACATCGCTGTTGGTTTCATATTTTCCGTATTATTGAGGACCTATATGTACCTACCTACCTACTTTATTTTTGTTGTGATTTAGACTCGTATATTTTTTTACTTGGCTAGCGTTTATGACAATATTTTTTTAAAGTATTTTAGAGTAGGTATTTAGATTTTTTCTAACGAGAAGTTTATGAGAATAGCGTTTATTATAAATTGATGAGAAGAAATAAATCATAAAGGCTTTAACTTGGAATCTATTTGGTCTACAGAGACAAATCTAGTTATCATATTGTAGCAAATTTACTCTTCTTATTTAAAAACGCGCTAAAATGTTTTTTACAAAAAATAGTGCTTTACGGTTATATTCGCCAAATAATAAAAACATAGCGATTTTTTCGCGGTTTTTCGATTTTTGACAAAGGTGCATTCGGCGCTCGAGGTCAAAAACTTGGATTATTCATCAGACCAACATCATCCCGAAGACGACTAAGACCCTCCTACACCGTGTTTCTTTCCTTCGAAGCAGAGCTGAGGGATTTGGACATGACGTGGTTGGAGGTCTTGTCCAAATGCCTCCCTATGCCCCCAAGTGGGGTCACAAATGGAGTATTGATTGATTGATTATAGTTCATCCAACACCAGAGTCGAGATATTTAGAAATTTGATATTACAAGTTTGCAAAAAAACATAACTACCTTATTTGACGCATTCTGTAATGTATAGAGTTACTGTACTATAATGGGTTTAATTATCAAAGCTGCTTAGTATCTTATTAAATCTTATTTATCGGACATAATACTCTAAAAGTTACACTTTTCAATTTACAATTTCATTCATGAATAAAATATATATATTTTTTTAAATTTTGCGTGATGTTCATCCAACACCAAAGTTGAGATTTTTTTAAATTGATATTGCATTTAAAACAACGCTGTTAGGCGTCCCTAATGTATTTTTTATTATTTTTAGCAAAGAGATAAGCCTTTAATACTATAATTCATAGTAAATAACCGCAATATAGGTACAAACGCGAATTAAATATACCTACCAGCTAATTTGTGTTTCATTGATAATAGGATGAGCTGATTCGGGACCTTGGCGGTTTGTGTCTGATAATCACTTGATGAATCAATCAATACTCCCTTTGTGACCCCACTTGGGGGCATAGGGAGGCAACAAGTGCCCTCCACTGCGCTCTATCTCTAGCAGTTTCAATGACCTCCTCCCACGTCATGTCCAAATCCCTCAGCTCTGCTTCGAAGGAACGAAACACGGTGTGGGAGGGTCTTCCTCGTCTTCGGGACCCTGATGGGAGGAAGAAAGTTCGTGATGCGGTGGTACCATCTAATATTCATGATTCTTCTGAGGCACATTGTCTCAAAGGCAGATACCTTTTGTGCCTGGGCTTTGGTCAGGTGCCATGACACACACCCATATAAAAGAATAGGCAACACACACGCATTAAACAGTTTACATTTCGTCTCAACACTAAACGCCGACGCCTTCCATATCTTGGTCATGTTGTTGAAGGCACCACTTGCCATATCGATAGGTACTTATCGGGAGCTCAGCCCCGAGGTCACCAGTGGTGGTAATGGTTGCTCCCCGGTATTTAAATTTATCCACCCGGGAGACCTGGCGACCATAAATGGTTATCGGTAGCTGTTTATCGGGGCAGGCTTTATTTGCCATGAGCTTCGTCTTACTGGCATTGACTCGAAGGCCAAGGCGTGCTGTTTAATTGCAGAGTCTCGTTGAATTGTTTTTTTTTAAGTAGATAGGGATCTATAGGTATGTGAGTAGATAATATTTTGATATACCTAAATCTTATATATAAAAATGGAGAGCTATTTCGCGTTGTCATCGGATGGCGCCTAAACGGCTGGACCGATTTCGCTAATTCTTTTTTTTGTCGTGTAGGCTTTTATCAGGAGAGTGTCCTTTTAGAACAAAAATTTTTTAAAAAATGCATGGGAAATTAGAAAATTTAAGAAAACTATAAAAATGGAGATTTATTTCCCGATATCATCGCATCACGCCTAAACGGTTGGACAGATTTCGCTAATTCTTTTTTTGTCGTGTAGGCTTTTATCGGGAGAAGGTTGATTTAGAAGAAGAAAATTAAGAAAAATGCATGGAAAATTAGAAAATTTAAGAACAATATAAAAATGGGGTGCTATTTCCCGATGTCATCGCATCGCGCCTAAACGGCTGGACCGATTTCGCTAATTATTTTTTTGGCGTGTAGGATTTCAATCAGGACAATGTAGAAGAAAAATATAAGAAAAATGCTCGCGAAATTAGAAAATTAAAGAAAAGACAGAAAGTAGGTAATCTTTTTAGTACCTACTTTTTACAATATAATTTTCTTCTACTTTTGAATTTTTATTAATTGACATTTGAAAGAACTGTCAGTGGATTGATTGTTGTTGCAATTGATAGAATGCGAATTTTAAGAACAAGTAGAATATTTTTTTGTTTGTTTGAAAATCAATTCTTCGTTTATGGGCTGATTTTTACAGAGGATGAGACCTACATATAACGTAAATATAATATGCATCGTTAATATGTAAAAAAAGCTGGATATTATTTGCTAATAACCTAGCATTTGTTTCTTTATTGAAAATAAAAATTGCTACACATCCACCATGTTGTAATAGAAGATAGAAAAAAATCACAGATACCTACTGCATTAAATGTGCTTTTTATTTATTTCCATTGTTTTGAAAGAGAAGATTTAAGAACGCAATGTTGTGTGAAAGTGAATGTCGAGAACTTGGAAGTATGTCTATTTAGGTAATTTATTTAGAAGAGATGCAAGGTGTGAAAAAGAGATTGAAAGAAGGAAATTGGCTGGGAGAAGGGTTGGCGGTGCACTTAGACCTCTAAGAACATATCTCTGAAATCGACAGTTGATGTACAATGCAATCCTGATACTATCCATGATTTATGGGAGTAATGGGAGTGAAACTTGGACATGGACGAACAATTTGGAAGTTGGAATAAATGCTGTGGAAATGAGATCACTGCGTAGGATATGCGGAAAGAGACTTATTGATAAGGTGAGGAATGATAATATTAGAAAGGAATGTGGAGTGAATGTTAGTGTAGTGACTAGAATGAAAGTGAATAAAGAAAGAAGGTTTAGGCATGTTATGAAAAGAAACGAAGAGAGAATGACTAAAAGGATATATAAATCTGAAAGAATAGGTGCACGCAGACGAGGCCGACCTCGAATGACATCGTCCGACCATATCAGTGCCGTCTTACAGGAGGGCTAAGTCAGGAGCAAAAGGAATAGAAGAGCATGTATGCGGAATGTTATGCGTTTGGAGGAAGCGAATGAGTTTGGATTGAAGAGAATGGAAGTCCATACTCTCTGCCCACCCTCTTCGGGAATCAGCATGATCGGTAAAATAAGTATTTACACCTCAATGCGTATTTTGAATCGGTACTTTGATTAATCAATCAATATTATTTTAACTGAGCAAAATAATTATTGAAATATCGAATATAATGACATACCTACCTAAATTAATTTTTTTTACATATTAACATCAAATCAATCAAAATTAAAACTCCCTTTGAACTCCACTCAGGAGCAAAGTGAGGCAATAAGAGTTCTCCATTGCACTCGATCTTGCGCAATGATAACCTCTTCCCATATCATATTAACATAGGATATATATTTTTGATGTAAAAATAAACTCAGACCCGATGAATGCAGCGTGTTATCCAGGTTCTGCTAATGCCAGTATATAGTCATTGGGTAGGAACACGTAGAAAGCGGATTCCGACCCGCGCCGACCGGCTCATAGATTGTTGTCTATGGTTTCAATGCATTTAAATGAGCATGCCGGAAAGCGGGTTCCTGCTTTTTCTGTGGGTATCCCCATTCAAATGCATAGTAACATTCTTTGCGCTGGTCGGCGCGGGTCGGAATCGGCTTTCTACGTGTTCTTAGCCATTCATGTTAAATAACTAAAATACGAATTTGAGCTCTGTTGCATAAAACCTAGAGTACCTACCCATATTATTTATTTCGATACGAAGTTCGACGGGTCAGCTAGTTTACAATAAAAAATGATTTAGTCTAAAAATAAACTCATATAATCAATTTAAACAATGTCGATTCCTTTGAAAATAAAAGAATAAAATAATACGTAAGTATAAAAATCTTTTTTAATAAACCACGTTATTCATTTGGACTAAAAAATTGAAAATCTTCTTTATGGTCGAGAGTGGATTGCCGCATTGGAAAGAGAAGAAGAGTATTGTAGATGTTAAAATATCAAACTGTCATCCAAAGCAAGCAAGTATACAAAATGTCAGTAAAATAAGATGATAAAAAGTGATTTAAAAATCGATTTCTGTAATCTGTGCATAAAGAATTAAATAAATTAAAGGGAGATGTACCTACTCGTATGTGTAGATTTTCTCGCTTTAAGTGAAGAAGCTTGTGCTCAACGCAATTTTTATACCATCTAAGTATAATGTATGGTAATGAGACATGGACGTAGACCAAGAAGGAAGAAAGTAGTATGAATGCGGTAGAAATGAGAATGTTGCGTAGGATGTGCGCTATTAATGCTGAAGATGAGATCGGAAACGGAATGATAGATGAGGAAATAATGAGAGATAAAAAAATAGTGTAGTAACAAGAATGAATGTAAACAAAGTGTGGTGTTTGGAGAGTTTGGACATATAGAGAGGATGAATGAAAATAGAGTGACTTTTTACCTGCCTGAAAGGATAGGTGGAAGATCGACATGGGTAGAATATATCGATATGTGATCTTAAAGAAATGCAACGTCTAGAATAAAAGAAATAGGATACATGCATGCGGAATAGTATGATAGTGAAAAAAAGTATGTGGATAGGAAATTAAATATTGGTCACAAAACGATATCACATAATATTGATCAACCTTCTCGTATCCCATTCAAAACAATTATAATCAAGTGCGTAAATACGATACATTCATAAAATCGTAATATTGAAAAAATAAGTTGTAAGAATGTAAATCATGCGTATTTATTAAAATGTTCAATCATTTGTACGACTCTCATACGTGTTTTTAATTGTTTATATTCGCATTTTGATAAAATTCCCCCAAGCCTAGCGATATTTAAGTGTAATAGTATTGGTAATGTCTTCGTTACGCAACTGAGCCAAACAAAATATGCGCATTCAACAAAAGGTTCGCGCGTTCGTATAGGCGTGGTTTCTGATCTTAATACAAATGTTATCACATTTTTACAAATGTGGGGACTTGCTACATTAATTTATTTACTTTCGTGGATGGCATTGATACAGTAATATGATTTGGCAACGTTGCAATTTTTGATCGATTATTGTTGTTTAATAAATTGTCAAAATGATTTCCTAAGTGAGAATGTATATTTCAGATAAAAAGGTATATCGGAGTGTATATATGGTCACACAAAATGTCAAATATTGGCTCAAAATGAGTTATAGGCAGGAATCGGCTCAGGATCACGTGGTGATACCGAAAATGTAAAAATCTCATTTTGACTCTGATCAAGTATGTGACAAAAGAGCCAACAAGTAGAAATGAGCCAACATCCCCGGTAATTAACAGAGGGTTTGAGCCACGAAGTGCTAGTTGACAAACATATATATATATATATATATATATATATATATATATATATATATATATATATATCCCACTTACCATAGGGCGTCCATACATTGTCTATTTGCTATCATTAGGGCGTCATGAAAATTACAGCGTCCGTATGCGGACGCTTCAATGGCATCAATGTTAAATGAACTCTACCAACCATGGTGACGTCAAATTTTTTAATTTTAGAGAGACGCCCAAGGACGGTCTTAGCGCGAAAATTATACGTTTTGCGTATAGTTAAGCTTTGAACATTTTTCTGAAGGGGTACCGTGCGATATACAGATTGTGTATATTTTTTTTCACTACACGGATTGATGGGCGTCCTTTTTGAATATTTTTTTTAATCCGCTATTTTAGCGGCGTCCAAAGATTTTGCAACATCGCTAAAATCTACGAGCGTGCGGAGTTTTTAACTGTGAGTCGGTTAGGTTCGCAGTTCTGTCAGTTTATTTGCTTGTTCTGGAATCTGGTGTGCTCCGCTGCTCGCCGTAAAGCGCAGAAAATAATAATGAGTATCTTTTCCAGGGAATATGTAAGTAATTATTTTTCTAATTTACAGATATAATTTTTTTTTTTTTTATTTAATTTTATTTCCAAAAAATAATACAAATAAATATGAATTACATGAGAATGAGAATAAAATTATTGGAATTTATCACCCCACTAGGCAAGAGCCCGTGCTGAGGTGATACTTGATTAATTTACTGCGCATTAATATTATTTGAGATAAAACAATTAAAAATAATATGTTATAATTATTTTGTTTATAAATATCTATTTGTATTACTAGGATATGATATAATATAGTTATAATTTGCTCAATATTATTTAAATATAATATATTATATTTCAGGAACGAAACGGTGAGGGATAAAACTAGAGTCACAGACGTGATCCACCGGGTGATGACTCTAAAATGGAAATGGGCAGGACATGTTGCTAGAGCTACTGACGAAAGATGGACCAAAATACTGCTGAATTGGAGACCGAGAGACACGAGAAGAAGTGTAGGAAGACCACAGATGAGATGGAGGGATGACCTGGAGCGACACGCTGGGGTGCTATGGATGCAGACTGCGCAGGAGAGATCGACATGGAGGAACATGGAGGAGGCTTTCGTCCAGGAGTGGACGGCGATGAGCTGAAGAAGAAGAAGAAGAATATATTATATTATAATAAATGTACTTACTTATCGAACCAAAAGTATCCGATTAGTACGACGTTTTGCGACCTCAGTATTTCGATACTATCCTACAAGCGACGAAAAACGTCGCGAAGTATGATGAAAAAGTTGATAGATACGAATCACCAACTATTGCCTTGAATAGGGGAACAACACTTAAGCAATGTGCCGACTTGGCCATTATTATCGTATTAAAGAGAAAAACAATAGCTAACACTGTAACATCTGCAGAAAATGAGGCAGAATTAAAAACATTCATAAGAATGATAGAGTCACAGTGGCAATTCGAAATCAGCAGCCAAGCGTCTAACGATCTTAACATGAAAAAATGGAACAAAATTACCATCGTTCCCTTGGCTGGAGATCTAAAAATTTTACGTAATCATTTATTATCGTTATGTTATTATCGTTGCATGTTTATGTTAAAATTTCAAAGTTACTTCTATTGCTCGAAAGCGGTAAGGCTGGAGAGCACAAGGGGAAAGACCTAGATAGCATTGAAATTGATTTGGAAGAAAATTTTCTAAATAATCCAGAAATTGGTGAATCAGAACTTGTTGAGGCCGTCGAAGCCAATACAGATTTAGAAGTAATAGAAAATGTAAAGTTTGATGATATCGAAGACATTGGAAAAAATCCAAAAACCAAGTGTAGCCAAAATAAGAAAAAACGTCAATGGTCCCGTGGACAGAGGAACAGAAAAAAATCGTAAAAGTCTTCTTTGCGAATAATATTCGTAATAAGATCCCACCTAAAAAGCGAGAATGTGACGAACTGAAGAGAAGACATCCCGAAGTTCTGGAGAATAAGGATTGGTTGAAAATTAAAGTTTTTATCCAGAATATTTATTCAAATAAACAAAAGAAGTCAGTCAGTGTTTAAATTGATCTTTTGAAAATGACAAAACGATAAGAATTCATATTGTAATAGCCCAGAAAATTCATTCACTCAATCCTTATTCGCTATAACTAATTTTATGTTCCTTTAAAAAAATAAGTATACCGATAACACAGAGAGATGGTCTAATGGGCGAACTGTGCGATCTGGAGTACGCGGACGACCTAGCGTTGTTCAGTACGACAGTGGAGGAATTACAGCGCAGTGTTTCAAGACTCTGCAACGAAACGGCGCGCCTCGGCCTTCGAGTCAATGCCAGTAAGACGGAGCTCATGGCGAATAATGCCTGCCCCGATAACCATCGATGGTCACCAGGTCTCCCGGGTGGATAAATTTAAGTACCTGGGAGCAACCATTACCACCGCTGGTGACCTCGGGGCTGAGCTCCCGATTCGTATCGGTATGGCAAGTGGCGCCTTCAACAACATGACCAAGATATGGAAAGCGTCGGCGTTTAGCGTTGAGACGAAATGTAAACTGTTTGATGCGTGTGTGTTGCCCATTCTCCTTTATGGGTGTGAGTCCTGGCACCTGACCAAGGCCCAGGCACAAAAAGTCTCAGCCTTTGAGATGAAGTGCCTAAGGAGAATTCTGGGCGTAAGATGGTACCACCGCATCACGAACGACGCTATACGCCGGCGCACCCAGCGTGAGCCCATCACCTCCACCATTGTGGGGAGGAGATGGACTTGGCTGGGACATGTGTTAAGGATGCCGAATGACAGTTGGCCGAGGAGAGCGCTGTTCTTCCTCCCATCAGGGTCCCGAAGACGAGGAAGACCCTCTCATACTGTGTTCCGCTCCTTCGAAGCAGAGCTGAGGGACATGGACATGGTGTGGGAGGAGGTCATCACCGTTGCGCAAGATCGAGCGCAATGGAGAGCTCTTGTTGCCTCCCTATGCCCCTAAGTGGGGTCTAAAGGGAGTTTGGATTGGATTTGGATTAAAAAAATACGTGTTAATTTATAATAGTCCAGAAAATTCATTCCTTATTTGCTATACGGGATTTTATGTTCCTTTAAAAAATATGTATTAATTTATATAACTTGATCTTGATAATATTAGTAGGTACTATTATTTGATTCTTATCTTCTTTTTATATGTTCTTAAATTATAATAGTCCAGAAAATTCATTCCTTTTTCGTTATACGGAATTTAATGTTCCTTTAAAAAACTATATTGTGTTAACTTTTATAACTTGATCTTGATAATATTAGTAGGTACTATTATTTGATTCTTATCTTCTTTTTATATGTTCTTAAATTATAATAGTCCAGAAAATTCATTCCTTTTTCGTTATACGGAATTTAATGTTCCTTTAAAAAACTATATTGTGTTAACTTTTTCAACTTGATCTTGATAATATTAGTAGGTACTATTATTTGATTCTTATCTTCTTTTTATATGTTCTTAAATTATAATAGTCCAGAAAATTCATTCCTTTTTCGTTATGCGGAATTTAATGTTCCTTTAAAAAACTATATTGTGTTAACTTTTATAACTTGATCTTGATAATATTAGTAGGTACTATTATTTGATTCTTATCTTCTTTTTATATGTTCTTAAATTATAATAGTCCAGAAAATTCATTCCTTTTTCGTTATATGGAATTTAATGTTCCTTTAAAAAACTATATTGTGTTAACTTTTTCAACTTGATCTTGATAATATTAGTAGGTACTATTATTTGATTCTTATCTTCTTTTTATATGTTCTTAAATTATAATAGTCCAGAAAATTCATTCCTTTTTCGTTATACGGAATTTAATGTTCCTTTAAAAAACTATATTGTGTTAACTTTTATAACTTGATCTTGATAATATTAGTAGGTACTATTATTTGATTCTTATCTTCTTTTTATATGTTCTTAAATTATAATAGTCCAGAAAATTCATTCCTTTTTCGTTATACGGAATTTAATGTTCCTTTAAAAAACTATATTGTGTTAACTTTTTCAACTTGATCTTGATAATATTAGTAGGTACTATTATTTGATTCTTATCTTCTTTTTATATGTTCTTAAATTATAATAGTCCAGAAAATTCATTCCTTTTTCGTTATACGGAATTTAATGTTCCTTTAAAAAACTATATTGTGTTAACTTTTTCAACTTGATCTTGATAATATTAGTAGGTACTATTATTTGATTCTTATCTTTTTTTTATATGTTCTTAAATTATAATAGTCCAGAAAATTCATTCCTTTTTCGTTATACGGAATTTAACGTTCCTTTAAAAAACTATATTGTGTTAACTTTTATAACTTGATCTTGATAATATTAGTAGGTACTATTATTTGATTCTTATCTTCTTTTTATATGTTCTTAAATTATAATAGTCCAGAAAATTCATTCCTTTTTCGTTATACGGAATTTAATGTTCCTTTAAAAAACTATATTGTGTTAACTTTTTCAACTTGATCTTGATAATATTAGTAGGTACTATTATTTGATTCTTATCTTCTTTTTATATGTTCTTAATAGTCCAGAGTCTATAATAGTCCAGAAAATTCATTCCTTTTTCGTTATACGGAATTTAATGTTCCTTTAAAAAACTATATTGTGTTAACTTTTTCAACTTGATCTTGATTATATTATTGGGTAGGTAGTTTATTTTAAAATATCGCATTTTGGTATACATATTTATTTTACCTGTAAGATACTTTTTTATATTTATTATACTTAAATAAATATTTAAATAAATTTGTTATTCTCGTTCTTTCAAATGATACCAAACACGCCCTACCCGAGTAGTTGGATACCCTCGCGCAAATGGCGTCACACACCAACACTTGATCGATTCAAAATTTGAGAAAATATATGAGTTCTTCTCGTGAAGCACTCACCAGAAACCAAACACAACTGAATGCGATGACTGGATTCTCTCGATTGCTCGTTGTCTCCCAATGGCTGGAGCTGGAGAAAATTTGACTTCAGACCTGAATTGTTTTTCCGACGCCCATTCATATGATACCAAATATTTATTTATTTATTTATTTTATTAATTTTATAAAGTTATATAAAAATCTTTTGACCACACACAACCCTTGGATCCACTCAAATGATTTACATATTTTCTGTCTCTCTAAATGTTTCAGGTTCATAAGTAGTCTAGAAATCAATCAAAATTTATTCAAAAGATTTGGAGACAAAAACAACAACGAAATAAGTCTCCAATAATACAAAAAAAAAACTACAAATTCACCTAATACCATAGTAAAATTATAACAACACAATAATAGGTATGTAGATGTATAAAGAATGCTACGTATTCTTGGTATGTATTCCTTGGCATAACGTGTTGATATAATTAGGTAGGTATTACTATCGAGTAAAGTTTGGCAACAGTGTAGGACTTTCTAAAGTCAGTAAACTGAAAATTTATATACGGGCTGGAAGTCACAAAGATAGTAATATGAAAATGCGCCGTAAGGTTAGTAAGACCTACGGAATTTCACTGGACGCCGTAATAAGGATCTTTGAAAGGAGGCCGTAAAGATAGCGTGATGTATATATATATATATATATATATATATATATATATATATATATATATATATATATATATATATATATATATATATATATATATATATATTTTTTTTTTTAATTTATTTATTTGAAAACAAAAAAAACATATTACAACGATTATTTAGATTTACAAAAATATATATGTATATATACACAAACGTACAAAATAAAAATAGCAATCGTTTACTCTCTCAAAAGAACAAGTCTTGTGTCGAGAGAGTATGAGCTCTATAGATTTATAACAGAAAAAAAAATTAAGTAGGTATGTTAATATAAAGCTTTTCGCGACGCGGAATATGTAAATTATTACTTCACAACATCGGGAACAACTCACAACGCGACTGTATCCGAAATAATAATTTACATATTATAAAATTACGTCAGTGTAGTCTGTTGGTTTTTTCTAGATTATGGTCCTGTAAGCTCCCTCATGACATTTGAAGCGTGATCCATATTATAATAGGTTTTTCCCAGGTGTATATTTCATTTTCTTTTCCTCATTTACAGACAAATTAAATTTGTCCTATAGAATCTCCTCATTATTTTTCCCCCAAAAAACTGCTTCTTATTTCGTCAGTTCTAATGCATTTGATCGATGCCAAAATAATGTTTTTTTTGTTTTTGTTGCTAATTTCAGTCATCCTCGTCGCGTGATGAAAAGAATCGCGTGGTTCGCCATTTGGTCGATGGCCGTAGCTGTCGAGTAGACAAAAGACAATAATTGTAGAGTGCTAGTCAAACTCGCTCCAACAAGTGAGGAAGATTATTTGAGACATCTCAGGGCTCAAGTCGCTAAGAAACGTGTACCAAAGACTACAACACCCGAATCGTGAAGAATGCAGTATTTTTCAGTCTTCAATATTTGAGAATGGAGACGGTAGTCTCTAAAAACCGGTTCATGTTTGAAAAATAAATTTTGTGATACAACTATACAAGACTCTTTCATTTTAATTTTGTATTTTTTTTTGATGATGGGACATTACCTAAAGTATAAATTTCTATTACCATAAAAAATTGGAAGTGATTGAATTACCTACGAACAACGCTATAAATACGCCAGGCCCATCACCTCAACATTTGTGGGGACGAGATGGATATGGCAGGGACATATTGTGTTGGCCAAGAAGAGCGCTGTTTTTTCCTCCCATCAGGGTCCCGAAGACGAGAAAGGGCCTCTTATACCATGACATGGTGTGGGAGGAGGTCATACAAATTGCGCAAGATCGAGCGCAGTGGAGAGCTCTTGTTGCATCCGTATGCCCCTAAATGGGGTATAAAGCCAGTTTGAATGTGGATTCATTAAGATTGTAATAGATTCAAAACAAAAAGATGGCGATAAATTTTAGAACTCACTACACTCACTACAATTTTCACTATAAGGTACTATATTTAGGCTTTAAGGAGAGTAAGGGAAGTAAACTCCCCTTTTGGTATTTACTTTTGTCAATACTTTAGAATAAACTCATAATTCGTACACATACATAGAGAGAAGACTTACTTATAGAATCATAAACAATATACACGATATACAAAATACAATATCGTATGGTAAAAGGGGGACCCCCTTGAATGCGGAAACTACCGTGGAATAACTCTACTGAGTGTTCCCGGTAAGGTATTATCTCAGATATTACAACACCGCATTCGGGGGCCTGTGGGCCTAGACAAAATCGCATTTGGCGATCGACTACAAACGAACTTTACGCCAATGGGTCAATTTGGTAGACAAAACCACATAATGACAGTTCATTAGAAACGATATTTCGATTTCGCTTCCATGACGTCACGATTTCTTTCGACGCTCGACGACGCCATACATTTTGTACGTTCTTCGTAGACAAACACATTTATTTTGACACTTTGGCGAAATCTTCGACAAATCGCCGCCATCTTTGCGACGATAAGAATTATTTGTAGAAAAACAATATGTTGTTTTTTCAGCATTCGAGACATATTTATTAAATTATTTTGGATCATTTTAAATTGTAAATATGTAATAATATATCATTTATATTTTATACTTCCATTTATCGACACTTTATTAAAAAAAATAACGTCAGTTTGTATTTTTTTGGCATTTACAATATACTTAGTAGTTTTAATCCACAACTAGCTGACCCATCGAACTTCATCCTGGCTTATAATCATGAAATGATTTTCAAAGAACTCGTCGTGAATCATCAATAACATATTGTTGGATAAAATCAGGGTTATCAGGTTTTTTCCCAAAAAATAGCGAACCAGTGTTCCCACTTGGTATCTGAAAAGAATGAAAGTTCACCATAAAAAAGTGATTCTCAAGATTTGGTATCTCCAGAAGTATGAAAATTCAGTAAAAAAAGAAAAACGTTATTCTGAAAATTTCGGAAAGGACTGGTTGGAAAATTACTTGGAAAAATATACCGTAAAATTTTCTTCATAGCGAACGCCGAACATGGTTCTAAAATACCGAAAAAATTCGGTAAAATGCTGAACACCTGGCAACCCTGATTAAGAGATGAAAAATGTCAACGGTGTACTTATTTATATTCACTTAATTTTAATTTTTATAAATATAACATTCCTGACATAATAATATGCACCATTGTCGAGAGTTACCATAGATTTTTATATATAAATACTTTCATTTCGCATGGAATTTGTTTATCAGCGAACGCTTTGTTTCCTAGACAAAACGAGTAAATAATTATCGCCACGACGAAATCTTCGAAAACGAAGTACAGTTTCGTAGACAAACAGACGAAACCGTACTTCGTTATCAAAGAATTCGCTTTGTCGATTCGAATTTACGATTCGCTTTCTAATGTGTTTTGTCTAGGCCCACTGATGTCATGGCTGTCCTGAGAGAGCAACAATGGGGCTTTGTACCTGGCAAGTCCTGCACGGAACCAATTTTCTGTGCCAAAGTCGCTTGTTGCTTCATAGATTTTGAAAAGGGCTTCGACAGCCCACATAGACCATCGATATGGAAAATTTTTAGCTGTGTACGGTATACCTCCGAAGATAGTTAAAATGGTGCAGTCCCTGTACGAAGACTCCGAGTGTAGCGTCAAAACTCCAGGTGGTTCTACTGAAACTTTCAGGATCACCACGGGAGTCAGACAGGGCTGCGTACTGGCTTCATTGATATTTATTATTGTCATGGACTTCCTCTTGAGAAAGTCCATGCAAGGAGTAAGGTTTCTACCAATAACGAAATGTGCGATCTGGAGTACGCGGAGGACCTATCGTTGTTCAGTACGACACTGCAGTGTTTCAAGTCTCTGCGATGAAACAGCACGCCTTGACCTTCGAGTCAATGCCAGTAAGACGGAGCTCATGGCGAATAATGCCTGCCCCGATAAACAACTACCCATTACAATCGACCGTCACCAGGTCTCCCGGGTGGATAAATTTATGTATCTGGGAGCATCCATTACCACCTCTGGTGACCTCGGGGCTGAGCTCCCGATACGTATCGGTATGGCAAGTGGTGCCTTTAACAAGATGACCAAGATTTGGAAAGCGTCGGCGTTTGGTGTCGAGACTAAAATGTAGACTGTTTGATGCGTGTGTGTTGCCCATTCTCCTGTATAGGCGTGAGTCCTGACACCAAAGCCCAGGCACAAAGATATCATATTTTCAGAATATAGAAAAATGTCAAAAGTCTCAATAACAATTGGATACGACGCAACTCTATTATCTGTTTGTCATTTCAGAATGATAGTCGATGTGTGGGTTGATGAGTCACAATCTTTACTCCAGAGGTAGGTATCTTTTATTTTTTCCTCCTTTTTGGTATTTCTGTTGAAATGCAATGACATAATACGGCAATACTAAGGTCGGTAATACAGTGGACTGTTATCCCACTTCCTTCCTGTTGACCGCGTGTATCTTTTCTAAGCCACCAATAAAATATCCATGTGTTGCTCTATCAGTTTGTGTATTTAATCAGTTCCAACCTAAAGGATCATCATAATTTCCATCAATTTCATCCACAAGGGGGGGTGGTTTGGCAAACGAGGTACCTCCTGTGCCTAAAACAGGTTTATATTGTTTTAATTTCAAATAACACACATTTCAATGATGACTTTTGGCCGCGTAGATTATTGTTCGTGCTTATATAATACTTGTTCGTGCGTCGGCGTTTAGTGTCGAGACGAAATTTAAACTGTTTGATGCCCATTCTCCTGTATGGGTATGAGTCTTGGCACCTGACCAAAGCCCAGGCACAAAAAGTATCTGCATTTGAAACGCAGTGCCCCAGGAGAATATTGGGTATAAGATGGTACATACCACCGCATCACGAACGATGCTATACACGAGGGCACCCAGCGCGAGCCGATCACTGAGATGGGCATGCCTGGGACAAAAGCAGTTTGAATTTAGCCATTGGTGGACCGCCCCTGGCGCCTCTATTTGGAGGGCGGCAAAATTTTCTTGCACGAACAGATAGATAAAATCAGCGAAAACCCACGGTACGCCGCTGAGTGTAGCATTATGCCGAAGAGATGAAATAAAATACTAATCATTTAAGGCTGTTAGTCGCAAAAATGGTGATTTTAGTGATTTTTCAATCCATTTTCCGGCGTTATCTACTGTCGGATTTCTATGAAAAAAATATACAACATAAATTAAACTTTAATGAAGGCGGCCTCAGAGCCGTTTTTTTGATATATAGTAAAGTTTCTTGTAAAAAATAAAAATAGTAAATGTCATTTTTCATCGTTTTTTTAATATTCCAACTGATGACGTCGGAATGAAATGATTATTTTTTTGTATTAGAGAGCATTAAAAAATCTTCAAGATTATAGAACGAAATGCTAATATTTATTTCCTGCTTAGCGTATAATCCCAAAAAACCTCTAATTCACAAAAACGCTCTATATCGAAATATTCTATCGGCTTTAAGGTGCATGCGATAATGACACTTAAAAGCACGGGAAAAACAAAGAACTCGCTGGTTTTCGCTGTGTCAATGTTCAGTCGCCCAAAATCTTTTGGGCTGGGATGACGTATGATCTGCGCCAGTTCAATTGACGTTTTGTATTTTATATATTTTGACGAAATTGCGTATATTACAGAGGACGGCAAACATTGGTTTTTTAATTTATTATTTATATTCAGCAATTAATTCTTTCATCGCTGTTTGGGGATTTTAAAGTTTTTATTGTTGAATTATTGATTTCAAATTTGTAATTTAGGTATACAAACAAATATTTGAATACTAGTTTTTTAAAGGCGCCCGTGGCGCCCACATATGGCCTTTTTTATGCAAACCTTACTCTCTCATAGCTGTGAGCATTCACATGTGAGACTTCAAAACACTTGGTTGATTCAATTCTTTATTAACTCAAAAACAAAAACTTTTAATTACAAACTTTGCATTCAAATAGCTTTTAGCATGTGGGTATTTAACTATTTGATTGATTAAACTTTTTTTATGCAAACATTACTTTCTTATGGCCGAATTCATATGTCAGACTTTAAAGCACTTGATAATAGACTATGAAAATTAAAAAAAATGAACTTTTTATAACAAACTTTGCATTCAAATGGCTTTTCAACGCTATTAATGGGAAGTTTTCTGGAGAGCTTCCGACAATACACACTAGGTGGCAGAACTTCTAATCAGGTCTATTGTCAAATTCAGTGCTGCCAACGTGGAGATGTTTTTTTTCAGTGATGCCAACGTTGGGAAGTTTGTTTTCCATTGTGTTGCTAAGAAGTTGTTGATTTTGTTGCGCATAAATTTGAGAATAAATCTCAGGGGTGCTGTTCTGTATTTTTTAATTTGTATTTAGGTAGGTATATAAAAAAAGATTTACAATTTTATTTGTAATAGTATGTAAAAAATGTATAATGATTACTCTAATTGTAAGTCATCATGTATAATAATATATAAGTTGTTTAATTTGAAATAAACTAGAATGATATTTTGGAGGTTAGATTGTGAGCGACCATAAGAAGAAGAAGAAGTAAATCGCCCCCGTTGGCAACACTGAATTTGACAATAGACCGGATTAGCAACGGCGCCTCTAGCGGCACAAGAAGGAAAAAAAACATCCCATTCATACGAAAATCTTCAAAAAAATACTTTAGTGTGTAAACTTTTTATTTCAAACATAGCATTAGGAAGGCTTTTCTCCTTTATCATGTCGCGTCTGTGCGTTAAACTTATGATTTGGTAAACTTTTTCATGCAAACATTTGCTTTCTTATGGCCAAATTCATATGTCAGACTTTAAAGCACTTGATTTAGGATTAAAGCAGTTTGAATCAACCTTTTGTGAAAATTCCACATTGGCGAGGGTGAGTCGGGTACACGATCAATTGCATTCTTCGAATACGATTATCCCAGTTCCTGATGATATGTTTTCTACTCCCTCATCCAATATCTTCAACCTCTTTTATTAGGGTACCTCAGAAATGTTCAAATTCTATTATTTCTACTGTGCAATTCTGACAATCTAACTTGCCTTAAATGAATCATCTATATATCCTCTTCATTAATCATTATAATACATAGTTTTTGCAAAGAGGACTCCTCTTTATTGCATATTTGTAACTAATTGTCTATGTATGTTCTATGTGTATGAAGCACCTGCAACTATGTGGGAAAAATGCTGCAATTGGCTATCGATGGCCTAGGATAGATTTAATTACAATTATTTTTGTTCAACAAATAATATATTTTCATATAAACAAACATGTTACATTTTTTTTTAAATATCTTTAATTTTTTATTAGGTATATAATACTATCAACTCCTCTTAAAATTAATTTTGAATAATAAAGCACCACAGACAAATGACAGACAAGCTATACATAGACAATAATCAATCAATGATAGACTTAGATTAGGAAAGAGAGGGGATACGTAACTTCTATGCATTGCCGTACTAAGAATATGTGACCATTTCGACATTTTTTGGTGGCAGGTACAAAATACATTTTTTGTACTAAATATAAATATTTTGCCAGAACTGCAAATTATAAACTCTAAGGAACATGCATGCGATGCCAAACAAATGGTAGGTACTGGAAGAAAGGAAACTTTTAAGCGCCACGGATAATCCGAAAAGTGACAGGCTGGTGGCAAACAGACACTTTTTCTATAGCAAACAGGTATAAAAATGGTCACACGGCACCGGGCATAGTTACGGCACCGGGCATAGTTACGTATCCCCTCTCTTTCCTAATCTAAGATGATAGACAATAACATAGACAATAATAGTGAACTAATTTTTTTAACTGCCAAAAAACTGGATACCTACCTAAAAAAAACTAGCAATATAATCAATCATTGTACTGTACCCCTATTCTAAGTTTCTGTGACATTTACGCTACTGTGAAGTAACAAATTTTTGTATAGAAACATGTATAGCGCCCTTACAGAATACTTCGGAAAGTTCTGCAGCCCCTACAATATTCCCGTTAGTTTCTCACTTACGTTGAGTGATATTCAGAATAGGGATTCTGATTGCATTAAAATTCTTCATTTTAGAAAAAAGCTCATTTTTTAACAAAAAAATATCGATTAATATTATCAAAATGGGACAGACCACTATGATAAAAAAACAAACAAATATCATTAATTTCATTTATCACAATAATCTCTTAAGTAGAGTTTTATTATTATTAAAAGCTGACAATAAAATATTAATTAATTCCATGTCATAGAATTTAAAAGGTTTTTAAAATTGATTAAAGTGTGAGATACCAACAAACAATAATATGGGAGTTTTAATTACCAATAAAACACTTATTATGTTGTCTTCCTTATCCAAAATATATATTGTGAGAGAGCCTTCAAATTTGTTTTGGTGCAATATTGGTGTAGGTATATTTTTACGAATTAATAAATTGTTTAGATCGTTGTACAGTTATGTTAATTTTTTTCATCCTTATTATCACTGTCAAAATTGGTCACATTTATTACAATTAGTATGATTTACTACAATGATAAATAAGAAAATGAAAAAAAAATGGCACATGAATTATAATATTATAGAAATTATAATATAATATATCCAACTTAATAAATGACATTTTCTTCTTCTTAAAGCAATCAAAACAAATTATTAAATGATGAACTAATCAATCAAATTTATTTATTTAAATAGCTATAAAATGTCAAATAATATTGGGAATAAAAAAATTTGAATATTCCGACACCAACACATAATTAAAATTATTTGGGAAGTCCTATAGTTTAATTAAATTTTTTTTGTAAAATAAAATAAGATCTAACTAATGAGTTTATAAACTTAAAAAAATAATTATGTATGGTAACCAATAGGCACTTTTAGCCATGAAAAATAAAAATATATTAATCACATTAAATTTATATAAAAACAAACTAAAATATCAACAAGAGAGAGCATCATTTAAATTCTAGATTAACTAATTGCCATATAAAAAAAGAAGAATTTTCTTTACGACAAAGATCACTAAAAATTATAATTTTAAATATCACAAATCATAGACTGAATTGTCTAAATTAAACTTAATTTTTTTTTAATTTCAATAATTATCCATTGGTAAAATAATATCAATTAAATAAACAAAAATCAAATATCATCTCAAAATTAAATTTTATAACCCATTACCGCCCAGTGTATAATTTTGAAACTGTACACATATGTACGATGGGTGGTAACGGATTAAAATATAAATTATAAAAGATATCCACAGAAATAGTTTTTATTGCTTTCAAAGTATCAATTATTTCTTAATTTAATAATAATAGAAGGCTAGAAAAACTCGATAAAAAATGCTATGTACAAAGCCAAGTGCGTGAAAAAATGAACATTATTATTTGTTGAAAATTGGTCCTAAGATAATAGCACGGCCACAGCCATGACGAAGACAGCTAAGCAGAAAAAACATTTTCACATTAGGTACATTTTTCAAGGCAGCGTATTACAAGGACAAAAGAGATTCTACTTTGAACATTTTTGCAAAACTTTTTTTTAACCCATCGAATGGCAAGGTAGTTTAAGTGTGTGGCCACTATACAAAGGGACAACAACTATGGAATACTATGTACGTGGCAACATTGAAATAAGAGATGGATAAAAGACTAAATTATCAATAAGAATGGAGTCCATGACGGATTTCTTCAGAAAAAAAATCATTGATAAACACAATATTCCATAAGCATGGCAACTTGGGCAATTTATTAAATATTGGTGTTAACTACATAATATTGCAACATAACATTACCTAATATACTATCGCTTTTGCCCTACTCAAAGTGAACACAAATACACTCTTTGATTCTGCAGTACATATACTGCTACTACTCTTTCACAGTAAGCTACTTAAAGCTTTTGACGTGAAAGAGGAAGATGGTCGACACCTGGGATCTAACCCACGACCTTTGTTCCTTGTGTTTCCGAGAATTGTTTTTAGTTTCATATATATATATATATATATATTTTTTTTTTTAATCTTATAATTGATTGAAAGTTTTTTTTTATTCATTGATTGATTTGAATACTAGCTTTGAAATATTAGGTAGTCAGCATTCAATGGGTTAATAAGTGAACACAAATACAATAATTTAAATATCTCGAAACAGGAAATAGGTCAGCTCTAAGGTTTATTACACCCATGACCAGATATTTTGACCCGCTTGAAACATCTTTATATCAATGAATAATACTCAATTTCTACAATAACTTATTCTAGAAAACCATTAAGAATACTTATCATAGAATGATTGTCAATTTCTGGAATCGGACGAATCCACGGCGACAGGTCGTATTGGAACAGCCTTAGAAGGTTTGAGACTCTTTAATTTTGTGGAGTGAACATCGAACTTAATATCTACATCACACCCGAATAATGGATGACTTGCGGTAATGTCCTGCTCGGTTGTGTTAGTGGAATTAAACTTTTCACTTGGAGACAGCGGTGTACCTAAACCGCTATCTCCGTTCGATTTAATTTCACGATTCGGATTGTCATTTTTGAATAAAGTTGATGTGAGTTTTTCGCTGATTTCTGTTGGATTAAGGATAGACTGTGATGAGAACAACCCTTTATCGTTAAAGCTTCCGCTCGTTGTTAGTCGGGCATCTAATCTCTTCAAATTTTCATTGAAATTCTGTTTAAATTGGTCCGCTTGTAATTTTTCTTGTCTGATTTGCTCTTGAGTGTGAGCAAAAAAGCCGGCGGATTTGGATTTTGGGCTGTCCAAGTTGCTGTTGTTGGATGACAGAGAAGAAATGGTAGATGCGTTGCTGAGCTTGCTACTCTTCAAAATATCCAGATTTCTGTTGACCATCCTGGGTGTGTTGGTGTGTTCGCTGTCCTCGTCCAACACTTTGAGTGGAAAACCTTTAAGCGTGGAATTAATCTTAGTTACCATTTGATTTTCTTTGTTTGGTTGTTCTTTTGGCAACATCAAGCCAGCGTTGCACGACATTGATTTTTTCATTGATAGATATTGACGTTTTTTCTCCAAATTAAGATCTTCCCTATAGGATTTTTGTAGTTCGTCTTTTTTGGATTCGCTCATTTTTGAAAATATATTTGACGTACTCAAATGTGATTTCAACAAGCCTGGTTTGTGTCTCGTTTTGTCGTTCATTTTTTCGTCTTGGTCTGAACTGGATTCTTCAGAAACTCCGCTCATGTTTGGAGAGCCGTTTGTGAAGTCTGTAAGAACGAATTTACTGGAAAAGTTCTGTCCGAGCTTTTGTCCCAAAGCTCCCAGTGTTTTCTTATCGGTCTGTTGCACCTGCTGACACAACTTCCGGATGTCGTTTGGAAGTTCACTATCTTTTCTTTTGTCGTGTGTTGTTCCGATAAACCTCACTAGAACAGCAACCGTTTGTTCTAGAGACCTTATTTGGCTTTCTAGTTTGTTGTTGACCTTTTGTGTAGCCAAAGCTTTGGTCATAGATTCCTGTAATACAAATATTATTAAAATGTCATGTTAAATCAAATTTAGAAAATTCATTTATTAAAAAAAAATTTAAGTACCTCTAGTTGTTCCAAAATATTTTGGTTCTGTGCCTGAAGTTTTTCATTTTTTTTTTCTAATTTGGATAAGGCCTCCATTTTGGGAGTGATTGCGACCATTTCTTCCTGCAGTACATTATACTCTACTTTGTATTCATGCAGCTGTCTTCCAAAGTCTAATGTAAATGCCTAAAATGACATATTATAATATGTTTTAATTATCACATAAATTATTTAAGTTTTAGATGGTTAATTTAAAATGTGAACTACTACGGACAAACATCCATCTCCTGCTGCTAACTTAATGCGTGTACTGGAAATAAAATACGCACAAATTACCAAAAATGAGTGGAGTATGAGGAAATGTTCTATAAACCATTGCCAATAGCCTAAATATTGCACTTAGTCTATATCGATGATCTAAAGGTGTAAAAAAACAGATCCAAAAATCATCATGATACTAAGTCTATATGGGGGAAAAGCAGTTTTATTAGATTATCTCAAAATGAATTTTTTGGTACCTAGTGCGTATTTTATTTCCAGTATACATGTGACCTCTTTTATGTTAGTAATGTTCACCATTAGATGCTTAAACTTAAAATCCCCTATTCATCATGAATATCTTTATAATTTTGAATAATCTTATGTCCGCAGCAGGATTCAAATCAGCATCGATAGCTTTATATCGCCAAAAAACACTAGTCTCTTAGCCAGCCATTAAATACTTATTATAGTTTGGTTATTAACTATAGCAAAATTTGAAATAGGTATGGTACTAACCAGTTTGATAACTTTGTCCAGCATGATTTTATCAATATTAGGTATTTTATACTTCAGATACTCCATGATCTCCTCAAAAGTTTCGCACAGCATCAAACCGTCTTTGTGGATATCCAGCAGGGCTATTGCAACGCGGAAAATGACTTCCGAAGACTCCAAGAAAAGAAGATCTGAAAAAAAAATTGTTAAGTCGTTTTAATCGAATAAAGGTTGAGTAAAATCATTGTGCGAGTGAAATATTTTTTTTTTACCAAAAACTCTGGTGACGAAGCCAAGCGGGAATTGCGACGTAAAAATGGTGAGGATCCAAGGTGCTGCGTAGAGGGTCGGAGAAACATCTAGCTGATCAAATCTGTCGTACAATTCGGGTAGATGATCCTTGACCAATCTGGATAACTGATACAGCTGTGACGACATAACAAACAGTTAACGGTGTTCAAACGGAAATTGTAAAGAAAAATTTTTATGGATGTTTACAAACCTGAACTTGGAGAGCCACCATGTCTGGCAGATACTGCTTCCTAAGTCCTCTTCTAAACATCAAATGTCTCAGCATCAGGAATGCCTCCGCTTCATCCAACTAGAGAAACCAATAATGCATTGCTTAAACTTCACCACATTTCTAACTCCAGTCTTAGCTTATTGTCTATGTAATTTGTTTAAAAAAAATCTCTAAATTTCACAATGCAATCTTTGCTAATTTTTAAAATGTAAAATGTAACAGCCTTTGCATAGTTAATGACTGGTATTCTCAAATTCACGTTCCAACTCAACGCAAGAAGCTCTTGCTTAGAACTTAATCGGTTGCCAGTAGTTACGCATCTAATGTATTGGATAAAATATTTTCAGAATACAGAAATGTCAAAAGTCTCAATAAAAATTGCAATTCAATCGTCTGTTTTTCATTTCAGAATAATAGTCATTACTAGCCTTTTTTGGTTTTATTGGTTGCAATTTTTCAATACATGATTAAGGTGAGGAGGTCCTATTGAATTACGGTAAGTCTCGGTTCTTCAGTTTTCTTTGCCTGAATTTCAGCATATAAGTTCGTTTGATGTCTATGCCTAGTTTATAGCAGCTAATACTTCTTGCTTATCAAATGGCGCCCAAATATAATCGCTTTGTTATAAACTAAAGTGGATTTGAAAAAACCTACTTTGAGAAGAGATTTATTATAAATGTATTGAGAAAAAGATATGTTTAAAGATTTGAGTCTCAAATATTGATTTTTTTTCTAGTTCGGCATTCGTTTTCGAGTGATTCAGCTCAAATATTGTTGAAAGTGATGAAAATTGAAGAATATAGGTACCAATATTGAGTATATGTTGAATTACACATGACTCTCATTTTGTGTGCAACAATTATAACTACTAATCTTGTCTAGACGATAATTAATTAAGATATAAAATAAATGGAATTATCATGCTTACATGTAATAACAAAACTCCAGCGACAAAACTAAGACCTTGGCAATAGCCTACTTCTGGATCCAGCAGGGAATATGCCTTCAGAAGGTTGAAGAGAGCCAACTGTCCCGGCCCCAGTGGTGAAGAAAAGTAAGTGTGGTTAGGGAATGTGCGACCTGTAGAAGAAGAAAAACAGAATTAGAACACATACAACGATGAAGTAGTTGGTAGCCTGGCAGTTACGACGCCAGCTTTCGTACTGTATCGTCCACAGGTCTTGGGTTGGATCTCAGGTGCCGACCGTCTACCCCTTTCATGACACATGCTTTAAGTAGCACACTGCAAAAGAGTCAAATATGGGTTATTACATATATATATAGTCGTATGGTTAAAAGGCGCATCATAGTCAAAATTATAAAATCAATTTAAAATCCCTCAGCCAATTCTTGGCGTCGGTCGTCAGAAAATTCAATTCTCCATCGAGCCAGGAAACATATGTACTGGACAATCATGCACAATATGCTGTATCGTCTGTGTGTCGCTCCCACACTCACATCGGGGACTGTCGATGTAACGCCATCTATGGGTCGTTATGTTGTCTTCTTTATCCAGAAGATATTGTGAGAGAGAGACTTCAAACTTCTAGTCTAAGTGTCATATTTTCGCGCCATTTTCATCTTCCTTTGTACCAGTAATATGGGAATCCCCTTTTGTTATTTCAACTGTCACAAGATAGTAGAGTGCCATGGGATGTTTTGAGTCTTGATGTCTAGTAGAGTTGAGTTAGACCCAATACAACAGCACCATGATAAGTATAGCAGTTTTAAATTAAAAAAATTGAAGATTTTTAATAAAAAGTTACCTACCCAAATCTATAAGGATGGCGTGTTGGTGTGAAGTCAACTGTTTGAGAAGCACTTCGTACGGAGTGCCATAGTTTGGGAAGTTCTTGATATCTGGCGGTGGATGCCTGAGACAGTACTGCTCGGCCAAGAAATACCACACGTCGCCCCTCTTGGCACGCGGAACGCCTACAACATAAATCAAAATCTGTATTAGTTAAACGAGAGACAGAAGTTTTTAACATAAGACTACATAACTAAAATAATATCTTACCGTGTTTAATAGCTTGCAAAAGCATTTGAGAGTCGACTTTGGTGGATAAGCGAGATTCTCTGGGCGCTGTCAGCATATCCCAAACTTTGGAGTTTTCGTTGCCGCATCCTCCAATGTCTTCGTATTCCAATTTTATCCTTTTCACTGCGGACACCTCTTGACGAGCTGCAAATATTTCAATATCTTTAATTTAAGCTTCAGGTTCTTAAAAAATATTCGACAGTTCAATCTGTGTAACTTGGTGGACTGACAACAATACGCGTGAAATATTTCTTAAAAGTGTTTACGATAATGTATTTTTCGGCCCTACAGGATTTGGTTAAGAAAGGGATAGTTCAAAAACATCATTGGTACCCGCAAAAGTTATAGAGGCCACCAAGTAAAATTATGGAATTTCTTAAATAAATGGGGAAGACCCATATAATTTTTGAGCAGCCACAATATCTTCCTATATCTAAATGATATCCTATATCTAGCATACCAGTTTGTCTAACGTTCTACCAAATACTCTGTATATGCGTCTGTAAAGATATAATGCGTCACAGTGACATAGTTACATAGGTCTAAACTAAATATGGATGGGTGGAAATTAGACACAAATTGGGTTTTGCAAACATAGAAAAATTTCAGAAGCAAACCTTTTAATCTAGCATTCTCTTTCTCCATTCTAATCAAGAGGATGGCCTGATTAATCCCCGTTTTCCAGAGTTCCCTCAGTTCTTCCTTGGTGCGCTTCCTACGGGTTTCTTGGGGTAAGTTTGAATACGAAGAAGGTCTTCTTAGAAGTACAGTACCAGAAGAAGCTTTAATGTAAAACGTATAGGAGGAAATAAAATAGGGAAGAAGATGAACAATTTACGGGGCATCGTGTCTTTGAACATTGGTACAAGATTAAAAAATATTAACTAAATTAAATTAATTTATTTCTTCGAACAAACCAATAGATAATTTCAACTGTCCCAACATATATAATCGATAGTGAAAATATCACATTTAGTTACATTAAAAAAATATGTAGGTTTTGAGTATACGGCTTTCGTACGTACAGCATATTGAGGAACCTGGGTTCGAATCCCTGTATGGAACATTTCCACAAGCCTTTGCTTACTGTAAAAAATTTCAAAAGTGTATTTGTGTTCACTTTGAGTTAGCAGACATTCATTTTATGTATATTAAAAATATATTTTTGGATTTAACTAAGTATTAAATAAAATACTTTTTCTATAGATTTCCACATTTTTTTAATACAAAAATATCAATAGAAAATAACCGATTAATGAAATCAAAAGTGGCAGAAACAATTGAAAATTGAGTGAAATGGGATTATCAAATTTTGGCACAGCATTTGAAATATGATGGATAATAACGAAGTAAAGATTGGAATTTACACATAGGGAGTGTCGATTAGTTATATTTAAAACGAACACCAATGCTCAAAGACTGAAAGAAAGATACAATACAAATAAAAAAAAAAGAAAAATCTACGATACAATCTAATTTCAAGTATGGAACCAAATAAAGGATCAATATAGCAATACAATAAGAAAGCAATAGTTGAAAATAAAAATGTAGATACTAAAGTGTAAACTATAATAGCAATAAAAATCTCTTAAATTGTAATAATGGCATATAATTTAGTCTCACCTGTGGGATCATCAGAAATATCTCCTTGCAAATACTCCTCCCCAATACCTTCTCTTGTAATCCTATTAAATATGGCTTGTCTCCATGAGCCCGACGTGTTGTGATCCGCTTCTGAACTGAGGCCCCCCGAGTTATTTTCCGATTCGTTATGTCCAGTGTTGAACGGGGAACTCGCTTTCGGCGATGGCGTATTCCCCAACTTCATAAATCTTCAAATACAAATAGAAAATAGCTGTTCCAATTTTGATAAAATAAAATTTAATTATAATTTTAATTCTACATGCGTCCCATAGAACAATAATACAATGACTTCAGATCATACAAAGGACAATAATTAATTATTATTGTGACAGTATTTGGATGAATCATACAAGGAAATGTTGGGATTCCAGCCAAATTTTAAAGTTAGCAACAAAAGATTACAAAAGAAAAAGAACTCAATGTTGCAAACATCAAAATTATTCTTCTGTTTTAGATTTAAAACAGTTGGTTTTTTTTAGTCGAGTGAGTACCTACTTAGAAAAGTATTGCGGGCAATTCTAGCGGTTCTCAATCAAATAATGTTTGAATTTCACATATAACCTATACACAAATAAAATATAGCTATGTAATAAAACAATACGTATTTGAATTTAAAAATTTCAAAAACATTATAATTATATGTAATTGATAAATCTAAAAGTTTCTTGTGATTGACCAGTCAATTGTTTGAAAACCCCTGCTTTATGTATAGTTAGTAAATTAAATACAAATAAAGTAGTCAACTTACATGTCCATCATGGGTGATTTCAAAAGAGGTGACGGAGATGATTCGTGGGGTTCTTTAAGATGAGGATTCTGCAGTTGTAAGTTGAGGCTTGAAATACTTTCTCTGCGGCCATTTTGAGAGGTTACGCTGATGGCAGGATTGTCTTTGCCATTTTCAATCGCCAAAGGAGTGCTCTGTCTCACCCTCGAAACCGAATTTTCGACATTTAAATCGCTGGTGGAATCTTTAGTAGGAGTTGGAGCATGGGCAATGGGTGAATTTTCCTGCAAAACAAATTTTTTGATTTTATTTACATACCTATGACAAGTTATTTATGGTAAGTTTTCCACATAATCTTCGTAGAGATTTCATCTCTATTGCATTTATACTACATTCTTCTTTTATCGTCCATGTCCACGTTTCACACACATACATCGTCTATGGTAACAGGATTGCGTTATGCACTAGATTTTTTGCTTGTACTGAGACGTTGTTATTTCTCATCATAGGTCTTAGTCCACTCTGAATTATTGTTTGTAATATGAAACATTCTTATATGACTTTTATAATAAAAAGGATTGGTAGTCAGTCGACGGCTTTTGTACACATTGCGTAATGAGGATCGTGGGTAGTCCCTGTGCTGATCATTTTCACTTTCAGGACACAACTCTTTACATACATCCTCAGCGTCACAACCCTTGGTTAGCTGCCTCCAAGAAATGTCTCCAAACCTCTCTATTGCCGGCTGCCACCTTCCAGTTCCTTTGCCCCAGAGCCCTGCAGTCTGCAACAACATCATCCAACCATCGCAGCTTTGACCTTCCAACGCTTCTTCTTCCAACTGGATCATTAAATAGTACTCTTTTTGGGAGCTCCTGGTCATCCATACGGAACAGATGTCCTAGCCAGTGCAGTCTGTTAATCTTAATGAACTTGACTACGCTGACATCCTAGTTTAGCTCATAGAGCTCGGCGTTGTATCGTTTTCGCCATACTTCACCATCTTTAATAGGTCCATACCACACAACCCTTTGGTTAGTGTGAAAGATGTCAAAAGTGTATTTGTGTTCACTTTGAGTGACCCCAGATTCTTTTTAAAAAATGGCGAAAAAGTATGTGTCAGCAAAGCAGTGGAGACTATTTATCCTATCTTTTATTTCATACATAACCCTATCCTGTGTGCTTTAATTAAAAAATACAATTTAAAGAAACGATCGCACATAGATCTCTTAACCTTGTGTTAATTTTGGGACAACCTATATACTGTTGAAATAATTCTATGTTACCTTCTTTGTTTGTGCACTCGGCTGAAGAGTATCCTTAGTGCCTTTCTTCTTGAGCAGGTGATCAAAAGAAATGGATAGAGACCTCTTTGCCTTCATGAAGATCGTACTTCCTCCCAGATATTGATTCAGGAATTCCGACCTGAAAAACAAGACTAGTTTAATAATCCAAATAACAATATTTCGTAGCAGATACAATGGGAGAACACTTTTACAAATAGAAATTTTGAACCATATGTATGATACCTACATCAATTTACCATAGATTTTTTTTGGACTGATTAACTAGTTTTGAAAACCATAAAAATGAGCCATAATTGTTTCTCTCATCTTAGTTTATCTTCAAAATTAACTCTGATGAGAAAATAGAAGCAGAAATTGTACCAATAAATTTGGAATGAATTTTTTTAATGTTAGAAATGAAAAAACAGGACTAAATTTTATAATATCATGTTTGTTTTAAATAACAGAAATAAACGTGATATTACAAAATTGAGACTCGTTTTTTTTTTTCATTTTTCTAACATACTTAATAAATAAATCGATTGGTCCTACGTAGAGTATCGTAAGTTGAAAATGACAACTTTACAGGACGGCCATTCAAAGGTTTGAAGTGATACATTTATCTAGAAATTAACATTAGAGAATTGAATTTTTGAACAGCGCTAAATAAATACCGATATTTTAATTTTGTATGGTCAGTTTTTCATAATTATTAATACTTTTGGTAGAAATGATCTTACGATATTTTACTACGGCTTCTTTTTGCACAAAAATATCGTATCTTACACATAGCATAGTGTACGTTGTAACCAAATCATATTCGAATATCGTATGTCATACTTATCATATTTTACTACGAAATTTTCGATAAATTTCTTGTCGTATCTAACACTTTTATAAGATTACTCTGTAATTATTGTGAAATAAATTATCGTATCTATTTGTGAAATATGTTGCGATAATTCCAAACGTATTTGTTCCCTTAAAAGTACCTAAATTTATTTTATAGGACTAAGAATAAAAACTTTATTACCGAATGCCGAATGCATTTTTGTAGTAAATCTTAGGAGTGTCACGCTTACTTACCTATGCGTTTAAATAAAAAATAAACTAATTAACACTTTTCAATACAAGGATCTCAGTATCGCCGGAGGAACTTATTGCCTCAGTTATTTTTTTCTAGTCTACCCGTCACGTCGAATCTTACACAGGCCAACCAGGGGTAGACACTTGAATAAACAGTTATAAAAACTCTGACCCCACCGGGAATCGAACCCGGAACCTCGTACTCTGAAGTTTACGCCTATACCACTAGGCTGCCGAGGTCGGCTTCTAGCGTTTGCTCGTATACAAAAGGATAAAATCCTTTTGAAAATACCGACAAAACAATCTTAACAATGTTCTTAAAGATAATAAGACTTTTTAGATAATCTACACAATTGTGAAGCAATATTTTTTTGTAAATCTAGGGTAAGGTTAACAATGAATGTTTTGAATAAGAGTTGTAAAAGTAGAAAGCAATAATAATAATTGTGTACATGCCGACAAAAATATTTAAAAACAATACAAAGATTATTTTTATTGCCCTAACACCTTATCGGTATGTCTACACTCTTTGGGCTACAGGTATTAATAATATAATAGCATTGTATATTTTTGCAAACTAAACATTCAACAAAAGTCACTTTTAAACAATGCGAGATAAAATTTTTGTTCTTCAATATTGCTTTATGATTATAACACTTTATGTACTTACTTTTGAAAAAAATATGGGCTCAACCAAAGTGAATACAAATACATTTTGACACCTTTCACATAAAGGAAATCTTTTGTTGCGAAATGAGAAGATAAGTATAATAGTTAGAATTGATTTAGGAATCGAAACCATGCCATTCACAACGAAAGTCGGCGACTAAAGAGCTAGGCATCAACCACTTGACCAACAATGGTACCACCTCTATGGTAATGAAACATTATAAAAGGATATTCGATTTCAAGATAGATTCTTTAAATTTTATTTTGATTTTTTTTTTGTGTCATTGATCACGCTGATCTGCCTTTGGGATGGAAATATTTTTATTGTTTAGTTAGAATGTTTTTTGCAATAGTACGACTCGACTAACTCCGAAAACTATGCGGTCGCATACGCTGACTTATTATTTTAGTTTTGTAATAAGTATTTTTCGGAAAATAAGGGATTGAGCATTTAATTCAACGAGATTTTAGGAATATATTCCATATTTGAAACTTCGTCAATTTTTGATTTTAATACCTATATTTTTTTTTATCTATTTAATGTCTTTATCTATTTATTGAATACAATAAAATAGTTGTATGCGGAATGGTATGCATTTGGAAGAAGCGAAAGAGGTTCGTTTGGATAGGAAAGAATAGAAGTCCGTACTCTCTGCATACCAATTTCGGGAAACGGCGAGATGGGTAATAAAAGAGTTTACTTAGATACATATTACAAATGAGTACGAACTGTGAGTATTTGAACAAAACATATCCCCCTTATAGAGACAACTCTCGTATTCAGGAGGAAGGAATAAATCTTACCTACGCATTTTTTCCACTTAAAACACCTGTTACTCTCGGTTACTGGAGTTGATGAGTTCGAAATCAATGTATTTCAGAGAAATCATATTTTAATATGATATTCGATATAGTGCTTTTTAAAAATAAACAGGTGATAAATACTGCAGTAGATACTTTCTTCAACGTCTTGATACTTTCCTCAACGTGTAGATTTGCAAACCACGCATTTACCTCTGTTTAAGAACTTAGATATAAAAAAGAATATCTAGGAAAATATTAAAAAATAAACAAACTTATGGATGTTGCATGCACCTACTCTTCTTTGAGCTTTTGTCATCCTTTTTTTCAAGGAGATCGTCCATCAGAACATTTATTTCACTTGATTCGGTTACAAAAGGCAAAGGAGATTCTAATAGAGTATAAAAAACCTTAATTTATGCTACTATTCAAAAGTTTTGAAGTGTAAAATGTCTTATGTTGAAAATACCTAATCGCGTATAATGTGGTAAGAATAACATACAACAAAAAATGTCCTAATACTCCGATGTAAATTATGGTAAGATATCATACCATATCGTTTTCAATTCCGCTTTCCGACGTAAATTATTTTAAAGTACACTTACCATATTTTGTTTTAATGCCTAAGCCATGTAAAATATTGTAAGTTCTTCATACAATTATTTACGTCGTTGCATAATTGAAATTACTCAATCAATATATTTAATAATTCGAATTAATTGGGAAATAGATCAGTGTAACACATGAATAATGAACAGATTACCCAAGTTACGAACAAACATATTTTCTGTGAGTTAAATAATATTATATTCCAAACGGCGGCATAAACTTTATTACAAATTTGCTATTTTAATTGATTTTTTTGGCCAACTCATAAAAATACGCTTAAAGTGAACAAAGGTCTAATTGAAATGTGCGCGTACACACGGCAACTAATTTTTTAATAAATAAAAACAAAATAATAGATGATCCATGTTTTGTTAAGTCGAACGTCGTAAAATATTGTAAAGAGAACTTACAATAGGCGTGCCCAAGTAGTCAGACGGCGTGTATTGTGTCCAGAGACAATACAATGCTATACGTTGGACTATTTTGTCAAAAGTGATGATACCATAATTGACGTGTATCAAAAAACATATTTCTAGTATGGATATCAACTTCCTGTTTTGGGAAGTGATAAAACACATAAAATGAAGCATGTTTCCGTTAAAACATTAAAAACGCAATTTTGTGGGATACCATAACTTACGTAGGACCGATCGAAATACCACCAAGCACCTTCGGCCCAAACAATTGAATATTTTTAAGTCTGTCCCTCACAAAAAAATTTCATATAGGGGGTTCAAGTATTACGTAACGCAATTTTTGAAGATTTTTTTACCTTCCCTCCCCGCCATGTAACGCGCCGTAACGTTTTTCTGTACCCCCCTCCCCCCCTAAATGTTACGTAACACCCAAGAGACTATAAAATAAAAATGACGTAAGTATAATACAGTCGAAGGATTCCCCGTAAAAAACTAAAAGAAAAGGTTTGCTAACTTGGGAGGGCGAAATAAAAATTACATACAATGCAGTCGAGGGACTCCCCGTAAGACTTAAACGAAAAGGGTTGCCCAACTTGGAAGATTTATTTCCCAATTTGTTTTATTTAAGAAAAAAAACCGTTACGTAACGCATTGTTCGAACCCCCCTCCCGCCCTTGTAACGCACAGTAACGTTTTGCAAAACCCCCCCCCCTCCCCTAAATTGCGTTACGTAATACTTGAACGCCCCCTAAATGACAAAGCCTATAAGATGGTACCACCACATCACGAATGTTGCTATATGCCAGCCCACCCAGCGTGAGCCCGTCACTTCTACCATTGTGGAGAGGAGACGGACTTGGCTGGGGTGTGTGTTAAGGATGCTGAATGACAGTTGGCCGAGGAGAGCGCTGTTCTTCCTCCCAACAGGGTCCTGAAGACTCTCTCATACTGTGTTCCGCTCCTTCGAAGCAGAGCTGAGGAATCTGGACAAGGTGTGGGAGGAGGTTGTAAACATTGCGCAAGATCGAGTGCAATGGAGAGCTCTTGATACCTCCGTATGCTCCTAAGTGGGGCGTAAAGGTGGTTTGGATTGGATTTGGAAGAGTATTTGCCAGTAAGTCTATGGTTTTGTGGCAATCATGCGATGGCAGGTATCCGATAATAACAACAAAATTTATTATTCAAACACGAACCGGTTTCGTATAACTGTCTGCATTATCAAATATTTAAGACTTGAATAATAAATTTTATGGTAGAAGGATATTAGACCGTTTCATTTTTATTTGACCATAAAGGACAATCATACAATGTTACTCAATGTCTGTCATTCCACAGGTTTTGCAGCTAGTTACATTATATCATTTTATAATGATTGTTAATATTATTATGGTAATTACCATCAATGGTGTTATAAGCTATTGAATCAAATTATGATGACATTGTTCTTACGAGAATATAATGCAATTAATTATTATTTATGTAATTGAGGTTATTAAATGGGAATTGTTATGTTCCGTAGAATGACAAGTCTTTTGATCCCACTGTCAATAAATACACAGTTGCATTGCCAATGTCACGGTTGTAGCAACAATAAGAGTCAAAGAACAAAGCGATTATTTAAAAACAAAAGTAAGCAAAGAATTTCGCAGACAACTATTTTTGATAAGGATGAACTTTTTTTTTTAACCAGCACACTCTGTGTTTCTAAAAAAATAAGCAAAGAGAATAGAACTACAAGACAATCACACCATTTCTCATACAGCTTTCACTGTTTATTTTACTTCAAAGATTGTGATTGAATCATGTCGTTCTCACTCAATCATACCATACTCACACCTTTTATTCCTTTAAATAATAAATTAATTGATCAACTCTTTTCTATATAAAGGTGTCAGTATAGTCGGCTAAATTTTCTAGACAATCAGTCCTGTCCAATCCAAGACAAGCCAACCTCGGGTAGAAATTCAATGTGAAAAGCACTTCACCAAAATCTGATACTACTTGTAATCAAACCCAGGACCTCTTGAGTAGAAGTTACCGCTAGGGTAATAAATCTTACTGAATTAGTACTCATTTTTTTAACTTTACCAAAACACCTTGACTCCGTTTAACCCTAAATATTACACTTTTTTTACAAGGATGATTACTTGGAAATTAATAAGAAATTAAGTATGAAATTTTACCAACTAACCTGTTCTCAGCAGTATCGTGGACATGCCTTTGCTGTTTGGCTTCGCAGTGTGCTCGTAACAGCATCATCAGGAAAGCATTATGCTCGCCAACCTGAAAAATTACATTAGTTTTCATAATTTATACAATTTAACACAAATTCAGCTTTTATTTAGTGGAAGCTAATAATTTCATGGATCAAGATCGGCTTTTAAGTATCAATAGTTTAAAAAGATAATGCATTTTAGGTACCTCAAAGAGATCTTCTGTTCCCCCTTGGTACTTGGTGACTATCTGATTCTGCTCGTCTTCCGGCAAATACTCCAACCTTCTTAATATCATGGCGTGCATGCGCTTCTCTGACATACCTGAAAAGATGTCGTACCGAGGAAGTGATAATACAGTGAAACCTCTCATAATAAGCAATTCGCATAATGAGAATTCACAACATTCGAGTTCCACAGAAAGGGAAGTCCCGTGACATTCATTTGTGAGCCGTGACTTTCCTGCCAGTTTATTACTCTGTGTTTAGTGCTTCTTTCATTTTCTGAAATTTGTAGGTACATGGATATTACTTGATTTTTTTTGTGCAAAGTATACCGAATCTACCTTGAAAAAAATGTCCCCGAAAACAGCCATACTTAGCGTAAAACCATTGAAAAGCTTCACCATAATAAGTAGGTGACAACTTTATTTCATAATTTTCCGAATTTATTCAACAGTTTTCTAGTCATAAAGGATTAAATTTACTAAGTGAATCTAGGCTCGCTAGATATGTTCCTGAACAATAATTATGTAGGGGAGTGTTACTTTTATAATTATTACATAGATGGCTCTTTCCTATTCACTAGGATAGAGTATTGTGGTATTAGGTTATTGCAATCTTCAATGGAATGTCTAGGACTTTGAAATAAGTATAAAGAATATTTCAGAGTCCTAGACATCCTGAATCCGGACATATCTACTGCTGCGCAGTTGATAATTGTTTTCTCTCTGTGTTACCATCTTATGAATTATTGTAGTGTAATTATCTAAAGTTATAAAAGAAAATCGGGTTAGATCTACGTTCACTTATAACATGAGATCGGCAGAACATATCTATATCATTTTAGGTTTATTGGATTCTTCTACGTTCCAGATAACAGAATAAGTAATAAAACATTGAAAAATGGATAGCAAATAAGTTAGTGTAGAACGAATTTCGATACAACGACGCCATCTGTGAAAAATTCTATAGAAAGACAATTTTCATTTACCTGACAATCATTAACATTAAAAAATTGGTTTTGATGGAATTTTTATCAAGCTTTTTTATAATTTGTTTACATTGAAGCACATTTTTTTTATAAATTAATCCGCAAAAAGTGAATAAATCTAATTTTGAAATCAAATCGTCGTTTGACACAAACTGTCAGTTGTTTCATAATTGGTGCAATTGACAGAACTCAGATGGAAAATATGTGGTTAAAACGGGTACATCGGTCGGATTGGCATTGGTTAAAAGTCATTTTTATCATTATTTTAAATTCAATATTCATAGTTAGATCACTGGACAACGTCTGTCGGGAAATCTAGTATTGGATTAAAAAGTGTCAATTAATTAAAGTTAAAAGCATATTAAAGAAAAAGTAGTAAAAATATTTTCCATTGGGTAAAAATTGTTTCGCACATTGAGTATGATTCTGGAACGAATTCTACTTGTTATGAGAGGTTTAACTGTAATTTGATGTACCTACAGCATTCGCTGCAAGGTCGAAGTTGTTTACAATACCTCCATATGGGAAGAAAACAGTTAAATTACAGTTGGCAGAATTATAATAACGTTTCATTGTTTTCATATGACGATGAAATTGCAGTCATATATTATTTTTTAATAGCCGCATTAATCTACGTTGATAGAGATTATAAAGGTATATTTGCAGTTGTTGGTTTATATTATGATAATCAAAGAAAATCATAAATAGAAATAAACCGTAACTATTGTGAAACATCTGGTTATTTATAAACTTATATCTTCTATATTATAAAAATTACTTTACTATTAATTAGGAGAGTTATTTTCCGATGTTATCACATCACGCCTAAACGGTTGGACCGATTTCGCTAATTCTTTTTTTGTCGTGTTGGCTTTCATAACGTATGAAAGAAAAAATTAAGAAAGTTGCGTGGATAATTAAAAAATCAAGTAGTTAACCTTCTCAGTACTTTTAACAATATCTAAACGAACGGACTCCTTTATTTATATTGATTTGAAAAATTGAAATCAAATTAAAGTTTGACAGGAACTGTCAGTTGTTTGAAAGTTGGTGCGATTGACAGAATGTCGATGGAAAATATATGGTTTGAAACAGATGCATCGATCTAAATTACATGGGTTTAAAGGTAATAAGCATATCATTATACAAATTCGAATTTAGTATTCATAGTTAGGACTACGGAGCAACGTCTGTCGGGAAAGCTAGTTCTTATATGAAAATGATTGACTATGCATGTTTCTCTCTAATCTCGAAAACGCTGGACGAATTTGGCTAATTTTAATTTTGAAATAATCTTGTAAGTTCATGGTAGTTTGATGGAACAATTTTGAGGAAAATAGAAGAAAACCTAAATTCTCGTTTTTCTTAACATTCACCCACTAAACTGATTATATTTATGTAGTTCCCATTTCAACCCATCTCATTAGATGTTTTTAACTTGTTTGTTATATTGCATGTGCGATATTCTTTAATACATAATATATACAATCATCACCGTTGTTTTAAATATAGTTTATGTATTGCTTTTTTAAATCAAAATTTTACCGATTTTATTTCATATTATATTATGTTTTACAGAATTGACCATATTTATTTTTTTCTACTTATGTAACAGATTTGTTTTTATCAAACACTGACGTGTTACTTTGACTTTTGTGATGTTTTATTGATTGTTCTTTTTTTTTTAAAAGGGTAATGTTTCGGTTGACTTAACACATTGACCTTTTTATCGTTCATAGTTATTCTACTGTGCTGATTTTTAAATTCCACTTTACTATGTACATTTCAAATTACTATGTAATTTTTCTATGTGAACCATATATTTTATAATTGTATTTCCATTGTAAATTATTGTTTTTTAAAGGCGTTTGCGGTAAATTTCAATAAATAAAAAAATAAATAAACCTCATTTTCCCATACAAAGTGTTTCTACCAGTTGAATGCATCACAAGAAAGTATCCTTATTATTCTTTTGGTTGGGAGTGACTGGCAATGAAGTAGATAGACTTAGGTTGTTGTACATCATCTGGTCTTTCAATAAAGATGGGTTTAGACCAAATCAGCTAAGGCTCATTCATTCTACCCAAATTTATCCATTGTATTGCATATAGTTGCCAAATAGAAATATCTTAAAATCATTCTGTATGTCATATTAGAATGCTAAAAATAAAGAGAAAATTACCATCCAAGTCCTGGCAGAGCTTGTGATACCAAACCATGGGGCAGTGCTCGCAGGAGAATACTGGAGACGCTTCACGACCCTGCTTGACCATCTCCGCATGGGCGATAAAGGCTTGGGTGATTGCTGAAAAGTTTTATTCAAGTAAGCAACATAGTTTGGGCATTCTTCAAACACATTATTTTGAACTTTGTAAAACTTAGACATTATAAATGTTTATAAATAAAACTTACTTTGCAGTATTACAATAGGATTGTAATACTGCAACCTATTGTAATACTGCAAAGTCAGTTTTATTTATAAACATTTATAGTTTGGGCATATAGAAAGAATGGAAGTTAACAGAATAACAAAAAGAATTTCTAAAGCTGAAAGGTGGAAAAAGGTGTACTCAATCAAGAATGTTGTGGATCAATCACACAGATTCTGTCCTCTAGGAAGGTCAGTTCAGAAGCAAGAGAAGTAGGAGAGGTTGTATGAGAAATGTTGTGCTGGTGAGTGAAGCGAAAGAAGTGCCTTCCACACTTATGTTAAGTTCTCTCTGCCTAATACTTCTATGTTAGGTTAGGTTAAGGAACACAGATTAATGGGTAAAAAATGTATAAAAAATTCTCAAAAAAATATTCATCGTACAAAAAGTATAGCAAAAATTATTTTTCTTTACCTCCGACAACGTCGTTGGCGACACCGTCCGATTCACATTTGAACACATAACCCACTAGGCTGTCTTGTCTTTCTGGTTCTCTGCAAATAAAGCCCAGATGATCCTTATTTATGACGCCTTGACAGCAGGATGCCACGTCCCTCAAGTGACGATGGAGGAGAACTTGTTTTTTATCAGGACTGATGAGGCGGAGATCGGTTCTACCAACCTGAATAAAAAAGAACAATAAAGTTAACACTTTTCTATACAGAGGTGTATGTATGGCCAAGAGTAAGTTTCTACTTGTCAAAAGTTACCTGGAAAAGCATGGTTCTGTTTTGATCTCCGATTAACTGAGTGATAGGAGTTTTGAAGTTGAGCGTCCCTATAGAGGCAGATCTGTCCCGCTCGAAACTTTTATTCTCCGGCAAACTTCCCTGCAGAGATTTTTTGACTTCGTTACTATCGCTAGATGCCACTTCATCGTTTGCAGAATCCATAACGCTACTCCCTGAATATTCATTTTTAGTCACATTTTTCAAACTGCCTCTAGCTTGAAGAGTTTCTTTTTCGATATCTTTGACCTCGTCCTTATCAAAATATTGATCGTTCATACTAAATTCTACCTTCTTCTTAGTTTTTTCCTCTACTTTCTGCGCCGTCTTAGATTCGGAAGATTTCAAAACACTTTTTTCTGTCCCTGGAACTTTTTCTTTATTTTCACCGCTTGCGGGTTTCATATTTTCAAATTCAGTTTGTCCAAGCAGTTTTATATCGTGCATTAATTTATCGTAATCTGGAATGGATTCTTCAGATTTGTCATCATCATCCATAGACCCCCTGGATGACGACTCCCTGTCAGCTTCGTGGAGTGTGGCAAATTTGTGATGTTCTTCATTTTGAGACCAATTCAAAATCAAAACTTTTGGCTCTAACGCGACGGGAAAAGAGTTTTTGTTCAAAACGAGCGGTTTATCTGTGGGTGTTTTGATATCACTCTGAACTCTGCCACTTGTAAACTCGTCGAATTCTCGTTCAACGCTAGTTTCTTTGATATCTTGAGTTTCTGGCTTCAAAAGATCGGGTTGTTTCTGTTGGTCGTTAAAGAATAGTTTATTTTCTAGGGGAGTTAGAGATGGCGACTGCAAACTTATGAGGGAAGTGTTTGACTGTGTAGGGTCTTCTTTTTGTAAGGAAATATCGGATATAGACTTGTCTTGCGATATGTTTATTGGTTTGATATCCAGTCCTTTCGCTTTCTTGATGGTTGCAAGATTATCCGATGATCCATGTTCGCTAAATGAATCCTGAAAACATATCAATGTAACAGAATCTTACTCCAATAAAAGTAATACTTGGCATATAACGGCATACTATGAAACTTTCTAAAGAGTAGACTCACCGCTTGACTGGACAGCAGACTATTCCTCCTCATCTGGGCAGTCTTCATTTTCTCCAGCTCCAAATGCTTAAACTTATCCAAGGCATCGTCGATGAGGGTTTCAGGTACTTTTTTATGCGAGACTTTAATTTTACCAATGTACAGGACTTCGAAGAAATGCGAGTTGCAGGCGGATATGTCGGCGCACAGAGAGGTGAGGTTGGCAGTGTTGCTCAAGGTTTTGGAACCCGAGAGGCTGCTGGCATTGCTGAGCGACTTGGTGTGAGATTCGGATTGGGCCGATGAAGCGCTGGAATCAAACAAAGATAAAAAATTTCAAAGGGAAAGGATGGACCTCCATTCGTTTTTAGACAACCAACACCTTACTTCCTTCGCTTCTTCATAAAACTTTTCATACAATTTCTCCTGTGTTTTTTAAAAATTTATTAGCAGAAATTCTTGAAACATGACCAAATCACCTGAACTAGTAAAAATTTATCTTTACACTTGCTTTGGTTACAGATTCATTACTTTCCATAACCCACAGAGTCTTTTCACACATCCTTCATATAGCATTTATACTAAATTCCTCTTTTTTTTGTCTATTTGGCGCAGGTCTTATGTTGCACAATGCACATGGAGTGGGTATTATAAGACCTGGCGGTAACAGATTCTAAGGTAAGGTTCTAAGGCAATTGGCAGCGTCAATTATTGTTACCCATCAGTTAGACCTCGATGGAATCTAAAAATTGGGCACTCAACTATGTGGTCCATTGGCTGGAGGTGACCACACTCACAGTTGGAGCTCGGAGAAAAATCGCATCGGCACATCTTCCCTGACCTGTCCCTAAAGTGCAGGTGTTAAGTAATTAGTGATAGAAGCGAGTTCTATTTTTTTGTGAGCACACCATGCTGCAGGGAAGAAGCGAGCGCCCTGTTTGTCGGTTCTGCCCCCGGTGGCGAAAAAAGAAAACAAACAACTAATTGTAACATTCAGCATACTCACTTAGCACGTGCACTTTCACTTGCTACTTCACAAAGTGGAAACGGTCCTTTACAACAAATATTTTGAAAGAAACGCGGCTTACTTATTCGACCCACTGTTGACACTTCTGGAATGTTGAATGAGAGACGTCTCTATGGCGGCTTGCTGAGCCCTGGCGCTCTGAAAGCTTCTGTTGGTGTTGACAGGGCCTCGTTCGGCCCTTTCGGTGGCCGCACTTCTTTGTGGAGTCATCTGTCTGCCGGCGTGAGGACCATTGGTCTGCTGATCAGTTCGGAGGTCTCTCAAGCTTCCACTCTGCGAACCTAATTCCTTCATTTGGGTGAAGAGCTCGCTCACCTAGGACAAACAAAATATTTGTGTAAATATATATTTTTAAATGAATCTGTGGTCACTCAAAGTGAACACAAATCGGTACACTCTTTGACTCGTTCACAGTAAGCTACTTAAGGCTTGTGTCGTGAAAGAGGAAGATGGTCGGCACCTGGGATCGAATCCACGACCTCCGCACCAAGCAGTATGAAAGCCAGCGTCGTAACCGCAGTCTACCAACCACTTCAATACGTCTTCCTTATGTAGGTACGTTAAAATACAAGCTTCAAGAAAAATATGGGCAGTACCAATCACCGACCTTAGTTGCGTACTGTTATCATTATTTTAAATGAATCAATGCCGACTATCTGTCTCCTCTTCGGTATAGGCGCTATCAATCTGGTTCTGGTTCGATTCCCCGTCGAGTCATAATTTTGCCAAGTTTAGTATTGGCTAGAAAAAACAAATGCCTCAGGCAATAAGTTCCGCCAACTATACTTACACATTTGTATAGGAAATAAGTGTTAATTAACTTATTTATTGAAAACTTTCTTTGTGTTAAAAATGATAAACGTAGGTATATTTACGTTCACTTTGGGTAAGCGCCCGTTCAGTTTAAAAAATGAAGGCCTATCTATATATTACGAAGATGCGAGACATGATTTTTGATGATTTAAAGAACAACAAACTAATCTTATAACTATAATTGGATTTCGCCACTGTTGTATGGAACCCCCAATACGTTACTAAGATCAACAGGATCGAACGAGTACAGAACAAACTATTAAAACATCTTAACTTAAGATCAAAAATTAGTTTTAACTCTTATCCACAGTCTGCACGTTACCATAACATAACATACTGACTCTAGAAAACAGACGAACTGTAACAGACCTGGTGTATTTATTCAAGATTGTAAACAGATTTGTCGACTCCAGCGATCTTCTTGGGGGAATAAGTTTTAATTGTCCTTCAAGATCCACAAGATCGCCACCAATATTTAGAATGCTTAGATGTAGTACAAACTATGCTCAAAGCTCTTTCTTTCAAAGATCTTGCACAAACTTTAATGCTTTTTTCAAGGACGTCAACCTGTACAATTCTTCCTAGCAGGTTTTTAAGAGGTCTGTGATTGAACATTTTGTTATCGCATTAAGAGTCCGACCAGTGCGGGCAAACTTAAATTTATTTGAGATTGCTCCTACTCTTTCTCAGAACAAGCAGAAACAATACATTACCTTTACCCTGTCCTCTTTTCCCCTTTCCCAGTATCTGAGCCGAGTACTTAAAATTTAGGTACTTTGTATTTTTACATTTAATGTGTATACTTCATTGGTGTATAAGTTTAAATGTATATACTTAACTGATGCAAGGGCGGATCCAGCCTTGGCACCAGGGGGGGGGGGGTCACAAAGTAAAAAAAAGGTCATTTTCAAAATTTGGTATCTGGAAACTACACTTTTCCTAAAAAAAAAAAAGTCATTTCCTAAATTTGTTATATGGTGCTTTTGCTCCAGGGGGGGGTCATGGCCCACATGAAATTAAATTATGCTAGCAAAATAAAGATTTTATTAATAAATATCACTGCCCTACTTGAGATTACATAGCCTAGGGGGGGGGTCATGACCCCCCTAACCCCCCCCCCCTGGATATGCCCTTGAACTGGTGTGTGTTTCGTAATTGTTTATGTACTGTCTTATTTTTGTATCAATTTCACTGTCTGTATATTAATGTTAAAATAGAATAAAAAATAAATAAAATAAAAATAATTAATTTTCTCTTCTATACTTGTTAATTCGATTATTTTGAGATGAATACACATCGCCGTCCTATAGATGGAAAGATGGTCGGCACCTGGGATCGAACCCACGACCTCCGCACGAAACAGTACGTACGAAAGTAATCTACATAATAATTCAGAAATGTTTGTGTGCTTTCTATCGTATATGTGAACATCACGCTCAAAATACAAATGCTACGTCAGATATGAATCTGCGCAGAGCGGTGCAATTTGCTTGAGAAGGTTCTTAAATACAATTTGCTGCATTAACTTTAATATATTTAGAGCTATTTAAAAAACTCAATTTTTTTAGGATCTTCATACAAATTTCTCAAAAAGACAGTAAGCCATCTTTTGGAAACAAAATTACTCATGTAAACGTTGAATGGAATCTTGGTATTACGGTATGAAAATGTAATAAAATAATTATAGATTGATTTGTTATACATATAAATGTTATTCAAATCTTATTATTCTCAATAAATAAAGATTTAATGAAAAAATTTGCAAAATGATTCCTCCATTTTGAAGTTTGACAGATAGCAAAAATCACCCTCTATGGGTGGAAAGCCTAATTAATTATCACACATTAGGGAATGTATATAAGATTCAAACCACAGAGCTCTCTCTCTCTCTCTATGAAAACTTGCAAATTATGTCGGTAGGTTCGTATAATATTATGAGGTCGGTAATACAAAAATTGTAAAAGTGTCATTCTTCTTTTTCTGTGCTTATGTCAGTTATAGAGGTCTGTTAAGCAATGGGAAGCTAGACTAGAACCTGTTTAATTACCTACCGATCAAGCCTGACGTAAAGCATGACGGGTATAAGCTAGTAACAAAATAATAACATAAAAGTAATAACAAAAAAGTGGATGCCGGTTTTCTTGTGCCTAACGCCGCTATTTAAACAAGAAACATCCATTAACTAAATGCCTACATTTCTGCAGTAATGTAACATTAATTATTATTAAGTAAGTCATAGCAAAAAAGTTTTGCAGTCCGACATGACCCGGTCACATCGGTCGGAACATTACCCGAGACCCTGACATACTTTTGGGCCTATATTGGATACACACGACCGTACAACACCAACAGGGTCGGTCATTGTTCAGTCATAAAAATTAAAATTTATAAATAAGTCAAAAAGTTAACAAAAAACAATTTACATCGCTTAAAACACTTTCGAACAATCCTACTTCTGTAGTATGTTTAGCTTAGCCTGAACGCAATATGTATGTTTTAAAGATGGTATAGGGAATGAGAACATTGAATACAGGGTAAGTCGTACGAAATATTAAAGGACGTTATTATTTAGGACATTTCTGATGGATTTGATTCTACAATATGGTGTCCGAAACTTAACCGTTAGAGGGTTCATTTTTAGTTTGAGGCGAAAGTAGCTAAAATACGTAAATAAAACAAAACAAAAACAGAGCAATATTTTTATAATTCATTTTCAGTATGAACGCCACTATTTCTAAAATGCACCGTCTACTACTTTAACTGTTGTTTGCTCAATGTTTTGCCTATTTAATAGCAAGTTTTATACCTTTTTGAATAGCTAATAAAGAGACGTAGAAGTTTTTAAAATTATCTGGAGAACAAGTTCCATAACTTTTTTTTTTAAAAAAAAAAAGCGCTTCAAATGGGATGTTTTTTTTCCTTTTTGTGCCGCTAGAGGCGCCCTTGCTAATCCGGTCTATTGTCAAATTCAGTGTTGCCAACGGGGGCGATTTACTTCTTCTTCTTCTTATGGTCGCTCACAATCTAACCTCCAAAATATCATTCTAGTTTATTTCAATGATAACTTACAATAGGTTTAGAGTAATCATTGTACATTTTTTACATACTATTACAAATAAAATTGTTCATCTTTTTTTATATAACTACCTAAATACAAATTAAAAAATACAGAACAGCACCCCTGAGATTTATTCTCAAATTTATGCGCAACAAAATCAACAACTTCTTAGCAACTCAATCAACAACTTCTTAGCAACACAATGGAAAACAAACTTCCCAACGTTGGCATCACTGAAAAAAACATCTCTACGTTGGCAGCACTGAATTTGACAATAGACCTGATTAGAAGTTCTGCCACCTAGTGTGTATTATCGGAAGCTCCCCAGAAAACTTCCCATTTAAAAACACTTAGTGAAAATTCTTTAATCCTAACCTTTGTCGAGCTGTATTTATAAGCTCTTAGTAGAAGGTTCAGTTTTTGTTAATCATTTTTATTAATTGACATGTCCTCTCACTAGATACATAAAAAAACTGGACCCAAGGACCTCTAATCCGAAGAAATCGATAAAAAGGCAAAAAAGAAAGGATTTTTTTTTCAAAATCTTTAAAGTTCAATATCTCCATAACGGTTAAGTTTCGAACACTATATTATGGAATCAAATCCATCAGAAATGACCTAAATAATAACGTCCTTTAATATTCCGTACGACTTACCCTGTAACCCTGTATATTATTTTGGTTAGTGATGTGTCATCCCGGTGGGATCAATCTGAGCAAACTTGTAACAGGGTGGCTGTTAGAGAGGGGAATGTGAGAGAGCACTGACTCACATCCTGCGCTGAAAGCCGATGATTGTTTGTAAAGTGGAGTGCGGGAGACTCTTATTAGTAGAGGAGGCTGTTTATTGTCTTGTTATTTTAGTTAAGACATTATTATTTTTACTTTTATTTTTTTCATCACTGTAGGTATTAATTACGCTTTTTTGTAAGTTTAATAATTAATGGGTATGTACATGCGTTGATTTGTTGGTTACATGATTTGATTTGAAGTAGTATTGCCCCAGAACAGACGTTGTCTAGTGGGGCAGTAAATTCCAATAATTATATATGTTAACTGATTGTTATAATTAATTGTAATCGATAATGTAAAGTGATCACAGTAAGCCAGCCTTCGAACAGTAGAAGACGGTCGTAAGCTCGTGGTGGTTTGTTCCATTTAAAAATCGAACATCAGTGATGAATTGTTAGAGTCATTGGTTGTTACATATTTGTTATTTTGTATTCGGTTCGAGTAAGCTATAATTTATAACATGTTTTCAATATTGTAAGTTAAGACCGACTCCACTATTGTCGCTGTAATACATTATTAGCCTCATACATAATACACAATCAACTGACTTCATGAAACTCTGTTTTGGTTACCATTAGGTACAAAGATATTCAGTTACGAGAGGACTATACTAAGCTTTTTTATACTTTATTTAATCTAAGCTTTTTAAGCTCTTCTTTGAACATAAATATGTACGATGATTAAGACCAGATTCTAGCTTCAAGACTAGGACTGAGTTGGAGTGTCTATACCTACGGTTCAGTAAGATTCAATAAGTTCGCTTCATTTCACTGAAAAAATCTAATTAGGTAGGTACCTCAAAATTTTACCTACGTGGCAGTTTGTGCATACTCGTACACCTAGCTCACATGGTGGCAAGGTGGTTTAAAACGATAAAAAAGTCTGTAAGCCCGTAATTATTGAGAAAACGAAACTATATAAAAATCGGACATTATATAGGTATTAGTCTATTCCTAGATTAATTAAATTATTTAGTTATTGTGCACATTTATATACAATAAACAATTATTATTGGATTATTTGTGAATCCTATTGTCAACCAATGTAAGTGGTCCGTGCGTCATCTTGTTGATGCGAGGGAACCTATAGTACTAAGAATAATTATTAGTCCAAGTCTCGGAAGCACAAACAAAGCAATTACAGCTGATTGGACGCTCCTATATGAGGCGGGAGTCTGGCTGGCTCAAATGGTAGGGAATCGACATTTTGTGTACGTTTGTTCGAATCCCACACAAATTGTCATCATCGACAGATCTGATGAAAATATTTTTTTGTAAATGTTATTGCATATTCGACGGATATTGAAAAAATGGCCAAACGAACGACTGTCGTTAGTTTAGTACTTACCATCAGTTTTATTAAAATTATTAAGGGTTGCTCCCTCCCGTACTCCTGGATGTTTCAGGAGTCTAACAGCCGGTTTCATAAAAAGCTTCAAAAGAACACTTTGGTTAAAGTTCCTTTTAAAATTTAAAGACTCCTTTAAGCTGACGCTTTTCATAATAAAAATATTCCAGCTAAAATTTGAAATGTCAAAAAAATATTTTAAAGTTGGTAGCAGTTGGTAGTGTTACCATGGAAATCTATGGAAAACATAGGTTGTTTAGTAATATTTTCGCGGAATTTCTGTTGATCTGTCAATTTCATTTCTCAATAGAGCATCAAAGTGCCGTTTTTTGTGTTAATTTATTATTATGGTTAATGAATTAGTAACGAAATCTGTAAACAATAATATTCTTCCCGTTTTGCTGTTTTCCGCCCTGTTTTAGTCATTTTTGACCACAGTACGCCCGATTCTGTTTGAATTTAAGTGCGCACTAACTAATATAAGAACGTTCCAATTTTAGTCAGTGCACATCGGTATTCTATAAAAATTAAGAGCGTTCTTAATGTGACTAATATTGAAATTAGTTCATTTTGGTATTCTACAACACTGTTTAAGTCGATTTTAGTGCGTTCTTATGTCAAAACGTTCTTAATTTTAGTGCACACCTAATTGTATGCGACTTAAAATATATCTGATGATATTTTTATAATAAAAGTATTATTTTAACCTAATAAGTTTAAAAAAAGTGTTAAATATCTTTATTAAGGTAAATAAAATCATAAAATTGATTATTTGCGCGTGTTTCATTATGCCGAAATCGAAAATTGGAGGTTAGATCAAAATCACTACTTTCATAAAATACTCTTGCGTATATTACAACACGAGATTTGCACTAAAAATAATTATACTTATTTATTTCAAAAGGAAATCTAAGAGTTGGTCTGATAAAAAGGCTAATTTGATATGCCTCTAACCCATTTGGTCACTGCTTTGACACTCGTATTATTTTTAATAAACAAACATGACCAATTGCGCATGCGCGATATAGACCATAGACAATTATAATTCATATTTTTGTTTATGGTGAACTAATTTAAGCCATTTTAGTTTTTAGAACACATCGCTTTATAGAATACGAATTTTAATCCATATGACCGTAATTCTTAAATTTTGGAACGTTCTTATTTTAGGTCGAACAAATCCAGAATAGGGGGTATTGTCACCGCATACAAAATGTTTATCTTTGTGACATAGAAAGCGCCACGAAATTTTCTATGAACTCCGGTGGTAAAAATTTGAACTACCTAAAGTCGAGTTTAGGTAAGTAAAAATAATAATCAATAACGGTACTTTAGCTAAAAGTCGGTTTTAAATGTCGTTTTGTTGTTATGAAAGCTGTAATTTTTTAAAGGGAGTTTAAAGTCTCCTTTATTTTTTTATGAAACCGGCCGTTAGTTCTCATTTCATACAGAAATCAGTTAGGGTAAAATTCGATGCTATACATAAATTATAATAAAACAACCTTTGGCCGATGGAACGACGGGGGAGGTGATTGATCAAGGCTGAAGGGGATAATCTCATAAGATGAATCATTACAGTTCGTGGAATAAAAAAAGTTCAAGAAAACAACAGTGGATCACATATCTTCCCTAGCCCTTAAGTCGGGTGATGAGTAACCACATCTCAGGGATTTCAGGGAACGACCATGTAAGTGAAAAAAAAAACTGTGTGAATTAATACTAAGTAGGTTTTTATGAAGAGGACCAGAATCTTTTACATCACCGGATATTTTGTCTAAACCACATTTCATAGATACAATACCCCTTCTAGTGATCTATATATATAAAGGCGTAAATAGAAGCTTATTCTCGGTGTTCCAGCTGACGATAAAAATCGGCCGATGAATTTAAGGTTTCATGCGAGCCTAGAATTATGCTCCGTATTATAAAAAAAACGATAAATCACGATAGATCCAAAGAAAATTGATTTGTGGAAATTAACAGCTCCTATTCAGATCCAATTAAACGTAAAACCACCAGAGAACGTCTAAGTCTATGAGAATTATCATTCAAATTCCAAATGGGTAAGTCGGACGATCAGGAGGAAACGACCAGAAACGGACATTCTATTTGGCTTCCACGAACAGAAAAAAAAATCATGGATCAATCATCGAACAGTATTAAGACATCATGAAAGAAAGAGATTATCCAATACTAGCTTAGCATAGCTATCAAATACTAGCTTAGAGTGGTCAAAAAGCGGCAGATGAAATACCATCAACCAGCGGACCCGCTGGCTGCTGGCCTGATACCAAAAAGATGGAGGGACAGTTGGACATGGGGATCCCAGGAATATTATATCCGATAATAAACCGGACATTGTGCAACGTCATTAAGAAGAAGAACACATCAGCAACAACGAGGAACTGAAATGAGTCGGAGATTGATAAAACAAAACTTAATCAAACAATTCAACAGAGTAATGGTTGTTTTTTGTAATAACACGATTGAACGTGATCACACACGTGTGTACGAAAATATTGTAGACTTCGCGTTACGGTCAGAGGAGCGAACAGCTGTTGGCACTTCTCCAGAAGCCAGTTCAGATGGACGCCCGCCAGTGGAGACTGGATGAGGAGAGTCATCGGTGGTACACTTTGATTTACGTATCACGCAGTGTGTTAATGCACACATACACTACACGTTAGCCTAAGTAATAGATTCTAATTCAACAATAAACATGCAGTATTATTGTAACCAATTGTGATAAGATTGCATTGCATCAAAGTACACTGTGCTAATAGAGCTAGAGTGCAATATGACGGAATTTAGGCGAAATATAGGACTTTTCAAACGGGTGATTGACTCTTCTTCTTCCTGTACCCCTCCTAATGGAGGTTGGCGACTATCACTCCTCACGGTACTGAGCCAGCCTTATCAATGATGCTGCACCCGGTATTCCAAACCGCTGCCTAAGATTTTTGAGCCAAGAGACTCTCTTCCGCCCCATACCATTTCTTCCCTCTATCTTTTCTTGAATTATAAGTTGTAGACAGAATATTTTCACCAGGGAATATGCGGCCAAGGTATGCGGCCTTACGTCTCTTGACACCGGTAAGGATCTCTATTTCCTTTTGCATCATGCCCATTGCCCAAGCCCCTCTCGTTACACACGATGAGATACGCAGCATTCTTCTATATAACCACACCTCGAATGCCTCCAGCTTGTTTAACATTGAAATGTTTTTGATTGACTCAAAGGGATCATTATATTATTTTTGTAGCTGGGCCTCGGAGATCGAGGATCCCATGTAATACCAGAATGTGTGAGTATCTTATGCAAGTAATCCACTAACATTGAGAGCTATTTGGACGGCAAAATAATGTCATCATCCTGGAAGAGAAAGACATTAGTTAGAGAAGGTAAAACTGACCAGAAGAAACAATGGTATGTATAAAAAACAATGAATGGAATCATCATTTCATTGATAAAGTATTAATGAGATTGACGGATCTGGCTAATTAAACGTAGAACAACGCAGCAGCAAATCATCTCAATTATACAGATCCTAAGATTGAGCTGGGCTGGTTACCTGGGTCAGACACACCCAAAGAATGGCTGATGAGAATATGCGAAGAACATTTTGAACGGCATTCCGGGAGGTATAGAAGAAGACCAGGATCGATTGGAAGATTGGAATCTCCAACTAGCGGAGTGCTGCGCTGGATCATCAGTAGTGGAAGCAAGCTCTTGAAGAGGGCAGGACTAATGTATGGATGGATACTGGAATTAAGCTCAGGGCTGCTGTAAGAGTGGCAATTACGTATATGCGAGAATGAGAGGGTGCAGGTGCAGAATACAATAATTTTGTTGTTAGATTTTTTCAAAGATGGCGTCGCATGATTAATTCGTTCCATACTAACTTTAATATTATATTTTATATTATATCTTATTCACTTTTCAACTTTTTATTAGTTATTCTGTCATCCAGAGCGGAGAAAAATCCAATAAATCACACGTCGGAAGAATCTGTTGAGCCGATCTCGAGTTATAAGTGTTCGCACTAGCCCGACTTTAATTTATATTGGAGATTTAATTTAGAAACAAGACCACAAACCAACACCCTAAAAGTGGGGCAATATACCAATCCGGATATCCCGATTTATCGGTAAGTAAAAGCGGGATTCTGCCAAGATTACAATGATAAAATACATACGATGATTACATTACAATGTATTGAACTTAGGGGTTTGTGTATTTAATTGTATACGAAAACAGTAACACGTTATACTTGCATGCATAAAAGAAAATACAGTTGATCAGTTGAGAAAAAGTATGGCTTAAAATGTATCCATACTAGAATGAATGTAGGTAGTAATTGATAAATTGTTAGTTTCGTGTATGAAATTATGCGTGCCGTGAAAAATCCACCATAATGCAATCCTTCTAAGATGATTTTGATCCAGTATAATAATGAAAAGAATTCAATATCGGTTCGCAAGGAGAGGTGAGAAAATCTTAAAAAAAAAACGTAGACCTGTCTGACTCCCGTGGTGGTCCTAAAAGCTTCAGTAGGACAAACCTGGAGTTTGACGCTGCAGGGACTGGACCATTTTATGTATCTTCCGAGGTATACCATACAGAGCTAATATTTTCCATATCGATGTTCTACGTGGGCTGTCGATGGCCTTTTCAAAAACTATGAAGCAACAAGCTTCTTCAAGAATTTCTGTTGATCTGTCAATTTCATTTCTCAATAGAGCATCAAAGTGCCGTTTTTTGTGTTAATTTATTATTATGGTTAATGAATTAGTAACGAAATCTGTAAACAATAATATTCTTCCCGTTTTGCTGTTTTCCGCCCTGTTTTAGTCATTTTTGACCACAGTACGCCCGATTCTGTTTGAATTTAAGTGCGCACTAACTAATATAAGAACGTTCCAATTTTAGTCAGTGCACATCGGTATTCTATAAAAATTAAGAGCGTTCTTAATGTGACTAATATTGAAATTAGTTCATTTTGGTATTCTACAACACTATTTAAGTCGATTTTAGTGCGTTCTTATGTCAAAACGTTCTTAATTTTAGTGCACACCTAATTGTATGCGACTTAAAATATATCTGATGATATTTTTATAATAAAAGTATTATTTTAACCTAATAAGTTTAAAAAAAGTGTTAAATATCTTTATTAAGGTAAATAAAATCATAAAATTGATTATTTGCGCGTGTTTCATTATGCCGAAATCGAAAATTGGAGGTTAGATCAAAATCACTACTTTCATAAAATACTCTTGCGTATATTACAACACGAGATTTGCACTAAAAATAATTATACTTATTTATTTCAAAAGGAAATCTAAGAGTTGGTCTGATAAAAAGGCTAATTTGATATGCCTCTAACCCATTTGGTCACTGCTTTGACACTCGTATTATTTTTAATAAACAAACATGACCAATTGCGCATGCGCGATATAGACCATAGACAATTATAATTCATATTTTTGTTTATGGTGAACTAATTTAAGCCATTTTAGTTTTTAGAACACATCGCTTTATAGAATACGAATTTTAATCCATATGACCGTAATTCTTAAATTTTGGAACGTTCTTATTTTAGGTCGAACAAATCCAGAATAGGGGGTATTGTCACCGCATACAAAATGTTTATCTTTGTGACATAGAAAGCGCCACGAAATTTTCTATGAACTCCGGTGGTAAAAATTTGAACTACCTAAAGTCGAGTTTAGGTAAGTAAAAATAATAATCAATAACGGTACTTTAGCTAAAAGTCGGTTTTAAATGTCGTTTTGTTGTTATGAAAGCTGTAATTTTTTAAAGGGAGTTTAAAGTCTCCTTTATTTTTTTATGAAACCGGCCGTTAGTTCTCATTTCATACAGAAATCAGTTAGGGTAAAATTCGATGCTATACATAAATTATAATAAAACAACCTTTGGCCGATGGAACGACGGGGGAGGTGATTGATCAAGGCTGAAGGGGATAATCTCATAAGATGAATCATTACAGTTCGTGGAATAAAAAAAGTTCAAGAAAACAACAGTGGATCACATATCTTCCCTAGCCCTTAAGTCGGGTGATGAGTAACCACATCTCAGGGATTTCAGGGAACGACCATGTAAGTGAAAAAAAAAACTGTGTGAATTAATACTAAGTAGGTTTTTATGAAGAGGACCAGAATCTTTTACATCACCGGATATTTTGTCTAAACCACATTTCATAGATACAATACCCCTTCTAGTGATCTATATATATAAAGGCGTAAATAGAAGCTTATTCTCGGTGTTCCAGCTGACGATAAAAATCGGCCGATGAATTTAAGGTTTCATGCGAGCCTAGAATTATGCTCCGTATTATAAAAAAAACGATAAATCACGATAGATCCAAAGAAAATTGATTTGTGGAAATTAACAGCTCCTATTCAGATCCAATTAAACGTAAAACCACCAGAGAACGTCTAAGTCTATGAGAATTATCATTCAAATTCCAAATGGGTAAGTCGGACGATCAGGAGGAAACGACCAGAAACGGACATTCTATTTGGCTTCCACGAACAGAAAAAAAAATCATGGATCAATCATCGAACAGTATTAAGACATCATGAAAGAAAGAGATTATCCAATACTAGCTTAGCATAGCTATCAAATACTAGCTTAGAGTGGTCAAAAAGCGGCAGATGAAATACCATCAACCAGCGGACCCGCTGGCTGCTGGCCTGATACCAAAAAGATGGAGGGACAGTTGGACATGGGGATCCCAGGAATATTATATCCGATAATAAACCGGACATTGTGCAACGTCATTAAGAAGAAGAACACATCAGCAACAACGAGGAACTGAAATGAGTCGGAGATTGATAAAACAAAACTTAATCAAACAATTCAACAGAGTAATGGTTGTTTTTTGTAATAACACGATTGAACGTGATCACACACGTGTGTACGAAAATATTGTAGACTTCGCGTTACGGTCAGAGGAGCGAACAGCTGTTGGCACTTCTCCAGAAGCCAGTTCAGATGGACGCCCGCCAGTGGAGACTGGATGAGGAGAGTCATCGGTGGTACACTTTGATTTACGTATCACGCAGTGTGTTAATGCACACATACACTACACGTTAGCCTAAGTAATAGATTCTAATTCAACAATAAACATGCAGTATTATTGTAACCAATTGTGATAAGATTGCATTGCATCAAAGTACACTGTGCTAATAGAGCTAGAGTGCAATATGACGGAATTTAGGCGAAATATAGGACTTTTCAAACGGGTGATTGACTCTTCTTCTTCCTGTACCCCTCCTAATGGAGGTTGGCGACTATCACTCCTCACGGTACTGAGCCAGCCTTATCAATGATGCTGCACCCGGTATTCCAAACCGCTGCCTAAGATTTTTGAGCCAAGAGACTCTCTTCCGCCCCATACCATTTCTTCCCTCTATCTTTTCTTGAATTATAAGTTGTAGACAGAATATTTTCACCAGGGAATATGCGGCCAAGGTATGCGGCCTTACGTCTCTTGACACCGGTAAGGATCTCTATTTCCTTTTGCATCATGCCCATTGCCCAAGCCCCTCTCGTTACACACGATGAGATACGCAGCATTCTTCTATATAACCACACCTCGAATGCCTCCAGCTTGTTTAACATTGAAATGTTTTTGATTGACTCAAAGGGATCATTATATTATTTTTGTAGCTGGGCCTCGGAGATCGAGGATCCCATGTAATACCAGAATGTGTGAGTATCTTATGCAAGTAATCCACTAACATTGAGAGCTATTTGGACGGCAAAATAATGTCATCATCCTGGAAGAGAAAGACATTAGTTAGAGAAGGTAAAACTGACCAGAAGAAACAATGGTATGTATAAAAAACAATGAATGGAATCATCATTTCATTGATAAAGTATTAATGAGATTGACGGATCTGGCTAATTAAACGTAGAACAACGCAGCAGCAAATCATCTCAATTATACAGATCCTAAGATTGAGCTGGGCTGGTTACCTGGGTCAGACACACCCAAAGAATGGCTGATGAGAATATGCGAAGAACATTTTGAACGGCATTCCGGGAGGTATAGAAGAAGACCAGGATCGATTGGAAGATTGGAATCTCCAACTAGCGGAGTGCTGCGCTGGATCATCAGTAGTGGAAGCAAGCTCTTGAAGAGGGCAGGACTAATGTATGGATGGATACTGGAATTAAGCTCAGGGCTGCTGTAAGAGTGGCAATTACGTATATGCGAGAATGAGAGGGTGCAGGTGCAGAATACAATAATTTTGTTGTTAGATTTTTTCAAAGATGGCGTCGCATGATTAATTCGTTCCATACTAACTTTAATATTATATTTTATATTATATCTTATTCACTTTTCAACTTTTTATTAGTTATTCTGTCATCCAGAGCGGAGAAAAATCCAATAAATCACACGTCGGAAGAATCTGTTGAGCCGATCTCGAGTTATAAGTGTTCGCACTAGCCCGACTTTAATTTATATTGGAGATTTAATTTAGAAACAAGACCACAAACCAACACCCTAAAAGTGGGGCAATATACCAATCCGGATATCCCGATTTATCGGTAAGTAAAAGCGGGATTCTGCCAAGATTACAATGATAAAATACATACGATGATTACATTACAATGTATTGAACTTAGGGGTTTGTGTATTTAATTGTATACGAAAACAGTAACACGTTATACTTGCATGCATAAAAGAAAATACAGTTGATCAGTTGAGAAAAAGTATGGCTTAAAATGTATCCATACTAGAATGAATGTAGGTAGTAATTGATAAATTGTTAGTTTCGTGTATGAAATTATGCGTGCCGTGAAAAATCCACCATAATGCAATCCTTCTAAGATGATTTTGATCCAGTATAATAATGAAAAGAATTCAATATCGGTTCGCAAGGAGAGGTGAGAAAATCTTAAAAAAAAAACGTAGACCTGTCTGACTCCCGTGGTGGTCCTAAAAGCTTCAGTAGGACAAACCTGGAGTTTGACGCTGCAGGGACTGGACCATTTTATGTATCTTCCGAGGTATACCATACAGAGCTAATATTTTCCATATCGATGTTCTACGTGGGCTGTCGATGGCCTTTTCAAAAACTATGAAGCAACAAGCTGTTTAAAATGTTGAAAGGTCCACCAGGCACAGAGTTTTGGGCCCATACAGGACTTGCCAGGAACAAAGCCAAAGTAAACGCACAAGTATGTAACTAAAAACGGCTTTTTTGGAAAGGAAAAGTCGTTTTTTGTATGTATGTAGAAAATATAATTTAATGATTCCAAATAAGGTAAAGCTCCAGTTTAATCACTCCTATAAATAAAAAATGAGGGCGATTTTGACATACGCTGGAGTATTACGGTGTTATCACTCGGGGAGGTGTCCAAAAAGGTATGAGGGGCTCCACCCCCCCAAACCCCCCTTTTCAACTACGTTCCAACCTTAACCTAACCTATTCAAATCGTATATAAAAAACCTTGGAAATCATTAGGAGTTATTAAACTGGAGTATTACACCAAATAACACACATTATTAGTTGCGATTGTTTAATACGTCCACCGAGACATTTTTTCAAGAAGCCATTTGGCTCGCTTGGTACTCTACGTATTCCGCAGATATGTAACACTCTATAGGTACTAACCACACCGTCATTTTGGCAAGAGTTTAACAACACGCGATCATCTCCCGACGGCGTGATTTCAAGTGCATTGTCTGTGAGGTGTGATGCTGACGGCCGAAACGGGAGAGAACTATTGCCCTGACTGGAAAAACTCATTTCAACTTTCAACTGCGACCGACAGACAAACTCAGGGAAGCGAGAGGTTATCCCCGATAGACGACGATTTTTTTGTGTGAAAATCATACAACAGATAAAATTTAAAAAATAATAATGATATTAAAGCTATTCGTATTAACCATTCTTTTATTATCTCTCAGAATAAAGGGTAACCAGCGAGACATAAGGGTGTGTGCGTGTGTGTAATATCTCATCTATAGCAGCAAGACAATAAGTATGGTGTATAATTTATTTACCCAACTCTCCCAAATTAACATAAACAGAGACGCTTTATCTAGTGCTTACACAAGTAGGTACCTAATGCAAACACTATTATAGTGAGTAGGTAACAGTTTTTAGATTGAAACTTATTCTATTATCTAAATTTATTTACGGCTCAAAAAAAAAAGACTTACTTATTAGGCCTTTTACCATACGCGTGAATCCATTCAATTCGGTCCTTTTTCGGCCGTAACCGAAACCGTTTCTATTTGGTCGAATCGTAAAATCGATTTCTTGGCGATAAGCTACAGATTTTTTTCAAGCAAAAACATCAACTTTTCACGCTTTTACACCACTACGTATTCGATAAAAAAACCGTACATATTTATTTTATAGAAATGGTTTTTTGTGTCATCTTGTCATTGACACTAACTTGTGGGCAGTATATAATATATAAAAAAAAGAATTCCCCGAATACAGGTTTTGGCAATGTCAACTAAAATCAATTACTTAAATATAATAATAATGGGGAACGAACGGTCTACAGATATATAATAATATTATAACTCAACCTATATACATTATAATATTACTATTACGTAGGTATCCGTGTTTCTTTCTATATCTGAATTATAAACTTGAGGATGATATCATACTATTAATAATACTAAAACAATGCTCGGTACGGGCAACCGGATAAATCGAATCGGTTTTTAAATTCGTAACTCAACAAAATGATTAAAATCTTCTCCTGTCTTAACAATGTATATTGAATTCGATTTTGTTACAGTAAGGTGATAGATTAATTACCTATTCAACCAATATAATCCCGACCGATGCATCTGTTTTAAACTATGTTGGCACGACATAATCTGACAATCGCACCAACTATCAACATAATTTGACAGTCGTTAAACTTTGTGATTTTTTTTCTTTCATAGGAACGAACCATTACCTGGCAATAGCAAACTCGAGAAAAAAAGAATCTGTTAAATTGATGCGATGACAAGGGTAATACGGCTCCATTTTTATATAATTTTTTTGCTGCCACCATAGACCCAATCTGGGCTTTTAGGGACGTCAGATAAGTTTTACTTTATGTTTTGAACTTATGCACCTATCTTGATTTTACAGATCATGAAATATAAAATGAACAAGAGAAATACAAAAATTATCACAATAAGTATATATTACAATAATACAAGAATCATAAAATTTTCATAAAAAGTTTTTAATGTTTTGAGTCATGGCGGGTGTAAAGGGCCCAACCATGCTCTTGTCAGGTCATAACATAACAGATACATGAGATTTGGTGTTAAAAGTGCCAAGTCTTAGTCATGTCTAGTTAATAAATATTATCGTAATCAATGCTAAATGGAACAATTCGTCTCATTTAGCATATCATCAACTGAGTAAAATGACTCCTCTTAAATGCTTCCTCCTCCAACAGTCTCACGCCAGCTTGTATCTTGTTTTTAGACGGACACTAAGGTAAAGAAACCCCTTCGAAACCGTTGATACATCGATGGAGGAAAGCACCCGCTAAAAAGGCTGTCAAAGAAGATGGATAGAACACGTGAAAATAAGTTCTCCAGAATACCATCATTTAGAGGATGGCCGATGGGACAAACTCCCGTGAACAATCACGCCAAAAGATCCTACGGGATGAATGAAATAATATGTAGAAAAAAATGCTGCACTTCCTGGGGGGGACATCATAAAGGACCGCTTTGCTGAAATTATGAATTTTCCGTAAAAATAGTCACAAAGTTTTTCCTTCACGTATTAATATATAGATTCTGTTATGTATATTCAAGTCTTCGTACTACCCCGAAATATACAAATGAATTGTAACGTCTTAGCGTACAACAGCCGGAAGCGGGATCGAATCCGGACTGTTGAAGATAGTCATGATGAGACGATGATTTGAAATAGGACCACCTGATGGCGAATTGTGTATAACACTAATAGTGATCCCCAAACAGTATAATCCTGAAATAGGCCTAAAAGCCAGCCTCTGAAACAGTAGCAATAAGCCCATAGCGGTTCAAAAGCCAAATGACGTCTTAAAATGTGATATGCTTCAACCTAAAAGTCAACCCTAAATGGACAATATCTAATGATTCGATGTTTTGCTGATGGTCTTCCCTAAACACAGAGGTACTTCACCTCTAATTTGTCCCGCGGCAGACATTGGTCTAGACTGGCCGTTGGAACGGTTAGTGTTTTCCAGGAACAGACAACGCACTGAAATATTTCTGGAAAGACTGAAAGAGGAAAATAATTGTTTCGAAGAAAACGTTTTTCCCTTTTCGGAACTTGTGTTGGGTGTCGCCAAAAACATAATAATATGATATAATTTATCCTTTATTTCTTTCCCTCACTCTTAGCCTACACTCCTCTACCCCAGCTAAGATTATACGTATACACTACTAAAAACTTTGTTTACTTCTGTTTTTATTTTTGATTACCTCATTTGAGTCATAAAAATAAACCTTCACAAGGTTTCCACAAAAAAAATATCAAAACTATTAATTTTCTATTGTTTGTCTTTTAGGTAACTACTTGCAATAATTAATGTGCGCTTATATAGGTACTTTACTTTTTATTTATGTTTTTGTGCTTATTGCAATATTTTTTTTAATCATCCTTGCTTGTATAACTGTTTTATAAAACCTCTAAGTATACATAAAATGGAGCCCTAAAGGGGTGAACCAATTTCGCTAATTCCTTTATTTATTGTGTTTTTTTTTTGTCAGGAGAAGGTTCTTATGATTGAAATAAATAAGAAAGTTGCGCAGAACGTATTAGAAAATTAAAGAAAACTTTTAAGTAAGTAACTTCTAAGTGCTCTTTACAATATACTGTAATTTCTTCTAGCTTTGAAATCAAATTTGAGAGAAACTGGCAGTTGTTTGGAAGTTGGTGTTATTGACAGAATGTGTATGCAAAATTGATTATTTAATAAAAAAAGGTAATTAATTTATCATTAAACCAATACCTACCTATACAATATTCAATGTTAGCACCATAGGACCACTTCTGTCGGGAAAAATAAATCTCGTAGTTGTTTAGTTTTTTAATCATAACAGGTAGGTATGAAAAATTATTTCGAGCCAGGTTACAACAAATATACCGAGTTACGAACAAACGCAGGATGGTTGAATGTAATCGATCTCGGGATGAGAACAAATATTTTTTTTTAAATATAATCACAATGGTTTTGTGTATTTATTTTTGTAATTGAAGGTAGGTACCTTTAGTTTGAATTTGAGTCCTGAAGCATCCGAAAGAGAGCTCATCAGAGGCGAGCCGTGGACGGGCAAACTGGACATATTCATGGCGTGCATGATGATGACGGAGCGGAATGATTAGAAGATAAAACTCAACACAACACAAACATCAAAGGATAATATTTTGTCAAACACTGAAAAATTTCAACACGTAGGTAATATCGAAACATACACAAAAACGTTATTTCAACATTAAAAATATTTTATTGTTTTGAATTTTTTTCTAGCAGAACAACACCAGTTTTATAGCTAAATAATCGAGCGAAAACAGCAATAAAACTCGCGATATTTTATATAATAGTTCTTCGCCGAAGAAAACGGAACACGTTTTTATTAGTTTGTTGTGTAAAACGTCAAACATGCGAGTCGAAATAGAACTATTTAGTACATCATAATGGTTCTACGATATTAATATTATGATTTCAGCGACGCAAGTTCCAACATTGAGAAGTGTCATTTGAAAATAGAACAGATTTGAATGAAATACAGCGCCGTGATTGGACGTCGTTTCATGAATCGCTGTTGGTATTATTTCGTGTCGCTTATTGGCGGGATAATTATTAAACTTAACGAACATAAATAAGGAATTTTGAAAAAATGAAGAACATCAGGGTTGCCACTTCTTAAAAAAAAACGTAATTTTTCAAGCTCTGACCAAAATTTGTTGTCAGCCATTATTTACAGAAAAGGGCAATCATAATATTATATACCTACACTTTGTTGAAACAAGATAGTGTGGGGTTTGTCTTATAGTCTGTATGTCATCTTATTAAATATTTAGTAATTTATTAACTTGGAGGAATGAAAGATAACTATAATAGGCACAGCAATAGATAAATTACAATCATATTCAAATAGGTACAATGTACACAAAAAGAAATAAATACCAATGAAATGCTGGATCATTATTGTTTTGTTATCTACATAGGCACCTACTACCAACATAATAATATCTCGGATAGATGTTCGATTTTTAAATGGAATATTTTAAAACATGGAGGTACTTTTTAAAAATCGAACATCTATTCAAGTGGTGATAGATTGCTTAAATTTGTTATAGATATGAGCAACGCCATTTTAAGGATCATTTTGTTTTGTTCCTCAACACTCCTGATTTTCCTAATACTTATCGGCAGTTTATTATGTTCCTTTATGCCCAGATACTGCGGAATTTGGAGTGTTTCCACATATCTGGAGCCGGTTCATTTTGTGTTTTGTAGTTTTTAACAATGTTTAATGGCAGCTGTTATTATTATGCAGCTTAAAAACGGACCATAACCATAGCTGAAACATTTTGATGAAACATCTTTTCTTTTCACTGTTAAATATTTTTATTTATCTTTCTTTTTAATCTGTTACGATGTTCCTTTACTTGAGTGTGTATTGTATCGTTTTCCATTTGTGGTTTTCAAGAAGAAGGCTGTTTCTATGGACACTACTCGACACAGGCTATGCCTAGTGAGGGTGTCCAAGACTGCACTTGAATGTGTTTATTTATCTTAAATGATTTTGATTTTGTTTGTATTGTTTTTCATGTGCCATATTTGTTTGTAATAAATAAAGTTTATTGCCTACAAAATGTTTCGATAATGTCCCAGTTACATCTTACCATAATAATTTGAAAAAAATTGGGTTTGAGTGGAGTCTATTCATCCAACAACATATACAATAACGTAACACACTTCATATGTGACTTTTATTCTACTAAACCGCCATCTCTTGGATTTTTTTTTAAAGTAACGCAACTATAGAGGAATTGTTTTTATTACAAACCTATGATCCGTCAAAATTCATCCCGCATCAGAATCAACAATAATTATTACATCAATCAATCAATCAAATCTCCCCTTGAACTCCACTGAGGAGCATAGGGAGGCAACAAGAGCTCTCCATTGCGCAATGCTTATGATAATGCAATAAATTATTAGCTAAATTTAATTCAGTTTTTATGTCGTAAACTCTATTTAAATTATGTAATAAGTCAAAATTATTTTTTTATTCTGGGTCAAGTCGAAGTTCGACGGGCGGGTCAGCTAGTTAGAAATATTTGAATTCGGTGGTGTTTTAAAGGATTTTGTAAACGAGACAGAGCAAATGCAGATATCTCCAAGATAATCGGGACATTATAGAAAAATTTTGTAGCCTAATGTTTCAATTGCCTGTTTCCGAGTCTCATTAAATGAAGTTTACGCCCCACAATGGAATTATCAATGATTTGGTATGATATTTAAATGTGGGTGGGACATCCCTGATCTTGATATTGTCACCATTTTAATTGAAAAGCGTCTGTTTGACTCGCGAACCATCAAATGACGAAGAATCTTATTCAGTGTAGTGATTATTTACATACATCGACCAGAACCAGAAGTATTGAACAATGGATGTGAAATTGATGGGAATTGTGGAACTAACCTTTTGATGGTGTTTTTATTGATATCAAAATGTAACCCCAATCGAAACGGTTGAATTCTGATTACAATCAGGGCTTTTAATTGATGATTTCCACCAAAACTTAGAATCCAGAACATGAAAATAGAGTATGTGTTCCTAATCGTTGATATTGTGGTCACCAAGGAAATAATAACCAGAAAGAACTGTCATCGCCAACTAATAAGTTGTTGTTTCCATGGTGGCCATTATCAACGATTAGGAAAATATGCTCTATTTTCAAGCTCTGCGTCTTTGTTCGTTTATAATAAAATTAACGAATTGAACGTGCATTCTTGGTGGAATTATTTAAATAAAATAATTTAAATAAAACAATTGATTTGTTATTCCACTATATTTATTTACCTGACTATTTTCGCAGGAACAGGTCCTGCATGGTCACAGGTGACTTAGAAACTTTACTAAACCGTTTCTAAGTCACCTGTGACCATGCAGGACCTGTTCCTGCGAAACGGTTTAGTAAAGTTTCTAAGTCACCTGTGACCATGCAGGACCTGTTCCTGCGAAAATAGTCAGGTAAATAAATATAGTGGAATAACAAATCAATTGTTTTATTTAAATTATTTTATTTGTTCGTTTAGTATAAATGCACCTTAATGAATGAGAACGTACGTTTTAACTGACAGTTTCGTTGAATTAAATGGACTTCGAAGTAGAAGCGGAATTCCGAACAAAAATGACAAAATTTTATGTCATCAAATAGGAGGGCTGTTTATACGAACGGTTTCTGTCTCTTATAAATAACAAACAAATACCAAACTTTTATTTTTTGTATTTTCCAAAGGTTTTTTAAAGAGGTATCTAAACATCGCCATCGACGAGGAAGACCCTCTCAAACCGTATTATGATATTTTGAAGCAGAGCTGAGGGTTCTGGACATGGCGTGGGAGGAGGTCAAAAACATTGCGCAAGATGGAGAGCTCTTGCTGCCTCCCTATGCCCCTGAATGGGGTGTAAAGGGAGTTTTGATTTGATTGATTGATCTCAACATACTAGAAAAACAATGGCATTTTGTCGAATACAGACCATTATTGTACACTTAACGCAAAGGTGCCTTAAACCGCTTCCTTATATAATAATTCGGAAAAAATGGGTTTGATTTAGTCAATTCATCCAACAATATATACAATAACGTAACACACTTCACATAATGTGACTTTTTTCCTAATACACCGCCATTTTTTTTAAGTTACGCAACTATAGAGGAATTGTTTTTATTAGAAACTTATTATGACCCGTCGAACTTCATCCCGCATCCGAATCAACAATGATTATTACATAATGCAATAAATTTAATTCCTTTTTAATGTCATAACGTGTATTTCGACGGGCGAGTCAGCTAGTATATTCATATTTCAATTTTATTCTAGCCAAATTTTAGCTGATTTGAACACATTTTCAGTTGATAAATTCAGTTTTCTTTTTTAAATCAATAAATCTTCTGAAAAATTCGCAAAATGGCGTAAATTTTTAATGTCAGTCATTTAATTTGAAATTCGAAATTTAGTTAAGATATAAATTTGGAACGAAGACGTAAAAAATATGTAAAAGGTTGGAAATATCTGCAAATGATCTATTAGACTACAGCTATCATGTTCGTCTGCATTTCTAACTTGTCGGCGCGGCGTTTCTTTCATTAAAAAAATTAGGTGCTCCTTCATTAGACACAATGACATAATGTATTGTGACGTCAATGGATTCATCGGGAAACCAGCATACCAACGCATATAGAAATGACACTCCTCTTTATAAGGGTAAGCAGAGAGGCAAGATACAACATCGTCGAGAATTAAACACATAACACCTAATTCTTCAATCGAAAAGTTCGGATGCGAATAATATTATGTAGGAACAAGCAATAATTAAGACTGAATGTTACCAGAGCGCGGCGCGCTCGGAGCGAGAACAGACCGCGAACGAACTGTGATCAGGGAGCTAAGTCGAAATAAATAACGTTAAACGTGAAACCTGTTAACGTTCCAAGCGTTAACGTTAACCAAATTGAAAATGGTTTCCAAACCAAAACCAAATGTTTCGTCTTCGATATAACAGCAGCGTTGTAATGTTTCCATAGATTTCGAGGTAACGTTTAACGTTATACTTTTGAATAACTATCAGAATTATTTTTTTGACTCGGAATTTGGAACAACATTGTTTAACGCACGTTGATTAACAGTTTTCACTTTATCTCTATGGAAATAACAACAAATTGTTAACGTTGGAGCTGTTGTTAATATTTCGACTTGGCCTCCAGATCGAGAACGGAGCGAGACCAGACCGAGAACGGAGCGAGACGGGACCGAGATCGAACCTATGGTGTGAACGCTCCCTTATAGAAACAATGACCTATCTATTATAATAAACAGCCTAGTAAAGTTTAATTATTTTTGATGCTGTATTGTTTTATGGCATGCATGCTGTAAAATCTCTTCATGGCTATTTATTGGTGTATTTTTTTTATAATTAATTAGGCATTCCACCCATAGAGGGTGATTTGTGTTATTGGTGTATATGTATGAATTTGTTTTGCAAATATGCTTGCTTACTATAATTTTAATCTGTATGATACACCTAGTGAAATTTTTTGATGCAATGTATTTAAAATAATATATTATGTTTAAAAAGGCAAAAACCGTATAATATACATATTATGTAAATAAATAGATAGCACAGTTTTCTGTTTGAAGTCAAAGGGATTTCGGTCTCGACCAGAGAGCTCTACTTCTTGGAATGTGTTTTTAATGATTCGAGGTTTTCAAGGAAATTCGTCTCGAATTTTTCGTCATGAGTCATAAAAACATTGCGTTACATCAAGGGATGTTTTTGATATCTATTATGTAGGTACTTACTTAATACTTAATACAATATTCAAATAGGCTTTTGTGAATCAAACGGTAATATGGTGTTAACTCGAAAAGAAAATTCAAAACTGAAACGAGAATTTAATTGCATACAAATATAATATACCTAATTGGGAATATAAATGCCATTGTTTTAATATCAATACATCTACATACTCTCTTTAAGGCCCTAATTTAGCCCTTATGTGTCAGCAAGGTGTCGGATGCCCTCTTGCATTTAGGAGAGAAAGAGATTGGCTAAACATTGAATGAGTATCTAATTACTCATGATGTTGCGGACGAATATAGATGAAATGTCAAAAATAGTTAACTTACAAACATTTCCACAAAACATCCAGATTTCTAATCCAGGAGACGAAAAACTTCGTACATATGGCGCAGGGCGTGGAAGTATATCAGCTCTAGTTCGCAGGCTACCACTATGAGCATGGTCCCCAGCCAGAACTGGAAGTTGGACACTTGGGAGATGTTCCAGTAGTTGTAGCAGGTGGTGCAGACGAAGGTTTTGCAAGAATCTTCCATCATTGTTCACTTTTTGTCCGCAAATTCACTCTATTCTATACATTACAAATTTATCCTGGAATGTCAGTTATTCAACACTTGGTTTCCGTTGAATTATATGCACTATATTATATCTACTAGAAGCGGCATCTCAACTCAAAATGTGGCTATAAATCGGAGGGCAAACGGTCACCCTTGAAATGATCTGTGTTTGATAAAAAGGTCCTTGACTTCTTTCCGTTATATTTGTTTTATTTAGGTGCCTTTTATCAAAAGTCCGCTGAAACAAACATTTGATAATTTTGGAATTTCGGGGATTTAACACCTAAATGGCGAAAGTTGTTAACGTTAAGCGATCACGCTTAGTCAGTTTTCGGCCAAAATGACAAATTAGACAAAATTTTGTGATAAGGGAATTTCCGATCATTATGATGCATATAAAGAAACAACGGGTAGATATTCCATACTAAGTATTTTATATCTGCTCATCATTCGCTGGTATATAGCAATCAAACCAAATTTTATCAATCTTCTGACCATTTGTATTGTTGTGAATTACGTCAGGCTTAAAGCTTTGTTCACATTTGTCGAGTATTATAGTTGAGTGTCGAGTAATTTAGTAGGTACTAAAACGTCTCCGAACACCTAAAACTTGGTAATGAGTAGCTTAGCCGGCGCTTTAGTTTAGTCCATTTTCGCGGTCGAGTAGCGCCCCCACCACGTGTCATTGGCCGCTGGTGGGGGCGCCTGAACATGTGTGTGAACGTCTATGCGTGTGTAAAGTAAACCACAGATTTTCATATATAATTACAGTAATTTTATGGAATTCTGTGGTGTGAACCTATATTCATTAGCTGATGTAAACATATTTGGATATAGTATCATAATACTATCGATTGTTATATTATAATACGTTATAGTTTCAACAAAAAAATCGTTTTGTACTAATGAACTCTACTCGGATATAGCGTGAACGATTTATGATCGATTAACATATTGTTATGTAGCTACAAAATTATTAGTCGCTACTCAACCTAGTCTGAACTAGGCTTAAAGCAATACGGTCAATAGAATAATATGCAAAAATACACGCAATTGACATTAGGCGACAAAAATATCCATTGTAATAACAATAACAGTTATTTTTAAGTTGAGAACAAAGACAAAAACTTAATTATAATAAACGACGACACATGACAGAAAACACACGATTAGAAAAATAAATGAACTTATATGCACACAATGAAGATACGATGCAAATTAAAAAAAAAATACGCACACGGTCACACAATAATTATGGATCACAATAATATACATCTAGTTGAGGATTGACACGTGATAACAAGGATTTTTTTTTGTGGGAATGACGATCTAATCGTAATCGCGTCGATCCGATTTTGTCATTATTTTTTTGCGGATTTTCGATTAAATGATCGACGCTTGACCGAAGCTCTTATCGATCAAACACAATATGATCGGTTTATTTCTTTTGGCGTTTTGCCCGCTTTGTGGCAAGTTTGTGGGACAAGGTGGATGGATAGATCATTGATCGTGATTGGCAATCCCCCGATTAAGAAATCACTTTTATTGATCATTGTCTCCACGTATACTTGAATGATTCCATTACACGAAGTGTTTTGTTAATACGAAGTTCGGAAATTCGCTTCGATATTCTACCTAAATGTTTAGAATTATTATCATCATCTCAATGCTGAAGATCTTGACCATCATCATAGACCAGTTCCACTAGTCTGCCCCAGAGCCCTCGGTCTGCTGCCATGTGCAGGACCTCCCATGGCAGCAGACCGCTCCCTCCATCTCATCGGAGCCCCACCCAGACCCCAGATGCCCTCGATCTTCCCTGTTATGGAGAGCCTTTCCCAGTTATCGTCCCCGCGTCGCGCTACGTGTCCAAATTATTATTAAATCCTAGCTAAAATATAAGGGGTGTGGAAGATCTTTTATGACCTATGGTGCCAAAATTAGAGCGGATGTACGGTCGGGAGAAACAGATGCTGAGATCTTCCGTAATGAAGGCATTGAATTGAAGACAATAATTATTATAGCTGGCAAAACTTTGAGAGACCGATTGGGTAAGCCGGGCTTTTTATAATACAGAATAGGGATTACCCGTCACCATTACGATGAATTTCGTCGCGTGTTTTAACGTTGATTTTCAATTCGACGTATAAATAATGGTGGCTGTAGGTACTAAAATTCTTGTCTACACATATTATTAACTGACAAGGTAACTGTGTGGGATTGTCTATAAAAGCGGAACCGCAATTTAACGGTCGTTATACATAAGTAGACTGTATTTTTACTTATTTCATGCATTTTATTTCAGTGTGGGTCATGTTTACTGCGGTATCCAAGCTAAGCGTAATGACACTACAGATCACGGCTTACACGGTCAGGTATTCGTTATTTTCCTGCCGGTAGAGACGAGGAAGACCCTCTCACACTGTGTTTCGCTCCATCCAAGCAGAGCTGAGGAATCTGGACATGGTGTGGGAGGAGGTCATAAACATTGCGCAAGATCGAGCGCATTGGAGAGCTCTTGTTGCCTCCCTTTGCTCCTGAGTGGGGTGTAAAAGGTAGTATTGATTGATTGAGAGAAAGAGATAAAAATATAATGTTCTGTACTTTTGAACGTTACGACTGCTTTTCCTTTCTAGGAAAACATAGCGAAACAATAAAGATTTTGTTTAGTAAATATAAAACGCCGGTTAGGATGACCTTCTAAATGCCATCGCACTGTACACTTTTTCAAAGTGGCAGTCGCAGTGGGAATCACAATCGAAGGGAATATAATACAAAAATATCCAGAGATTCATTACTAAAAGACCTTGCTTATGTAAAAATAAATAAGGAGTCATCTGTTTGTGCTACTACGAATTATTTTATTTCCATAAACATGTTTTCGGGAGCGACTACTCCCTTCCTCAGATGGACAAAGACTCTAGAATCTTTAGAGTATCTGTTCGATTATAGCCGTTAAAATTATAGGTGTAATATTTGTGATAAAAAGTCAACATTAAACAAAATAGTCATTAACTTGTATGACAAAACCTTGAGTAGCGACCGCTGTTTAGTTCCAGCTAATCCAATAATTCAGATCAAATGATAACTGGTTACTTTAATTATACCTTATAAGCACCAACTATTAATAGTTTGTTTATACAAGGAGAAATTAAAATAAATTATAGAGACCTTGCCCGCTAACAAAACTACGCGGTGTTGGGTTTCTACTTTTTAAAGAGTTCGAGCAGGTAAGGTAATATTCCGTGACCTTTCTAAGTAAAGGCAGTACCTATGTCCGGTCTGGACTTGTAAATCACACCAAGGATAGTGGAGGAATGTGTGTTTGTAGAATTGTAGGTCATAGATAAGTTTGTTGTAACGATGTCTGCCGCAAGCACAATACACTATACAGACACTTTTGTATTGAAAGGTGTGTAATTTAATTTTTTGATTGTTTGGCGTTCCTTTAGAATATTGTAAACGATTTTTAACATAATTCCCGATTATATTATAGAGCTAGACAATAAAAAATACTTTGGAATAGCTCAGAGCACAGACATAAAGGATAATTTTAATACTTTAACCATCTTTAAGTGGAGTTCTATTGAGTCTACAAGGTGACACTTGTCACAACATATAGAATTTTCAAGTACCTAGTTCGACGGTTTGACAAAAAAAAACTGTTGCAATTATTTTGAATGAATTTGATATTTTTTACTCAAAGTGCAGACAAACAAAGTTCCGACATCACTCACACTAAAGAAAATCTTTTGCTTTGAGGGGGGAAAATAGTCGGCTTCGGTATTAGAATCCTCGACCATCAGGTCTGGACGCTGTATCCGTAAGCCTTCGAGTAAACCACAGTAGGTTTGTAAAATACCTGTCTTGAAATAAAATTGTAACAGTGCATGTCTTATCAATGTTTGTACTGACCTCTTCAGGAGAGGATCCCTGGTAGAGGTGGCAGTAGAGGAGCTGCTCATTGGAGTCCTTGATCAAATACAGGAACTCCTCGGGGCTGCTATGGATTTGTGATAATCTGAAAAAAGAAAACATTACAGTTAATTGGGTACGGGTATGACTACGGCATAAAAAAACAGAAGTGTATTTTTGTTCACTTTGAGTGAACCCATGTTCATTATTATGCAAAAAATATATATAATACATAGTCATTAAGAGCACAACGAATAACTTGCCAAAGATTAATAAGTGACAAAAAAGTTGTCACACATTATAATATTATTATTAACTAGCTGACCCGCCCGTCGAACTTCGATCTAACCCAGAATAAAAGAAAATCATTTTGACTTAGGTATTACATGAATTAAATACAGTTTATGACATTAAATTAACTAATAATTTATTGCATTATGTAATAATTATTATTGTTGATTCGGATGGGGGATGAAGTTCGACAGGTTTACATAAGTTTGTAATAAAAATAATTCCTCTATACTTGCGTAACTTTTAAAAAATCCAAGAGATGGCGGTTTAGTAGGAAATAAGTTACATGTGATGTCTGTTACATTATTTTATATGGTGTTGGGTGAATAGACTCCATGTATTAAACCCAAATTTCACCGAATTATCATGGTACATTAGAGAGTATATGTGTTCTGTGTCATGGTAAGATTTTGTAACGATTATTATCTATGGAGAGCTATTTCCCGATGTCATCACAGCACGCCTAAACGGCTGGACCGATTCCGGTAATTCTTTTTTGGTCGTGTAGGCTTTTATCAGGAGAACGTGCTTATGAAAGAAAAAATTAAGAGAAATGCGTGGAACATTTGAAAATTAAAGAAAACTCTATGTAGGCAACCTTATTAGTCTCTCTTTGAGTCACAATCCTAGGATTGGTCTGCACCAAGCATGCTGACTCTTCTTCTCCACTCCTCCCTGTCACTGGCCAACCTTTTCATTTCTTGGAAGGTGCTGCAGCGCATGTCTCCGATCACCTGGTCTATGTAGTTATCCCTGGGGCGGCCTCTGTGGTTTCTGCCTTCAATCATTCCTTCGACGATAGTAAAGAGCAGACCCGGGTGCCTGATGTTATGGCCTATCCATTTGGCACGTTGTTGGGCAACTCTTTTTAGGAGCTGCCGTTTTTCCCCGGCTCTACTCAGTACCTCATCGTTTGTGATGTGTTCGGACCAATGGATCCCCAGCATGCGCCTGTAGCACCACATTTCGAAGGCTGCTAATCGCCCGGACTCGCTCTGGTTAATGGTCCACGTGTCGCTTCCATATCGCAGTACACTCCAGACAAGAGTCTTGATCAAATTCTTCCTCACGTTGATGTCAATATTGGGGGATTCAAATATTTTAGACCTTATTAGTACTTTTTATCATATTATTTTTATTCCAATTTTGAAATTTTGAGAGGAACTGTCAGTTGTTAGATAGTTGGGGCGATTGACAGAATGCTGATGGAATACACATGGTTTAAAACAGATGCTTCGATCGGAATTACATTGGTCAAAAGATGATTAATAAATTATCACCATACAAATTCGAATTCAATATTCATAGTTTTAGGACCACGGGACAACGTCAGGAAAGCTAGTTATTTTTGTAAAATGTAAGATTTTTGCATTTGATTTTTGTTTTTTTGTATAGGTAGCTCTCTTTTAATACATGCTCCATGGTATCTTTCGCTAAGAGTTTCCTGGCTATCCGCTATCGAGGCAATGTCTTCTGCGAATCTAAATCATTTCTATCTATTTTTTGTACCATAACACCTCTAGAATAAACCATTCCTTCTCTCATTTTGTCTATCACGCATTGAACTTTTAATTCACTTTTTTTTGGGCTTTCATTACTGACTATGTACATATAATGCTATGTACCTATAATTCATTGATTAACATTTTTGAGTAGATATCTACGTAAGACAGTTTTATTTTTGAAAATAAATGCATAATAACATGAAGTGTTCATACGTTAATGACAAGTTCAAATATCAACAATTGTTTCATAATAATAATTATTCACACACCAAACATCTTATATATGTCGTGAATTGAAAAGTCATTAGAACGTGTTGAGTCCAAACGCTAAAAACGGAATGTCAACACAAAAAAAATAAGTAGGCACCTTCGAACTGTCCGTATATTGCGATTTTTTTAATTTTATTTACAAGATTAATGTACAAAATGTGAATACCTAAAGATGAACCAAACAATGAGAATAAAACAAAAACACCTATATACCAAAAATAATAAATGTAGGTATTTGTTCTTATATTGTTTCTTGTAATAATGATCCGGCCGGATCATCTTATAAACTTTTCAACAACATGTAAAGAAGTTCGAAGTTCATAATATATTTATTTTGCTGGAGGAATCACCACACTCTTAAAAAAAGACTGGTCAAAAAACATCCAATGTCTTCAAACGCATTGCAATCCTAAAATCCCTTTTCCCTATCCCATACTTTAATCCCCTTCTATCTCCTCAGAAGAGTGCCGATTTTTTTTTTGGTCTAGTGATTTGATCTCATAATATGTTATCCGAAACATGACCGTTACGGAGATATTGACTTTTAAAGATTATTTTTAAAAATCCTTTTGTTTGTTTTTTTTTTTCATCAATTTTCTTTCGTATTAGAGTTCTAAGGGTCCTTTTTTAGGTATATAGTTAGAGGACATGTCAATTAATAAAAATGATTAATCAAATCTGTAACTTCTACTAAGAGCTTAAAAATATTGCTCGATAAAGGTTAGAATTAAAAAAATCACTAAGTAAATGTTTTCAAATTTGAAACGCTTTTTTGAAAAAATAAAAAGTTATGGAACTTGTTCTACAGATAATTTAAAAAATTTCTACGTCTCTTTAGCTATTCAAAAAGGTATAATACATGCTATTAAAAGGTTAATTTTTTATCGATAGTGACAGTAAATAATGTGTAATCAGTAAGGTCAATTTTATTTCATCATCAATACACGGGCTGTGGAGGACAGAAAACTGATGTTTGGTCCTCAAACACACACCACAAATGAGACATGCAACGTGGGTTGAATCAATAACGAAGAAGGAAGATGCTTTAATGAATCCAAAGCATGAGAAATAATCTTCAAATCGATGGTAGAAAAATATAATTACCAAATTCACATTATTAATCCAACTTATAAGCACAAAAACACAAAGTACACACAACACAAACATAAAAAGAAAAAAAAGTTTCGTCCATCACAAATAAAAGAAACCACAGACAAAGCCGTAAAACTTTAAAAAGCTTTAAATATTAAAAATGATTTGAGAGATGATTGCAATTAAAAATTTTAAACGGGTTTGAGAAATGGTTCTAATTTTGATAAATAACATTTTCGAAATATTTCAAATGTTTAAAAAACCACAGACAAAAATATTATATAATCTTTAATTAGGTACTCGATAGTATAATTATTACAGTAATAATTATGTATAATCAACGCGAAAAATTGAAACTACGAGAAAACATAGCGCAAACAAACTGAGTCTGATGTTATTAAACTAGCCAGAGATGAAATCAATGAATGTAATTCTTTTCTGATAACATAACGCAGAAAACGTCGATTGGTACCTGCTTGCCAACTGGTTTTTGTTGTCTATTATTCTCGCGCATATTTTGCATTCTATGGATTTTTTCACTATCGATGGTTTATTTTCAAATATGGAACTTGTTATAAACAATATGGCTAACATTTTAGGTAGGTATGAATTTCCGAGGACAGATTGAAAGTTCGTTTGTGTGTTTGTGACATCACAGCAGAATCGTAATTTTGGTATTTTTGTTGACGAGATATTATCGTTCTAAAGTAAGAAAACATTTCTTTTTTTTTATATCGTGCCTTTTTGAGTATTCATTTTGATTATTTATTTAAAAAAATACTAAAGAATTACTAAGAATAAATAACGGACAATTCTTTATAAATGAAATTGTTAGAATCAAAATATTTTTTTTCTTTAGTTCCCATAGTGGAGAACTTTTATCACAATTTTCAGTTTTACATAGGTCAAAAGGTGGAAAACTGAAAAAAAAACCTCTAAAACCACTGGCATTTGACTCCTGGTTAATGGGAACAAAATTATTGCAAATTTGCTCTACTATAACTCATTTCACGGAATTTATCGAATTAACAGTTATCCTGTATATTGTTAAGAGTTTTATTATGTTTTATAAATACCTAATGACGTTTATTTTAAATAAATAAAATAAAAAAGGTGAGGTTTATACAATAAAAAATCTAATTATTAGATGTAATCTCCAATGAAGATATTCGAAAGCAAAAAACGTACCTAATAATGAAATGAAAATAGCTGATACGCGATAAAAGAGCATGGGATGGCTGCCATATGATATTATGCTTCATCTTGCTAGGATGCCAATGCCAACGTGAGAAACGTAAATAATTTCGTCATCAGAGATAGGTAGGTAGGTACCTAATGCCAAATCCGCATAATTATTCAGTAATATACGTATTTCCTTATGTTGCCACATCGAGCCAAAAAAAATAAACAGAAGTTACGTCGAAATATAATTCTGCGTAGAGTCGTGCAAAACATAAATAAACAACTTCATTTTTACTCGATTTTTTTTTTTTTGGAAAATTTTATTTGGTATCTTCATCATAATAATAATAATATTTCGGTAAACTAGATAACCATCTTTTGAAGATAAAATGTAACGGATGTAAACGATGTATGGAATACTATAATTGCGGTAGGTACAAAAATATGAAAAAGTTTATTGTTTAATTCGAAATACAAATAAATGTAATTGACGGCTTACAATCCATATAGGTATTCTGAAATTTTCATAAAAAATAAAATGAAAAACCTATTACTCCATTTCCAAAAATTTACATCTAAAAATCGATATCTATAATCTAGCAAAGGCTCAAACCGTGACAGAGAAATAATTATCAACGGTCCAGCTTTATGTAAGTAGGTACCTACCTACCTATTTGAAGTAGATTTTTTGGACATTGTCGGCAAGCTAGACTATAGAACCTGTTCAATAACCTACTAATCAAGCCTGAATATTTGAATCGATAACGTAAAACAATACGGATATCAGCTAGTATTCTATATATGTAAAACTGAATGTTTGTGAGGGTGGGTGTGTACTCGATAGATTCAAAGACCAGTGAACGTATTTCAATGAAGCTTTGGTGATCTGTTCTAGTAATGTCCGGAAAGGTTTAAGAGGAGTATGAGTTCAATACGACTCCTTGGAAGGTAGTTACAAATAGAAAAGTTCAAAAGTAACAAACATTGCGTAATCCAAGAGTAAATTAGCGAGATTTTGAACATTATTTACAATTTTTATAAGTATTGTCTCGGCACAGCTTAGGTCTAGTGAGGCAATATATTCCATTACAAATATTTAAATAATATTGCATTATGTACTTATATTCTGGAAATAATAAAGAAAAAGAAATATTTTTATTCTGGGTTAAGTGGAAGATCGGCGGGTGGGTCAGCTAGTTATCAATAATTGACAGTCGCATAGATGTGTGAATAAGAAAAGAAAAAACACTGCATAGTTACGATGTTTATTTTAGTGACATTGTTGTATCAGAGAGAATCGCCTTATTCGATCGGACATCATGTTCATAGTTGTGCGTATAGACAAATAAAATGTGAATAAACGCCGATCATACACGGTCAAGCCTATCGGTGAAAAACGTGTAGATCGCGGCCACAAGGATGTTTCTAGAAACAAAAGCAATTCTCGCAGTCGAAAATAATATGTCATTGTATACACGTTTTCCATACAAAGTGTATCGTGTTACTCACTTTACTTCCGTGACTAGCTTACGATAAAACTAAGAATACAGTTTCTGTTTTCATTATTGTTAAGCAGTAATCCTAGGATGGATAACGCCACGTCGTCGTCATGTTTTAAACTAGTTAGCCATCATGCAAGCTTGACGGCAAATTCGAACGTGTGCGGCTTATGAAAATACTACAAATTGTAAACAGCATCAAGCCCTATGCATGCACGATCGTGAATGGCAGGAATCAGATAGACAGGTAAGATGTGAGCTAGCGCAAGTAGTGAAGTAGGTACATCCTAGTATGTTCGAGCCAATAATTAGCAAACGCCGTCTATACCTGGCGACCTCGCAAGTTCAATGTCAGTTTATTGTAATGGCAATATATCGCTTAATTCATCCTAGCTGATACGCCACCAACACACGACATTAAAACTGCCTTTGATGGTTGCATCGAAGGTGCTGCATATTCTACTATGAAAATACTGCAAGTGGTAGATATTTAGGTACTTTATCCTTTGAATAGAACAGGGGTTCCCAATATTTTTCAGCCCACGGCGCACTTACACGTTTAGTATTTTGTCACGGTGCCCTACTTATAAGCTATTTGAAATAGCTAGTGAATGGAAAGGATCATGGATCATCTGCAAAGTACTTCGAAAACCATTCTGTGAGCTTTGATTCCGTGAAAAGGGCCATGTGCAGGTTTTGTCACCAATATTCATTAGAAGCCGCATATTTATACAATTGCGAGAAGCAATCTTGACCGCTGCCTTCACTCAGTTTTTTTTATCCACAAATGCAGTTTCTTCCTAAACGCTGCAATTGTCTCCAATAGTTTCAGAAAGTGCGTGTTGTTGCCTTGGAAAGAAAGATTCAAATTCGTGTGTATAAATTTCTTGGTGTAATTCGAACACACGAATTAAAAATTTCTACGTGAATGCCATCGTGAATTGCAGTAATACAGCAGGGACTTATTGTTCAGCTCCCATGTCTTTGCACCGTTTTTTTTAAAGTTTAGCCTTTAGAGGCCTAGTTTTTATGCAGTTTACTGCACCAGTGACACATTCTAGTACTAAGTTCAGTTAAGAGCTCATTTACTTTTATGCAAGAACTTCCCTATGAAGATGCGTGCGCTCAAAATAGGAATTGTTGCTTTATAGTAGCCACCCGCGAGTATTTGTGATTCGTGGTCGGTGGTCTCGGATAATTATAGAGGATTGACTAACGGCGCCCTCTTCACTTTCTACGGCGCGCCAGGGCGCCGCGGCGCACACTTTGGGAACCCCTGGAATAGAACGATAAAACGACCAGTTTATTACTTTTTAAATAAATGTCAAACTATCAGCAACTCTCATAGAGTTTGAACATATCGAAAGGTTAATGAGTATATACGAAGGAAAGGCTAGATGACATTAGTATTGGAAACGATCTCAGCTGACGCTGAAAATGACAGTAGAGCTGACTTAGGTACCTATTTAAATGACAGTAGAGCTGACTTAGGTACCTATTTATCACCTTTTCCTACTTTCTTACGAATGTCATCTATGGTTTGTTCCATTCAAAAATCGAACATCAGTAATGAATTTTTAGAGTCATTAGTTGTTAGATAATATTCTTGAATGTCATCTAGTTGAAAGTTATGCATCGATATGTTATCCTGACAATTATTTCAAACGAAATGTCCAAATCTATTTTTTTTAATGAATCTGTGCTCACTCAATTTAATACAAATACACTATTTCACAGTGAGCTACTTAAAACTTGTGTCGTAAAAGAGGAAGATGGTCAGCGACCTATTGACTGTCCCTTAAACCAACAGGTTTTGCTGCTCGTTATTTTTCATAAAGTTTGTAGATACCTACGAATTTTAGATGAAAATTATATCTATTATTTTGCAACAACCCATTAATTTACCTACGCAATCGAAGCTTGGAAGAAACCCGAGTTAATGTGAAGACTCGATCTACATAATATCTATACTATACTGACACACTACACTACATTTTTTTAAGTGTAGCATATTATAATTAAACAGATAGGTACCAGGTGATTGGTTAATTACGGTGTGACCTAGCTGACATAATAACTCATTTGAAGATGACATCTAAAACAATACTCTGACCTACGCATATTATACCCAACATAATTAAAATAATATTTCTTTATAATTACCACATACATCATTTTTTACAGTTTTTCTACAGCATTTTTAATAATTTATCTTCTTCTTTCGTAGGTATGCGATCAACGTATCTTGGATTTATAACTCCGCCTCAATATTTTAAAGATACTCTACTGCCCTAGGTGTCACCCTACTAATCTCTTTTGGTCATCGCTATTAGTGAGAATACTCCGTATTCCGTGGACTGATATGGTAAATAACACGGAGGTGTTGCGAACAGCTGGTCTTGAGAGGCAATAATTGTTAACCAGCGTCAAGAAAAGGAAAAAGTCCTACGCATAATTCGCAACACCAAATACAAACTGCTTCACCTGATAATGAAAGGGAAAATAGATGGAAGTCGAGGTGTCGGTATAGGGCAGATGTCTTGGCTGAGAAACATCAGACAGTGGACCGGAATCCAGCGAGGGGAGGAACTGTTCCGATTAGCCCAGGACAGAGAAACCTAGGCCATAGTAATAGCCGACGTCGGGGGGACCTGACATGGCACACGAAGAAGAAGAGTGATCCACCAATTTATTCATGAGAAAACTCAGCACAATATTATCTCACAGTCCAAATCTGATGGCCATATTCACGAAAGGGATGATCCCTTTTACCCCACCTGTGGTAAAAGTGTCCACATTTACCGTGACCAGTTCGAATCCTATTTAGTTTTGTCCATTGCCTGCGGATCAGGTCAAACACAGGTAGTCTGACATTACTACTTATGACCGAGTGTGAAAATGATTCGCAAGAATTTGCGTCAACTGAGTTTGATAATCGTGCAAAAACGATTAATATCAAGCGAGTACAGCCGACGGAACGAAATGCTTTCAGCATTTTCTACCAGTCAACCGGTCCCGTCTAATCTGATACGGGATTTCAACCCTGAGTAGAAATATATCACGAGAGAAACACACAGCACACAGCAAATTTATGACTTTAACTATAGAATCGAACCTGAGATCAGAAGTCACAGTTTGTGGAGACGAAGGACCACTGCTAATGTGACGATTTAATGATGACATTTCCAGCTTACAACGCCATTTACGAATAAAATATTAAATTAAATAAAAAATTTAAATTGGATGCTTGCATAAAAAGGTTGTTATTACTGATGCAGGTATCTAATGAATTTCAGAAAAAAACTTTTAATCAATTATCCACATTTTTTTTCTCCTGAAATGTTTCGTATACATCCTACATGATCACAGGGTATTTAGAAACAAATTGGTTTACATTTTTTTAATTTAAAATAATTTCCACCAAGAAAATGCCTCTGTTCAAAAACTCATTAAAAAAGATGTACCTATACCAACCTATCTTAATTCTAAAAAGATACTTTTGAATTATGCTACTGGTGTATGCAAGTTAATTGAAAATATATGGTATTATGTATTAATGTATTATGTAGTTAAGATTCACTTCATAATTTGTGCACCACCTATATTATTATTATAGTAGGTTAGTAGGAATTTTGTTTACGTTTTCGTAGGAAATACTGTGTTCTGGAGTGTTGGTAAACACACTGATGGGCACTCGAAAACACCCTTACATATTACGACCAGACCTATTTATAATCTCAATCAGCTGGGTATACATAATATAATTAAACGCACTTTTTGTGATCAATGCATTGCGCATCAATATAATTATACTAAAACGTGTTGAGTTTTTATTGCAGCCTATTCAATCAAACGTAGGTACTACATGATTCTAGTATAATGATTATCTACGTAAAACATAAAATGGACTCGGCTGGGAAATGTGTTAAGGATGCCAAATGATAGTTGGCCGAGGAGAGCGCTGTTCTTCCTCCTAACAGGATCCCGAAGACGAGGAAGACCCTCTCATACCGTGTACGTTTTATCGTCGAATACATTCTACCATTAAATTATTTAATACTAATAACATATTGTATTTATTTGTTTTTCCATACGTGTCAATGTCAAACTGGTGAAGTTTGTAAACATGGTAGGTACATAACTGCATGAATGAAAGAAAATGGGTAATGAACAGTTTATAGCTTTGCGATAAAAGAAACATATGAATATTAATTCAAACATCAAAGCCATCTGCCAGTAGTTAAATCATATATTAAGAATGAAATGTAGACGCTAGGGATATAAAATTTCAAATTACCATAGTTTGTTATAATAAGTAAAGTATAAGTAAATTAACACTTTTCTCTACAAAGGTGTTACCTAGTATAACCAGCGGAATTTATTGCCCGAGGCAATCTTTTCCAGTCAACCGGTCCCGTCCAATCTGAGACAGGCCAACCCCGAGTAAGGGGGTAAAAAACACTTAAAAAAACTCTGACTCGACCGGGAATCGAACTAGGGACCTCGTCATCCACGCCTATATCACTAGGAGTAGTATTAATCCCGTCCCAGTGTAGCAATGTTAAGTAAAAATTTATTCCACAACCTGGAATCAAATTATTTTGCCTCGTTTTATACCGATAAGGTACCTATAAATTTCACCCTAATTAAAATTTGAGGGTTTTCTGTATGGGCAATTTCATAATAATATTTGCCGCTACCTGCGGAAATCTATCACCGTTCATTCTTTCTACGTGTTCGTGCCATAGGCAATTTCTGATGGTAAGTATATTATTGATTTGAAATACCTAAAGGAAGTAAAATTATTATACGTACGATCGTTTTATATTGAGAGAATTTTGCAAATGATAACATTTTTTTCCATACATATTTGTGTTCTTTTCTGTCCGTTTCTTAAAAAAGGTTGGATGCAAGTATTACCACTACAAAACAAAACATAATCTTCTATCTAATAGAATTTTATCAGTAGCTTAAGATGAGTTTAATTAAATAGATAAAATCAATAATAAATACTACTTGTAATAATTACAGCTGAATAAGATCATAATCCACCGAAGGATTGTGTTATAAATAGACTAGAAGAAGCCGGAACAGCAACAAGAACTAAATAATGTATGTGGCCGTAAGGTCTACGGCAGTGGTGGCCAACAAGTGGGTCGCTTGAATTATTTGCGGCCCGCGACTTTTTTGACATTTCGCAAAATGAAAAAAAAAATAAAACGGAGAATGATTGAAGTGTTTGTGTATTCACACGTAGTGAAAGTTCATTTTAACAGATTAAAACGACGTAGTTGCACTTTCACGAAAAATTATCTGAGCACGAGCGCTTTCGTCAAACTCGCGTTGACATTATCAAGACTCTAGCCCCTTGTAAAGGCCGGTCCAGACGCTACGTTTTGTGCAACCTTTTGTCTGCACAGTTCAAAACGTTGCAGATAAAATGTTGCGCGTAGACTGGAAAACTGTGCAGTTTTGAATCCCGCGCCAAGACTGACGTACAGTTGCAGCGATAACTGAGCAAAAGAGCATAGATATCTGTGACCTGTTCAGACAAGTCGGTGCATAATAATGGACGGTAGCACCATTTTCCAATTCATTTTGTTCCTCAATTTCAATTCGTCAGGCAACAATGACTGACCTTCGGCAATGTTCTCGTGAGTTTCTTACAGAATTTATTACATTATACGAAAGTTTACCATGCCTTTGGCGTTTTAAAATCCAAGGATTATAGTGACAGGGATAAAAAGGGGGAGGCTTATGAGATTTTAGTGCAAAAATGCAATTCGCAAATAGAGAAAATTAATAATTGTAAAAAAAACTAACTTCTTTGAGAACTGTGTACCGCAAAGAATTGTCAAAAGTCAGAAAATCTATTAAATTTGAGGCTGAAGAAGATGAAGGTATCCACAAAACTGAGCGAAATACACAGACATGATTGTACCATGTGGACGCTCTATTGATTGCACCGTTTTCATTCCGTCTTCCTCATTACTCATGTAGGTAGATGGTACTCACGTCACAATATCATATCATGATCTATGCTATAAATGGTACAAATTTTCTCACTATATAGAGAAAGGTACCATCAACTGGGAAATAAGAACTATTCACGATATTCGAATTCACTCTCCTCTCAAACGGGCCGTGCATGGGGTCATTTGGGTTGATTACCCCTGGTCCACAGGACACAAGGAAGCGTTACCAAGTACGATACACCTCCGTCCTACAGCACCTTCGCAAAGGACAATAATAAACATACTAGTAACGCTAAGGTACCTTATCAAGTAGCACGCAAGACTTGAAACAGTTCTCAAGAGGTTCTGTAGCCTTCTTCAGCCTTTTTAAAGTGCTGCTTGGATGCTATGTAGTAGTCCCTTTGCCAACAATATTGTCAGTAATTTTAATTTACAGCTGTTTATATTTTTTCTTAGTGTTGTTACTTGTTAACACCTTGATCTACCGTGTATATTATTATGTTTAAGCGCTTGTATAAATTATGTCGTATTTAAAAGACAAAATTATGATTCAACCAAACTAACATAATAATATAGGTATTCATATTCTGGCACCAAAACATGACAGCAGTTGCAGTCTTTAAATTTGGCTGCTCTCTTGTTTTCAATAATTTCCAACTTTTATCTATATATCTCATTACTTATTAAATACTAGCTTTTTTACCCGTCCACAAAAAAAAGTTGTAGAATAATGGGAGTTATAGAACCTGATCTATGGAAGTTAACATACAGAGCTTTATGAAAGTTTGGTGTACCTACATAATGTATATAATTAATTGTACTTTTTTATTTGTAACACCTCATCAGCAAGAAGAAAGCGCTGCAAGTCATAATCATAACCTAGTGACTTATTCTCTATGCTTACCCCATAGTTAATAAGACAGAGTACTCGGTTTATATGTGGTGAGCTATGGCCTGTCACCACAATGTTGATTCTATTATTCTGCAATTAAGTACCAACAAAGCTTTTTATGTTCCTTATAATTAACAAATTGTCCAGGTGGATTCATACTCATTTGAAAATAATAAAATTTGTAGAATAAAATATAAATATCTACCTGTATTAATAAAAGTTTTGACTTTTTAATACAGATTTTCATTATTTTTTTTAAGAAAATGAATCTGGTCTTTCTTAAGTGAATACAAATACACTTTGACATCTTTCATACCAACCAAAGGGTTGTGTTGTGAAAGTGATAATGGCACCACCAGGACTTGAACCCATGGCCTTCAGTTCGCTGTGCAAACGAAAGTCATCAACTGATACCACCGGCTTTCCAACAACCTCTTTGTGCCTAAACTTTATAAAAAAATGTTCAAGTAAAGGCTCTCACTCACTATGGAATATATCTATAAAACTAACCATTATAAAACATCTATTGTTTGGAAGTGGTTCAGAAGAATAATATATTATTAGATGTTTTATAGAAAATTAAAACACAAAATGTATTTTTTTTTTCAGTTTATTTCTGGTTGTAAATAAATGAAAACTTTCTGTTTATTTAATTTCAATTACACATATTTCAATGAATATAATACACAAAAACAACTACCATTTTGTAAAATAAAATAACATTATTTGTTAGATCTAGCAGATTAAAAATAGAAAAAAAAAATAAAAACAGAATAGAAAATACTTAAAATAAAAACAGAATATAGAAAATCATATCGACACCTTCTTTACCAAAAGCATTTGTATTCCATAATCTCTAATATAAATTAAAGTCGGGTTAGTGCGAACACTTATAACTCGAGATCGGCGGAACAGATTTTTTCGATGTTTGATTTATTGGATTCTTCTCCGCTCCGGATAACAGAATAACTAATAAAAAATTGAATAAATCGATGAGAACTTATCTAAAATACAATATTAAAGTTTGTATTCAACGGGTTTGCATCAGTATCGCCACCGACATCTGTTGGGGGAAATAGGGAGATGTCTGGTATATTGATATTTTGATAGAAACATTCAATGTTTTCCCTATTTTTCTACAGATGGTGGTATAGGTAATGATTAAAATTAAAAATATAATTTTTGATTGTACTTTTTCAAGCTTTTTTATAATTTGTTAACGTCTAAAAATGGATGGAAAATAGTATGAAATAATATAATATTAAAGTTAGTATGGAACGGGGGAGTTTTGGTGCTTTTGAAATAACTGTTTCATAATTACCACATAACTTTTGATTTTTTTACAAAGAGTAGTCATGTATGTTAGCTATGTTATGTTACCCAGCAATATTTTATTGGCTTTTGATTAAAGGCGAGACGAAGTTCGATGGGTCAGCAAGTCAAAAATAAAATTCACATTTAACAGTAGAAACAGCCCCCGTAGACAAATTCAAATTGGCGTTCGACTACAAACGAAGATTTCGCCAATGTATAGTACGAAAAAATTAACTGTCTACTGGAACATATAAACAATTATTTAAACTAAACAAAGACACTTATATAAAAAGTGGATAGTTAATTTTCTTCCTACTCTATATTGTCGAAGAATTTGTTTGTAGTCGATCGCCAAATGCATTTTGTCTAGGCCTACAGACGTGTTGTGAACAATTAATTGTGTTGTGGCACGCCAAAAGCTTATTTTTTCACAAAAAGTAACAACACAATGGTCAACGATAATGTATGAACTAAATGTATGAAACCGATGTTGCTTTTAGCGTGTCACAGCTCAACAAAACACATTTTTATACAAATTAATGAATCTGAACTCACCCAAATTGAACACATATGTACAGTTTTGACATCTTTCACACAAAACAATGCTTGTATTGTAAAAGTTGAAATGATGGGCACCAGAATTCAAACCAATTCACTATAATTAGGTACTGTTACCGATAGTTATTTATTTATCAAATGTCATCTAGTATTGTAACACCAGTATAATTTGATTCTTCTATCCTCATTCTAGTTAGAGTTTTGGGGGAACTATTTAACATTAATCTGTAACAAAACATTATGGAATTTAAATATAGGTATACAAAAATGAGAGAAAGTACAATTATCAAAGAATAAAACGCGACTTACCGATTTTGCTTTTTCTAGTAATAAAATGCATACATTTTAGAAATTCACTTTTATTGTATTGTTGAAAATATATTGTGATCTGTCTATCCTGTAAAAAATATAGTTACACAAAATAAATTAATGTAATTGGCTAGCTGCATTGTAATTATGCGGTTATTTTGAAACAATATTTACTCAATAAACTTTGCTTACCTGTTTTATTATTCCCAAAAATTTATTTTATATCTAAAGCCGTAGAAAAATTCAATGTTTACATTTATAGTTTGACAACAAAATATGACATAATATCCATACTAATCCATAGATTTTTGATGACATTAAAAAACTCACAGAAAACGCTAAAAAATATCTGGATAAGTGTTAAATATTATAATCGTAATTTATTAAAGAATCTATCAATTAAGATAAGTATCAATAAAAAATTTATTATTCACACATCCTAAACCTGAAAATTAAAAAAGCATTCAATAAAAATAATCATTATTTAATTTTCATTCACATAAAAATACCGCGAATAATATTTTATGGTACCTGGCAGGACCACAGAATTCTATACAAATAAAAATCTATGGGCAGGACCTCTGGCTGTCATCAATATTTTGACATAACAACAAAACATTTATTCGATTTTTGAAATTAGAATATTTTTTTATTTTATTTAACTGCTGTGTGCTGTTATATTTCTAAATAGGTAGGTACCTGATAATATTTAATTATTTATATTACCCCATATACCTACCTAAGTAATATTTACTAAATTATGTAGAATATTTAATGATTTTGGTCTTTATGTAAATTCTCTCTTCTATCTGACATTACTATGATTGCATAGTTTTTATTTGATTTGATTCTGATGTTAATTATATATTTTGTATTTTATAGGCACGGGGTTCCAGACTAAAACATTATGTACAGTGCACAACCTAATATTAATGAGTATTCGTACAACATTCAAATCTAGATGTTTTATTATGAAGCTCTTAAAAATGTAAGTATGTAACCTCTTTTAATAAGTTATATCTTTAGATTCTAAATTATGTAATAAAGTGAAATACTTAGTTTATGAAATCATATACAACGTAATCGGTTGACTATTTTATTCTTTTATTTCATTGAATTCAATGTTATTTTATTAATTTGTATGCATAAAAAATTCATGAAATGATGTTATCTGTCATTATAGGTACCTAAATCTTTTGTATTTGTTCTAGGATGAATGATTTGTCACAAACCTTGGACAGTTTTAAGAAAAGCTTCAAGTCATCATACATCTCACTGATTGCTTTCTTCAAGAATACTTCTTTTGTCATGATGAAACTCTACGCATATTGTTTTTTTAAACAAATTTTCACGGCAACAATACCATCAGTCTTTTATTTAAATGAACCTTGTATATTATTGTTTTTGCATAATATAATATATGATAAATAAGCTAACATAGTTTTGAGTTTATTTACTATTATATTTCTAAATTATTTTGTGGATAAAACAAAGGTTTTATTAAACTGATTATAATCCTGAAACCATTTAAAGATTCTCAATTATTGTCAATTTTATTTCTTTCTCTCAACAATTCAGTCAAGTTCACTGTACCTAATGATCTAATTTATCGACAACTGTTTTACTGGCCAGTTTGTCTATGGAATGTTCATACCAATTTAAATGTTTATTATTTTACTTGCAAATCTTTTTCGACGACGACGATTTTAAGATTTAAACTTTATTTATATTTCAGAAATATAAAATGATTCAACAATTATTATTGCTAAATTATTTTATACTTATCTACATTTGAATATGATTTTATCAGGTAGCTACATAATTATTACTCATCTAATGGCTATGACGGTTTTACACAAAATGTGGCCATAAATTTTTTAAAATGTGTCAATTTTCAAAATGGAGGATTTTTTTTTCCAAAATTTTTCATTAAATCTTTATTTATTGAGAATAATAAGGTTTGAATAACATTTATATGTATAACGAATCAATCTCCAATTATTTTATAACATTTTCATACCGTAATACCAAGATTCTATTCAACGTTTACATGAGTAATTTTGTTTCCAAAAGATGGCTTTCTGTCTTTTTTGAAAAATTTGTATGAAGATCCTAAAAAAATAAAGTTTTTTAAATAGCTCTAAATATATTAAAGTTAACGTTGCCAATTGTATCTTAGAACGTTCTCGAGCAAATTGCTCCGCTCTGCGCAGATTCATATCTGACGTTGCATTTCTATTTTGAGCGTGATGTTCACATATACGGAAAAGTATTGTCAAAGGCAAATAAAAAAACAAACATTTCTGAATTATTATGTAGATCTACCTACTTGTTGTATACATGAGATTTTTTGACATGTTAAACATGTTGAGAATTTTCGGAGACTTAAACATTACCACCTAATGGCGAACGTTAGTTGTAATGAATATTGTAAGAGTCATTAGTTGTCACATATTCGTTAATCTAACCGATGTCACCCAAACTGGATTCCGACCGAATAACGAATGTTTGGATAATGGAAAAGACCATATGACGATATGTCTGACGGCAGGTGGATAAAGAGGGTGCTGGAGGCCAAGTCGAAATATTAACGACAGCTCGAACGTTAACAATTTGTTGTTATTTCCATAGAGATAACGTAAAAACTGTTGTTCAACGTGCGTTAAACAATGTTGTTCCAAATTCCGAGTCAAAAAAATAATTCTGACAGTTATTCAAAATTAACGTTAAACGTTACCTCAAAATCTTTGGAAGTATTACGACCCTGCTATTATATTGAAGACGAAACACATTTTTTTTTTGGTTCGGAAACCATTTTCAATTTGGTTAACGTTAACGTTCGGAACGTTAACAGTTTTCAGGTTTAACGTTATTTATTTCGACTTAGCTCCCTGGACTGGAGGCAGAAGCGTGGGTTGGCCCCAGACAAGATGGTCCGACGACGTTAAAAGAGTAGCGGGTCTGCGAGTCGCGTCCGACAGAGATGTATGGAAGTCCAGGAGGGAGGGCTTTGTTCAATACTGGAGAGAGGCTAAAATGTGGAAAAATGTGCTATATTCGACTAGCCAACGAGAATGCATGGCTGTCCAACATGCAAAGCAAATCCTACACTTCTTCTCTATTCTCGTTTCTTTTTTAAAAACCCTTTAATCCATCTCACCTAGTCCTATATCATTTTGAAAGGAGTAAAACCTTTCCGACAAAAAATTCTCAATCCAAGGTGTCGTTCGATGAGTGACTAACGGGTAGGTTAGTAACTAACGGAAGCCCCCTGATGATACCAGCCAAGTTCAGGGTGACGAATCGCCTTACCTCTACATGCAAGGCTCTGTAGGAGCGGACTTATTTCCCCAGCTTTGGGTACGAAGAATGCACCTGGCACCTTTGAGGATACTCCAAATACCTACCTCCACAGAGACGATTTGGGTGATTGATTACTCTTGAAACTCAATCCGAACGTCGAAACTTTTAATACAATAAATACATAATAAATAAATGTAAATCCTTATTTATACCTATATTTTTTCATAAAGCAACACCGGATTTAAAATAGACTATTTTTATGCATAGCAACCAAAATCAAAGTGTGTAATGATATCTTTATTAATATAGATATTAGATCGGTAAAGTGATTGAAATCAATAGTAACGAGTATGTAACAACTATTGACTCTAAAAATTTATTACTGATGTTCGATTTTTAAATGCAACAAACCACTACGGGCTTACGACCGTCTTCTACTATTATTTCGAAGGCTGGCTTAGTGTGATCACTTTACGTTAACGTTCGCCATTAGGTGGTAATGTTTAGGTCTAAATCAAGAGTAACCCACCTGAAGGTGTTATGAATAGCAGCTAATCTTGAAGAACAGACGGCTCTACTTCAACAAGAATTTAATTCAAAAGTGCGCTTAAAGGAAGTCACAATAGATCTATATTTTGGTGGCGGCGATACGAGGGTCATTATATGTATAATACCTTGACCTTTTATATGAAAAAAAAAATCCCTGGTTCGATTCTCGATCAGTCAAAGGAAAAATATGAATGTCTGGTGTACTCACTTCATAATGTTCTGGATGGAGTGGGAGAACTGCAGCTCAAAGTTGACATCGTAGGCTTGGATACATCCATTCTCCACGCTCAGACATAACTGCAAGGAAAATAAAAAAAAAATCAAATTATTAACACAATGATTATCTAGCAGCAAAAGCTGTCGGACGACAGACATAAAAGAGGGTCATTAATTAGCAGCTCCCTAATTATCAGGAATTTCATACACAGTATCACGCAAACCGAGCTGAGGGAGTGGTTGTATTTGTTAAATCCTGCTTGAAGCCGGTTACAAATGCGGTCACTCTACGCCATGCGAACGCGCTTAGTATAGTGTGCGACAATAAAGTTTCCATTCTCGCGGTGTACCGATCACCATCCCAGCATGACATCTCAGAATTTCTGACTTCCCTTGACCAGGAGCTCACACGTATCCCCAAACATGGAATAAACGTTTTTGCGGGCGACCTCAATATAGACATTCTAGATCCCAACGAAAGTGTCCATAGGTATACCTGTCTCTTAACTGAGCACGGTTATATATCTGCCATTGATGTGCCAACAAGGGTGACCCACACGTCTGCTACTTGTATAGACCACGCATTTGTAAAGACAAAGGAACATTTCAAAGCATTTGTAGTTAGAACGACATTTACTGACCATTACTTAACACTGCTTGAATTCCAAAAAATAGCAAAGGACACTCCGAAGCGTACTATTAGACGAATCAAAAATATAGAATTGGAGAACAGTTTAAAATTAGAAAAATGGTCGGCAGTACTGGCAGAGCAAAATCCTGATACGGCTATGGATAAATTTATCACGCTTCTCAGGGATCAAATAGATAAGCACACTGAGACAGTGTCTGTATCCCACTCAAGGAAGAGAATAAAACCATGGATTTCGGATGCGCTGGTGCATTGTATTCATAAAAGGAACAAATTACACATGCAGTGTCTTCGATTTCCGCTAAATCAGAACTTACTTACTTATTATAAAAAATATCGCAACATTTGTAAATCGTTAATTGAAAAAGCAAAGAAATCTTACTATACAAAAATACTCGAAGACAACAATTACAGCGCAAAGTCTGTTTGGGGAGTAGTCAGGGAAAATTTAAACAGAAGACGAAAAGAGACGTGTATCCCACAGCTGGAAATTGAAGGACGGACTGTAGAGAGTCAAAGGGATATTGCAAACCATTTAAATGAATATTTTGTGAACGTCGGAAGGAGATCTATAGAACAGATATTAAATAGCATGCATACAACGGAGGCAAAACTGGTAGATTGCGGGGAACAGACTTCCTCTAACTTCGAAGCGAGGTTTGTATTAAATCCTGTAACTGAGAATGATATACTGACGGTAATAAATTCACTTAAGACAGATTGTGCAAAGGGTCCTGATGGTATTTCAGTGAAAACAATACAATATGTTAAAAACTGCCTACTATCTCCTTTAAGGCATATTATAAATTTGAGTATTCAAATTGGTATATTCCCAAACCATCTCAAGAAAGCACATATAGTCCCTATATTTAAAGACGGTGATCGTAAGGAATCCAAAAATTATAGACCCATCTCACTTTTGAACTCTATTTCAAAGATATTCGAAAGAATCGTAAATGCGCAATTTCTGAAATATCTGGAACAAAACAGGGTTTTATCTGATCAGCAGTATGGTTTCAGATCAGGTAGAGGTACGAATGACGCTGTTTTGAGGGTAACGGATATTATCACCAAAGAACTGGATAATAAAAATAGGTGTACTGGCGTGTTTCTGGACCTAGCCAAAGCATTTGATTCGGTTTCTCATGGGCTTCTTATCCAGAGACTCGAAAAAGTTGGTTGTACTGGATTGACAACTAAATGGTTCAAATCCTATTTATACGATAGATACCAGGCGGTCAGACTTGGCGAAGAAACCAGCGACTACCAAAGAAACAAGTGCGGGGTCCCTCAGGGCAGCGTGTTAGGGCCGACGCTCTTCTTGGTATTTATTAATGATATGGGTAGGTTAGACACTGGTGGTCAAATTATTTCATTTGCGGACGACACTCTTCTGCTTTTTCACTCAGCAAACTGGGCACAGGTTCAAAGATTGACGGAACACGGTGTTAACACAGTAAAGAGATGGCTGGACCAGAGCTTATTAACACTTAACATAGACAAGACTAAGTACATGACGTTTGCCATTGACAACAGAACTCAACCTGCTGCCAATGAATTCTCTGTGACCGTACATAATTGTCGTGATCAACATTCGTGCTCTTGTAAACATTTAGATAGGGTAACAACATATAAATACTTGGGAATAAAAATTGACCAAAGTCTGAGGTGGGTAAGCCATGTGGATCATGTTGTGGGAAGAATTAAGCAGATGACGTACATATTCCGAAACTTGCGTGAAATTCTTGACCAAGATAGACTTAAAATACTGTATTATGCTCTTGTTCAATCGCTTCTCATGTACGGTGTAATTGGATGGGGAGGTATGGCTAAAACAAATCTGTTACCTCTGCAACTGGCACAAAAATCTGTAGTTAGAGTCATTTGCCGCAAGCCCTATAGGTTTTCATCTGAATTACTTTTCAGGGAATTTAAGATTCTGGACGTAAGGCAACTGTACATGAGAGCGGTTATATTAAGGATTCATCGTCTGCCGCCCGCACCAGACCCACAGTGCGTATTCAGCTCTAATGTGAGAAATCGACAGATGATGCAAACGCTTCGCACACGCACGTCCTTTGCTCAAAGACACTATGCCTTCCTGGGTCCCAAAATATACAACATCATAATGCCAGATATAATTGAATCAATTTCACCCAGTGGGATCAATCTGAACAAACTTGTAACAGGGTGGATGTTGGAGAGGGGACGAGGTGAATGTGAGAGAGCGCTTACTCACATCCTGCGCTGATTGTTTGTGATTGCTTGTAACGTGGAGTGCAGTGGACCCTTATTACTGGAATCTTGTTTTATTAGTCTTGTTATTTAGTAAAGACATTATTATTTGTACTTTTGTTTATTACTATTGTTTTTTTTTTTTTTTCTTCACTGTAGGTATTATGCTTTTTTGTAAGATGATTGGTTGGTTACATGATTTGATTTGAAGTAGTATTGCCCCAGAACAGACTTTGTCTAGTGGGGCAGTAAATTCCAACAATTATATATGTAAACTGTTTGTTGTGTAATTGCTAATGGAAAATAAAATAAATAAAAAAAAAAATAATAATAATTATTGCTTGATTGTCCAGTAAATAAATCAGTCAATTTCAACTGTTGAAAAAATGCAATTAATGAAATCTAGTTTTGTTATAGTCTGAATTTGTTCTCTTTGATTTCCCATACACACAATGCGAGAAAATAAACCATGTGAGTTTGTTTAGGGTATAATATATTGTAAATAATATTCTAAGATCATTTCACCCCATTGGCCTGGATCCAATTTGTAACTAAGGGTTAGGTTAGCGTTAGACAGAGTTTCCACTAGTGGCGCCAATATGTTTTAATATCATTATACATGAGGGTGTGTATTGGAGTCGTGACTACCCCTAAACAAGGGCGAATAAATTAATTTAACATAATTAACTCGATGTAGATAAGTACTTCCTTGATTTATTAATTTTAATTTAATGTAAGTACGTTTCATCTTGGAAAAAGTAAAGAAATTTGCCAAAAAGAGAAAGTTCGTTTTCCCTTATTCATTAGGTATGATACTTTCCTATACAGTGTCATGGTCTTAGTCCAATTTAAGATATATTTCCTACCTCAGGTAGAAATTTTGAGTGATAAACGGTTGGAAAAATTTTGATCTAATCGAGAATCGAACCGGGAATTTCTTTTTTTTTTTTAGAAAGTTTGGTCAAGGGACCAGAATATAATGTGCCCATGGTGTCGCCGCGACCTAAATAGGTCTATTGTGACATCCTTCAATTCATTCATGGAGCACCGCCTGTCATTGTGCAGATACCTCTTGCAGTGACAGTGCCTCTTCCCGGCTCCTATCCTCCACAAGAAGTCTCCTTAATCGTCTTTTTGATGCCCCCGAAAGCTGGATCGTAACACTTTTCCCAAATCCCAGTTACAACAATTGTTATGTCCCCTTTGACTACTGATGTGAAGATATCGAGTAAGTACATATAACCGCCACATCAGGTCGTCTCTGCGGAGGTACTGAGAGAACCTTCCACTTTCATATTCTCTGCAGAGGTGCCAGGTGCATCCTCCGTAGCCAGAGCTGGGGAAATAAGAGTCCGCTCCTATAGAGCCCCGACTGTAGGGGTAAGGCAATACACCCCCCTGAGGTTGTCTGGTATCAGTTCTCAACCTCCGTTATTTACTAAACTACCCGTTAGTCAAGTATCCTTCGGCACGAGTCGAATGACACCTTGGATTGGGGTGTTTTGGACAGAAAAGTTTACTCCTTCCGAAATGATAGGACTAGGTGTGTATGAATGGGAGGGATTTTAAAAGGAAGAAGAATAGGAAAGAAGTTTGGATTTGCTTTGCATGTCGGGACAGCCATGCAAGGCACCCGTACTCTCGTTCGCTAATCGACCATAGCATTCATAGGGACCGCTTCTACTACAGTTTCAGCCTGGGTCGATGAAATAGGGTCCACCGCGAGTAGAGTTGAAATACAGTGGTTAAAGTGGCATTAAAATGCTCTTATATTGTGCGTAACATTTCATTTGGAAAAACTTTGACTTGACCGAGAATCGAACTGTAGATTTCTTGCTCACAAATCTGTTGCCGAGAACTTGTCTCAAAGTCATTATGAATCATCCGTTTCAAGTTAGCTTAGAACTCTTACCGATTTGATAACTAAGACAGCTTTATGAGTAAAATAATAGGTATTATTTATCTTACTGAGCGTTCAAGAACCTCTAGGTACCTAACTTCAAAACCGTTTTATGTAAACTGTATTGATTTACATTTTTAAGGCTATTAACATTGACCTAGATTAGCGATTTATTTATTCAGATATGTTCACAAGTTCAATATTTCCCAATACTAACTGTTTGAATTATTGCATTTTTTTTAACTACACAGTCACGATTTTTTTTTAATTTATCGATGTACCTAGGTATGAATCGCCGGTCTCGGTAGCTTGGTAGTTGAAGAGTCTAGACAAAACCTCTCTCAACCGGGGGAATCGAGTTAAATTCCGAAGCAGTCAGAATAATAATTGTCACTTCTTAAGCATCTTATATTGATTATATATAATAATAATAATACAAAGCCTTTATTGATAAAATTCACAAATATAAAAAGAACATGCTTACAAATTATTATTAACAACTAAATATATCCTACTTTAACAAGATACCTCCCGAAAATGAGTTTATACTCGTGCTTCGGGAGAAAATGAGTTTATACTCGTGCTTCGGGAGAAAATGAGTTTATACTCGTGCTTCGGGAGAAAATGAGTTTATACTCGTGCTTCGGGAGAAAATGAGTTTATACTCGTGCTTCGGGAGAAAATGAGTTTATACTCGTGCTTCGGGAGAAAATGAGTTTATACTCGTGCTATTTTTAAAGGTGTTATTAAAGCATAGTAAGTAATAGATGGTAAGAATGCCACAGGCGGTCGAAGATGACATTTCTAAATGTTTTCATGTCTTGTCAGTGGTGCCATCATTGAAGCACAATAAATGTTGCCATTACGTGAAATTATGATGTTTTTTTATGCAAATTTTTTTATGAAATCTTTGTGTATTTTGAATGTAAATAAATAATTTCTTACATCGAACTTTAAAATATTGTGTAAAGTATCATGTCTAGCTATAAGTGTGTTTTATTGTATCTTGAAATTGTTATAGATGACCGTGGATTTAATAAATAAATATTGATTTTAAGCGTTGATTTTTCATCAAGAAGATCACCTAGTTGTGAAGCGGTTGATAGTCTATCGGTTCCGACGCCGGCTGTCGTACTGGAGGTCGTAGGTTCGATCCCCAGGTTCCGACCATCTTCCTCTTTCACGACACAAGCTTTAAGTAGCTTAATGTGAAAGATTCAAAGAGTGTATTCTTTATATTTTGTTTAAGTTCATTTTGAGCAGATTCATATAATAAGATATTAGTAAAATAATATATACTAAGGTATATTTTGAAGATGTAAAGCAAGACGGGTATCAGCTAGTGGTTATTGGTAACAAGTCTGTCTGTAATGCATTAGTAAACAAAATTTTGTATAAAACAATCTTGATTGAGGTATTATACTATGTAGGTACCTACTCACTATTATATTTTATACCTCAATCGGGAGAGAAATAAAACACATATTTTATGTTTGTCTGTGAAAAAGTACATATTTTAATAATTCTTATATTCTTATATAAGCGCATGTTATGTGCTATTGTACACATAGTGACATATTATAAGGCATTTTATTCTACGGTCACATTATAGAATATCCATCAACTAGCAGCAAAACCTGTCGGGATATAAATGCATAAAAAACGGTGATATACCTATTATAAATCAAATAATATCTTACCTAGTTCCCAATTTTACTTAACCACGTTGAGGACTGCGAACAATTATTTGACATTCCTCCCGTATAAGCAACAGTTGTTTGTAGAAACCTCTGTAATATTTCGTCGATGTAATACTTTTCGCCAACACATCTGTTATTATTGTCATAGCAACAAAGATCTATGTACTAAGACATACTAATAATATAAGAATGAAATAGGTATATTTCCCGCAGTTGATTTGGATTTGTCATATTATATGTGTGAAAACTATTCAGTTTTGGTTTATTTCTTCTTCTTATCGTTCCAAAGAAAATACCGATTCACGAACGAACTTAATCAATTATTATCTATATTTGTTATTGTTTTTCTGCATGTTTTCTTATTATATTGTGAGATGGCCATTTGAACGTGGATCTATTAAAAAAGTCGATTTAGCGTATCCAATCCACAATGAGCCATTTCAAATGATTTAAAAGAAATAAAAATAATATTATGTTGTTTTTAATCGGCAGAATGTGGAAAACACGAGCTAAGCGATTAAGGCTGTGAAAAGTGACACGGTCTGCCAGCACTGGGTTGACAGAGAAGCCAATGTGACTTCCAGGGTCAGAAGAATGAAGTATCTTACTTATCTACATACTTAGAGAAGTTCTCAGATGAAATATCGAAAGAAAATCTTTAAAAATCCCGGACATTCAATGAACTCTGGACAGAAATATTTTTATACTCAAATATTGATACTATTAGTCCTTTTTCTAAATTAGTCTGTCTTAACTTTGGAAATTACGAACGGCTCAGAATTCCCGTCATATCCGAAAAATTCAGGGCATATGACAACTTTTAAGAAGGTAGGTACTCAGTGATGACAACCCCTTATATTTAACAGAATGTCATATTTTTTAAAATGTTTCAGATCGAGAATGATTCTCACATTTTATCCGTTCTTTTATGATAAGAAACGGTATAATTATTTAGTTCGCACGCTTCTTCAATTTTTGACAAAACCCTTCTAAATTAATGTGTTATGTTTTAACCTAACGGAGTGCAGTGTTCTCGGGTAGGGGTCCAAAGACTCCAAAGAGGTATGGAGGGTTTCACCAAACCCCCCCCTTTAATACTACGTTGCACCTATTAAAATCGTAGTGTTATCAAATCCCATAATCTATCCAAATTGACTAACTAAACGACAAAATGACCAGCAATATCTTCATTTTTCAAACAAAAACACCGGTTACAACGCCGGCTTTCGTACTGTGGACGTCGTGGTTCGATCCCAGGTGCCGACCATCTTCCTCTTTCACGACACAAGCTTTCAGTAGCTTACTGTGAAAGAGTCAAGGAGTGTATTTGTGTTCACTTTGAGTGAGCACAGATTCATTTAAAAAAAAAAAAAAAAATTAGAATCAAATACTTAATAAAATGGCACTCCATGCAAGGGAAAGTTTGTATGAGAAAATAGGCAACTTTTAAAGTTGATTTTAATTTAAATTTGGTCGATAAAATACTTCAAATGCTATCAAATCAATCCATAATCAAATTTATATGCAGATTGGTAAATAAGCATGTTATGGATTGATTTGATAACATTTGAAGTATTTTATCAACCAATTTTAAGTAAAAGTCAATTTTAAAAGTTGCCTATTTTCTCATACAAACTTTCTTTCATGGAGTGACATTTTATTTTTTGATTCTAAAATTGGTGTTTTTGTCTGAAAAATGAAGATATTGTTGGTCATTGTCGTTTAGTTAGTCAATTTGGATAGATTATGAGATTTGATAACATCCTCGAATGATAACACTACGATTTGAATAGGTTACATAGGTTAAGGTTGGAACGTAGTTTTTAAGGGGGGTTTGGGCGGTGGAACCCCCCATACCCCTTTGGGCACCTCCCCGAATGATAGCACTACACTCTGTTAGGTTGAAACATATTCATTTAGAAGGATTTTGTCAAAAATCGAAGAAGCCCGCGAAGTAAATAATTACCAAATCGAGAAGCCCGCGAACTTAAAAATTACCCAATAAATTAATACTTGTTCAAAACTAGCTGATGCCTGATACCCGTTTTGCGCCACCATTTCTCTAATAGGTCTCTTTGACTCTGAAATTTCCTGAAATCTTAGAAATGTACCTACGTTATCCAATATTTCTACAATTAATTATAGTTGTCAGCGATGATTAATATCGAATGTAAACTCTGTGGAATATGCGTGATGTGGATGGCATACGAAAATAAGTAGGTAGGTACATAACAGCACTATTGAGAAGGTGTTGATTAAAATTTTGAAAAAGAGTTATACCTTTGTGGGCTGAGCTCTCCGTCTGATCTCCATCAGGATCCATGGCAGCATAGCCATAGAGAATCTCCTGTCCACGGCGGTGAAGCCGATATAATCGACCGATATCAATTTTGTTTTCATGGTGTTTCGCAAAAGCACACACAGGGTTAAAATTTAATATCACAATATTTTTTTAGTATTATGTAGCTTATAAGTTTTATAATAGTAAAAATATTAAAACTTTGTGTCCTAATTCACACACTATAATTTTTAATTTAATATAACTATTATTTTCACTCTATTTCAGTTATTTCACTATTGTAAGAAACTGTCGTTTTTGTTTTGTTTGTGTTCACAGACTAGGTACTTACTCATCACAGTTTTTTTTAATAAACTTTAATATGTATATTACTTATTGCAACCAAAAGGCTGATTCAACCATCAAATTAAGTCTAAATAAAACAAAATATCAAAAACATTACAATATTGAGCATGTTTTTAGTTATGAAATCGAACTTTATGAACATCCGAAGAATTTAGAAAAAGATAGTAAATAGCTACACATAGATGAAAACTAACGTTATTGAAAAAAAGGAAATATATACCTATGGTCAAAGAGTCCCTCAGTGGACATACTTGTAAATATTAAAAAAAATGAATAAAAAAACTTTTGATTATTTGAGGTTATGTCATTGAAGTCTACATAAAATCAAAATAGGACACCGGTTCTATACTAACTTGATTACATTTTATACACGTATTTATTTGCAATGACCTGATTTTCCGACCATTTAAATAACTAATATTGTAGTCTGATTTATTTAGAATGTCTCTAATTTGAAGTATTTTCTTTTACTTAGGTTAATTGCTAAACATCCTTTTCCTCAATTAGGTATATCCTTTAAAAGTTAGAAAAAATCCCAAGCTCTGAACAAAATCGGCGAGATTTGAATATAATTTTGAAAATTCATTAGACAAAACATGAATTAGGTATAATGAGTAATTTTTGTGTAAAAAAGAATTCTTAGTATTACATCGCAGTGAATTTGTGACATTTTGTGGCAACTTATGAGGTAAATATTACATGAATAAAAAAATATTTACAAAAAATCAATAAACCCTCCAAATAAGATCACACAACAAAAGGTTACATCGATGAACACTCAATAAATTACTTTAAAACAGTACAAAAATGTACTGTTGAACATGCTACCATTATTTTTATGTGATAAACATTGATTATTTTTGTATTTGAATATCACTTTCACTCAAAACAAAGAGAAAAAGTTCAATAATTCGGATTGAACTAAATGTCAATACACAAAATTCTCCTAATTTTTGTCTGACTTGTAAAATTATCGATTTATAAAACACAAAAAGTATGATGAATAAATAATTATATTAAAAAGTCGATTTAATGGCACTTTAAATGAATCGCGATCGAACCGAAACCAGCGTTAACATAATACGGCATTTTCTATCTATCTAATTCCTGTCAATCTAGTTTTCCTTCTATCTAGGTAAGTACTCGCGCGGTACTTTACCGTAAATAAAACATTTTTGTTTATGATACTAGTGTGAGACATCTAGCGGCGTGCACTAAAAACTTTGTTTGAAAGGGTTAATCGAAATGCTTATAAAATAATTCAACAGGGAGTCATATTGTCAAGACACATTTCTTAATCTATTCATAAATAGATGGCGATAGTAACCCAAATTTACTTCATGGTTATGTATGTACCTACCAGATTTAAACACGACCGTTTCTTTTTAACGTATCGAAATGTTAATTGTTTTTGTTCCAGCTTAATTATTATTTATTATTACAATAATTGATTCAAAATGTGACCATTTTGACCCCACATTGGGGTATAGGTATAGGGAGGCAACAAAACTCCTCCCACACAATGTTTAAATCTCTCATCTCTGCTTCACATGTCCCAGCCAAGTCCATCTCCTCTCCACAGATGTTGAGGTGATAGGCCTCCGCTGTGTGCGCCGACATATAGCGTCGTTTGTGATGCGTTGGCACCATTTCATACTAAAAACTCCCCTGAAGCGCTCCGTTTTGAACGCAGAGAGCTATTGTGTCAGCTTTCGACAATCACTGTGTTTTATCTTGAAAAGAGATATTTGGAATCGTTGATAAACTTCTTTGCTAATTTCTTAGTAAGTTGTTCAGTCGGTTCCTTTACCTTAGAAGATAATTATTATTGGTGGAAAAGATGGTCGCGCGAATGATCTTCTCATACCTCTATTTTCATAATTGTTGAATCACAATCAAGTGGAGAATTCGTCATAATATACCGATTACGAAATATTAGTAATTTTCGTTTATTTCAGTCTACTGTTTAGACCAGAGTTTCTCAAACTTTATCAGTTTCTGGCCTTCAAGTTTCGCGATACTCACAAAAAGAGAAAAATATTAAAAAATGCAGAATGTTAAAAAAATATGGCTGGTAGGCCAGTGGTATCAGTCGACGGCTTTACTATATACGTACAGCGTTTTTGAAGGTCGTGGGTTCGAATCCCGGTGACGAACATTTCCACTTTCACAACACAACCTTTGCTTTATGTGAAAGATATCGAATGTGTATTTTTTTTTCACTTTGGGTGTCCCCAGATAAATTTTACAAAAAAAAAAAAAAAACAGTGTTTGAATCTCCAGGAGATAAAAGATAGGTTTTGTACCGTATTTTATAAAATTATTTCAACAACGCAACGCTTAAATATAAGTTGATCCGATTAACATTTTTATCCCCATTTATACCACTAGTGGAGATGCTTAGCTTGAAAGTAACTTTTCTACCTTGCTTTTTTCTCTCATTCTGTTTGTAGAAGTTATCCTGAGCCGCAGATTCAGATCGATTGTACCTATTCCGTATTTTTCTCGAAAGCAGGTATTGAATAGCCGCAACATTTTTCAAACGATATTTTGTTTTAAATATTTAGCTACGACGCAAAGTTTGGGAAAGGCTGGCATAGACGATAGTGGCATGCAATAGTTTGAAACAGCTGATCACCTCACGACACACTCCTCTCGAAATAGCCGACTAGAGATAATGCCAGAGTCCCTACCTTTGAAATCTAATCTAGAGAACTATTTTCGAATGCGACATTTTTACGCTGATTTAATGGAAAATCTGATGATTTATTTGTTTTCTTCATTCACTAGCTCGATCGATAGGAATTTTTCTTCAGGATTTTGTGTTGGATTTTGCACGCAATCCTGTTATCATCAATGATGTATGGTTGTGAAACGTGGACATGGACGAAAAACGAAGAATGTAGTATAAATGCAGTAGGTATACATAGATGAAATCTCTACCGGAAGTGAGTTTTGTGACAATAATGCATGAAAGTTAATAAGTTGAGATGTTTTTGAAATGTTGAAAAAAATGGATACAAACAGAATGACAAAGAAAATTCATTAGGCTAAAAGGAAAGGTGTATGAAAGCGTGGTCGACCGAGAATTACGTGGATCGATCACATCGATTCCGTCCTCAAGGAAGGCCAGATAAGAAGTAAGATAAATAGGAAAGGATGTATGAGAAATGTTATGTCGGTGGAAGAAGCGAAAGAAGTATGCTTGGATAGAAAAGAGTGGAGGTCCGTTCTCTCTGCCTACTGGACATGGTGTGATGGGTTAAAAAAAAAAGGGAAAAAAAATGTAAAAATGGTTCCACCTCTTATACATCTGGTTATTTCAATTTTAACTTTTGACAAGGAGACACAATTCCAATATACCATTGTTTGTTTTTAACCTTTTAAATTAACCATAATTATTTATAATTTATTTAATTTTTTTAAATTATTTATTTTCATTTTACTGATTTGACAATCCAATAGGAGATATAACTGTTTAATATTTTAATGCTGTTTTTATGTATTCTTACTTATTTGAAAAAAAATATATTAACCTACATGAAATGTGACATACATTGTAAGACCATACGATAAAAAAATATGTAAAATGCTTGAAAATAACAAAATTTGTGATTCCGCATAGGTAAATGTAGCTATTGAAACAAAATAGAAATACCAGTATTGAGAAGGCTTCCTAGAACTACCTATATACACTGGAGATTAAATTTGTTTGTCTCTAGCTAGAATATCTGAGATCTATACATAGAGGTCTTTTGAATAATTAACTCATCAAGTTTACACAACACGCGTAATTCTCAGTAAGAAATCCCGTGTTCACTGTAATTGTATATTGCTAAAGCTAGGAAGACATATATATTTTACTACAGCTTTAACTACTTCTAGACTCAAAATAGATAGCTCTAGTTTGATCAGCTCAAGCTGAAAAAAGTGTACTGTGTATTGGTGCCGTGCCTCTATATTGCCGGGGCTCCACATGCATTAAAGAATCATTCTTATCTTCATGTTCCATGTCTTCCCGTCGCCAGACTGACTGTTATCCAAGTAAGATCCACAGCACATATCGGCAATCATCTTTCGAATGTAATTATATTGGTTCTGGGATGACATTCGCAGAAGCCAGCCTTAATCAATACTTCTACGATGGTACAAATCAGACCTGGATGTTCTATTCAAGAAGATCCCATTTCTGTCTCTTCAACTCTGCTTATCACCTACCACGTTGCTGATGAGCTCTAACGATGCGTATGCAGAACCACATCTCAAACGCAAGCAGATGTCCATGTTTTTCAGCCATCCAGACAAGAGGCTATAATACCTACAATAATAGTAACTCACGTAAACAGTGGGTACTCAAATTGTTAGGGACAGTTACAAAATTTCTTAATATTTTCACTAGTTATATTGGTTATTAGATTTTTTTTCAACAAACTGGTAGATAAACTTGGTTTTACTTCTTTCAGGTATTTTTTGTTTTATGTGTAAACTGTTGAGATAAAAAAAACGCCGGATTATATTGATTTGACATTTTAATTATTACAAGTACCTACTATTAAATTATTAAAATTAATACTAGCATTTCTGAAAACAATCTAAAATAAAAAAAGTTTCAGTTATCTGGGGAGTATACTCACAAATACCAACGAGATGTCATCAGAAATAGTGCCGCGAATTCAGAGCGGAATTAAAACGGCAGCAGCGCTCCGAACGCTTATTTGTTCCAAGTCCCTGTCCAGACAACTGAAGCTCATGGTGTATAATATCCTCGTTAAACCGGTGGTCATGTATGGCTCGGAGTCCTGGACTATGACACTTAGGGATCAGCAACGTCCGCTGACCTTTGAGAACAGGATTCTGAGACGAATAGATCTTGGGACCTAGGCCAGGAATTGCGTCTGGCACCTGGAGGCTGAGAAGCAATGCAGAAATACGTGCACTCAGAGGACAACCACTGATCACCAGTGACATCAGATCTAGAAGATTGGCATGGATCGGACATATTGCCAGGTCCGGGGTAAAGAGGTCCTCTGGATTGTAGGTCCACGGGTAGAAGACCACCTGGAAGCCCAAGGCAGCGGATTATAGACAACGTTGCCCGGGACCTGGTCATGCTGGGTGTGGGAGATCGGTGGGAGTCCATTGCGCGGGATAGGACGGGTTCACTGAGAGAAAAGTAAGGGGGAAAAGCTCGTATTTCTTGAGTTTTTTCTCGTAAGAACTGGTTTTTTTTGACTCAGAGTGAAGCATTGGTTTTTTCAATGCTCCGTCATTGAATTTTCATACGAGGTATTTTCCCGTACGGTTTACTGGAAATTAGCACGTATTGTAGAGGAATTAATCTATGCAATGTCATTGAATTTTTAAATGATAGTTCATTGGAAAAAGCAATGCCGTCATTGATATATCTAAGTAAGAGACTTCATATTTTCTATTAACGTACGGGAAAAAATCAATGCCGTACGTGGTATAAACCGTTACATCATTGAAAAATCTAAGGGCCTGTATATTTTCTAGTAGCGTACGAGGAAAAACCAATGACGTACTTGGTACAACCCGTTACTTCATTGATATATCTAAGTAAAGTCCTTTATATTTTCTAGTATAGTACGAGGTAATATCAATGCCGTGCTTGGTACAACCCATTACTTCATTGATATTCCTAAGGAAGAGACTTTTTATTTTCTAGTATATTACGAGGAAAAACCAATGCTGTAATTGATTCAACCAGGTAGAAACCCTTTTCTTACCTATTACATCATTGATATCTAAGCTCTCAATACCTACCTAGATCTAAAAATTCCACACATCCAGGTGATTGAGTTTGTCTTCTTCGTACTTGATACGTTTTCTCCCAGTTGATCAAAACAAGACACTATGGAGGTATTGATGACTTGATGAAATTTTTGCGTCTTCCTAGATTACATTCAGCTCGTTTTGTGAAGTTTCATCTAAATTATAAACTGATGAGTTGGTGACGCATAGTCTCCTTGAGGAAACTTGCCAAACACCTGGTAGAATACACCGCGTCTTCTCAGGCTATCCCTCAGTTGTCTTCCGTAGGTATGGATCACACATGTTTACCTAACATCTACAATGTGTTGATTTCGAAACTTGATCAAACGAATTGTACGAATAAAAAATTAACGATGAAATTGCGGAAGTTTTTTTGTAATATTCTTCTTTATTAAGACTTCACTTATAAAAGAAAAAGAAGAAGAATTTCCTAAAAAAAATCGCAAATTCATAGATAATTTATTTTGTCTTTTATATTTATTTATTATCCTTATACGGCACTTAATTTTTTTATGTCCACACTTGATCAAACAAGTTTTATGAACAAAAAAAATATAGCAATAAATTGATAATATTAATTTTTTTTTAAGTAAAATCACTTGATCTCATTTGAAGGTCTTTAAAATAAAATAGAAAAAAAAAATTATTTCCCAAAAAATAATTACCAAATTCATTGAAAAAAAAATCTGTTAAGTATACCTACTTATTTATAAGAAAATAGATTGTTAACCTGAAGAGAAAATAAATATGAACACGAAGTTTGAATTAAGGTATCTATTTCAATTTAAAGTGCCAATTGCAATTTCAACGTAAAATGTTTGTCTTTTGTTCGTACAATTCGTTTGATCAATAATTATCCAGATAACACATTGTATAGAGAAATATAACTAGGTACATAATTTGTAAAATGATTTTAGCATAAACTTTTATGTAATGAGCAAACAAGTCTTGCATCTACGAGCTCAAGCAAACTAATGGTAGATCTAAGAGGTAGGTCGATTGCGTCTGGTAAAAAAATATCCCTACTCCGTCTGGAAATCACGGACGTACTTGTGAAAACCCCGTACGAACTTGGTTTTAACAAGTGCCGCACGGGAGAAAGTCAAGGGCCTGGATTTTTTCACGTTGTCCTTGCGAAATTCTCGTATTTACTTGTTTCTGTTGAAATTAATTATTGTCATTGGATTTTTCAAGTTTACTAGCTATTTTCCATTACCTACCAGCTCTTACCTAGTATCCTATTATTTGTACTGGCTTTACTCAAAATCATAGAAATAATGGATTTTACAACAGAAATATATTTGACTTGCATAGGTTTTTGAAATTGTACGGATGTCCAGGAAAAAACTCCATGCTCCATCATTGAAAATACCAATGATGTTGCGTTTTCATAGAAACCATCTCCGTAATAGAAAGAAACAATTCCCGTACGGGATATTTTAAATTATTATAAATTGAATCATTGTTTTATTCCAGTTGCATTAGTTTAATCAATGACATACAGCATTTACATTATTTCTATTCTTACTGAGAAAAACGTAAAACAAGTAAACTTGTTTCTTTCTATGAATTACTTGAATAATTCCCTGATCCGAGAATTTCGGAAATTCCATTCTTGGGAATGGAAATAATCAGATAAGGTGAATTGATTATTTCAATGATAATGGTTTTTTTCATAAAAGTTTATGATTTTTTCTTGTATTCTGCGGTTTTTATAAAACCATTTACTGTACGTGCCTTCATCATGACAAAATTTCTCTCAGTGATTGGAAAAACATTGTTCAGGAGGTCAAAACTCTGCCGGAGTTGTATGGCCATCGGAAATAAGTAAGTATCTAAAATAATTAATACAACTTGAAATATTACTTAGGTGTTTACTATTTACAGACAGAAAATCTCAGAATATACAATATTTAATAACTTTTTACAAGCCTTGAAAAGACATGTTTTTATCCAACGATGATTGAGTAAGAATTTTAGTAGGTACCTCATTTTTAATTAGCATAGCGTAGAGTAACAGTGTTGCCACTTATCAAAAACGATCACTGTGATGCTAGCAGTAATACAGAACAAACCTAATGAACATAATATTCTTTTTTTAATGTGGCAATACACTTTCGAGAGAGGGATTTACGAAACTGCTCAATATCAGTCCCTAGAAATGATTTTTTACACTGTCCCTAATAATTTGGTCACCCATGGTACATAAGACAGAACCATTGTCTCTTTTGAATTGAAACTTCAAAGTGTTTTGTTTTTTATTGAATTCCAATGAATAATTGTTCTCACAGTCTCCCGCAGCCAATTTTCTTCACAATGGTATTGTTTAAACAATACGTTTTAAAAATATTTTTTAATAAGTAGAAACATATAAAAATACCAGGTATCTTGAATGCTATATGAGATTGGAATGGTTAGGTAATATTGGAGGGAATGGTCGATTGGTAGAAGAGGGCCGCGTCAAGAATATTTGCAACAGATATGCCAGGATATGGAGTGCAGTTCATACATCGAACTGAGGAGAACAGCAGAGAACCCACAGGAGTTCGCGTATATGCTGCAAACCACAGAAGAAAGTAAGAATGTCACAATTTATTTCGCCATATTGACTTTTTGATAATTCATGAAATATTGTTTTGTTTCATTGGTACCACTGAATTCTATAGAAAACCTAGAACCCCAAATCCGGAACGTTATGCTTTGAATAAAAAGCGAAAGAGGTTTGTCTGGATAGGAATGAATGGAAATCTGCACTCTCTGCCTGCCTCCTCCGGGATACGGCGTGATGGATAAACAAAAGATTTTATGATAGGTACTTTAAATAATTATAGGTATTCAAATATCGAACAGAATAGAGGTTTTAAAAATTATTTCAGCTGACAGCACTGCAGTAAATCTGTGAATGGAGAATATGTGCTTGTAGGTACCTGATGATTATTGAATCAGTGAGTATGTTTGCATCATCCTTAATATATTTTATTCATGAATTTTCCAAATAAATTGTTAGCATTCTTGATAAGCTGCATAGCAAGCCATCAAACATTTACACATACCTGCAGTGAGGCACGGAGAACACAGTAGTGTGAAAGTGGTCAGGTAAGATTGCAATGCTTTTGCAGACGATGCAATCGCAAACTCAACTCGCCATGTAGAATCGAATACTCTGCAACAATAAACCGTCCAAGACCCTATCCTGATCAAATTATACGAATCGTTGGCAAATATACATGTTACAATTTAATTCTGCTCCTAATAAGCAACTTCAATATTGATGAAAAATAAGAATGGTCCCAAAGTGTATCCCTGGGGAATACCATATTTTAATCAGATTTCAACAAAGCAAGGTTGCTCATGCGACCAAAGTGAAAGTTTTAGCTTTTCTTACAAGCACCTCCCAAAAAAACTGTAGTACTCTGACACCCATAATTTTTTTTATATTCCTCTTAAAAATATCGCGGGGGGTTGTATCGAATGCCTTAAATATATCTAGAAACGCAACACGATATAATAAAATTAAACAATTGAACATGCATTCTTGCATGGTGGAATTATTTAAATAAATTAATTTAAATAAAACAATTGATTTGTTATTCCACAAATTTAATAACCTGACTAGTTTCGCAGGCACAGGTCCAGCATGGTCACACTGAGAGAAATTTTGTCATGATGAAGGCACGTACAGTAAATGGTTTTATAAAAACCGCAGAATACAAGAAAAAATCAGAAACTTTTATGAAAAAAACCATTATCATTGAAATAATCAATTCACCTTATCTGCTTATTTCCATTCCCAAGAATGGAATTTCCGAAATTCTCGTATCAGGGAATTATTCAAGTGATTCATAGAAAGAAACAAGTTTACTTGTTTTACGTTTTTTCCAGTAAGAATAGAAATAATGTAAATGCTGTATGTCATTGATTTAACCAATGCAACTGGAATAAAACAATGATTCAATTTATAATAATTTAAAATATCCCGTACGGGAATTGTTTTTTTCTATTACGGAGATGGTTTATATGAAAACGCAACATCATTGGTATTTTCAATGACGAAGCATGGAGTTTTTCCTGGACATCCGTACAATTTCAAAAACCTATGCAAGTCAAATATATTTCTGTTGTAAATTCCATTATTTCTTTGGTTTTTAGTAAAGCCAGTACAAATAATAGGATAATAGGTAAGAGCTGGTAGGTAATGGAAAATAGCTAGTAAACTTGAAAAATCCAATGACAATAATTAATTTCAACAGAAACAAGTAAATACGAGAATTTCGCAAGGACAACGTGAAAAAATCCAGGCCCTTGAATTTCTCCCGTGCGGCACCTGTTAAAACCAAGTTCGTACGGGGTTTTCACAAGTAGGTCCGTGATTTCCAGACGGAGTAGGGATATTTTTTTACCAGACGCAATCGACCTACCTCTTAGATCTACCATTAGTTTGCTTGAGCTCGTAGATGCAAGACTTGTTTACTCATTACATAAAAGTTTATACTAAAATCATTTAACAAATTATGTACCTAGTTATATTTCTCTATACAATGTGTTATCTGAATAATTATTGATCAAACGAATTGTACGAACAAAAGACAAACATTTTACGTTGAAATTCCAATTGGCACTTTAAATTGAAATAGATACCTTAACTCAAACTTCGTGTTCATATTTATTTCCTCTTCAGGTTAAAAACCTATTTTCTTATAAATAAGTAGGTATACCTACTTAACAGAATTTTTTTTTCAATGAATTTGGAAATTATTTTTTGGGAAATATATATTTTTTTCTATTTTTTTCTATAAAGACCTTCAATTGAGATCAAGTGATTTTACTTAATATTATCAATTTATTGCTAGGTATAATTTTTTTGTTCATAAAACTTATTTGATCAAGTGTGGATATAAAAAAATTAAGTGCCGTATAAGGATAATAAATAAATATAAAAGACAAAATAAACTATCTATAAATTGCGATATTTTTTTTTTTGAAAAATTCTTCTTCTTTTTCTTTTATAAGTGAAGTCATCAATAAAGAAGAATATTCCAAAAAACTTCCGCAATTTCATCGATAATTTTTTATTCGTACAATTCGTTTGATCAAGTTTCGAAATTAACACATTGTAGATGTTAGGTAAACATGTGTGATCCATACCTACGGAAGACAACTGAGGGATAGCCTGAGAAGACGGTGTATTCTCCCAGCTGTTTGGCGAGTTTCCTCAAGGAGACTATGCGTCACCAACTCATCAGTTTATAATTTAGATGAAACTTCACAAAACGAGCCGAATGTAATCTAGGGAGACGCCAAAATTTCATCAAGTCATCAATACCTCCATAGTGTCTTGATTTGATCAACTGGGAGAAAACGTATCAAGTACGAAGAAGACACACTCAATCACCTGGATGTGTGGAATTTTTAGATCTAGGTAGGTATTGAGAGCTTAGATAGCAATGATGTAATAGGTAAGAAAGGGGTTCTACCTGGTTGAATCAATTACAGCATTGGTTTTTCCTCGTAATGTACTAGAAAATAAAAAGTCTCTTCCTTAGGTATATTAATGAAGTAATGGGTTGTACCAAGCACAGCATTGGTATTTCCTCGTACTATACTAGAAAATATAAAGGACTTTACTTAGATATATCAATGAAGTAACGGGTTGTACCAAGTACGTCATTGGTTTTTCCTCGTACGCTACTAGAAAATATACAGGCCCTTACTTAGATTTATCAATGATGTAACGGTTTATACCACGTACGGCATCGATTGTTTTCCGTACGTTAATAGAAAATATGAAGACTCTTACTTAGATATATCAATGACGGCATTGCTTTTTCCAATGAACTATCATTTAAAAATTCAATGACATTGCATAGATCAATTCCTCTCCAATACCTGCTAATTTCCAGTAAACCGTACGGGAAAATACCTCGTATGAAAATTCAATGACGGAGCATTGAAAAAACCAATGCTTCACTCTGAGTCAAAAAAAACAGTTCTTACGAGAAAAAACTCAAGAAATACGAGCTTTTCCCCCTTACTTTTCTCTCAGTGCACATGTGACTTAGAGATTCGTTTGAAAAATTAGAATGGTCCCGAAGTGTATCCCTGGGGAACACCATCTTTTTATCAGGTTTCAACAAAACAAAGTTGCTCATGCGACTCATAAGAGAAGCTGCGAAGTGCTTAGAAACTCGTTTCTAAGTCGCCTGTCACCATGCTTTCTTAAAATTGAATCAGAAGATGCAAATAGTTATGTTGGTGTCAATTAAGATCTTCCTTACGATAACTTTGGGAAGGCTACTCTCGGTCAGGCAATTCATAATTTTAAATCTCGTATCGAATTAATTTATATCCATGTATGAGATTGATTAATAATATTAATAAATAATTGGCCAAAAATATCATACGTAATAAATACCTAACCTGTTATTCTTGATTTTTAATGTTTGTTTTGTGCTCTGTCTAATGTTATACTATAAAAGCTAGGTACTTACCAATAAATATTTTTATACATTTTATGGATACATTACAATATGGTTGCAATCACTTGAACAATTTAATCTGTATTTAAAGGAACCTGTATGTATATTCCTATGACACCTACCTGCAAAATTTCAACAGTGGAACAATTTCAAATAGGTTATACATACTATGCATCTCCATAGTTAGGTATTATAGGTGGAAAAACACGAATACGAATTGAGTATAGGTACCCTTGCGTTTCCCAGGAATAGTGGATTATGAAGTTAAGATTGATTAGAGCAACCTGTGTAGGACAAAATATCCAGGTTGGCCAGGGACTTAAGCAAGGTGATGGACTGGCTTCCAAACTCTTTAACTAGGTACTACAGATAGGGTTGCCAGATGTGTTGAAAAAAAAACCGGACACGACTGGGGGTGGAGGTTTCCTAAAAAAAAATTCATTTCTAAAATTTGGTATCTGGAAACATGACTTTTTCCTAAAACATCTGGCAACCCTAACTACAGACCACAACAATCTACATAATATTTTAGAAATGTTTGTATTTTTATTTGCCTTTGACAATACTTTACCGTTATGTCCGAGCATCACGCTCAAAATACAAATGCTACGTCAGATATTAATATGCCCAGAGCCGTACGAAATGCTGGAGAAGGTTCTTAAATACAATTTGCTGCATTAACTTTAATATATTTAGAGCTATTTAAAAAAATCTATTTTTTTAGGATCTTTATACAAATTTCTCAAAAAGACTTTTGGAAACAAAATTACTCATGTAAACGTTGAATGGAATCTTGGTATTACGGTATGAAAATGTAATAAAATAATCGTAGATTGATTTGTTATACATATAAATGTTATTCAAATCTTATTATTCTCAATAAATAAAGATTTAATGAAAAAATTTGCAGTTTGATTTTGAAGTTTGACAGGTACAAATTGAATAAACACATATTAGCATCGCCATCTGTTGAAAAGATACATAAATGTGTTATGAATTATTGATATTGAGTGTTTTGGCGTTGGTCCCACAGATGGCGGTGGTGACTTGAATTATTGATATTGAGTGTTTTGGCGTTGGTTCCACAGATGGCGGTGGTGACTTGAATTTTTGGTATTATCAGTTATAGAGGTCTGTTAAGCAATGGGAAGCTAGACTAGAACCTGTTTAGTTACCTACCGATCAAGCCTGACAATCGGAATCAAAAACGTAAAGCAAAACGGGTATAAGCTAGTTATTAATAACAATCTCAATACTGATGATTAAAATGATAACACAGTTGCACTTTCAGCTCAAAATGATAACTGCACAATATATATACCCATATGTCCCACAACATAATAATAAAGACCATGGAGAAAAATCTTCTACAAAAGCGGTGAAAGCGGTGTATACATACTATGGTGCAGTGACTGCTCAGCAAAATACGTTGGAGAAACAGGCAGATCCATTACAACTAGAATAAAGGAACATCATAGATCGTTTCGAGGTCTGTCTGGTTACTCTGGGGGACCACTGCATTGAACATAACCATTCTTTTAGTATGAACAATGTGAGAGTATTGCACTCAGAAGAACACAAGTATCGTAGAAAAAAAAAACGCTCGAGATACATAAAAATCGCGATTCTATTGTTAACATTCAAGTCCCTCCACCATATCCTCTATTATCATAGATATTGTCTTATGAATAATTAATTACTTGTACCTACTTATTTTAAATTAATGTATTACTTTATCAGCCTATTCATGATTTCGGTCAACCATCCTATTGTTACCTACTAGTTAAATTCTAAAAGATCTAGCCTAAAAAAAGATGTATACAATAATATAATAATATCTTGTCATCTGTTAGTTATAGTATCCTCTCCCACCATCATTGTAACATACTAATTTTCTTTGAGTTTATAATTTTTAGTTTAGTCTCTTGACAATGTCTGCGTGAGTCGGACGAAAGCGCTCGAGATTCATAAAAAAAATGTGAATGTGCAACTTTGTTATCAATTTAATCATCAAAATGAACATTCACTATGTGAATACACAAACCTTACAAAAAGTATAATCTCAATACTGTATTTACTTCCCAAAGTAGCCAAATCTGAGGATATGCTGATGACCTCAACATAGTAATATTTTACTTTCTTGTTACTACTTAATAGCTCAGATTGTTCAGAAAAACTATTCGTTTTTTTTTTTAATTTTGTAATAGCGAGTAGTTATCGAAATTAAACATTTTAAATTTCATAAGTAGGTAGGTGCTTATAGACTTTTCAATAAACAAAAAAAGGCCTTTATGGATAAAAATTACATTTACCATCATGGTATGGTACCACCGCATCACGAACGACTCCATACACCAGTGCCATTGGTCCAGGCCCATAATTCTTCTATTATCTAAAGGAGGTTGACATTTGACCATTCGTCGAAAAAAAGCGCTGTTCGTCCTCTTTCATAAGGATCCTAAAGACCAAGAATGCCCTTTCATACTGTTAACCATTCCTTCCAAGCAAAACTGATGAATTTGGACATGTGATTGAATGTCATCAAAACTGAATTTGCAATCAAGTGTAATGGAGAGCTATTGTTACCTCCCTACGCCCGTAAGAAGTGTCACAAAGATAGAATTGATTGATTGATTGATTTTTCTTCTATATTCTTCTCCACGGTACGCTTATAAACCTATATATTATAAATTAAATGCATTGCTAATTCGTTTTTGGTCGAGGTTAGAATGTTAGCCTAATAAAATCACAATTCATGAATGGATGAATGGTAAAGTATGTATGTAAGTAGATGTGTGCAGATCGGCAAGTGTAGTAGGTATAGATGCGTGCACACACACACGATGCTGTTAGACTTCGTAATAATTCACGAATGGGGTCACCCGCGATCTCGCATCAGAATCTGCGTACAGCATGTTTAGTTCAAACACCGTTCGCTATCTCTAGAACGCCACTATTAGGTATTATAGTCAGGTCTCGTACTGCTAGTAAGTGCGCTGACAGAAAGTTCTAGAAAAACTTTCGAATTGAATAAAAAGTCGAGGACTTATTTTCCTTCAAACATACATCCTCAGCGTCACAACCCTTGGTGCTCGGGTCTTACCTGCTTCCAAGAAACGTCTCCAAACGTCCTTATCGCCCGTTGCCACCTTCCAATTCCTTTGCCCGAGAACCCTGCAGTCTGCAACGGCATCATCCAACAATCGCAGCTTTGGCCTTCCAACGCTTCTTCTTCCAACTGGATCATTTGGGTTGGCTGGAAGAGATCCTTCGGGATAAGTCCGCCCTTTGACTCTGTTGAGTGACTTTGTCAAAAATGTATTTTTAGTTTAATGCAATAAAGCTTTATTTATTTATTTACTATCATAGAACAACACTCCTTTTTGGAGCTCCTGGTCATCCATACGGAACTAATGTCCTAGCCAGCGCAGTCTGTTAGTTTTGATGAACTACACTGGCATCCTGGTATAGACCATAGAGCTCAGTGTTGTATCGTTTTTGCCATTATTTGCCATCCTTAATAGGTCTATACTTTATTTGGCGAAGGATCTTTCTTTCGAAGGTATAGGTATTGCCAAAAAGTAGAGCTGAGGGATTTGAGCATGGTGTAGGAGGAGGTCATATAAATTGCGCAAGATCGAGCGCATTGGAGATCTCTTATTGCCTCCCAATACCCCTAAGTGGAGTACCTACGGAGAGCATGTTATATGAGCATGAGCATAAGTATATACATAGTGCAACTGGACCGACCTCGGTAGCCTAGTGGAAAAGGCCCCGACTCAAGAGGTTCGATTACCAGTCGGGTCAGAAATTTTTAATGTGTTATTTCACTTGAAATTTCTATACTCGGGGTTGGAATCCTGTCTCATATTGGACGGGACCAGTTGACTGGTAGAGAATGTTTCATGTTCCGCCGGCTATGCTGATACCTATGCATAGAAGAGTGTTATTTATTTTTATTGATATAGGCATCAACGTGCTAGTTGGAAATCGTGTTTCCATAGTAGGTACACGCTGAAGTGTGCCTGCAAAATGTATAAAAGTCTTACACTCGTGAGTTTTTGTCATAACAAGATGACGTCACACGAAGTGTTGACTTTACTGATTTGTATAGATTGAATCAACACTTGAGTAAACGTGACGTCATCTTGACGTCATAACAATCATACCATTGTTACCAAAGTGTTAGAAAATAGCTGAATATGGGTGCAAGTCTGCAAGTATAAATGTATAGAAATTTCACACGATAAGTTATTCAGTTATAACGCTCAAATTAAACACAATGGTGAGACATTTAGATGACTCATGGCAAAGTACAGAGGAATCTTTAAAAAGGTCTGTAGTGAAGCTATTTTTTTTTTCTGAACGGATTTCTATAAAAAATCACATAACGACTGCTTGAAACATAATAAAAGAACTAACAGGTCAATCATCGGATTAATCTTACCTTAATATTAGCATTCGACTGTAGAATCTTCAACAATTTTTGTTAAGTGGAAAGTTGGGAATTGTTGAACGGTCAATTCTTGTCGCGAGGATACTCGTATGATAGATCTGGATCAGAAATTCTTGTATGAATGAGTTGAGCCTGATGGACGCGAAATGTCAATATATTATGTATACTTCTCCATCACTCCACTATGTGTATTAGTCTTGGATTGTCACTGTGAGTTTGTATTACGGTCCTGTGATAGGTTGCTATGAAAAGGAATTACATATTTTATTTCCATATGTTACATTAACACTATCAGCAGATGAAATACTAGTGGTCACTTTCACCAATGGTCTAGCTTTTAGGCTAAGAGCTACCTAAAAGTTAAGCGTAGCGTTTTAGGCGGTGTGATGAACGCTAAGAGCTAACCTAAGTTAGGTTCACCTTCTTCTCCTTTCGGGTTTCAATCCAAAGATTGGTCTGTCCCAAGCATTTTGATTCCCTCTCTCCACTCATCTCTGTCACACGCCATCCTCTTCATATCCTGATAGCCGTTACATCGCATGTAGCTCTTCCTAGGCCGACCTCTGTCTTCTCTGGCGCCTTCTATCATGCCCTCTACGACGGTAATGAGCAGGCCCGGGTGCCTGATGTTGTGGCCTATCCTAGGTTCACCACACCGCCTTAAATGCTACGCTAAGACTACCTAAAAGTTAGGAACTGTTAGTGAAAGTGACCATAACACTCCATACAAATAATAAAGAGATCCTTATTGTGAGACATTAAATTAGTTTTGGCGAATAAATAAAAAAATCAGACGGAAATCACTCCGATATGGACCCTAACGGCACTGTTGAAATCTTGTCCTTTATCTTATATTTTGCGTGTAAAGGGAAATTCCCAATAGCTGTCATACATAAAAGCATGCGTTCATGAAATAAAGTTAAAAGCGCTTTAAAAAATTTCATTAAAAAATCTGAAACTTTTTGATCGCACTGCTAAACCACGTCCTATTGACCAGCTGCAGAATATTGCACATAGCTTCGACAGTAGTGCTATTATAACACTCACCGACTTCTTCTATATCGATTAGGATCGATCTTTTGATCGATTAGTTATCTTTAGGATAAGTATCCGATCCGGACACATTTTTAAATTGAAATATTGGTCATTTTTTATTTTATGTACCTAGGAACCACTCATACCGAATAATATAATCTAATCAAGCTTGCTTTCTTTGAAAATAATAACCTATATTATTTTGTGATGATTGTTTTTTTTTTTGTTATTTTCTATATTTTTTTTTAATTTCCATAGGTTTGTGTCTACGCATCATCTTCTGAACAACAGATTTTGAGTTCCATTTCCAGTTGTGGCATTTAGCTATTGCATCCTGTCGGACCAATTAGGGACCGAATAGATGAAACTGATAAGTTTAGTAATAGGGGTTAAATCAATCAATTATCCGTCATATTAAGATTAAGAATCAGTGTTTGGTGCTTTAACATCTTCTTCTTCTTTTATGAGGCTTATTGGCCTGTTCTTTCCTACGCTTGTGAGGTGGAATCCCAGCTGTTTCGCCATCTAGCCCCGCCAATATATAAGGAGGATGATTGGTGTGCAAAGTCAGCAGCCTTGATGCTAAAAAAAAAACAACCAAAAAGCCCACAGACAAGAGAAGCAAGTCTCGGACAAGGAATCTCTTTTAAGCCCAACGAAATGCTTATCTTTATCTATAGGTAAGTATATTAATACGTGAAGGAAAAACTTTGTGAGTAATTTTACGAATATTGTGTGGACGGAGGAGTATGAAATTTCGCAGAGAGTTTAAACAGAGAAGGAGTGGCGAAATGCTAACATTTTTATAAAATTATGCATAAAAAATAAATTAAATCAATAAAAAATATTACGTACACTACTGTAAATTTGACGTTGACACAAACGCATATATTCTTTTGTTTGACTGTGGTCAAATTGAGAATAGATTAATATTGTTTGTCTTAAATAATAATAGAAAAAAACTTTGTACATTATCAACATTTCAAATTTTACGTATCCATGTCATTTTTTTTAAAAGAAAATTTTGAAATAGCACTCGCTCAGTCTTAGAGAATGGAACCTCAATAATGTTCAAAATTATTATTTAAATAAGTTATGGTCGAATTTCGAGCACTGGTCGACCACTAGTTATTATTAAAACGACAAAGATAATGGTTTTGAGAAGATGTTAGTAAATACATAGACAATTTTTAGATAGATAGATTTTATATTTCTAATCAGACTGACATTGATGACCCTTTACTCCAATCCAAATCTAAATTCATTTTACGCCCAACTTAGGGGCATAGGGAGGCAACAAGAGCTCTCAATTGCGCTCGATCTGTATATTTATGACCTCCTCCCACACCATGTCCAGATTCCTCAGCTCTGCTTCGAAGGAGCAGAACACAGTATGAGAGGGTCTTCCTCGTCTTCGGGACCCTGATGGGATGATGGAATGATGATGGATGATGGAGCCCATAGAAGTAATGGGCTCACGCTGGATGCGCCGGCGTATAGCGTCGTTCGTAATGCGGTAGTACCATCTTACATCCAGAATTCTTCTGAGGCACTTCATTTCGAAAGCTGATACTTTTTGTGCCTGGGCTTTGGTCAGGTGCCAGGACTCACACCCATACAGGAGAATGGGCAACACACACGCATCAAACAGTTTACATTTCGTCTAAGCGACACTAAGCGCCGACGCTTTCCAAATCTTGGTCCATCCATTCTCCATTTTCCAAATACATTTACTTTATATTGAAGATTAAACCTAAATAATAATCAATTACGTGATTCATGAATGACACAATTGCCTCTTTTCTAAACAAAGGAATACAGTCTGTTTGAGGCAATTTTTGCAAGTCAACCTGGCCCGTCCAATCTGGGACAGGGCGCATATTCCAGGTTCGGAGGTAAAGGAGCGTCGAGGGTAAGAAGTTCTGACTGCGTTAAAAAAATTGACAAGTAGCCATTTATTTTAGAGTCCACCAAGTTGCTTATAGTTCTCCATCGAGCTTAATAGTCAGGTTACATAAAGCAGATAAGCGTTTCCATTGTGTCAAATGATAAACAAAGTTGTTTTGAGATAACCATAGATATTCATAAAATAAATAATACAATATATCTGCTATACACAGAAAATGTATAAATATAAAAATAATATTATCTATGTGCGAACAATGAAACGGCAGTTGGAAAGTTTAATATCCGATGTCCGTCCAGTTTTTAATTACAGTCGACACACAACAACCGATTGGACGCCACCATAGACGAACTGTTTGCGATTTGCAAATAATTCTGTATTTTTTTTTTAAATTCGTGTCGAATTCGTAACCTGAATCTGGCGGGAAAAAAATAGTAATATCATCTATGGTTTCGAATATTGTTTTAAAATTCAAAATAGTTCGTATCTGTCAATCGTTTGAAATGTGCGAAGCGCCGCTTTGTGAATTTATAAACAAAAACATTTGAATGATAATATAGGAACATTTTAATTATAATTTTATTGTGTTTAAAGTGTTTTATTAATATTTAATTATAATAAATAAGTGTGCTTGATTTGATAAGTTAAATAATAATAAAAATAAAAGTGTCAATTATAACGTATTGTTTTTAATTGAAATAATCGAGTTTATAATAACGGTTTTGTTTTGTTTTGTAAGAATCAAACAAAAGTGAACGTGTTTCTACATCTCTTGATGAATTTTATGAAAATATGAACTCAATTAATAATAATATTATGAATATTTAAAATAATTGTTTTTGCCATACATCTGATTGTTATTTGTAGCTAATATTGTTACAATAATTATCGATTTTGAGGTGTAATTGTTTTCATTCAAGAAAGTAAGTAAGTACCTACCTCTGTTTATTTTTATACTGTTTATATTCATTGATTGATTATAGGTTTTTTTTTGGATTCGAATGTCAAAAATGTAATTAGGCAAATTCATAGCTAACAATCTTGCGAAATATGTACCTAGTGTTTAATTTGTGATATTTATTTATAAATGTGATATTGCTTTTAAATTTGTTATATTATTCATCATAACAATGATTTTTTTTTCAAATCAGTTTATCATCATAATCATTTCTGAGATATGTTGATACCTAAGCTTTTACCGATTTGACCATCCAGGAAATTTGATTTCATCAAAGTTTGTAGGTACCTACCTAAAATGAAAAGGGATGTTGTATGAGTCATTAACTACTGATAGGGTTAAAACAGATACCTACACGTATTTTCTTTTCGATAAGGTTTTATCAGGGATGTTTATTTAGAAATTGATATTTTTTGTGGTTATTAAACATAACTGTAATTGTTTAGGATGTCTTTTAAATACGAATTAGGGATAAGAACAATTGGCTTCTTAATTTATTTATGAAAAAAATGTTATTTTATACCTACATACTTTTTAGGGTACATTAAACGTTATACTTACGTAATTTATTTTTTAAACTAAGGTAAGCTTTTTTAAGTAAAATCGGTACGACTTTTTGCATCATGCAATCAAAATATAAATAAAACACTTTTCTATAGAAAGGTGTCAGTATAGCCGGCGGAACTTATTGCCTGAGGTAATTTTTTCCAGTCAACCGGTCCCGTCCAATCTGAGACAGGCCAACAACGCCGCCGGGTAGAATTTTCATGTGAAAAAAAAACATTTAGTAAAACTCTGACACGACCGGGAATCGAACCCGGGACCTTGTGATCTGAAGTCCACGCCTTAGACTATGAAGGTCGTTTACCACTAGGCTACTAAGGTCGGTTAAGTGGAGGAAACTGTCATAGACAACAAAAGTCGGTTTTACTGGAGGAAACTATCATAGACAACACTTTTTGCAGGCTGCGTTAATGCTGTTTCTAAGAAATGTGTAAATGATCTCAAGTCATAACATAAAAAATATAAACAAATAAGTTAATATTATTAAATTCTCGAATAGATAACAAACAAGTTTATTAAATAAATTGGCGACATCATTTTCCTCCTTCACAACATCACAACACAAGCGTTACTTTCTGTGAAAGATGAAAAGTGTAGGTATTTGTGTTCACTTTGAGGAGCCCAGATATATTAAAAAAACAACTAAAATATTGCGCAATCTGTCAATTCTGATGAAATGTTATTTAATTGAGATTTAAATTTATTTCTTTTCTAAATAAGTTAATAGGTATATATACCTAGAATAAACCAAAAAAATCTTAGATGTCACTGTCGAATAAAGGCTTCTTCTAAGCTTTTCCACTTTCTATCTTGTGTTCTCTACATTAACTTGCACAGCCGGTTAATGCTGCCCACACACTACTAAATTAGTTTGCATCAAGTAAATCGGCAGCAAACTTGATTAGAATGAAGACGTTTGACATCGTCTATTCATCTTTTGGGGATTATCGACGCTTCTCCTCTATGCTTTATTAATGTGATAATTTACCTACTTTTATTTAAATAAAACACTTTTACTGGCAAAAGTGATTCGGCCATATCACATCCTCATTTTTTGTCTACGAACTTATTCGATTGCGAATACTTTAATTTTTTGATAATGAGTATGTGGTTACTTTAAGTGAGCACAAATACTCCCATAGAATTCTTTTTCCGAAGTTTTCCACTCAAATGTATTTTGTATTCTCTTTTTATGTCATTTGGTCTATCGAACTATTCATTTGCTAAAAAATTTCAGCTAACGCTAATCTTTAAGTTATTTGAAATTCGACGACAATTTATAGAGATTTACAGAAATACGAACTAAGATCAGTTGAATATTAATGAGAATATAACTTTGCGATTAATGCTTTTCTTCATATGTATGACTAGTATTGCAAAAAACAAATCAAGCTATAAGAAAATTGACGGGACATAACTTCCGTAAGCTCTACAGTTTATACAAAATTCGCTCAAATTTCTCATAGACAGGCGTAAGCTAATTACCTATATTTAGTGTAGTAGTGGTAGGTACTCAGCAATGACAAAATAACCTAAGATTTTATAAGATTACAATTTGAAGCGGTTGGTAGTCTAGCTGTTACAACGTCGGCTTTCGAACTGTTTCGTTTCGGATGAAATGGGGTAGATCCCAGGTGCAGACCATCTTCCTCTTCATGACACAAGCTTTAAGTAGCTTACTGTGAAAGAGTCAAAGAGTGTATTTGTGTTCACTTTGAGTGATGACAGATTCACTTTACTAAAAAAAAAACAATGAAATGTTTTTAAGTGAATGGTAAATTCCTAAAAAAGATGTTCGAAATTCGATATTTAAACATTAATAATTAAGGTTCCATTTTCAAAGAATGAGCGAGCGCCATTTCAAAATTTTCTTTTAAAAACAATGACATGGATTTTGAAATGTCAACGTGTTTTCTATCATCAAACAATTTTAATCTATTCTCAATTTATATCCTGCAGCCCGATTCACGGAAAAGTTTAAGTCTAAGTTTAGTTCGAAGTTCGAATGAAGTTCGATTCAAACTTTTGTGAATAGGGTTGCTGGTAATAATAATTATTGTAGGCGGCGACTATCTACAGTCTATGTACCTATTCACGGAGGGTTTGAATCGAACTTCGTTCGAACTTCGAACTAAACTTAGACTTAAACTTTTCCGTGAATCGGGCTACTGCTATTTCCAGCTCCATCTTCCATTTAAACATACCGCCTTCTATGAAGTCGATGTTCTTATATATGTAAGTAGTCTTGGAAGTGTGTGTGGGTATCAAATGCTTAACATTAAAATAGTGTTTGTAATGTTTTTTGTTGATTTAATTTTTTTTATGCATAATTAAAAAAAATATATTAAGTATTATTCGCCACTCCTGTAGCCCTAGTATAAGTTTTCGATGATCGAATATCGAAACGATCATCGAAAGAGTTTCGAAAAGTATCCATACAAAAATGATCGAACGATTCGATCGTTTATTTGCACGCTAATAAGCGTTTATTTGCGTGCAATTAGCTTTCGATAAAACCAGGGTTGCCAGGTGTTCGGTATTTTTGCTCCGCATGTTCGGTGTTCGGTGGAAAAGTATACTTTCCGGATAGCAAATTTTGAAAACGACCTTTTTTTTTAAAGAAATTTTCTACTTTCCGGATAGCAAATTTTGAAAATGACCTTTTTTTGTTTTGGTTCGGTTAAAACTCGTACTATCCCCACTGTATATAAACTATAAGTGTGCGAAATTTCATACTCCTTCGTCCGCGTAATTTTCGTAAAAATAGTCACAAAGTTTTTCCTTCACGTATTGTATACTTAGATTCATCTGGTTAAAAAAAAACTATAATGCGAAACAAAGAAGCACCCAAATGATCTGATTGTAGGTCGGCCCTTCTAGTAGAGCGAACATCGTCCGAACGTTTCAAAATGGCGCTTTGGAGCGTTGGTGGCGAAAAATAGACGCGTCACTCGGAAGATATCATTGTGCCGGTGCTCTAAACTGATTTAAGGTCATCAGAATAGTTCTGGACTCTCTTGGCCGACTGCCAAAGAGAAACTTTTAAATTTATTATCGTTTTGTGAAATTATGTAGGTAAGTGTGTGCGCGATGGTTCCTTGACGCCTCGATTCTTATTCGGAACGCCTCGCAATGCGCACGAGACAGTATGATGCGTGTGATGTGCGTTTATTTCAAAAGAATGTGCGGAAAAAAGCTTTGATATTAAGAGAATGTGTGTGACACACAAAAAGATTTGAAATAATATCAGAGGAATCAGTATATTTATTCAAAACTAAGTGCCGTATATTTTTAATGTGCAGGTATATTTTTTAAACCAATCACACCTATTTAAGAGATAGACGGAAAGAACGGATCTCCTGTCCTCTATCCAGGAACACTTTTTTTTTCAAATATTAAGTGGTTCTTACCTTAGAGTTTCCAACGACGACTTTCGTACTGGAGGTCGTAGGATCGATACCAGATTTCGTCCATCTTTCTCTTTTACGACACAGTGAAACAGTACTGTATATTGGTGTTCATTGCGAGTGAGCAGATTCATTTTATAAAAAAAATATTTCTCTAAAAATCTCTAAAAATATTTTTCTGGAATTCGAGTGATTTTGGATTTCTCAATAGTCTAAACTCGAGAGGTGCATTTTTGTATACAGTAAAGATATAAGTTTCATTAAAAATTATTTAAGTTATTTTTTCCGGATATATCGCATATGTGCAACTCTCAATGGAATGACATTTGACATTACATAGTGAACGGTAAACATTTTCTAGTCTATTGTTGATGTAAACGATTCTTTCAACTGAGCCAAAGGGGTGTTGCCAGTCTTCAATCGTTGCCTGTCGAGATTGCTTGATTAACTAAGCCTTCTTATCATCATGGTTGGATGTTAGAGATTGCTTGATTACCTAAGCCTTCTTATCATCATGGTTGGATGTTTGAAATTGCTTCGGCAATAATCCCGCCATTATCCACTATTTTTATACACTGTTATTTTTATACCATATTTTGTAATATGTGCATAAAGAATTAAATAAATAAATAATACGATCGATGGTATTCCCTGTGCGTAAGCCGTCTGACAGTTTAGTTATCCACCTTATACGCGGCCTGCTAAGCAGTCTTCTACTTTGTGGTGTACCTATTGTATGCGCAGCTGATGCCATTTTAGTTTTAAGGCCATTTCTCATCTTATCAGATTAGGTACATGCCTAATAGAATCACTCTAAAAATTTTATCAATCCACCGCTAGATGTCACTTTCCTCGAAAATTGGAATATTTCTCGATTCGCTATATTTAGGTATACAAAAGTTTCGAGGAAATGATAATTGACAACAGTGAACTGCTAATGTTTCCTAGGTAAACGCTTTTAACCTAGCCTATGTAGGTGGTTGTCAGCCCACAGCTCTCTTGTCGTTGTCTGTTGAGATTGTTTCCCAATACATTGGTTATCAATATGATCTTCTGGGTCTTTATTTATGTAATTAAGAAAAATTGAATCGTTTATCCGAAAGAATTTAATTTTTTTTATGTATCCAAATTAATTATATTGAAACCTCTTTATCCATTTGTAGGTATGATAATTTAAAAAAAGTTTAATTACAATCGAATAAATGGTAGTTGCGCATTTTTCATTTATTATAAACTGTGTGCGTTTTTCGCGGAGCGTGTGCGCAAATTCTAACTGTACCAACTGATGTTCTTTTGCACGTCACATAGTGTGAAAGTACCTACTACGGCCGCATAAACTCGTGTAAACTCGTGTAACTGAATGACAGTGAATTCTATTGTTAAAGACAGTGATTCTAAATGCCAGGACTACCTTGCCCGCTGGCGAATGACAGACATTTTTAACGATGATCACAGAATAATTATTAAAGAAACCCAGTAATCGTCAAGAAAAATACATCGATGATGTGTTCGCATTTGATCGATGATGTACATTTTATTCTACTTCAGTGAAATAATGTACATATATTTACCGGTCACCCGGTTAATTTTGAGTATCCTGTTCAAAAATTAGGTAAATGATTCAGGTTCGTAAGCTGATGTTCAGAATTAAGTTTGGACGAGTGCGTCAAAAGTATTGGTTGGTAATATTATTTCGTACGCAATTTTCACAATTTTGTTTACAAAAGTGCCAATTGATTAATTTATCTATAAAAAAAACCGCCTGTGGAACGATTGCCTTCGATGCAAACACCTTCATGACAATTTTTTAAAGCTTCTCCAGCAAATTAATTTTCCATCTGGGGATAAAATGCACCCTTGGCGTAGGTAGGTATTGCATTTTTTACCTTAAATTAAGATGAGTGTTATTTTCCCTCAATCTGACAGTTGATTGTCCAGTTTGATTTGTAAACCACGAATTGGATTTGCAAAAAAATCAATATGCTGTAAAAATTAGTAATTCATTTTGTTAATGACTATACCTGACTAGAAAAAATTGCCTCAAGCAATAATTTCCGCCGCCTATACTGACACTTTTGTATAGAAAAGTTTTAATTAATTTATTATTACTTCATTTGAATCCAGTAACAAAATGTCATGGAAATTTCTCTTCATATGGCAACATGAGTAGATGCATACTTTCAACGAACACCTAAGATTATCAATATTGTCATAGTAAACTCAAGCAACGAATATTATGTTACAAACAAAATTTGTCCTAGTTGTGAGAATGAATGACAAAAAGGATCTATAAATATGAAAGAAGACGTGCACGGAGACGTGGCTGATCCAAGTAGATTGACGTAGGCCAATCATATTGGTGCCCTCTCAAAGAAGGGCCAAGTTAGGAGTATAAGGAATAGGAGACAATATATACGGAACGTTATAATCTTGAATGTACCGAAATAGATTTTTTTTGATAGGAATGAATGAAAGTCTATACTCTCTGCCTTTCCTCTCCGGGATACGGCGTGATGGATAAAAAAAATCAGATTGTCTAGATTTAAGTAAGCTTCTAGCCTCACAAATGTCTAAATTTTATAAAAATGACTTCAAGAAGGAATCATCACCAGGAAGCTTTTAGAGCGAAAGCTTACCGGTAAAACAAGGTTAACCTCGCCAAAAACACGTCATTTCAAGACATGCTATGTCAGTGTGGCTATAATAATTAATTCGATAGGTACTCAAAATGTATGAAGTGCATTTAAAAATAACATTAACGCACTTAATATCTACTTAACTTTTAGGTAGGTACCTAGGTACATCTTTATTTGAAGAATCCTTGATGGAGATTGGTTTCTATGCTACTGTCTGAGGGTGAAAACACAAAGAACGCCAATTCCGACCGGCGCTGATCGACGCAAAGAATATTTCTATCCATTTGAATGGGCATACGCACAGCAAAAATCAGAAACCAACCCGCTTTCCGGCATGCCCATTTATATGCGTTGAAACCATAGATAACATTATTTGCGGCGATTGGCGCCGGCGCCGGTCGGTATCGGCGTTCTTTGTGTTTTCACCTTCTAAACTAATGATTAAAAGAGGCGTCAGCGTCGCTCGTCTGCAGATTATACCGATAGTAAATTCATAATATTTTTAAACATCAAATTTCAAGTAGTCATGAATATGTGTTTATCTGCCTACTGGTGAAACAACTCCTATTATTTCAAATTAAGCATAAAATTATATTTTAAAAAGCGCTAAGAAGGATAGCTACTTTGAGTTGTTTCTAATGTTACGCGCAACTTTCTTGATTTTTTCTTTCATAAGAACAAAAAAGAATTAGTGAAATTGATTCAGCCGTATATGCATGATGCATTTTTATACACATATAGAGATTTTGTTAATAATAAGACGTCAAAATATCGAAATGCAATTCGTTCGGCCCATCTCTGACCTTCGCGTGTTGTGGGAGGCGGCGAAATAGCCACGACACACAAAGCGAGGCCAACACATCCTCAATAAAACCTAATGTGCAATTATATTTCATTGTCCTATTCGAAATTGCAAATCGACTGATTATCAGCCATCGTCAAAAATTAATGAAACATTTAGTTTTTTTTTTACGCTTATAAATACTAATCATATTATTATGAGAGAACCGATACTCGATGGAAATGTGGGATTCTCATACTACATATGTGTATAGATAGCTATTTTTTTATTTAGTAATTATTTTTTTCTTTCTCTAACTATGTCTATTTTCCATCTGTGAGTAAGTCTTACTTTGCTGCCAGTTGGCACAAGTCGTCCTCTACGTGACGTAATGCCATTTTTATAAAATAATAATAAGCTGTCCAAAAAAACGTATATTTTGAAGAAACGCGATAGTTTTATCGAGCGCTAGGGCTTCTTAATGAATATCAATAATTACTATTCCACTCGATTTTTTTCCATGGGAAGATCTGTGAAATTATTCGGTTTAACTAATAATTGTACGATAGAAATATTCGTAATCATTTGACATCTTATTAATAGAAATAAGATAAAAGGAGATTGGAAGCTTTTGAAATATGTTCCTATAGAAGACTTCTATGTATATCCTGGAGGAAACACATGACAAATGAAGAGGTTCTCCAAACAAACGAAGGAGGAAGGCACCTGCTGAAAACCCTGTCTGAAAGGCGTGCAAGGTGGATAGGACACGTTATACGAAGCGAAGATCTCCTGCATACCATCATTGAGAGGATTACCGAGGGGACAAACTCTCGAGGATGACCACGTCAGGAATACCTACAAGACGTGTAATCGGATATGTGCTGTTCCTCATAATATGTGAAACTGAAAAGATCTGCAACGGACAGAGCCAATTGTTGCCAACCAATCATAAGATTGTGTCCAGAGAAGAAAATCAGAATATTGTGACGTTATCGATACATGAACCTTTAGGAAGTCAGACTGGACTTTTCCTAACCGTGGGACCGCAGACCATTATTTCCACATTCAAAAAACTTTTCTTCCTGTGAAAGACATCGAAAGTGTGTTTGTGTTCATTTTGTGAGAGCCCAGATCCATTTATCAAAAACAAAAATCTCAAGAGATAATGGCTTGTTGATATGACTCCGATGAAGGGTGACTTTTCACCTTTAAATAAGCAGTGCTATCCGAATATAGCAAAGCAAAGGCACGAATCAGCCGGTTGTTCACTCCATAGATTGATAAAACCCTCACATTATTTACCCCTTTCTACCGTATCATATCCCTTTTCCAAATCCACGAATGCACAGATTAGCTTCTGATGTTTACTCAAAAGCTTCTCCGTAATCATCCGCATAGCGAAGATCTGATCGACATATCCTCTCCCATTCATAAATGGCACTTGGTCCATCCAAAACTTTATTTTCAATTGTTTTTCTAACCTTTCTACTAATCTTCTAGTGTACAATTTAGCCACGTTGATCAACAAGTTGATTGTACGATCATAGTCCAACCCTTATACAGAGGGCAGATAACAGCATATCAAGACTCTAAACGTTGATTTGAAGTTGTTAAATTTGAAAGAACCTATATTTTGTACGAAACAACCTTGTCATTCGAGTGAGATGCTAAATGTATATAATTATCTATGACAGTTAAGGATCAACGTAAGTGTCAAGCATTTAACTGCTACAATACGAGCAAGATTATCCTTGACTGAATTGCATGATCTATTTTAATGATTATGCAACTGAGCAATTTCGCTTTATCGCATGCTAATTACTCTAACATGAATAAAACTGCTTATGCGAACAATCGAGATGTCAAAGTAGTTTAGCCATAATGACAAGTACGTGCCCGCTTGTCAAACGGTCTTTGAAGATTTACAATAATACAGCTGATAATGCAAAAGATGTTCTTTCAAAATCGTTTGGAACCTTGAACACTCTTAAACCACAGCTTTGAACTCAATAAAAAATACAATCGATTTTTAAATACATGTATTGCAATTTAATTCAATAAATTTCACGAAGACATCCATAAAACACGTGATCTAGGCTCTAACGTCTCTTCATCCCATTCGGTTTCATAATAAGGATTAAACAAGGCCGAATCTGGTCTTGGTCAATCCTGCATAAGTTGACTATGAAGCTCCTGGACAATATTGGATTAGATTTTTTAAACCACCGGCGCGAAGGTATATCTACCTCTAGTGAAAGCGTTTAGTTCTCAGATGCCAAATAGAAAGCCACAACTTTCCACATTTCCATTAAAAAACTTTTAGAGGATCGCTTTTGGGTAGGTAAGTAAACTCAGGAGCAAGGGCGGATCCAGCTTTGGCGCCAGGGGGGGTCACAAAGTAAAAAAAGGTCATTTTCAAAATTTGGTATCTGGAAACTACACTTTTCCTGAAAAAAGGTCATTTTCAAAATTTGGTATCTGGAAACTACACTTTTCCTAAAAAAAGGTCATTTTCAAAATTTGGTATCTGGAAACTACACTTTTCCTAAAAAAAAGGTAATTTCCTAAATTTGTTATATGGTACTTTTGCTCCAGGAGGGTCATGGCCCACTAGACATTATAATTATGCTAGCAAAGTAAATATTTTATTAATAAATATCACTGCCCTACTTGAGAATACATAGTCATGACCCCCCTAACCCCCCCCCCCTGGATCCGCGCTTGCTCATGAGGCGGCTCGTATACCTACAGCAATAAGAAAAATTAAAAAAAAAATAAGAATTCTATTGCCGCATTAAAACGGTTTCTTATGTTTTCACTTTGCAAATTTCAAATGAAATACACATGATTGTCTCATATATGACACAGAAGTTAATTTTTCATCTGTCAATCAATCAATCAATCAATTCTCCTTTTGTTGACACCACTCAGGGACATAGGAAGGCGACAACAGCTCTATCCACTGCAATCAGTTAAGCGTAGTTTCAATGACCCTTAGCTCTGCCTATATAGAAGAAACGGGACACGGTATGGAATGGTCTTCCTCATTCGGGACTTTATTGGGAGGAAGAACAGCGCTCTCTTCGGCCAACTGCCGTTCGGCATCCTTTACATGTGTCCCAGCAAACTCCATCTCTTCTCCACAATGATGGAAGTGACGGGCCTGTGCCGGGTGCGTAGGAGTTAAGCGTCGTTCGTGATGTGATGGTACCACCTTATACACAATGTTCTTATGAGGCATTCTGGGGGTGTAAAGCTGCTCGCCTCCACGTGGTGCACCCTGGGTAACGCAAAATGAGTATGCAACTATAGGCCGCCAGACAATCATTGATCTCCTGGCAGATATATTCATCACAACATCTAAGTACAAAGCGATACAAGTCAAGATAATGGAATTTTCGAATTGACTATTTAACAAGAAAAACAAAAATATACTCATTAATTGAATTATATATAAATTGTGATGAAATGGCCATACGCTAAATAAATAAATAAATGAGGCATTCTGTTTTAAATGCGGAGACTTTTGTGCCTGGGCTTTGATCAAGTTCTAGGACTCACATTCATAATTTTTCATACATTTTTTTTAAATGAATCTGTGCTTACTCAAAGTGAACACAAATACACTCCTTGACTCTTTCACAGTAAGCTACTGAAAGCATGTGTCGTGAAAGAGGAAGATGGTCGGCACCTGGGATCGAACCACGACGTCCGCAGTAAGAAAGCCGGCGTTGTAACCGCTGGGTCACCAACCACTTCATTCACATATATTTCTATAAGAGAATAAAAGTATACCTATTAATATAACTAGATATTATGCTCATAATATATGGAACATTATAACATATTATAACATAATACGTATTAAATACTAATTGCATACCCACAGTAACAAAAAAAACATTTTGTATATCCATTTTTTTTTCAACATAATAGGTAGGTACTTATCTGTATTATACCTACATACACAGTAATCGTATCACAATCATTTCGTGTCTATGAGTTTTTTGCTGTGAGTGTCCGAACAAGATTACAGTACCCCTATATGATTATAATCATTAATTAATGTTTTTTTTCAAATCGCCTGTATTATTTTCAATTAAAATGATTATTTTTGTCTGGTACTTTTTTGTTTCATTTATAATGACATGCATAGATTTTTTCGAACTCAAGATGTATGTATACCTAGTAATACAGGGTGTTTAGTAGAACGTTAGACAAACTGGTATGGTATATAGAGGAGACAATTTTGGTAAATATTGCATACTAGCTTTCCCCTCTAGACGTTTTCCTGTAGTCCTTACTGTGAATATTGATTTCAAATTTGTAATTTATACAAAAATACGTTTAAAACATGTTTAAATGTTAAAAAATTATTTCTGAAAGCTCGAAAAAATTCAATCAAAAATTATAATATACAAATATGTTTAATGTCAATGGTTGTCAGGTAAACAATAATTTTGTTGTTATGGAATTTTTCATAGATGGCGTGTGACTTCTCATTACATAATGCAGCATGACATAACATTACGTAATATGACATAATATAATATTATATATTGCGTGATATAATAATAATATAACGTAACATGATATAACATAATGTAAAATGTCATAACATATACAAACATAACATAATATGACATTTCAATATATAATGTATCATGACATAACATAACTTAACATGACATAATATAACATTATATAAAGCTAGTTAGGTACTTTTAATGACATAATAATATAACTTAACATTACGTACGTTAGGGATGATATTATGTAACATGACATTAACGTTATGAAACATGTTATAATATATTGAATTGCATGCATCAACGCGACATTGTCGCTTTTACAAAGCATGAAATAAAAAAATTCAATTCAATACAATACATACCTACATAATATTATGCACTTACAATAAAAAATAACAAAACAATAGGTACGTATTCTGTAGTACCTATATGTTATACCGCAGGACGCCTTTATTATACTTTTTTGGAGAAACCCCTTAGAAATATCGAAATTAAAATGAAAATATAACTGAATTGTGATTAATAAACTTTGTATTTCTGAGGTACCTATTTGAAATTTTCTTCTTGATTTTTTACTTCAACCATTCCTTGTTTCATCAGCTATTAGAAAAATGTATTTTTAAGTTTCTAAAATCGAGTACTTTGTTCACAATTTTCAGTTTTAGGACAAAAGGTGGAAAATTGAATAAAAACTCTAAAAAGTTAAATAACTCGAAAATCACTGGCATACGACACCTAGTTAATATGAACAATATTGTTTCAAATTTGTTCTAATATAACCCCTTTCCCAGTCACCCTGTATACAGTTGGGGAAAGCAAAAAAGTGTGCTTAAATTGTGTTTAACTTACCATTGTTCGTAATAATCAATTTGGGAAACAACTTTTTTTTATTTCGAATAAGTAAATGTACCTATGCAAAACATAGCTGATTATCTCCTCACACCAAAAACATTTCAGTTAAAATACATCAAGTTGTGTAATTTTCGAGATATATGTTATTTGAGATATATGATTGTCTATTGAAAATATACCTAACTATCGTGGTATTCTAAATTCAAATATTTTTTTCTCTTTGTTGATAGAGAAAAAAAAGAGTTAAAAGAATAATTTTCAACTGTCAAATTATTTGAAAAATTAACAACAGAAAAAATATTCTTTCGTTTATCTTTGTCAGAGGCCGTTAGAAATAATGCAAAGAAGTTTAAAAGATTTGAACGTTCTCTATTTTTTTTTGTTCTTTGACGATGCATAGACAAGGTCGTTGATGTTTCAACGTTTAAAATAAAAGTAACGCGCGTATGTATGCACAGGGCCAATCAGTGTTATATTTAAACGTCAGTCTTGTCACGAATTTAAAAATATAATTTATGTAACTGTTAAATAATGAAAAAAAAAAATCATTGGCAAAGGACACTGAATCATCTCTTATTGAAATGCTTTCGACTATGATATTATAGAAGATAACATTATCTATATTATTAATATGTGAAGGAAAAACTTTGTGACAATTTTTAGGAAAATTGCGGAGGAGTATGAAATTTCGCACACTTATAGTTTATATAGAAAATGAACAGCGAATGCTTATATATTTTTTTAAATTGTGCATAAAATATGAATAAATCAATTAAAAAAACATCACAAACACTAGAGTAATGTTGTATGTGATATTCACACACACTTCGATGTATTTGACATCGATACAGACGCATATATTCTTTTGTTTATCTGTGGTCAAATTGAGAATAAATTTATATTGTTTGTCTTTAATAATAATAGAAAAAAATTTATCAACATTTCAAATTAGACCTATCCATATCGTTGTTTTTGAAAGAAAAATTTGAAATAACGCTCGCACAGTCTTTGACAATGGAACCTTAATAATGTTCGAACTTATAATTAAAATAAGTTGTGGTCGAATTTCGAGCACTGGTCGACCACTAGTAATTATTATCAGAGACCAATCATAGACACGGAATGTAATATCGAAAATTTAATAAGATTGAATGCATCATCTTGACGAAGCAACCAGCATTAATAATTATTGTTATATATAAAAGCATCATCCATTAGGTTAAAAAGGCTGACAAAATAGTATCTTGACTGCCTCTTGTGTAATGGTTGCTCACAATTTGACCTGCAGAAATGTTTTTCAAGTTCAACCAAGTTTGTGTTATCCCACATGTGCGTGCTGTTCTTTTGTTTGGTTCTTGGTCCTACGTATGTGGTCGATAGTTGTCTCTATTTGTCTTCCATAGCCTCTGGAATGGAAACTAGTTATGAACAATATTTGCGAAGTTTAAAAAAAACTGGGTAGGTTTTTACTGTGTTTCCTTAAATTAATACATAATTATCAACATTCTCTATGGAGGCAAATGTATAAAACTTAAAACATGTTGAAATCATCACCATCCCGTGGTGGGTCTTAGCTGCCACTAAAAAGCTTCTCCATGCTGATCTATCACTGGCTGCCACCTTCAGTCACAGAGCCTCACAGTCCGCGACAACGCCATCCAGCCATCTTAGTTTTGGTTTTCCGACGCTTCTTCTACCAATTGGGTTATTAAACAACACCCTTTTTGGGAGCTCCAGATCCTCCATACGGCGCAAATGACCCAGCCAGCGCAGTCTGTTAATCTTAATGAACCTGACTACGCTGATATCCTGGTAGAGATCATAGAGCTCCGTGTTGTATCTTCTGCGCCAAGTTTGACCATCATTTATAGGGCCGTATATTCTGCGTAGGATTTTCCTTTCAAACGCGTCCAGCATGTTTTCGTCGTGCTTAGTCTGCAGTGTCCAGGTCTCTGAGGCATATGTTAAGACTGGTCTAATTAATAATTCTTTTCTTTTTTCTTTTGTGTCTGACGTCCCTGTTGTCTTTCTGCCATTGACTGGTTTTAAATATGTTTATTTTTATTTCGATGTTTCATATTGTATGACCATTTTTATACCTTGCGGATGTTTGTATTGTTTTTTTATACAATTTTTTTTTTTTCAATTTGTTATACAATCAACAATATTTTAAGAAAATTAAAACTCACTGAAAAAAAAAATCGCAAAATAAATAACTTAAATACTGCCCAAATTTAGTATAATTCGTATGAATGAATACATAATATTATTATCATGGATATACCTATAAAATAAATTATTTTTAACAATGGAATCCATTAAAATTAATGGTGACTGTTATAATAGATATAAACGCAAGCATTTTGGTCATTTTTTGGATCACCCATATTTCAGTTGGTACTTATGACAACTTACAACGATATTTTTGTAAGTTTATAATGACCAAAATGTAACTGTTATTTTTATTGTACAATTTTTAATTTCAAATCCATGTTATATTGTTATAACTCTTTTGAATCGTTGGACCACAGTTTAGTGTGCGATTGTTCGCCTTTGGCTAGATTTGTGCCATCGATATTTCTTTCATTGTTTTCTTTTTAAATAACCCTACTGCACATAAGGAGAATGAGAGGGAACTGCCCGCGATGGAGTTGGCGCGTCGCAGTTGATCCGTTCCATACTAACTTAAATATATTGCATATCATTTCTTACCAATTTTTTCAATTTTTTTATTAAGAAGAATCCAATAAATCAAACATCGAAAGAATCTGTTGAGCCGATCTCGAGTTATAAGTGTTCGCACTAACCCGACTTTCATTTATATTAGAGATTATGACGAAATATGTTAAGTGTTTATTCTGGTTACTTGGTATAAGTTCATCGGATACGACCACATGACGTGTCCCCGGAAAGTATTCACTCGTAGTCCGATATCAAAAGTATTAATTTGCAAAAAATGATAATTTGAATCTAATATTATATTATTACTAGGATTCCCGATAAACGTTGTCCTGTGGTCCTAACTATTAATAGTGAATTTGTATAATGATAAATTAATAAACTATTTTGAATCAATGCTATTCCGACCGATGCACCTGTTTTAAACCATTAATTTTCCATCACCATTCTGTCAATTGCACCAACTATCAAACAACTGAGAGTTTCTGTGTAACGCCAGTTTAATTTCAAAATTATGTAGAATTAAATTAATATTTAATATGTTGTTAAAAGCACTAAGAAGGTTACCGATTTTAAGTTTTCTTAAATTTTCTAATGTTCTACACAACTCTCTTATTTTTACTTTCATAATAACCTTCCTGAAAAACAAACACAGCAAAAAAAATAATTAGCGGAATGGGTCCAACCATTCACGCATGATGCGATTGACAAGGGAAACAGGCCTCCATTTTTATATACTTATAGAGATGAAGTAGCCCTGCTTCCATCCATCTTTTCAACACGCCCAAATCAACACCACTTTTTAACTTTCATCTTTGTAACAACCCTTACTTCCATACAACATTCTTTTCTAATAATATTCTTAATCCGTTTCATGTCCCACGAAGCCTTTCCACATAATATTCTTTTTATAGCTCTCATCTCTATTGCAATTACATTCTACCTTTCTTCTCCATTTCCATCTGGTTCTGTAGCCTTCAAATTTTAAACAACCTTTCAAGAACCTATAGTGCTGATTGTGCTATAATCTTCGTACCTGTTTCAATTCACGAACTCTACAATTCTTCCAACTCACCACACCATGAAAGTAGTCGTGCACAAACGCATTAAAAAATCTTCACTCATCTATATACGGGATTCAAATCTGCGACAAGCATTATCACGTCATTATGATTCTACTCTCACGCCAATCGCTGCGAATGATGCATGACCTGCGTTTAAATTGTACCTAAGACTAGTCATTAACTTGGAAACAAACAAAAACGTTTAATAGTGAAACAATTTATAAATTTAAATTTTATTACATTTTGTTGCCGAAATAAAAAAAAAATACTGAAACTCCCGAGTATTGGCAGCTAAAAGTTAATAAATAAAACCGCATAAGATACATTGAAACGACCATTTACCAATAAGAAATAATGTTACCACACGCATTAAAATGTACGTGACCAATACCAGTAATTAGAAAGTATAGGTAATTTGAGTTGCCTGTGCATTTTTTCAAGGAAACCATAAAATGAATAGATATTTATTAATTTATTTGCATAATTAATTTAAATAATACATTAATGTGCCATGATCCATGCTATCTACAGTGTTTTTATTATTGAATAAATTTGAGGTTATGTAATCATAGAGTTTGTGATACACTGCGAAGCAAATTTGCTCACTTTTCAATTGCTTACATTGTTGCACTTTATCAACTTGCCTATCAAGAACAGTTTTTGTCAAGTTCCAATTTTAGTAAGTACCTATATTGGTTTTAAGTAGGTATTGTTTTTTAGCGTACTTATGTATTTCTCTCTTTTTTTACTTTAGGCCTAATGACCTGCAATTAAAGAGGTAAGGTTAACCTCTTGCGAACTCAACTCCCAGCTTTCTATCCGTCTCTTTGGTGGACTGCCTGGGAATCATTTTCCATGGGCCGTGCAGTGCAAGGTTGAGGAATCTGGATATTTCCATGCTCCTCACATATGCATTCCACAATTTTCTACTTTGATTTCCCCATTTTTGTCCAACCTCGCATATTTTCCACATTTAATTTTATTTGAAAACTCAGGAGATGTCACTTGTGCCTACCAAACTTTGTACAATAGCTTTGCGGGAGATTATTGTTATTGGAGCGCTGAAGTTTCTATGTCATGGTTTATTTTGTTTGTATTATTCAGTGGTCTAATTAATATACGATTTTGTTTCTATCCTTGTATTTTTTTAAATGAATCTTTGCTCACTCAAAGTGAACACAAAAATACACTCTTTCTCAGTAAGCTACTTAAAGTTTGTGTCGTGAAAGAGGAAGATGGTCGGCACCTGGGATCGAACCCACGACCTCCGCACGAAACAGTGCGAAAGCCGGCGTCGTAACCGCTAGACCACCAACCACTTCTGTATTTCTTTATCAATCTATGAGGGACATCCCAACTATAATAATAATAATAATAATAATAATAAATTTATTCAAAATTAATAAGTGCATTTACAATGATTGTACAGTTATAAAAAAACAAATTAGAACAAAACATAGTTCAGCATCTCGCTGGGCTTTCGCCTGTGATGAGATGCTTCAACAAATTATTATGTGATATGTACCAGTTATAAGGTAAAATACCAACCACTACATTTAATTCACCACACAAATCCAGCCCCAATACTCCGCCACCCACCCCAGCACAAATATTCAGAAATCAATAATTTTCTCACAGTCGTATATTCCGATGCGGACCATGTACGTCGACAATACTCTCTTGTCAAAATTAGTACCCCCAAATGTTTTCCCCGCGCCAAACAACTCGTTCCACAATCTAGGACCCCTAAACAAATGAGAACGCTTGAAGAACGTAAAGCAGGGTAAGGGCACAGGTATATTGTTCATGTTACGAGTGTTCCTCGCCTGTGATACAGATGGAACGATTTTGAGCCTGCTCGACATGAAGGAGAGTAGTCTAAGCAAGTAAACCTGGCGCACAGAGAGAATCTCAGTATTCCTAAAAAGATCTAGAGAAGGGTACAAATAACCGAGTCTAAACATTACTTTTATGAGCATTTTCTGAGTTTTAAACAGTGGATCTAGTATCGCCACAGCGGCGCCCCCCCAGGCAAGTATCCCATAGGACATCACAGATTGTACTAGAGCGAAGTACATAGCTTTCATCTGCTGATACTTGAGGACATCTCGTAGTTGAACAAATATATGGGTCATTTTTCTTAGTTTTTTTGATAGTTGACTAATGTGACATCGCCAGTTAAGATTTTCATCAACACAAACACCGAGATATGTAACCGACGATTCCACTCCGATGCACTCACATCTGCAGGACTCCAAACCAGCCCGACACCTCAAACTATGATAGACCAAAGACACTGCATCTCTTGCACCACATCTTTTGTTGATTGAAAAGCAAAGATAATTAGTCTTTTCAGAGTTCAATGTTAGTAAATTTCCATCTAGCCAATCTGAAACCACATTAAAACCCACTTGGCTGACATGTGCAGCCTCGTTCCAAGTGGAGCCACTAAATAATAAAACAGTGTCATCCGCATATGAGACAATCCTTGACTTCGTTAACCTCATGCAGCACAAATCATTCATATAGATGAGAAACAATATAGGACCCAAAATGCTGCCCTGCGGTACCCCATATGAAACCTCGATTGGGTCACTGCAGACATCACCGTACTTAATAATCTGAGTACGCTCTTTCAGGTAGCTTTCAAACCAGTCCCTTGCTATACCTCTTATCCCAATGTGGTGCAGTTTTTTAATCAATATACGGTGTGAGACCGTGTCAAAGGCCTTAGCAAGATCCATAAAGACGCCAATACATTTTGTGCCCAGGTTCAAATTGTTACTTATGAAGTCTGTAACACAAGTCATCGCATCTTCAGTGCTATGTCCACTCCTAAATCCGAACTGATTCTCCGATAATATTCCGTTTTTGTCCATGAAGCTTACAAGTCGTGTTTTCATCAATTTTTCTAGTACCTTAGATAGACTTGGCAACACTGAAATTGGGCGATAGTTTGCTAAATCAAGTGGGTCACCCTTTTTCAAGATTGGACACAGAACAGATGTCTTGGCCGCACTTGGAAATTCACCCTTCTCCAAACTCAGGTTAAAGATATAGGTTAATGGCCCAGCCAGATAATTCTTACACACATGCAGTAATCTAGGTTCGATACCATCAATACCTGGTGAGCTGTCTTTTTTTATTGTAGAAATAACCCTCAAAACCTCATTCTCATCAGTCGGAGACAAAAATATTGATCCGGCCGGTGATGGTATATTTGCGTCGTGATTCAACGTCTCGATATTCGGAGAAATGTCATTAAACTTTTTTTGGGCTAGATTTTTACCAATTGAAGCAAAATATTCGTTAGATTTATTTAGTCTTTTTCTTATTGATTCTTTATCCCGACACCCCTCCATTAGTTTATATATACCAGGTTGCTTACGAGTTCCATTATTGGTGCATTCTCTTATAATTTTCCAACACTTTTTAGGATCGTTCTTGCTATCATCGATTCGTTTTTCGTAATACATTACTTTTGCCTTTTTTAGTAGCTTTGAGCAGGTATTTCGATACCTTTTATAGTGCGCATTGAGTACTGCATCTTCAGGGTTTCTAATGCATTGCAAATGAAGCTTATCCCGTTTTTTAATAGAGTTAATAATGCCCTCAGTTATCCATTCCTTTATTTTTAAATTCCTAGAGCGCATTGTCCTTATGTGTTCATTCTTTTTAATTAACTTTGTAATGATATTACACAATTCGTCATATGAATCATTCACACATGTGAGCCCGTATACAGCATTCCAGTCCTGGTCCCTCATATCCTCTTTAAGTCGATTATAATTAATTCTTCTGACGAGTCTTTTATCACTTTTCTCTCCATCTAAATCTTTGCTTCGTATTCCAACCAGAACAGGAAAGTGATCAGTGATAGCAGTGCGGCACACAATACCCCTTGCGTCATTTCTCGATTTTATCATGATATGATCAATACAAGAATTATTTCTCGTACCTTTATTGATGGCCGAGACAAATCCGTGATATGCCAATAGATTCAAGTAATCACCTACAATCCCATTCTCGCCATGTAAATCTATATTCATGTCACCGACCAATATTATATTCTTATCATTCTTAAGCACTTGCAAGTGCGCGCCAAGTGACTCAACAAAAGGAGAAGCATCTCGGAAAGAGGGTGGTCGGTATATCGCTAAAATTTTATATTCATTATTAACTGTCAGTGCCAGACAGTTAGCATCCACAATCTCAGAAGTCTCGCAGCAATTTACAGATAGACAGTCCCTAGCGTAGACTACAATACCATCGTTTTGGTTTAAGTGTTTGTAAGAGTTGAAACAATGATAACCGTCCATAGTTTTCGGGACATACGATTCGGTCAGCCAGCACTCCGTCAATACAACAATGTCAAAATCGATGTCAAATCTTTGCATCAAAACAGTCAATTGATCGAAATTCTGGTTAATGCTCCTTATGTTGATATTAAGTAATTTAAATCCATCTTTACCGACAATAGTACGACAATGCTCCGGATCGTTACATACCAGGGTACTTACTGGCTCATAGCCATCCAAATCATGCTGAAACTCATTTACACCTGTAACAACTTTAGCAAAAATAGGCAGTTGCCTCTCTAGCAAGTCTTTCATAGACCGTTCTAAGTGGACATTGTCTATTGAAAGCAGAGTGGCCCTCTCCAGGCTTGCCTTTCTCTTGACACACAATACATGTGGATATTTCCAATTTGGACTTGCAATCTTTGCTGCTGTGATTGGAGGTACAGAATGCGCACCTCTCAATATTTTTACAGACCCTTGAAGTGTGACCATACAATAAACACTTGTAACACTGAACTAGTGGGCTTTCATCTAGAACTGTAACGCACTGATACCCTATATAAACTCTCTCAGCATCAATAAGCCTTTTCCAAGTTTCAGGCGATACCTGGCAGACTATATTTGACAAGAGTGAATTTCTGTGTCGTTTCCTAAATTTAATTGTTAGTTTCTCTTGAATCTTTAAAGATTTGTTTTGTTGTCTCAATGACGCGTTAATATCGTCCTCAGTAACACCCTTCACAAGTCCCATGAAAACAACCAACGGGTTCTTTTTCGCAACAACGTCGGTGTGTAGTTCACTTATCTTAGACAGTTCGCCCTTTATTAAATCTATATCCTCTTTGGTATTTGACTTTATTATTATCCTGTTGTTCATTGTCTTTCTTAAGCCAGTGATACCAGCCCCCAAAGATCTAACATTCACGTTCTTCTTTATAATGCTCTCTATCTCTTCACCCGTTCTCTGAGGCTCCTTAGAACACACCATAATGGAGTGAGTTCTAATCCCATTGCCAAGAGTGGCAACCTTGGCGTAGCTAAGTTTATTCTCTGAATTATAGGTATACTTGTTATCCAGGGCATTTTTAATGTCCCGCATTATCTTACTCTGCTCCTCATGATTTTCAGCAATGAGCTTCTTGACACAATCAAGTTCTGTCCCTCCCGATTCCCGATCAGCGTCCCCCAGGCGCCTCAGTTCAGCCTCCGCCAACCTTCTAATTTCTTTAAGAGCATTGAGGTTTTCTACAGACTTAGAGCGCTTAATCACACTGTCACACAATGTGATTATTGTCTCCATATTGCATGTCGCTGTAGATCTATTTTGGTCACAGCCAATAGCTGCCGATCTGTTAGAAGAAACAGGGGAAGCCTCCCTTGAGGCGGGAGCCGATTTTGAGACACTAGCGAGAACGTTACTCAACCTCTTATTTTTCATGATTATATTAGACCAATAGGCAGCAATGAAAGATGGAGACAAATGCGAATACTAAAATTCCAAGAACAATCGTCAAATATGAATATGTGAGAATATGAATGTTAAATTGAATAAATAATTGATTTAAACTAATAATAGAAATGATAAAATAATATAAATAAATAAATAATAGAAATAATAAAAAAAAACAATTAAATCAATAGAATTTAAAAAATAGAGATATGTTTCAGAATCTTCATTTCTATGCATTCTCATTACTGTACAATTATGTGCTACTAAAAAAACTTGGGATAACAACGCCTATACTCTATTTCTCTAGAGAAATAGATACTTACCAAAAAAGTATACGAAATGGAATCTTTTTAGTTCAACTCAGAAGTCGATAGGTTCGAAAAGTGAAGATTTATGTGACGCAGTGTTGAAGGAAGAAGCTAGGGCAGTTATTTATGTAGTAACGTGGCATCATGAAGCGTGGAGAATGTCTAGAGGAGGGAGCCGACTATGACATTGAATCCACCAAGGTCAGTCAGCTGATATGTAGATCTTCCCCATGAAACTAGCTATATCTTATATTATTACTGATCAATATCTCATTCCACTTTCTACAAATTTAACAGATATTACACAAGCTTGCCCTAAATCGCATATCAAAAACTTGGTCCAAATTTGACTCATCTTGTCATCATCTTTCCACCGGCGTACACGGGTTGCCGTTTTGAATTATTTAACTAATGGTCGACCAGTGCTCAAAATTCGACCACAACTTATTGAAATGATATTGAACATTATTGAGGTTCCATTGTCAAAGACTGAGCGAGCGCAATTTCACAACTTTCTTTCCAAAACAATGACATGAATACGTCAAATTTGAAATGTTGATATGTCTGGTAGAAAGATTCTTTAGATCAATGTTTTCCTTATGTTTCCACAGATGACGGGAATGATTTAAAAATACATATTGATATGGACGAAAATTTTAGATGGTACTTTTTTCATGCTTTTTTATAATTTGTTAACATCTATAATATAAAAGAAAGTCTAGTTAGTGCGAACACTTATAACTTGAGATCGGCTGAACAGGTTTTTATCGTGTTTAGTTTATTAAATTCTGTTCCGCTCCGGATAACAGAATAACATGGAAAATAGTATGAAATAATATAATATTAAAGTAAGTATGGAACGAGCTTCCTAATAACAACTACAACGCCATCTGTGAAATCCCATAACAACACAAATTTTATTTACCTGACAACCATAGAGTTTCAAAAACATTGCGCATTGGTACGCAGATTATTGATAAAATTTCTTTCATGCTTTCAGAAATATTTTTTATCTGACTTATAAAAAAGTCTGTATTATCTGACTTTTATTCAGTCAGATATCTAATATAGAAATGGGTGAGTTTTGATGCTTTTGAAATAACTGATTCATAATATTATAACCACATAACTTTTGATTTTTTCACAATGAGTACTCATGTGTGTTAGCTATGCTATGTTACCCAGCAATATGTTATTGAATTTAAGGCGGGACGAAGTTCATCGAACTTCGTCCCGCTAGTATAAAAGCTAGTAGGTCAGCTAGTATAAAAATAAATAGGATAAATGCAAGAGATATAAGAGCACAAGGTAAGATAGTAGCTATAAGTTTTGCAGAAAGAGTCTTTCTGATATCTTAAGGTGGATTGGAGAGAGAAAGACGTCACTGGAAGGACCACGTTGGCAGAATGTGTTCCAGGAGAGACCTCCAAAGATCGTAACGGAAGAACTATCAGAGAGATGTAGACCACTGGGAGGATCACTAAAAAGATGGAGGGAAAGCTGGTCATCCACATCCCAAGAACCAGACTAGTACGAACGAACAGATCCTAGATTTAGTAAAGAGGATGAAATAGACTCTGTCGGGCAAGTGAGGGAATGAGAATATTAGGAAAGAATGGGGCATGGAGAAGCTATTGTAGCAAATGTGACAGCTAACAATTTAAAAAAATTTGGGCATTTGTAGGAAGAGGCGTATCCGTAAAAAAGGCGTGGATGGAAGAACTCATGGATTCAGTCCTCAAAGAATGCTAGGTCAGAAGGAAAAGAAATGATGTATAAGATGTATGTCTAGATAGCAAAGAGTGGACATCCGTTCTCTCTGCCTTTAGGAAACCTGCATGGTGGGTATAAAAATGTCTGCTTATGCAGATTAAAAATAATCCATCATTCCAAGTGATCCTGACTCAGTGCGAGAGAGTTGGTTGGCTTGAAAGAGCATCACCGTCGGATGGATTAAGAGCGTTCCACCTGAACTTCTTACTATCGGAACCAGTTCTCTCAGAAGACTGGTTATTGCGATTCTTGTTAAGGCCAATGTCAGGGTCAACATCGAGGGTCGCACGTGCCCAAGTTAATAAGTCTGTGTCGAGGTTGACAAATAATCATGGTAGAATATACCCAATACAAAATAGAGTCAAATTCATGTCGATCTTCAAATATTTCATGCAATTTACATATAACAAACCAAAATTCACAAAGACAACACAATTACCAGGTGTAGAAAATGATAGAAGTATGCATCTACAAAATAATTCAGAAATGTTTGTGTGCTTTCTATCGTATATGTGAACATCACGCTCAAAATACAAATGCTACATTCAGATATGAATCTGCGCAGAGCGGTGCAATTTGCTTGAGAAGGTTCTTAAATACAATTTGCTGCATTAACTTTAATATATTTAGAGCTATTTAAAAAACTCTATTTTTTTAGGATCTTCATACAAATTTCTCAAAAAGACAGTAAGCCATCTTTTGGAAACAAAATTACTCATGTAAACGTTGAATGGAATCTTGGTATTACGGTATGAAAATGTAATAAAATAATCGTAGATTGATTTGTTATACATATAAATGTTATTCAAATCTTATTATTCTCAATAAATAAAGATTTAATGAAAACATTTGCAAAATGATTCCTCCATTTTGAAGTTTGACAGATAGCGCAAATCACCCTCTGTGGGTGGAGAGCCTAATTAATTATCACACATTAGGGAATGTAGCTAAGATTCAAACCACAGAGCTATCTCTCTCTCTATGAAAACTTGCAAATTATGTCGGTAGGTTCGTATAATATTATGAGGTCGGTGAAACAAAAACATTAAAAGTGTCATTCTTCTTTTCCTGTGCTTATGTCAGTTATAGAGGTCTGTTAAGCAATGGGAAGCTAGACTAGAACCTGTTTAATTACCTACCGATCAAGCCTGACAATCGGAATCAAAAACGTAAAGCAAGACGGGTATAAGCTAGTTCCTATATAATTAAATAATATAGGAACGTCTTAAGGACTTGTCAAGCTTATCGCCAAGAACAACCGACTCGGTTAATATAATAAAATTTTAATAAAAAGTAAGTCAGTTGATCGTGAATGGCAAGGAGCTGTGTACTATTGTAACTGTTTTATAGAAACTATAATCTTTTTCTGCCATTTTGTGTTTAAATTTCGAATCAACGTTTCCCATTCTGTAGTAATTTTTCAAATCATTGTTTGCTATTATGATTAAATTTCGAATCACCGTTTGCCATTCTATATGGTGAAATTTCAAATCATCGTTAGCCATTCTGGGATCAAATTTAGTATTGGCCATTCTGTGATCAAATTTTAAATCATTTTTTGTCTTTCTTAAATCTAATTTCATATCCTCAAAACGTTTACCCTGAGATTCTTCAACATTTTGTTAAATCCAGTAAAATTCATCCTAGCTTTTAAAATTGTATTTTTTTTTATTAACACTCATTTCTCTAGGGAACCTAGATATAAGGAGGAAGTCTCATAGATCACGTGACTTCCGCTATTTTAAAGTGTGCTGTCACTGCGGTGTGTTTTTGTTTCTACTGAAAATCTTGTAGTGCTGTATTTGAATTGTTTTCTCAATTACCTAAATAAATACGAATGATATAGATTGTGCGGCCCCGAATCATTGTACCAAATGGATATGCGCTTGACAGTTCAGTATGAGTCTGTCCGGATTTACATATTATTTAAGTAGATACATATTATTACCTTACATTTCTCTGTAACGTCGGTGAAAATTTTTGATTCTAGTGACGCCCCTGTTTCTATTGTATGACCGTGGTGCATGTGCGCGAATACCTCGTTCAGAAAACATAATGAACTGTTTTTGCTAAACAATCACACGGAGTTCCTACATTGTTTATTTTCTTATTCCAAACCCGAGTTATTTCGATATTTTTATCCACGAATCTTAATGAATGTGGTTTTGTTTGTGGTGTAATAAATACATGTTCTATATTATCGTTTTACGTTTATTTATTTGTTTGTGTACTATATTGATTGCGAACTTTCTCCGATGGTCAGTAATTGAAAAGTGTGAATTTCTTTCGCGAGGAATTTCGTAAGTATTTTGATTTCGTACCTTTTTACATTGTTTTTTTTTTTACCCATCACGCCGTGTCCTGTAGTCAGGCATAGGTATTTGTTTTGCTTCATCCACCGACATACCATTTCTCATACAACCTCTCCTTTTTCTCCTACTTCTGACCTGGCCTTCTTTGAGGACGAAATCGATGTGTTCGATTCCATACACCTTTCCTTTCAGCCTTTTAAATTGTCTTTGACATTATGTTTGCATCCATTCTTTCCCCGAGCTCAAACCATCTCAACTTATTAACTTTCATATTTTTGTCACAACAGAAACCTCTATACCACAACTCTTCCTAATATTGTCTTTCCTTTCCATATCCCACAGAGTCTTTTTACATATTTTTCGTAGAGTTATCAGCTCTACTGCATTTTCTACACTAATGGTCGGCCATTGCTCGTAATTCGATCATAACTAATTTAGATTATAAGTTTGAATATTATTAAGATTCCTTTGTCAAAGACTGAGAGAGCGCTGTTTCACAAATTTCTTTAAAAAATAATGACATGGATACGTCAAATTTGAAATGTTGATTTGTTCAAAGTTTTTTCTATGGTTATTTAATACAATAAACATTAATTTATTCTCAATTTGACTACAGATAAACAAAATATTTGTGTGAAATAATGTCAATTGCATCCAAGTGTGTGTGAGTATGAGATAAATATTGTATTCCAATTTGTAATTTATACGAAAATCCGTTTTAAATTTGTTTGAATATCAACAAATGATTTCTGAAAGCTTGGAAGAAATTCTATCAAAAATCTGCGTATCAATGTTTTGAAACTCAATGGTAAATTGGTTTAGTCATTATTTATTTTGTATGACAAATATTCCGCACGTTTTAAACTAAAAAAAAAGAATTTCGGACTTAACTAATTAGTTAATTTTATTTTTCCAGAAAGTCCGAATTCGTCTTTGAAATAATTAGCATCATTCTTACATAATATTTAGTTTAGATGGAGATAGCTTTTTATCTACATATTGATACGTGAAGCAAAAACTATGTGAACATTTTATCGAAAATCGCGCGGACGGAGGAGTATGAAATTTCGCACACCTATAGTTTGTATTGACCGGTCAGAATAGGCACAATGAGCCTCGGGCGCTTCGAGCGCAATGGAGAGCTCTTGATGCCTCCCTATGCTCCTGAGTGGAGCTTAGGCCTCCCGCATTGTGGGCTGGTTGTGGGGGGATCCGCGGCGGGCTTGATTTGTGTGGGGCCGGCTTTTCAGTTTGATTGCTTTGATCGAGCTGGGGTTCGGTTTCGTGCGGGTCGTGTTTGCTGTGGATTGGTCTTCTCCGGGCTGGCTTGCGTTGTGTGGAGCGCCATAAAGGGAGTATGTATGTGTAGTTTGTATTGAGAAAGAGTGGCGAATGCTTATATTTTTTTTTAATTCATTCATTCATTCTCCCTTAAAGACCCCCCGCACACCGCAAGTCAGCCCGGAGGAGACCAATCCGCAGCAAACCCGACACGCATGAAACCGATTTCCCAGCTCGATCGAAGCAATCAAACGAAAAAGCCGGCCACACACAAATCAAGCCCGCCGCGGATCCCCCCGAACCAACCCACAATGCGGAAGGCCTAAGCCCCACTCAGGAGCATAGGGAGGCATCAAGAGCTCTCCATTGCGCTCGAAGGCGTCCGAGGCTCACTGTGCCTTTTCTGACCGATTGAGGTTTAAGGACGTGAGGTGGTCAACCACACGGTCCCGATCTGATTTTTCGATTTCCTGCCTCTTACAGGATGCTCAAAAAACCAGCAAAAAGAGCAGAGGTGCTATTCTTAGCCGGCAACCCCACGGCATACCGTAATGTTATGTATTTGATACTCACACACACTCTGATGTACCTATTTGACATTGACACAGACGCATATATTATTTTGTATATTTGTGGTTAGATTGGGAATAGATTAATTAAAGAAAAAACTTTGTTCTAATCAACATTTCAAATGTGAAGTATTCCTGTCAATGTTTTTTAAAGAAAGATGTGAAATAGCGCTCGCTCAGTCTTTGACAAGGGAATGTTCTAACTTAAAATTTATATAAGTTTTGGTCGAATATTGAGCACTGGTCGCCACTAGTAATGATAAAAAAACCATCTTGATCTTATAATGTCTTTAAATCTGTAGAATTTAAATCTACCTTTAATATTATAATTACATATTTGCTTCGTTACAAAACGAATTAAACAGCTATTATTTAACAACAACACGATCAAGATTAATTCCCCGTGAATATTTGACAAAAAATCAAACGTCAATCAAAATGATGAATGAAGGATCCAATTTAAATCCACATAAAATAATAAACACAACAAAAAACAATAATGATATAATATATCCGTGGTAATTCCTCTTTAGATACATAATTGTTTAGTAGAGGTATATTATTTGAAACGACATCTCCATTTTTTATTTATTTTAATTTTTGTTAATTATCTATGATAACAATATAATCCCATTGTCCTGTCAAGGTTATGAGAATTTACACGGGAAGGATGTATCTGATAATGAAACTAACAGGCGAAACTAACGATATTTTTTTTAAATAATTAAACCATCATTTTATTTGTTATGTATATGTGTCATTGTTACGGTCAAATGTCAAAATTTCCTTCATCCTGTTTACGTCTTGCCCACATCTATCCTCTTTGAGATCCTCAAAATGTTCTCGCTTAAAAATTTATCTTACCTAACCATAAACATTACCGTTGCACAAGATCGAGCGCAATGGAGAGCTCTTTTTGCCTCCCTATGCCCCTAAGTGGGGTCTAAAGGGAGTTTGGGGATTTGGAACCATAAACAAATTTTTGATAAAATTTTTAGTTAGAACAAAAGTGAAAAATCAAAGAAATTTTTGGACTAATCAGTTCTCATACATTTTCCCACATTGAATGATATTTTAGAGGTAGGTGTACAAATTTAAAATGAAACAAAAAAGAAATAAGTAAGTACCTACTTAAAAATATTTTTTATTGACATTTTATCTTATATATTTTTACCGAACTCGGTAGCTCAGTTGTATTGGCATGGACTTCAGATCACGAGTTCCCGGGTTCGATTTCCGGTCTTGATGGCCTGTCTCAGATTGGACGGGACCGGTTTACTGGAAAAAATTGCCTCGGGCAATAAGCTCCACCGGCTCTACTGACACCTTTGTACTTATAGAAAAGAGTTATTGAATATTGTTATCATATTTAATTATACTAATTAGGAAACAGCTAAACACTATTTCTGGATAGAATAACCAAAAAAGTTTACGAATTTGAAACTTTTTGCATAATTGCGAACAGCTAAACTCTATTTCTGGAGAGAATAACCAAAAAAGTTTACGAATTTGAAACTTTTTTGCATAATTGCGAACAGCTAAACTCTTTTTCTGGAGAACAAAACCAAAAAAATTTACGAATTTGAAACTTTTTTGCATAATTGCTCACCTAGTAAGATCACGTCCTTTTCTACTCTTCACATCTCTGTCTGCCGTATTCCATCCAGAAGACCTTCGAGCATTCATCGTAGGGATCTGTGACGATGGCATTCTCACAAGACTTCTGACCTTCATAAAGCAAACGTTGTTTTTAAAACAATTCACCTGCGCAAAAGAACACACAGTCATTGAATATGGTAAATGACACCATACGTCTCATCTAGCATCTCGTAAAGATCTGTCGTCCACAAGATAAGACTTTAACCTTCTTTCAAACGTGTCTTCCTCAATGAAGGAAGTGTTTCGTTGTCTATGGAGCGTTTATTTTAAATGACAGATAACGAATGTGGTTTTCATATTATTTTTATATATAACATGTCTTAATCGATTGCAATGATTTTTTTAAAATATTTTTTATGTGTTGAAACAAATTGGTTTGAAAAAGGCTCTGATTCACGAAAAAGCTCCGCTCGTAAAAGTTGTTTTTTTTTAAACGTATTTATTTGATATATTGATTGATTATCTGATATTAATGATTTCTAATATTTTGAATTTAAATGTGTGTTGTTATGGATTTTTTCACAGATGGCGTTATTGTCAGTAAATCCGTTCCATACTAACTTTAATATCATATTTTATATTATTTCTTATGCATTTTTTTCAACTTTTTAATAGTTACTTTCTGTTATCCGGAGCGGGGAAGAATCCAAAAAACCAAGCATCGGAAGAATCTGTTCAGCCGATCTCAAATTTTAAGTGTTCGCACTAACTCGACTACCTTTTGTATTAGGTATAGATTTGATTATAACTAAAAAAAAAACCAACTAGGTTCTTACTCCCATAAAAATTGTTCGAATGGATTTAAAAAAAAAAAAAAAACCACAGACAAGGTGTGCATACGTGTTCGCTACTTTTTTCTTTCAAAATGTTTTTTTAATTAGGGCGAGTGAGAAAATTCCTGTAGAGATAATGGCTCGTCCTCTTGCGGTGGACCCTGTAATGGCATCCAAACAAAAAAAATGAGAGAGTCTTAGTTTGCGTTGACACTAAAGGAACATAGAGCCGAATTTAGAAAGATGTGTACTGTAAAATGTGTACTGTGGATGTAAAATTTAGGGAGATGTGTACTGTCCATATCAAAGAACAAGAAAGTATACTCTACTTCCAGCTCTGGAAGTATTTCATTTGGTTTAAATGCAACCTTACAAATATTCAACAAGAACGTGGAACGAGATGACTCTTTCATTTTTATTTTAAATTTAATACTTTCAATCACCTCCTGCACAAATCATTGAAAAGAGTCCATAAACGCAGATCCCCTCCTTTTCTCAGTTCCTACCTCTGTCCTACTGTAAGACCTACATAACATTATGTATTTGGAACATTAAATTGTCTATTATTTATTTATTTATTTCAAAGAGACACCAGCAGAACACTGAACAACACAAACAAAATAAAGACATGAAATAAACACATAGAATATCCAGCGCTCCAATAACAGGTATCTCCCGCATATCTATTGTACATAGTTAGGTGGGTACAATCAACGTCTGAACATTTAAATAAAACTCATAAAAAAACCTTTCACTGCGTAGGCATTTAGTTAAGAAAATTAAAGAAAGCAAATATATGTTCATACCTAAACATGTATATTTATACACATTGGTTTATTCTCAAAAGATAAAAAAGAGAACAAAAAGATAATTAAAAAATAAACGAAGATTTAAATTAAAAAAGAGCGAAAAATGGTGTCGGTAAAAAACATAGATTATGGCCCATCTTATTTTAAATAATAAAGACAGACAATTAATCAACGGACATACTTTAAAATATAACAACATCAGCTACATAGTATTAAAATAAAATATATATTATTTTATTTTATTGTCGCAACGATTCTGGCGCAGCGATTCAGTAGGGTTATTCTCGTAGCGGTCTTAATACGCTCCTATCTTGATTGACAATATTAAAATGGCGGATTGGTAATCACAAAACAAGATATCTAGCAGATATCTTAAAAATTCGTTATGTTTGAAATATTAGTATGAAATTCTATGTAATCGGCATTGCCGTAACTATCTTACAAACGTCAAATTCAAGGGCGACCTGATTGCGATCATGTCTTAATCTTATCGTTAAGTGATTTTTAAATGCGATTGATTGTGGGAATAAGGCTCCTGATTTATTATAAAATTGTTACGTGTGTTTTTGAAAATGGAACGTTTATTGTTATTTATTTTTTGGTTGTCATATTGTTGTTGGAAAATGGTTCCGTCTGTTTCGTGTTTTTTGGTGAAAAACTGTTAATGAAGGCAGTAGAAAAATTACAGAACCGGCCGGTCTGAAGACATCCGTATCTAGCACACCAGGTAGGTCACACATAATCCTTCTTCTAAATACAGTTCACACCAACTCCTTTTCTGAGGGCTACCTGCGTTTACAGAGTCCCATGTTCATTCGATGAACCAGCCCAAATAGAACACTGTAGGCTTAAAATTTTAATCAAAAGATGCTGTAGCCTTCATTAACCTTTTAAAATCTTTTTAGTGTGGTTTGAGAACGGAACGACGTCCGTCTAGTCAGCTAGTATTTTGTAAAAAAAACACCTTCAATGCAACGCAATAACACGATGAATGCTTCACTGCCTCTGCTGCTGTCAATAGAAGACCTGGCGATCACTATCGATAATTGTTGCGAGTTTACCATAGACATCAGTGTGTTAAATGTACTATTAAACGGACATAGACAATCGTGGCCATAGATAAAGTAAGCGATAAACATCCTTCAACGTGAAAAAACCTTTTTAATTACGTCTGAAGAACAATGAGTGAGATCAAGTTTTTATAGATACTTAATTAAAACATAATTTAACGTACTTATTCAATGAAAATTTTTTTTTCTAGGAGTACCTACCTGCTGTAATCAATGCAATTTTCAAAAAGTCTGCCCCCGTAGACAAATTCACACTGGCGTTCGACTACAAACGAAGATTTCGCCAATGTATAGTGCGAAAAAATTATCTGTCCTCTGGAACACGTAAACAATTATTTAAACCAAGCAATGACATTTATATAAAAATATAAAAAGTGGACAGCTAATTTTCTTCCTACTCTACATTGTCCAAGAATTCGTTTGTAGTCGATCGCCAACTGTATTTTGTCTAGGCCCACTGGTAGCCAACTAGAGATTATCTATAAAAAATAGTTGATGTGATTAACAGTGGGGCTAGTACGAGTTTTATCGAAAGCTAATTGCACGCAAATAAGCGCTTATTAATCGCGTGCAATTATAGTTCTTAAATCAAACGATTTTAGTATGAAAATTTTTCGAAACTGTTTCGATGATCGTATCGATATTTTTATACTTAACTTATACTAGGGCTAATGGCATATGAACACACAACTCTGCAATAACATTCATAACATAAAGGCTTTTTTGAACGTTTGGTGTGGCTTAGCCTTCCAATATTTTCTGTACCTACTTCCTGCCTTTGGTCTTTTTATTAATTACTCCCGATTTCTTTCAATTTGTGTCAAATGATCCTGTGATCATAAGGTTTAGATACCTTTCCTAATATTCCAGTTTTTTGATCCCAGAATTCACTCTAGGATCTCCCGCATCAAACCTTAGCAATTCTGATGATCCTTGCCAAATGGTTCCGCAAAAAACCTTATTTTCTAGCATTAGTAACACCAATTATTACAGCATTTGAGGTCTTTCAGATTTATTCCGTTCGCAAAGTAAATAATTATTTTATACACACGGTGTCGAGAATGAGGAAGAAGATGTCGTCATCGGTGTTTGAACTCATGAAAGTAGCGATAGTCGGCGACCAAGCCACTTGCCTACCGACCACATTAATTGCCATAATATTGCATTTAATTTTCAAATCTTATAATGATTTTGTTAAAATAACAGTTACAGTACAAAATAATACCAATAACAGTATGTTGTGAACCGATCAACGTAAAATCGCCTCTTTGTATACGTCTATACTAATCGTATGGATATCTGTTATTAATATTGTAATCACACTTCTGTATGTAAACTGCGCATTCTACAGTCCTATGTTTGATGCAATTGTTGTAAAATACTATATAAGATAACTACTTTATCGTAGTACGGCAAACTTGTTGTGTTAAAATAAACCCGCGTTGCCAGTCTGCCGGTTTTCGCGAACTCAATTAATGCTATTTTTCGATCGGTTCGACAGAAATCATAAATTTTCAGCGTTATGATTCTCGGTGCAGTGCTCTTATTCTCGTAGTGGTCTTAATACGCTCTTATCTTGATTGGCAATCATAAAATGGAAATTGGTATTCACAAAACAAGATATCTAGTAGATATCTTAAAAATTCGTTATGTTTGAAATATCAGTATGAAACTGATCCAGTTCAAGATAGGATTTAAGATTAGATTCCGATAGTTTTGTGAATACGACTGCTTGCGATCGTGTCCTTATCTTATCGTTAAGTGATTTTTAAAAGCGATTGATTACGAGAATAGCCCTACATCCTCCAAAGAATCGTTGCAAAATTATAGATTTCTTGCTTCAAATTCAATATATTTTTTTCTGTTTTTCTAGAAACAGATCTGTTGGGGAAACAGATTTTCAGATATTTCTGTATCTTCTTGGTGGTCTTTCGCGGAAAAGTTGTAATGGTGGAATTTCATTTTCCGATTTGTGGCTGTTCGAGATCTATGTCAATTCTGTTGACATGGTTTCGCCAGAACTTTCTTCAATCTCTCCTCATTCGCAAAATGTGAATGCGTAGTATGTATCTTGGTATCCTAACCGTTATGACGCCGGCGTTCCGACGATTCGTGCGGATGTCGTGGGTTCGATCCCAGGTGCCGACCATCTTCCTCTTTCACGACACAAACTTTTAGTAGCTTACTAATAAAGAGTCACATAATGTATTGCCATAATGTATTGCATGTAATAAAGCAGAATGTAAATTAGACTATAAACATTTCAGCAACAGAAAATTTAAGTTTAAACCGATAAATAATGTAGAAGAATTGAAAAAAAACTACTTGAAAGAGATAAAATCTAAGTCTTCTAAAGACGGAATCACGGTTGATGTTATTAGGGATTCGCTTGAAGTAACTGGTGGGTGGTTGGTGAAGATTATAAACCAATCTTTGGCTAGTGGTGTATTCCCGAGTAGTTGGAAGACATCTCGGGTAACTCCGATTCCAAAAGTGTCGCAGCCTAAATCATTTGAGGATTTTAGACCCATAAACCGCCTACCCAAATATGAACAAGTCATTGAGAGAGTGGTTAAGGATCAACTTATGGAATATATAGAGAGGGAAGACATATTAGTGCCTCAGCAATCGGGTTTTCGGTCAAATTTTTCATGTGAAACTGCGATTAGTTTTATTATCAATGAATGTAAGGAGTCCATTGATGCTGGTGGAACGGTTCTCGCAGTGTTCTTGGACCTCAAGAGGGCCTTCGAGACTATTGACAGATGCAGGTTGATTAAAAAGATGGAGATTTTGGGCATTTCAGATATTGAGCGGAAATGGATGACTGATTACTTAACAGATAGAAAACAAACCACGATATTTGGTGATTATACTTCGGAAGAAATTATAGTTAAGAGAGGTGTTCCTCAGGGATCAGTTTTGGGACCGATTCTTTTTATCCTTTACATGAATGATATTGTCGATTGTGTTGCACATTGTAAGATAAAGCTATTTGCTGATGACACGCTTATATTCATAGAATGTAAGGATATAAATGAAGGATTTTGTAAAATGCAGGCTGATTTGAATTTGCTGGCGAGCTGGTTGAACTGTAACAAATTAAAACTAAACGTGAAAAAAACCAAATACATGATTTTAGGAAAGAATAGGAACATTGGAAATACTTTGCAAATAGATAATGAATTGATAGATGTTGTAGAAAATATGAAATATTTGGGTGTTGTTTTAGACAGTAAGTTAAATTTTAAATCAAATATGGACTTTGTTTTAAAAAAAGTGAATAAGAAAATTGGCTTTTTAAATAGTGTAAGGCGTAAAAAAAAGAAAGAGGAGGAGGTGGTCTTCTCTCTGTTGATGGTTGTCCCTCCTTCTTAAATTTCATCTTCTTCTTCCTTGGCTTCGTCCTTTTCTCTTCCGGGCTAGCTCTCGGCAGTATAGAGACAGGACTCTTGAGTCTCATATGGGAGAAAGGATTCATGAGAAGAATCAGAAGTCATCTGGTATTTTTAATTGATAGCTTGTTTATTCACTTTTTCTTTCTTTTAAAACAATTCACATTTTATAATTTACAAATTACCATGGTGTTAACACAAAACACTTTCTTATTTTAATTTTAATTTATATTATAAATAAATCTGTACATTCTTTTGTATTTTAAATTATCTTTTAAACTTTAAATTTACTATTATAAAAAAATATTAAATTGGCGGGTCCACGCGCTGGAAGCGCGGGGACCGCTAGTTTTATCGACTATCACGTAGATCGGCAAATTTGCAAGTGAAGTGAGTTGAACTGACTGTGGGTAGCATACCTTGGCCATCCCCTCCCTAGCGACTGCATACCTCTATGTTATTGGTCGAGGAAGCCGACGCCATCTTTAATTAACTATAGCTACTTAGATGTATCTTTCTTTTCTAGATGGTACTCTTAAATAACATGCAGCCACGGCGTGGGCTCTGCATAGGGTTCCCAACCCTCCCGGATTGCCCGGGAGACTCCGGTAATAATGGTTAACCTCCCGACCTCCCGGGCAGCAACAATTACTCCGGTTTTTTCTAAAAATCTCGCTCGCTCTTCGCGATTCACTCGGTCGATGTTGTAGTGAAAAATGGTCACGTTTGTTCTTTCCATTCCTGTGTCTAATAATGCTTCATGCGAGCGCGTATTCAGCATGATGGAGCAAGGAAAGAAATGGAATGAGTATCACTTTAGTAAAAGCAGAGTTACAAGTACTAACAAACTTTGATTTTTCATCTAAAAACTTTTATGATTTTGTTGTGAAAAAACGACAAATATTAGATGCTGCTCGAAAACAACATATAAATATAAATTTAAAAATTAAATAATGATTTTCTTTCAATCTCTTAAACAACCCCCCCCCCCCCTCTTATTCTCCCGGGTTGGTCATTTCCAGAGTTGGCAACCCTAGCTCTGCATGATCCCATACAAGGGTCAAGGAAGTACTTGCGTGATAGGTGCATGCAATGTGAATGATAAACTGGTACTTTCATAATGAGGTCACGCGTGATATCTGGACTTTGTACCTATGCCCGGCAATGTACCTACCTACTATTACTTTGATGAAGATTATAATATGAATTTTAATATTTTATTTCAAATGAAAACTTTTCCCAAATTTTAACTCCTTACAATAAATAGAATTAAGAAAAAGCTAAGTGTTAGTTCACGAAAATTGATTTTTGGTGCAATTGTGTTGCCGCATTTTAATTACTGTTCATCAGTGTTGTTTTTTTCAAATAAAACAGAGTTAAATAAACTTCAAGTGGCTCAAAATAAGGGAATGAGAGCGGTGCTTGGATGCAGTAGATATGCTAGAGTAAAAGATATGATGGATAAATTGAAGTATTTGAGTGTTAATAAAATGCTGTATTTAAATGTGTTGTGTTTAGTGTTTAAGATTAAAAATAAAATGGTGCCACGATACCTATTGAAAATGTTAAATATAATTTTGAAATACATGAATATCCCACGAGGGGTCGAGACATGTTTCGTATTGCAGTGCCGAAGCGTGCGAGTACGGAGAGCAGCCTGTTTTATAAGGGATTCAGACTGTTTAACGAATTGCCGCCCCATGTGAGATGTGCGCCGAGAATGCCGATTTTTCGTGGGAGGTGCATAAAATATCTCTTGGAAAATAATGTGGATAGTAGGTAGTTGTTGTGACACCCTGTATGAGCTAGTGGATGACTGAAAGAATGAACGCAAGATCGTTGAAGAATGATTGTTTACTGTAAGAATATAATATATTAATGTAATTATAAGTTATTTTATGAGCATATTATAACTTTATTAAAAAATAAAATAAAAATAAATAATAAAATAAATCTTCTTGTGTAGTTATTTAAATATTTTTAAACGCTTTACTTTGTTGAAGTTTTATTTTTTTCCTACCCGTCGGGACTCCCAACATACTTACTGGTTTGCTGCTACTTAGGGTGCAGATTGCTTGATGAAACAACAATAATTTACTATATAATATGAGCTTAATAGCTGCACAGCCCAAAAAAAAACAAAGCAAAGTGTCATTTAGCAATATCATTTCAAGCTTGCATAAATGCGGATGAATTGATTTATCATGTGGGATAACACAAAAAATTGATCATGCGTGCCCCATGTACGCTTTCTAAAGGTGCATTTATATCAAACGAACAAAGACCCAGAATTTTTTCAATTGTCTTTGGGTTAACTTTGTGACAGTTATCCATTTTTAGATAAATAAATGTATGACTACGTTGTTTCTGTCACTAATAATTTTATTTGAGTATAGGTACATGTTTCGGCTATTACCTGGCCATTATCAATAGGTACTATTGATAGATTGAATGAGTATTGATAATGGCTGGGTAATAACCGAAACATGTATAATCAAACTAATATCCAGTAAAAATAATAAGCAGTAAATTATATCCAGTAAAAATAATAAGCATATCAAGATAGGACACCAAAATGTTCAAGGTCTCAGGAATAAAATCGACGAACTCTATTTATCTCTTCAAGCAGAAAAATTAGACATTATATGAGACTTGGATGAAACAACATGAAATTCAATGTGTGACAGTGCCGAACTATAAAATAGGGAGTTCTTTCTGTAGAACGAGTGCAATTAGAGGCGGCTGCATGATATTGACCAGAGAAGTGTTGAAAATCAAAAATAGGGAAGACATAGTAAGACTATCTTGTGAAAGACATTGTGAAGTGAGTTGCGTAGAAATTAGTAACGTTGTCATCATTTGTGTGTACAGACCCCCATCAGGGAGCCTCGAGACTTTCTTGGGGATATTGGAAAACATTCTATTCAAAGTTAAAAAACAAATCATTTTATGTGGAGATTTCAACATCGATCTAAATTCGCATTCAAGTCAGCGAGGTTCCCTGTTGGATCTTATGTCTAGTTATTCTTTGACACGTAGCATCTATGATGCTACAAGAACTACAAACACCACTGCTACCTGTATTGATAACATTTTTACGAACCTTACACTGGGGGATACATATCAAACAAATTTTGTGAAATCTGATCATGTGGGTCAGGTAGTTGAGGTTCTCGCTGGGGAAGATATTGAAAGTATTAAATCATTCAAAATATCTAAAAAAAGAATGCCTAACCACGAAAATACAAAATTGTTTCTTAATAGTGTTAAATCTGATCTGCATCATTTAGATGAACAGAATAAAACAATGAATGCAGTCCAATCCTTCAGCGAGCTCTTCAGCTGCTTGATTCTTCGTTTTAATCAATACATGCCTGTCGTAAATTCCAAATTCTGTACAAATTCCTTCAATGACTGGGCAACAAACGGCATAAGAGTATCCCGAAACAAATTGTTTCACCTATATAGCTTAAAAAATAATAGTAATAATATAGAACTTAAGAAATATGTGACAAGGTACAGTAAAACTTTCAAGAAAGTGTGTGTTGAAGCGAAAAAAAAATTCTTCGCAACTAAAATTGCTCGATCTGACAACCCTCTCCGTACAACATGGGACATAATTAAATCTCAATCAGGGAGATCTGAGAGCCGAACTGGAGAATTAGGTATTACATCAGATGATACGAGTGTGACTCAGTTTGAAATCGTTAACCAGTTTAACAACTTTTTTGTGCAAGTTGCTGGAATGCTTACTAGCACAAATAATGTATTAAATAACAATCCTATGAAATACTTGCCGACTTCAAATAGAAATGCTAATAAAATGTTTACCTTCAGGAAGGTTACTAAATATGAAGTCATAGAAGTCACGAAGAATCTCAAAACTAAAACATCCCAAGATCTTTGGTATGTATCCACCAAATTATTAAAAACTGTCATTATAGACATTGCTGAACATTTGACGGTCGTATTCAACAAGTGTCTCGAGAGCGGGGACTTTCCCGACCTTCTAAAAATGGCGAGAGTTATTCCCATTTTTAAGAAAGGTGAAAGGTTAGATTTAAATAATTATAGACCTATATCAGTCCTACCTGTAATTAGTAAGATCTTTGAAAAAATTGTCACTAAACAGCTCACGACCTTTTTGGTATCCAACAACATCCTACACCCCCAACAGTTTGGATTCCAGAAAGGGAAAGGCACAAGAGACGGAATAGCATGCCTTGTTGAAGCCATATTGATGTCTCTCGAGGCGGGGTGCGATACATATGGGGTATTCTGCGATTTGTCAAAAGCGTTTGACTGCGTAAATCACGATATTCTGATTGATAAGCTCGAGCATTACGGTGTACACGGCACTGAGAAAAAATTCTTCAAATCATATCTATTAAACAGACAACAATGTACAGAGCTAAATAACATAAGATCCAGTATGAAGATTATTAAGAATGGTGTTCCTCAGGGTTCAATACTGGGTCCAGTTCTATTTTTGATATATGTAAATGACTTGCCAAATTTATCACAAAATAATAGCAAAGTTGTAATGTTTGCCGATGATACATCTCTCCTGCTGAGGGATGACGGATCGCGGTCTACTGCGGATGTGTTGGAGAACGTAATGCGTTGGTTTGGTGACAATAACCTTATCCTTAACACGACGAAGACGAGTGCGATTCGCTTTTCTCTTGGACAGGAGCCGGACGGGAGCCATACGGGGAACTTTCTTGCTGAAAAAGCAATTAAAAGCAACGCTTCATGCAGGTTTCTGGGTGTTACCCTGGATGGAAAATTGCAATGGGGCTTGCATATTGAACAGTTGTGTGATAAACTCAGCAAAGCAATCTATGCCATTAAAAAAACTAAACAAATATGTGGACAGGAAACAGCAAAAAATGTATATTTTGCGTACTTCCATAGCGTCATGACATATGGCGTGTTATTCTGGGGGCAAGCGGCAGATTTCTCTCGAGTCTTCATCTTACAAAAAAGGGCAGTCAGAGCGATCCTGGGTATGCGCCCGAGGGATTCATGCCGAGATAAATTTAAATCCCTAGGCATACTTACTCTCGCTGGTGCATACATAAGGGAGTGCATATTGTACGCACGAAGGAATCTGCCGAGAACACCCGAAAATGGCGATGCACACAGATACGAGACAAGACGCAAACACGACATCAGACCCGTCAAACATAGACTGACAAAAACATCTAAAAGCTATATCTGTCAGAGCGTCCGACTGTTCAATGTGCTCCCGGCCGACATCCGAAATCTGGCTGATTCCGAGTTTGAGAGAGGAGTGAAGTCGTACCTTGTCGAAAAATCATTTTACTCCACTGACGATATGCTAAATGAGGCTAACAGCAGCGTTTAGCATAGACTATCAACTTGTTACTAGGTATCTACTTATTATTATATTTCAAACATTTTTAAATTGATAATAAAAATACAACATGTCAAGGACAATGTGCCGGTTGACTCTTTACATCAACCGGCACTGCAAATCATAGGTATTTCACATTTTATTTTTGTCTTCTATTATATTATTATTGTCTATACTGAATTCCTTGACTATTGAAAATTAATATTTGTTATATGTAATAATGACGCCACAAGTGCCTGCAAGGGCCTATGGATGGAGAAATAAATAAATAAATAAATAAACAAAATTATTAGTGACAGAAACAACGTAGTAATACATTTATTTATCTAAAAAAGATCCAGAACTTGAAAATTTGGTATATTTTCCTAATCGTTGATATGGTCACCAAGGAAATAATAACCAGAAAGAACTATCATCGCCTACTAATAAGTTGTTGTTTCCATGGTGTCCAGTATCAACCGCTAGGAAAATATACTCTATTTTCAAGCTCTGCATGGATCTTTGTTCGTTTGCTATAAATGCACCTTTAGAGGGATTGCAGGGCTTTCAGCCTTTGGAGATCAACTTGTGGTAGACCATTGGGAATAGGAGTAATCAATATGTCATAAATCTAATTTTAAATCAGATTTTGTCATACATAAATATAGCTGGAGTTTTCGAAAACTCACGAACCGGCGCGGCGTAAATATCAATTATGATAATCGCAAGTTCACGAGTGTCGAGCGAGCTTTAATTTGACACGATTACAAAATTATAAAATTGCGCATTATCTGGGACACGACGATACTTATAATCTGTCCGGTGTAATGGTGATATTATTATACGTATTATTAATGTTACTGTACACTCTAAAAAAAATTTAATATTAGCGGACTTTCTATTGCGAAATATCCAACCGAATAATAGCGCAATGATAGGTATTATTATAAAGGTGTCAGATTGTGCAGGTACCTAGATACCTCGCCGGCTCAAAAATACATCCCAGTACCATTAAAAATCATTTCAACTTATACCATTCAATGTGTTTTTCGATTGGCACTATCTTTCTACTCAAATCATTCGGCAACGATTGCGAAGGGGATGATTTTTTTTTAATAATCTGCCCTATCTCAAAGTGAACACAAATATACTCATTAACTCTTTCACAGTAAGCTACTTAAAAGCTTGTTTCGTGCGAGAGGGAGATTTTCGGCACCTGGGACCGAGCCGACGAAAGCAGGCGTCGTAATCACAAGGCTACCAAACCTTTTTTCTCTATTATTTTTCTCATTTGACAACGCCATCGATTCTTTAAAACAAGCAATCAAAAGGGACTTGTTGTGTCTAAATCCTACATTTTTTTATTTTTAGACTGAGGTCTAGTATCTCCGAGTAGGTACTTGTTTATGTGTCAGTTAAAAACTTGAAATCCATCCAACCGAACCAAACCGATTTCATTACTAAGGTTATAAAGCGTGGATGGTTTAAAACCACTAAATATCCATTGAAGCAATGCTTCAATGCGGTTCCGTCGTAGTGTGTAGATCCAGAGGGGGGGTTTTTAGTCGGTAGGTCTGCCCATGGGCAGGAGTCCGATTATGAGGATTTTCCCCTCCTCATTAGAAAAAAAAGAAAGATATCCATAGGTATGTATAAACACAATGAATGTTACCTATGTCAAACTTTGACATCATCTAACAGTCGAAGTACCCTTAACCGGTCTGTTTTGAAAAATATTAATGCGAAGATGGTTTTAAACCACTAAAACTTATTTTGACCGCCTTTCAACTTAAAAACACTGCTGTCATTTGTGATCGTTATAGCACAGCCGGGTATCCACATTGTAGGTACATTATTAGTATAAATTCAAATTAAGCTGTTGCAACCAACTTGATCGCAAAAATTGTCTCTCAGAAATTGGAAGGTGCTATGCAAGAGTTGAACATTTCCATTCAATCAATAGCCTGAAATTCCTACATAATACTTTTCCCGTGTCACGAATGTCAGTACGTCACGCAAGTAACGTTTTGAAACGATTTTAAATATTTAAATTCAAAAGAGTTATAATACCTACATATTTTTTATTAATTTTTTTTTTTTATATATGACATTCAACAAGTACCTAAGTAATAATACAAATATGTACTTTTTGAGTTGTGGTTTTCTCATTTGATTCGCAGTTTACCTACCTGTTATATTGTACCGCGGATAGATGCTTCAATTATTATAAGCTCTTTTATATATTTTCCAACTTGAAATTTGATAAAATAATAAAACATAAATTAAGAATCGGGACCTTGATACAGGAAAACAATCAGAATCTTTCTACCTTCTGCATAAATAAAGTCTTCTATCATGGGCCATTCTTCTCCTCGGACCTCGGACCTCTAAAAAGCGGACCCCCCATTCTACGACCGCTATAAAAAGAAAAATAACTAACTATTTCTGTGGGCATCTTGTTTACTGCGCGATATCCAAGCTACGCTAATTGACACTAAACGTCAATATTACACTATCTCTTTCCCGCTTACATCATTGTACTGCCGTCAGTGAAAGAGACAAAAATATAGAATGCTTTGTACTTGTTTCAAAGTTGGTATACCTACTACGATCGTAGCTGACCGCTTTCCTTTTCTACGTATAACAAGACATCACTAAGTTTTTGTCTGGCTATCTTCCTGTTTCTATTCTCCTTAAGGTTTTGTGTTTCTCACCACAAAAATAAACCAAAACTTCGGTTTTCTATTATAATCAGCTCGAGTAAACCAAGATACAACGGTACCTACTCAGTATATTATGCTTCCTTCTTGCTGACGATCAATATCCGTTTAAGCGTCTAACGTTTTATTTTCTTTTGTTTCAGAAATACATAGTTCGAAATGAATGATGAGTATTACAAACGCTTGGACAGCGACAGCGGAAATGGGAGTCCCCTGGCCAGCGCCACAGTCAGCACCAACGTGAGCTCCAACAGCATCGCTGATTCGACGATGGGAGATCCAAATATCAGCGGAGCTAACATCAGCGCTGGCAATACTTCTTTGGAAGATAAGCTTGGAAAAGCAGGAACCAGCTTCAATCCAGGGGCAAAGAAGAAGGGGAAGAAAAAGAAACAACAGTTGGATTTCGAAATTACGTCCAGTGGAGAAATCCCGCAGTGAGTATTCATTTGTTTTTTTATTTTTTTGAATTATTGACATTTCTCAAAATAAAATTGATATTTTCAAGTTCAAAATAAATATTGTGATTGTGTTTAAATAAAAAATCATGTCATCATCAATATATGTAGGTAATAATAATTTTCATTTAAATTAATAATGCACCCGTGTATGCGTATCCGTAGTTTTGTCTGATGTTAAATTGGATTTTTAATCAGTATATTCCTTGAAGAAATTTATCCGTTCGTAGCGCGAAATCATTTTAGCAGTCAAGAACCACAAACACATTAGGGTTACTGATTTTTTTACTTAGTTTCTCTGTTTGGAAGTGTTTGGGGTAGCTATATAACATGCTGTCTGATTTTGGGTAGAATGGATTGATGGTAAACAGTTGCTTTAATATAACTTCTTTGCTCGGAATAGCTTAATTAGAACCGAAAAAATAACAACTAATGACTCTAACAATTCATTACTAATGCTCGATTTTTAAATGGAACAAACCACTACGGGCTTACGACCGTCTTCTACTGTTATTTCGAAGGCTGGCTTAGTGTGATAATGTCTCCGAAACTCTAATCATGAGAATTCTCAACATGTTCAACATGTCGAAAAATCTCATGTATGCAACAAGTAGATATTTAATGATTATTGAAAAATAGAGATAAAAGTTGGAAATTATTGAAACAAGAGAGCAACCAAATTTAAAGACTGCGACTGCTGTCGTGTATTTGGCGCCAGGAGTAATTAAAACCGGTTGACAATACTTTCTTTTTATTTTAAACACTACCCGATCTGGCAAGTATTATTCTATCATATAAATTAGGTAGGTATATCATTCCGTGAGGGGAGGGTGAATCATACTTATAGGAACACGTAGCGCATGTCTCGACACTCTATGATCATTGACCATAAACTTCAGAGACATTAATTTAGTGTTGCGCTTCGTGTGGTATTTCTTCGTAATGAAAATACATAATATCAAAATGCAAAAGAATAAATTTTATTAATGGATATATAAATATTTAGTTTCTGAGATCATAAATTAACGTTAAAAAATGTATGGTTTCAGCTTTATACATAGAATATTATAAATTATTTTATAATTTTTTGGATTATTCACTAAAAAGTTTAAGTTCAGATTATTAGTCAAAAATTTGAGACTTAAAGTTGATTTGCACCAAAATAGTCGTTTTGTCATTTTTACTTGTCGACTCCGCGAGTTCTTAACATACGGAACTTAAATTTACCTTCTACTGCATGTACTTTGAACTTTAATTAAATAGTTTAACTAGTTTAGCTTTATATTATTATTATGAGTAATTTTATTTTTCCGAACGTCTCTCGAATTATTTTTTCGATTTCACGTACATTATGGAATAATGTGAAGAATATAATCTTAATAATATAAATAATATATATAATATGTATAATATAAGTGGAATAATATTGTTATTTTTAAGTTATAAAATATGTAATTTTTGTAACTTCATAATCTGAATAAATAAATAAATAAATAAATAAATACTAATAATTGGACTTTCTTTTTTCCCTTTAAGAAAATAATAGTTATGTTTAATTCGAACTAAACTTTATCGTGAATAAGTGGGTACCCCTGAAGGTGCAGGATCCAATCCTGTTGATAAATATTTACCTACTTGTTTTTTTTTTAATATTATTATAACCCATGAACGTGATGAAGATTCTTATGTCATAATCCTTGAAATAATCTACATAATAATTCAGAAATGTTTGTTTTTTTATTTGCCTTTGACAATACTTTTACCTAATATGTGAACATCACGCTCAAAATACAAATGCTACGTCAGATATTAATATGCCCAGAGCCGTACAAAATGCTGGAGAAGGTTCTTAAATACAATTTGCTGCATTAACTTTAATGTATTTAGAGCTATTTAAAAAAAACTCTTTTTTTTAGGATCTTCATACAAATTTCTCAAAAAGACATTAAGTCATCTTTTGGAAACAAAATTACTCATGTAGGTAAACGTTGAATGGAATCTTGGTATTACGGTATGAAAATGTAATAAAATAATTGTAGATTGATTTGTTATACATATAAATGTTATTCAAATCTTATTATTCTCAATAAATAAAGATTTAATGAAAAAATTTGCAGTTTGATTTTGAAGTTTGATAGGTACAAATCACCCTCTATGGGTGAAATGCTTAATTAATTATCAAAGTAAGAAATGTAGCTAAGATTCAAATCACAGACCTCTCTATGAAAACTTGCAAATTATGTCGGTAGGTTCGTATTATATTATGAGGTCGGTAAAACAAAAATTGTAAAAGTGTCATTCTTCTTTTTCTGTGCTTATATGTCAGTTATAGAGGTCTGTTAAGCAATGGGAAGCTAGACTAGAACCTGTTTAGTTACCTACCGATCAAGCCTGACAATCGGAATCAAAAACGTAAAGCAAGACGGGTATAAGCTAGTTATTAATAATTAACCACCTTATGTTCGGCATTGGTAACTAAAACTGATAACTATTATTAAACACAATGTTCTTCAGCTGACACACCTCTTTTTAGTTATGTTTATCGATGACCAAGATCCATTTGATTAACACGAGCTTTGCATGAAATCATTTTTAAAGACTTTATATTCGCGGTGTTGAAATATAGATGAGATTATACTGACATACGGTTTTGGGCTGAATTCGATTTCTTTTTAACCATCCAATAATTATTCCATGTACCTCTAGCAAGTACCTATATAATGAATGAGCTTGAATGCGCTGCTTTCTAAAAATACAGCAAGACTATACAATTATGATTATCGTATGGCATCGAAAATCAACTGCCAGTCAGCAGCGTCATCAAAGGATAAAAAAGTTAAAAACAATAAATTAGAGTCAAGATATAAAAAGGATTAAAAAGTTTCACATTACAGCTCCAGGAGATCACAAAACAATATCCAATTCGTTGAGCCATTGCAGAGTCTGTGGGGTAGCATTGTGAATGTCCATAAATGAGCCATTAAATATTTGAGGGCATTCCTCCACAATATGTGCGATAGTCTGCGTTGGCTCTTCACAGTCGCATGCGGGAGACTCGCGGATTTTCCATCTGTACAGCATTTGGGCGCAGCGTCCATGACCGGTTCGAATACGTTTGAGCTGAACCCATTGACTTCTCGGCAGGTTGAAACCGGGCATCTGAGAACCCACCTCTTGTACCAAACCCCGAGAATCTCCACCAAAACTACTCCACTCCTCCTCTCACCGAAACCAGCCTCCGCCAGGTGGAAGGCCGTAGCGTGAACCGGTTTTTTGGAGTGGAGTCGAGGATTAAAGGGTGTAGGCACGCCCTGATGCAGAGGAAGTGAAAAATAATTAACTTTGTATTTCTCTCATTCTCTATTAGTTGCCTCGAGGCGTCGAATGGGTGGTGGCATTATATTACTATACAATCAATAAGTACGAAAAATCGTCTCATTTCAAAGCATGAGTTAACAAGCATCCGTCTTATTTTAGGGAAGCTAAAGATTTTAAGAAAATTTAAACCCATAATTTCAGAAATTTCATTAAAATTTATATTCATTCGGGAAATTGAATTTTTTTTATTTAACACTACCTACTACAATAGTAATTGCAAGGTTCACCGATTAATAAAATCGATTGTTAAGTTTGCGGTTTATCTGCGATGCTTTGACATTAGTAAACTAGTGCATAACTGAATTGAAGGTTTATAACAAAAAATGTGTTTGCTTCACACGTTGCCGAAGCCCTTTCAGCTAACGTGATCAGCAGGAAAGTGAAAAGTGGACTGTGATTGGATTGCAATGCACTTACCCCAAATCCAATGTTCTCCGTATATGTATGATGGAATCCCTTGTTTTCTGGCAGCACTGCACTTTGTTAAGTTAATATTAAATAAATGTGGATGCACAAAATATAAATGTAATTGATGATGATTGAACGTCCCGATGTGTACGACTTCCGAATTTAGAGCGGTTTATTCCGTGTGCGGGCGGTCCCGAGATGCGGTGAGTACCGACTTCAAAAGTGCACTGCTTAGGAAGGGCCCAAAAAGGAATAGGTAACAATACATGCCCTGCAGTGCGAATCACTGATTGTGACATTTGACCCATGTACCTATACATAAATATGTAGGTACCTATATAATACAACATGTTCAATTAATAATATTGAACAAAATGTATGTTGTAAATTTTACGACAAATAATGAACCGGTGATAAATCTAGTATTTGTAATTATTAGCAAAATATTTGTATTAAATTAACAAGATGTTTGAGAGACGAATATATCTAATATTTGCTTTGTGCAAACTTGAGGATGTTGTATAATGTGATAGTCACTCATTCTCAATCGTTGCATGAATGATAAAAAAAAACGAAATTTATTCACAAGAGTGTCTAGGCTAGGAATAAAACACACAATTCGTTAAAAAAGTCGTATGTTTCTTTTCTACTGCTGGTTGATGGCCTCCCTGGCATTGTTTATCCAAAATTTCTGAAAATGAAGGGTACACGATTAAAACAAGGAATGTCACATCTCTAATATAAATTAAAGTCGGGTTAGTGCGAACACTTATAACTCGGGATCGGCTGAACAGATTCTTTCAATGTTTGATATATTGAATTCTTCTCCGCTCCGGATAACAGAATAACTAATAAAAAGTTGAAAAAATGGGTATGAAATGATATAAAATACAATATTAAAGTTAGTATGGAAATGATCACCTGCGACGCGCCAACGCCATCGCGGGTAGTTCCCTCTTATTCTCGCATACGTGATTGCCGCTCTTACAGTAGCCCATCCCACTTACTCCACCGCAAAGTCAACAAAATTATCGGGCACATTCGTATCCTACTTCATAGGTGAGGAAGAATGTGTGCGCGCATATTATATTCTCATGTTGTTCCCGCCTGAGCTTTGAATACGAATGGAATATGGATGTTTTAGAAATATTAACATTATTATTTTATTAGTATACTTAATCGGATTAATTGTGTATTTTTGTTTCTGGGGGCGCAGAGAACATATGCCTCTGGTTAGGACTACAGGACAACATCTGTCAAACTATTAAAAAACTGCATTGAAACAAGCAATGTTCCCATGATTCCGGTATTAAAGAAGGAATATCATACAGGCCTATAATAAGATGAGGGTATTAGGAAGGAATATATGGTGTGCAAGTTTGTGTTGTGACAAAGATGAAAGTTAATAAGTTGAGATGGTTTGGGCGCATGTAAAGAATGGACGCAAACAGAGTGACAGAGAATTCATAAGGCTGAAAGGAATGGTGTAACAAGGCATAGCCGACGGAGAGTGACGTGGATCTAACATTTCGTCCTCAAGAAAGGCCAGGTCTGAAGTTAAGAAATATGAGAGGTTCTATGAGAAATCGTATGTCGGTGGAAGAAGCGAGAGAAGTGTGCTTGGATAGAAAGGAGTGGAGGTCCGTTCTTTCTGCCTACCCCATATGGGACACGGCGTGAGGGTAAAAAAAATCAAAAGAATTAACAACTGTGTATTTCAAAGTGACCGGGGTTGACCACCTCACGTCCTTAAATCTCAACTGGTCACAAAAGGCACAATGAGTCTCGAACGCCTTCGAGCGCAATGGAGAGCTCTTGATGCCTCCCTATGCTCCCGAGTGGGGCTTAGGCCTTCCGTCTTGCGGGTTGGTTTGGGGGTGATTCGCGGCGGGCTTGATTTGTCCGGGGCCGGCTTTTTGGTTTGATTGCTTCGACCGAGCTAGAGGGTCGGTTTCGTGCGGGTCGGGTTTGCTGCGGATTGGTCTCCTCCGGGCTAGCTTGCGGTGTGTGGGGGTGTCTTAAAGGGAGAATGTATGTATGTATGTATTTCAAAGTAAAGGGAGCTCAAGTATACGAGCTTTCCCGACAGGCGTTGTCCCATGATCGTAACTATGAATATTAAATTCGAATTAGTATAACGATAAATTGATTGATAACCAATGTTATTCCGACCGATACATCTGTTTTAAACAATATTTTAATGCATCCGCATTCTGTCAATCGCATCAACTATAAAAAAAAAACTGTCATTTTCTGTCAAACGCCAATTTAATTTAAAATAAGAATTCAATCATATTGTGAAAAGCAGGCATCAAGGGAAATAAGTACCCATTTTTAAATATACCTAGAGTTTAATGTTATTTATCCCTAATAGGTTGTAATATGCTAATTAATTTAACAGCACAGCATTATCACTGTCTTATGGGCGAGTAGGTTCTGTTGCAATAATATTATAAGCTTCGCATAATATATTAAATATATAATAATTTATTATGTCGATTTATTGTTTGTTTTGAAGGCGAGTGGATTTATGTGTTGCGGTAGGCACCCACAGACAGCGAATTATAATGATGAGTTGTTGTCATTGTCTATGGCCACTCTGTCAAACGAATTGACACCGCTATATTAGCATAGTCTATAGGTATCTTTGAAAAGAACCAGTATCGCTTTTGTTATAATTCACACAAGCGTCTTTTCGCTTTAGAAACGGGGTCTCTACTGATTTAATAAAATTTAAATAAATAATATGTTATATGAGCAAAAATATTGATTCTTTTTCACCGTTTCAATTTCCGTGCTTCCCTTTTGACTCCCCACTACCCACAAGTTCTCACTTTAAGCTCCCAGCAATTTGCCCTACATCAGGTGCAGAAGTGAAATAATGCAATAAAATGACTGCCAACGGTATAGGTCAGTCGATGTTCCCACGAAAACAACGTAAAAAGCTGTAATTTGTACTTTGTTACCATGGAACATCGACTGACGGATTAGGTTGGCGGTCATTTAATTACACTTGAGTTCGGACCGAGGTCATTGCTTTGGGGATTTCCTTCTCTTCAACCTATTCTCTTTACTGTGTTTGGTCCAACTTTAATCGGAGCACCTGACATGATGTTCTGTCCAGCTTAATTACCTTTGTTTGTTTTGTTTTCTGCTCGGTCCGCAAACCTTCGGTTCTCCAAACTGGCGGGAGGGTATTCCTTATCTCTTTAAGCTGCGGTATCAATGTGTCAACAATCGGAGTGATTCCATTCAATCGGCCCCTCAGCTCCGCATTTTCGATTGATAATTTAGAAAAAAGTTGGTATAATTTGTCTAGTTCCTCGCCAATGCCGTCCTTCACAGCGTGCGATATCTTGTTCTTTGGATCGACTAGAATTGACCTCATCGATGTCATGACCTCCTCCATCTCATTGTAAAGTACGGGAGACGTAAAAGATCTATCCCTTTGGGCAAATTCGCCTTCAGTGTTTTCATGCATATGTTCTCCACTCTTGGCTCCTGATGTCGGAGATCTCTGTGTCAGCATTGATCTCGAAAATGGGCTGTCCATATTGGAGCTTATTCTCCGTCAGACTTGTTCAGCTACTCCCTGTATTAAAACTATGTATACGTGATATTCTTTCGATTCAATATTTTGTCTCGTCCTGTGAATTCCTCGTCTAGGCGACAATTTAATAAAATTCCACTTGTTAAAAATGTTATGGTCACAACACAGTAGTAACAGAATCATCCAAGATCTTGCCGTGGTCAGATAGTAAACGAGATCGATACACTTACAGTGTTGACAGGACTGTTGTTACAAGTATACTATTACCTCTCATTTACATATTACTATACTTGACTTTCTAATATAAAACAATATTTTATATCCTCCCTCTCCTCACACGAGCTCTGCTCTATTGGAGAGGTATATATATAAAAAAAAATCAAGGGAAAATATCTATTTAATAACATAATATTTGTAATTGTGTAACATTTTTCTGTGAATAAAGTTTCTTTTGAATTTGAATTGAATTTGAATCCTTGTTATAAATATCTGTTGAATCATATACGAACAAACTGCATGAATGGGAGTAGTATTCTAACCAAGATGAAGCTCAACAATGTGAGATACTTTGAGCGTGTTGAAGGAATGAATGCTATTAAAATTTCAAAAATAATAATTTATAATCCTGAAAGAAAAGGCGTAAGAAGGCATGTTCCTCCGATAATGACGTGAGTCGAAAACGTTGATTCCGTCCTAATGTCAGAAGCGAAAGAAATAGGAGAGGTTGTACGAGAAATCTTCAGTCGGTGTAAGCTGTTGGTAGCCCGGCGTTTCGAAGCGTACTGAAGGCCTTGGGCTCGAACCCCAGTGTTGACCATTTCCACTTTCACTACACAAGCTGTACTCTGTAAAATATAATATAATTCTTTGTTGATAATTATCTGAGTATAAATATTAATACAAAATAAAGTTGAGACAAAATCGCTATCATTGATATATGTCGAAAGTGTATGTGTATTCACTTTGAGTGTAAGCCCAGATACATTTTCTTAAAAAAGACCACCCGCCACATGGTTTTCGAGCATCAATAGGGACCTAAAAGAATGCGAAGTGGAGCCAGAGATGGCGTTGGACAGAAAAATCTTGGCGCAACAGGACACGGTGAGGCGACCCCAAATAATGGGACAAAGGCGAGGGCGAAGAAGAAGGCTTAAAAAAAGAAGCTTAAAAAGTTTCCTTGAATATAAAAGAGTAAAGCTCCGTTCTCTCTGCCTGCTCCTTAAGAAGCAGTAAAAAATGATAGTTTTGCTGTTTTTACTGTAATAAAAAATGCAATTGTGTTTATACTGACTGCCTTCGTTTAGTTACAAAGTAGTGTGTTCTGAGAGAATCGGGTACCAGTTTTGTAATGGCTTCATGCCCATCGACCGTTTGACGAGAGAGCGGCGTTTATCTTATCAGAATGCATTCATTCTGCCTGCCATTAATATGTCGAGATGTGGATGCAAGTGAAAAATGACACAGGAGCGCGCATCTCTATAATACTATGTCGTGTTGTCATTAGTAGGCCAAGGTGGAACGAGTACATCAACTTACAGATCTAACGTATTGTCGTAAGTCATAATATCCGTCTTTTCGTTAATGTCTCAATTTGTGCGATGCGCACATCCATACGCGCATTACAGCTCGTGTCAATTATTAAATTGAATGATCAAGCCCGAAAGATGTCAAAATATTTCAATCTAGAGAGCGACTTACATTTCCGAATAAAAGATTAAGTTGTTAAGAAAACTGTACCATATACATACGACATATTGACTTGATAAAATATATTCGGATTCTGTTGTGGTTTTTGGTTGTCTTTGATGCTTTTACTGAATCTAGACTGTGATAGATCAATAATTACATTTACGGTCAATTTTTTGAACTATTTGTATTTTTTCTGTTAAGCAGTAGTTCAATAATTCTCAACACAGCCTTACACCAAGTAAAAAGCAGAATTTTGTGTGATAATATATTTTTTTGAATGTTCATTTTTGTAAAATTCATTCAATTTTATCTATCCATTTTGAACCTACATAATAAGATCTCTGGTACGTTTGATTTGTTTGAAAAAGCCATGCGTATTTGGGAAATATTGTCAAAAAAACATATTTGTACATAAGTACCTAGTGTGGTGTGGCTTTCTCTACTATACACGATGTAATATCGGTAGTGGATAACCCGAAGCAGGTTAATAGATAACCTCAATACCTATCGATTTAAACCCTTATGTTCAGAGATATTGGGTGGTTCAAAAGTTATTTACGTTTTTGTGAATTTTGAATAAAATCCGGACATTAGACTAAAATACACAACAACTGATGTGGCCAAACTATTAATTTTACAATCATGATTTCTTTTCTGAGAATAGTTCGATAATGGTTCATGTGTAATGTTTTTTTTGTTAGTCAGTTCACGATAGCCTTTGTTTAAAAACAAATCTTTCTTTCCTAAAAAAATTATCTGAAGCTAAATTTTTCAATAAACTCTCAAGGGCTTTTGGAGAAAAATTTCATTTTATTCCACGAGTTATCTTAAAAACTATTAGTATTCTTGAAAAAGTATCTAGCGTTGCAAATTACATTTGGCTGCTCCCAGGGGATCATGCTCAATAGTTCACTTACCTAATGCAATATACAATATTCAATATTTTTTCATTAAGACACGGATTTTTTTTTTTGGTTAAACAAAAGTATTTAAATTATTGGGGGTTAAAACGACATTTCGTATTGATGTCCTCTACCTGCCCTGCTTCGGGTTATCCACTATCGCTGTTACATGGTGTATAATATGACGCATTCCGCCAACTATCAACAAACTTTCTGCAAGGGTTTTTCGATACCCATCCATTCATCTGGTCTGCTTTGTAATATTCATCTCTGAGAACCACTGGCTCACTCGAATTCCGAAAATAGCCCGGGCAGCGGAACGGCCATTCTTACGTTTATTTTTTCTGACGAAACACTAAATATAATTAATTTGACGTCAAATATGTAATTTAAAATATTGATTTTTTTTAGCATTGAATCATTGGAAACGATTGTTTCAGAAAATGTTCGCCACAATGTCTCCATTATTCAATTACTAGGAAGAAAAAAATGAAACCAATATATTAATCAATTTGACGTACGCCTCAATTACACTGACAAAACGTTAGTAATAATAGTAATATCGTACAAAACGGTGTTGCTAGAATATTAAGAACTACCTCCGACGGTGTTGCTATTATATAAAACGCAAATTGACATTTGGATTTCTTCCATCCTTCCAATGGCCGTACTCTTGAAGAGTTTTTTTTTGTATTAAAGAACAGCTTTTCCAACAAACGTTGTCCCATGAATTCGAATTTGTTTAATCATAAATTAATTACCTTTTAACCAATGTTATTCCGATGCATCTGTTTTATACCATTTTCCATCCGCATTCTGTCAATCGCACCAGCTATCAAACGACTGACATTTTCTGTTAAATTCCAATTAAAATTAAATTATATTCTAAAAAGCTCTATGATGGCTACCTACTTTAAGTTTTCTTAAATTTTCTAATGTCTCGCGCAACTTTCTTATATTTTTCATTCATAAGAACCTTCTCCTGACACATATCTATAATTACATAACTATATTTACTACTGTTCTGGGACATTGTGTTAATTTTTTACAGACTTTGGCAAAGAACATACCATAAATTTTCTTTTCTTCATTTTTTTATAGATCCTGATCCTGTTGATCTGTTTATGCCTCGTTTAAGTCTCTTAAGAGGCCTCTCCATCGCTTTGGTGGTCTTCCCGGGGGTCTTTCTCTTTTGGGGTTGCCTAGAAGGACGACATGTGGACTCACCTGTTCATTTAAGTGTCGCCTTTGTATATCAAAATGCTGCAAATGTAATTATTGTTCCTTATGCGATCACGTAGTGTGTTTCCGGTTATGCATCTCATTTCGGAGCTTTCTCAGTTGGGACTTTGTTCTAGCAATGTCTCATCTGAACTTATTTCGTAGATGGCTATGGGTTATATATTATACAATGTTACATAGGTTTGGTATTTTTTTGTCTATATATTTATTTAAACAAGTGTACAATATTCTCTTAAAAAATTACATTTATTGAAGATATACGTTATTGTTCTCTCACCAAAGCTATGCTTGTGTGTAGGAGAAGTTTTCAGTTATAAAATAATGCAAAAAAATAAATTCTCGTCAGATAACGAAAACATCAAGTACATTCAACAACATCTATTGAAGAAAAATAGAAACATAAATTGGATTTTCATCAGTTGATAAATTGTTTCCACAGCAGATGGCCCTCACATAGAACTCCAATTGAAATAAAGCCTTATAGAATCAGTCCAAGTATTGTGTGTCAATCCACCGGTAGATGTCACTAGCCTCGAAAATCGTTAAAATATGAAATATTTCCCCACTCAGTGTAGATAATAATATACAAGTTTCAACGAAATGACAATTGGCAACAGAGAACAGCGAAGGTTTCCTAGGAGTAGAAAGCACTTTTAACCTGGCATACCTGGTTGTAAACCCACACCTTTGTTGTCCAAAATCTGATAGACTCTGTCTGTTGAGATTGTTTCCCAATACATTGGTTTGATTACCTTATGTTACTTTACTAGGAATAATCCAGTCTTCAATCCGCGAGGATATACATAAGTTGGTCGAATTGATGTACCAAATTTTAAATTTATAATATATGTTACATGACTGTAAGTTTGCTTGAATAAAATAAAATAAAATAAGATACAAAAAAATATTATCAACAAAATATCTTAATAATAATCTTATTTTAAATTAAACTGTATACTTCAATATACTTTATTCACGCTTTATACTTCAATATACTTTAACCTTACACCAATATCTTCTTGTCTATATAATATTTCTTGTGTTCAGATTCTTTGAGGCCGAACTCCTCCTTCAAAATTGAACGGATCTTAAAGAAACTTTTTGGTGTCTCAATAGTGGATGGGTTTGAAGCTTACTCAGATATTTGGACGCCCTATTTCTATTTTAATTAATGATTTTATCGAATTTTAAATGAGCGCCTCTTTAGTAAAGACTTTAAAAGCATATAGAAGTACACAAAATTCTCACTAAGTGAACTCATCGAAATGAATTATTAAGATCGTAAATTCCAGCGCAAAGGGTGCAAACCTGTTATGCTGGATGGTGCTATTTTTAAAAAAACGTAAATAAATAAATAAACTTGGTAATACTTACTCTAACAAGTAGATAATACCCCCTATTCCAATTCAAATTTAGTGCGCACTAAATTAAAATAAGAACGTTCCTATTTTAGTTAGCCGGATTGGTATTCGAGAAATTTTAGAACGTTCCTATTTGTTCCTAATTAGACTTTAGTTTGAAATTAGTTCATTTTGGTATTCGGATTTCGTATTTAAGTCAATTTTAGTGCGTTTATCTGTCAAAACGTTTCTAATCTTAGTTCACACCTAATTGTATGCGTCTAAAAAGATATCTGATGATATTTTTATGATAAAAGTTTTTTTTTAACCAAATAATCATAAAACAAGTTTATTTTTATTAAAAATATTAAGCATTTCCCCCGAATTTATTATAAGTAATACAAATAATAGCATCAAAAATTATTATCATTGAACACCAATGCAATCATACAGTCGTCTTCGTTACACTTCGGGTTGGTTCGGCAGTTTCCGGCGACCATGTTACTTGGAACATGGAGCTCGTTTGAATTCAGGGTTGCCACCTTTCGAAAAAATAAAATCGGGACATTCAGCCGATTATAGGAGAGGTAGCGTCCATTAATCACGTGATGTTTTTTTGGAACTTTATAGACCCCCCCCCTCCCCCCCTGGTGATATTTGGTGATGTTTCAGGAAACCCCCCCTCCCCCTCCCCGAAAATCACGTGTACTTTTTTAGTACAAAGAATTACGAAACATGTGATTTTAAACTTCATCGTCAATTTTTTAAATTTCTGAATTGGTTTTCTTCAAATTCATCAGAAAAATAAATGCACGTGATTTTCTCACTAGACCCCCCCTCCCCCTACGTGATCTTTCGTGGTTGTTTCCAGACCCCCCCCCCCCTCCCCATTTGGCGCTCACGTGATTAATGGACGCCCCCATACTAGCTGTTATGTGTCTGTTTTTAAATTAAATATTTTTATTTATTTATTTATTTACTTTTTAAAAATAGCACCATCCACCATAACAGGTTTGCACCCTTTGCGCTGGACAGTTTCTAATTCAAATACAATCAGTCCGAAAACTTAAAAATCACCATATTTTGCTAACTTGACCAACATTGTCCGATGAGAATACCAAAAAATAACTCGAATAACTTTTATGGCAACAAATGACGTCAACAATAACTCGAATAACTTTTATTAACTAAAAATTGTCGAGTGGCGTGTTATAAAAAATCGGGACAAAATTCAGAGGTCGTCGGGACGCGGGACAATAGCATCGAAATCGGGACTGTCCCGGCAAAATCGGGACGGGTGGCAACCCTGTTTGAATTTGTCTTCTCCGATTGGCTGTCCGCTTGTCAGCATCAACCAATAAGGCGCATGCTCGATCCATAGACAATTATAATTCAAAAAAATATTTATGGTGCCAATTTGGTTTTTAGAACACGGCATAATTCCGAATACGAATTTTAGTTCGAGTGAACTTAATTCTAAATCATTTGGAACGTTCTTAATAAGAACGTTCTAAAACCCGAATAGGGGGTACTATTATCGATTACCTACATGGTTACATAATAAACCGGAAGATCGGGAGGGATGGAGAGAGTTGGTTAGAATGGCGGTTGCGATCCTCGGCATTGAGGGACCGACCGAAGAATAAGACAACGTCTGTCGGGAAAGCTAGTTTTTTTATATTATATTCTAACGCGCAGTCAGGGGCGTGCCAATACTAGTACATTATGATTATCAATCTCCAAACAGTACAGCTTTTGTAAAGATGTATATCTTGCTGTACTTGTGTACGTGCTGGCGCGGATAACACACTGCCGGCTGACGTAGGCACTCCCATTGATGGATACTGTTCTGTGTTCACGTTTCAAGCATTTGAGTATGGCTTGCTTCAAATTTCTCTAACTTTACGACTTTTTCACGAACATAAACAAAATTCTAATTCCCTTAAAGAGTTTTTAAGAAAGTCAAAGTTACATCATAGAGTAGAATAGAAAAAAAATATACCTACCTACATTTCCCACATTTTTTGTAACCAATAGAATGTTCACCAATCCAAATCCAAACTCCCATAGGGAGGCAACAAGAGCCCTCCATTGCGCTCGATCTTGCAACATTTATGACCTCCTCCCACACCATTTCCAGATTCCTCAGCTCTGCTTCGAAGGAGCGGAACACAGTGTGAGAGGGTCTTCCTCGTCCTCGGGACCCTGATGGGAGGAAGAACAATGCTCTCCTCGTACAACTGTCATGCGGATCTTCACATTAAATAAAAATGTAATAAAAAAGAAAAACAAAAATTCAGGACTTAGAAACACCTAAATCCGAAGTGGTTAAAAATAGCAAGAAGTTGTAGGATTTATTTAGGCACAACAAAAAAACATAAATACGTAAAATAAAATAAAAAAATAAAAAAAAAAAAACAAAAAAGTGTAGGATTTAGGTAGGTACCTACCCCAAAAAGTTTCATATATTAAACTAACGTATCAATTGTACAATGTACCGAAGGGCGGATCCAGCATTGGCGCCAGGGGGGGGGGGGTTACGACAAGTAAAAAAAGGTCATTTCCAAAATTTGGTATCTGGAAACTACGCTTTTCCTAAAAAAAGGTCATTTCCTAAATATGATGAATCTACTATACTTTTGATCCAGGGGGGGAGGGGTCATAAACCACAGTAAATTATAATTATTACAATAGAAGAGTATATAGGTATTTTATTAATAAATGTAAGTACGGCTTCAATAACCTCCTCCCACACCATGTCCGAATCCCTTAGAGAGCTAGAAGAGCCTTCGAAGAAGTATATGCCTTGTACATAATATATCTATATATTAATACGTGAAGGAAAAACTTTGTGACTATTTTTACGGAAAATGCGCGGACGGAGGAGTATGAAATTTCGCACACTTATAGTTTATACAGAGGAGGGGTGGCGAATGCTAATATTTTCTTAAAATTATGCATAAAAATACATTAAATCAATGAAAAATACATTACTAATACTACCGTTATGTTATGTATTTGATGCTCACACACACTTCCATACTTATAAAGAAGATCAACTTGATAGAAAAAATGTAAAGCGCCTCATAATGGGCGCAGAAAGCTTTTTGCAGGCGGTATATTTAATTGGAAGGTGAAGATGAAAATAGCGGGATATTCAAACTTATTGCATCAAATTGAGAATAGATTAATATTCTTTATTTTTTAATAATAATAATAGAAAAAACTTTATCAATTTGACGTATCCATGTCAATGTTTTGGAAAGAAAATTGTGAAACAGCACTCGCTCAGTCTAATGTTCAAACTTTTAATCTAAATTAGTTATGGTTGAATTTCGAGCACTGGTCGACCACTAGTATTTTTTAAATCTTCAAACCTAGGTACTGCAAACTTAAATTTAAATAAAGGGTTTGATCAAAAAATATATTTTAAAAGGTTTGGTTTTAAAGAAATACTCGAGGCAAAGCGAATTTGATAATGCCAGAGAAAGAACTAAAAATTGAGAAATTTTCCACGTAATATTGCGGTAAACGCCTACAGCTTTATCCATTTTAACATCAAATTCATAAAAACAATATTGTGACATCTTCATTATTATTTTTGACAACGGGTTAATTGCTTTTTTTTACTAAAATGTAAAATTTTATTCAAGTTATTTTAAGAATGTGGTTAACAGTAAAAAAAAGGTTATCTATAAAAATTTTGGTCCAAAGGTGTTACAATTTAGGATAGAATAATTAGAAACGAGTATTTTCAGTGATGTTTTTGGGTTGCTCCTCTTTCCTCTTTCATCAGCTACGAAATAAAACACTCGAAATAAATTAGTAATATCTCGAAGTTGTTGGTAGCCTGGCGGTTCCAACGCCAACTGTTAAACTGTTTCGTACGTCGTCGGTTCGATCCCAGGTGCCGATCATCTTCCTCTTTCTTAGAAAGATTTGAAGAGTGTTTTTCTGCTCACTTTGAGTGATCATAATTCATCATCATTAATTAACAAAAAAAAAAAGAACAAAGTGCCTTCAAAATTTATGAGTATAATGGGACCACCGCATCACGAACGATGCCATACGCCGCCGGCGCACTTGGCGCAGACCCAAAACTTCTTCCATTATGAAGAGTGTTGGACGTGTGTTAAGGATGACAAAATTGACATTTGGATTGGATTCTCCCACCGGAGTTCCGAAGGCGAGGAAGACCCTCTCACCCTGTATTCCGTTCCTTCGAAGCAGAGCTGTGAGATTTGGAAAGAGTGTGGGAGGATGTCATCGCATTAGCGCAGGATCTACCGGAGTGGAGAGCTATTGTTTCCTCTATATGCCCTAAGTGGGGTCTTTAAGGGAGTATTGGATTGGATTACGTAGTATTTCTAAGAATACATTGTACCAACATAAAATGTACGTACCTTCGTAGAACGATATTGTTGAGTTAGTCACCTTTACAAAGATTCGAGCGCAAGATGTCGTATGTAACATAATCGCGACCAATTTAAATATAATCAACCATTTCCTTGCACGTTCACAAAACTTATTTATTTATTTATACACACACAATGTACGTAGGTAATAATGGAGATGTGTGATGTCGCTCTCTAGGGTCTAGGAAAATTCATCGCGAACAATTCATCGTCAGTACAATTCATCGCAGGTACAATTTATGGTAGGTACAATTCATCGCTAACAATTCATCAATCTATATTGTAAACTATCAAATTGCTTATGACCAAAAAATAAGGTAGAGCTTCAGTTTAGTCACTCCTATAAATTAAAGATGGCGGCGATTTTGACATACGCTGGAGTATTACCGTGTTATCACTCGGGGAGGTGTCCAAAAAGGTATGGAGGGTTCCACCCCCCCTAAACCCCCTTTTTTAACTACGTTCCTTAACCTTACCTGTTCAAATCGTATATAAAATAACCTCGAAATCATTAGGAGTTATTAAACTGAAGATTTACCAAAAATAATTACAGAGTTATATACAAAAACCCAGAACCCGGAATCGAATTGCATTCTAAAAGTACTCGCGATGAATTGTACTGACGATGAATTGTTCGCGATGAATTTACCGGCTACTCGCTCTCTACGTGCCGGCCACGGAATGAGTCGGCGAATTGAAAGAATATCTGGTAGAAATGACCACCTAAGGTATAGCTCAAATTAATATCTTAAATATCTTATTAAATGCCTTAATGATTTTTTACAACTTCATCTATTCATCCCTTTTCCTTCCATAAATCCTATAATATCTATATATTAATACGTGAAGGGAAAACTTTGAGACCATGCGGACGTCGTGGTTCGATCCCAGGTGCCGACCATCTTCCTCTTTCACGACACAAGCTTTCAGTAGCTTACTGTGAAAGAGTCAAGGAGTGTATTTGTGTTCACTTTGAGTGAGCACAGAATCATTTAAAAAAAAAATTAACAAAATTGTGCGGAAGGAGGAATGTTAAATTTCGCATTCGAATTTCGACACGAATGCTAATATATTGTTTAAATTATGCATAATTTAATCTAATCGAACACTATCCCTAATAATGTTCAAACTTATAATTTAAATAAGTTATGGTCGAATTTCGAGCACTGGTCAAGTGGTCAACCATGCACTAGTATGATAAATATTGGATCACACTTCGGAGAAATTCATTGGCGAAGCGTTTTTCTTAGCCGGTCCTATCCAATCAAGACAAGATGCCGACGACAGGCAGATATTTTAAGTGAAAATCTGTGATTGGCTTCTTCAAGCCCCTCTATGTTGTGACAATGATGTATTCCTTCATCCCAGATTAAACCAGCATCATGTAGCTCTGCATAAAATGTTCGCTTGATAGTTGATTTTAACCTGCTTTGCCTTCTTGTCTCATCAGGAACAATATTTTGCTTGAAATTGCCAAGTTTTTTCTAATGGCCAATAGAACAAATTTGAATAAAGAATATGTACAACAAATATTTTTAAATTTACGTTCAGGATCTTGTCCGTAGATGGCGTGGGTGTCGATCGTAAAGTATCCAATGAAATTATTGCCATTCGCAAAGATTTAATCGAGTACATCCGTTGTTAATTTAATGAACATACATAAAATAAAATCATGACTAGGGCATGGTTCTTTTGTTATACTTATGACATCCTACGTTTTGGATTGAATAGAAACCGCTTGTGAATGACAACCACGCTACATCTCGATGGCCACATTCATCTTACTCTATAAAAATCTAGCCGTTTTCTTTGTTACGTAACTCCTCCTTTATTACTGGACGGATTTCGATGAAAAAAATTGGAGATGTCGAGGGTTACCCAAGGATGGTTTAGATGAAAACAGGGGCTTTCTAAATACTATATTTCTGCTTTAATTAATGTTTTTAGTTTTTGCGTTTTTTGCTCCCATTTCAACTTTTATGTCAAAACACCTTCGAGTAAAACAACTACTTTCGTAAAAAGGGTGATTTTATTTCTAAAGAGCGTACATAAGACCTAAGAATCGTTTGTGTTTTTTTTAAAACGTTATAAAATTGTCGTTCGTTTTCTAAGCAGGTATTATTTTAAGGTTTTTTCTTTATATTGAGAGAAAGATATAGGTAGGTATGTACTATCTGTTGAATACTCAATAAACTGAATGCAATTTAGCTAATAAATAAAAAATAATCATGGGTTCAGAGGAGGGACGAAGTTTGACGGGACATCTATAGTATTATATATTATAATACTAGCATTCCCGACAGACTTTGTCCTGTAGTAGTCCTTACTATGAATACTGATTTCAAATTATTAATGTATACAAAAATAAGTTTTAAAATATGTTTGAATGCTAAAAAATTATTTCCGAAAGCTCGAAAAAATTTCCATAAAAAATCTGCGTAGCAATATTTTTAATGTCAATGGTTGTCGGGTTAAACAATATTTTTTTTATTGTTATAGATTTTTCATAGATGGCGTCGCAGGAAATCAGTTCCATACTAACTCTAATATTATATTTTACATTATTACTTATGCACAATTCAACTTTTTAATAGTTAGGTATTCTGTTATCCGGAGCTGTGAATAATTCAATAAATCAACCATCGGAAGAATCTGTTCAGCCGATCTCGAGTTATAAGTGTTCGCACTAACCCGACATTCTTTTATATTATAGATAGACAACCTCGTCAACATATCGTGAAATATTTCAAGGCAATAAGGATAAAGACAATTATCGAAAAAAGAAAACTTGTTCTGTTTTTATAATCTCTATAAATACATGTAAAAATAAAGCCCTATTTTTCATAGAAATCTCATCACGCCTGAACAGCTAGACAATTCGCTAGTTATTTTTTTGTCGTGTTTGGTGTTGTCATGAAAAGATTCTTTTGAGGAAAAAGTTAAGAAATTTGCGTAGAAAATTATAAAATTTAAAGTAGGTATGAAATCTTCTTAGTGCACAATATAATTTAATTCTAATTTTAAAATTATATTGGCACTACACATAAGCTGTCAGTTGTTTAATAGTTGGTACGATTGAACGAATGCGAATAAAAAAAATACGGTTTAAAAAGATGCTTCAATTGGAATTATATTGGTTAAAAGGTAATGAATTTTAATGAATTTATTTTTTAGTATACAAATTCGAATTCAATATGCATAGTTAGGTTAGGACCACAGGAAAACGCCTGTCGGGAAAGCTAGACATAGCATGAACTTTATATCGAAAATGCGAACAACATCAATCTCAAAAAAGCCCTTTTTTTCATAACAACTTATGGAGCGAACAATCATCCGTTTTAATTTATATCAAACTAGCTTTCCCGACAGACGTTGTCCTTTGTTCCTAAATATGATTATTGATTTCGAATTTGTATGGTGATGAATTAATTATCATTTGACCAATGTGATTCCGAACGAAGCGTCTGTTTTTAACCATGTATATTCTATCCGCATTCTGTCAATCGCGCCAATTGACAATTTCTGTCAAAATTTCAAAATTCGAATAAAAATTATAAGGTAAAAAGTACTAATGAGGTTGTCTACGTAGAGTTTCTAATTTTCCATGCATTTTTCTTGATTTTTTTCTTCTAAAAGGACATTATCCTGATAAAAGCCTACACGACAAAAAAGAATTAGCGAAATCGGTCCAGCCGTTTAGGCGTGATGCCATGACATCGGGAAATAGCTCTCCATTTTTATATATAAGAAGATTCAGCAATTCTGCATAGTTGGTTTATGAATCAATTAAGAATGATCCATAGATCAGATCACAATCATCTACATAATAATTCAGAAATGTTTTTTTATTTGTTTTTTACCGTATGTCATAGCATCACGCTCAAAATACAAATACTACGTCAGATATGAATCTGCACAGAGCCGTGCAAAATGCCGGAGAAGGTTCTTTAATACAATTTGCTGCATTAACTTTAATATATTTAGAGCTATTTAAAAAAACTCTATTTTTTAGGATATTCATACAAAATTTTAATAAACATTAAAAGTGTCATTCTTCTCTCTTTTTATGAATTGTGAAAGTTTCATTCTTCTTTTTCTGTGCTTATGTCAGTTATAGAGGTCTGCAAAGCAATGGGAAGCTAGACTAGAACCTGTTTAATTACCTACCGATCAAGCCTGACATTCGGAATCAAAAACGTAAAGCAAGACGGGTATAAGCTAGTAATTAATATTATGGTACCGTAGTTTTCATTTACATTTACCAATAACATCAGCTGGTATACGCTGCTAGTAATGTAATAATCCCGATACAAAATCAATAATCATTGCTAATATACAATCCGTTAGTGGAACAACATTGAAATTAACAGCAAACAATCCTTCAATGCTTTCAATGTCGCAAGCAAAGAAATTTCTCACATTATTCAGATCGCGATAATTAAAATTACGTCACGTCACGTTTCAGGATTATGACATGCGCACTCTGTATTTGCGCAAACTTTTATAATGAACGAGGGCATTTGTGCATTGTTGTGATATTATTATCTTATATATTAAAATGGAGAGCTATTTCCCGATGTCATCGCATCACGCCTAAACGGCTGGACCGATTTCGCTAATTATTTTTTCGTCGTTAGGCTTTTGTCAGGAGAATGTCCTTTTAGAAGAAAAAAATTAAGAAAAATGCATGGAAAATTAGAAAACTAAAGAAAACTCTAGACAGTTATTAGTACTTTTCACCTTATAATTTTTATTCCAATTTTGAAATTATGACAGAAATTGTCAATTGGTGCGATTGGCAGAATGCGGATGGAATATACATGGTTTAAAACAGACGCATCGTTCGGAATCACATTGGTCAAATGATAATTAATTCATCACCAAACAAATTCGAATTCATAGTTAGGAACACAGGTCAAAGTCTGTCGGGAAAGCTAGTATTTGATATTTATTTTATCCAACACAGATTGTGAAAAATGAAACCATTTCTCTTTTATCTTCTGTGTCGGTCGCAAGTGTGATCATATTGGAATTTTACAATCCTTTTTTATACAATAAATATTGTGGATTAATTAACGGTTTATTCATTACTCATTAGTGTGTTTTCAATTGTTCTCGTAACCAGATCAAAATAAAGTCGTTTGATTCAATTGTTTTTTTTTCTGTGTATTTACTTACGTAAGAGGAAAACAATCGTTAAAAACAAATGTGAAATAATGAAGAATTTCAGGAAATTCATCGTCTCTAATAATTGGTAAGTCCACAGAATTCATTACTTTATAATAGTTCTTCATGGTCATTTTTAACAGGCGAATATCCCGGTTAATTTTACGGTTAAATTTTACAGTTACTTGTCACAGAAAAAATAATAATAGCAATACTTCTTGAAATGTTCCCTGAACCTTGAATATCCCTAAAGGCGTGGGCGATCCAAATTAAGGACCTAAAACAATTCATTGAAATTATGTAATTGTATACTTTTTAAGTGGTTATGATGACTGATAACAAACCAAAGGTCGTAGTAGGTTTGTATTCATATACTTCCATCACCAAAAAAGCGTGAAAAATACTAAAAGAAAAAAACAATAATTTTGTCGACGAGCCGTGTGAAAGAGAAGAGCGGACAAACGTGAAATTTTAGAGGATACGCGGATACTTAAATTATGAGATATGGTGTGGCGGCGGAAGAAGCGAAAGAAGTGTGCTTGGATAGAAAGAATGGAGGTCCGTTCTCTCTGCCTACCCCTTACGGGACTCGGCGGGATGGGTAATTAAAAAAAACCAACCAAACCAAACTCCCTTTACGGAGATTGGCTCGGTTGGGTTTTTATTAGTGGATGGAGAGTCTCTGTTTATTGCTGATTGCAAATTCTGAATCATATTTTAATCTCACACAGTCGGGTAATTCAATAAAAAACGCTGAATCGAAATTTGAATTTGAAATTTGAAGATAAAATTTCTTAACAGCTACGTTTTAGCCCTTCGAGTTTTACTTTTATTTTTCATCAGAGGTAAGTACAATGACTTTTTATAATAATTCGCATGTGACAAAACACGGTTTGGATATCTAACGCAAACAGGATGCTAATATTTGATCTGTTATATAAATCAAGAGGACTCCTTGGTCAATGGTCATTGTACTCTGCCATACGCCAACACAACTCTTCTCCTATTGTGTTCTTCTATTGTCAATGGACAAATAAATTTACGCTCAAATTTGCGAAGGTTATTATTAGCGGTGTCCGTGTGGAATTGACTTGTCCGCTGATTTGGTAGAGGAATCTTCTGGAACCATGCACCGCGTGTTGTAAAGAAACAAGCAGCAAAACATTTCGGACGATAGGGATAGAAAAGGGCCACCAATGGTTTGATTGTCAGGTAAGGGCCGGTCTTATAAACATCCGTTAGTTAAATAACCGACGAAATATAGGTACCGAAAAAAGCACCAAACGGTAAATTTTGCGTCTTATAAACAATGATATCCGTTAGCCATATTTCGGTAGAAATCCGTAGGTACCGACTGTTTATCTATCGGTTTTGACAATCAAATCGTCGGTTTGTGTGACATTTTGTTGCTTGGCGTGGTGCGCAATGCGCTCAAGATATTATATTTCAATCGCCGCTTGGTAAATTTCTGTAAATAAAAGCAATTTCAGTGTTTTTTAAGTGTTCAGTGAATTTTAGATAGTAATCTAAATATGTTGTCAAGCAGTGATTTAGAGTTTTTGTTAGATGATTCAGCATCAGAAGACGAAGAGCTTATTTTCCCAAGACGGCGACAACGTGTGTTTAAAGAACGCGTGATTATTTCAGTATGTTAGATGATATCGATTTTCAATGTCGATTTCGTTTATCTAAAGGTTGTGCTGAGAAATTGTTACAAAATATTGGCCAACATCTTCAACCTCATACGGCCAGAAATGGGGCGATATCGCCATCCACCCAGTTACTTGTCGCATTAAGATATTATGTGCGTTTGGAGCAATATTGTTAGCCGCTGGAGACTTTGATGGAGTGTCAAAAGCTTCAACATGCTCCAAGTTTCACAGGCGATAGGCGCAGGCATCAGTTTTAACTAAATCGTCCCTAATAGGGTCCCGATTTTACTAAGTTGGGGACTGCGAACAATTTGACATTTATTTCTTCCTGTTGTATTGTAAGTAGGAGCTTCTAATTAGTGGGGCTGGTACGAGCTTTATCGAGAGCTAATGATACGCTAATAAGCGCTTATTAGCGTGTGAATAGTGTTCATACATCAAACGATCGAATCGTTTGATATCCAATCATTTTTGTCGAAACTCTTTCGATGATCGAATATCAAAACGATCATCGAACTTATACTAAGGGTTAAGCAGTGTTATTAACGAAAAATGAAGTGAAGTGGTTGGTAGTCCAGTGGTATCAATCGCCGGCTTTCATGCGCACAGCGTATTGGAGGTCGTAGGTCCGAATCCCGGCCGTGCCGACCATTTCCGCTTTCACGACACAAGCCTTTGCTTAGTGTGAAAGATGTCAAAAGTGTATTTGTGTTCACTTCAAGTGAGCATAGATTCATTTTTTTATAAAAAAAAAAGTTTAATTAACATTTATAAATTGTTGAACGCCTTTCATGGTCACAGGTTACTTGAATCTTTCACGTTACTTGAACGTTTCAAGTAACCTGTGACCATGAAGGGCGTACCCCTTCGAAACATGTCAGGTGTAATAAAATTGTGGAAGAGTTAAAAAGCTTTTTTTTTACTTAAATTTGAAAAAGTTTAATTTTAGAACTAGTTAATTATTTGAGATATAAGGGTGCTTCGCACCTGAAAAACGCTTTTTTGTATTTTTACATAATCGATTATACGAAATGATTCCACGAGTCCTTTTAACATGCAATCAAAGAGTTAAGGATGATTTTTGAGTAATTTTCTTTTTTAATGGAACGTTTTTGAAATTTTTCCTCGATAATTAAAAAAAAAATCAAAATATTTAGAAACTTTAGATATGAACGGAAATTTTTTATTAATAACTCTGGAATTTGTCACATTTACCTGAACATAATTATTTTAGTATGGTAACAATAAAATAATAAGGCTTGAAGAAAATAATGGAGTTAAGTTCGAACTTAACTTTTCCTGCATATCCCTGTAGGAATTTATTATTAATGATACATAATGTGGTTTAACGTTAATTGAATATTTCTAACTGATAAGGGAAACGCCCTACAAGGAAAACAAAGCATGCTATCAGCTGAATATTTACCTAAAACGGTGATAATTACAGAAATAAACAACATAATTAAAATTATAATAGCATGTTTATAAATAATATCATATTTAACATAATGATACTAAGTATTGTATTGTAATTAAAATAGGGAGCGATCACATATCTAACGTGTCCACTCATACTTCAGCAATCTGCATGTTAAATATGTTGGTGGAAATAAGGTTCTGATGGGTAGGACACGTCATAATGACCATAGACTGCCAAAGAGACTTCTCTATGGTTGAGTTGATGAAAATCGATACGTCGGAGGTCAAAGAAAGCTAAATAAGGACAACCTCCGCGAATACTTTGAAGATCTTTGGGGCCCTCGATGATTGGGAACGGCTGGCCCGATCTCGGAGTGTCTCATAGACAAGGAAGTTTAAACCCCTATAACAGAGATAAAGGCATCAGGGGGGTATCCTCACTTACTTGTCCGGACTGTACGCACATACCTACATGATAAATAAAAAAATCCATTATCGTAAATCCATTCTGAATGTTTCGAATTAGGGTGCAAACGCCTTCACTACACATCAGGCATAGCTTTCTTTGATAACCTTTTGATGTAGAAGCTGGTTGAAAGGCTAATAATATTATGAAGAGTGCAAATGCTAGACGTAAATTTTGAGGTCATCTGCTGGGGTCATTGTCGGGTTTCGAATGAAGAATAAATTCAAAGCAAAACAACACAATAAACTCAAGAGATTTACATAGGCAAACACTCAATCAAAAAAGTTTTGAAGATGTATGTTCTTACTACGTAAATTGTTTAGAAATTTCTGTAAAAATTGATGGCACGAATTTGTCACTATTTGACAAACTCAGAATCGAATTATGATGGTAATTTATTGAACATTATTCCGAGTGTTTAGCGAATTCTATTGTGTTTGGAGCTAATATAATCATTAATTTATTTTTTTCAAACAGACAGTCAGTCGCTTTCGTGTGACGACTATTTAAAAACGCCATAGTGACTAATTATTACAAAACCCGTTGTATAATGAGTAGATATATTGCTGAAAAAAAACAAAAGAAAATCGAAGAAAAAAACGGTCCGTTTATTAAAGTTACATGGAATTGGAAAATTTCCGTCAAAACAAGATCGCGTACTGAATTGGAACAAAGTTGAAAAGAGCCTCGGTGGGACAATGAGTGATATTTTACGTCAGAAAGTTTCAAGGTTTATTTCCGGCTACGTAGGTACCTACACAATTTTGTAAATAACTAATGAAGCGACTTGTTGTTATTATTATTTTATATTTTTACCAAAACTTAGAATTACTCACCATCACTGAATAATTTCTTTTTACGGTGAGTTTTGCGCAATGTCTTCAAAGCAAAACTATTAAATAAAATCTTTTTTTTTTCTATACAACCGGTCCCGTCCAATCTGAGACAGGCCAACCCCGGGTAGAAATTTTAAGTGAAACACACTTATGCGGTGTTCACACGGGGCCAGACGATTTCGCTTGCATAAAAAAAATATCGCTCGGTCGCCCATTGATCGTCTGATGTGTTCACACGAGTCCACCGACATACATTCAATCTGTCAGGTGCGCTGATTGTTTTAAAAATGGCGGACGTAGAAGTCGCGGAGTAATTGGAGTTAGTTGAAAATATTGTTTTAGACGATATAAAAAGACTCCTAATTGAGGAAAAATAAAAAAAAAACGCAGATATTGGGTGCGGAATTGGATTCTAAGGAGAAATAAATTTAGAGCAGTGCTGTCAACTGTCAAGAAACAGAACATACGGACGCCGCGCATATCTGCGCATGCGTGCATCGTTCCACCAGATACAAAAGTTGAAAGGCGTTCAACTTGAGACGATATCGCTTTCAACCATTTTTATCGCTTCAGATTTATCGACAATCTGTTCACGCTGTTCAATTGGCTAGCGATATTTTAGTGTCCTGGCGATATTCGCCCCGTCTGAACACCGCATTACTGTTATAAATACTTAATTATGATCAGTGATATGTTATAATATAGATGAGCAATACAGTACAATTAAACGAAAAAACTTGCTATGATTTTGATGATCTTCTATGAAGTTGAACTGCGAAAAAAATTGTGAAATTTAAGCCATATTGAGTCATCTCTGTTTTTGTACTCTTCTAACATCCAGTAAAGTCAAAGGGGTATAATAGCTTTCCTTCTCACTCTTTGGTCTAGGGACAATCATTGTCTTTTAATAATTATTCCTTCCTTCAGGTAGAAAGTTATTTAAGTCATATTCATAAAAAGGATTGACAACTTATTCAAACAAGCGATCAATCTTCAATAAGAATGACACAAAATGGCCCTTTTTACACATTTGCGACTTTTAGTGAACACATGTTTAAACAGGATCAGGTGGATATTATTGAAATAAAATTATGTATTTTAATTTTAAAATATTATAAGGTACATAATAATTAATGATTGTGAAAGGTTTAACTCGATCAATTTTCTTAGCACTATTCGAGGTGCTACAGCAGCCTTTTAGCATATAAACTCATATTTTTTAAATGTTCTATCACGGCAGGACACCACCGAGAGCAATGCAGGTTCGTCAAAGACTGAAGTGTGGTTTGTCACACTTTTGAAATTTGTCATACCTTTTTGTGTGCACTTATTTTGACTCGATTGCGTATCTAAAAAAAAATTAATTATAATTATTATTCCTCAAATTTTAGAACACCCCTATAATGAATAGATATCCTTAACGCTTCCTCTTTAGCTAAATACCTCATACGTATCGATAAGATCTTTTTGATTATCTATAGATCTTCTTCTCTCTGATGATAAATATATAATTTCCTAACAAAGCGAAACCCGTTTTACTGATAAGTATTATTATGTTTCTTTACAGTAATTTGTTATGTAAATTGTCAACTGTTTTCTTTAAGTCGGCATCATTCAAAAGAATAACATCGAGATATTATTGTAGTATGAATGTAGGAATACTAATACGGCAAACTTTCTTTTCTTATCAAAAATAATAATAATTCCACCTTCTCTCTTAGTTGACTCATCATCATTCTGAGGATAAAGTTAGATAATATTCTATTTTCTATCAACTTATAAGCCTCGTGGTCTTATATTGATTCTTGCTAGAAATTTAACGTTCTGAAGATTTCTATATTATTATTATTATTTCAAATCATTTATTCATTAAATCACAATATATCATATGAAGTATACATCATTGTAAAAAAAAATTAATAAAAATAAATTAAAATTGAATACAATGCTATATACTAAATATAAAAATATATTATTATTATTATTCTATTTCACGAAAAATTCTTTATTATTAGGTATTTAAGATATTTTAACCGTATAGTGATACCCATTTTTTCAGATTTTAAGATTGAAAGACCTACGAAAATAAATAGGTATAGAAAAATTATGTACCTACAATACTTTCATATAAGCATTAATAATTCGAGCATCTTCGTCAATTTCATAATCCTCTTTCTCTACAATTTAATATAATTCATATTTTGAAATTAAATTGACGTTTGACAGAAACTGTCAATTGTTTGATACCTACCTATTATGTTCGATTGACAATACGCGGATGGAAAATAATATGGTTTAAAACAGATGCATCGGTCAAAATTACGTTGGTTAAAAGATAATTAATTTAAGACCACCAGGACAACGCCTGTCGTGAATGCTAGTTTTATAATAAATTCTATAAAATTGTCGCTTCAATCAATCTGATTTTATTTGTTTTATAGAATAAATTATGGTAATATTTCCGAGTATCTGTCCTTGAAAAACATCGCAACTCTTCTTATGCAATTTGTGTTATTCCAATAAATTTATTCTCTTGTGAAATTGCTTTAAATTTTACGTTACAACTCTCGCAGTTAATAGTTGTTTTTACACTTACATAATGTTAAATGCAAAACGCATTCGAATATTTATGTGCAAAAGATGTGACATAATCTTCATTTTATTATATTTAAGTCAAATTTATTTAAATTTCATTTTGCTTTGATTTAAATTTCATAATTTAACCTGTAAAAGCTATCACATTATTTTATATTTTTATTACATTGGAATTTTTAAAAACTTTCATACATTATAATATGTACATATTATTATTATGTAAACAGTCTTCTCTTTCGCATCTTTCTGATCTTCACAACCTTGGAACAGCGTCCCAAAAAGGTTAGGAAAAGAGGACTCGATTCGAAAGTAATATCATACAAATTATGGTTTTATGGTTCGACTGTGCAATTGCAATTTTATATAAGTAAATACATATTTGGGTTCAAGTTAAGACCTTCTTCAATCCACACTACTTACATAGTCTCCAAGAAAGAGAAATGTAGCCAAGAAACATTCTGACAGAATCGTCTTTATTTCGCCTTCGATGCAGGAAGAACTTTATCACAGCTTTCGTTTGGTATGATTTTATGGCTATGATGAACAAATGAACAAAATTGCTAAACATTTACCCAACATCTTTAAACTTTCCAAGAAAACTTTGCTGTTGTTAGTTATTTCATCAGAAGCTTTGATTTTGTAGATTGCAGATTTTACGTTTTTACACAACGTTCTAAGTAGGTATGTCCTAGATTCTCATGTCCATTTTCAAGAACTAGATATAAACAAATATAGGTATATCAAGAAATAATGACTCACTAATACTGTTCCTCTAAAATTTGTGTTTCTGTAACCATATAATATATCCTGTAAATCAGCGTTTGACAAAAAAGTACTAAAATGATAATACCTAAGTCGAAAATTATAAAAAATCGCTTAAATATGTTTAGGTATTTGGATAGCCTTAAATGGACTTTCTGCGACATCCTGCATTTTTTATACTCATCACGCTGTGTCCCGTAAGGGATAGGCAGAGAGAACGGACCCGCACTCTTTTCTATCCAAGCATACTTCTTTCGCATCTTCCACCGACATAACATTTCTCATGCACCCTCTCCTATTTCTCTTACTTCTTACCTGGCCTTCCTTGAGGACGGCTGCATTTTCTGGTCCTTAAAAATTAACACAAGAATCTAGACATACTTTTAACGTGGTGTACCAATCAAGCCTTTAAATATGAAACATCAACAAAAATGGATATATTCATATCCTGGCGCCAACTTGGTACACGACAGCAGTTACTGCTGTCTATAAAAAGTAATAAAAATTCCCAATTTGAACAAAGACGAATCTCTCACCTAATATGAACACACATACATTTTACACTAAGAAAAAGCTAGAAGAAGAAGATGTTCGTCACCGAGGATCGATCCCACAGCCTTCGGAACGAAAGTCGGCGACCAAATCCCTATGCTACCAACCACTTCAAATTCACATTTGTTTTCATCATATTCTTAGAATTAAAATAATCGTCATATACGCTCAAATATGAAAATATACATATCCGACAGATCACTATTATATGTATTGTCCCGCGAGATACTGAAAATTTTCAGACATTACAACAATGAATAATAATACTATTCCAGTTATCATATCTGTGTGTGTGTAAATTCATTTGTATGTCTGCGTGTGGACACAATTTTCCCACTACCATTCATGTTATTTTCAGTCACTCTTCGCCCGTCATTGGGGGTGGTCGCGCCGAGAAACATTTCTACAACGCGAGTTCAAAAAAAATTAAAAGAGAAATTTCAGCTGAAACATAATTATTATTTCATCTTTCAAATCATTTTGTGGTAAATCGATAAAAATATATTTTAAAGAGTACATAGTGTTTTTAATTAATTTATGTAATAGTGTGTGTTATATTTTCATTCAAAGAGTGTATAAAAATATTGTAAATCATGCAATTTATTTGAAAACCTACGTAAATATTTTTTCGTCTGTGGTTTTAATTAATTTGAAAATTTTAGAACGATTTCTTTTATTTCTCATTCGAAATATTTTTTTTCGGTTGACTTTGTTCTACAATTGTTTGAAATTTTTGTTTGATTGCGTCCATAGTCTTTGGTGTAAGTAAGTAATTACATTAACTATGGTTGGGGGTTGCTTGACGTAAGGGATGATAATTATTACTGAATTTATTACGGTGCACCGTTAATGATGCAGGGGTTAAAGAGACCTTTATAATATTGCTTCGTTGCTGTGTTGGTAAGTATAATACGTAGAGATAAGGGTTGTTTATTTTCATTCGCGACAGATACTCGCGTTTTTGTTGACTTTTTTTTTTCGTCAGCGATAAATATATGTGAAAATAGTAAACATAGTAGGTGTGTAACTATTTGATGCATACATTACATGAATATGTACTATTTTTACAAACTTAAATAAAGAAATTAATAACACTCATCTTTAGACAGGTGTTAGTATAGCCGGTGTAACCAAATGCTGAAAGCATTCTCTACCAGTTAATCAGAACCGTCCAATCTGAGACAGGATTCCAACCCCGAGTAGAAATTTCATGTAAAAAAATCTTTAGAAAATATGTGACCGACCGGGAATGGAACCCAGGACCTCCTGATCTGGAGGCTGGAACTTATACATACACTTTTATACCAACTTCGGCATCTATACTCTGATCGATTGGCCCCAGTTTGATTATTATTTGATTTTTATTCTCTCTGGTCGCAATCCTAAAATTGATTTATAACAATGTTGATACATCTTCTCTAAAACGGTTTTTAACAATCTTTTGAAAAAATCTTCTAAGAAGTAAGGTCTACTTACTATGTGCTATGTCAAAGGGTCTCTTGCGTAGTTGTTCATGGTATATAGTTTGTCCTCTTTGCCATCCTTATAAGGATACTCTCAATGTGTTTCAAGTGTTCTTTCCATCCTTTCGAACAATCTTTGCCTTCTTCCTTCGAATTTTCGGAAGACATCTTCATACTTACCGACCTCGGTAGCCTAGTTGTACTAGCGTGGACTTCAGATCCGAGGTCTCGGGTTCTATTCCCGGTATTTTTTCACTCGAAATTTCTACCCGGGGTTGGCCTGTCTCAGATTGGACGGGACCGGTTGACTGGGAAAAATTGCCTCAGGCAATAAGTTCCGCCGGCTATACTGACACCTTTGTATAGAAAAGTTTTATATTATTATTATTCAGTCAATTGATTTTCCCTTCTTTGACCCCACTTAGGGAGGCATAAGGAGGCAACATGAGGTCTCCACTGTTCTCTCTTCCCAAACCATATCCCTCAGTTCTGTCATCTTGTCCTTGAAACTACTGCTAAGTAACTTTATAAATTATTTACATTGTTCCATACAAAAGCTACCATGCAAATTTTCTAGCCAATCGGTCCCGTTATTTTCAAGTGAAAACCATCCGACCCAACCAGGAATCGAACCTGGAACCTGTTTATAAAAAGTTAATGCCTATACACTATACTACTGAGGTCAATCTACCAGTAAGTAGGTAGGCACCGTAGGTTTTATTTTCAAGAAAAAATAACAACTAATGACTCTGAGAATTCATTACTAATGTTCGATTTTTAAATGGAACAAACTACTACGGGCTTACGACCGTCTTCTACTGTTATTTCGAAGGCTGGCTTAGTGTGATCACTTTACGTTAACAACGTTCGCCATTAGGTGGTAATGTTTGTCTCCGAAACTCCTTTTATTTTCAATTTTAGTATGACAACATTCGTCTTTCGTTTGCTGGAGTTGGCCTTCCTTTGGTCCTGGTTTTCAGCCACCAGGAACTCTCTCCTTATCCTCTCATCATTTGCAATAATTCGGATGGGAGAATTCTATCACCCAAAATGGATTTACACCAAACGAACATACAGTCGAATTTAGAAACAGAGCATATCTGTATATTAATACGTGAAGGAAAAATTTGTGACCATTTTTACGAAAATTGCGCGGACGGATTATTATGAAATTTCGCACACGTATGCTAATATTTTTTTTTTTAAATTATGCATAAGTTAAATCAATAATAAAAAAAATACTACCGTAATGTTATGTATTTGATACACACACTAGGATGTATTTGAAATTGGTACAGACGCGAACATTGTTTTGTTTATCTGTGGTCAAATTGAGAACACATTAATATTGTTTGAAAATAATACATAAAATAGAATTAATAACTTTCTACATACCCATCAACATTTCAAATTTGACGTATCTATGTCATTGTTTTGGAAAGAAAATTGTGAAATAGCGCTCGCTCAGTCTTTGAAAATCGAACCTTAATAATGTGCAAACTTATAATTTAAGTAAGTTGTGATCGAATTTCGAGCACTGATTTACCACTAGTATTCTTTAATGGTTGATACTGGACACCATGGTAACATTAACAAGTAATAACTAATTAGTATGGAATGATAGTTTTTTTCTCGTTGTGTACCATATCAACGATCAAGAAAGTATACTCTATTTTTCAGCTCTGACTCTATGTTCGTATGTTTTAAATGCACCTTTAGACCAAGATCAGAAGTTCAGGAAAGCGTTCAAAGAAATTTTCCCCTCTTTAAACCCCTATCTTTGGGGTATGAGAGGCAACAGAGATCTCCATAGCGCTCGATCTTGCGCAATGCTTTTTCTATAGTTACTTTCTATAAAACTGTTTTTTTTTTAATAAAGGGTATAATAAAAATAAATAATAATTTGTCCTTAGCCCGTTTCTTCTGATCTCAGTTTCTCATTTCGGCTTCAAAAACAAAGTATATAAGTACATATAATATGTAAGTAAGATAAATCTCGAATACACGCAGTGTGTACGCATTGCGTCAGGTATTCCTCCCTATACGACGCATCGTTTAACGGTAGGTATATTTATTTTATTAATAAAATATTACTGATATTTTTTATGCTCATTACCCATATTGAGTTCTTAAAAAGGTTTGTTTTAAACTTTTAATCACTTCGGGTTTTCGTCCGTATTCAATACTGTATTATTAGTCGGCATAGTGTAAACGCTTTTATGTTAACAACGCTCGCAACTAGATGAAGAATTCTTTCTTTTCTTTCTTTCTTTAACGAATCCGATCACCCATCCACTAGACCACCCCACTCCAATACTCGGCAGCCGCAACAGCATTGTCGTTAACGATAAGGTCCTGCATATCACACCTCACAGGCATATCTCGACAAGAAAGGAGGTGTTCGTCACTTACTTTGAGTTTCACCGCAGCTACAGGAGACATCTTTTTCCACACTAAAACCCCACATGTGCATGTTTTTCTTGCATCTGGTGACACCCATTCGCAATCTGTTGAGTGTCTTCCAAGTTGGGTAAGGTAGTTGGTGTCCCGGTCCTAAGCTTTCCGACAGTTCTAGCTGGCTTCCATTATATTGTGTGTGCCAGAGATCTTTCCTCGCCCTATCCGGTGGTAGTTTTAGGGAAGATGTTGTTCTCAGGAAGCTTTTTCTGGATCTAAGTCTAGCCGTCGGTGGAGTGTGGCCAAACAGAGGGTGTCTTGGGTCCGTCTCCTGTTTTTCTCTATCATAGTCCGCTGCAACCTTCCTCCTGAAGGTGAAGATTTTGGAATCCCCAACCGTTTTTGAAATTCTATAATAATATTCAGCACCGGGAGATTTCCGAAATCCGAAATTTTAAGCTGATCTATGCCTACCTAAGGTAGCTGCTGGATAATAATATATGTGTTGTAAGAGCAATGTAGTATAAATGCAGTAGGGGCAAGAGCTCTAGGAAGAATAATAATATGTGGAAAGACTCTGTGGGATATGGATAGGGATGAGAAAATTAGGAAGTGATGCGGTATAGAAGTTTGTATTGCTATGAAGATGTACTTAAGTTAATAAGTTGAGATTGTTCGGTCATATTGAAAATATTGCATGTCAATTCGATTACAAAAAGATTTAACAAGGTATAAGAATCATAATTCTCATAATCATAATCACGTCATAACGTGGTCGACCCGATAAAATTTATTTATTTATAAATTAATCAATTCTTTAGTAGGTATATTGTATATAATCTTTATTTCTTCTATCTTTAGTATATAATTTGTAATAATTGATAGTATAAGAAACAACACATAAAATTTGACATAAAAAAGACATCACAGAATCAATATACAGAGGGCGAGCTTACCACACAAGTATAACGTTGGTCGAACACAAGCAGGTCAGAAGCAAAAGAATTAGGATAGGTTGTATGAGGAGCGTAATATCGGTGGAATAGAAGTGAATTGACAGGAGTCTTATTGGATAAAGATGAGTTGAACTCCGTTTTGTCTGCCTACCCCTTGGCTTAAGAGATACATACAAAATTAATGTTTGTTTTGTCAACATTTTTATTTATAACGAGCTATTCAACCAATATGATAACGACCGATGCATCTGTTTTAAACGATGTTTACAGTGTACATTTTGATAATCACACCAACTTTCAATCGACGAACATTTTGTCAAACGCCGATCAAAATTTTAATATAGAAATGATTATACTTTCAAATGAACTACGAAGAATATCTACGTTAAGTTTTCTTAAATTTCCTAATAATCTGCGCAACTACTTTCTTAATGTTTTCTTTAGTAAAAACCTTCTCCTTACAATAGCAAGCAAACACAAAAAATTAATAAATACTGTATAGAGATTGGCCTTACGTACACTTCAGCGATTCCTTTTAAAAAGTTCACCTTTAATAAAGTATTAAGGGAACACCTTCTCACCTTTTTGACCTTGCAACTTCAGAGAAGGTATATAAGAAAAAGGTAAGGTACTTAAGTTTGTGAGACGTTTTTAAGTCGACCTTTGACTAGTCGTAAACGTGGGTTTAAGTGTGCGCCCTCTCTAGACGAAAAAGTATGTGGGTTGAAATTGTTACCTACCCTCACATAGAAAGAAACTATTTGATCTCTTGATGTGTGTATGTGTAATATTGAAATACTTAACCCCTTTTACATGTATGTTTATTTATACGTTGATAAGTTTTATATTATTGCCTAGTTTCGTATTTTCTTCCAGAATAAGCTATAAAGACAATATATACCTACATAATACAAAATATTGTACACCATAGATAACACGTGGAACCGTGTATACCCACATAAGCAGATAGGTCATAATATTATCATCTGACTAGCTGACCCGCCCGTCGAACTTCGACATAATCCAGAATAAAAAAATTAATTTTAACTTATTGCATGAATTAAATACAGTTTATGACATAAAAACTGAATTAAACTTATCTAATAATGTATTTAATTATATATATGATTATTGTTGTTGTTGATTCGGACGCGGGATAAAGCTCGACGGGTCATGAGTTTGTAATGAAAACAATAAATTCCTCAATAGACGTGAAACTTTCAAAAATATTCAATAGATGGCGGTGTAGTAGTTTATAAATCACATGTGTTACACGTTACGATATTCTATATGGTCTTGGAGGAATAAACGTTCGTCAAAACCAAATTTTTCCGAATTATCTACATAATAATTCAGTAATGTATGTATATTTATTTATTTATTTGTTTCACTCTAACTGTATGTCAGAGCATCACGCTAAAATCGTAGGTTCTGCGTTTAATATTTTTCTTCGCAGTTTTTCGCAAATACAATTGTGGTAATCTGAGATACAAATATTTACATTTCATTAAATATATTTTAAATTATTTACAAATTTCTAAAAATTTAAAATCTTCATACAAAAATGAGAATGTCATGTTTTAAAAGTAAAATTATACGTCTAAATTTTGTGTAGAACTGTAGCATTACGGTATGAAAATGTATAAAATCGATCGAAGTTTGATTTGAAATACAAAAAATATAAGTAGAAGTCTTTTAATTCTTATTTTATAAATATTTTCACCGAAACTTCTTATAAAATATGTACGCCATGACAGATGACTAAAGCCGGTAAAACAGAGTTCGCTTGCACCCTCTCTCTCCTAAGGTACCTCATTAAATTTATCACTACAGTCATAAGTAGGTCAAACTAACTATACATAATATAATACTAGGTAGGTAGGTACCTATATCTACACACAGTATGGAGGTTTTCATTAGCAACAACTACACGTATTATAATACTAGGTAGGTAGGTACCTATGTATAACTACATTCTTCTTTTAATTTTTTCGCTTATTCAACAGTGAGTATTAATTTTTCCTCATCTTCTATTTTTTTATAAATATTGAAAGTGACATTAGTTTTTCAAATTTTTCGCATATTTAGCAGTGACTCTTATTTTTTCCTTTTTTGAAACATTAGCTGGGTACACATTCTAAATCTTAGCGTGAAAATTTTTGAAAATGATAGATTATCTATAACATTTGACCGATAATCGCTCATTTTTAATATCTTAGCGAAAATTTTTTTTGAAAATGAGCGATTACGTGTGTACCCAGTTATTAAGATAATTATATACTCCTGCCGCCGTAGACAAATTCAAATTGGCGTTCGACTACAAAGATTTCGCTAATGTATAGTGCGAAAAAATTAACTGTCCACTGGAACATATAAACATTTATTCAACATATTATAAACATTGTTTAATGATCCTTATAATATAAAATATAAAAAGTGGACAGTTAATTTTCTTTCTACTCTACATTGTCGAAGTCGTTTGTAGGCGATTGCCAAATGCATTTTGTCTAGGCCTACTGGGCCTGAGAAGGAGAAAGCTGCATACAAAACCTGTTCAATAACCTACGGTTCAAGTCTGACTAGCCAAATCAACAACGTAAAGCAAGACGGGTATCAGCTAGTTATAGTATAAGATTATTATGGTAAGATAAGTAAGTACCTTCATTTGATATATTTTTGGGACAAATTGTAAATTTCTTAGTCGCGAAGGATTTTGTTGGATACTTTCAGCCTAGTTTTTTTTTTTTTGTAAATTTGTTGACTAAATAAAACGCCTTCATCGGCCTTCAAAAGTTCTCGAAATTAAGTTTACCTATAATCATATAGTTTAAGAGTCAAGCGTTATTTTTTTTAAGTTAACATGCATATAATTAGTTTTTATTTCAAGTTTAATAATGTACAGTGAACACTTTTAAGATTTTTTTCGTTATTAATGAGTGCCAGATATTGAGTCGGGGCGTAATGTGAAACAGCCTAATGTGAAGCCTTCCTGCATTTTTAGCCTTAGATTAAGATTCAAAATGACTTTTTCAAACCCGTTAATACCTAGGTGTTTTTTCCTTCAATTCAAACAAACTTACAGTCAATTCGTCATAAAGGGAAAGTTATAACGTAAAGCGTGTTCTGATCCATTTTGACGAAGTTTCAGGCGTCTATTGAAGAAGTTAGTAAAAATCGATTGCACGATTCCACCCGGAGAAATAAACAAACAAACAAACAAACAAGAATACAACGTGGTGATAAAAGAGATTGAAAAAAGCTTCAGAGGGGTGGGCATTTGAAATTGATGGTTGTCTTATGGCGGTTACGACGCCGGCTTTCGTACTGTTTCGTACGGTCGTCGTGGTTCGATCCCAGGTGCCGACCATCTTCCTCTTCATGTCATTAAGTAGCTTACTGTGAAAGAGTCAAAGGGTGTAGGTATTTGTGTTCACATTGTGTGAGCACAGAATCATAAAAAAGGCCTTTAAGCGATCTTCTAAAACAAATTTCAGCCCATTCTGACGTTATTAAATTTTACAAAATATTTTTTTAGATATCACTACAATTAATAAATTTACATTGGTTGCGAATTTATTCGCCGTTCTGCATAATATGCCAAAGTGATTAAAACTCTGCATTATTATAAAAACTAAATGTACAAAACTACTTCAATAATTAATCATTAATCCGACAAATTAAAAAAAAAGTGTCATTCTATGTTTTTTCGTCATGACAGGTTTAAAGATTAGCCAGAAATAGAGGTATATATCTAATTCTCAAAAAAATATTTTGTTAAAATCAAAATGGGTGCTACGATTTGAATAAGATCGTATTCAGAGCGTTTCGCAAATAGCCCTCCATGTTGCCTTCCAGCAAACAGCCTCTGTCCAGCTCCACGGTCAGTGGCGTATTGTCAAGGGCTCTCCATACGTCAAGTTGGCGAAGAAGCCCCACCGCTTCGCCGAGTATCAGCTATGTACTGACACACGTCATATTAGAGTAACCGTTTTATTGATACATTGTCACCAACATAACATCCAGCCTAGCCGTGTTAACATAAACTAGCAGCAAAAGCTGTCGGACGACAGGCATTGGAAAGGTTCATTAATTTTTGACGAAACTGTGGTGACAGATGTGGTCCAAAAAATAGCACCACGGAATTGGAGCTGAGATGGACAATGGATGACCGGTGGACCAAAGAACCATGAAGTGGCGACCGAGAACCGGTAACAGAAACCCAGGGAGGCCACAAATGCGATGGTCCGACGATATAAGGACCTTGGATTGGGAATTTTTGGGCAGAAAGGTTTACTCCTTCCGGAATGATAGGACTATAGGTGAGAATGTATGAGAAGGCTCATAGAAGGTAGGATAGGATTCAGGTGCGGGAAATGCCACGCATGTTGGACATCTATGCAAGGCACCCCGTAGTTGACCCTAGCATCCACATCTCACAGGGACTGTTGGTAACCGCCGTTCCAGCCTGGGCCAACGTAACAGGGTCCACCGCTTGGAGGCAGAGAGTCAAGTTGAAGTGCAGTGGCTGAGAGGCATTAAATAAACGCTCTTATATTGCGCTTATTAGCATTTCCTTGGACCCGTTATATCACACATTTAAGATCATTATTTTCTTTATCATTTTGGTGTTGAATGTTGACTCGTTCGACCTTGGTCTTCGGATAAGACATAGTCTAGATCAGGGACTCTCTGTATAGGAAGAAGCTGGCACATTATCTAATCTAACGGATCACATCCATCACAGACATAATGTTATTAATGTGTATTGTGTGGCTGTCTCAAAACACGATAATGCTATCCGGGTTCTAGGCTGGCCAGTACTACCAGGAACCCATTTATTTCTCGATATACAATCCATTCAAACACTTACTAATATTTTTCTGCTACCATTCATATATTCTTTGATCAGCAGGCTTATTCACATTTTTCGTGAACGGTCCTTTGGACTTTGATGGGCCCAACGGACCTTTTTTCACGCCACTTTCTGGAATAGAACAGATCAATTAGTTGGGTTTAGCTCTGCGAGGTGCTCTTAAAATGGGAGAATGTTTTTATGGGAAAATATTAAAAATGTATTTTTGAGTCACGGTGTAATTTTTATTTATATTATTTTATAATACAACAAACTTACATTATTTAAATAAATAATTACATGGTATCATAGAATAAGAAAATTATCGACCATTTTAAAAATAGGTATATAATACTTAATAATAATAAAACACTTTTATATTCAAAGGTGTCAGTATAGCCGGCGGAACTTATTGCCTGAGGCAATTTTTCCCAGTTTTTCCCGTCCAATCTGAGACAGGCCAACCCCGGGTAAAAATTTCAAGTAAAAAACACTTTGAAAAACTCGACCGGGAATCGAACCCGGGACCTCGTGATCTGCAGTCCATGCCAATACAACTAGGCTACCGAGGTCGGTCATATTATTATATTTTTTTTTCTTTTTTTTTTATAAAAATGAATCTGTGCTCACTCAAAGTGAACACAAATACACTCCTTGACTCTTTCACAGTAAGCTACTAGCTTGTGTCCTGAAAGAGGAAGATGTTCGGCACCTGGGATCACTGAGAAAAATTCTAGTAACCGTGCTAGTAAAAAGAGCGCCGACTAATTCGAGGAAGTACCGATAACAATATTTTTGTTAGTAATACCAGTTAGTATTTATTACAAACCATGAAAATAACTAACTCATTCCATAGTTAGTTGAATCCACTACCATCTTTATAGTGAAAACGACTAGAAAAGCTATTACTAGAAATAGCTAGTTAATTTTCTAGTAAAATCGTTATTAGAAATTACAAATTTTTTTACTAAAACTGAGCTAGTAAAAAGAGCGCCGACTAACTCCAGCAGTAAAAGTAACTAACAAAGAAAATATTTTAGCACATATTACTAACTTAAGCTCCACCCATTTTGAAAGGAAGTAAAAAGAACTAGCTTATTCTATAAAAAAATACATACTTTTTATTTGTGCCAGGGACTGGTTAGTTAAATATACTATCGTTGTAAGTAAATGCGACTAACTTCCATATTTTTAGCTAGTAAGTTCCACCTACTCAATTATTGGACTTAGTGAATATAACTAACTTCTTTAAGTAGTCTCAACTAACTAGCCTAAAAGTTACTAGCTCCGCTAGTAGTTTTGAAAACCCTTGCTAGTAAATTTGACTTATTTTGTTAGTAGCTCCTGTGTTTTCTAGTAAGCCTTGCTTTTTTTTCTAGTAGTCCTTTCTACCTGTATTAGTAAAGGTGGCTAAATTATTCTAGTAGCCTTTTCTCTGCTAGTAGTTTTTAATGCCCTTGCTAGTAAATCTAGCTCCTTTTGTTTAGTAGCTCCAGTGTTTTCTAGTAAGCCTTGCTTTCTTTTCTAGTAGTCCTTTCTACCTGTATTAGTAAAGGTGGCTAAATTATTCTAGTAGCCTTTTCTCTGCTAGTAGATTTTAATGCCCTTGCTAGTAAATCTAGCTCCTTTTGTTTAGTAGCTCCAGGTTTTTTCTAGTAAACCTTGCTTTTTTTTCTAGTAGTCCTTTCTACCTGTATTAGTAAAGGTAGCGAAATGATTCTAGTAACCTATCTCCAGGTTACTAGCACATTCTAGTAGTTTGCGGTAGCATATGCTAGTAATCTATCCACAGGCTACTAGCGCGTGCTAGTAATCATCAAAGTCTTCACTTAGTTGCCATGACTATTTTCGTAGGCTTATTTTGTCAGGTCTTCTATACCGCTGATTGGTTCCAAATCTGGCTCTTTTGATAGGATCCTCATCAAAGATTTGTCAATCTTGGATGATGATTCAATCTATATGGAGCCAAATTCTAAACACAAGACACAATATAATAGCGAAAACCTGATGAAATAAACCTACGCCATAGAAACTCAGGTCCAGCAGTCATGGCAACAAAATGAAGTCCTCGACGCGATGCAACTATGTAAAAAAATAAGACAAAATGTATGGTTAATAAATTATAAACAAGTGCATACATTATAGCAATTGGCAATAGTTTATTGATTGTAAAACATGAAAATAATAAATATAATAATAAATTTAATTAAAATATAATTAAATTATTTTCAATGTTGGACTGTTGGATAAATAAAGGAAGGTTATATTTTTGAAAAATATTGATTAGATTGTCAATATCACCACTTGTTAGAGATGTTAAATTAATGAAGACATTTACTAATTCTTCCCGTGATAGTCTCCATCAGTTGACTTTTCTATTGCTGACTGCGATGATATTTGATGGAATCTTCAACATCAAGCGGGAGATGGCCATCAAGGCTGCAAAATCTCTCTGCTCCTCACCACCTGCAAATGAATAATTATTCGATTACATTGTCTTTTTTCGCTAAATGAAAAATGGCTTGGAAGGGAATACAATGATTTAATTATTTTATTACTTTTAATAATTATATGTAAGTACGGGATACATAGATATAAAGTAATCAAAATATTGGAGAGACTATCGCTGAAGCGATTTCTTTCTTCTAACCATAAAGATATATTAGATATTTAAAAAAAGACACACACATGCATGCATTAACAGATGTTAGTATATTTGCCTTGTATTATGATATGAATGTACTTACATATATTGGAACAAATAAAATAAGATAAATAACTTGCAAACCTTTGGATAACTGGAGCAAGTCCTGTAATTTTTCCTCAGCAATGAAATCCAGAAGTCTGCTCCTAAGTTTTGGAAAACGCTCCACGAATTTGTTAACTTGATCTCTGTATGTATCCCTTTTCAAGGAGCTGCAAAAAAGTACAATTTAATTAGCTATTAATGTAATGTTATGTAAAATATATCTAAAAAAAATACACATTTCAGTAGAAAAAACTTACTAAGTCAAGACCAAGTGGTGTACGCAGAGCTTTGTATTTGTGAATATACTCCTCTATGTCTTTTTTCTGAAGCTCTTCAGCCCTAAACTGGACCGCGTCCACAGATTGCACCGCGTGAATACTGGATGTCAATTTATACTCTGTAAGGTGATGTTCTATCTGTAAATACAAAACATACTCGCATGAATACAGGTACATAACATCCATGGTAAAGGTATGTAATATGTATTATGCCATCTAAAAAAATTATTAAAAGTATAAAAAAAAGAAAAATTGTGGTAATTAAGGGAAATATTCATAAAATCTGCAAACAAGCAAAAGAACTACTTACCAGTTGCTGTGAATCTTCATTGGAGCATAAAAAACTTGCCAGCGATGGTCTTTGATCGCTTCGGTTATCCTTAATGAGCTGAGGAGCTTGACGATTATTGTGTGACAGTTCAGAGAGGCTTAGAAGTGGGAGATTGGTATTTTCAAAATTAGAGCACTCAATATTAATAATTTCAGATGGCTGATGAGAGACACTGGCGACTGAAAATGGCTCAGGGACGTTCAGCGTAGCTTGATCCTGTGAAAATAACAAAAAATACATATATGTATCAACTATTTTAGGATAGGCAGAGAGAACATTTCTATTCTTACACCTCATCCACACTCTTCATGCATGCATGCATTCATTAATTATTCATTCGATACTCCATGAGTGATTCGGCCATATTACACATTCTTCATAATGCTTTATAGCTTATCAAGTTTTATTATTATTCACCTTTACTTTTCGAGCAGCCATGCGAAGGCGAACAGCTTCCCCTAATGTAGAACAGAGAGAACGTATTTCACATGTCAAGAGATATGCCATCACCTACAAAGTAAAAATTATTCTTGTCTGTAATGCAACCATTAAAAAAACAATTAATTCTCTATTGCTTTGTCCTGTATTCTAATGAATTACTAAAATAAATATTGCCAAACACCTTTCTCAAACAAATCTTCACGTGTCGTTCAAATGAATCAAAATTGGTTAGGTTGGCAAACCACGTGGGCAAAAAAACATAATCTACGCATGAACTTGTAAAAAATATCATTTATTGTGTATTTATTAACATAGATCTTAAAAACTTACCTAAAAGTTTTCCATATAGATGTGACAATCCTGCATTAAATAAGAAGGATTCCATTTCAGTGTTTTTGGCTGACGCGGGACGCACACTTCTTACTACTCGAACATGGCGTTTCAATATAGTTTTTTGTAACGAAAACGGCATGTATGGAGACACACACACAAAATTTACTGAAAAGAAGTTAGAACAAAGGAATGAAGAAAGAAAGAACAAAGAAAGACTATCGAAACACATCCGCACAAACACAACAGCCCATGCACAGGCCATAAATCCATAAATAATACTGATGCGAATGGGGTCAGCGGGCCTCTATTTATAGCCTCCATTTTGATGGCGCGAATTATCAAAGTTCGTAAGTCGTTATAGAATTTTCTATTAAATTTTACAAGAATATTTTGTATCTGGTAAAAATAAATAACAAACCGTTTTGGTACCTATGAAGTCAGTCGCGTTTACTAATTATTGTTACTTAAAATAGAAAACAAATTTTTTAGGTACTTACAATTTTTGTAACATTCACAATTTTTTGTTAGTGTAGTTAAAAAACATTTTTTTTATAAAAACAACATGCGGAAATACAAGTCCAGGGTTGCCAGATGTAACTAGCCAATTGTAGTTTATTTATTTATTTTATTCCCCTGATTCAACGAATCGCGTTTATATGGAAGTATATAATATACTTCTACTAATAATTTAAAGAATCTGGCATTGTACAAGGCCAGAGTAGGTACTTAATACAGATATTGTATTAAGTATTGGAAAATAATGCGAGGTGAATATAAGAACAGTATATATGACGAGAATGAAACTATAAGTAGGTACCTAAGCTAAGGTGGTTTGGTCATGTGAAGAGAACGAATGACGACAGAATATAGATTAGGATACAATTATATAGCACCGTTTTGTGATATAAAACCACTTTAAGGGCGCCTTGTGAACCGTTTCTTGAACTCCGTTAGAGATCGACCAGGAAGTTCTTTCCGTCAAGCTCGCAGTTCCGTTACAATAATCAAGAATGACAAAGTAAAGTTTATGGTTGAAAGGAGAAGAGGCCGACCCAGAGTTTTTTGGAGATCAGATAGATTCAATTTTGCTTGTCCTTATGTGGTTGGATATCCTTATTGTCATAACAAATGTAAATTATTATTATCCTTGTCGCAATTTCTTCCATCTATACATACTTATACCCATTCATTTATTATTATAGAATATTGTTTCTGATTTCTTCAAAATGTTCACACCTTCTCACTGGCAACCCTGAATACAACTGGTTGCAACTTGCAACAATACTTGAATTATATGTTTTTTTGTAATGATCTATGTATATTTATATGATATAGGTACCTACCATGCGTATATTGCATATTATATAACTACTAACAGCAAAACCTGTCGGACGACAGGCATACAAAAGGGTCATTAATTATTTGATTGTAATATAAATCAGTTATATCGTCCATTATAGCGTCCCAATGTTACTTGACATATTATTATCCTCCCGTAGCAACAGTGTTTTATGTATATATAGGAGCGGACACGTGGATTTAGAGCGTTTATTGAGTTACGGACGAACTTCTCAATTATAATACAGACACCCCACGTCGCTATTACAGCAGAACTGTGAATGACGCGCATACTCTAACTAAACATAACCTACAAATAATAGTATTTTATGCATATATCTTTTTCAGTTTTGTAATTTATGTCAATTAAATGAATATCTTAATACCTATCAATGATATTTAAGTGTTAAAAATGTACTTTTAGCCATATTAACATTGAACTTTCTCGTAATTTGGATCTGTTTGGTATTCACACTACTGTATAGGTAGATATAAAGTAAGCATGTATGAAACCTTAACTTTTTTTATAAAAATAATAACCCTAAGAGAACTGGACTACTACACTTTTGACACCATTCACAAATTAAAGCTTGTGCCACAAAGAGGAAGAAGGTTACCAGGGACCAAACTCAAGACCTTCAGTATGTAAGTCAGCGAATGAATCGCTAAGCTATTAACTACTACTTTCTTTATAGGAAGTAAATGAAAGCTTTAAGGTCAAGTATATTGTATTTAACAGAAGTCCATTCTTGTCAAAAATCTTTATTCATGAATACTGGTTGGAATTTTAAAAAATTTTAGTATATTAACTTCAACTTCATTATACTCACCCTAAATTATTATTCCTTCAAAGACAATTCTTTCCATTTTCATGAATGATAAGGGACTTAACAAAGTATGTTATCCCAACTAATGACAGAATATTATGGTAAAGAAAAAACAGATTCACAATGTAAAATTTTATTTGAATAAGAATCATGAAATAATTTGTTAGTTCGTTAAAGTTTGTTAGTTTCAACATTTTATCTACATATACAACACCATACACAGTAACAAAACACATCAGGTAAAAAACTAAATATCAATATACTTACATACTTGTACAATAAAAATAATAAGAAAAAAAAAACTTAATTTGACGAACACCTGAAATACTTTCTTTTGTCAAATATACTAAATAGTGAACTAAATAAATTGAAATAAAAATTCCTATATCTGACAATTTACATAAGTTGTAATTTGAAATAATAATATTAAGTATATAAATTAAAGATAACTTTATCCAAAACCAATACATACTTACACTTAGTATGTAATAATATATTAAAAAAAAAACATTTAAAATTGCAAAGCGTAGATTGATTGGGACATCACAAAACTTCAAATCGAACCTTATTGAAATCGTATCTTATTGAAAGTATGCAAAAAACATTATAGGATTAATAAATAATCAAACACCAGTTAACTTAAAAAAACCTGTATCCTAATACAAAATTATATATAAAAAAAAAAACAAAAAATTCTTCACATATATTAAAAAAAAAATTTTATAATACAAGCCAAAACATAAAGCATAGAGTAAACAAAGAATTAAAGAAGGTTAACTAGTAATTTTAAATACTATCCATCATTGTCAATGACTTCTGAAAATGTAAATAATGCATTGAAAAAATTTCAATGGCAACGGGGTAAATGATTAAATTGAACAGTGTTGTCTGTAGCTGTCCTCCCGTCTTCTGTATCTTGTTTCTATTGCAAAGCGGTTAGTAAAACATTATTTGCATCTTCATTTAAAGCTGTTTGAGGTTATGCTTCTTATATAGATTGAAGTGGTGGTTTGGTAGCACAGAATCTTGGTCACTGATTTTCCTACAGATGTACCTACTGAGGGTTGTGGTCCTCGTACCTAAAAGCCAATAAATAATTAAGAAAAAAAAAACAATAATATGACTTGTTACTCCCAGATGTTTTTTTTATAAACATTTGAGAGTAACAGATTTATTGCTCTGAAGAATGAAGTCCCTCTGCGTCATAACGGCACAAATATTCTACCAGTTTTCGAATATCGATGAACGATCATCTACTGATATTTTTAGTGTGTGTGCACACACTAATCTGCATTTGTTGGAAACACAGGGTCCTTAACATTGTGGCAAGGGACTGCTTTTTTCGCTGATATACTTACATACGTATCTCTTAAACTTTTTAATTTGGGTAAAGCTGTACTAAACGGACATCGTTTTCTTTTCTTGTTGGTGTGGCCGTAGTCAGAAGATTTATAATGATGGTTTTGTTGTAATTTAACTGTTCAGCCATACTCCCACTTCCAGCAGATGAAATAGTTTTTTCTCTATCTGATATCTGCAAATATGAACAGAAACATTAATAAAATATGAATTTAATATGTATAACGTTTCTTCTATCTCAAAGATGATATAACTCTATTGCCGAATATAGATAAGTCTCTACTCTACAAACTAAAATTATTATCTATATTATACAAGCTCAAAAGAGTGCTCATCAAGAATTTTTACTTGAATTCTTGTAACCACTTTTACTGATAAATATTGTTCACGAAGCCCTTATCTTTGAAAAGCTTGAGTAATATAAAATACTTGAGTAATAAATTGTTATTAAAACCAAACACAAGTGAATGCATAAGACGTGGTTAAATGAATTAAGGTATTGGTATACTTACTTACAACTTTTTTTTCCTTTTATTGACCTTCATCCTGTTCATGGTGTTCTTGGTCATGCAGTCTCAAGCTCAGGACTTACAACTATGTTTATGTTCTTAAATGTTTGCCCTTACATCTTTACACGATCTGCTGGGCTCATCACATTGCTAAAATAAATTAAAGTATTCTTTAAGTCATAGAGCGTGATCAAATTGTCATTTGAATGTAGTTTTATAGAAAATAATCAGCTAATCATAATGAACTACGAAATGTCAAATTATACAAGAATATTAATACTTACATTTATGTAAATAAATAACACTTTCTTGAACTGCTAACTGCAACATAATAACTCTTATGTCTTTAGGGTACTGCAAAGCACTGATTTTTTTCATTTAAATGCATTTAAAACATTGAATTTCAATAAAACACAGAGCGGGTATACTGCGCACTTACAAGTAAACTGACAGACATCATAATTTTGAGGTTAGAATTTACGCGCGTACACGTACCCAATTTGCCGCGCAACAGCAAGGAGACTAGTAAATATTACTAAAATAAATACTAGATTTAATTAGTAAGATTAACTATCGAGATGCCAGTAATTCACAAATCGTGTTAGTCAACCAAGTTAGTGATTTCTAGTAACGTGAATTTTAACTAACTTATGTTAGTTGATGTCTACAAACACAAGTTAGTACAATCTACTATTTCAACATTTCAACTAACCAAGTTAGTTAAAATTCTTTAGTAAATGTTACTAACAGGTTTTTTTTAAGTACCCTCAACTAACAAGTTAACTAACTCTGATTTTACTAATTTCGAGCTAGTACCCGCTAATAACCACTTTTACTAGAACTCATCAACTAACTCCGTTCTAGTAAAAAATGGCCAATTTTTTACTAGAATTTTTCTCAGTGATCGAACCACGAAGTCCGTAGGAAACAGTACGAAAGCTGGCGTCGTAACCGCTGAGCTACCAACCACTTCAATAGATATATCTTGTATAGATATTTACTTATCCTAAAATTTACAATCTACCTGCCAAGTGATCAAGTATCCATGAACCATAGAAAACGAACAATTTTCTCACAAAAATGACAGCTGATAATTTAATAGTAGGTAACATTAGTGTTGTAATAATAGATTCTAGTCTGAAAGCCGAATTAGTCATAGACCATCAGATGGAACAATATAGTATCTAGTATTTATGGTCAATATGGCGATGCTCACAAGTGATTCGGTTCCCGAAATATCTCACCTACATTTTGACTGATGGAAGTTGAAATATTACCGCTTGTATATTATTTAATTGATGTAAACGTAAAATCAACCATAAATTATTATTTATTGTACACACTTATGGAATTAATTTTTGGTCATTTCTGGTTGTCAAAACAGACATCAGTTATAATATTATACAAGCTTCATCACTTGCAAGTTTTTTGACGATTTCTGATTGTGAAACAAGCGTTGATTCAATGCATTATATTCAACCTACATACCAACCCACATGTAAAAAAAAAACAGAAAATAATAAATGTAACATAAAATAGTTAACTGATCAGTTACTTATTTTATTTGTTATGACAATCATATATATCAGGGTCTGCGGAAAACATTAAATTGATGCAGAAAAATAACAACTAATGACTCCAATTCATTACTAATGTTCGACTTTCAAATGGAACAAACCACTACGGGCTTACGACCGTCTTCTACTGTTATTTCGAAGGCTGCCTTAGTGTGATTACTTTACGTTAACAACGTTCGTCATTAAATATTATATTGAAGATTTATCTTGATCAGAGTTTCCTACATACACCTGTTGCTATGGGAAAAAATGTGAAATTTTCCACAAATCTCAACGTGGTAAAGTAAATTTGGGACCCTTTACTCTTTTTTTTTAGCCCTTTATGTATGTATTTCTAATTTACTATGTTTCAAAAAATTTTAACAATAAAATTTTCAATTAAAAAGAACAAAGTTCACCCAATCATGTGAAAACTATAATGATTGTTCGTAATTAAATATAAATAAGTTAAGACTGTAGCCACGTCTCCGAACTGCTTTTCGGTTAGCAAATCGCGCGTTCAATGAAAAAATAAATGCACATGATGTTCTCACTACAACCATCTATGCCCGTCCAATCAATGGATGGAAACAAGTAGTTATGCTTTTTTTTTGCCAAATTGTCTTTTCCATTCGGCATTATTAGGTAATATTGCCCAAAAAGAAGCTTCGAGACACCCCGGAGTCAAGCGATCATATTAACAAAATTATAATAATACACAATCTATTATTATATTTCCAGTTTTTTCCATACATTTGCTAAATTCATTAGATCTGAAATACATTTTTACGATACTACTCGCTGCGTTAATAATAATATTTCCCATTGTTTATGGTACAAGATGGCGCCTCAAACATCAAAATGGAAGTAATAATACGATCATAGATAATACTCTTCGATCTAATAGGTACTAGCGTTATTAATATATTATGTAAATACTCGATTAGAAGTATCAGAAGATAAAATAAAATAATACGTATAAACTAATTTCATTTAATTTCTAAGTACGTTAAAAAGAAATTAACCTAAAAAAGTTGATATGTACATGATCTCAGAATCGAAGTGATGAATGATTAATGTGGATCGTTCATTACACCATAGACAAAAATGTAGGTAGTATTGTCTATGAAACATCATTATTAATTATTTATTTCAGTAGGCACCTTCCAACAAATGAAAACTTTGGTGATATTATTATTATGTGTATATCGTATGTACTTAAGTGTTGCCACCCCCACTGTTACATTATTAATCTACAAGATGTTCCACTAGTAACAATCAAACATCAAACACTTATTACATTGCGACCATCGATGAACGTCAGAATTTTTTACAGCTGGCATTACCAAGTAGTACCTACCTATCGTATTCGAAAATTAAATCAAAATTTCGAATGTTTAATCAATTTGAATACCGGTTTTAAATGATTGCGGGATTGTTTATGGAGTTATCTCTAATAAGGCGTTGCTTTTTTAGCCTGATGTTTATACTTTAAGCATCGACTTATTCTCAACGTTTTGTGTCTTAGGCGTTTTTTTTTTTTTGACAATTTTATAGTAATAAGCACCTACATCGTATATATTATAAAAATGTTCAGATGTACATGTGTCAAAATGGCTTATTTTTGTTTCGAAATACATATTTGTATAAGTTATTTTAAAATGGTGAAAAAATATGGAAAAATTCCAGGCTAAATAAAGAAATTCGGATGCTTCATCTTTTCAAAATGAATCTTGTGTCTTCTCCATGGTGTGAGTGCGGATTGGACATGGAGTCGATGGACCATGCTTTTTTGGGTTGTCCTCAGAGACTTATCACCTGTATACCTAAGTATATTTGTATCATTGATATCCGTAGTATAAATCAAATTTTGCTCGCAATCGCAACTCTTCGTAAAATATTATAATTTACGAAATGAGCTTTGTTCGTAAAATCACGAAAAATGAGATTTCCATCATACGTATTACCTTACTCTAGCCTACAAAAAGATGTACCGGTACGTATATTTTTTTATGAATTATTAAACATTAAAGTTATATTATAAACAAACCTCATTTTAGTGAATCATCTACCACAGAGGCGTGCTTTCTGTACATTAATCCATACTTCAAGGACGACCACCCTATCGATCCATTTGACATAACATTATTATAATAATCGAATACTGTTATTTGTATTGGTTTTCTAATTGAAAGGATCATCAATATTGCTTGTATTTGCCAAATACTTGAAGGACCAACTCCAAACTCAGAATATAACTCTCTTCGGCGTTTTTAATCAAAGGAATGTCAAAACCGGATCTTCAACGTAATTATTATTACTGTTATCTTAGTTATAAAAATGATTAGTTGTGAGTATGACTCGCTATATCTCGAGAACAGTAGGGATAGTACTAACTTTATCGAAAGATAACTAAGCTAATATGCGCTTATTGGCGTGAATATAGTGTTTTTATTAAGTGCAGGGTAGGTATTCTAAAAATCGCAAAAACTATCTAACAACTGACAGTTGATGTCAAACGTAAATTGAATTTCAAAAATAGAAGAATTTATATTTATGAAAGCAAGAAGTACCTAAATAGGTTGCACTAGATTTAAAAGTACCTAAATAATTGTGGTTGTTAATTTTTCTTAAATTTTCCGATCTTATACGCAACTCTCTTTATTTTTTTCATTCACAAAACTTTCTGTGTACCTACTGATAATAACAAACACAAAAAGTTAAGTTACGATAATATAATTAATTATTATCAGTAATAACTGTTATGCTGAACTAACATTTTCTTTACGACTTGAAAAATAAATAATTAATCGAAAATAAAATGGTAGGTAGGTACCTAAATATACACTAACCCAAAGTATATTATACTATATGACCTACAATGATTGTCCTTCATACTATTATATATAATTTTGTCAAAGCCTTTGTATTTTACACAGATCTTTCTTCCCACGTCAATTTGTATTGAATCCTTAACAGAATACCCCCTGAATAATTGAAACGTCCTTTGTACACTTTCAAACCTAATTAATATTATAATTTATTTAAATAATAATTTTCACAATTTGGATGTTTTACAGTGTAATGATAATATACCAGTATTAAAGTCAAATCGACTGTGTCCCTCCTACGTACCATGTAAAACATCATGCTGTTTCTCACGTTGTTCAAAATATAACCAACTATGAGATGTATAAGACGTACAAAGCATTATATATTTATCTCTTTCACGCACAGCAGTAAAATAATGAAAGCGGGAATGAAACAATGCAATATTGACGTTTAGTGTAAGTAGGCGTAGCTTGGATACCTACAGATAATAAACAGACGCCTACTCTGAATTAAAATGTGTGAACTAAATTTTTAAAAGTTAAATTGAAAAACATTTTCAATATTAGTTGGTAATATCGAAAATTAGATTTTTTTGTATTACGTCCGATGCATTCAAAAATGGGTAGATGACAGTCGTATACCCGTAGTGGTTGAATTTAAACGAAATTTCTGGTATGATGAAACTTGCACAAATAACTAAAACGTTAAATCCGAACCTAAAACTGTAATGGTTGTCATAATTTATATTTAGCCGAATCCAAGTAACGCTAGTACCTACATATTATGATGTTTCTGACAATATTAACCAACCAACATGGGTAATTCAAGGAAGAGTTCAGCTCGAACTGAACTGCATTATTTTCATAAGGCGTATTATTACGCTAAAAAATCATCATGTTTACGTAAATCAGACAAATTATTCACTGAATATTAGGATTAATAATCAATTTTTTCTGCAACTTACCTATCTCTAAGTATTTTATTTTTAAGTTATGGATCGAGAAAAATGTGGGAGAAGTTCCAGAAAAAAAACACAAAAAGCTTCATAAACTAGCGCAACTATTAAAATACAATAATTCATTCTACAATAAAACGTAAATTTCTGTTCCGTATGTTAAAAAAAACTCAGGGAAACAACAATTAAAATGGATTCGATGAAAATTACAAAAAACGGGTATTTTGGTGCAAAGCGTCCTTAAGTTTCGAATATTTTACTAGTTCTAAACCAACTTTGCAGTATTACAATAGATACAATGGATCTATTATAGTAATACTGCAAAGTTGGTATTATTTATAAACTAGAGGTCCGCCCCAGCTTCGCACGGGTAGATAGATACTTAAAAATAATTTAGTTTTCATACAGATCCCTAACTTTCAAAATATTTTATAGCATATTATGTTAATCTGGAATAATTGCATTGCAATGTATCGTGTCACGTCACTTTACCACCGTGACTACTTTGCGCAGTATTTCTACTAAACTTGACATGACGCCCCTCAGTCCCCCCCCCCCCCCCCCGCTCCCGTACGCACTCTGCATCGGATAAGTTGAGATGATAAGAGACTATGCTTTTTTTTCCAATACTCACATTTTTAAACTCGTGATAACTTTCGAATGGAATGTCCGAATTGAATAATTCAAAAAGTTATACAAACATATTGAAGCAGCCTTGAATATGAACTAATTTATTTTAATAAGGAGTAATACCAAGATACCAATAAATAGCCTTTTCTAGAGGTGACATTTTATTGATTTTTTTAAAATAAAAAAACACTTATTGTGGCATAACTATAATAGTTAGACATATGCTGTCGCGATACTTTTTGTAAATAATGATGTCTTCTACAAAATTGTAGTACATTGTTTTATTCTATCATCATTACTTTTCACAGCGTTCGCGATAAAAAGAATATTTTAGGTAATTTTTTTACACCTTGGGTTACATTATTGAAGTTTTCGTAGGTTACCCAATTTTTTTTGGAAATTAAATATAGCCTATGTTCACCGCCGATATTGTAGCTTCCCAAAAGTGAAAGAATTTTTCAAATCGGTTCAGTAGTTTTGGAGTCTATTCGATGCAAACAAACAAACAAACAAAAAATCAAATCTTTCCTCTTTATAGGTATATTAGTATAGATAGGTATATGACGAAGTATTACAAAGTTACAAAAATAATGTGTTAATAGAATTAATTTTTTTCGTAAATTACCGTGCAGGTTTGTAAATAAATAGAGTGATTCCTCACAAATTGAAAAAAATCAATGTTTTACATAATATGTAAGAAATATTGGCTCAGAACAGACCTGCGTCTAGTGAGGCAATTAATTCCATTATGTGTTATGTTGTTTTTGTAATTGAAGTGTATATTATGTTGTTGGAATAAAAAAAAAAATAAAAAAATAAATGACTATCCGGACTATATTATGTAGTGCCACACACGAAATGTGCTACATATCTTTCTAATTAAAAAAAAAATTATTTTACGTGTACGAATCCAAAATGTTTTGTATAAAATGAAGTAAAGCGTCATATTATATATTGTTGGTTTGGTTCGGTTTCCACGGGGGAATTCCCCGTTTAGTGTCAGAGCCAACGTTGGGGCTAAATAATGTTCCCATCGAAACTCACAGACAGAGACGTCTGCCGAAGTGAATGACTTTATGGAATTTGTTCCGCATGGTCTGACTGAACTCGCCCCAGAGTGTTCGCGAGGTACCTACGTCATTGACTCTTACTTTAAACATATATTTACTTCAATAACATTTATTTTCGATCAAACCTTCTATGTTTTCGTGAATCAGGCTACATGAATTTTGAATAAAGCCATATCAGGTACCTGGAATCCGTTATATTATTAAATACTAGCAGTCTGTCCCAGCTTCACACGGGTAGATAGGTAAAAAAAAACAGTTTTCTAATGATCTTTATAGATCGCTTACCTACTTTATCAAAATATTCTATAGGCTATGTTGATCTGGAATAATGTAGCATTCTAGTGTTCCCCTCCCGTCCGGCTCGTACCCCAGAGTGCCTAATATCTCTGCCGCATTTCAATTACATTTTTTTGTTTTTTTATAAAAAGAACACTTATTGTGGCATAACTATAATAGTTAGACATATTATGCTGTCGAGACATTTTTTTTAAATATTGACGTCTTTTACAAAGTCGTAGTACATTATTTTATTCTATCATCAATAGTTTTCATAGCGCACGCGATGTAAAGAATATAAGTATTTTTTTACACCTTGGGTTACATTATTGGAGTTTTAGTAAGATCCCAAATAATTTTGAAAATTCAATATAGCCTATGCTCATCGGGGTAGTGTGGCTTTTCAAAAGTGAATTTTTTTTCAAATCGGTTCAGTAGTTTCGGATCCTATTCAATGCAAACAAACAAACAAAAAAAAATCTTTCCTCTTTATATATTAGTATAGACTAGCTTTCCCGAAAGACGTTGTTGTCCTGTAGTCCTTCGATAAATATTGATTTCGAATTTGTAATTTATACAAAACTACGTCTAAAATATGTTTGAATGTTAAAAAAAAAAACCATAATGGCGGATATGATGAAAATTGGACATGGTGTGGGGGGAGGTTCCAAGCATTGCGCAAGATCTAGCGCATTGGAGAGATCTGGTTGCCTCCCTCTGCCCCTGATTGGGGTTCAAAGGGAGTTGAATTAGAATCTGTCAAAAATGGATGACTTCGAATGGAGTGAACGTGAATGGGGCTAGAGATTTTAGGTTTGTCGATATGTTTTTTTTTGTTTAGACAAATAGCTAGCGATTAGGCGAATATAAATTGGCAATCTAGAGTGTGTATTTCTGGTAATAAATTTGATATATTATCTTATAATAGTTTCGGCCGATACATTGAAAGTTTTGTGCGAAATAAAACAAGACAAGGCGGGAGACAGTTTGTCTCCGGCTGCCGCCCACGGAGTCAGGACAACGCCCGACACAGACACCAGCTCCTAGCGTTTTGTTTGCCAAGAGCGTTGCCCTCCGTCGGGTCGGCCCTACTTTCTCATTATTCCACCTTCTTACTTCATATATTAATGGCTGAGTGGAACACGCGAGCGTTTTTTTAAAAAGATCCGATTGGATTGTTTCTTTCGGCTACATAATTTCCATACAAAATGTATCGTATAATACTCACATTCCTTCCGTAACTAACTTCCGATAAAACTTAGAATACGTGTACAGTTTACTTTTTGTGTCGACACTAAACACCGAGGATTTCCATATTTTGATCATGTGGGGGATTATAGTACGTACCTAGTACAATTAATAATTTAATGGTTTAGCGCCAATTTATGATCCATTAATTTTTCGGCTTCTTTTGAGTTAATGTCCACCGGTATTAAATTACCAAGTTAACCGCATGGCTTGATAGTCTACAAATAATAACTCCCTGCTACAATTTGTTCATTCTACTAAAAGCACTCTAGACAAAACTAATCTAAGTCAAATAATAATAATAATACGTAGATGAAGAAATCGCTTACTTATAAGACCTACGTGCGGTTTGACTTGAGTAAATATTTAAACAGCGAGCGATTGACACCCGAATTAGGCGTGGAATCGAGCTTTGAAAACAATATTGTTTGTAATGTGGGCTGAGTGTAACGAACGTGTGATTAAAACCGAGTTTAATTACTTTCCATCGTTGAATTAATATTCAAAACCTTTCTGTAAAATGACGCAAACCTCTCTAAAAGTAATAATTATTGTTAGAATATGTAATAAGAATTATTATTAGTGGGTTGGTTGGTGGGTAGTTTGACGTAGATATAGACATGTCGTAAATACTCCCTTCAATTGGACCATAATCAAAATGTCTAGGCAAACAAGTTATTAATATGTCAATTTAATTTAAGGTTATGTAGTTTGTACGAGAACACCAACTGGAGAAGCTTACACGTATCAAAGTAGTAACACAGTCTTTGTAAACTTTTAAAGTAGGTAGTTACAGAAAGAAAAAATAAACTAAGTAAATGTTTTTATTTCAATAGTTTGCTCAGAAAGTCCAGTAACGTAGAATCCCCTCCAAACATTCTATCCCTGAAGAACAATCAAAATATGTACCTATGTAAATAATTTCCTTCTCATATACTCACAAGCATAGCTTTGGCGGGAGAATAATAACGTATATCTTTAATGAATGTAATTTTTTTAAAGATAATATTGTGTATTTAGTTATAATTTGTTTAAATGAATAAATAAAAATTAAAATAAAGCGGACCCCCAATTGAACTCCGTTATACTAATATTTATTTAAAAAAAAATTAATAACTAATTTTTCAATTACAATAGTTTTTGAATTTAATAATTTTTCTAAGCCAGATATTAGTTGGCATCTTGTTTATTGCGGTATCAAGCTACACGCTTAGTGATACTTAACGTCAAGATTATACTCACCACTTTTTCCCGCTTTCATTGTTTTACTCCCGGCAATGAAAGAGATAAAAAAACATAGAATGCTTTATACCTGTCTCAAAGAATACTTTTATATATTCCTGTGAGTTTTTTCTCTTTTTCCGTGTCATGTTTTTGTAATATTTAGATGCATAAGTACATAAAAAAAAATATGTAAAATTTATTTGACGTTCGTATACGTGTGTAAAGTGTGACGTCATTTGACAGCTTTGCGCTCCAATCTTCCATTTTGTATGCAATCAGTTCCAGAAAAAAAAATTGTTTCTTAGAGAAACCAAAAAAAATAGGACTAATGCTAATTGGAAACAAACAGGGGCAGAAAACACCTTTCAAACGTCGTTTGTGGTTATAAAAAATAAACAAAAAACCCAATTTCATTTGTATGGGAATTTATATGGGATTTGAAATGTCGGATAGCTTAGTGGAGCGCAACGGTAGAGGTTAAACATTAACTTTACACCCGTTATCCCAGATTGGTTCAACAATGCCGGCAACAACAAAAAACCAAAAAAAAAAATCGAGTATTATTTGTAGATTAAGTAATTCTGATACTATTTACGGAATACTCGTTTTTCTCTATCCGAAGCTCTAGGTTGCTCTTTGCTGCCAAGGTTGTAGGTAATATACTTTGAGATTGATTTATACAACGGACCCATATTTCGAGATCACTTCCAAACAAAACTTTGCGCGCACGTTTTACGGCACAAGGCACTACCAACCCCAATTAAATATTAATGTGAAATTATGTATTTATGTACTTCGAACTACCCTCTGTTTTTATTCTTCAGATAGAATTATTGCACGTGTTTTGTTTTTATCTAATTTTAGACATAGTCGTATATTTAGAACAAATCAAAGTGTATTTTTAAAGGAACATGCAATGAGTTTAATCTTGTTTTTTTTTTATTGACAATCAATGTTTTTTAAATAGCATTCCATTTTAGATTTTCGCGTGTTGGTTTTGTGAATTGATTTTTTGTACATTTAGCCAATAGTAATAATAAAATATGTAAATATGTCGGTCGGCCACAGAAGAGATGGGCTGACGATATTGCTGCGGTCGCCGGGAAAAAATGGGTTGATGCAGCCCAGGATAGAGTGAAGTGGAGACAAATGGAAGAGGCCTACATCCAGCAGTGGAGGAAAGGCTAGGAAGAAGACGAAGAATAATAAAAACGGATATATTAATATCTTAGCGCCATCTATAGAAATCTGTTGCAAGTTTGAGTGCTTTTTTTTAATATGTTTCTAAAATTTCCAATAAATGTCTCATTTCTTCTTCTTCTTAATTTAGGCCTTGTGGGTTGTAATTCAAGAGGTGGAGTTGGCCTCCTGCGAGGTCGATTCCCAGCTATCCTCCCACCTTTTTGGTGGTTTGCCCGGGAGGCGTCTTCCATGAGGTTGGCCGTGCAATGCCATGTGATGGAGTCTGGTTGAGTCCATTCTCCTCACATGGGCATACCAGAATCTTTTTCTTTGCCATCCCTATCTTACTATGTCCTCGACCTCGCATATATCCCGTAACCTCGTATTTCTGACTCTATCTCCGAGGGTCTCCCCGGCTATACTCCTGAGAGTTTTCATTTCTGATATCTCATTTCAATAATAAAAAATAACCTACAAACGAGCTTAATTTAAATCTGTTAACGAAGGAATTATATGCATTGATTGGTTGCCTCATCGGCTATAACGTCTCAATATGGGTCAGCTATAGGTATGCCGCTTCGTCTCCTGTCGGAAAATTCGTTAAACACGTCGAAGTTTTCCATAATGGTAATTGCGAGAATGTAAATTTGACCATCTAACAACGAACCGCGTTTACGTAAAAGTGTTCACATGAAGCTATATTACACTCATAAAAAAGCGGAAAAATCAATAGAGTATAATATGATTACATAGTTTTTTTTACGTTGACGAGATGGCTTGGAGTATTTACACTACAAGCCATCATAAATATATTTAAAAAATTAAGATTTTGTTCTTTTAATAGGTACATTTTTATATATTTGAAGTGGTTGGGAGTCTGGCGGTTACGATCCCGGCTTTCGTACAGTTTTGCGCGGAGATCATGGGTTCGATTCCAGCTGTCGAGCATCTTCCTCTTTCACGACACAAGCTTTCAGTAGCTTTCTGTGAAAGAGTCAGAGAGATTATTTGTGTTCACTTCGAGTACAGATTTTAACTAAGAAAAAAATTGCCGACCTCGGTAGCCTAGTCGCTTGGCACTCCGACTTCAGATCCAAAAGATCCTTGCTTCGACTGACTAAATTAATTAAATGTTTGTATATTTTCATTCTTTGAGTTATAATATAGGTTTTTTTACACCAAGTTGAAATATTTTCAAACCAAATAGGACATTTTAGCAAACGAATCGACTAATTTGATTTGTAGGAAGTCCAATTTGGTTTTGTAAATCGTCCAATTTGAAGTAAAGAACCTATAAACGAGAAATTATATCCTAGGTGTCTTCTTTTCGGCACACATAATAAACAGTTAAGGGTTAATGGTTCTACGTTCTGTTCATGCATTGAACCCGTCTGAAGGGGTTGATGGTCTCTAACGTTCCGGCAGCTGTACGAAGGGGTTCTTAGCCTTCTAGACTCCCCGCCTAGACGATATATTGCATGGTGTTTACGTTGATAAAAAAATGAGGAAATTCAAATGTGATAGGTAAGTTATTTACTATAGGGGATTTTGATTGATTTAGTATTTTTTGCGTCGCAAAACCGATGTTACAGCTTTGACTTCACTTTTTACCTACAAAACTTCTTCTTCTTCGTGTGCCGTACCAGGTCATCCCGACGTTGGCGATCACTTCTGCTGAAAGCTTCTCTGTCTTGCGCTATCCGGAATAATTCCTCCACGCTTCTTATTGCGGTACACAATATACACATGGCTATAATAACATAGGTACGTCTTTGATTTTAATTTTGTTGAAGATTTAAATGCCTCAGGAGCCCACCACCACATCAGAGAAGCGACCTAGAAATATAGTGGTGCTTTTCTGTCAAGACCACAAGAGAGATGTCTTCCTGGCTGCAGCAAGAGCACATCGCGGATTTCCAGCAACAGAAATAGGATACAGCAATACAAACACGCGAGTTTTCATCACGGAACACCTCACTTTCGAGAACAAATTGCTGTACAGGGAGGTGAGAACCTGGGCTAAAGCAAAAAACTACCGTTTTGTTTGGGTAAAAAACGCCAGAATTTTTCTGCGGGAAAAGCCAGACAGCCAGGTTTTTCACATAATATCTGTTCGAGACTTAAGAAAACTGGGCTAATCAAGGTGCTAAGAAGTTTTCTCCCGACCATAGACAATCTGTTTCTTTCTCCTTTTTCCTTTCCCTTCTGTCCCGTACCCTTCCTTTCCTTCTGTCACACTTGCTACTTCATCTCTGTCATAACCATCTACATTGACATAAACTTACTAAAATGACTTTGAAAATATACTACCAAAATTGTAGGGGCCTTAAAACTAAAACCATAACACTACGAATGAATGTACATATCAACAATTATGACCTGATTATACTGACTGAGACCTGGTTGAACCAATCAATTTACGATAACGAACTCTTCAGTGACGAATACATAGTTTTCCGTAAGGACCGTGACTTTTTGGCTACCAATAAGAGGGATGGTGGTGGTGTACTCATGGCGGTCTTGCGATCCCTCATGTGTGCGAGAGAGCCAGCTTGGGAGACTTTGGAGGAGAATCTATTTGTCTCGCTGGCGCTGACTCGACCTGGTAGTACCAGCTCCCACAAATCCATCCTTAATCTTATAATTGGTGCTGTATACATTCCTCCGGCAGCTAGCATCGAAATCTATAACTCGTTTTTCAACAATATAGCACAAAAATATGTTGACCTGGATCAATCTACCGGCATGTTGCTGATTGGCGATTTCAATGTACCTTCGATCACATGGAAGCAGAACAATTCTGGCCCCCATCTATTTCCCGATAGTTTTCTTGGAGCCACTGCCCAACTCCTTCTAGAATCCACATCGTTTTTAAATCTTTTTCAATACAATCCCATTACCAACTCAAACGGAACGATACTGGACCTTATATTCTCCGATAAAGAATGCACTATAACTCACAGCGACTCACCTCTTGTTCCAGAAGATAATCACCATCCATCCCTTCTCATATCCCTTTCTATTGATTACGAAGATACCCTCACGACAAAAACGACGAAAAAATATAACTACTATAAATCTAACTTCAACAGCATTAACCTTATCCTTCAATCAACCGACTGGGGACCACTTGTACATGATAAACCACTCGATTCTGCAATAGAATCTTTTTACACCAAATTACTTGGTGTAGTGCACGATCATACCCCACGCAAACGTACCAAACCAACGTCATATCCCGTTTGGTACTCTCTACCTACAATTGCCCTTCATAGAAGGAAAACTAAGGCTTGGTCTAGCTGGAAGGCTCACAACAACCCTCTAGATTATAAACTCTTCTCTACACTCAGAACCCAATTCAAAAAAGCTCAAATTGCTGATCATAAGAGATATATTGAGAACATTGAGCACAATCTAAAAACCAATGTCAAATCCTTCTTTGGTTATATCAATACATTTAAAACTAGTCACAGCTACCCCCGAACCTTCACCTATAATGATCAAAATTCATCTGATCCGCAAACTATAGCATCGATGTTCTGTTCATTCTTCCAATCGGTTTTCAATAATAGTCCACAGACTACTGGTCCGGATTCACAGCTGGCGGATGGTGCGTCTCCTTTTTATGGTAATTTATTAAGCGACATAACTATCACGAGTTCTGAAATCTACCAAAAACTAATACAACTAGATGTATCAAAGGGAGTTGGACCAGATTCTATCTCCCCAATCGTACTGAAAAGATGTGCTCCTCATATCACCAAGCCTCTCAAGTATATATTCAATCAAAGCCTTGCCACCGGACACTTTCCGGACAGGTGGAAAGTTGCCCAAATCACACCTATTCATAAATCTGGTCCTAAGTCCGATGTTCAAAACTATCGTCCGATATCTATCCTATCAGCCATTTCCAAAATATTTGAATCTATTGTCAAAGACCGTATATACTACTTCATATACCCATTCTTACTTCCCCAACAGCACGGTTTCATGAAAAATCGGTCTACTGTGACCAATCTTATGGTTTTCAGTGACTTCCTTTTCAGTGCTATGGATCAACGTATACAAGTAGATGCAATTTACACAGATTTCCAAAAAGCTTTTGACAAGGTCGACCATATCCTTCTGATTCAAAAACTTTCATCTTACGGTATACATAGCAACCTTCTGCGCTGGCTGGAATCTTACCTCTCAAACAGACTAATGACCGTAGTGCTGAACGGTTACAGATCGGAGTCTCGTGCTGTTACTTCAGGTGTTCCCCAGGGATCGGTGCTGGGTCCATTACTATTTACAATTTTCATAAACGACGTGGGCGCCTGTTTTAAACATAGTGAATTTCTTTTATTTGCGGACGACATGAAGATATATCGTTCTATAAGCTCTGAAGCTGACTGCACGAAGTTGGACGAGGACCTTGAGAGACTCAACAAATATTGTATGAAAAACCGCCTTGTCTTGAACTTTAAAAAATGCTACACTATCTCCTTCACAAAGAATCGCAATAAAATACTATATGACTATACTATAGCTTCCCATAGACTTCATTCTGTCGATAGCATACGTGATTTGGGTATAATAATGGACTCAAAACTACACTTTGACAAACACATTGACGAACTGACACAACACTGTAACAAAATGTTGGGCTACATCCTACGAAATACTAAACAATTCAAAAACCACAACTCACTTCACGTACTATATAACTCGCTAATACGATCCAAGGCCGAGTACTTCTCTGCAATATGGAATCCTTTTTACGACAAATATACCAAACAAGTCGAGACAATACAGAGGAGGTACACTAGACAGACGAGACGGAAATTTAACAATCTGCCCCCAAACAACATTACATTGGAACTGAGACGCAGTGCCATTGACGCAACGACCCTCTACAAAATCTGCCACTCCTTATTTGACGTCCCTACTCTCCTGCCTAAAATAAACTTCAAAGTACCTACCAGCATACGAATACATAGACCATTTTATGTTAAGACAAGCAACACTAATGCTGGACAAAGGAACCCCATAAACAGACTCATGACCTCATACAACAAACTCCTGATCGACGTAGATATCTTTGGACTTACGCTCCCCGCTTTCCAGGCCACTACATTACAGATACTCAAGACGATACATACTCCGACATAATGTGACAGTCCCTTCTCCCATCCTTTCCTTTCCCGCCACTCCCTATTCCTCTTATACATTTTATATTTCTATGTATTTTTTGTTGTTTGTCTGATGTGTGTGTGTGTTCTGAGTGGATGTGTGTATGAATGGTGACTTATAATTTTATTTAACTTTCTTTTCATTTCTACTTGTTTTTTTTTTTTTTTTTTTTTGTTTTGTATGTATATACCTACTTTTTTTTCTCTCTCGTATATATAATATGGTGAATGGTGATTGAGGACGAATGACTAAGGATATTAGTAAATGCTGAAAAGTAAAGACTTCCAAGGATGCATGAGTAATTGGGTGACAGTTGACTGAATATTGTTTTCGTTCATATATTGTACTTTATCATAACTGTTGTCTGTTCATGCGTTACAAATAAACTAATAAATAAATAAATAAATCTACGTCTTAAGGCACCCCGAAGGGGTCGGATTGACATTATTGAAAAATAAAATAGGTACTTACTTTTTTTTTATTATATAGTCCTCCACCCGGACTCGAGTGAATTTGGAGTTAAGTACCTACTTAAGATTGAAAATTGTCAACATAAAAATAATAGATGCAAGATAGAATGTTAAAAAATCTGCTACGGTATAAAAAGGATAGAGACCATTATTTGTGAGTTGTGGCAACTCAGAATTTATAATTATTCTACTAGCTTTCCCTACAGACGTTGTCCTGTGGTCTTTACTATGAATATGGATTTCGAATTTGTTTAATGATAAATTCATTATCTTTTAACCAATGTTATTTCGACGGATGCATCTGTTTTAAACCATACATATACTGTAAAAAGCACTAAGAAACTACTTTGAGTTTTCTTTAATTTACAAATTTTCCACGCAACTTTCCTAATTTTTTCTTTCATAACAACGTTTTCCTGATAAATTCCAACACGACAAAAAAAGAATTAGCGAAATCGGTCCAGCCGTTTAGGCTTGATGCGATGACCACGGAAAATAGCTCTCCATTTTTATAAGATGGGGAATTTAAATATAAATATACTTAATGCTCCTTTTTTAAGGATTTTATTTTTGACCGATTTTGAGAAATCCCAAAGTTTTAAATTTAGCCTTAGTGTTTATTCAGCAATAAATCAGATCCAACTAAATGATATTTTATCCCTTATGTATACATATTCATAAATAATTTAAATTTCTGATTCAGTAAGTAGCGTTAAAAAAAGTTTTAAGCCAACAAATTTAAAACAAGTTAGGTCAATTTTGATATCGGTTTTGAAAATATTCATAAAAAATAAGTTTTTCAAATCTCGTAAATACTTCTTTTACAACATGTATATGTGTAAACCATACTTAAAAAAATTATAACGAAAGTAGCTCAAGTGAACTTTTTTCGTCTTAAATCATCAACCATATTAAAATTAAACATTTTACACTGACCGCACTTAAATTCATTATTTACATCAGAAATAATAATTATAACATGATTTATTTTGTAAACAAATTATAGATATCTTTTGTAAACAAATCGTAGATATCTTTTGTAAACAATATATTATTTTTTCTCATTGATATTAAACACAGAAGTGGGTTTAGGCATCAAGTCGTTTTTATCATCAAAAATAATATGATAATCGGTTAAGTTTGTCTGTAATTCGGTATTTTCGTTGAAACACTAGCCCCAAGAGAAATATTTTGGTACTCATAATCTTCGTCGATTAGTCGATTGTTTCTATGACAATGAATTAACAGATGTCCGGGCGAAATATCATAATATCGAAGAAATATTGTGTGAGACCTGATCTAAAGTTCCTGAATACAACTGTTGCTACGGAAAGAAATATCAAATTGACCGCAGTTTTCATCGTCAAAATTGGACAAAAAATGTCTGACACCATAATTAATAATTCGGTTTGAATGGAGTATATTCCTTCAACAATATTTTTACTTTTACAATAACGTATACCATGTATCACATGTGACTTATTTCCTATTACACCGCCATCTCTTGGATTTTTTCAAAAAGTTACGCAATTATAGAGGATTTGTTTATATTACAAACTTATAACTCGACAAACTTCATCCGGTAGCCGGTAAATTCATTGCCAACAAATCGCGAAAAAATCATCGTCAGTACAATTCATCGTGAGTGCTTTTAGAATGCAATTCGATTCCGGGTTCTGAGTTTTTGTATATATAACTCTGTCATTATTTTTGATAAAACTTCCGTTTAGTCACTCCTAATGATGAATTTTCCTAGACCCACTTCATCCCGCTTCCGAATCAACAATTATTATTACAGCTTAATTTAATTCAGTTTTTATGTTGTTCACTGTATTTTAATTCATGTAATTAGTGTATTCATGTAAGTCGAAGATCGACGGGCGGGGCAGCTAGTTATTAAATAAATACTTTTGAGTCACAAATCAATCAATAACCATAATATTCACATGTTCGTAAAAAGACAAGACACGTCAAAAATGACATTGTTAAGTTGTCGTACATACCATAGATAAATAAATTATAATAATATATTGCCCTATTGTCATTTTTTAATCTATTTATCAATCTGCTAGTTACACGGGTGGTATTCTTAAACTAGATTTTACAAATTAGTTGGTCGTGTGGTTTCGATAATATGGCATCGTCTGCTGAAGAAAATTTGTTGAAAAAGGGCAAAATTGCCTTTATTCGCGGTAAATTAAATAAAAGAAAGCAAACGAAAAGGCAACGCGTAAAATATGTTGACTACCCCTGTCATTTAGATCAGCTGCTGGATAAAAAATGTGAAACTGAAAGAGAACGCAGGTTAGTTCAAGTTGTCTGTTCTAAAATGTAAAATTCAAACCACATCAATGTTTTATTAAATTTCATAGCATAGTTGAACATTATTTAAATGAAACAATTTATTTATTTATTAGTAAGTATACACGGCAACACTTTGTCTTTAACAGAATTTAACAAAAAAAAAAACATCAATTGAATGTCGAAAACAACACAAGCAACAGAAAACATCAAAGTTGAAATCAGCAAACCATAAGAGAATTAGGCAAAAGTATAAAATAATTAAAAGAATTAGAAAAACGAGAAGTTAAAACACCTATAAGTATTTATATTAAAAAAGTAAAAATATCATAAGACATGAAACAATGACAATAGAATAATAAAATCAATGTTTAACAAAACTGTGCATAAGCAATTCAAAATAATAATAAAAACATACAAAATAGTCAGATTAATTCAATCACAAAGTGGTCTACATTTATCAAAATTCAATTTAAAATAAAAATACATGCACAAAATATACTCTAATAATACAAGTCATGAAAGTCAGAATACATAAAAAACAACAAATACACACAAACCTGCAATATTTCAGTAGAATTGTTTTCATGATAAAATAATAATATATAAGATAAATAAAAGCAATAAATAGGTACACAAACATGCAATAATTCAGTAAACTGTTGTCAGGATAAGTAAAAAATGTATTTGTTTATCCACGATTTTAATATCCTAATTTAATACAGAGTCGAACATTTTTTCTGGGTTTTATTTAATATTTTTTTCTAATAATGTATTTAGTACCAATACTAACAGTTTTTTTTTTATTATTTACTAGATATTAACTAATTCAATCTGGGCTAACACAATTAATTTTTAAGTATTGTTTTAAAAAATTAAGACATCTCTGTAAGTATTTAATTTATTTAATGTACAATATCTTTGACACAATGCAAACTCTGTCAATAAAGAATATTTACGGCACTGCATTCGAACTCACAACACTCAACTCGAAGGCTGTCGTCCCAATCGGTAGACTAACAAGCTTTTCATCACAGTTTGTTAATTATTAGTGAAATTCTTGATCCCCTGAACACATAGCTCTAGGGCTCGTTTGTTTTACAAGTGAGATGGAAAAAGTTAGGGGTGGATCGAAATTTTCACGCGTAATTTTTTGGTAAAAAATTAATAATATTTTTATTGGTAGAATAAAAAATTGTAAATTTTAAAAACAAACAAAAAAGTATGTTTTGCCACAAATTTCCAACAAAATGTTATTTTAGTTAATACAAGTTTCTGCATGCTATTGTTATTTTTATTTATTTTCTTAGATTTCCTTGGCTTTGAAATGAGATTAGTTGAAAGAAAATATGCCGCTTAATTGAATCAAAGAAATTAAATAAAAACACAATGTATGAATTTGTCAATTTCAAAAATTCAAAATGCCCCTATAAAAGAAGAAAAAGAAGAAATTTTCTCAAAAGTTTTCATATATTCTACGATATATGAAACTAAATAGGTACCTATATGAAAATTTGTGTCTATTATTCGCAAATTTCGTTTGGTCAAGTTTCGAATTAACGAATTGTGTATAAAAATGGAGCCCTATTTTTTGGTCATTGCATCACGCGTGAACGGCAGTATCAATGCACTTTTTTGTCGTGTTTGCTATTGTCAGAATAAGGTTCTTACGAAAGAAAAAAATTAGAATGTTGCGTGGAACATAAAGGTTAGGTACTTAAAGTAGGTAACCTTCCAACCTAGTGTTTTTTTTTATAAAATTATATATATTTTTTATATTGTGAAATTAAATTGGCGTTTAACAGAAACTATCAGTTGTATCATAGTTGATGCGATTGACAGAATGTTATAATACAAAATATCATAAATAGCTTAAAACAGACATATCGATTGGAACAACATTAGTTAAAAAAGTTATAATTGATTTATCATCATACAAATAATACGAATTCATTATTTAGAGTTCGGACCACAGGACAAGGTCTGTCGGGAAAGTAGTTTCATTCTAAGTGTTGTTTTTTTTTTATTTTCTTTAAAGGCTAGCATTTTATTACCGAGAAATAGATTATGAATAGAAAGTTAGTAACAGTGTTTATGATAAGTGTTCTGTATTGTCGGCAGCGTTTGTATTGCAACGACCTCTGGGATAAACGGAACGCAGCATTGGATTAGGCCTCTTAGCTGATAAGATTATCTAGAAAGATTAAGATACATATTATTGTCAACAATGTGTATGTGGTTCTGATATGCTAATATTTTACTGTTTATATGTATTATCAATGGTTCCGGGAATGGTTAAATATTATATAGGTTTTATTTTAACCTCAAGTGTTCTATCTATAGCTAGGGTTGCCATACGTCCCGTATATAGGGGAATGTCCCATATTGTGACCCTCCCATCCCGTATTCCTAATACATGTCCCGTATTTCATCCCTTCTAGGAATATTATCCTTGTCTGGTTAAAAGGTAATAATTCCTATAGAATAGCAATAGAAAAACAGGAGCAGGAATGTGTAGGTAGGTACTAACTAATTAACTTGCCGATAAACATAGTTTCCCTTTCTTCCAAGGGCTATCGGCAAAATACAGAATCACCCTTTAATGCACTGGGTTCCTAGGTAGCGGCCGTATATTACGGCAGCTTATGACGGCGGTCTTTACGGTGACATTTGGTAAAATTCCGTGCCCGTATTATACCGTCCGTTTTTTTAATAACAAACGTCAATAATTTGTGTGGTGTGTCGGAACGTGAAAATGAACGATCTTGATTTTGCTTTAGTTATTTGTTTGTATTCCAAATATGCTGCACTTCCTCTAATTCTCTGAAAAATATAACCTAATTCTGCGTAGTTTTCAAATAAATTGCATACAAATATTACAATAGACTGAAATGTTTAATATTATTTTAATATAGTGTGTGTTTTTAGTGAACTATTAAAAACTGATTACTATTAAAAAAATAAAATAAAACAAAAATGATTTCCTGATTCCGAATGGTGCTTTGAATTGCTTGAGCGAATAAAACGTCGCGTCGTGGTCCGGTTGCAATGAACAAACTAATAATATTATGTTCGCCTAATTGCAGCTTAAAATTTTATTGATGACAACATGATAATGTTTTACAAGATAGAAAAAATATAACAATCAATAAAAAATCTTTCAAAATTACTTTGATTTTTTTTTTTGAATAATTAATAATATAAAATTTCACGATGGTCTCGGGGGATGATATCAAGTCGTCCCCGAAGAAGCACTCGCATTCCAAGGGATGCCTACACTTCTCCAAGAAGCACTTCCTGTCTAGGAAGGCCTCTGAATCGAGTAATAAAGTGTATTGTCTTGTGACCGACAGCGAGGTGACTCCCGGCTCCATTGACGTCTGGTCCGACCTTCCTGAGGAGATCAAGAACGACCCTTCGCTGGCCCCCTTCAAGAACCAGTACGAGAAAAGGCACGGTAAGTCCAGTTTTATTTCTCTTATTTTTTGATTGCCGAATTTATCAGCTTATGAGCCGTTTCCACATTACAAGTAGCAAGTGCAGGTTAGAGTGAGAAGTAGAAAACACGTGTGGATAGCAACTTCGATTTGCATGACGTGTCATACCTAACTAGCTAGCTGGACGAGAGTTTTAAGAGCAACGAGTCCCGGGATCATTTCCCAGTCGCATCTGATTTTTTCTTATTGATTCAGAATTAAAATTTCTTCCCTTGGTTGGCATGCTGTCTGCAATGTTCTTTTTGGTATAGTGTTTTTTTATTTGTATCAATGCTTAGTAAAATCTGGTCTCACTCAAAGTGAACACAAATAAGTATGTATTTTTGTGACATATTTCACATAAATTAAAGCTTGCGTTGTGAAAGTGAAAATGACTGGCACCAGGATTCGACCCAATGACCTTTAGTACGCGGTACGTATAAAAGCCAACCATTGGTCTACCAACCACTTTGAAATCTTTCATAAAACAGGCTGTTACTCCAATTCCCTATCAGATCCGCTAAAATTTATCATCAACTAAAATTTTGTATTGCGTGGGCAATTCCATGTGATTTCAACCAATCCAAGCGATATTCCTTAAGAAATCGATCGAAATGAATATAGCTGCAAGTGATTTCAAACGAATAATTTCCTTATGTCAAAATTATCATGGCCGCCAAATTTCCTTGTTCTCAAACAAATTCATATTGATCAAGAAATTTAAAACTATTTATCTTTTGTGATGAAAACAAGAGCAAAATTATATATTTACTGAAAATAATAACGTATTTTGTTTTGATTGTTGTTTTTAAGAGATGTGACTGAAAAAAAGACACGATTTTGACATCATATAAGCGGTTCCTCTAAAATTTTGGCGGGTCCTAAGGTGCCGCTTAAATTGATCGAATAGCGGGTCACCGTGATAATTTAAGTGGAACAGTCAGTTAAAAGTTATTTTTCCATGCACACTTTTGGCGAATTCTTAATTTTAGCAGATCTGATAGCGACAGGTCTTTACCTATCATCTTTGTAAAACACGACTAAAATTGTTTCTCTCAAAAGCTTAATACATTTTTCGGTTGTCTATCTTCGCTGAAATTTGACCAATTCAAAATTTCAAAAAAAAAAGAGGAATATTACACGTGTTTCGTGATCTTTTTTCGTATTATCAAACACGTCAGCGTGAAGTGACTTTAACCCTCTCTGTGACAAGATAACTTAAGCTGGACAAAATCTGAGCTTTGATTTCGAGATCAAAAAGAAGCAGATCTATTTTTCAATACCCCTTCACACATATCGCAATAACCCCACTTAACCTTTGAATTCTCTGAAAGGTTTTTCATCATTTATAAATAATAATTCTCGGAGGTAAGCTTTGTAACTTCACCTCTGTTCTAAAAAATAAAATACAAATATGCCAACTGATCGAAAGGCCTCTGCCATATTTAATTTCATTAAAAAAAAATTTATCTGTGCTCACTCAAAGTGAACACGAATACACTCTTTGACTCATTCATTATAGTAAGCAAATAATTAATAAGCCTGTGCCTTTTTGACGTGTGCTTGGGAGAGAGAAAGATCGTTGGCTCGAACTCACGATCCAGTCCGAAAGTCGGCGACGGAACCACTAGGCAACCAACCACTACATAATCAATTCCAAAAATTGAGGATAACACTATTTTTTTTTCTTTGGGATATATTTTTGTTACTTTTACAATAATTACATCCGGTAGATACTTTCTTGCAATCGTATTAGGGCTCATAAAAGTATAAAAATCCCGCCACTCACGATCACTCCATCCATCCAAATGGAGCGATGTCACTCCAAAATATTACCGTGAGTGGGGAAAACCGAATAGATGATGTGGAGCGATAGGATGAATTGCCAAGCCATTCGCCCACCACTCCAACACACACGTCGAACACTCTGTGCGGTTCCATTTGGAGAGATCGTGAATGAGTCTTAATTTTGTACATCCGTTTGGAGAGATCGTGAATGAGTCTAATTTTTTGCATCCATTTGGAGAGATCGTGAATGAGTCTACTTTTTGCATCCATTTGGAGAGATCGTGAATGAGTCTAATTTTATGCATCCATTTGGAGAGATCGTGAATGAGTCTAATTTTTTGCATCCATTTGGAGAGATCGTGAATGAGTCTAATTTTTTGCATCCATTTGGAGAGATCGTGAATGAGTCTAACTTTTGTGAATGACTGGCTTAACGATTTACAATTTCTTATTTTACGAGTTTTTTTATGAGAAGTCAATTTCTAAACTGAAGTACCAATTGTGCAATTAAAGGATTGTCGTTGCACTTTCGTCCAATAAAAATACTCTCAGTCAATGATGGATGTGTAATAAGCGAGTGTCGCCCACCTTTGATTGCCCAAAAAGATTCAAATTCTGCAAAAATAGAGTTTAATTATATAACATAAAAAAAAACCTCGATAGTCCAGCGTCAAACTTATCCAGTTCTTCGCACAAAGATCCGAGAAATAAAAGAAGGGTTGCCACCTTCGTCTTTCTCTCCCTCAGCCACCCCGGATCAAGACGTCATTTGCAGCCCTGAGAAACAAACTGACATGGATAATCTTTAATACTTGAAGGCTTAGCTGAAATATAAACCGATCTCCAATAAAACTAACATAGCTTAAGCGATGTGAATTGAACTGTACCCCTATACTTACTAAGTTTCCGTAACATTTACGCTGGCTTGGTGTTAGGTATAGCGCCTCTACAGAATATTTAGGAAAGCTCCGCAGCCCATACTAAATTCCCGTGAGTTTCCCGTTAGTGAATAGGGGTACTGTATAGGGTCATCAGATGAAGTTTGTTTGTTTTTTAAGTGTTCTGTAGTAGTGTAAAAAAAATTGTCGCAACTCCTAGTTTTTTCGAATCGATCTGTGAGGCAACGAGCATCTTCGATTTTCGACAATGTCATTGACCCAACAATTTTATTCTCCTGACATCTTCAGTTCTGTTTCGACGGAACGGCAAACATTATGAGAGAGTCCTTACCGTATTCTTGACCCTGGCGGGAGGAAAAACATCCTTAGAGAACTATCAATATTTTTTATATTATAATATTCATCAGTGGCTCCACAACCCATGTCGGATCTTGGCCTCTTCAATAGCTTGCTTTTACGACTGGGGATCCAGCACAGTGCTCCGTAAGTTGGAGATTCCAATCTGTCGGGCATCTCGCGCCACTGAAGCTTCGGTCTTCCTAGTCTTCTTCTTCTTCTTCCCGGCAGACTTACCAGAATCTTCTTCATCGTATCCTCATCATCATTTTAACCCCATAATAAATACACATTTACCTTTTTTTCTAATGTCACAAATTTTTAAATAGAGGATATTATTTTGACGTGGATTGTGTAACATTTCTGCTAAAACGTAGCTTTCTTTAAAAACCAACATGAAAATGTGCTCTTTAACTAATAGTTCTGTTAAAATTACTCGTTGTATTCATCTTATATATATAAAAATGGAGAGCTTATTCCCGATGCCATCGCATCACGCCTAAATGGCTGGACCGATTTCGCTAATTCTTTTTTTGTCGTGTAGGCTTTTATCAGGAGAATGTCCTTTTAGAAGAAAACAATTATTAAGAAAAATGTATGGGAAATTTGAAAATTAAATAAAACTCTACGTAGACAACCATATCCTGGCGCCAAATACATGACAGCAGTCGCAGTCTTTAAATTTGGTTGCTCTCTTGTTCTCAATAATTTCCAACTTTTATCTCTATTTTTCATTTTATTATTAAATTTCTACTTCTTGCATACATGAGATTTTTCGACATGTTGAACGTGTTGAGAATTCTCATGATTAGGAGTTTCGGAGACAAACATTACCACCTAATGGCGAACGTTGTTAACGTAAAGTGATCACACTAAGCCAGCCTTCGAAATAACAGTAGAAGACGGTCGTAAGCCCGTAGTGGTTTGTTCCATTTAAAAATCGAACATCAGTATTGAATTGTTAGAGTCATTAGTTGTTATTTTTCTTTAACCTTATCTATTAGTACTTATTTTACCTTATAATTTTTATTCCAATTTTGAAATTTTGACAGACATTGTCAATTGGTGCGATTGACAGAATGCGGATGGAATATACACGATTTAAAATAGACGCATCGTTTCGAATCACATTGGTCAAATGATAATTAATTCATCACCATACAAATTCGAATTCAATATTCATAGTTAGGAACACAGGACAACGTCTGTCGGGAAAGCTAGTATATTATAATTCCTCTAGATCTATCAATGATCAGCTATTCAAACAAATTAAACGGCGTCGTCTAAAAAAATTGCACCATAATTTTATAGAGGATACCGTTTTTTATATCAAAATTACACTTAAGAGCAATCTTTAATATCGTAATATATTTTCTTGCTCCAGAAGCAAATAATTTGCTTACGAAAATCACATTTTGGCGGCAATTGTGATAATTTTGGGTAAAATCACTTGTTGCTATATTCAAATCCATTAATTTCTTATGGATAATCGCTCGGGATATCTTGTTTCGGTTGAAATCGAAATCACTTCACTCACTTTACCCGCTAAATTTGTAATTATTTTAGTGAAAGCTAAATTTTAAATTATTGTTTTTCAGAATCGATCAATATTCTAAAATAAAATGATATAAAATATAGATAGGCATTTAAACGTTCGTCTTTGAAATCAGCTGCCGGTAACTTTTATCACAACTGTCAAATATTTTCCGACTTCACAAACATTTACAAAAAGACAAAACGTAAACATTTTTATTCAAGACTCTCTTGTTATTAATTAACAATTAAGTACCTAAACCTCCCTCTCGTCTCATCCCTTCTATCTCCTGTCCTCCTTCCTCCGTTTCATTCTGTGACGGCAGACTCCTGGAAGCCGAACAATTTTAACACGTGTTTTCATTTCAGGGCAATTTTAACACGTGTTTTCATTTCAGGGCTTCTCTTTTCCGCAACATTGAGCAAATAAACATTATTTGATTAGAGTATAAATTGTTGCGATGGTTTAATAATTAATTTTTTGATTAATAAAAATTGTAAGAAACCATACTGTGTACGTAAAAATGTGTTGATCCGAATATTTTTTATTTTTTACCCATCAATCATCCGTGTCCCTTAACAGATAGACAAAAAGAACAGACCCCATTTATTCTATACAGCTACACTACTCCTTATGCGTTTATTTCTGATCTCGCTTTCGTTGTGGACGATTTTTCAGCCTTTTAAACTCTTTTGTAATTATTATTGATCCACATTCTGTTTTATAATGTTTTGTAAATGACTGTTTGTTTACACTGCTAAATAAAATAAAATCCTATGAGCACGCATTCTTTCGACATGTCCAAACTCATTTAAAATTGTCTTCCTCTCTTTGCTTACCTGTTACAAATTGCAATATTTATGTAACTTTTTGTATTTTTTTTTCAATGAATCTCTGCTCACTCAAAGTGAACACGAATACACTCTTTGACTCTTTCACAGTAAGCTACTTAAAGTTTGTGTGGTGAAAGAGGAAGATGGTCGGCGCCTGGGATCGAACCCACGACCCCCAGTACGAAAGCCGGCGTCGTAAACATTAGGCTACCGACCACTTCATGTTTTCATTCCATTATCTTGTTAGCAAGATAGCTGTTACAACGTTGAGGGCATCATAGAATTTGTGTTATCTAACAGTATCCATATTATAAACTTTTTAAGAGATTAGTTCGAAATAGAATAGGTATTATATATAAAGCATCGAGAAGTAACACCATCCATAGAGTCATCTGTAAATTTGCGTCCATGTTTAATATGAGTCATCTGTAAATTTAAGTGTGCGCAACATTATACCAAAATTTAACAAAATCAAGCTTGATGCATTAAATTGTTCTGAATTTCATTCCGGCTGCACTAAAATCCGCATATACCTCATTTTGTGTACAACGAAGATTTTAATACTTTATCTCTATATTAAACTCCCTTTGTGGACACAGGATAAGATGGTATTCCTTGTCTTCGGGACCTTATTTTAGAATAAGGTCCCGAAGACACGGAACCTTTTTATCAAAATTTGTTGCTAAGATTTTATTCGTCATCAAACCCTAATAAGGCATTTCAAACAATTATTATTGTAGCTTCGCCAGCGAATGATGGTGAAGCGCCACTTTTTCACATTGGTTCTTACTATTCTTAGGTTAGGTGACATCATAATAAATATATGTGTACATAGTGACTCACAATTCGTGTAGGTAGGTACCTACTTTTATTCTCTATTTCTGGAGAGCATTACCAAAAATCTTGAAACTTCTTGCGCAATTAATAGGTATACGAACTTGATGATGTCCATAATAAAAAGGGACTCTGAGAGAGGCAAGGCTTAAGGAGGACGCGGGGGACAGAGGGACTTGGATGATGCGGCCTAGGAGAGCCGATCCACGTAAATGGGATAAAGGCTAGGGCAAAGAAAAAGGATATACCTACCTACGAATTTGAAACTTGTTACGGAATCAAACACAGGTCGTTGCATTTCCGTTTAATAAAAACGCTTGTCAGTTAGATGTAGATGATGGGTGTGTGATAAGTTTTAAATTCGTATACTTCTTTGGTCATTCTCTCAAGAAGTAGAGAGTACCTATAGATAGGTTTTGATTTCGTGAAAACAAGTAGTAACAAACATAGAAGTCGTGAAATTTGACACATTCTTTTATCCAAACACCTATGTACTCGACAGTTTGTCCCCATAACAGATTAAGATTAAGATGTCATTGGACACACTGGCAACAGCGTCATGACCTTCGCCACAACGGCTCAATCAGCTGATCAGTTGCTATATTTGCGTAATCCACTGTGTACCTATTTTCAACAGAAATATTATTTTTGTCCTGAGCAGAGTTGCGTCCAGATTGCGAAATGCCCGTATTGTTTTGAAAATAGCCTTAATCATTCATCGTATTGTTTTGAAAATAGCCTTAATCATTCATCGTATTGTTTTGAAAATAGCCTTAATCATTCATCGTATTGTTTTGAAAATAGCCTTAATCATTCATCGTATTGTTTTGAAAATAGCCTTAATCATTCATCGTATTGTTTTGAAAATAGCCTTAATCATTCATCGGCTGTCAAAGAAAATACCGCCATAATAAATAGGGAAGATCAGTGATTATCAAACTGTGGTGCTGTTTTCAAAAATCAATAAAATCGTATTAGAACACACACCATGCATTCTTTTTTTATACATAAAAAGAGCCCTCCACTTGGCTCAATCTCGCGCAGCTTTCATAACCTCCTCCCACACGATATCCAAATATCTTAGCTCTGTCTCGAAGGAAAGGAACATGCTATGAGAGGGTCTTCTTGGTCATCGAGACCCTGATGGGAGAAAGAACAACAATAGAACACGTCGAGAATTCTCGCATGAATAAGAGTTTCGGAAACTTAAACATTACCACCTAATTGCGAACGCTCTTAACGTTAAGTGATCACACTAAGCCAGCCTTCGAAATAACAGCAGAAGACGGTCGTAAGCCCGTAGTGGTTTGTTCCATTTAAAAATCGCACTTCAGTAATGAATTGTTAGTCATTATAGTTGTTATATTCGTTGAGAACAACGATCTCCTCGGCCAACTGTCGTTTGATATCCTTAACACACGTCCCAGCCAAGTTCATCTCCTTCTCCCTAATGGTAGGAGTGATGGGCTCGCGTTGGGTGCGCCGGTGTATAGCGTCGTTCGTGATGAAGTGGTACCATATTATACCCACTCCTGAAGCACTTCGTTTCAAACGCAGACTTTGTGTACCTGATGGGCTTTGCTCAGGTGCCAAAACTCATACCTATACAGGAGAATAGGCAACACAATCACTTATTTCTCCATACACTAAGATTAGTTTACTATTTATTAATATCAGAATATATGCAGAATTAGGTACCTAATATTTCTCTCTCAGAATAAGGGCTTAAAAATCTGTAAAAGCTAAAAAGGCCTTAGAATAGTTATTTGTCTACCTACTCCTTTGCTGTTCACGGTACTCGCTGTTGGAACAGCCTCTCGTCGGTGGTGAGGCTGGAGGAATCACCACACTCCTTCACAAGACTGCTCAAAAAACAACCAATGACTTCAAATGCATCGTAATCCTATAATCCTTTTTCCCCATCCCATCCTAAAATCCCCACCCCCCTTAAAGTGTTTTAGATTTAGATTTCTTTAGTTTCTTGTATCAATTCTTTTTTTTTTACTGGTCTTTTTTTAACTTATGTATGCCTCTTGGTTGGATGGTAGAGATCGTTGTTCAACGATAATCCCGCCAAAGAATAATACTTGATCAGTAATTTTTGTATATTATGTTATTATTATTTATTACTCATTTCAGTTTCACTTTGTTTGTTTAATATATTATGTATTTAATACATACATTAATATTATATTAATTTATATATACCTACGTATTACATTGTAGGTTATAAGTTGTGCTGCAAGTTTGAAAATTAAAATAAATAGTTGAGAACCGTACCTGTCCAAGCGTAGCGCGTAGGTAGCCTACCTTTCCAATATAATAATAATATCGCGGAAATGTGTGAGATTTGCGACAAAAATATCGCGACGTCTCTGTTCAGGGAGTGTCTAAAAGTAAAACGATGTTTCACCAGAAAGACAATATTCAATTTTATAATAATTCCGTTTGTTTATTTTTTGTCGTGAATAAAGTCGCGCCGGCATAACAGCACTGTCACAACGTGAAAATCTTTTTTTTTTTCATAGGGTTGCCTGTAGGTACATTAAATTCTTTATGGGGTTAGCTAACTCCCTTTTTTATCCCCTTATAAAAAACATAGATAGACTATAAGACCTCGCTACTTTTAGAGGAACAAATGATTTCTTGTATTTTTAAGTCTCCCGTTACGAATTATCTGATATTTGAATTGAATTCGATTCAATGTTCTGTCAAAATATTTCGAAATACTTCAGCCCCCCCCCCCTCCCATTCCAAATGGATTTCATGCATTGTGACAGATGTAAAATAATGAAATTTCACATAATACACGTATTTTGCTAGCAGTAGGTAACACGTGTACCCTGGTCGTGGAAGGATAATGACAAAATGAGACGAAATTGGACCGAGATTTTAACACTGACAATCAAGTGACGTGACAGCTAGGACCACGTCCACCCGAGTTTCCCCATTGAGGATCCCTTTGGACTTTGGAGTGATGGACGAATGTAATTGAATTTTTCAGGGATGGATATCTGATTAACCCTATCACTCTTCTCCGTTTGGTTTTCCTAACTCACGCCCATTTTTTTGAAGTGAAATCGCTCAATTGGAACGGATGGAGTGATCATGAATAGATATGACTTCATATATCGGATCATGTCATTCGAGGTCAGCCTCGTCCGCGTGCACCCATTCTTTCAGATTTATATATCCTTTTTGTCATTCTCTCCTCATTTTATAACACAATAGGTATATCTCATTACATTATGCATGAAATGTTTTCGGGGATAGATAAAAAAATATTCATACTTGGTGCCCAGCTGTGAAATTTCCATTATTAGCAATCTTAAAAATGAATTGAGATAATTTTGTTAACCGATGTCCCTTAGATAAATGCAAAATTTTGTGCAATCAGTCATAAAATAATCCAAATTAAATTATTTTGAACATTCATAATCATATAATTATTAGTAGGTACTAGGGATGTTGCGGATATTCGCATCCGCATCCGCAACAGCGGAGCATCCGCATCAATTTTGACATCCGCATACGCATCTGCATCCGCATTAATTAATGCGAATTTTGATGCGGATGCGGATGTACCGCTATAGCAAGTCGCGACACGAAATTAAGATATGCAATTCTGTTCTTATCTCAAAAGATATGGCCATGAAGTTTCAGAGAGAAAGAAGATGCATGCCACGTGCAAGTAAAAGACAAGGAGAGTGTTAACTACTTAGCTTTGTTATCAAGTGCCATATTAGAAAGTGTTAGTACTTGTCTGGAGTCTGGACTTACCAAGACAAATTTTGAATTTAAGTGCACTTTCAAAAAAGACATTTTATTTCTTACGTGTAGAGTAAGATCGTTGTATTGTTTTTGATTTTTTAATGAATACTTATAAACTGTACGTGGAGTGGCAGCCTTGACAAGGCAGAAGAAATGTCGGCAAACTCCAAGCCAGATGGGCGAACGAAATCGCAAAGATTGCAGGCCGTACATGGATGAGAGAGGCTCAGTACAGGAATGAATGGAAGGAGAGGGGGGGGGAGGCCTATGTTCAGCAATGGACGGAGACAGGCTGACGAAGAAGAAGAAGAAAACGTACAATATTATTTTATTCTGTGAAAAGGCGGCCCTTCGTTAAAAAGGTCCTTTTATTTCTTAGGCTTTACATCTCTATTATACAGTATCTTTTTATTCTGAGCTCCGCATCCGCATCCGCGGATGTCTGACTTGAAAGCTCCGCATCCGCATCTGCATCCGCGGATGTCAAAAAACCTGCATCCGCAACATCACTAGTAGGTACCTACGAATCCCATATTTTTTAATTACATATGACAGTGTCGCGTTTGGCGTAGTAACTATCTACTGAAGCATCAATAAATCCCACGTGTTTGTATACGTACCTACTTCAAGATGTTTTAACACGGAAGTCGCGTGTAAAGGGTTTAGGTATATTCCGGCCTTGCCCAAAATCTGGTGCTAGTTAGATCTTGTCTACCTATTCCTTGTACCTAATATTAAAGATACCTGCCTATTTAGTATTTAAGTCTCCAAAGAATCTTAAATGTTACACAGATGTCAGAACCCAGTTAATCACCTGAAATAATATGTATCTATCAGAATAGGATAATGTGTTCTGGTTCTTTGTTAACGTTACGAGAAAGAATAATCTTTGATCCGTATTTGTCTTTTGAATTCCAGGAATCGTTAGCCAGCAACAGCCGACGGTGACGACTGTCTGCGAAACACAAAGCAACAACGACGCCAAGACGCTGCCAACTGTCACCGGCGTTATTGAAAACGAACACAATCAAGATTCTTCAATCGTTGGAGCAAACGGGGATGTGGACTGGAATAAACAGGAATCGGGGCAAAACAATAACAGGTTAGGCTACGAACATTGTATAATGACATCTTTTGAATAGTAGCATAAGCTTCGAATTTAGTGATATTGCGTTTATTACATAGATGTCTCTATTTTGACATTTCAGGGTATGCCCGTCGAAGGCTGAATTGGGTACTAGTAATTTTAAAACTTCTAACGATGTAGGTGATAATATGGCATTATTTCATAGAAAAGTCAGTGATCAAGGAATTGGAAATAATAAAGTCAGCTTTTTGGCTTCCAATTTGGTCGGAGAAGGCAGTGCACCATTGAATACAACGTAAATATACTTGACTTTATTTTTAACAATTATTTCCATATAATTATTTTAGAAAATTATATTTATTGTTTTCTTTTTAGTAATAAATCTGCGACACCATCATCAAACCAAGTACACGATATACACGATGATGCTGATGCAGTTACAGGGCATAAAAAGGTATGGTATTAAATGCTCATAACTTTATCTTCACGGCGCAATACGTTCCCAATAGAATGAGTCGCCGGTAATCTAGAAAAAAAAATTATCTTCACTGTTTGGGATTGTGATTAAAATGTCCCAAGGAATGAATGCCTCCCAATTTGAAACCTAAAATCAATACCTGGTTATAACCGGTTCTATAGTCTGCTCATGCATGAACAATGATCTGCTATAAGTATAAAATGGACATTAATTTATGTATATTTTTTTAGATGAAACCATGGATAAAAAATACCAAAATTGGGCTTTTATTGATTGTTTGGATTCTATTCACAACAATTTTAATGTTGAAGAATGAACGAGTCTACGTCTCAAGACAAATCTCCGTACCAGTTAATAGGACTAAAAGTAAATATCACATCAATTAATTAATTAACCCATTGAATACCTTGTAAAACTCCGTAGCTGTTGTTTGTATTGGATGTCAACATTGTCAACTATGAAATTGTACGAAGTATTTTCATAATCAAGAGTAAAAATATAAGTTTTTAGAAAGATTTTATATTTTTCTGAGCAATAATATTAAAATTATGTCTCTTTTACAGGTTTCCTCATAGGAGAAATTCCAACAGACGATCAAATTTTTATATCTTTGAGTGGCCCTTTTCTTCCGGAACAATATGGCAATTTAACCGTGAATTGGTTAAAAGTATGGGTGGAATTAGTCCAGTCAGAATGGCCCGTTTCTGCAGACAACATCAGCAATCTCAATAAAAACGAACTAATATTTATGAAGGTAATTATTTTTGTTAATCAAAACTATGTCTTTCTAAATTCTCCTCTCTAGCTAATGACGGAAAATGCCTCCAAAGTAATTGTGCCATAAATGACCGTGTTATTATCTGCTATCCTTTTACTAAAATTTGTGTACAAATAATTCTTAAAAGGTTTGTGGGTGCAATTTGAGTAAACAACTCCTTTGAAAAATATGACAATTTATTCATGATAAAACACCTTAAATCAACAATACGACAAAACCCCAGAACACCAATACCATCGCTTGCTCGTACGACTTGCTTACTAGGATCCTTTCACGTGACTAACTTTTCGTACATCCTCCATTTCATTTAATTTTCATAAATTGTTTATTTTTTGTTTTAGAATCTGTCAGATGTGTGGATTTTACCTTTGGTTTCTGAAGAAATGGTGGACTTTGTTCCAGATGTGGAACGTAAAAATGTTTTTCAATTGATTCCTATGAACTACACGGAGAAGCAATCTTTTTCGATCATCCGAGTCATGCTGAAGAGTAATTTAGATGTGAACACGCCCGTCATGTTGAGATATGACACCAGCCCCATCGATATTACCGATGGGATCATTTACGCTGCTGGGGTTCTCGTTGGATTGTATATTTTGATTATATTTGAGGTTAGGTAACTTATAATTATCATTCTTATATTAATTTAAGTAAGCTTAATAATAATTTAAATTTATTTTGTTTATTTAGATTGTTCACAGAACATTTGCAGCCATGTTAGCTTCTACCATGTCTATCGCAATCTTAGCCATTTTGGACGAAAGACCTTCTACAGCCGATCTTATGTCGTGGATTGATGTCGAGACATTACTTCTTCTGTTTTCTATGATGGTTCTTGTCGCTATCCTTTCTGAGACTGGAATATTTGATTATTTAGCTGTATATGCTTATAAGGTACGAACTAATTTCTTCTGAAATGTATATACCACCATCTATTGATGACAATATGAAACACGATTTATAAAATGACTTCTAGCCCAGATACAAACCACCAATGTATGTCATTGAGTATTCTGAAATCAATGAAATCTGATGAACAAGCCATAAATCTTCAAAAGAATAAAACAGTATGGAGACAATAGCAGGTAGTGGTACAGTGGTACCTCGACATACGAGTTTAATTCGTTCCGCAACCTTGCTCGTATCTCGATTTACTCGTATCTCGAAGCAAGTTTCCCCATAGAAATCATATGAACTACCATTAATCCGTTCCAGCCCCCAAAATGTCCCCCGAGATATTTTTGTTACGTGTTTTTTTAATAATAAAAATGTATTTATAAATTTCAAATATTTTTATAAATTTTAAATATTTATTGTAAAAAAAACAAAAAAAAAAAAGAGAGAATGCTAAGAAGTCTTTCAGCTTAATTTTCATCACTACTTTTCTCTTCACTGGTCTTTGCCTTTTCACAACACTTTTCTCGCTTTCACCTGTAGGCCGTTTAGAAAAAAACATGTCCAAGGAGGTTTGTTTCTTCCTCCCTCTCAGAATGTTCCGGAAATGAGTAAGGCATGTGTCATTAAACAGCTCCGATGATGCACGACCTGTTTCAACCTTTTCAGGGTGACTCTTTTCCACGAACTGTGAAACTCTCTTCCACATTCCCAAGATGTCCTTTATCTCACTTGTGGAAACAACCTCCTCCTCTGACTCTTCGAAACCTATTTCTAGCAAAACCTGCTATCCTGCTGTGGCTGCAACTCTTTTAACTCCTCAGTTGTCAGTTCCTGGGTGTTCTCCTCGACGAGCATGTTCACGTCTCTCTATCATCCACCTCCAGACCCATGGATTTCCCCAGAGACACAATCTCCTCTACAGACACACCGGGTTCCAATTCTTCGTAGATCCTTTCCGCTACAGCTTCAGGCCTCAGCAACGAGAAGGGCTTGAATGGGTAGGTTGTTTTCCTGTAGATATTTTTTAACAGAAGGGCCAAAAACCAGATTTACCCACTCCACAAAGAACTTCCCGGTGACCCATGCCTTCGGGTTTGACCTCCACATAACTTGCAGTTTTTCTTTTAAAATTTTATGTGACTTAAATGCTCGGGGGTTTTCCAAATGGTAAAAAGCAGAGGTTTAATTTTGCAGTCGCCACTCGCATTGGCGCACAGTGCTAAAGTTAATCTATCCTTCATGGGTTGTGGCCTGGCATCGTCTTTCTCTCTGCCGTTATGTATGTTCTATTCAGCATCTTTTTCCAGAAAATCACTGCCTCGTCACAGTTAAAGACTTGCTGGGGGATATATCCTTGGGATTTTATCAGTTCAGAAAACGTTTTAAGGTGATCCTCAGCTGCCTTTATAGGATATATCAGACCTTGCTGCCTCACCATGCCTGACGATGGAGTGAATGCCAGTCTTAGTCAGCCGAACCTGCTAAATCGATTGCTCGTATATCGGATTTTGCTCGTATCTCGAACCAAAAAAGCCCTCGCTCGCCGGCTCGTATCTCGAAAAACTCGTATGTTGGGGCACTCGTATGTCGAGGTACCACTGTATTGTCTTATGGTGACACGTGTTATTAACCAATCATGTAACGATTAAAAAGCGAAGGGTTTTGCACAGGTAGTTTCTCTTATGTCTAAGAGTTATCGGCAAAATACAAATATTCACCAAGATATTATTTATCTGTAGACCTAAATGAAATACAAGTACGCATAGATTAGGTATTCAGTCCTCAGATTTCATTGATTTCAGTGTAGTAATAATTATACCACATTCAAATTTATTACTTTCTTTTTGTCGTTCCAGGTTACAAGCGGAAAGGTGTGGCCATTGATCAATTACTTATGCCTATTCACGGCTGTTATGTCTTCATTTTTAGACAATGTCACTACAGTACTGCTTATGACTCCAGTAACTATAAGGTTTGTTAAATAACTATTAGGTATGCAGTAGTTTTACAGTATTGCTTGCTTAAAAGTTTGTCAAATGAATTATGATATATAAAATGATAATCTCAAAGTTTGAATTTTTTTCTTCGACAGATTGTGTGAAGTAATGGAGCTGAATCCTGTACCGATTTTAATGTCCATGATCATTTATTCCAATGTCGGTGGCACACTTACTCCAGTCGGAGATCCGCCTAATGTTATAATTGCATCAAATGCACAAATTATCAAAGCGGTAAGCTTATCCAAACAAAAAAAATTTAACGATAAAAATATTCTATAGGTATTATTCTGAACTTCAAGAAATTATACTAAAATTCTATTATTGCAGGGTATAGACTTCTTAACTTTCACGCTACACATGGCCTTTGGAATATTTTTGGTTTCTATACAAACATACATTCACCTAAGATTATATTTTAAAGACATAAATAGTTTGAGGCACTCTGAACCACAGCATGTGCAAGGTAATTATATACTTATAATTTTTAAACAACAGTATCTTTACTTGCATGATATATTAAATTTGTTAAATTTTCAATTGAAAAGGAAGACCTTTTATGTACCCTCACCTGTGTTCGGTAAAAGGTCTTCGCATTTTCAAATGAGTAGGTATATTTTTTTGGGATATTTTTATTTAGATACCTTTTCCAAAGTCTCTAGAAAATACAGATGAGAAAGGTTTTGTTGTTTGTTATAATAATTTAATAAGATGGAAAGAGACAGAATAAACATAGCTATGACATAAAGTTTGAACATTTAGTTCCAATGTTCAATGGAAAATAATTGAAATTGAATGCCTATTCCAGAGTTGCGACATGAGATATCTATTTGGCAACGTGCTGCAGCATCACTTTCTTCATATTCAAAAGATGAGGATCTGGTGAGAGAGACGCTGGTGAAAAAAGTTAATAGATTATTAGCTCAGTTGAAGAAGAAGCTCAAAGAAGGGGCGCCACCTCAACAATACAGAGACAATTTACAACAACTTATCCAAAAAGTGAGGCTATTTCTTATTTTTTACTTATTGAGAATTATATGCAATTTAAGTTTTCAACTCATCCTTGTTTTATTGTCTTTCAGTATCCGATAAGGAATCGTGTACTCCTAGTGAAATCCGCAGTGGCTGTGTTATTTGTGATAATTGTATTCTTTTTACATTCCATTCCACCATTTCGTGAGTATATCTTTATAACACACAATTTATTACTTATGTTTCCACAATGTACGTATGGTGACTTTCAATTTATTGATAACTTTCAGAACGTCTTTCTCTCGGTTGGACGGCACTTTTAGGAGCAATTTTATTATTAATATTAGCCGACAGAGAAGATATGGAAGCTGTATTGGCTCGTGTCGAATGGTCTACACTTTTATTCTTTGCCGCTCTCTTTATTCTTATGGAGGTAACCTTACAAAATTTAACTTTACGATTAATAAATTAGTAATTGGTGTTTATTATTTTATTTATGAATAATGGATTTCAGGCTCTGTCGAAATTAGGACTAATAGATTGGATTGGAAAGCAAACAGAAGCCATTATAATGTCTGTTTCAGAAGAATCTAGGTTGGCTGTGGCCATTTTGTTAATTTTATGGGTATGTAGGCCATTTTAATTTTACTGACATCCTTTCTCATGTATCATAAAGTGTAAAAAAATCTTTAAAATGTCATTTGTATTAATTTTAAATGATGCCACCAGGTTTCTGCGGTTGCTTCAGCCTTTGTTGATAACATTCCCCTGACTACAATGATGGTGAGGATTGTGACGTCGCTGGGTAACAATCCTACATTGGGTTTACCGATCCAACCATTGGTATGGGCGTTGGCGTTTGGAGCGTGTCTAGGAGGTGAGCATATTCAAAACAACTAATTTTTCTTTTAATATTATTTGTTTAAAACTAATACTTAATGAGTTTTTATTTTTTAAGGAAACGGCACATTGATCGGTGCCTCAGCTAATGTTGTATGTGCGGGAGTTGCCGAACAGCACGGGTACAGATTCACGTTTATGGAATATTTCAGAGTCGGTTTTCCACTCATGATCGGCTCTGTAACTGTTATCACATTCTATTTGTTAGTTTGTCATGTTGCTTTAGCATGGCACTGAGGTGACAATTATTATTACTAAACTTTTTAATATAGTTGCCAGTCTATTTGTAAGTTGATATATTTTAATTTTATGTACAAAATTTTCATTTATTGATAAATTTTATGATTAAAGAAGATGTGTTTAACATACTTATTTGTTTAAGTAAATTTGTTTATAGCTCGTCTCAATAAAATGAACAATCTATTAGTATGTATATATTTTAACCTTTAAGTACTGACGTGGTTAGGTTTGGTTATTAATGGTGATGTGACGACTCACAGACGGCCTTTAATAGTAGGTATTATTTAATGTATTTTCATATGGAATTATTAAATATGTTTTGACAATATTTACGAACAAAATGAAATGTTAATATTATCAGCGCAATCAAGGCAAATAGTTTTACGACATCCGAGATAGATAGGCTTGCAACATGTTACACACTTACTTAGTACGCCTCTCGAGTCGCGATGGACATATTTCGCATATTTTTTTACCATTTCTGTGTCAGCAGGTAGAGGTCTTTCAGGTTCCGGGGGCAAATTATTTCCAAGAATACGCTTTATTGTTGGTCTCAGTTCTCTTGTGATCCAATCCAAACTCCCTTAAGACCCCACTTAGGGGCATAGGGAGACAACAAGAGCTCTCCATTGCACTCGATCTTGCGCAATGTTTATGACCTCCTCCCACACCATGTCCAGATTCCTCAGCTCTGCTTCGAAGGAGCGGAACACAGTATGAGAGGGTCTTCCTCGTCCTCGGGACCCTGATGGGAGGAAGAACGGCGCTCTCCTCGGCCAACTGTCATTCGGCATCCTTAACACATGTCCCAGCCAAGTCCATCCACATAATAGTAGAAGTGATGGGCTCATGCTGGGTGCGCCGGCGTATCTCTTGTAATATGATGGTAAAATCTTTTGTAAATTCAAATAAAGACGTCCCAGGTTGTCGAGATTTAGAAGCTTGCATTTCTGATGGAATGTGCCTCTAATTTTTTTTAATGTTCCAACGTAGGTAAGACCTCTTATCTTTAGCTGTTCCATCAATTCTAAAGAGCTAAAACAGTCATCGGCAGTCACATTACGTTTGCTTTTTTTTAAAGTCTTTGTAAAGTCGTAGTACACTCTGAGTCGATATAGAAAATTTTTTCTCTTCTTCGATTAGAGGCAATCCGTTTTCATCTTTTTCAACCTCAGATTGCTCAGATTCTGTTTCATGTTCACTGTGCAATTGAAAATTCCTCTATTTCTTGCACTAACCATGTCTGTATCGTATTGTCAAAGTCAGAAGCCCTGTTAGATATCCCCTTTTACCACTACTTCCAGAAGCACTTGGTTCGTCCATCTAAACAATACAATTGATGCTGACGTGACGTTTACGAAACACTTATAAGATTTCACATAAACAAGGACGTGACGTCCAAAATAATAATAAACACTAATACTGACCTCACATCTCAGAGACACCGGGGTACCGTACAGGTGACACCACTCATTCGACACGAGCCCAAGCGCAACTGACCAATCGGGATCACAAACCATGAAGCTAGCGGAATGCACGGGGGTAAATTACTTAAAATGACGAAATAATGTCCAAATTTGTCACAGCGCCGTCCGTGGGACACCCACGTCACTACTTAAAGGTTAAACTGGCAACATCATTAAATCATTTAATCCCCCTTTCCTCTAACTGGGGTCACAGATGGAGTATAGATATATATATATTAAAAATCCTATTCACCCAGGATATTCAATATTTTTTATGGTGGCAACACTATAAAATAAAAAATGTAGGATGGCTAAAGGTGCACAACAAGCCATACTTCCCAGCTACGCCGTGACTATAAAAAATAGCAGGGTGCAAAGTTAATGTTTAGAGACCTCTATTGGTGTGGTCCACCAAACTATCTCTCATTTCAACATCCATACTAGTTTACTACTGTTTGAAATAACCTTCCTTGTTTTATTCATTTTTAACCAGGACGTTTCATAGATTTGTTTTGCTACTGATTGTTTCCATTACAAAGATAAGCATAAATAAAAAAATTTGGACTAAGTAGGTACCTAAGAATTGAAATATTTTTATGAAATAGATTCCATACCAACTGTATGAAAAATTGGACCCCAATTCCGTCCAATTAATTCACACCCTTACTAACAAAAATAAAAGGTTCATAATTTTATTATTTTCTACATGGTTAATTAACAATATTGAGCCATTTTTAAAACCAAACTTCAATTCATAAATTTATTAATTTTGACAGGAGCGATGCGTGTTTTTTTTTACATAATTCGTGTACCAGCGAACGGTATTATTTTGACAAGAAGTTTATTTACAAAAAAATTGCAACCTACAACTAACAGGCCTTGGTATAATAGTATTTAGAAGAAAAAAAATGTATTTTGCCTTAAATGTCCCTATATGTCAATTTAGTCAACATATTTATTCAAAATATTGTGATACTAATAAATATTATAATAAAATAAATGTCTATAACATAATCACAACAAAATATTATGTATATGTCTAGAAAATAAAATATTTAGAACAGATAATTTTGGAAAAATTATAGTAAAATATGTAGTTATTTTATTTTTTGGTATTATTAAATTTAATAAATTAGGATAATAAAATATTTTTTCCGACAAACACAGCCAATAGTATACTTTATTGAAAATCTTTAACTTCAAAGAAGTTTTTAAGTTAATTATTTAATTTTAAGTTAATTATTTAATTTACTGTATTTTGTATGTTTTTTCCATAAGCACAAAATGTATTATTGTAACTTTAATTGATAAAATTAAATTTTACAGTTTTTTATTGTATTAAAAATGTGTGATAAACCTAAATGCTTCATTTTTGTGATAATAAAATTTAAATCATACTTCTTAGAATATGTATGTTTAATTTTTTTAATATTTTTTTGTTGTTCGATAAAATAAAAAATAACCCCGTATAAAAATAGTACAAATTATCAATTTTTTGACATGTCCACAATAATAATTTTAATACATACATACAATGATAAAATTTTCATAATTATTTATTGTCAAATAATTTTTTTTTAAATGGCAACATTGAAAATAATGTCACAGTGCCAAAATTTGCAACACACATTAATAGTTAATTATTAGGATATTTTTATTTTAATGTATGTAATAAGTATTTTTATGTTTTAAACATACCTTACTCATGAAAATAATAATTAAAGGCTATAAGACATACCTACGATTATAAAAGTAAAATATATATTTTTATAGCATTTTTAGGGACCAAATGATAAAAAAAGATATTATTTTAGATATCTACATTTGTATGTCCAAATCTATTATAGATAGTCATAGATAGAAATTATGTATACTTATCACCGATATTATTGCAATGTATTTTAATAAAAAAAAAATAAACAAAGAAATTATACAGAGATTTTAGAAACTAACAGATACCGATGCATTATTTTGTAAAATAAAACCAATGACTTTAATACTAAATTTATTTTTTTGAAATCTTGTAAGTAATTATTTGCAATCTGTAAATTTTTTGTTATCATTTTTTTTATACCTAGCCGAGTATAATATTGTGTTTTTGTTATATATTTTTTCATGTTATTATACTAATTTGTAAATAGGTTTCTTATGTAAGAAAAAAAAACATGTAAATAAACTCACAATTATTGTTATTATAAGTTTGAAACTGTAAACTATTTTCGTTAAAATCTGAAAGATTTTAAGTATTTCAGTGTCGGATTGTGTTTTAAAATTCTGAATTTGTAGTTTTTGTATTCAGAAAAAATTCAAAATATTCATCTTCCGTTATGCCTGCTTTTTGCAAACATTTTTTATGCATTTATTTTTAGAGTAGATAACCCACCGCATTTTTCCAATATTTTGACAAGACCGAACAGGTTCTACCATAGACAAAATAGGTTCAACTAAAATCAACAGCAAGTCAGTTTTTATTGATAGCTACGCCTCAAAGAGATCACATTAGCAGGTTTTTGGTTTATATTTTGCTATTTCTTTTAATCTTACAGATTTCAATGGAAATGAATGAATGATTATTTTTCTACGATTATTATATTTGTTAATTATTATTAAATTAAATTCTTGATGTAATATTATTATTGATATTATATTGTATTTTTTTTTATTTTGTCATTGTATTGAAGCTATAATAATATGATGACAAACAATATTTTATTAATAAATGCATTTATTTAACTGACTTCTGTTTATTTAAGCTGTATTTTTTATTAAACCAGAAAACTGTTAAGTAAATACTTTAATTTATTCTAGAAATGAACTTTCGGAAGGCCGAATGTCTGGATGAGGTTGTCAATTTCCAGGCTTTGAGGCAGAAAAGTTAGAAGAAGGCATGGAAGTGTGTCATTTTTGAGAAACTGTTATCTAATTTTAAGTTTGAGTATCAACTTGTCTTAAAATATGGTTATCCATATTCTTAATCAAAAGGCATGTTAATAAGTTGAGATATTATTGGCATATTGAAAGAATGAATGCGAATAGAATAACAAATAGAATTTTTATAGCTGAAAAGAAAGGTGTGGTCGATTGAGAAGGACGTGGATCGAGCAATTGATTCCGTCATCAAGGATGGCTAGTTCAGAAGCAAAAGAAATCGGAAAGGTTGTATGAGAAATATAAATATTGATAGAAGAAACGAGATGAAAACGAGTGGAGGTCCATTCTTTCTGCCATAGACATAGGGTGATGGGTAAAAAAAATGTTTGGCAGATACATTATGGTGTTTTGTGCTGCCAACTGCTGGGAATTCCCTTATTATCTCGGACAAAATCACAACACTACGCTAGATTAAGAAAAAAAGATTCTTCTCCATAGTACAAGCTGTACAAAATGTTAGCATACCCAAGTGTGGTTAAATGGGCATCATTTGTGTTAAGGCTGTTGCACTTTTTATATTGGTCCTTATAATAAAGAATGACTATAAATACCATTAATTAAATGTGTCAGTCACTGCTTTATAACAAATGCATGGATGAATGAAGCATCACGTAAGCCTTCTGTTGGCTGTTTAAGGGCAAGGCTGAACACTTCAAAGTGTTGCATGTCGAGCCAGACTTATTCTCTTGTTCCTAATTACTTAGAGTTTCTCAAAGTTTTCATAATTAAAATCTTGATTTAACTTGCAATTATTATTGCTAATATTTATTTTGTTTGAGTATGCAGTTTCATCTAACCTCCATAACGACTCTCTCATACTGTGTTCCATTCTTTTGAATATAAGTTGAGGAATTTGGATATCATATCGAAGAAGAAAATGATTGAAACTGTTCAAGATTCAGCCTAGTGGTGGACCTTTCTTGCCACCCTATTAGTATGCTGCGAAGTGGGGAATTATAAGATTAAACAGGATGTTCGGTAGAACGTTAGAAAAATTCTCTGTAATAATAATATAGAAGAGACCATTTGGAACTTCTTGCTTTTATAATAAACTGCCACCTTTTTGTCCCAAATGTATTTGCTCCAACTTAATCCAAAATAAAAAGATTTAAATAAAAATAAAAATATCTGTTCCAGAAAATGGTTTGAAAAAGACAAAAAAGTCCAAATAACTGTTCAAAAAATATTTTAGTTCATTTTTAAAATATATTAAGAAAAAAAAAGAGTTCTTCAAATCTGTAAAATCTTATAAAATGTCCTTTTTCAAAGGGTAAACTACATAAAAAATGTGTATGGATATCATACTTCAAAAATCTTAGCAATAGCCGCTATCTATGTTGGTATACTATGAATTGTCTTATTATAGTATATTCTAAAACATAGAATTAATCCAGAAAAATATTTAATGTTTAGTAGAACATGTTGAGAATCACAGGTTAACACGATTGCTTTATAATCAGTATAGTAGTATTAAAACATTGTACGTATTACGTATGTATATTCTTCTTTTTTGTAGTGTGAATGAAAAAAATTAATTCATCAGACAAAGAATAAAACAATAATATTCTTTGAGCATTGTTTATAATTAAAAATTCATTATATAATATTATATTGCACAAAATAATTAGGTTCTTTATTACTTATCGATAACACTATTATATAAATACAAATATTCACATTTTTTCACAATAAGTACAGTATTATTTTAATTTCACAATAACTTAATTAACTTTATAATATGTAAATTACAACCTTACAAAATTTAAATAATAATTGAATAAATAATCTTAGATAAACGACAGGAGCATTTTTTTATTTAATTTATGTACATAGGTTCCAATAAATAAAAAATAGCCAATTAAATAAGTTTTTGCTTGTTGATTTGGCATTCCACTCTCAATAACTAAATCAGTTAAAATATTGAAATTTTATTTTATTCGTATCAAAATGTCTGAAAAACCGCGCAATTTTAAATCATAATGACCATAGACAATGAACTCTTTGAAAACCATAAGCAATCATGCATTAATGCTATTTTTCTCAGAGACAATAATTATTTTGTAAAGTAAACTTAAAATAGGTACCTCCGTTGAGGAAAATGTCAATGCTTTCACACACTTAACCTAACCATTATGATTTAAGATTACTACTTAACTTAATTAAAACTAGGTATTTTGTTTTCAATTTTATCACAAGCCATGAAACTATAAATAATTAATTCGTTTTGTACAGCTACTCACTAAAATTTAATAAATAATAATAGTTTATTTTGTTAAATTATAGGACACTCTGTGCTAAATTAACAAAGGAACATAACAATTTTTATCATAAGTTTTTTTCTAAGACTGGTTTAAAACCGTTGTCAGAGTAAAAAATGACACTGTTGTTTTTTATGTTTTGCTGAACTTTCTTAAACTAACGACAATTCAAAAATGCCAACATTATAAAAAAGTAATGGAAACATTTTTGAACTGGGATGATTAAATGTAGGTATTCCAGGGGTAGTAAACTTTGAGTCCTATCATTTGAATATTTATCGTGTCTCCATGTCGACGCCATGTGACCGTCTCCTGTGCATGACAGACGCCCTCACAGATGCTCTGGATCCAGCCAATCCGAGAAGAGCTGGTCTCTGAAAAGACGATGAAGTTACTGATATTTCAGACATTACAGAGGATACGGATGTGCGCCTGTGATGGTAAACTCCTGGACTCTCGTCTTCATCGATGGTGCTAAAAACAAAATTTGTCATTCAGTAGGTTTGTAAACCTTAGCTTAAATTATATGAGTTTCGTTTGTGTCCGATATTATTACCCATGGAAACAGCATGGTGCGTCCCAAAATTTCTGATCTTTGCCGAAATTCTCTCCGTCCTGTAAGGTTTGTGGCAGATCCTTGTCAACAGTCTCCGGTAATGAAAGACAAAGTAATCCAGCCACTATTCCCAAAATTCCCAGAATGTTCAAAGGTAAGCTCGGATGAATGTTAACCTAAAAAGGAATAAAATACAAAAATACAAAAAGACCGTAATATTTTTTTTCAAGAGAAGCGTTTCAGGTATGCACTCTTACCAAGTAAACTATAAACGGTGCAACCAGCGAACCTATGTAGCCCATAATGTGGATCAGTGCAACTCCTTGTGCTCTTACTACAGTTGGCAAGAGTTCGGCAGCGTATTGCAAGCCGATATTGTAGGAAATGTTGATAGCAAACCTTCCAACTATAGCCAAACTCGCAGATGGCACCCCTGAAACAGAAATACAACCATATTTCAATCATATTTTGTGGAAATGGATTTGATTAGCCTAGATTTGTCAATAAAAAAAGATAAACAAACCATAAGGAACTAAAGTGGCGAGGATGCTAAATACTCCACTAAACACTAGAGTTCCGCAGGCGAACCATCTCCTTCCCCATCTGCAAACAGAATCACAAACCTTAAACATGAAAAAAATCTAAAACTATTAAAAACAAATTATATATTCCACTGAATAAGACCCTCCACCACCCGAGTATTACAGGAATTTGGAGATTCCTTTTTACTCGCATTATATAAAGCCAAGACTATTAAAGGTAGGTACTAAATGAGCCCAAAATTCTAAAACATACTTATCCAAAACGAGAGTCAGCAAGGTGTCTGCTGGTAATTCCGTAGCACCAGCTACTGTGAAAGTCAAGAAAATATCCAAGCCAAGGGATCCAACGTTTCGTACGTGACCGTCAAACACCAAAGAGATGGCCATCCAGATGATGGTTAGAAGGATCATTATTCTCCTCAAATGGGGCGTCTTGAATAGATCCAACACTGAATATGTCTTTCCGGACATTTCTTCCTCCTTTTGTATTCTCATAGATGTTTCCTACGAAATATAGTCATTTTTTATTGAAAATGGTAGTAGGAATACCACAAGGCACAAGGAATACCAAGACGGGCCCTTTATATTTTGATTATTATCACAATGATGAATACCTTGAATGTGTAATTTACACTTTACAGATTAGCCTAGTCTTACAATTAAAACACAATCAATATATTATTATGTAGGTAAAGTTATTTTTGGAAAATTTAATGCTTACTTGAAAATCGCGTAAAGTCTTTTCGGGAATTTTAGCTTTGTTCACTTTCTCAAATTTCTTTAAAATGATCAAAGCTTCTTCTATTCTCCCCTGAGACACTAACCACCTGAAACATAAAGATTGGTTAAACATTACTCTCGTCCAAGATTTACAGAATAGTTACAAACAGTCACGATTAATATAGGTACCTTGCACTTTCTGGAACGACCCAAGGTGTAGCAATGGCAAGGATTAATGGTAAAGAAGTAACTATACAAAACCACCTCCAATCAGCAATGTAGTAAGCGATCCACGGCAAAAGACAGGTAGCCAATGTGAAGAACAAAGCTATAGACATATTTGCCACGAAAGTCCTCCATTTAGGGCCTGTGTACTCCAACACTGCAAACGAAAGGCAAAATAAAATATGGAATCATTGTACTACATTGAATTACATAGTAGAAGAGCATTTTCTCATAAATGGGTGAAATAAAGTTGACTGGCAGTTGCATAGTGGTCTTCGTTGGATAAAAGTCCAATATTTTCAAATGACATACTCTTTCTCGTTATAATAAGGTTCTGCAGAAAAATGGGCCAAAAGAGAATAGATACTTTTCCTAGTAGGTATATTAAAAAAGGTATCTAAATTAAAATTTAATTCAGATACCTTTTTTAAAATCTGTAGTTGCTAGCACTAATTTAATTTGTTTTATTACTAGGTATCTCGCTTCGAGCGATCTTTTAAAACAAGAAGATGGAAGCAGCCAAAAGATAAAGAAACCGTGGGTCTTCCCCAAATAAATAATAATAATATACCTACTCGTATTCGCAACGAAAGCGCACTTTCATAGCATAGTAACAGCGGCGTACCGTGGGCTTTCGGCGCCCGGGGCGGTAATTTGCCCCCAATAAGGTAGGTATATAAGTTCAAAAAAATGTAACACTTTTCTATACAAATGTGTCAATATAGCCAGCGGAATTGATTACCTGAGACAATTTCTCAAGTCAACCCGTCCCGTACATGTTGGCCTCTCTCAGATTGGATGGGACCGGTTGAAAAACTCTGACACAACCGGGAATCGAACCCGAGACCTCGTGATTGAAATCCACGCCAGTTTCTTTGACTAGGCTACCGAGGTTCGCAAAAACTGTCCAATATTAAAAACTAATTATTTTACAAGAAAATAGTAAAAATAAGTAGACCATATTATAAAAAGCTAAATATATCTAGGTATTTAAGGAAAAATTGTTTGAGTCATATTTTTTTTAAATACGAGAAGTTGATTTTCTTACTTTTTCTTTTTTTTACTGACCCACAATTTTTTCTACCTGCAAATTTGTTTTAATAAAACAAAAAATCACGTGTTTTATTAAAAAAATTACATTTTATCAATTTGGTCTTATTTAGTATAGCGTGAGCAAGTTTTGCCGCCCTCCAAATATGAGCGCCCGGAACGGTCCGCCCCTCCGCCCCCCCCCCCCTCTTGGTACGCCACTGCATAGTAACTACATATATTTCAAATTACATAAGACTATCTGCGTTGATTTTTTGACGGAATAACAACTACTTTTACTTCCCTCGACGTCTCTTTACCTCCCGACCTCCTAAACACAAATTATCGTGACATAACATTTTGGAAATTATGTTCCGAATTCTATTCAATATTATATTGAAATCATTGCATGGAATTCGATTGGCCGTTCATTTTAGCCGTCGTAAATCAAGCCTTTTTCAAGTACAACCTACCATGACTAATCTCATATAGAATGCTCTATTTCCACATAGGATTTTCCTGTATCTATAATGTTTCCAAGAGTTTATTTAAAGGCGTTTATTATTTAATTCATTTTTTTAACCATACACGCGCATAAATTAACATTAATTTTATGTCAACAACCCAAGAACGGAATTCCTCATGACCTTGTCGTGAACGGACATAATCGCTGACCACTTTGGTACCATGTACATAATAATATAGACTCCTACATTCGAACATACGGACGGACATAAAGATAATTTGTATATCGTGTAACTGATTCAATAATTATTATTTTGTAACTATACTCGAATCAAATGTTTACTTTTAATTAAGATATTAAGTAATATTATTTATTGTTAATATTTAATTATTATAGCTGTTCAATGAAAATGATAATCACAATATTAAAGAGCTGAGGAAAGTTAAATTCACTAGGTGAGCAATTTGAACATACATTTCTCGTTGGAATTATTCGAAAATAATATTCAAATAAAATAATTTTAAACTAGGTTTTCACAAATTATTTTCCTGAATAGTTATTTATTTATTTACCCATAGGCCTATGCAGGCACTTGAGAGTCTGTAACCAAGTAGGCATACGTCCTGCATGGTCACAGGAAACTAAGAAACTATAAACTTGAAAACAAAGAATATACAAATACTTATAGAGATAAAAATATTACAGGGATAAACATCTTTTGGTTGAACCTTTAAATGTGATGTTATTATTTTGCGGGAATCTATTGTAAAATGCTAGTTGGTAGAAAAAAAAAATAAGAAAAGAGAGAGAATGCAATCCTCTCAAATAAAAACAATGATAGGTGTTACACCTATCACCGATTACAAAAATATGTATACATAATGAGCTGATGGAAACTGAAAAAATAGTTACAAAATAATAATAGAAAAACTAAAATATTGTATGCATCTATCTATTAATACAAAACAAACAACTGCAGTATTAATTCATTCACAATTTTATAACATCTCATTATTTATTTTTTTAAAGAAACAAAAATAGATTTTATATGATTTTATATTCAATGCACCTGTTTTATATCAATTGTAGTCAGTACCCCAAGGTTTCCGTGACATTTACGCTGGCGTGAAGTAACTATTTTTTTTATGGAAACATATTGTAGGTATAGCCCCTCTACAGAATACTAAGGAAAGTTCCGCAGCCCATGGCCCATATAATATAATTCCCGCGAGTTTCTCACTTACGTTAGTGAGAAATAATCGGAATGAGGGTACAGCTTAAACATTTTGTATCACAATGGAGTGAACTTGAGATTAGTACCTATTTGTTTTTTCAATGATCATAATCGTCAAATGATTTGACTTCTACTATACACCGATTTAGTTCGATGTTCTTGTAAGTGAGTGATACACTATTTTTTCATTATGAATATTTTTTTGTGCGAGTATAAATTCTTATTTAACTTACCTAGAATGTACATCATGGTGAAACAATTGTCGAAAGCCATCCCAAATAGAAAGCGGCAGATGCAGAAAGACCAGAATGAATCACAGAACGCCGTGGCTATTCCAGACACCAAACCAACGACGTTCGTTCCTATAATCACAAAATAAACAATAAATTAACAATCTTAATAATTTGGGTTGGCTGGAAGAGATCCTGCGGGATAAGTCCGCCCTTTGACTCTCGTGAATGGATTGTATCAGGACTGCATTTTTGGAACAATAAAGCATTATTTATTATTTAATCTTATCTTATATATAAAAATGGAGAGCTATTTCCCGATGTCATCGCATCACGCCTAAACGGCTGGACCGATTTCGCTAATTCTTTTTTTTGTCGTGTAGGCTTTTATCAGGAGAATGTCCTTTTAGAAGAAAAAAATTAAGAAAAATTAGAAAATTAAAGAAAACTCTACGTAGACAACCTTATTAGTACTTTTTAACTTATAATTTTTATATCTACCAATTTTGAAATTTTGACAGAAATAATAATCATTGTCAATTGGTGCGATTGACAGAATGTGGATGGAATATACATGGTTTAAAATAGACGCATCGTTCGGAATCACATTGGTCAAATGATAATTTTATTAATTCATCACCATACAAATTCGAATTCAATATTCATATTTAGGAACACAGGACAACGTCTGTCGGGAAAGCTAGTATTATATAAGTATGAAAACAACCTACAGTATATTTTCTTACATCCTGAAATTATAAGAAACTGCAACATCGCTCTATCGGTTCAATAAAGTTAGTTATACTGAAATCTTATGAGGTGTTGTGTATCTTTTTTATGTATGGAAAATAATGAAACAGGCATACAAAATTTCTCAGCACTATATTTTTTACAAAAAATGAAGTTATAAAATATATTAAAGTAAGTACATAGGTATTTTTGCGCAGCACTGTTTGGAAATTTAGATGTAATGTTCTGAAAAAGAATTCAAGAACGGTCTAATGCGAGTCTCCGAAAGAGCGTTGATAGAGAGTCGCGAAAATCAAATATCTGGGCAGCATCCTGAATGAAAATCTCGACCCAGCTAAAGAAATTCGGTGCTGATGAAGAGATGGCTTGTAAATCATTTAAACAAAATGCGAGCATTTTTTTCTAACGATACTTAATCTAAATTTCAAGACAAAGCAAGGAATTATTGTTAAATGATGTAGGTAAAGGTACACGTGGTCAACAGTGCTTCTTTACGATCGAGGGAGGACGTAATGTGGGATGAAGATACGTTTCATGGCTCCGCAAAATAAAGGACGTGGCCTGGAATCCAAACTTTCGGCGGACTGATTCATGCAGCTAGAGACAGGGAGGTCTTTGCTCAAGTGATAGCCAACGTCGATGGGACCTGACTGAGTAATTCAAGAAGATTATTGATTTCAAGTAGGTAATGAATAACAGAGTAGAAGCAATCTTAACATTGGAAAATTCCATGCAAGATTTGGCACTACAGACTGACTCGGTCCCTACTCACACCTCTTAGCTTGGAGAAGACTCAAGTCAAGACATATGTATTGGTCTCCTTGGGAACATAACTACATAGCAGATTGCATAATGAACTCGGTGGATAACGTTGACCTGTGGGCCAACGTGGAAGGACGTTTTACCAACCACTTCACAAAAGTGACGTAGGCGCATTCAATGCAGAAATATTTATTTTTATAAGCACACCCCTCCATAAAAATGTGATTTATCACTACCTGGGAGGTTAAAAGATTTTGTTCCATCATATACTGTATAAAACAACATTATTTGTAGAATGGAAATTGTTAAAAAGAAAATGTATTATCTATATATTAATACCGTAATACGTGAAGGAAAAACTTTGTAACCATATTTACGAAAATTGCGCGGACGGAGGACTATGAGATTTCGCACATTTATAGTTTATATAGAGAAGGAGTGGCGAATGCTGATATTTTTTTTTAAATATGTATAAAAATAGATTAAATCAATAAAAAAACACTACGCACACTACTGTAATGTTATATGTATTTCATACTCACACACACGTCGATATATTTGACAATATTTGACACATCTCTTTTGTTTATCTGTGCATGGTCAAAATGAAAATAGATTAATATTTTTTTATAAAATAACCATAGAATTAATGTTGAACATAATATTATCAACATTTCAAATTTGACGTATTCTTGTCAGTATTTTTGAAAGAAAATTGTGAAATAGCGCTCGCTCAGTCTTTGACAAAAGAATCTTAATAATATTCAAACTTATAATCTAAATTGATTATGGTTAAATTTCGAGCACTGGCCGACTACTAGTTATTATTATTATTTAAGCATGCTGTAGGTATATGAGACACCAACGCAGCTGGCGAAGAATCGTGTCTATGGTGGTCAATCATAGACAAAATCAATCTTTTTTTTTTAAGTAGGCAAGTTTTAGCAAATAAATTTTGTAACATGGTAACACTCAACCTCCGATGGAGATAAAAAGATTAATTATTGTCACATTTTTGCGCTTACATAATACCTAATTATTAATTATGCGAATTGAAAAATAAGGAAACATTCGAGACAGGACAATTTATTAAAAACCAAAGTTACATAATTCAATAAACAATAATTTTGGCGTTCAGGATTTGTTATGCCATACTTAAGTTATATAAGTCTTATCAATCTGACAGCCGGTGGCCATTTTGATTTCATAATCCTTTTGATGCATAACTAGTAGGTATGCTGTTATATATTTTTATCACCTAAACCAGGTGTTCTATTATACCTGTCTAAAATATAAAGATTGTTGTCTGGAAATGGCAAAGTGTATTTTTAATGTGAATTTTAATACCTTATGTGTTATTTTATTACCGAACTTACTAACCGAATTAAATACGAACATAACTACTTTTCGAGATAAACATAGTAACAAAAAATGTGCACAAAAACATTCATCAAAATCTAAAAAGTTCAACTTACTATTGGGAACTACATAAATATGATGTAAAAAATATTTAGCTTTCAAAACGTATTAACTATTACGTCATTTTTTACCATTTTGGGTATTTATGAAGAACAATTATTAGTTACTAGAAGCAAAGCCTATCGGATGACAGGCATATATAAAAGGGTTCATTATTATTTGTTTAATTGTCCTATAAAATCCCTCATAGGGTCCCTTACCACGTTGAGGTACCTTCCGGGCAAATTAATATTATTTCTCCCCTAAGCAACAGTTTGTTGTATGTAGGCAAGACCCTCTAATCAAATAATATCCACTTATTTCGTCGATATAATCTTTCCTGCGGACACTTTTATTGTCAGAGCAACAAAAATATCGACTAACAGACGAATCATTATATAAGAATGAAAATATTTCCTGTAGGTACTTGGTTGGATTGGTTTTCGCATAGGTATGAAAAATATTTCGCGCGGTGTTAAAGTATTGCAATGAAAATAGGTAATGAGTTACAGCCGAACTTACCAATTATAATAAGTAGCAATAGGACATCAGATCTAAACGTTTTTTTTTGTACCCAATCACGCCATGCCATGACCCTTAAAGGATAGACAGAGAAAACGGACCTCCTCTCTTTTCTATCCAGATAGAGGTGACATCACCTCCGTGATAAAAGCACATAATACGCGCGTTACATAAAAAAGCATGGATATAACTATTCTTTAATTGTTAACAAAAAAAAAAGTTTTCAAAAACTCCGCTGAAAAAGCTCGCTAAGTCGGCTGAAAATATACATTCCGAATCAAAAAGTATCGTTATATTGCAAAGTTTGTTTTTATTTATGTGATTGCCATGAAGATATTATATTTAAGTATACCTACAAAAAATGTAAACTGAGGGAAGAAAGATCAACGAAAAGGATATTTGATTTTAACGACGGCAAATGAATTAGTAAGAAAAATATTTACGCCTGGGTTGTATTATAGAAATCCTAGCTAGTTACATTATAAAAAAAAAAAACATGGCCTATAAATAATTAATTGGTAAAACATAGTAATTGATTGTTTGGGAGATTATATTATAAAGTCATTATGTTTATATGAGTGGCAGGTCGACTAAACCATCGAAGGCCACTTGTTTCGTTCGAACGCCATCGTGATCGAATTTGGCAAGAGTTATATAATGGCATCGAAAGATCCGGTCTGCTAAAAAATAACATTTTGGCCGGGTTCAAAATGGACGTGCAAGCTTTCAATGTCATATTTTATTACCCATAAAACTGTTAATATAGCACGAAATATTTTAGATAGATACCCCTATTCGCTATCAGATCCGCTAAAATTGAGAATCCGCCTAAAAAATGCATTAAAAGAGTAACTTTTAACTTACTGTTCCACTTAAATTATCACGATTCCTCTAAAAGCCTAAAATGACCCGCTATTTGATCAGTTTAAGCGGCACCTTAGAAAGACCCGCCAAAATTTTAGAGGAACTGCTTATATTATGTCAAATCGTGTCTTTTTTTCAGTCACCTCTCTTAAAAACAACAATCAAAACAAAATAATTAAGTATTTTCAGTAAATATATTATCATTTTGCTCTTGTTTTCATCACAAAAGATACGTTAATAGCGGTTATATTTCTTGATCAAGATAAATTTGTTTGAGAAAAAGGAAATTTGGCGGCCTTGATGATAATTTTGACATGGGGAAATAATTCGTTTGAAATCACTTGCAGCTATATTCACTTCGATCGATTTTTTAAGGAATATCGCTTGGATTGGTTGAAATCACATGGAATTGCCCGCGAAATTGTAAATTTAAGTTGATTCCTAATTTTAGCGGATCTGAGAGGGAGTTGGGGTAAGAGTCTGCTTTGGCTTATTAGGTATAGTTTATGATAGACAACAGACTTATAATTTTACCCGGGAATGAATTGGCAAAATTCATTCAGACCATATTCAGGAATGTTGTTTTTTTAATGCTCACTCAAAGTGAACACAAATACACTATTTTGACTCTTTCACCGTAAGCTACTTAAAGCTTGTGTCGCGAAAGAGGAAGATTGTCGGTACCTGGGATCGAACCCACGACCTCCGCACGAAACAGTACGAAAGCCGGCGTTGTAACCCCCAGTCTACCAACCGCTTCATATTAGAAAGGAATGTGGAGTAAATGAAAGAAACAATAATTAAAGTGAATAAATTGAGGTGGTTTGGGCATATTGAGAGAATGAATGAAGAAAGAACGACAAAAAAGTTCTACAAATTAATATGAAAGAATGGGTGTACGGAGACGTGGGCCGATCACATCGGCGGGATAGGAAGGGCCAAGGGAGTAAAAGGAATAGAAGACAATGTATGCGGAACGTGATAATAATTCTTTATGCCTATCCTCACCGGGATACGGCATGATGGGTAAAAAAATAAATATCAACAATTGCTGCAAGTTTTAGTTAAATTAAAATATACCACGAGTAGGTACCTATATTGATCTAACAAGTATGTATTATCAATAAAAATACTTTAATCACATTTAATCTTAATTATCTTGAATTACCTATAAATTCTAAAAAAGAACGAAGAAAACTACAATGAACAAAATAGACAATAAAATAATGGGAATCATTCATGGCATTTGCATCTTTACATCTATTGTATTGTAAAATTTTATGCGTGTTCATTTTATTTTAATTTGTTTAAATAAAAATAAATAAATAAAATATACTTTATTGCGCACAAAATATAACAAATATAATATATTATTGTGGAAAGGGCGGGCTTATTGCCGAACGGCAATTTCTTCCAACCAACCCTAGGTGAAGAAAAACAGTTATCTAATTTTAAACATATCGCATTAAAAGCTTACAAACTAATGGACTTTATCCATTAAAAACAATACAATATAAAAAAAAATACATAATACACAGATATAGAAAAAAATACATAATATACATAAATAAGCAAGAGTATAGTAATAGTAATAATAATATATAAACTAGTTATGAGATAAGAGGGAGTTCGGGAGGGGGTGGGGGTTGGGGGGCGGGGGTAGGGGGGGGGTGATCAGGGATTGTTAAGGTAGTGTTGCTTCAATCTACATTTGAAGGTGGAAATTGAAGGTGAAAGTCTGATATTTATTGGGAGGCCATTCCACAAACGAGCTGCCTGTGCGGAAAACGAAGTCGTAAAAAAAGTTGTACGGTGCGCTGGGATCGTTAGGGTGCGTTGGGCTCCCGAGCGTAGAGGCAGGCCGTGAGATGCCAGAGGAACGAAATTCGACCTCAAATAATTTGGTGTGGATGGACTGTTCAAGACATTGTAGAGAAGACAAAGGACGTGGAGGTTGCGACGTTGCGAGATTGTTAGCCACTTGAGTTCTTTCCTAAATTGTGAGATACGGTCGAACTTACGTAGACCGTATACGAAACGGATACAAATGTTTTGGAGACGTTCAAGTTTCATGATTTGCTCCTTTGTAGCGTCAATGTACGATACATCCGCATAGTCCAAAAGTGGAAGTAACAAAGTTTGAGACAGCAAAATTTTGGTTGATTTGGGCAGAAAGTTCTGGTGGCGTTTAAGTGAATGCAGGCTATAAAAGAATTTGCGACAGACTTCACCGATCTGGGGGCCCCATGATAGGAATTGATCGAGGTATATGCCAAGATTTTTTACTTTCTTGGAGAGAGGAATAATAGTACCGTCGAGTGTTATGGCAGGTGAGGAGTTGGTCTTGACCTTGGAGAGTAATCTAGAGCTACCCATCAAGATGGCTTGGGTTTTAGATGGATTGAGAACCAAACCATTTTGCCGTGACCAGCGGGATATGCGATTCAGTACACCATTCATGTGTTCGATTGCAGGCGTCGCTTGATCCGGGTTAAAGTGCGAATATACCTGAAGGTCATCAGCGTAGAGGTGGTAATGTGCATTCACATGTTCGACCACTGGGTTAATAAAAAGTGAAAAAAGGAGGGGTGAAAGGATGCTACCTTGGGGGACTCCCGACTCCAACGACACCCAGTCGGAAGTGGCGCTGTTGGCAGTTCTAATGCACTGTCGCCTGTCTCTTAGGTAGGAGTCGAACCACATAAGAGATATGTCTGAGAGTTTATAGTACTTTAGTCTAGCGAGTAGTATGTCAAAATCGACTGAGTTGAAAGCACTACTGAAGTCAAGCAGAGCAAGGAGTGTGAGTTTTTTATCCTCCATAGCTCCTCGTACATCATCCGTGACCTTGACAAGAGCCGTTGTAGTGCTGTGGCCGGTTCGGAATCCGGACTGGTACTGAGACAAAATATTGTGGGATGACAGGTGCGCGGACAGTTGCTCATGCACAACCTTCTCAATAACTTTAGAGAAAATGGGTAGTATTGATATTGGACGATAATCTTTCACTGATGATGGTGATGTTTTTTTAGGAAGTGGAATGACATAAGCTTCCTTCCAGGGAGTCGGAAAGATACCTGAGTCAAACGAGAAATTAATTATGTGTGTTAGGACAGGTGAGATATGCTCGATTATAAGTTTGACGAAAATAATACTTAGGCCATCAGTACCGACCGACTTGGATTGAACAGAATTAATATGTCGCTGGACTGTGGAATTGGAGACATGTCTGAGGGTGAATGTTGGTGTGTGCAGGGGAGGTAAATTTTGAAAGCCGGATAAAGTAGCACTTTTAATATTTCTATCAAAGTCGCAGGGCGCAGCTGCAAAGTGTCGATTTAGAACATTGGGGTCGTAGTGCGTAGTTTTATCTGACGAGCCCTTACTATTCAAACCCGTGGCATTCAGGCTCCTCCAGATATCGACCGATGGCCGATCAACGAATAAGTGTTTAAAGTGCGCTCGCTTTGAGTTTCTACACAATTTATTGCAGTGGTTTCGGAGAGTTCGATATTTTTCCCAATGATAAGATGTACCATATTTATTATACTTAACCTTGGCTCTGTCACGTTTTTTCATGAGAGTTTGAATCTCCACTGTGAGCCAAGGTGCTGCTGGGTGTTTGATACGGACGAGTTTTAGTGGGGCGTGTTTGTCGCATAGCTCTCTAAGAAAGGTGTTGAGTAATTCTACCTTTTTGTCAATTGTAGTAGCTAAGAAGATCTCGTTCCAATTTATATTTGCACAATCAATTTGCAGCTCACCAACATCTATCCTTCGATAGCTTCTAAGTGGGATTACCTTAGGTTTAGGCTTAGGGCACTTGACCATGTACCTCACAAATATGAGGTCATGGTGGGAGAAAGCCGGAGCGGAAAACTGACCATGATTTTTCACTTTTAGGTTTTCAGATAGTAGGGTTAAGTCCAGCAAAGTTGAAGAGGTACTAGTATGATGAGTGGGTGAATGTGACACAGTGTTTAAGTTGGAGGAATGGATTAAGTTTTTTAGTTTGGAGCTGCGGGCGTCGTTACTAAGGAGATTCGTGTTGAAATCTCCCATGATGATAACATCTTTGAAGTTTGGAAGATGATCCTCAAGAATTTTCTCCAATTTTTCAAAATAATTGATGCAAGGTGGGCAATACATAACTCCGAGTAAAATGGAAGATTCATGAATACGTACTTTGAGAAATATATACTCAGGGCCGTCTGCGTAGTTAGAGGGAGATTGTTCTACAATATCGTATGGAATATTGTCGCGTAGGTATACGCACACACCGCCCGCACCCCTGCCAGTCCTGTCATTACGAATGAGTTGGTAGCCCGGCAAGGCGAACTGTGACGAGGGCAGGGAGGGCTTCAGCCACGACTCACTCACCAGCAGGGCGTGTAGGTTGACGTTGGAGAAGTTGATGAGAAGGTCGTCATAATGTGCAGGAATGCTCTGTGCATTAATATGAGCTATATGTAAGTCTTTGGAGTTTCTTTGGAAGACCGATAGTAGATTGTCCCTTAACGTGGGATTGTTCCCTGAGGTGTTGAGATCGTCAGACTCATTCGACGAGTTGTTGGAGTAGAAAGAAGCAACGGAGGAATTGGGAGGAGAGGGGGGAGGGGATGGAGAGAGGGAGTGGAAGGAATCATCACTAGAGGAGTACATAATAATAAAATATATAAAATAAATAAATAAGTAAATATTACACTATAAAAGAAAACTAAAATGCAATTAGCGCAGAAAATATAAAAAAAAAAAAACAAACAAAAAATAGAACGGTCGTAATAAACGAAAGCCAATGCTACAAAAAAAGAAAATAATAGTAAAGAAAAAAAAAACAGTAATAATTGAAAAGAATAGTGTTGAATTATTATAGAAAATTAAATAATTTCAATATCACTACCCACAACCCATGACAGACCCACGCCGGTACACCCTGTGTACATACGATTTTGCGTACCACAGAACACTTATACTCTCTAACGAGAGTGCGTACCAATAAACAAAAAAAAATAAAACAATATCAATGATTTTTTCTTTTCTCAATCAGGCATTCCAAAACAATCAATGTTATATGTAAAATATTATATGTAAACAATAATAATAGATTAATACGACTGGCAATAAAACATTTAATACGAGATATTAATTCCTATCTATGGACACTTCAAAACTGTGGTTGGTTTGAAAAAATATGAATATGTGACAATATGCACTGAACGCGGGTAGGAATACCATTTGAGATCAACTGTCAGTGTAACCAAAATAAACAATGATTAATCTACATAATGTGCAAGGCGTTAGGGTTATGGCAGGGAATAAATATTGTTATAGTGAATAAATAGTGTCTAAGAAGTCCTGCATACATTTTGTTGGGGTGTGACGCGCAGTGGTTAAAGTGAAACTGGTGAAAAAACATTAAAAAAACATAAAATAGTGTTTACATGTACAGTTATGATCCAACTATAGCCTGGTGGCCCTTGAGCTCACTTTTTGGTTGCTTGGGACCTCAGTTTGATAGTGGTGCTCTTACTCACTGGCTTCTCCAATTTCTGTGGTATCTCAGGAACAGTTTCTGCACCCCTTAACTCCTTTCTGATATCCTCCAGGGAAGCGATAGAACCAACCGTAAGTACTCTGTCATTTACTCGTACTAGGATCCTACCATTATATGCCCACGCGTCTCTACCAGCCAGTTTTCTAGCCTCATGGAGCAGATTTTGTTTGCCTTTGGTAAGAAACTCCGTCACAAGGAAAGATGTACCCTTGAGTTTTTTGCGGCTCCTGAGCACCTCTAAACGAGCCTCCGGATTGGCGAATTCGACAACAATCGGTTTTTCCTTTCCTGGAGTTTTCCTTCCCAGTCGATGTGTGTATCTGACCCTGGGTGAAGTGATCCCCACCTCCTTCTTAAGAAACTCCTCCACTACAGAGTTCAAACTCTTGCTGTGATCCTCTTGCTGTAGGCCATGAATCAGAAGTGAAGAGCCTCTCTCTTTAGTCTCCAGACGTTCAATTCTGACTTCCATCTCGATCATTCGGTTTTCCAGAGCTGTTAACTTGGCTTTCGTGATGGCTTGAAAACTTTTGAACTGTTCTTGGAGTTCGATGACTTGTTCACTTTTCTGAAGACATTCCAATCTTTCGTAAAAAGACTTCATATCCTCATCTATTGACTTCTTTAATTCAATTAACTCGCAATTTGACATGATTAAGTGGTTTGCGGCAAAGTTTTGTAAATATTAGCTTCCGCGAAAAATATTATCAACGCGCCATTACTGACCATAGACAATTATTGTTTCATTGTAAGGATCGTAGATGCAGTTGATATTGGTCAGAAATGAGGACAATAAATTCTTCTTATTGAAGAATGATAAAATTGTATTATTTTTATTGTCATCATTATATCAATGCAATTTCTACAAACTATTCCATCTTGTTCTGTTGTTCTATCGGGTCCCTCCCACGTTGACGACCACTTGAGAGAAAGCCTCCCTATCTTCAGCTGCCCTGAATAAATCTTCCACAGTTCTCAGTCTGGTCAACCGTCGAATGATTCGGAGCCAGGAAAATTGCTTCGTTAGGACTCCTCTCAAACTATCTCTGTCAAATTTGACGAATGTTCTGTTAAAAGTGACTGCTTTTTTATATATATCGGAAACGTTCTGGAAATACACAGCCATCGAGTACACAGATATAATTACCTGAATGGAGTATGTACCTACTTAAATATCTTTTCAAAGCAAAAAAATGAAGCCTTATTGACAGATTGGCTGATAAAACATAATATTGTTGTAAAGAAATTCGTTAAGAAATTTAGATTGGTTTTCATTTAGGTATAGAAAAAGGGGAAAACTTGTGTAGGTAAGTAGGGGAGACCGGGGCTGGAAGGCGAAGGGGCAGGTTGGCGAAAAAGGTAAAACCAGTAAAGATGATATGATGAGAGCAGGCCGGCCACTGCCAAAAGCTGAACCAAGGAAAACAACTGCTAGTAAAAGAAAACATTGTTCTGCAATTTTGACAGACACTCCGGTAAACGATGGTATAGAGTTACAAAAAAAAAATAGCAAGCGAGTTATTCCAGGCATGTCCAAGCGTCCTATTAAAAAGGGAAAGCCTATTAAAAAGTGTCAGTCTAAACCAAAAGAATCCGATTCGGAAAGCGAAGAGGAGACTTTTTGTTTAGTCTGTGCAGACCCTTTTAGTAACAGCCGATCAGGTGAAAGCTGGATTCAGTGCACAAGTTGCAAAATGTGGGCCCATAGGAAGTGCATTGAACGCGCAAACGTTTATTTTTTACATGCCAAAATTGTGAATCTGACAGTGATTAAAGCCAAGAATTACAATTTTCTTATTGTAAAAACCTATTAGTATTGTTAATATGCATAATTTTATAATAAAATTGTTTGCTTTATATTAAACTTTTTTGTTTAAAAATACTATTTTGTGATTATTTGAACACTAAAATGTTCTCGCCAACCTACCCCAAGCACTTCGCCAACCAACCCCGATAACGGGGCAAGTAGGCGAATGCAGATAGACTTGCAAAAACTAATCTAAAAACCCAGTTGGCAGAGTTTGGTTACTTATCATTTCCCAAAATACCTTCCTAATGTCTGATCAACAAAATTGACACATCCCGCTGCATTTTATTTGTTTTATGAAGGTGCTACCCGCAAAAACGCCAAAAGTTCGCCTACCAGCCCCGGTCTCCCCTACATTATTATGTAAAAAAAAAAAAACACCAGAAAAAAAAAACAAAGAAATTATGCGCTATCACGTAATTTTGCCAACCAAACTGTTAAACGTTGAAATATTTTAGGCTTCACTTTTGAATGCGAATCAGGATTTTAAATTTGTGAGTGATGTTTATTTAACTGAAAATAAATAAATAAATAAAATCATTACTTTCCAATGTGACGGTTTTCTGCCTCTGTTTACTAACAATGAAATAATATCGCGTGATTATAGACAATAGATTATGCAACAACTGTCAAATTTGACGGTTTTCCCGCCATTCCTTACAACGGAAGCGTACCTACTGATTGTGCAACAACTTAATGCAAATTTTCCCTTTTTTATATAGGTATTACATCCAAGAAGAATGTTCCCCCTTTACACGAGACTTGTCTCTATAAGGGAGATACACGTAATATTATTATGTTTTGTTCAAATTCTTCCAGCTCATCGTCTTATATCTGTGTAAAATATTATATTTGTATTCAAAAAATAGATAAATAAAAAAAAATAAAATAAAATGATTAAGCCAATGATCCTATTCCAAAAAAATTTCACTACAACGACTTCAAATGAAATGATTCCGCTTATGAGAATAACCAGCGAATGAAAAAGGAGTTTACAAAATCTTTGAAAAAAGAACAAAAATTAAGATAGTTTATTACAAATTTTAAATAATTTCATTCTTACGTATCTGTCATGTTCATCATTGATATGTTAACGAAGCTGGATATAATTTACTTATGATTAGGGGTACGTAATTTTCGTATTTACGAAATAGATGCGAATAAAGGCGAAATTTGCCAATATGTGCTATAAATGCGATTTTTTAATTTTTAGTCAATTTCAGCGAAATATCGATAATTATTATTTTTTAAAGCGAAACCATCAAGTAACTCGTCAAAACGACCGCCTGTTACCACGATCAAGCCTACCAGCACATTGGCAAATTATTATTGTCTCCATTAATAGCAGCAAACTTACCTACATCATCTATGAACGTAAATGGTGTAGGCACGGAAGTACGTAGAAATCTCAAAAATACAATTTTTCAAAGAAATGCTACAGAATGATCTTAGATATGGATGGATATACTCGTTTTCATAGACCACTACTTGACGTGGTTAACCAAGAAACTCCTGTCGATGTCATACCTACAGATTTTAGTAGCAACAAAATGCTGCTACCCTAGCTTTGCAAAGGCAGCTATTCAAAGCTTCTTCAGTCCAGTCAACAGTGTAGATGCTGAGAGATATTTTAGTATCTACAACATAGTTTGTTATAAATGACCGAAAGGAAGAAAACGTAGAGACTTCTACATTTTCTTACTTAGCTATAATAGCTTTTAATTAAATATTTAAAATAGATACTATATTTAATTATTGATTTTTTAATGTAAGTTTATGCGAATAAATGCGAAATATTGCTTTTGTATTTTTTTTAAATGCGAATTTTTAATATTTTATTTGCGAAAATTACGTACCTCTACTTATGATCTATCATTATTAACTTAATTGAAAAAAAAATTTGAAACACGTCTGACAAGGTTAAAATAGAAGATATTATGTATGAAAAAAAAAATGATAGTTACTGCATTAAGTAAGCTTTTGTATTATTTTCACTATATTCGATCTATCAATATCATTTTAACTGAGCAGAAAAACTATTAAAATATCGAAAATAATGAAATAAATTATGAGTTTTTCATTTTACATACGTTAAGATTTTTTGAAGTAAAACTTAACTCAGATGCAAATAATGCAGCGTAGTATGCAGGTTTTGCTAATGCCAGTAAATTGTCATCCGTTTTGTATAACTAAAAACCGAATTTCATTATAAATCAATTATTTCGATACGAAGTTTGACGGGTCAGCTAGTTTTATATAAAATATGGTTAATACAGTTATAGCCTACAAATAATTGAGGTTACTAACTCTTATAAACAATGTATGTTTGAATCTCCTTGAATGGAGGTATTATTATTAGGTGTATACATATATTATTCGCAATGGGCGCCTATAGGTATACTCACAATGCACTTCTGAAGGTTGGTACTTTTCAAATGACTCCGTATGTCCAATATAGGTGTATTGATTTATCTCAATTATTTTTAAAAGTATCGTAGAAATGTCATTGAGCCTAAACGCTTATAGGTAGGTAGGTACTATAAAGCAGAAAAAATATTGTATTTTTATTCTACAGTATGAAGGTACCTACTTACGTGTGTGTTAAACGAAGTTCATTTGTAAATTGACAGTTTCGCATTACTAAAAAAAATACTGAACGTGAAAGACGTTATTAATTTAACAGCTTTTCATTTGAAAAAAAAAGCGTTTATCTATCTTATATACCTACCATAATATTTCAGTAAAATTCGGTTTAAATGGGTTCTATTCTTTCATTAATGTATACAATAAGTTAACAGTTTTCACATGTGATTTATTTCACACTACACCGCCATCTCTTGGATTTTTTGAAAAAAGTAAAGCAATTATAGAGGATTTAATATTTTGATTTCAAATTTATGACCCATTGAACTTCATCCCGCATCCGAATCAACGATAACTATTTCGTCATAATGCAACGAATTATTAGCTAAATTTAATTAAGTTTTAATGTCGTAAATCACATTTTATTCGTGTAATAAGTCAAAATTATTTTTTTATTCTGGGCGAGGTATGGAGTATGGAATAAAATTGAGTTTTTAATAGGTAGGTAATGAAAAATGGAAGAAAATAATATTCTTTATATATATATACCTATTGCAAAACAATAAACCTCAATTAAAATTGAAGGTTTGGTTTAATAAAATTATTAATGTTTTTATTGTGTATATTTGTGAATTGGAAATTATATTAAAATATTCGTTTTTGCCCAGGGAGATAAACTCTATTGAAATTCCCCACTTAGATAGGAGTATACAGTAAATAATTGGAGAGTGGAATGTAAAATGATGAATAAAAGCAAGAAACATTGTGTGGAATTGGCGTGATGGGGTGTTTTTTATTTTGACAAATAGTAAGGTTTTCCTGCGCTAGCAGCTGACGAAATGTCGCTTAGTTATGATCTCAGCACATTTTAAATTGCTAACAAAGTTGGGCCAATAGTGTAGCCAGGTGTACAAGTATACTTGCCAAATGTTGCTACTGCCAATGCTTGGCCAGAGTCCCTATTTGGCCAGCCTGGACCAGCATGAGCCATAGTGTAGCCGTAGTTGAACCATACACAAAAATGCGAAAATTAACATCAAGTGGGTATTGACAAAGAACCTTCAATCAAAGCCTTTTCACCATACGAAGAGTCAATAAATGATCGTCATTCCTAGAAAAATAGATATAATATCTTACCGACTAGAGAAGGTATCCTTCCATATGTGTCTGCCAACCATCCGAATATGAATCCACCAGCAATGGCTCCACAAAAGAAGACAGCTTGCGCCGTAGCCGGAAGCCCATCCCTGTCGCACACCCAATTCAACTGGAAATATAACAAGAAAATATTTTATAAAACGCAAGAACAAAATAAAAATGGTAAGAGAGATGAGCCAGGCAGTCTTGGGCAATTGACACAAATCCAACAAGATTCTTCTTTTTATTTTGACGGCAAAGCATCCGATATCGAGTGAATCATGCCCTTAATTACAAATCTGTTAAGCCCAGGGTTGCCAGGTTTTTTCCAAAACAAAATACCGAACCAGTGCTCCCACTTGGTAACCGGAAAGTTGAAATTTCACTAAAAAAAGGTCATTCTCAAAATTTACTATCCGGAAATTTGAATTTTTCCACTTAAAAAAAAAGGTAATTTTTGGTGTCGGGAAATTCACTAAAATGAAAAAATCATTACGAAAATTTGGTATCCGGAAGGACGACAAAAATACCGAACACTCTATATAGTTCGGTATTTTTTTCATACCGAACACCGAACAGGGTGGTAAAATACCGAACACATGGCAACCCTGGTTAAGCCACGTACAAGTACAACTCAATAAAAAAGGGAAAGGGAAAAAAACCAACAGAAAACAGGCGGGAGAAAGAGAAAAAAATATCTAAATCAAAATTGCCATTTAAGACGATTTGTAATTCAAGAAAACATTTAATAATTGTGTATTTAATTTTATATGAACCTAATTAGATAATAATACATTGAACTTATTAAGGAGATACCTATTTTTGTTTTATACTATTCCCCTATCCGAGCATAAATCATGAGTGAATTCACGTGTTTATGTTTGGTCAGATAGTAGAAAATTATCTGTGTTTCTACAAGAATGCTATTAATTATTGTGATTTATCATTTTAAATAAATGAAATTGTTTTTTTTTTCTTTTTTAATGGAAAACGTATGGATGTAATACGCATGCAGTACGCGTCGTGGACACACTTCAGTACCTACGCCAGGCTGCAAGGCGTACTTTGCCGCGTCGCTACGCTACGCCGCCGTGGACAGTAGGCCTTAGTTAAAAATTGATTGAAATAGTTAGAAGAATACCTACAAATAAGTAAAAATGGCTATAGAAGGCATTTTATATGATATTCTTTATTAACTGTTAGAAAATACTGCTGGTCCAAGGATAAAAGACGGCTGTTTAATTTTACAAAGAAGGTATAAGTATATTTATTTCTTGCATTCGTAATTAACTTTATCTGTCATCTATTGACCATTATTAATTGTACATCTACCTATTTTATTTACATAAGCACCATAGAAAACCCTACTTATAGAATGATGTCGTAGTGAAATCTATAAAAGAAGTTTCATTGTAAAAAACTACCCTTTAAAAAAATGGGTAGGTATCTAGGTAGGTACTATAAGTCCGTTTATAAACCACTCACTACAGTAGCTTTCCCGACAGACGTCGCCCTGTGGTCCTTAGGTACTATGAATAGGTACCTATTAAATTCGAATTTGTAAAATGATAAATTGATTATGAAATAAATCTGTCCAATGCATCTATTTTAAACCATATATTTTGCATCTTTCAATCGCACCAACTATCAAACTACCGACAGTTTCTGTCAAACGCCAATTTAATTTCAAAATAAGAATGAAATTATATTGTTAAAAGCAATTAGAATTTTACCTACTTTATTTTTTTTTTCATTTCCTAATGTTCCGCGCAACTTTCTTACTTTTTTCTGTCACAAATAACTTCTCCTGACAATAGCAAACATGATGTGATGCTCGCGGAAAATATGACTCCATTTTTATATCTGTGGTGGCATGGTAAAAGGCATTAAGTCGGGTTTTTCAGCATTTTGAGTTATATGCGGTACATCATACATTATCACAAACAGAACAAAGTTCAAAAACATACATTTAAAAAAATCCACTTATAAAGGATTTAAAAGCATTTTTTCATTCCGGCATAACTCAATATTAATTTTATTTGGCAAGGTAAAACGACGCGCGTCGAATTTTGTCTACCACGAAGTAAAACGGTGTTGTCTATGATAGAGCTGCCGTGAGAAGCTGTTCTTTTAAAAGTGAACCTTTTTAAAATGTGTTTAAATAATGTATTTTGTGAACTTTGTGGCAGGTATCTTCCTTATCTGTCGACCAATCTGTTTACAACTTTCGTTGTTTTTATTGTTAAGCTATAGACAATAGATCGGTAATACTATCTGCATATTATTATTTTTTTAAATATTTTTTCATTGTTATTTTAATACTATTATTGATATAATTTAAAGAAAGTCGTGCTACTGCGAACTATTATCTCAACAGCTGATGACTGATTATACAGTTCGATTTTAAAATAGTATGAACAAACCACTACGGGCTTACGACCATCTTCTAATGTTATTTCGAAGGTTGGATTAGTGTGATCACTTTACGTTAACAACGTTAGCCATCAGGTCGTAATGTTCAAATTTCCGAATATTCATCTGGTTTGCAATGGTTTGATGTTGGAACCCCCCTTGCGCATGATTTTGTGCAGCTTGTATGACCTCTTCCCAAACCGTATATAAATTCCTCAGCTCTGTTTTGAAGGATCGGTACATTGTGAGAGAGGGTTATCTTAACAAAGGTAATAATACCTATAATTAACTGATTTCATTTTATTATTCAAAGAATATTCTTCATTTATTACTTAACAATATTACATTCTGACCAAAAAAAAATATACCTACTGATGTTCTGGGAATGCTATGCTAGAAAATAATAATAGGTAAGCTAAAAAATAACTAATATTTATGAAGAATAAAATGTAAGTGTTGAAAAATAATAAATTAGCATGTGATAGAGAGTAACTGGGTATATTTCCTTGTAAATTTTGACCCAAGTACAAAATTTTTCAACCTATGAGCCAAAATTGTCAAGGTAAAAAGACACGCATTATAAATAAAGCATATAAACAAAGAAATATTGAAGAAATAAATATGAGTTATCGTATAGTGAATCCTTTTTAACGAAGTAAATGCATCAAAGTTGATCTATTTTATTTGTATTAAATAATATTTGACAAAAACGAAACCTCTTAAAATACTGACAAGTAAATCCGCCATACTGAGAAATGTTATCCCACTGACTTAATGCCTTTTACCATGCCACCACAGATATATGTATAGAGAAAATAAATAGTTAAAATATATAAGGAATTTCACAAACGACAAACTTGAGTGCCTATTTTTACATCGTTCGAGGCGATGTGCTATTTATACCTATACATAGATCTTTCAGAATACAAATTGCATCTTCTTGCGCAACACAATGTTTACAGTTACATCTTATTGCACAATACATAATTCATTGGTTAGTTTTATGCCTCATTACCTTCGCAGAAGTACATTTACACGATCGAATACATCTAATTAACTAATCAGAAAACAAGAAAAAACGCGTGACGCATATTATAATATTTTGTTCCGTTTTATACAAACAAGTCTGAATACATGAACCGTTTTTTGCACAATGTGCAAAATTATTTTAGGGTGACAGGATTTGGTTTTGACTTTGTCTTTTGTCACTATCTGCAAACAATAATTATTGTAAGTAAACTTGTAAATATACTCAAACGATTGTTTTCTTTCTTGTTGTTATTAGTGCTTTGTTTCATTATCACTTAAAGAGAGAAAGATTTATGTATGATTTTTTATTGACTGTTTTTTTTTCTTATTAATACCTGATTATGACGAAATACTAATAGAGCTCTTTACACCCTTTTAGTATTGATTAGAGAAATATTCATATATGATATTGCAACTGTTTTTTTTTTCTCTGTGTAATATTCTTTTTGTAATTGTGATATGAACCCGAGTGTCTCGTATGAGACCCATGGAGGATAAGAAATAAATAAAAATTAAAAAAATATATACGTAGAAAACTTTCATGGCGAGTCGGCCGGCGTTGAGAGTTTGAGCACCATACGAAGAACGTTGTTAATGTAAAAGTGATCGCAGTAAAACAAACGGTAAACAAAGATGTAAGGCAGTAGCGGTTCAAATTTAAAATTAAAACTGTAAAAATTTCAAATACAATTATTAGGCACTTGTGACAGTTGCGCTAAACATTTTATGAAAGTCCATATAAATAGTTACGATGCAATCGATTTCATTACATTGATATTATGAAAAAAAAAGTTTAAAACGTCGTATGTGCCCACTCTGCCCACCTGTATAAAAAAATATATTATGTTGTCAGTAGATTGGTATTGTGGTGGCATGGTAAAAGGCATTAAGTCAGTGGGATGAAATTTCTCAGTATGGCGGATTTATTTGTCAGTATTTTAAGAGGTTTCATTTTTGTCAAATATTATTAAATACAAATAAAATAGGTCAACTTTGATGCATTTACTTCGTTAAAAAGGGTTCACTATACGATAACTCATATTTATTTCTTCAATATTTCTTTGTTTATATGCTTTATTTATAATGCGTGTCTTTTTACCAAGACAATTTTGGCTCATAGGTTGAAAAAATTTGTACTTAGGTCAAATTTTACAAGGAAATATACCCAGTTACTCTCTATCACATGCTAATTTATTATTTTTCAACACTTACATTTTATTCTTCATAAATATTAGTTATTTTTTAGCTTACCTATAATTATTTTCAAGCATAGCATTCCCAGAACATCAGTAGGTATATTTTTTTTGCTCAGAATGTAATATTGTTAAGTAATAAATGAAGAATATTCTTTGAATAATAAAATGAAATTAATTAACTATAGGTATTATTACCTTTGTTAAGATAACCCTCTCTCACAATGTACCGATCCTTCAAAACAGAGCTGAGGAATTTATACACGGTTTGCAAATCAAATGAATATTCGGAAATTTGAACATTACAACCTAATGGCGAACGTTGTTAACGTAAAGTGATCACACTAATCCAACCTTCGAAACAACATTAGAAGATGGTCGTAAGCCCGTAGTGGTTTGTTCATACTATTTTAAAATCGAACTGTATAATCAGTCATCAGTTTTTGATATAATAGTTCGCACTAGCACGACTTTCTTTAAATTATATTAATAATAGTATTAAAATAGCAATGAAAAAATATTAAAAAAAAAATTATAATATGCAGATAGTATTACCGATCTATTGTCTATAGCTTAACAATAAAAACAACGAAAGTTGTAAACAGATTGGTCGACAGATAAGGATGATACCTGCCTCAAAGTTCACAAAATACATTATTTAAACACATTTTAAAAAGGTCCACTTTTAAAAGAACGGCTTCTCACGGCAGCTCTATCATAGACAACACCGTTTTACTTCGTGGTAGACAAAATTCGACGCGCGTCGTTTTACCTTGCCAAATAAAATGAATATTGAGTTATGCCGGAATGAAAAAATGCTTTTAAATCCTTTATAAGTGGATTTTTTTAAACTTATGTTTTTGAACTTTGTTCTGTTTGTGATAATGTATGATGCAGCGCATATAACTCAAAATGCTGAAAAACGCGACTTAATGCCTTTTACCATGCCACCACAGTTACAGATAATAAATAATATCAACAATATTCTATGATTATAACCTGATAATTTTCTATAAAAAAAAACATCCATCATTAAAGGAATGAATCAATCATTTAATTAAAACTCATAACAAACTATGTATTATGTTACTTAATTAATTTAATAACTTTAATCAATTACATATTATAATGATTCGAATTGAGAAGTAACTCGTACGGTCGCCATTTTGAATAGCGACATCTCACGGTCACCAATTATTAACATATTTCAAATTTAGAACAACTCGCATAAATGTCAGATTTTTTTTCAAAAGTCGGCCATGTTGACACCATCTTGTGAATGATCGCATTACTTCAGCAACATACTACTATGTACACACGTATTTACAGTAGGTACCTACTTGTCCGGTTCACAATTTTTATGGATACATTCCAACAATTTTATTGCTTACATAACTTTGTCCATGCCATACGACTTGTTTGTAAATTAGAATCGCAAATTATTTAAGTATGTAGGGATCTGTTACAGATTTTTTTCACTTATTGAGTCAAACTAGGTAATTACGCATACATAATCAAATACAAACTACCTAACTCAAATAATGTATTAAAAAATGTTAAGGACCCCATTTCATAGTGATTATACTCTCTGTCTTTAACACAATTTATAAATATTTTTACACATACATGTCCTTTGAACAAGTTTAGTTATTTTAAACTAGATTGAATGGAAATTTTATATGTTAGCCATAGACCCAATGCAGCTCTGCCCATGTAGACAAATTCATATTAGCGTTCGACTATACAAACGAAGATTTCGCCAATGTAGGTATAGTGCGAAAAAATTAACTGTCCACTGGAACACGTAAATAATTATTTAAACCAAACAATGACACTTATGTAAAATTATAAAAAGTGGACGGTTAATTTTCTTCCTACTCTACATTGTCGAAGAATTCGTTTGTAAAATTATAAAAAGTGGACGGTTAATTTTCTTCCTACTCTACATTGTCGAAGAATTCGTTTGTAGGCGATCGCTAAATGCAATTTGTCTAGGCCTACTGCAGAGTTACAGAGGCATAAAAACAAACATAAAAATCAAATTAATGATTGAAAAATAAAAAAATATGAATATTGGAATTCGCCTCTCCTCTAAATAAACTATAGATAAGTGTGCGAAATTTCCTAAACCTTCTTCCGCGCAATTTTCGTAAAAATGGTCACAAAGTTTTTGCTTCACGTATTAATATATAGATATTATTATTATGTAAGAATTTGCATTCGCACTATTTATTTAAAATATATAAGGAATAAGGTTAGATCTAACTCATTAATTGAAATTGCAAATTTTATTAAAATCTCAAGTTGTTCAACTTTCCTACGCCTTCGTATCGCTGCATTGAAAAACTTATGACGAACCCCATAAAGAACTATCGGTTTGCCATGAGATTTTTAGGCAACTCATTAAAAGGTAGGACATTCATTTGGTTAAAATTGCAGTCACTTACATAATAAATGACCTCATAATATACAGAATTCGTGAATTTATTTTATGCATTTTCATTTGACAACTCAATAACATAAGACATAATAAGGTCCCCGTCCAAAAAGTATATCCGCCTACTGTTGAAAAATCTCCTAGCAATAAGCATTTATAAATATCTAAATATCTTCATTTATTTAGCGTTTCACAACGTAAGCCATTTACGTGTGTTTGTACACAAATAAATTATTATTAATTAGGGATTCCACCCTCAAAGATTGATTTGTGTACACAAATAAATAAAATTACAAAATAATAATCACATTAAAACGGAAAAATAAACCACTTATATACAGGGTTACAGAGTAAGTCGTGCGGAATATTATAATTCAGCACATTTCTGGTGGATCCCATTATATATTGAGCTTAAAAATATTGTTCAAAAAAGTTTTCAGTAAGTGTTTTCAACTTTGATGAGCTTTTTTGAAAAAGAAGTTATGGAACATATTCTGCAGATAATTTCAAAAACTTCTTCGTCTTTTTAGCTATTCAAAACGGTATAACACTTGCTATTAAATAGACAAAACGTTGACCAAATAACAGTTAATGCAGTCGTTCCAGAAATCCCGGGTTGGATTCGCTGCCAGCCGATCAAAACTGTGTTTAGTTGTAAATTTTATATTGGTCTGTCTTGAATAGTCGAAAACGGTTGACCACTAATATTGCCTAAGCAAAACTTTTCGATGATAGGTAAATTTGATTAGAAAAGCAGGATTTTTTATTTATTTTTTTTGAAAAACTCGCATCTCAAAATGAGTTGGGTATAAACTGTTGATTTACGAATAAATCACACAAATTGATTACATACATAAACGCCTTTTAGGATTTAAAAATGCAACGATAAAACGTTAAAATAAAATACAAGAGTATTACATAACATGAATGAATACTTTAAAAAAACTCGTGAAATTAAATTCTATGTTGTATTCGTAGCATTTTTGCCAAGCCTATTCCAAGTTAGCAACGCGCTTTATTTGCATTGAGATGATAATGCAGTGGACTCGATACATAAATAAATAAACTTAATAGAATAAATTAATTAAGTCCTATATTTTAATGAAGTTCGTCCGTAGTTCGATATTTTGTTCAAACACTATAAAGCTAAACCCTACATATTCTTCGTCTTTAAAGTCAAGATTCGTTGCTATGATGGCAATAATAACACAATCAAAGGTGTCCGCAGGAAACATTATATCGAGAAAATAATGTTTGACACTTTTTCGGAGGTTCAACTGTTGCTACAGGAAAAAAGACAAATTTTCCCCAGTTATCAGTGTAATTAAGTAAATTATAAATTAATTAAGTAAAACTATATACCTAACTGATTTATAGGAAAATCAAAAAGTAATGACCCTTTCTATTTTCCTGTCAAACGACAGGTTTTGCTGCTGGTGAGTTTATATAAAAAAAACACATTTACCTCTGTAGTAATGGTTTCGTAAGGCACATCTTTACTATACTCCCAGCCCTTGTCGCAGGGTTTCTGGGGCCAGTTGGGGTCTGGAGTAGGTACTCCAGTCTTCAGGATACTCTTCCAGTCAACGTCGTACTGCATGCACTGGTGGTGCCGTTCTCCATTTCGCGGAAGAAGAGATAACCTGCAATAAAAGAAATCATGATTTATTTTTCAAATTTGGAATGTAGACTTTACAAAAGCTTTTGACATGGTTTAGAATTTTGTAGTTCAAGTAGGATGTGAAAACCAATTATTGAAAAAAATTTATATACAATAAGTTTTCTTTGAAACTTGATCAATCGAAATCTTATAATATAAAAGAATGTCGGGTTAGTGCGAACACTTATAACTCGAGATCGGCAGAACAGATTTTTATGATACTTGGTTTATTGGATTCTTCTCTGCTCCGGATAACAGAATAATTTCTTTTACCTATTAAAAATCGAAAAATGTACATATTATAGTAAATAATATAACATGGAACGAATTAGGTAACTGAAAACAACGCCATCTGTGAAAAATGACAACCATTGTGTTTCAAAATATTGGTACGCAGATTTTTGATAGAATTTCTTTCGAGCTCTCAGAAATAATTTTACAAAATTCAAAATGATTTTAAACGAATTTTTGTAAAAATTACCTACAAATTCGTAATCAATATTCATATTAAGGACTACAGGAGAATGTCTGCCGGGAAAACAAGTATAAAATATAATATTAAAGTAAGTATGGAACGGATTGACTGACAACAACGTCAACTGTGAAAAATTCCTTAACAACACAATTTTCATTTACTTATTGACCATTGTGTTTCTAAATATTGGTACGCAGATTTTTGATAGAATTTCTTTCGAGCTTTCATAAATATTTTTTTTTAACATTCAAACATATTTTAAACGTATTTTTTGTATAAATTTAAAATTCGAAATCAATATTCATAGTAATGACTACAGAACAACGACTGTCGTAATAAAAAACGAAAATTTATCAAAGAAAATGCGAGAATATTTTCGTAAAATTCCTCTATACATATACTTCCTTTACACAGGGGCAATAGTTACTAAATCAAACGGAAGCTTATACTTACTAAAAAAAAAAATTTACTAGCAATTTGTGGTAGGTTCCTATATAATATATTTTTTTGTTTTCGGTCTGTAACTTTTAAATGAGGTCTCCGTAGTTGTATTGTTGTTTTGTATAAAACACACTTTATGTACCTAGATGTTTTCCAGAAATTGAATGTAAATTTTAGCCGTAAAATTATCGTACCTATACTTCCTGGATCAACGCACGAGGTGGTCGTAAAAAAAATTAAACATTTATAAATTAGACGATTTCGATCAAATAATAATGTAAGATCATACATATTCAAACATCATAAAAAATAAAAATGATTTTTTTTGTGAACCAAGGTAAAAAATTTCAATAATCACATGGACCGTTTGTTAAGGATTGTAATCGTTACATATATACACAATATGATGGATTTTATGGAAAATTAATGGCTGTGAAACAAATGCACCACTCAAGTTGTACTTAACAGCCGGTTTCATAAAAAATAAAGGAGACTTTAAGTTTCCTTTAAAAAAATAATGCGTTTCATAACAACAAAATGACATTTAAAGCCGACTGTAAAGTCTCGTTATTGGCACTAAAGTTGACTTTAGTGTAGTTCAAGCTTTTAACACCGGAGTTCATAGAAAATTTCGTGGCGTCACAAATGATGAACATTTGTATACGGTGACACTGTGGACAAAAATGACCAAAATAGGGTGGAAAACATGGCAAAACGGGGAGAATAGTATGATTTACTGATTTCATTAACTAATTCATAAACCATAATAATAAATTAACAACAATAAAGACACATTGATGCTCTATTGAGAAACGAAATTGACAGATTAACAGAAATACCGCGAAAATATTACTAAACAACATGTTTTCTATAGGTTTCCATGGTAACACTAACACTGCTACCAACTTTCAAAAAAAAATTTATGAAACGCGTCAACTTAAAGGAGACTTTAATTTTGAAAGTTCCTTTAAAAGCATTGTTCTTACACCAGTGACGTGCAGCCTATAAAAGCCTAAAATAAAATCTTATTTAAAAAAAAATCTTATTATACCTACCTATTGGTAGTCCTGAAAAATGATTTATCAATAATCATGTTATGTACCAACACGTTTTTTTTTTAATAAAAATGAATCTGTGCTCACTTAAAGTGAACACAAAAACACGTGAAAGAGGAAGATGGTCGGCACCTGGGATCGAACTCACGGCCTCCGATATGAAAGAGAAACCGCTAGACTATCAACGACTTCACTGTTATTATTAATGTAAAATTACACTCATTATTAGCAAAAAAGTTGCAAAACCGAGAATAAATTGAACTGCCCACGTAGGTACTTACAAAATTCCTAACAAATTTACATTTTTGTTTTTGACAAATTGCTTAGATTTATGCAATAATTATTGGTTGAACTTCAATTTATTCGATAATTTAAATACGTATTTAGGTATCTCCAAAGGAGGTTTTTTTACTTTTCCTTAACAAATTAGCAAGGAGGTAGACTTCTTTTAAAAAAACCACGTGAACAACAAACTAATCCGATTAAATAACTCGGTTAATTAATTGAGATTATTCAGGATTCGATAAAATATAAGAAATCATTTTATGATTTACATAACCTTGAAAAAACAACCTTATGTATCGATCGGCTGGCACCTAACAGACGTACATAATATATTGTTTAAAAAACAATAATTTTAACATATTATTATAGTTAAGTATTTATGTAATATAATATATTATATGCCAGCAGTTAATAATTTATAGGTTCAATGTTAATGATTAAATTATAATATTAACTAAACTTGCTATTAATTGTTGTTTGATAAGGGAGTCGGCAACCCACTGCAAACTATACAGTTGTTAGAGTCATTAGTTGTTGCATATTCGTTAAGATCTAGTCCTGAAAAATGGTCACAAGAATCTAGACATAATTAGAACGTTGTGCACCAACAAAGCCAATAGGCAATAAAGATGAGACATTAAAAAAAAAGATAAATTCATATCCTGGCGCCAACTATACTTGACAGCAGTCGCAGTCTTTAAATTTGGTTGCTCTCTAGTTCTCAATAATTTCCAACTTTTATCTCTATATTTCATTAATTATTATCTACTTGTTGTATAAATGGGATTTTCCGACATGTTGAACATGTCGAGAATTCTCATGATTAGGAGTTTCGGAGACTTAAACGTTACCACCTAATGGCGAACGTTGTTAACGTAAATTGATCACACTAAGCCAACCTTCGAAATGACAGTAGAAGACGGTCGTAAGCCCGTAGCGGTTTGTTCTATTTAAAAATCGAACATCAGTACCTAATGAATTGTTAGAGTCATTAGTTGTTGCATATTCGAATACAATAATTATTTTTTATTATGCACATTTATTTAGAATTTTCTATGAACTCCGGTGGTAAAAATTTGAACTACCTAAGGTCGACTTTAACTAAAATAATCAACAACGGTACTTTAGCTAAAAGTCGGTTTTAAATGTCGTTTTGTTGTTATGAAACTCGTTATTTTTTAAAGGGAGTTTAAAGAGTCCTTTATTTTTTATGAAACCGGCCGTTAAAGTCGACTTTAGTGTAGTTCAATCTTTTGCCGTCTGAGAAAATTTCGTGGCGCTTTCTACCAGCTTTCTCTGTCACAAAGATGATCATTTGTATGCGGTAACACCGTGGACAAAAATTACTAAAACACGGTAAATCGGGAAGAATATTATTGGTTACAGATTTCGGTTACTAATTCATAAACCATGATAATAAATTAACACAAAAACGGCACTTTGATGCTCTATTGAGAAATGAAATTGACAGATCAACAGAAATTCCGTGAAATTATTAGTAAACAACCTATGTTTTCCATGGGAACAACACCAACTGCTATCAACTTTCAAATATTTGTTTGACATTTGAAACTTTAGCTAAAGAACGCGGGAATATTTGTTATAAAACCCGTCAACTTAAAGGAAACTTTCAATTTTAAATGTTCCTTTAGCTAAAGTGTTCTTTAGCGCTTTTTATGAAACCGGCTGTAACAGTATGCTTTTTTTATTAGGTATATCTTATAATTTATTCCACAAATCAACGATCATATACAGCCAGTAACAATGTGACCAGCGTAATGTATTTTATATAGTTTCTTTGTTTTTCTACAACAAAAGATTGTCGAGCCCTGGTTTATTGTGATAAAAATATATTAGTCACGATTTAGCAAATAATTGGTAACAATTCGCACATATTGTATGTTACCAATATTATGTACCTACTTCCGTACACATCATAATTTAGTGGCTAAATTCTAGCCGGAAGTCTCATGCGTAGGAGTATTGTTTATAGTTACCTACTATCTATCAGAGTTCAATATTTTCTGTCAATGCTAAATAGGAGTTTAATAATGTGTACTTCCATTAAATCTGGTAACTTTGTAAGTTTAAAGTGAGTATCCTGAATGAATAGAAAGGTACCTCTAAGATAGCCCGGAATAGAATTAAAACATAGACGTTTGCATCACATAGTTGTTAGTGTCTGTAAACAGTATTATAACTTGTGGATGCCCAGCGAATGCATTATGATAATTACTTAATTTACCATGATCCACGCGGTAACAGCAAAAACGCTGAGGAAGCCGAAGATCCTCTCATGTGTTCCGTTATTTAGATACATGTAGAGCTGAGGAATTTGGTCAGTAAAATGGTGTGGGAAGATGTCTATGAAAAGCTTGCAAAGCTCTTGTTGCCTCCCTCTATGCCCCTGTGTCGAGTCTCAAAAGAAAATATTGATTGATTGATTAAATTTAAAGCTATCGCACTAACCAGTGGGTTACAAAAGGAAAACTAGTCAGAGATAAAAGTATAAAAAACAAAATTTGAATGTCGAGAACAGGAGTTTTGGAAAATATCAGGAGAACTTTACTGCATTATAAAATGAGAACGAAGCCGTGAATGACCTTGATTCCAATTGAGAGTTGATTTTATTTAAGACAAGTGCTGAAATGATGACAAATTCTCGGCTGCAAGATGAAGAAAAAAAGAAAAACGTCTAGAGAACACGACAGGAGAAGAAAAAAAATACGTAACACTAGGTCAAAAAAAAATCTATAAATACCTAACATAACTTTTTATACAAAATTACTTATCCTTAAACACAACAATAGCGTAAAACCCTTAATCGATACATCAACTGATTGACTCCGTAACACAATTTGACGTTTGATTGACGGTAATCGTCTTACGTGTCTATGGTTTAAGCAATTTTTTGCAGTCTATCTGAACTTGATCAATGATATAATCTTATCTTATCTTATCTTTATTTATCCCCCATAGACCCCTTACGAGGCACTCGGGTTCATTAAATATAATTTACAATTTATACATATAATGCATCACAAGACAATACCATAAGCAATAATGCAATGACAAAGCAAAAACAATAAAAAATGTGGAAATCGATGTCAATGGGATGTAAAGGGTCCCATTGACACCTCGTCAATGTGCAAAACTAAGATCATTTCGTTAATTATAATCGGAAATAGTATAGTTGCAGTAGCGACAAGAACAAAGTCAATAGGAATAAAGAAAATGTTAATATATTAATTAATGTCACAGACAACACATGAATCAGAGGTTAATTTGCTAACATGTCATTAATGGAATAAAAAGCTTTCTCAACAAGATACTTTTTAACCTCTCTCTGAAAACGTACATTGTCAGCAATTTTAAGGTTTAACGGGAGGTGGTTGTATAACTTCACGCTCATACATACGAAGCTTTTTGATAATTTTGTCAGTCTATGTCCTATAGGCCGCAGCAGGGTTTTATTACGGGTATCGTGGTCATGAAATTTTGAGTTTTGGGGAGTATTTGACAAGTTTTTTTTTGCGTACTTTAAGCATTCAAGTATGAATAAACTTGGTAGAGTTAAAATACGTTGTTCCTTAAACACGTCTCTACATGACTCTCTGGGGGTCATGCCCAACAGGGTTCGGACAGCACGTTTTTGTAAAATAAAAACTCTCAGTGCACCGGATCCCATGCCCCAGAACATCACCCCATATGACATGATAGAGTGGAAATATGCATAATATACAGTTTTTGCAGTGTCCGTTCCACAAATGTCCTTGATTTTTTTAATAGCATAAATTGCGGAATTCAGTTTCTTACACAATTCATCTATATGAGGATTCCATTGCAGACCCTTATCCACAGTGATGCCCAAGAACCTGCAATTATCAACCAGGTCTATACCCTTTTCTGTCAGTGCTACCGCAATCGGATCAGTTCCATCGGACTTTCCCAGAGAGAAGCTAACAGCATTTGTTTTCGTCATATTAAGTACCAGAGAATTATCACCAAACCAAGATTCCAAATTAGATATAGTATCAATGGTATTTTTTACTGATAAATCGTTGTTTTTTCCACCCTTTAAAATTAAAGAGGTGTCGTCAGCAAACATAATAATCTCAGAGTTTGTGTTAGTAATGCTAGGCAAGTCATTAACGTAGATGATAAATAATAGTGGACCAAGAATGGATCCCTGAGGAACTCCACTTCCAATAACCGCTGTTTCAGACCTAGTACCATCGATTTCAACACACTGTTGACGATCTTTCAAATAAGATCTGAAAAAGCTGCCTTCTTCATTCTTTATACCATAATATTCCAGTTTCTTTATTAAAATGTCATGGTTTACACAATCGAAAGCCTTGGACAAGTCACAAAAAATGCCATAAGCATTCTGTTTGTCATCCAAGGCCTTTAAGATAGTATCCAGTAAACAAGCGATACTATCTAATGTACTTTTTCCTTTTTGGAAACCAGATTGCGCTACATTTATGAGTTTATTATTATCCAGATACACTTTTAACTGGTCGAAGACAATCTTTTCAATTATTTTACTTAAAGCCGGCAATATAGAGATTGGCCTATAATTACCAGCTTCAAGTCTGTCTCCTTTTTTAAAAATTGGCAAGACCTTAGCAAACTTTTGACTGTCAGGGAATATCCCATTTGTAAAGCAAATATTAATAATATAAGTTAGCAGAGGTGATAAATAATCTATTATTTCTTTTAACAGTCTTGTTGAAATGTGCCATAGGTCGGTGGTATTTTTTGATTTCAATTGTTTGCATGCCTTAATGACATCATTATTAGTAATTTTTTTAAATTTAAAATTTGTGTTCAAAGTTGGATGGGTGTTAGTAATATGATTTAAGGCATTGTCAACAGATGGTCCAAGGGATTTTGTCAGTGTGTTGGCTATATTTACAAAATAGTTGTTAAAAAAGTTTGCTGTGTCTAATGAGGTCAAATTGTTAGTTTCTTTAAGACTAATTTTCTTGTTGTAAAAACAATTGTCACTTACAACTCTCCCAGTTTCCTGTTTAATAATATCCCAGGTAGTTTTTATCGGGTTTTTAGAGTTTAATATTTGGTCACATAAAAATTTTCGTTTGGCCTCTTTACAGACTTTTTTGAATACAGCGCTATAACGCCTTGCATAGGTGTGAGCTGCTTCAGAATTATCGTAATTTTTTCTACCATACAGGTCGAAGAGTTTCTCCCGTGATATTTTTATGCCTTTAGTGGCCCACGATTGAAATGGTTGCCTTGGTTTGGATTTTATCCTTTTTAATGGGAGGTGATGTTCCAGTTCAACCTGGAATGAGTTTAGCACATTCCTGATCGAGTCATTGACATCATTACCGTTAGTAAGGTTCTCTGGTTGTATCTGCGCAAGTGAGAACTTTAAGTCGTCTATTCCTTTTTGACTGATTATTCTCTTATAAATTATCTTTTCTTTACAAATATTTTGTTTTTGGGAAGCAACTTCTACACTAACTGATTGACCATAATGATCCGATTTTACAAGGTTTATTAATTCAGTGTCATATACTTTAAGGTCAGTAAAAATGTCATCTATACATGTCGAAGAGCTCTGAGTAACCCTTGTGGCAACAAAAATACTTCTGGTTAATAAAAAACTATGCAATAGATCTACTAGAAGGCAACTCTCATTAGAGGTATTGTCAAAGTTAACATTAAAGTCACCACATAAAGCTACATATTTATTGTTCTTGTCGCTTATCCTTGTCAAAATTTCATTTAGAATAAGTAAAAACTCTTTGAAATTCCCAGATGGGGGTCTGTAGATACATATAATTATAACATTCTTTAGTTCAACACAACTTAACTCACAAACTCCCTCCACAGAAGCGTCCACCACATCTTGTCTATTTTTTATTTTAATACCGTTTTTCACCATAATTAATGTTCCACCTCTGATTGTATTAATTCTATTAAAATAACTCAGCAAACTAAAATTAGGAACACTGTATTGCAAAACATCACAGTCATTTAACCAAGTTTCACTTAAGCAAATTATGTCAACACTTGTCAATTCTCCTGAAGTACACAGTTCATGAAGTTTTCCCCTCAATCCTTGAACGTTTTGATGAGCTATCCTGAGACCAGTTCCACCAAAAATCTGCTCCTTTGTTTCTCTCTTCTCCATAAAAAAGATGAACCGTTTTTGTGCAAATTATTGACTGTTTGTATCACAGGAATATTTTTTTTTAGATTTAATCCTGGCTGTTCACTTTCTCCTGTTTCCTGAATACCTTTGTCATTGGATTTCCCGTTTCGCGTAAACTTCAGTCTGAACAGTATCTGTTCGGATAAGGGTATACACTCGTTGGTTTCTATAATATTTATTGTTTTGAATTTGTTAGTCATTCTGTAGAGTTCTAGATTGAAATCATATATTTGCTGATTTTTTTTCACGCTATCGCCATATTTTATGGACGCTATATAAAGAGCAATTTTTTTTCAAGTGACGTTTTTATGAATTCTTCAATGATTTCTTTCAAAGCCCGCTTGTCCCTAAGGTTTTCACTATTGGCCGCTATTACAGCTAGTGCATCATTGCTGTTGCATTTTTGCATAGTATTGGTTACAATGTCCTTATAATTTATTAGTTTGTCATCAGGCCTGCACTCGCTACTGATTCTATAATTATTATTGTCTTTGTTCAACATTTTGATCCCAAGTCCCCTCGCATACTCGTCGCCCACTATGTAAATCATAGGTTTTTTGCAGTGATCATTCTTAGTTATATTAATTTTGCTTCTTTTTTTGTCGATGATTGATTGACCATGACTCCCAACATAGTCTTTATACGCTTGTAGTTTCTCGTAAACATCGTCGTAATTCGCTCGTAGAGCTTTATTGCAGTTATTCATATTGGTTAATTTAGAAGTGATAATTCTGCTGCTTTCCTGGTATTCCTTCAATTTCATTTCCCATCTTTCCGTGCTCTGTTCCATTTCCAGTTTCATATTTTCTATTGTTTTATCCCTCTCTGATATGATGAGCTTTAGATCCCTGTTGCCTTTTTTAAATTTATTAAGATTTATTTCATACTTTTGTAAATCTTTTATTTGTCTCTTTAAACCGGCTATCTCTTTGCACTTAATCTTAACCTCAGCCCGGCACTCTTGTAATTTATGTATCACTCCATCTCTTTCTTTTTCTATTCCTTCAGATTTATTTTTCACGACGTCTATGGGGTTCAGTTCATGGTTTAGGCTGTCATCCATTGAGCTGTCCACCATAGTGATGTAAACATTTTTCCTGTCCTTTTGGCTTCTAGTTATAATTTGTGCCATTTTTTCCTTCACTCAAACTCAATAAATCAGTCAAATAAGTTTTCTGCTTGAAAAACCGTATAGAAAAAAAAAAGAAACAATAATAAAATTGTCTGTGGTAGATAATTTAAGGATATTTTTCTCTATGAGATTGTAACTGTCAGTGTGCTGTCGTGTTGTGTCACACTATGTGTTAATGAGTGCAATTCTAGCCGTGAATACTTTTAAAATGTTCAGACTTGTCAATATGTTCGGCTTCTGTGATGTTAATTGAATGTATTTTTCCTTTTAGGAGGTGTTTACTCAAGTCTAGGCTAGTCTATTCTCATCTGTGAATACAGTATAAGTTGTCCGGCAAACTGAGATGTCAATAATCATAAGTTGTAGAATTTCTATAAGATGTATGCCACTGATACTGCCAATTTAATTGATATAAAAGAAGTTTTTAGCTTTTGTAAGCACAATATGTAGGCATTAAAGTTGACGGCATCTACGTGCAGGTTTTGACAGTTGAGAGTGACGTCGTACTGACTGTGTGTGTATGTGTGAGAGGGTGTGTAAATATGTCAAATCTTTCAAATTTTATATGTTATCGAACTTAATATTATGTTATTCTGATGTTATTCTATCTTCCTCACACAATAAAATGGTGGTTAGTGAAATGAAAGCTTGTTTCTGACCTGAATATAGCCTTTACAATATGAAAAAAGCGGGAATAGTCTTTCTCTTTCTCAGTAAGCCAAGTTCGCAGTGTGTGAGTAGGACAGCAACACCTCTGTCATAGTAGGTGATGAGTCAGCTGATTTTTTTTGAATTTTGTGATCCAATTTAGTGGTTTAAACGAATTTATTGCCGATAAAAACACTAATTCCAACAAATAATAGTCCAGACAGTTAAACACAATGCACAAAATTATACTTGTATTGAATTAACAGTTATTTTCACTTAAAATAATCGACAGTGATTTTTACGATTCAAACACGTCAGTGATGATCGGAGTTGAAACAACGTTACAGTGTCAATGATATGTATACGTACTAACGCGTCAAGGAGAAATATCAAGATCGCATTAAAAAAAATCTATTCTATACTTTTCTCCCTCACCTCACGCGAGCCCTACTCTATTGGAGAGGTTATATAAAAAAATCAAGGGAAAATATCTGTTTAATTTAATTTTTTTATTTTATTTTATTAAATCAATATAGACCCCGTTTCTAAAGCGAAAAGATGCTTTTGTGTGTTGATATTTATAATAATTAAGTAACATTTTTCTGTAAATTCATTTGAATTTAATTTTTCAATATGTTTGTAGGATTTGTGTACTTTTTAGTTTTTATACATCAGTGAAAGTACCATAAAGATCTGTTGATCTCACAAATGGGACATTTCTTAGATATGTTTACAGTAACTTGGTGCTATGATTTGTATGGCTATGATTGTAGTAAGGCAACCGTGATTAGGTAATATCCTTCCTTAGCTAATGCAATTGGTTCCTAGGGAGCCTCCCGTCGTCTGACAAGACGGCTGTCTTTGATAATTATTTGTGACAATGTTTTTTGTTGCTACGGTAGCATTTGGTAACAACTTTGAACAATATAGACAATTTATTCTAGACTAACCTAGTATTCCTAGGAAAATAAACTATAACCGTGGTCAGATAATGTTCGGGGGGCTGGTGTCTTAGTATCTCTCAAACGTTCTCATCATTCCCAATAGATGTCTCTTTATTAAATGAATAAATTATTATCATTTATATCATACAAACAATTTTTATACACACGTTTTACGTAAGAATTATAGCGTCTGGTCAGTTGTCCTAGTGAAAAGCGTCTTTCTTTGTGACATGTAGAAATGTGTGCTTTAAGTTCTGTCATGTCGAAGTTGATGGTCAATACGGAGATTCGACGAATCTCCAATGTAAAAGAAAGTCAGGTTAGTGCAAACACTTATAACTTTAGATCAGCTGAACAGATTCTTCCGATGTTTGATTTACTGCATTCTTCTCCGCTCCGGATAACAGAATAACAGTTATTAAAAAGTTAAAAATGCATAAGAAATAATATTAAAGTAAGTATGGAACGGGTTTCCTGCGAGGCCAACGCCATTTATGAAAAGTTCTATAACAACAAAATTATTGTTTACCTACCTGACATCCCTTGACATTAAAAATATTGGTATAAGATTTTTGATAGATTTTACATACATTTTACATAGTTAACATTCAAACCTATTTTAAACGTAGGTATTTTTGTATATATTACAAATTTGAAATCAATGTTCATAGAAAGGACTACAGGACAACGTCTGCCGGGAAAGCTAGCATGATATAACACCAAACGAAACTAAAGGTGCGTTTATACCATATTATGAATCCAGAGTCAGAGCTGGAAAATAAATTAGGTGTACCTAAGTATATTTTAATAATCAAATTTAAAAAAACGCATGTTCAACAACTTGTAATTAATTTTATTAGAGAATATTTTCTTGATTGTTAGTATGGATACTAAGGAAACAACAACTAGAAAAATGGTGCCCGTAATCACGATAGAAGAATGTAGGTATACCTACTCTACATCCAGCTCTGGCAATAATTCTTTTGGTTTAAATGCACCCTAACGTGACGAATGTAAAGTGCACCATGGCATCTTTCGAAAAGGCAGTAGAAGACCGAATCGGTTCAAATTTGAACAAATCAGCAGGGTTATTCTCGTAGTGCTTGAATCGCAATCTATAGTTGAAAAGATATCTTAAAGGGCGGCTCGGATAAGGATCGGACCAATCCAGAGAGAAAGGGGGAGTGTCATGAGCGTTCCACGATTGGCTACATCGTATTGTAGACACTCCCTCTTTCTCTCTGATTGGTCCGATCCTTATCCGAGCCGCCATTTAAGATATCTTTTCAACTAGATTGCGATTCAAGCACTACGAGAATAACCCTGCTGATACCTTTTAATAATCGCTCACTAAGCGATTAAAAAATTGCATTTATTTATTTATTTTTATAAATGATTTCATTTTTGTTTATAAGATACATTTGACTAAACATAAAGATTATCGTCACAGATATAGGTACACATAAGGCCATCGATTTTTTTTTGCATTGTTCATATTATTATAACGTTATATTATTTACAAGCCCCATGGTGGGTGCTATGACAGCAGTGTCTGAATGAATGGATAAATAAAAACTATTTGAGATAATTGAGTGTGCATAATGTGTCTGTCGATCTATAACGATCAATGAACCAAATGGCAATAAATCTATACGACCTCGATCTAAGATTAATCCGCAATGTTATAAGATTTACTTGCAGTTTCATTGTGTTTTATTTTTTTCAACTCTGCGTGTGAACTTGATAATAAGAATGTGAGGAAATATTATTTTTTATTTAATGACTAGCTTTCCCGACAGACGTTGTCCTGTGGTTCTAGCCCGAAGTGGCCCGTTAATATGTACATAATGTGCACTGCGCCCCCATAAAACAATACAAAATTAATTCGATTGAGTTAAGCTAATAACATTAAAATATTTCTGAACCTTCCATATTTCATTCGTATTCAAAGCTCTGGCGGGAACAACGTGAGAATAATGCGCTCGCGCACACACCCTACCTCGCTTATGAAGTTGGTACCAAAACGAATGTGCCCGATAATATTTTTGACTTTGTATGAAAATTTTTAATAATAATTTGTGCATTTATTAACTCGCATGAAATTAAAAAGCAATACATAATGTTATCTTCTTCTGGTGTCCTATCAGGTCATCTTTCTCCTTGTGTGAACAAAGTACAAAGTCCTACGAATCCGAGGTGAATTATTGTCTGGTTGTGTTCCCTCTGCTTTAGACTCGTGTGTTGATGATCATGTCTGTCCAGGCTATTTTAAGCATTTTGAGATGCATGCTCATTTCAATTTCCTCTAGGCGATTTGATTTGACTGATCATACGTAACATTTGATCATTATTTGCCTGAATTCAAGATTAAGGTTTTCAAAGATTTTTCAAAAAGTTTTATTTTTTATTTTTATTTATTTATTAATTTATTTCTTTTCCCACATGGGTCTCATTCGAGACACTTGGGTTAATATCACAATTACAAAAAGAATATTACACACAGAAAAAAAACAGTTAGTCCTACAATATCAAACCTACAATATCATATATAAATATGTATCTAATCAATACTAAAAGGGTGTAAAGAGCCCTATTAGTAGATATTTCGTCACAATTACTGATATAGAAAAAAAAAATCAATAAATAATCATACATAAATCTTTCTCTCTTTAAGTGACAACGAAACAAAGCACTAATAGCAAAAAGAAACAAAAAAAAAATTAAAAAAAAAACACTTGAGTACCTATATTTACTACAATTGTTTTCAGAAAGTGACAAAAGACAAAGTCAAAACCAAATCCTGTCACCCTAAAATAATAAAAAAGTCAATTTCAACAACCACACGACAGAACGCAAACGGCAACAAAAAACAATAACCTACCACCATCAGAACCAAGTCAGACAAAACCAACAGATAAAGAATTAAAATAGATAGCAGTCTCAAAATTATTAGTTTAGCATTTCGTCGGTAGAATAAAATACATTTTCAACAAGGTACTTCTTCACCTCTCTCCGGAAATTTGGCATCTCAAGAGATCGAAATTTGTCTGGAAGCTTGTTATGGAGGCGCACACTCATACATACAAAGCTTTTTGACATTTTGGATAATCTGTGTTCTATAGGCCTTATGAGATTCCTATGTCTGGTGTTGTGCTCATGGTGGTCTGAATTTAGGGGGGTGTTAGGTACTCATATTTTTATCATCATTCACCTTTAAAAGGGGTTTTTAACCGGAGTAACCTTACGCTATGGGTTTTTTGTAGTAACGAAAATGTAACAACTAATGACTCTAACAATTCATTACTGATGTTCCATTTTTAAATGAAACAAAACACTACGGGCTTACGACCGTCTTCTACCGTTATTTCGAAGGCTGGCTTAGTGTGATCACTTTACGTTAACAACGTTCGTCATTAGGTGGTAATATTTAAGTCTCCGAAACTCCTAATCATGAGAATTCCCGACATGTCGAAAAATCTCATGTATGCAACATGTAGATATTTAATAATTAATGAAATATAGAGATAAAAATTGGAAATTATCGAGAGCAAGAGAGCAACCTAATTTAAAGACTGCGACTGCTGTAATGTATTTGGCGCCAGGATAATTAATATATCCATTTTTGTTAATGTCTCATCTTTATTGCCTATTGGCTTTGTTGGTGCATAACGTTCTAATTATGTCTAGATTCTTGTGACCATTTTTCAGGACTAGATCTTAAAGAATACCTATGTAACTCCAACAATTCATTAGGTACTTACTGATGTTCGATTTTAAACGTAGGTATTTTGTATAGGTATACTACAAATTCAAAATCAATATTCATAGTAAGGACTACTTAACAGGGCAATGTCTCTCGGGAACGCAAGGTGTAGATGAAGTAATCTAGAGCTACTTCTCTAGGTAGGACTCAAGATCTCAGAGAGCCCAGATAACAGGTAACAGCAATTACCAGAGTGAGTGACATTGTAGCTCCGAGTGACTACACTACTTATTTGCCCACGACACGTCTAGAAGGATCGATCAGCGTCTCACGCAGCAATGACCTCGTATTATACGCATCAGCGCTGTTATGTAACCGATATACATAGTGTACCTATTTATTATTTATTTTATACACAAACGAAAAATAGAGGAATAAAATTTTATTAATTATTATACATACTTGAAAAGATATGTATAGTAACTAATAAGATTAATATGAAATTATGTTCACTAAATAAACAATGTGTCTAATCTTAACTCCCTTTACGTCCCACCAGGGGCATAGGGAGGCAACCAGAGCTCTCCATTGCGCTCGATCTTCCGCAATGTTTATGACCTCCTCCCACACCATGTCCAGATCCCTCTGCTCCTCTGCTTCAAAGGAGCGAAACACGGTATGAGAGAGTCTAACTCGTCCTCGAGACCCTGATGGGTGGAAGAACAGCGCTCTCCTTGGCCAACTGTGTTATTAAAAATCTTGGTATAAAGTTATACAATCGTTTATACCATGGTCTCAGAATTTTTTTATTAATGATCCAGGTATACCACAGATATATGGTATAAACCATGGAATAAGCTTTTAACATCCACATTATACCACGGTTTTAGAGATTATATCCAGATTATATCAGGTTTAGTAATTTTATGGTTTATAACAGTAATAAGCTGTTTTTTTAATGTGTGCGAAATTTCGTACACATCCGTCCGCTCAATTTTCGTAAAAAGGGGAAAATTTTTTGCTTCACATACCTATTTATATATAGATTATTGTCCTTGTTCATTCCACATCATCATCCATTTGGTTTCCCCAATTTCTGTATTTTTTTCGAGTGACATCAATCCATTTGGACGGATGGAGTGATAGTGAATGGGACAATAATTATTTTGGATGCCATCCATTTGGAGTGATAGTATATGGGGGGCTTAAGCATAATATATAGATCAAATCATGATCTAATAATTCTATATCAACTACTTGTTGCTTGTTATGATTCATAATGAACAATAATTAAAATATTATAAGCAAGAGTCTTTGAAACGTAAATAATTATAATGTTTAATAGTAATCGTATCTAAAACTATAGCGGTTAAGATACGTATCATGCCATGGTTCAATAAATTATACCCAAGTTGTTGTTAAATTTACCCGTAGTTTATTCGTGATCTCTTCGGTTTTTTACTTTATTGTTTTTTTTTTTTTATTTATTTAAGTACCTACATAGTACGAAATACTGAAAATGTAACATATTACAGTACATACAGCAACTATTTAGTACCTATTAATTTTATTCAACTTAAAATATAAATAAAATACACTTAAAATACACTGAAAATGTAACATATTACAGTACATACATCAACTATTTAGTACCTATTAATTTCATTCAACTTAAAATATAAATAAAATACACTTTAATAATTTTATAATAATAATTTTTGATCATAATTTTCACACAGGCATTGAGTCACATGAACAAAAGCAATCGTTGCAGATGCATGAGAGATGGGAATTCGACCTATCTCTCGGAAGCAGCAAAAAGACGATTAAGAAAACTAGAAAACCTTTTTGTGACTACTTTTAAGAAAATCGAGTGGAAGTGGGAGTATAAAATTTCGCGCACTTTAGTTTATAATATAGAGGAATTGCGATTTTTTTTTTTAATTAGGCGTAAAAAATAGATTAATTCAATAAATAAAACATTACAAACACTACTGTAATTTGATGTATTTGATACTCACACACACACACACACAGACTACGTCAACTACAGCATCGACTTCATATAAAAACAAATGAAAGATGAACAGCGCCTCACAATGGGTGCAGAAAGCTTTTTGAAGGCGGTATATTCAAATGGAAGGTGGGACTGGAAAAGGCGGGATATGAATTGAGAATAGATTAATATTGTTTGTCTTTAATAATAAAAGTAAAAACCTTTGTACCTACTTATCAACATTTCAAATTTAACGAATCCATGTCATTGTTTTTGAAAGAAAAATTTGAAATAACGCTCGCTCAGTCTCTGAAAATGGAACCTTAGGTAATAATGTTCAAGCTTATAATTTAAATAAGTTATGATCGAATTTCGAGCACTGGTCAATCACTAGTATTTATTACTAGCTGACCAGAATATAAAAAAATTTACTCCTGGTTTATGCAATGTTTGTTACATTTTAACCTTTTCTACTTGTAACTACCCTCCAAGGAGTGGTATTGAACTCATACTCCCCTCAAACCTTCCCGGACATTAGTAGAACAGATCACCAAAGTTCCATTGAAATACGTTCACGGGTATTTCAATCTATCGACTACACACACACACCCTAACATTCAGTTTTTTATATTAATTATTAATCAATATAGATTCTAATTATTATAAATAAATAATTAGAATAGTGGAGTCGTATAATGATGGAGGCTGAGAGGATGCAAGTCAACGAGGAACCGCTGCAATAAAAACACTTCCTGCAGACCAGCTAGATGTGGATGGACGAGTATGGGCATTATTAACATTGCATATTCCGTTTAGCTGATGAAGGTTAATATTATTAGAGGTTGTAGCCAATATGCAGTATGGAATTAGTATGCTGATTGCAACGATTTAGTGAATCTGTGTTCACAAAAAGTGAACAAAACTAGGTATCTACGAATTTTTCATTGTATAGTGAAAGGGAAATGGTTGACTCCGGGACTAGAACCCACTGCTGTCAGTCAACAATACTTAAGTAAATTCTTGCTACAACCGACTCGCTTTCATCTTTTGGGTAACCCACCGACTCCCAAATTCCTCAAGAAGGTCATAGATTTTGAAAATAATCCGTCGAATTAAGGGAGCCGACGACCGGAAAAGGTTGGAAACCTCTGGGGTAGGTAACCCATATCTCAGCCCCCGTAGACTTATTGTGAAATTGGCGACGGTGTAGATTTCGACAATGTAGAGTGCGAAAAAAATTAACTGTCCACTGGAACGCGTAAACAATCATTTAAACAAAAGAGAGACACTTACCTATATAAAAATATAAAAAGTGGACAGTTAATTTTCTTCCTACTCTACATTGTCGATAAATTCGTTTGTAGTCGTTCGCCAATTTGAATTTTTACTTCGAAATTTTATTTCGAAAACAATTTAACACACCTAATATCAATATTATGTACGTACAAGTCGATAGGATTTCACTGAGTCGGTCGTTGTCTTGGAGTGCGGATGGAATATAATAGGTTGGGGAAAAAGTCTTTTCGCATTATAGTATGTATGAACTTGTAATAAAATCTCTTTGGCTGTAGTATTTGTATCTGGCTGGTTTTGGTATCATTGAAAGTTAAAATTTTAAAGAACATAATTCCAAATTCAAATTAGGCAAATGTGTGATTTTCATTTGTTTTTCGTACTGTCAAGATGAGTGAATCTAATGAAGAAATTCGATACATTTTAAAATTTTACTACAAAAAAGGTAAAAATGCAACGCAAGCCGCGAAAAAAATTTGCGATGTTTATGGACCTAGTGCAGTGTCTGTGAGAGTACCACAAATTTGGTTTAAGCGTTTTCAATCCGGAAATTTTGATGTCAAAGATGCACCTCGCTCTGGTCGCCCTATTACGGATAAAATGGATGCCATTTTTGAAAAAGTGGAGCAAGATCGACATATCAGTAGTTACGACGTAGCTGAAGAACTGGGAATTGATCACAAAACAGTTTTGGCGCATTTGAAAAAAGCTGGGTACAAAAAAAAGCTGAGAGAAAGCGGCCGGAATTGATCAACAGAAGAGGTGTGGTGTTTCATCATGATAACGCTAGACCTCACACATCTATAGCCACTCAGCAAAAATTAAGAGAGTTTGGCTGGGAGGTGTTAATGCATCCGCCGTATAGTGCTGACCTTGCACCTTCAGATTTCCACCTGCTTCGGTCTCTTCAGAATTCTTTAGGCAATGTTAGGTTAACATCACGAGAGGACTGCCAAGTCCCAAATGTTTTATTCCAATGGGATCATGTCCCTACCTACAAGATGGCGAAAGGTTATCGAACAAAATGGTACATACATACTTTAGTTAAATTTAAATAAACTATATTAAAAAATGTTTTGAATTTTCTTAAAAAATGCGAAGAAACTTTTTCCCCAACCTATTACATGGTTTTAAACAGACGCATCGTTCGGAATCACATTGATCAAATGATAATTAATTCATCACCATACAAATTCTAATTCAATATTCATAGTTAGGACCACAGGACAACGTCTGTCGGGAAAGCTAGTACAAATTTGATAAATTTGATTTGATCACCGGGTAGTTGGAAAATTTGATGACTGATGACAAACGCTCGTAGCCTAAGAAATAAGTTAGATGAAATGTGCGCAATAACAAATAAATTTCAGCCGGACATCATAATTCTTACAGAAACTTGGCTACGCAATACGGAAACGGATTTCTATCACCTTGAAGGCTATGAGGGCTGCTTTAACTGTCGGGACTCAAGTACAAGAGGAGGAGGGACAGCTATTTTTTTTTCAAGACATTTACAATATAAACTAATTCACTCAGATAAAAACCTAAACATGCTCATTGTTGAAATACAAGATTAAATAATAATACAAGATTAGATAAAATGATTATTGTAGGTGATGCTAATATTGACTTGCTGGAAAAAAATACTACCTCTGCTATTTACAAATCTATAATATACACAAACAATTACAATATAATAAACAGGCTTGATAAAAATAATGCAACTAGAGTGACTGACACAACATCTACTATAATTGATCATATAATTGATGATAGAACCAATAATAAACATACTATACAACTGCTTGATTGGCCTGGATTTGATCATAAATTAATAAAAATAATCCTCACAAACATTCCTAAACCTAAAAAAATAATGCAAAATCTAGAATATATAGCACTTAATAAAAAACAGTTTATAACTAATGTACACAACGACATAAAAAACAACAAAAATCAAATTAACATGGAAAAATTTGTACAAATAATAAACACAGCTAAAGATAAAGCATCATCTATCAAACACAAACGCACAAGAGAAGACAATAATTGGATGAACGCTGATTTAATAAAACTAATTGAGATACGAAATAACTTATATTCCAAACAAAAGAAAAGAACGGCGTCATCCTTTGATAAAGAAAAATTCAAATTGTATAAAAACCTAGTGACGAGGAAAATAAAAATGGCAAAGTCTAAATATATACGAACTAGAATAAAAGATGCAGGTAGTAACAGTAAAAAACTCTGGAGTATAATTAATAATGTCATGTATAATCATAGGAATAGTCATAAAAGTAATGTTATTGACGAAATAATTACCGACAATGGAGTTATAAATGATTCTAAAAGCATTGCAGAAGAAATGAATAACTATTTAGTCTCAATCGGCCAACAGTTGTATTCCAATATTAAAAAGAGTAAACAATCTACAAGAGCCAATTACGACTCGAGTTGGACCCCAATTAATTCTGTCTTCATGAGTCCAACTGATAATAATGAAGTTTCATGCATAATAAATAGCATGAAAAACAGCTTTTCATCCGGAAGCGATGGCATCACATCCTCTGATTTAAAAACAATATCTGCAGAAATAATTGGTACTTTGGTAAATCTAATTAACACTAGCTTCAATGAAGGAAAATTTCCAGATTGTCTGAAACATGCAATTATTACCCCGATACACAAAGCAGGCCCAAAAAATGAACAAGGAAATTACCGACCAATTAGTATTCTAAGCACATTAAGTAAAGTTCTTGAAAAAATAATTTATAACAGACTCACTATTTTCCTGAAAGGTAATGGCGGAATTGACTCTAATCAGTACGGATTTCAAAAGGGAAGCAATACCACATCAACTCTAACAGATGCAATTGAATACATCAATAATGAGCTTGACAGAGGAATGTACGTTGTTGCCATTTTTGTTGATCTGTCAAAAGCTTTTGACACAGTTGATCACGCTACATTATTCCACTCATTGGACAAACTCGGATTAAGAGGAAATGCAAACAAATTATTGCAAAGCTATCTTCAGCAAAGGACGGTATCAACAAAAAATGGTAATACGATCAGTTCACCTAGATCAACAACTATAGGTGTCCCACAAGGCTCAATACTGGGTCCATTATTATATTTATTATATATAGACAATCTAAAATACCAAAAATTAGAAGGTAAGTATTATGTTTATGCTGACGACACGTTACTAATTTATAGCGGACTTAACCCGGTTAGTCTGGAAGAAAAAATCAATAATGACCTCAAAAAATTTGCGTCGTGGCTAATGCAAAACTATCTGACAATAAACGAAAACAAAACCAATTACCTGGTTTTCTCCCAGAAAAATAAACCTGCAATTAATCTCAAATTAGTAATCAATAAAACAGAAATAAATAGAACTCACAATGTTAAATATCTTGGACTAAACTTAGACGACAAACTAGATTGGTCAACACATATAAATAAAAAAATTGAAAAATTATCTCCTATTATAGGAATAATGAGACGAACTGACATATTAAGCACAAAAATTAAGCACACCTTATATAATTCATTCATTCTTCCTCATGTTACATATGGACTTACAGTCTGGTCTCAATGTAGCCTCCAACAACGCAACACTATGCAACGGCTGATGAACAAATCACTCAAACTAATATTTGGGCTGCACCGACTAACTAGAACCTCAGACCTTTACAAATTGACTGAAAAGTTTAAATTAGAAGATCTTATTTTCATGGAAAAAGTAAAACACATACATAAAATAAAGAGTGGTCAAATTAAATCCAACATTAGGTTAACGATTAGTTCAGACATCCACACTCACAATACGAGACAAACCTCTCAATTAAGAACTGCACCTCCAAGAACTAATCGAAAAAGATATAGCTTCCTCCATTCATCCGTAAAAATTTATAATAGCCTACCTGACGTTTTACGAAAAATAAAAAATACAACTACATTCAAATCAAAACTAAAAACCCATATAAAGACTCGTAACATAACTACTCACAATACAATACAATAACACACCAAGTCATGTAGAATATAAGTTAGTATTATGATATCTGTGGTTTTCTTCTTTTTTTTTTGTTATTTGATTGTTTGAATTGTATCGAAGTTTTGTATATATTGTTCGTTATGTCAAAAAAGTACCTAGTCTTGTCTTAAATATCATTACCCCTAATACCAGCATAATTTCAATTGCTGTTTGGGGAATGGAATAACCTTATTTGTATTTATTTGTACTGTTATATATTATAATTTATTATTACATGTTATTAATAAAAGATTCAAAAAAAAAAAAAAAAAATATACCAAATAAAAAATTGTAAAATTTCAAACCACTCGTCAACCATCAACCTGTTCTATACGTAAACGGATATAAGCTAGAAACAAAAATTATTTTAATGAAATAAAATTGTTTATGGTTTGTTGTATGTATCGTATATGATCTATGGTGCGTTTATAATGAGGTAGGTACATTATTATTTGTTTATGGATTGACATTGAGAAAACCTTTCACGAGTCTAAACGCAACCACACTGTCTACAATGACATGACAATAGGTAATAATTTACACGAAAAATTTCCATTATTTCGCATAATACGGCCACTTCCGAGTTTTATCAATTTATCTTGAATGGAATTCAATTTAAAAAGTGATTCGTCGCCATGTTGATACTGAAACCAATAAAGTTTGTCATTCAATGGCCTCCTGTCATATTTTCGCGGTTAAAATCGCGATAAGGCCGGAGGTACACCAGCTAGGAATTCGTATTGCAAATCGCATGTGGCTGATTGTTACGACCAGGAAGACCGTGTTGTAATACTCATATGCAACGGAATCATTAAACTATCAAAATTTAAATTTCATTCTTATTATTTATTTTTAACAAAACCTTTATCAAAATTCAATTTCGTTTCGTTTCAGTGGAAAAAAATAACAACTTGCATATCTACTTATTTACAAATTCATTTCAAGTCACTCACGACCCAAAAAATTGCGATCTGACAGTTACCACGAAGAGTTTTTATGTAAAGACAACATAATATTGTAGTTTTTTTTCTATTTTCCTTGTAATTTTTTCATATTATTACACCGTTTTGAAAAACGTTGAGCTTGTACGAATATATCGAAATCAGAATTAGCCAGATCGTTCTAACCGCTCCCCGGTTTTAGCGAGACACGCGCAAATATACAGAATAGAGTATACAGAATAAACAGAATTAAGAATATACCTACAGAATGTAATACAGAATTTTAAAAAACACACACATGTCTTACTTTAAGGGACAATAAAACCTATCAGTAAAAATATTTTTCTTGTAAACAGTGGCACAATCAACAATAATCAATACCTAAACAAGGCAAATATTAACAAACATCGGAAATTTGTGAATTCGAACCGCTGAAGACGAAAATTATTAAGAGACTTTTTGTGGATGCGCAGAACCCAAAATTGATTCCCTTATCTAGTAGTCACGGGATTGTAGATTTAAATTACAACATATACCACAAAACCCCTAGGTAGGTACTTACTTCCTTTAACTAATTCAAAATTTAAAAAAAAGTTATACCTACGATTAAAAAATATTTTCTAACGTTTATATTATCCAACTGTCGATTTGTTGAAGAGAAATTATTATTTCTCGAGACAGATCGGCAGTATCAAGCCAAGATACGTGAGATTTGTATGGCCAGGTCTACATTTTAAACGGTTTTTCAAACTTTGACGACAAAAAACACCAACTTAGAGGCTTCGCAGCATATATGTTCCATATATGGATGTACTCAGAATTCGGAGGAGAACATTTAGTGTGTCTGTGTGTGTGTGTGTCCGTCCCCCCTTATAACTTTTGATTCGCTTGATGCACAGATCCTAAAATTTCAGAAAATATTTAATTCTTTAAGTCTACAAAACTTGTATACTCAGAATTTTTAAATTTTCTTTCAGTCAGGGGTAATCAACCTTTGAATTTTTACTTAATTTTTGCATATATCTCGAAAACTGTAAAAGCTAGAACCCTAAAATTTTGTATGTATATAGAAAAATACAATATCTCAAATTAAATTTAATGAAAAAGTTCCAGGATTTCTCAAACTTTTTTTAAAAAGAAAAATATTTTTTTTATGACAAATTTACAAGTTTCAGCGCCTATATTTCAGAATTTTATAAAAATATCGAAAAACACCGAAACACCCCAACTAGATAATTAATTTTTCTATAAAAAATGCATACATTATATCAGTACATCTCAAACTTTTCTTAACAATTTTTGATTTATTGACGTCATCGTTTCATACAATAAACATACCGACTTAGTCCATCGACAGTTGGATCTCATGTTTACATGCAACTAGTTATATTAAAAGTAAAAAATCGAATGTCACAAGCCACTACCAACAAACGTCACAGTTTTTATGAGTTTAACAACAGGCACGTGGTACATGTTGGGTCCATGCGCAGTATAGCACATTATCTCTCTAGTATTATCTCTTCTCAAAGAATCGAACGAAAATTTGGCAAACCGCAAAATTCAATGTTACCAGTCGAAAAAAATAATTTGGCTAAATGTGCTAATGACCTCGTTTATTAGATACCTATGTATATACTACATAATAAAAATAATGACGTTTCTGTGGTCTAGTTACAATGACAACATCTTTTTATTTTAACTCGCTCACACAATTATTATGGTAATAATTGTTTTTGCAATTTACATAATAACGCACGTTAAGAGTGCTATTTTGTTTTCAACAAATTGGTGCCATAACTCTTATCATAACACGCTGCCAAATAAATAAATATCACTTTTGTGCGCGTTTGGGTCGTTTAATTTGGAGGTTAGCAAACTCTTGCTTCATCATTTTGTATGATTTGTTTGGTTCAAGCAAATATCAATCCTTGTTACGGAGTGTTTCGTATATTAAATGAGCAGGTATACATCGCGTATTTAAGCTATTTGAAAAAATCTTCGATTTGCTTGAATGTTGATTTATTGTTCTCTTTTTAAACCATAGATATAGTTTAATCGTCGGCTTCAATGACCAATATTTTTAAATAAAGAATGTTTTTAAGGTGTGTATCTAACCCAACACCACCTATATAAGAAGGCCTTAGTGCAGGCGGCCATTTTTGGCCTCCCGCGTCACGACTGCCTGTGTGTAGACAGATATCATAGTGCACAGGTAAGTACATACAGATATAGGTGAGTGAATGTTGGGCCTCCCGATGTGACGCAGCACTAAGGCCTTCTTATATAGGTGGTGTTGATCTAACCTAACCCGTATAACCATAGATTCGCATAATATATACAAAACGTATTTATGTAAATATATGCGTATAACATAATAATATACCATAGATCAAACTCCGAAAAAAAAGACTAATCTTAACAGCTAAAACAATATTGTCTAAAAACAAATGCAAAACGCAATCCTGCTTCCATCAATAATGTGCGAATTTGAAACGTGGCTATGGCCATAAAATGAAATTGAGATAAATGCAGTAGAGATCGGAGTATTGCGTTGGTTAATTATTATGTGGAATGACACTGGAAAGGATTTCTAGTTTTGAAATATTATTATGGTAGGGAAGTAAACTAATCTTATGTAACTTATGAAGAATCAAAATGAAGTGGATGTGGATAGAAAAAGTGGAAATCCATTATCACTGCCTTCTCCCTTAAAATAACAAAAGAAATTAATAAATTAAATGTATGAATAATTTTCTACTGTGATTGTTTTTCAAGTATTTTCTTCAAATAACAGAATGATCAAGAAATAAACTACTTGGCATAATCTATTAATATAAAGGAATGTGCCTGGCTGACTGACTGATTGACTGACTGACATACTCACTCATCAACACTCAGCCCAAACGGCTAATTGTAGAGAGGTGAAATTTGGAAATCAGGTAGGTTTTCATACAATACCTTCCATTGAGAAAGGATTTTTGGAAATTCCACCCCTAAGGGGGTGAAAAATAGGGTTGAATATTTTTAAAGCATACGAATATCTCGGAAGTTAGACATGGTACGAGCTTGAGATTTGGCATATGAATTCTCCTATAGAAATGAGTAGTAGGGTGCTTGGCCATTTTTCCAAATTTTTACTAAAAGGGATGAAAAAGGGCACATAGAAAAAGGGATGATTTTAAGTGGCTCCTAATAAGTTTAAAACTGGTTTTATCGAAATTTCAAAAAAATAGTTTCTTCAGAAAGAGGCAACTTCTATTATACCAATTATCTCGAGATTCTTCTCATGATTAGGAGTTTCGAAGCTTTAAACATTACCACCTAATGGCGAACGTTGTTACCGTAAAGTGATCATACTAAGCCAGCCTTCAAAATAACAGTAGAAGACGGTCATAAGCCCGTAGTGGTTTGTTCCATTTAAAAATCGTACATCAGTAATGAATTGTTAGTCATTAGTTGTCACATATTCTTTAAGATATAGTCCAGAAAAACGGTCACAAGAATCTAGACATAATTAGAATGTTTTGCACCAACAAAGCCAATAGGCAATAAAGATGAGACATTAACAAAAATGGATATATTCATATCCTGGCGCCAAAAACATTACAGCAGTCGCAGTCTTTAAATTTGGTTGCTCTCTTGTTCTCAATAATTTCCAACTTGTATCTCTATATTTCATTAATTATTAAATATCTACTTGTTGCGTACATGAGATTTTTCGACATGTTGAACATGTCGAGAATTCTCATGATTAGGAGTTTCGGAGACTTAAACATTACCACCTTGTATTATTCCGTTTTCAAAAGACAATGATACTTGTAATATATAATATAAACACTGACACAAAATAATTAACCATTCAAGTATGAACGACTGTGTTTATTTTCACATTATCACTTTCCTTAACAAAGGTGTTAACTGTAGCAGAAGGCGGTTTATCACAAGAGAAATAATACTCTCCGTATATCAATTTGATTATTCAGAATCAACAAAAGACGATCACGTCCCGCCATCAATATTTCATGATCATTCGTTCTATTTTCAAACAAAAGCTTCGTCTTAAAACGTATCTTTGACCGCAAAAGTAGCAGCGCCGATCTCATTCACGCCCAAGCACCTGATTACGTGAATCCTATTGTTTTAAAGATTGTTCAAATGGCAATGAAGTTCGTTATATAATAATATCGTCTTAACTAACCCACGTCTGCTAGTCCATTTTTTTATTCGTTTGTTTAGATTTACATGTCAAAAACGTTTCAAAAAAAAAAATACAAGAATCTTTGTAAGCATTGGTACTCACCTTTCTTCGACGGTCAAATTTTGAAGATCTTGGATTTTGCACCAATAGTCATCAGGCGTGAGGGTCATGAAAATTTGCGAGAAATACACAAATGACACGAAAAACGTGAAAGGAATCATCAATAGGAACAACATTTTCTGGTACAGGCCAAATTCTCCGATAAATGGCAGCAGATCGTCAAAATGGACTTCCACAGGGGCTTTGTCTTCAACCTTTTTTTCGTCACTTTTTGATCTTCTCCTATAAGGAGCCGTCATCTTTTCTGTTTTATCGGACAGATTTGGTTCATATCCTAGATTTTGATGGCCACCATTGAAAGATTTACTATTATCAGCAAATGCTTTGCCATTTGATCCAGATTTACAAGCGTCTTCTGTTACGCCGTTGGTCAATCTTGTGTTCAAAGCCATATTATTATCATTGGTAGCTTGGTTTACATTTGAAGCCGCAGTTGCTGCATCGGCTTTGGCTGCATCTTCACAGGGTATTGAGGTCCTTTCTTGAGGAGCCATTCTACTTAAGCAAACTACACGTCAAATATCAACATTGACCACTTTCACTATTATTATTTTTACACCTGAAACAAAAGAGAATAAAAATATTAGAATTTTTTTATTTCATAGTTTTTGAACATCCTTTATATATACCTTCACATTCGTTCATTATTTGGCATTTTGATATTTTTTAAGATTAGTAAGAATCTGTTTCAGTGAAAGAGTAAAATATTTCAACAAAATTCATAGAGGATATTTACGTACTCTTACATCCCAGCGCAAGCCCATCACTTCCACCACTGCAGATAGGAGATGGACGTTGCTGGGACATAAGTTTAGGATACCAACAACCGTTGGCCTAGAAGAGCGCTTTTCTTCCTCCTAATGGGGTCTCGAAGACGAGGAAGATCCTCTCATACCGTGTTCCGTTCTTTCGAGGCAAAACTGAGAGATCAGGAAATGGTGTGGGAGGAGGTCATCGAAGCTGCGCGAGATCGAACGTAGTGGAGAGCCTCCCTATGCCCCTAAGTGGAGTCAAAAAGGAGAGCTTATAGATAGACAGATCTCTTACATGGCACTTTTTTGAATGAGTAATGAGTAGGCAGGCATCGATTATCAATCTCTCTTGTTGATAATCTTTCTAAATTTTTCACCTTGTAACACTGTACAGTGATTCTTGATTCATCGGCCCCGCTAAATAAAAATAACTAAGTACATATTTGTGGTTTATATTTCAATACATCGTTGGTCTATTATGTTTGACCGTGAATTATTTTCTTCTACAAGACTAATTGCCACACATAATTGAGACATGCGGATGCTGTAGACTGATTTTTACTATTGGCGAGTAGTCGAGTGAAAGACTTATAGAACCACAAGGTAAAAAAGTAATGGATCAGTATTAATTTTAAAATGTACCTAGGTACTTTCCAGTGGTATGAATTTAGCCTATTTCATTTCTGACTATTGTTCAAAATGAATGACTCCCGACAAAATGAGAACTTCCGATATGCTTAACAGAATCGGATACAAAAAAAATGGAAAAATTTCCTCAAACAAAAATAATAAACATAACATAATAAAGTATACCTAGTTATATACATAATTACCCTTGATAAAATGTCCTCGAAGACAAAACTAGAAGAAGACTGTCATACTTAATAAACAAAAAAGTAAATCTTCAAATTTGTTATCGTGAGTAAAATGATACGCTGTGACACATATTCACCGAATTTTGAAGAATATGGGCTGTAGGGCTATTCTCGTAATCAATCGCTTTTAAAAATCACTTAACGATAAGATTAAGACACGATCGCAAGCAGTCGTATTCACAAAACTATCGGAATCTAATGTTAATCCTATCTTGAACTGGATCATTTTCATACTGATATTTCAAACATAACGAATTTTTAAGATATCTACTAGATATCTTGTTTTGTGAATACCAATCCGCCATTTTATGATTGTCAATCAAGATAAGAGCGTATTAAGACCGCTACGAGAATAAGGGCCCTTATCATTCTTTGAAGAAGAAGCAATGTTTGTACTACCAAGTACCAACCACTTTAAACTTATTTGTCATTAATTCATATTTACTTATTAAACCTACGACATTTTTATTAAACTCAATTGTATTCAAAATGTTTCCAGTTGCACTCGTTATAAATTTAGTAAGTAAAGTAAGTTAACTTATTAATGTGGAATAGGTATACGTACTATAAAAACTAGTATTTTTATCCGTACGGAACGCATGCATTATCGTATTTTACATTGATGTGTATGGGAAAAATTATTTCGTTTAACGAGTAAAACTCTGGAACGAATTGCCTACATACATACCTATGCTCGATATAATGAAAGGTTCCACTGTATATGAAAAGCCAGCCGTTGCATACAAAACGCATAGATAGGTGGCTAAAACGGCTTCTATTTCATGGACATTTATAGGAAAACATACCGCATCTGATATATTATAGTAGACACATAATATATTTGATATGTTTGATTATAATATCAATTGAAAGTATAAAGATGATTAAAATCAATCAAGTATTTAAAAATCGAACGAAATATTAATTACAGGAAAAGCGAACTAAAACAGTTGAATACGGAAATTTAAAAATTAGGTAAACCTATGTAGCATAGATAATAATATATTATGTAAGTAGGTACTATAAATCATAGAAAAACGGTATAATTAAGTTTAAAATCTAACACGTCGATATTATTTGATTGTATTATTAACAAATTGTAAGTATCTGACCAAAAGCAGGTACCTACCTTTTCAATGTCTTGATTGGTTTACGTAGGGTTGCCTACAATGACAATCTTTTTTTTTTTTAATATTTTCGTGCAAATTAATTATAGGAATTCAATCTAGGCGTATATAAAGTTGCAAGATGCACTGTAACACATTTTTTTTCGCAATCCTTTATACAGCTTTTTTACATGGACTCTTTCTTACATTGCTGTCCACTAATTCTGTCCTTCTGAATTCATTTCACGCCCCCTTTAACGCTTCGGTCTCCAAAGGAACAATCAGTATTTAACATTTATTGACCCACTAGCTTCCTCAACTTAGTTGTCCCGGTTTATTTTCACTATGGATACTGAATTCGAATTTGTATAATTAATGCTAAATTAACTGTTTTCAACGATGTTTACAGTGCACACTCTGACAATCGCAACAACCCTTCAATCAACTGACAGTTTGTCAAACGTCATTCAAAATTCAAAAAAAAAGTAGACAATTTTACGTACCTACTTTTATTTTATTGTCATAAATCTACACTTAATGCTTACTTCCGATGGCCATACAACTCCGGCAGAGTTTTGACCTCCTGAACAATGTTTTTCCAAGCCGTTTTATCCTGCTTAATGGACTCCCACCGACCTCCCACACCCAGCACGTCCAGGTTGTTTATAAATTTGTTGTCTAATCTTAACATATTATAATTTCAAATTTATTTTTTCAAAAGTACTAAGAACCTAGGTTATTTTTTCTTTCCTTTTTTAAATTGCTCCACGCAACATTATTTTTCTTTCTTTCATAATAACCTTTTCCTGACAATAGCAAATACAACAAAAAAAAGAGTAAGCGAAACTGGTCCAGTCATTCACGCCTAAGTTGTGCAAATATTAGAAAAATTATGAAAAGTAAACGTATAGGTAACCTTCTTAGTACTTTTGACAGTATTTATTTTTGTAATTTTGAATTTAATTGAAATTTCACAAACTGTCAATTATTTGATACGGCACAAAAAAATAGAATCGTTGGTCCTTGGTTGGTGCGATTTTCATGTGCCTTTTATAAACATAGTTTAAAACAGATGTATCGATCGGAATTATATTGTTTATAGGTAATTACTAATAATTAGTTTATCGTTACACAAATAATTTTTCAATATGAAGATTCCTAGGATAACGTCAGTCGGGAAAGCTAGTCTAATATAAAGGTATTATGCACTTAATATTTATTTTGCTACAAGATTTAACGATTCTATAAAACTTGTATTACAGTATGAATCATTTTAAGGTACCTTTATTAATACTGCGTTAGTTTGTTCATGTTTCGCCTTGATTACTATATTATGAACTACTATGATCTATATAGATCAATATAGATCCTAAGCAAAAAAAAAACGATTATTAGTAACGCTTAAGCTGTTACAAAACAATTCCTTGACCATCAGAAAGTATTTGTTTGTTGATTATACTCCCACTTCCTCATTTTCAGACAAAACTAATACCAATGGTTCCAAATAATTATATTATTGATCAAATAGATTGATATTTTATTAAGAGATAATATAATAATATTACCGTGGGTATTATTTTGTTTTAAATTCATTTTGTGCAAATGTCAAAATAAATTATTTGACGGGTTAACAACCTGTAAATGTCAGGGTTTAAATATCCCTTTACCGTTTCCACTATTGGTACACTTTATTTTGTAGTAAATATTAAAAAAAAATATATTTGAGAAACTTCGGGCCTACGACAGACTTTTTGTTCTTGTTAAGGGTGTTCTTGTTTGATAACTTTTGGAACATTTGACACTAGATAGTAAAATATAACATCAAACACGTTTTCAAAAAAGTTTCGCATATCTAACCTGAAATTTTCGCTAGCTCAAACAATGCTACGTACAAAGCAACTGCATCAGTCACCGCTAACGTCGAGGTTCAAATTCCTTAAATTCCCATCATGGGATTCTTCGTCACATTAACAACTAGTTTTACGCCTTCCTATGGCCTTTTCTTGCAAACTTTGCTTTCTCATAGCTGAATTCACATGTGAGACTTTAAATCACTTGATTAATTAACAGAACAGACCTGCGTCTAGTGAGGCAATAAATTCCATTATGTGTGTAATTGAAGTGTACCTATATTATATTGTTGGAATAAAAAAAAAATTAATAAAATAATTGAACTCTTCATGAAAACTCAAAAAACAACTTTATTGCACTCATTGCATTAGTAAGGCTTTTCTTCGCTAGAAGTCGCGCTGTGCGTAAAAGTTTCCTGATTTGGTAAACTTTGCTTTCTTATGGCTGACTTCGCATGTGAGTCTTTAAATAACTCGAAAAATTGTTTTTCTCCACAGGTCTAGACCTTTAAAAAAAGTTCTCAGCCACCGATCATAATAATAATGTTACTGTCAGCTGTCAGCCCTATAAGTAGAACAAAATTTGTCTTTATTTGCGAGTGGCGCCATTTTCTGAGAAACGCAGGCACTACAGGGTTAATGACATCAGTCGGTCAGTGAGGCAGTGTTCAGGACAAATATTATATAGATGTGTGCATCAAATGGTTGATCGATTTTTATGTCGTAAAGAATGTAAAAAACAGCATACTCTTTGCAAAATTCACGAGACGCAATATTTCGAAAAAAAAAATAATGAAATTTATGAGGTTAGCTTTCGGTTAAATATACTTACCAGGGTCCCGAAGACGAGAAAGACCCTCTCATACCGTGTTTCGCTCCTTTGAGAGATCTGGATATGGTCATAAACATTGCGCAAGATCGAGAGCTCTTGCTGCCTCTCTATGCCCCTATGTGGGGCGTAAAGGGAGTTTAGATTTAGATTAAAAAGTTGTCTTGTAGATAAATAATGCCGGTAAAATCTCTTTAAATCTAGATCAACCGACACTATATATTATTAGTTATTTATCTTTATTTCTCATTGTGTACATTGCTTTTATTTGAAGATGATTAACTTTATATATCTATGACTTTATTTCAATACTAGCTTTCCCGCTATGCGTTTTCCTGTGGTCTAACTATGAAGATTGAATAAGAATTAAAAAAAATGATAAAAAAGACATTGAACCAATATCATACCGACCGATGCATCTGTTTTTAACCACATATTTTCCATCCGAATTCTGTCAATCGCACCAACTCTCAAACAACTGACAGTTTGTCTCAAACGACAATTTAATTTCAAAATTAGATTTAAACACTTTGCGAGTTTTAATTCATAAAAAAATACGCATCAGAGTTAAGAAATTAGAAAAAAAGCTTGAAAAAAAAACCATCAGTAGGTAATCTGCGTATTTTTAATATCAATGATTGTCAGTTATATACAAATCGTGTTTCAATAGAATTTTTCACTGATGGCGTTGTTGTATCGAAATTCGTTCCACACTAACTTTTATATTATATTTTATATCATTTGCTATCCATTTTTCGATAGCAAGGCATTCTGTTATCCGGAGCGGAGAATAATCCAATAAACTAAAAACGATAAAAATCCGTTCAGCCGATCTCGAGTTATAAGTGTTCGCACTAACCCGACTTTCATTTATATTATAGATGTCATTAGCACTTTAAGTGCTACAAGGGCTTGCGGATGGAGAACGCTAAGATAAATGAAGATAAACAAGACTGTGTGATAAATATATATACTTTACAATAAGACAACAACTAATATTGTTGAAACGGACTATTACAAACAACTACATAGTGTTATTTTGTTGGATTTGAGGTCAAGGGTTTGTATGGAAGTGATCAAGACCTCCACAGTAGTCAAACATGCAACCACTTCCATACCATCGATTACATAATAAGAACGATCTAAACAATTTTGGGTTATGGATGAGTTATTCACGAAACGATCTAAATACGATCTGATTCAAATCCTAGCTCTTTCAAACACCATTAAATTTTAAAAAAATTAAATCCAAAAATTCACAATGTTTTAAATTACACATGTTGAGAATTCTCATGATTAGAGTTTTAGAGACTTAAACATTACCACCTAATGGCGAACGTTGTTAACGTACATAAAGTTAAGTGTTATTTAACACTAAGCCAGCCTTCGAAATAACAGTAGAAGACGGTCGTAAGCCAGTAGTGGTTTGTTCCAATCAAAAATCGAACATTAGTAATGAATTTTTAAAGTCATTAGTTGTTAGATATGTTTTAAATTACATTATATTTAAGTGAAACATCATATACTCTTCTTGACCAATTTCGCTTATTCTCTTTTTGTAGTATTTGCTATTGTCAGGAGAAGATTGTTATAAAAGAATAAAAATAGAAAATGAAAGAAAGCTTAAACGTAGGTAACCTTTTTTTTTATAATTAATTAGGCATTCCACCCATAGAGGGTGATTTGTGCCACTATCGATTCATTTTAATATTAATAGTGTTTATAAATTAACAAAGTAAATGGGAATAACTAAAATGTAGACAATTTCAAATCGGTAAAGAGAAATTATATTATGTAAACGGTAATTTAAATTTTTAAATCGAACTTTCTCAAAAAATTTACAATGTATTTGTAGGAATCTTGAGGACGCATAGCAAGTAATGAAATAGAGCTTAAGGGAGATGGTAGGCCCCCCTGAGTAAAAATATTTCCATATCCTGTCAAAGGACAAGCCAAAAGAATGTGGTCAATAGTTTGAACTTCTTCTCCGCATTCACACCCCGGGTCTGGCAAGATTCCAATTCTATGTAAGTGCTGGGCAGTAAGACAGTGTCCTATTCTAAGGCGAGATATAGTTGAAACGTCCCGTTTATTCAACCTGATTGTTTTAAACCAGGGAACTTTAGGAATTTTGGGTTGTATTGATCGAAGTCTTGAGCCCTTAGAGGTATTATTGCTAATCCAATCTAAAGACCACTCCTCCCAGGCTCTGCCTCTACAAATATTATAACTATCCCAATAAGGTCTAATGAAGTTTTGAGGCTCTATTCCTTCAAGACATGCATTGCGAGCCAAAAAGTCAACATGTTCATTAGCAGCGATTCCCTTGTGTGACGGGATCCATATCAGGATGATATCTATTCCTTTGGCAGACTTAGCATTAAAGATCAACTGCTTTATGGTCAGAATTGGCAGATTATGCGGATCTTTAAGGGTGTTTCCTGTGATTGATGTTAAGCTACTCAAAGAGTCGGTAAAGATAGCAAACTTTTTAGCATAGTCAACGTTGGAGCAATAGCGTACTGCTTCCAACAAAGACGTACATTCGGCCGTAAAAACGGATGATTCGGGGGGTAATTTAATCATCACAGAGTGATTTTTTGAGGGAATGAATACCGCCGCTCCGCATGAACTATCTATTTTAGAACCATCCGTAAAAACAGTTGTATATTCGTTAAGTTTTGATTGAACTAAACCATTGAAAAATGAATTTATTCGTGCAGGAGAGAGATTTGTATGCTTATCTATACCGAAGTCTTCGATAACTTGTGGTGTAAAAGTGATACAGTTATATGGGATATTAAACAATTGTGGAACTGTTTCAATATTTTGTACGCTTGTATTCAGTGAAGATATGTCGTATTCAAAGCTGGACATCAATGTCGGTATCTTACCTTGCGTCCTTTGTCGTGTTGACAAGTGTAAGGCAGAGTTTTTTAGTATATCTATTAAAGGGTGATTGGCACTGTTAATTTTTTTTATCAAGAATCTATTTGCTAAAAACTTCCTTCTGACTTTGAGAGGCATCTCTACAGCCTCAACTTGTAAAGCGTTCACCGGTGATGATTTCATCGCTCCCAAAATCAATCTCAGACATTTAAACTGAATGCGGTTTAATTTTGTTTCAAGGTACTGAGGAATGGGATCTAATAGAAAGCTTCCGTAGTCAATTCGACTACGGACCAGAGCATTATAGAAAAGTTTCATGGTTGAGGGGTGACACCCCCACCAAACACGCGATACCGCTCTTAACACATTAATACTGCGTTCACAAATATTCACAGTTTGATCTACCTGGGAGTTCCATGTCAATTTTCTATTTAGGTGCACCCCTAAAAACTTTACATCGTTACATATAGGTAACCTTATTAGTGCTTTTAGCAATATAAACTTTTCAATTTTTTTTTTAATTTTAATTGGCGTTTAACATCTGTAAGTTTTTTGATAGTTCGTGCAGAATTGGCACTGCAAACATTGTTTAAAACAGATGTATCCTTCGGAATTATATTAGTTAAATATATAATTAATTTAACACTATATAAATTTGATTTTGATTCATAGTAATACAGGACAACGTGTCGTGTAGGGAAAGCTAGTAAACTATATAAATGAATACATTATTAATTAATTTAACCTATATTAAATCACAATATCATAAGTACTTAGTACCTAACAATGATCTTACTAACTAGTTCATGACATTCAACTTAAGTAGGTACCGCAATGTATTATAATAGGTTATTAGATTGTTTCAAGAATCTGTATAGGAAGGTACCTATGTAGGAACATTTAATTCATAGAAAAATATGTTCCATTTTCTTGACGGAATCACATTATTATTGTGAAGCAATCATCGAACGGTGAATATATTATAGAATCGTATATTACGATGCGTTTTTAAGCCAAACGCACATAATAATAGCCAGAGCTGGAAAATAGAGTATATTATTTTCTATGTTCACCAAGGAAATAACAACGAAAAAGAACCTGTCATCGCCCATTATTAGTTGTTGTTTCTATGGTATCCAGTATAACGCTAAGAGAAAGTATACCTACTCTACTTCCAGCTCTGGCTATTATGTTCGTTTGGTCTAATAATACAGTAACTTTGTCGCCTGAATGTATGGGGTCGTATGCGTTGTTAAATCCGGTAGCTGATTTTTTACAGATTTGTTTATGATGTTGGCCCGATGAATAATCCAAGTTTGTGACCTCGAGCACCGAACTAAACTTTGTCAAAAATCGAAAAAATCGTTATTTTATTTAAATTTTGGCGATTAAAACCCAGAAGGACTATTTTTTTGAAAAAACCTTTTCAGGAAGTTGACTAAATTTGCTACAATATGATACTAGAATTATCTCTATAAATAGTTTCCGAGATTAAGCCTTTCAAAGTTTATCATTTTTTTTAACTCCGCAAATTTTGGTAATATTTTTGATGTCTCTCGAATAATTCTAGCGGGATGAAGTTCTAATTTCAAGTTCCAAGTTCGATAGTTCTTGTTTGTTATTGTTTCCATGGTGTCCGATATCAACCATAAAAGAAAGTATGCTCTGTTTCCAGATTCGGCTCTATATGTTCGTTTTATAATATAATAATAATATTATAACACTTTTCTATAGAAAGGTGTCAGTATAGCCGGCGGAACTTATTGCCTGAGGCAATTTTTTCCATTCAACCGGTCCGGTCCAATCTGAGACAGGCCAACCCCGGGTAGAAATTTCTAGTGAAAAAACACTTAGAAAAACTCTGACCCGACCGGGAATCGAACCCGGGACCTCGGATCTGAAGTCCACGCTAATACAACTAGGCTACCGAGGTCGGTGTACACGCACATTAACAAAAGTGACACATTAGAGAAATTTGTAAAGTTCTTATTTAAGAAGCCCTCGAAGACGGGAAGAGGAAATGGTCGAACATATAGAATCCTGTAAAATGTGTTTCAAGATGATCAGGAAAGAAAAACTGGTAAAACTATGGAAGATGACATACGCAGTAAGGGAAAGATGGACGACTTAGATGAAGAAGATGTCTTTGCAAGCGTAAATATCTGATTATCTATCAGTGATAACGCAATTGAGACACTTTTCCAGACCATTGTCTCATGTCATGTAGGTATATCGATGTTTTTAAATGATTCAAAACATATCTAAATTGAGACAATTTAAATAGGTTCCTACTTTATAATAATTATTTATGAAAAATACCAACCTATGATTAAGACACTTGATGAGATATAAAGAGTCAGAGACAATCACAGAAGCACTAAAAAAAATTCTTCTAAATATTATGTAGATACTTATTTATATTATATTATTTCTAACTTTCTTGAAAAAATCAAATAAAACACACACTTAAACAAAAATTAACAAAACCACTAAGTTAATTTTTCAGATGATTATACCGGAAGAGTTAAAAAGGCGGGAAAATGACGAAGTGTCAAATGTAAAGATTACAGTAGAAGTACTTGTTGTTTCATGGTTTTATGTCATTTCATGGTTTATTTCGAATAAAAGATACATTAATCATTATTATCAAAGAACAATAAAAAATCACAACCGACAGCGCAATAACGTCGCGGAAACTGGCCGTGTGCCGCATTGGCCATGTTCTTTTATAAAATCTTTTAAACCACCCAGTAATCTTGGTTCAATAAACAGCCGTGGGGCGGATTTTCAACGACACTTTAAAATTGCTTCATATTAAAAAATATCTACGAAACTTTAACATCTCTACTTTTTAACTTTGAAGTAGGTATCTACTGTTCAACATAAAAAAGGCCTTATTAGTCTAGTTTTTGTGTCTATTACTAAATGTGACGACTAAATATAAACAGAAAATTGAACAAAATAATCATTCGATTGTAAAACATCTCTAGTCAATGGTATTTTATTATGTACATACAACTATTGACAACTTTGGAATAACACTGCTTTGGTAGGCTAAACAACACCGCAAAAATGATCGACTTGTCTCTCAAACTGCAGCTGTCAACAATATAAGATATTATTTTTATGATCAGTGTCAGATTATCCCATCGCTCAGCAGGGTAGCATATATCCCTCGCAAAACAACATTTATGAATTTATAAACATTATTTTTAACTTGGTTCTAACCAGACACCAACTGCAATATTAAATTATCTGTATGATTAACAATTGTGGAATATGGCTGCTAAATACATAATATTGCAAAGTTTTGAACAGATTTTTAACTAGGCTAAAATAAGTTGAGGATATTATCTCACATATGTAGGTACTACTATCAACACCACCTATATAAGAAAGCCTTAGCGCTGAGAGTGTGACGTCACATTGTCAGGCCCAGTATGCATATGCCTTATATCTGTATGATGTCTATCATGTAGCACAGGTCGGGTGTGACGTTAGAGGAAAAATGGCCGCCAGCGCTAAGGCCTTCTTATATAGGTGGTGGTGCTACTATTGAAGGTCGCTGTAACTCAATAACTGGCCTGGTGGTAATTTTTTATCATGTTGATATATTTTTGTGATGGTGAGCTAAAACTTGGCCAACTCGTTGTAAATGATATAAGTGAACATACTATCCTACCTTTTGAAACACTACCGTAAGCCCACAGTGGCTCAAAATAAAAGAAAAAATATACATAACTTAACATTACTAACCTCTCTTTCGTCGCTGTCTCATGTGTAAACTGAATATTTTAAACTTATTTCTTGGGTATTTCTCAATTGCTATTTGCTGTAGGTACATTCATCTTCTATGCATTTCTTGTGCCTTCTTAATCCATCTCCATCTTGCAACTTGTATAAGATCTTTTACCCATCTCATCATCCCAAGATCAACATTTCTACGTTACATATTTTGCATTATATAAATACCTACGTGAAGAAGTAATCTAGTTTCTAGATTTAATTCGAATTGAAAATCCGTCCACAAACAAGTTACTAATAAAACTATGATAGGTACCTACCTACTATATTGTATTCCTTGTGTTTGTAATTAGGTATAAACAATTACTGCTTTTAAACACCTGTGCGTATGCGTATGCAGGTACTGAACGGGGAGGTACCACCGAGTACTCCATAGGTATACGCATCCAATTGATAAAAAAGTATGTAGGTATCTATCTAAGTAAGTACTTAAAATAATAAGGACTATATTGTAAGTACCTACCCGCGTAGTGGTCTTAATTCACTTAACACTTAGGCACTTGAGAGATCAGATACTCAAGATAATAAGTGAATCGATTATTTCGAAAACGACCAAACTCAAGTTTTTGTCGAATAACACTTTTTTACGGATTCAGAATCTATGGACTAAGTTTAACATTTTTGCATTGAAAACAACTAAAGGATTATACCCCAACCTCGTTATATTCAAGGTCGATTCCAGTGTTTATTTCGAAAACGACCCAAGTATTTTGTTTTCGAACTAAAAGTATGTTTGACATTTGAATTTTTTGACATCTGTTAACTCATAACATCGTGTTATTCATTTTGTTGTTCCTTGCGTATTGGTTTTCTCAGCATGAAAATGGATTTATGGGATTCAAGTGATGATGATCTTGCTGATAGTAGGCATAAACGACGTAGAGATCCATCAAATTTTGTGCTTTTATCATGAGTTATTATGATTGATTAAACTTTTTGTTGCAATTATTGCATTCGTATGGCTTTTCTTTGCTATGAGTTCGCATGTCATTCTTTAAATTACTCGACTCCGCAAACTTTTCATTAAAATTATTTGGAAAACAACCAAAGTACAAAGTATAAATTTAAAAAAAATATTGAAATACAAAATTAACATTTTGGAAAAGTTAAATAAGTTCCTTTTTCTATGTTTGACGATGTTGAATCAAAATATCAATTTGTCACATACATTTTTTTTCCAAGATATAGTTTTTCCATTCTCCTGTAAAATTAACAATGCTGTACTTTGGTCGTTTTCGAAATAACTGATTCAAGTAGGTCTACCTACAAAAGATTTCCCATTAGAAGGCGAAGCGTTCTACATTTTTTCCATTGATTTAAATGTACTACGTAGATACCTACTAGATGTGGCATTTGGAAAAAAAAACAAAATTATGTCATATTTTTGTTTACGAGGTACGGAGGTGAGAGACGTCAAGATGAAGGAAAATTAGTGAAAAATCATAGAAATCTTAATTAGAAAATATAATAATGACTTAGCTAGGCATAGTGCGCTTTCGTTGCAAATACGAGTAGGTACATCACAGGTTGAAGTTGTTGGCCCCACGTTTTACCTCCTTATTAGAAAGTCTAGGGACAGTAGAAGACGGTCGTAAGCCCGTAGTGGTTTGTTCCATTTAAAAATCGAACATTAGTAATGAATAATTGTTAGAGACATTCGTTGTTACATATTCTTTAAGATCTAGAGTCCTGAAAAATGGTCACAAGAATCTAGACATAATTAGAACGTTGTGCACCAACAAAGCTAATAGGCAATAAAGATTAACAAAAATGGATATTGTCATATTCTGGCGCCATATACATGACAGCAGTCGAAGTCTTTAAATTTGGTTGCTCTCTTGTTCTCAATAATTTCCAACTTTTATCTCTATATTTCGTTAATTATTAAATATCTACTTCTTGCATACAAGAGATTTTTCGACATGTTGAACATGTTGAGAATTCTCATGATAAGGAGTTTCGGAGATTTAAACATTACCACCTAATGGCGAACGTTGTTAACGTAAATTGATCACACTAAGCCAACCTTCGAAATGACAGTAGAAGACGGTCGTAAGCCCGTAGTGGTTTGTTCCATTTAAAAATCGAACATTAGTAATGAATTGTTATAGTCATTAGTTGTTACATATTGTTTTTGTAGAGGTTTTCCTTTCCTTAGCTGGTCGAGCCATTTTCCACCACAGGACACTCGCCTGCCGTGACCCAATGGTTTTAGCAGGGTCATAATTAGTGGTTCCATTCTTCTCTAAATTGCACTCATGCATTTATGTGTGTTTTCACCGAATATTCTTGAACGGTTTCTTTTTCTTTCGTCTGTCTCTTTCCATCTTGTCGTTTTAAATAGTTGTTCGGAGAGAGATAGCAATAAAACAATTGAATTAGTTTTAGAATCTACAAACTTTTGAAAAAGGTACCTACCTAACTAAATGTCAAAAACATACGAGGAAGATTAGGTAGGTATATTTGAAAATACGATGACCTTTTATCGAAGGAAGACCATTGCAAGGGATAAGGCCTGTCAAACTGTTTTTCATTGCCCCATTTTATGAGGAGCAGTCGATTCTATACTCTATTGCTGGATAGAATTGAAGAATTGAATACGTTTTTGCACAATCAACGGCAGGTCACCCGCTTATTATTACACACCCATCGTTGACATCAGACGATATTTTTTATTGGAAGATAGTGCAACGACCTGCCTATAATTATCTAAAAAACTTTATTTTGTATATTTTTGGTCAATTTCTCCAGAAATAGAGAATAGGAAGCACGTAGTACATAAAATTTCAATTCATTTTTCTCACTAAACAATGCTTGATTTTTTATAGAGAAACAAGAGAAAGTATTCACAATTCTAAGATCATATTTCTACACTTTTACACGAATGTAGAATGTAGTATAAATGCAGTAGAGATGAAATCTCTACGAAGAATATGTGGAAAAACTTTATGGGATATGGAAAGGAATGAAAATATTAGGAAGGAATGTGGTATGGAAGTAAGTGTTGTGACAAACATGAAAGTTAATAAGTTGAGATGGTTTGGGCATGTGGAAAGAATGGATGCAGACAGAATGACAAAGAGAATTCATAAGGCTGAAAGGAAAGGTGTAAGAAAGCGTGGCCGACCGAGAATGACGTGGATCGAACACATCGAGTCCGTCCTCAAGGAAGGCCAGGTAAGAAGTAAAAGAAATAGGAGAGGGTGAATGAGAAATGTTATGTCGGTGGAAGAAGCGAAAGAAGTATGCTTGGATAGAAAAGAGTGGAGGTCCGTTCTCTCTGCCTACCCCTTACGGGACACGGCGCGGCGTGATGGGTAAAAATAAAAAAAAATAAAAAAAATATTCTACACTTTATTAATAAAGTCATCATTTTGATGAGTTCACACATGTACCACAATTTGGTGGAATTTTTTTTTTGTGTAGATCAAGGGAAGTTTATCGCGCGAAATGTATAAATGTTTTCGATAGAGGCACTAATTAAAAAATCGATAAAATCATTAATTAAAATAGAAATAGGGCATCCATAAATCTGAGTTTGCTTCAAACCCATCCTCGGATAACCATTGTGACACCCAAAAAGTTTCTTCAGAATCCGTTCACCTTTCAAGGAGGATATCAACGACAAAGAATGTGCACACAATAAATATATTAAGACAAGATATTATTGTTTCTATCGGAGTTTCAGAAGGCTACTCGTACTAACGGTAAATAATCGACAAAAACCGTTTCGAAAATTATTGATATAAAGGTTTGTCGTTATGACTTTCATGTCCGGTAGTAGATTTGTCGTTGTGACTTTACAATATAATATCCGGACATGCAAATCTGAGTGACTTGTTCACATTTAAACCTCAGCTATTTCTGTTCGTTTCATGTCAGTGGCATATTATAAGTGGATTTGATGTAAAATAATTTGCTATGAATATTGAATAATGTAGGACATCCACAGATTCCGGATTATATGCATTTGAATATTTCTATATGCAAATGCATATTATTGATAACTCTTCAGGAAGTAGCATTCGACTAATTCTGGTAAATATAGGTAGGTTCCTACTTTTAAAAAGGTTAACGAAAATAAAATATAGAGATAAAAGTTGGAAATTATTGAGAACAAGAGAGCAATCAAATTTAAAAACTGCGACTGTGCAACCAAATTTAAAGACTGCGACTGCTGTCATTTAATAATTTCGAAGTGTTCGATAGTCCAGTGGTTCAGTATGTGAAGCGAACGAAAAGTCGTTGACTTGACCTGACTCCTGCAGGCTTACTCTCGACACTCGATTCGAACCCAATTCCAATTTCAATCACAATCTCGATTCCAGTTTCAAAACCGTATTCTTGAACCAAATTCCGTGCGATTGGAATCGGATTTGAGATTGGCGTTCCAAGCCGTGAAAACGTTTTCGTTTCAAGTTTGTTATTGCAATATGAAAATATTTTCGCTGTAAATTAGGAATTGATAATTAATTGCTGTTATGTCGCGTTATTCTCAAACAAACTGTAAGGAAGTAAATCTGACATCCGTGAGTGGTATACTTTTTTTTAAACATAAAATAAGTCGAATTTGATTTACTAATAACTGTCCTACTTAACAAAATAAATATAATAATTTGACGTTGCTTAAATATTTAAGGATTTCTTTTCTTTAAATGGAAACACTCGTTTATATTTCAAATAAACATTTTGACGTTTCTGTATTAGAGTGTGCGTTGTTTGTTTACTTATATTTTATTATAGTTATTAAAATGCTAGTATTATTTTATTTGCTGATTTATCAAAATAAATCTTAGGTATATATTTTTTAAATTTGTTGAAAGAACGAGAGCGTCTCACATTAATGGAAGAAAAACGGGTGGAAGCAGAACGCTTAACAGCAATAATTCCGTTTAAAGAAGCTGCAGAAAAAATGGGGCAGTGTGCCGAATTTTAATCGCAACTATTGCTGCCATTCGTTCAGGCTCTGCTGAAGCGGCAGCAGCCTCGAGGGAAATTGCAAAGGCAATATCCAACAGAAAATAGTTTTAATAGTTTTTTTTTTTATTTTGTATATTGTATTTTTTATAATTTAATTATCAAAATAATAGTCAATAAAATTATTATGTATGACATTATATTACAATTTTGTTATTTTTACAAACTTTGACAATTTACATATACCTACTATTATATACATGAAACGTGTAACAGAATTCACAATAAAGAAGCTTTTTATAATAAAATGCTTATTTCTTAAGCTCTCTTAAATTATTCATATTCGCCTATGATGTGAATTCCACAGCTGATGAACTAACTCATGTCTGGCTTCAGTCATGAGCTGCCAAAAGAACTGTTGGTTCTATGGGTATGGTTATACTATCATTTTCATGTCTTCCAATGCTAATATCGAGTTGCATGTTTTGCACACAGATATCACTTCGTCTTTAAGGTTTTGTCATATATGAGGTTCCAAAATCCCGCACAACTCTTCAAACATCTCTTTTGATATTCGCTGTAATTTGCTATACACAAAATCCCCACTACTCATGCTAAACGCATTTTGCGAATATCTTGCTATTTTACGCAAGTAATTTCGTTGACGCATATCAACTTGACGCGCGTTTTCCAAAATGTTAAAAAATAATGCAAGACGAGCTATTTTTATAAGTAATATAATTAAAATACGTCTTCTCGATTTCAAAAAAGTTACTTTCTTGCGATCTTGTAAATAATGACAGTTAGACGATTCCAATACAATTCCGTGGAATCGAGTAATTGTCAAAACGACGTCAAGAGTACCAATTTTCAAATTTTACACGATTTCACATGTTCTTCAAATCACCACTCGATTTGAATCCAATCGTGCGCTAGCGTCGCATTTCAAGAGTACCATTTTGGGATTTTACGATTTTAGGATTGGAATCGAGTTTCAAGAGTAACCGTGCTGAATCCTGCTGCCGACCATTTCCACTTTCACAACGCAAGCCTTTGCTTGGCGTGAAATCCTAAGTATACTTACCTTCGTGTTCTTTATTCAGGGCACTGTAGGGCTATCCTCGTAATCAATCGCTTTTAAAAATCACTTAACGATAAGATTAAGACACGATCGCAAGCAGTCGTATTCACAAAACTATCGGAATCTAATCATAATCCTATCTTGAACTGGATCATTTTCATACTGATATTTCAAACATAACGAATTTTTAAGATATCTACTAGATATCTTGTTTTGTGAATACCAATCCGCCATATTATGATTGTCAATCAGGATAAGAGCGTATTAAGACCGCTACGAGAATAAGGGCACTGAACCCGCTATAGTCGAGACATAATGCAAACATTATTAAATACCACTAGCTTTCCCGACAGACGTTCCCATGTCTTAACTTTGAATATTGATCAATAAATTAATTATTGCCGAATATTATTCCAACAGATGCATCTGTTTTAAACGATGTTTACAGTGCACACTCTGACAATCGCACCAACTATCAATCAACTGACAGTTATGTCAAACGCTAATTTATATTTCAAAAATAGACAAAAATTAATTATTGTCAATAGCACTAAGAAGATTACCAACGTTACGTTTTCTTAAATTTTCTGTTTTTCGCCATTTTCTTCATTTAATCTTTTATAATAGCCTTCTACTGACAATAGCAAACACAACAACAAAAGAATAAGAGAATTTGGTTTAGCCATTCACGCCGAAATGAGTCAATATTTTCATATATAGAGATTTATAAGCATAATTTTCTCCGAGCATTCCCAACTGTTCGAAACGCAGGGCTTACTAATAAATAAAACAATGGTTTGCAAAACTTACCTACCTAAATTATTTTATTAACTAGCTTATACCCGTCGTGTTTTACGTTTTTGATTCCGATTGTCAGGCTTGATCGGTAGGTAATTAAACAGGTTCTAGTCTAGCTTCCCATTGCTTTGCAGACCTCTATAACTGACATAAGCACAGAAAAAGAAGAATGACACTTTTACAATTTTTGTTTTACCGACCTCATAATATTAAACGAACCTACCGACATAATTTGCAAGTTTTCATAGAGAGCTCTGTGTTTTGAATCTTAGCTACATTCCCTACATCCTCTAATGTGTGATAATTAATTAGGCATTCCACCCATAGAGGGTGATTTGTGCTATAAGTATAATAGCCGCTGTCAAACTTCAAAATGGAGGAATCATTTTGCAATTTTTTCCATTAAATCTTTATTTATTGAGAATAATAAGATTTGAATAACATTTATATGTATAACAAATCAATCTACAATTATTTTATTACATTTTCATACCGTAATACCAAGATTCCATTCAACGTTTACATGAGTAATTTTGTTTCCAAAATATGGCTTAGTGTCTTTTTGAGAAATTTGTATGAAGATCCTAAAAAAATTTAAGTTTTTTAAATCGCTCTAAATATATTAAAGTTAATGCAGCAAATTGTATTTAAGAACCTCGGCTCTGGGCATATTAATATCTGACGTAGATTTGTATTTTGAGCGTGATGCTCCCATATACGATAGAAAGCAGACAAACATTTCTGAATTATTATGTAGATAACTACCTATTTTGAAAAGAGGCATTTTTTTATTGATTTTATACCTAATTTTTTAAAAATATTAGCATTCGTCACCCCATCTTTGTATAAACTATAAGTATGCGAAATTTCATACTCCTCCGGCCGTCACAAAATTTTCCTTCGCGTACTATAAATTTCCTATTATTGTTGTCCTATTAAATCACTATTTTGCATATACTCAGCATTTTTGTGCATGTTCGTATGCATAGTTCAAAAAAAATTGCATATAACCTAGTATCTGGTTATAACATACTGTATGCAGTACCTTCACAACGATAGCATGCAAAATATTTAGTTGTGGATGGAAAGATCATTTTAATATCGCAGGGAGTAACGAACCCGGGTGTCTGCAAAAAAAACATTCGACTCAGCCACAGCAGCAGATTTTAATAACAATATATTGTATAATCATCAATGACAAATAATTGATTTGTCATAGACAATTTAGTTGCATTAGACATGGATTATTATTAATTTGAAATAAGGTAGGTGTCTATGGCCGAAACGGAAGGATTTCCGATAGTTAGGTTTTTATTTTTGTCATCTCAAACAATGCAATATTTTGTCACCATATAAAACTAAATTGCAGCTAATCATGACGTGAAGGTTGACATGATACGTTTGAAGCAGTGGCGACTCTAGGTTCGATTATATTGTTAAACTTGCCCATGGAGTCAAAGATTCGAAATGGAAAAAAAAATTCAATGTCCTGTCCGATCATTATGTGCTTCATTTCTTGGGTGAGACATTTGAATAACATTTTAAGATAATGATGATAAAAGTCATACTTATTTTGTTTACGAGTAAAACGCTTTACCCGTGATACTGGTCATTTTTAATTCTGCCTTTCGAAAAGATCTAACTTCTCTTCTTCTGGTACTATCTTAAGGTAACTTAGTACTAAGTATTAAATATAAGAATAAGAACTAAGTATAAGAAATGCATCGAGTCAAAATCTTTTGTTTTTGCATATTTTTACAGAAAACAATGCATTATGTACATAGAATTTTATGTATACCTAAATATTATTAATTCACTTAAACTTATTAGAATGTTTCTTGCAACATCGTGAATAATTTAAACTTATGAATAAATTCAAAATAACATAGGTAATTTACTTTAGGTACCTTTATTGATATTATAAGAAATGCAACATTGTGAATCATTGGATCCAAGGGCATACTTACATATGTGGAAAAAACTCTTCCAGTCAATTCACAATAAGAACTGTGACACTAAGCCTCACAGGTGAACCTGCGAGAGGATGTCCGACTGGGTGGACACTGGACACCATATCGGCTTTATGAGAATGTGGCTCAGGATGACAACCATCAACTGCTCCGGTGTCCATTGCTGGGAGAAGACGTATTATCGGTACCATTTAACCTTGCCGACGCCACATTGTCGCTGCGTTCTTGAATGTATTGGTTAATCCTTTCGTATTACGAAAAAAACAAAGGTGCATAGTGATTGTTTAGCGTTTGTGGTGGCAGGACATTTGTTTGTTGCGCTAAAATACCGGGTGTTAACAAATTTTCTTGTGTTTTACAAACATTTTAAAAATGTTTATGAAAATTTTAAAAACAGCTACAATAGATCTACTTCCTACATTATATTCGTATCATACAGATCCCGGTTCGATTCTCGACCAGGTTCGCTTTTATGGTTTGCATTTGCAATTTCTGTCTTGCCTTTTGCCTGTCTCAGATTAGAGGATCAGTTGACTATAGAAAAACAAACATCTCGGACGAAAATTCGCGGCTATCATATTTTTGTAAAAAGTGTTATATTTATTTCTATTTAGGTTTTATCCGAAGTTGCAGCTACTAGTGGTGTAAGATCTGTTCAAGTATACCTATCTCTACAAGTATAGTTTCGCTAAGCAAGACAACGAGTAGAAGCAGTAATGAAATCCCAAAAAAAAAACAAAACTGAAGCAAAAATTGGGCATATACATCACACGAACACTATACATTTTATTGAAGTTTGATGACATCGTCTTCAAATCGTAAAATAATGTCACATTGTATGTAATATTACCTGTACAGTGTACACCCTATACGCAGGGTTCCCCAGACAACGTGGAGTCGGCATTCTAAAATGAAATGCACAGACCTGATTTTAGAAAATGCGATACAGTATTATATTGCGGCTTGCTGAAGTGGCAAGATTTAGTCCGCGCGGACACGGAAAGTAAGTATAAGTAACTCATTAAAACCAAATTAAATAAATTGTTATTATGATAGTTGACAGTGTATTTTAACACTCAAATAATTATTCGTAGTGGAGGGCACAATATGCCTGAAAACAGCCCACCATTTTTATAACAACCTGTCAAGTCAAAGTCTGTCAGATTTGCGCTCAGCTAGACATATACCTACGAGTATATTATACTGGTTACCTCTTATACGCGCAGCCTTCAAAATGGTCTAAAGACATAATAAATTTTATTATTAACATCGTCGTTGAATTAAAATAAGTAGGTACCTAGTATAAAATAGGAAATTATAATATTATTAGCTATAGTCTCTATTTAAATCCTTACAGTAATTATAAACAAATAACCTACATTAGCAAAACATTATGTGAATAATAATTAGTAGACTACCTACCTATCTATTACTTTTAATGGGAGCTGATTATATTTTGATTGACCATCTTGGTTCTTGGTTGTAAATCAAAGTATTATTTCATCTTCTTAGGTGTCATGCATTTTTTAAATATTCTCTTCCTTCGAAGCAAAGCTGAGGGGTTTGGACATATGTTGCAGGTTGCAGCGGAGAGCTTTATGGGGCTAGTGCGAGTTATTAGCGTGCAAATAGTATTCTAACAACTAACTATTGAATCGTTTGATCATTTTGTATGGAAATTCTTTCGATGATCGTTTCGATATTCGATCATCGAAAACTATGGGTAGGTACTACTGGTTACTCCTATGTGAGTTCATATAGGGAGTATTGATTGATTGTCTCTTATAGTGAACCAAAATACACATTTGAAATATTTCACACTAAAGAATATGTAACAACAACTAATGACTCTTAACAATAATTCATTACTGATGTTTGATTTTTAATGGAACAAACCACTACGGGCTTACAACCGTCTTCTACTGGTATTACGAAGGCTGGCTTAGTGTGATCAATTTACGTTAACAACGTTCGCCATTAGGTGGTAATGTTTAAGTCTCCGAAACTCCTAATCATAAGAATTCTCAACATGTCAAAAAATCTCATGTAGATATTTAATAATTAATGAAATATAGAGATAAAAGTTGAGAATTAATACTAAGCAAAACTTGTGTCGGTTTCGTGGTTAGAACTCACGAACCTCAATACGAAAGTCATAGCGTCGGAACTGTTAGGCCACCTATCACTTCTTTATGTACTGTAATAACTGCATTTATCTTACATTAACACCAACTCTTACACCCCCGATGTAGGCTATTGCCTAGGGGGGATGATTATTTGATTTTTTTATAAGGCTTGAATGTGATTCGTTGTAATGTATAAGTTAATTTGTTTTTGTTGAAGCTTTATTATTTACCTAAGATATTAAATTTATTCATAAAATCACAATAATATAACAAAAAGCCTATCATTGTATAAAAATTATTCAAAAACAAAATTTAAAAGATATACAATGCACTTAATAAACCATTTATAAAAATATCGTTCTTGTCTTTCAAGATATACCATGAGAGACCTTCGAACTAGGTATAGAGAAAGGAACTTTCTTAGCATCCTACATGCGGACAACATATAACTGCTTTTTGAATGGCATATCTGAGACCACTACAGATGCTAAGTTTCCCTAGGTTGTCTTTAAGAGACTTAGAAATAGCTCAATTCGTCGATGTTATTATCAATATTATTATTTGCACATGTCTATTTGCTTTCAATAAAACGTGTAAATTATTCCAAATCTGTGTGACGACGCAATGCATACATTGCGAACCTTTCTCGATTATGATCCAATCAACCACTAATGACCGTCGAATGTCTAATGAGTTCTCGCAGGTGAATATTATTATGAATAATCAAAACCCACGAGAATCGTGTAGGTCTGTACTGTGTATTAGAATTGACGATAGCCCGTCACCATGTGATGGTTTTCAAAGTGACAATATCGCTGTATACCCTCATTCTCTCCTACCTTTCTTTCAACCAGATTTAGTAAAAAAAACATTGTACAACAAAATCTATATATTACTACGTGAAAGAAAAACTTTCGACTATTTTTACGAATATTGGGCGGACGGAGGAGAATGAAATTTCGCACACTTATAGTTTATGAAGGAGTGGCGAATGCTAGTATTTTTTTTTTAATTATGCATAAAAATAGATAAAATCAATAAAAAAAAAACATTACAAACACTACTGTAATGTTATGCATTTGAAAAAGAAAGAAACAATAGACACCCAATATTCCCTTTCAGTTTGAGCATTGGGGGGTGCATGTGTTTTATAATATTATGTTTATCTTTGTATGTGTTATCAATGCTCTGTTGGTGTCTTTACAATAAATAAATAAATATCTTTGAAACACTGATACCCCAATTCCTTTTATCAGATCCGCTATAATTTAGAATTTCGCGGGCAGTGTCAAGTGTTTTCAACCAATCCGAGCGATTTTGCTTAAGCAATCGATCGAAGTGAATATAGCTGCGAGTGACTTCAAACGAATGATTTCCCCTTGTCAAAATCATCACCATGGCCGCCAAATTTTCTTTATCTCAAACAATCCATCTTAATCAAGAAATATAACCACTATTAATGAATCTTTTACTATTAAAATAAGAGCAAAATAATATTTTTACTGAAAATAATGAATTATTTTGTTTTTAAGAGACATATCTGAGTTGGCACAAAACAGAGACGTGTTATAATATTATAATATATTTTTAACATATCACTGGCACAAAAGCGGTTTCTCCAAAATTTTGGCAAGTCTTTCTGAGGTGCCGCTAAAATTGATCGACTAGCGGGTCATTTAAGAGGAATTATGCTAATTTAAGTGGAACAGTAAGTTAAAATTTAGTTTTTTCACACTTTTTTGGCGGATTCTTAATTTTAGCGGATCTGTTGGCGAATAGAGATATGATCAGTTTTAGTACCTACTTACTGAATGAAGAGAAGTAGAGTATCTATAACTGAAGTCGGAACTCTAATGTGATTTATAATCCCAATGGCTTGAGGCTGTAATCTGATCTTGCACATATTATTAAGAAAACCGTCAACACTAGACCAATTAAAATTGCATTTGTAAACAAAATAAATTAAAATCAACAAAAACTTTGTCAGTTCTACGTGAGTATATTTGGTTAAAACGTTTTCGGACAACCGTCCATCTTCAGTAACCTTATCAATACTAGTATTGATAAGGTTACTGAAGATGGACGGTTGTCCGAAAACGTTTTAACCAAATATACTCACGTAGAACTGACAAAGTTTTTGTTGATTTTAATTTATTTTGTTTATTTTAAAATGTTCTACAAAGTTGCTCGCGACAATAAATTTGAAGATTTGCATTTGTAATTGATAAGTGAACTGTCGTCAAAGTAAACACACACATTCTCCCTTTTAAGGCCCCCCGCCCTGCACACTGCAAGTCAGCCCGGAGGAGACCAATCCGTAGCAAACCCGATCCGCACAAAGCCGACCCCTAGCCCGATTGCCAAAAAGCCAGCCACACAAATCAAGCCCGCCGCGGATCCCCCCCAAACCAACCCACAATGCGGGAGGCCTAGGCCCCACTCAGGAGCATAGGGAGGCACCAAGAGCTCTTCATTGCGCTCGAAGGCGTCCGAAGCTTATGGTGACTTTTCTGACCGGTTGAGGTTTAAGGACGTGAGATGGTCAACCTCACGGTCCCGATCTGATTTTTCGATTTCCTTCCTCTTACAGGATGCTCGAAAAGCCAGCAAAAAGAGCAGAGGTGCTATTCTTAGCCTGCAACCCCACGGCAAAGGAAACACAAAGGATAATAATTATTATTGTGTTATGAAATCTGTAAAAGTATCTGGATCAGTTTTATTTAACATACGCCCATGCACCCCGATTCCATGAGTATTTCGCTAAAGCTTAATAAAATCCACTAAAAATAATATGTGCCTATCAAAAAAAGTCTTCTTCTTAATTTAGGCCTTGTGGCCTGTAATCCAAGAGGTGGGATTGGCCTCCTGCGAGGTCGATTCCCAGCTTTTTCTACCTATCAAAAAGGATAGGTAGAAAAATAACATATTTTCCCCTAAAATCAACCGCTTTCGAATAAACATAGCTCCGTTTCAGTATATTCCCAAAGAAAGGGAACTTGTATGGCATACTAAAATCCTATAAGGGATTGGGAACTTACTATCTATCTTGTTCGACAGCCTGTCTCCGTCCATTGCTGAACATAGCCCTCCCCCCTCTCTTTCCAATCATTCCTGTCCTGAGCCTCTCTCATCCATGTGCGGCCTGCAATCTTTGCGATGTCGTCCGCCCATCTGGCCTGGGGTCTGCCGACATTTCTTCTGCCTTGTCTAGGCTGCCACTCCACTACTCTTTTGGTCCATCTGTCGTCCGGGCATCTGGCCAGTGGCCACATGGCCCGCCCATACCCACTTCAGGGTGCAAACCTTCTCCACCACATCAACAACCCTGGTCTTCTCTCGTATCCATGTGTTTGTTCTCCTGTCTCTTAAAGAAATACCCAACATCTTCCTCTCCGTTGCTCTTTGTGTTACTGCCAGTGTGTGTATTATCCTTTTGGTCACTCCTTTAAGTTAGGTATACCTACCTTTTGACACTCATGTTAGAGATAACTCCATTAATGGATTCAATTATTGTTTAATTTATGTATATTGTAATATGTAGCATGTTTATACACGCATTTACAGTGTTATGAATAATCATTAGATATTAATCAATAAAAATTCAAACCGGATTTCTGAATTATTTGAACACAAAGTATAAAGACATAAACATTTTATTTAATGAATTCAATCATTATTGGTAACTAAGTAATCGCGGATTCGATTCCTGTACCCCTATTCTGTAGCAAGTGTAGGGTAGTCACTTGAAAAAACGTGACTATTAGGCGATACATTTTGTATGAAAAACGTCTATACGTATCGAATGCGAGAATCGCATATACGTTTTTCATACAAAATGTATCGCCTAATGGTCACTTTTTTTCAAGTGACTATCCTACACTTGCTACAGAATAGGGGTCCTGATCGTATGAAAATTCTAAGTAACAAGTGCCTATAATCAGAGAACTCAAAAAGCATATTGTTGCGCCGCGGCTGGCGCCAAATGTACCTTCTTTTTAAAGGACAGTGTGAGGTGTAGCCGAATTCATTATTTTTTATATAATATAATTTGATGCATATTATGTATATTTTGGTTACAATGGTAAGTATCTATTTATATACAGGCTGTCCCAGAAAGTACGACTAAGCGAAAGTCCAGAGATAGAACACCTTTAGGGCTTTATCCAAATAACTCAACATCTGATCAGCGATTTTTTATAGTTTTTGAGCTATGACTAGTTGCATGTAAACATGAGATCCAACTGTCGATGGACTAAGTCGGTATGTTTATTGTATGAAACGATATCAATAAATTAAATTTCTACAAAAATTGTTAAGAAAAGTTTGAGATGTACTGATATAATGTATGCATTTTTTATAGAAAAATTAATTATCTAGTTGGGGTGTTTCGGTGTTTTTCGATATTTTTATAAAATTCTGAAATATAGGCGCTGAAACTCGTAAATTTGTCATAAAAAAAATATTTTTCTTTTTAAAAAAAGTTTGAGAAATCCTGGAACTTTTTCATTAAATTTAATTTGAGATATTGTATTTTTCTATATACATACAAAATTTTAGGGTTCTAGCTTTTACAGTTTTCGAGATATATGCAAAAATTAAGTAAAAATTCAAAGGTTGATTACCCCTGACTGAAAGAAAATTTAAAAATTCTGAGTATACAAGTTTTGTAGACTTTAAGAATTAAATATTTTCTGAAATTTTAGGATCTGTGCATCAAGCGAATCAAAAGTTTTAAGGGGGGGACGGACACACACACACACTAAATGTTCTCCTCCGAATTCTGAGTAAATCCATATATGGAACATATATGCTGCGAAGCCTCTAAGTTGGTGTTTTTTGTCGCCAAAGTTTGAAAAACCGTTTAAAATGTAGACCTGGCCATACAAATCTCACGTATCTTGGCTTGATACTGCCGATCTGTCTCGAGAAATAATAATTTCTCTTCAACAAATCGACAGTTGGATTATTTTAGTACTTTTTTGGTCGAACCCTTACTCATAGGATATAAATGGTTACAGAGACACCAATTTTTGAGGTTCATGGACATCCTGTACATGTTAGATCAATCAATTAATCAATACTCCATGTCTGACCTCATTTAGGGGCAAAGGGAGGCGGGCATCAACAAGAGCCCTCCACCACTCGCGGTTTCAATGACCTCCTCCTAAAAAAAATGACCTCCTCCTCCTTACATATTTTAGATAACAGTCACCGAAAGATCCATGCTGGGAATCACCCTAAGATATTTTAAGTGTCAGGAATGAGACGACACGGCGGAGAACAAAAGACCTAACGGATGTTCCCTGCGCGGGTATACGTTTAGGTATACACCAAACCAACATGCATGCAGAACTAGAAATAGGTATAGGTATTTTTCTTTCTTGATCTTTGATACGACCAATGAAACAACGATCAAGAACTAATTTATAAGAGACTAGCTTTCCCGGCAGACGTTGTCCTGTGTTCCTAATTATAATGAATATTGAATTTCACAAAGTACTAATAAGGTTGCCTACGAAGAGTTTTCTTTAATTTTCTAATTTTCCACGCAACTTTCTTATTTTTTTCTTTCATAAGAGCATTCTCCTGATAAAAGCCAACACGACAAAAAATATCGAAATCGGTCCGGCCGTTTAAGCGTGATGCGATGACAACGGAAAATAGCTCTCCATTTTATATATAAGATGACAGAGTTTTAGTTTCTGATCGTTGTTTTCTTAGTGACAATATCAACGATCAAGAAATAATGCTCTATTTTCTAGCTCTAGTTCTATGTTCGTTTGGTGTAAACGCACCCTAATGTATAGCATCCCTCAAGTCTCAAATGGCGGTGTGCGAGGCCTAGGCGATTGCCTGTCGCTCTCATGCCTATGCGAAAGAGACAGCCAATCTCGGAAGCCTGCTGAATATCCTATCATATAGGACGAGAGTCCAGAACAGTACTGGAAGGGAGGACTTTGTGAAGTACTTTGGTGTCAACTGTGTTAAAAATAAACCAGAATAGAGAGGCAGAGAAAAAAGGAATAAGCTGAGAAGAGTCAAGTCAAAATATTATAATGCATGCATATCCGGTTTTCTTATAACCATCAAAGTTTGCAATGAAGGCATTAACCGCGAAGAAGCAGGAAATGGTCTGCTCTTACGACCAGCACAAACAGTGAACCATCACATCGCCTCGAGAGACTGACACCTGGCAGGGCCAAGATCATCGCAAAATCACAGTACCGTATATTGTTTGTCTTTAATCTAATTACGGGCAAATTATAATAATTATTATTAACAGTGATCAAAAGATACGATTATTTTCGATAAGTCGCGGACAAACCGAGTGATTGGTTGTTTTAAAATAAGTATACCTACCTGGCTAAGCTCACCAAATTGTGTATAGGCAGTAGTTATATAACGTATCGGGTGAACCTAAAATAAAGAAATTAATACACATCAATAGCGACTGCGTGAATCGAAAAGGAGAGATTAAAAAATATTGGGTCCGTCGGCTTTATCGAAAACGTTTACCTAATTTGTAAATGAAAAAAAAATGATTTGAGTAAACTAAACAATATTTTTTAAACAAATTTACAAGGACGTATCTATAGTGCCGAGTGCTCATTGCTGGAATAATCTCCCCCATCGAACCTTAAATTAACTCAAAATCTGACATCTAAGGAATGATTTCCTCTAAGGGAAAATACAGTCTCTATTCCCCGAACCCTATTATTTGTCTTTCCCGCTCCCCTTCTCCATCCGCCTCCCGTAGTGGTTTGTTCATATCATTTAAAAATCGAACAGTATTAGTCAGTCATCAGTGTTGTTGATATATTCGTTACCCAGATGTTCCGTCAAAGGACGAACTACTAACATTGCTTGCGATAATAATTATTTCTACTGAGCCAAAATACGGATTTTTTGTGTCTGTCATTGCAATAATTGACGCATTCTGCAGGTAGGTACCAGTTAATCCACCTTCACAACGATTGCATTGCTGCACCGGCAGATTCTTCCTCAATCCTCTATTCGTGAGGGTCGTAAGCCCAATGACGACATTGATTACAATTGCACAATTATTATTCTCACGCTTTGGTACAAACAACTGTTTTTTTAATAAGTAAACTTCTTACTTCATCCACATTCGCTCCCATTTTGATAAACGTGGACGCTTCAAAATTTCTCTAAGCACCTCCATCTTACGCCAACAACTGCAAGCTTCATCCCAGCATCTTGTAGGTCTGCAAAGAATCCCGTTTCATAGGCTTTGTCTTCTTATCCCATCAGATATATCACTTATCAAATGAACAATATTTTTTACCCATCACGCCGTGTCCCGTAAGGGGTAGGCAGATAGAACGGACCTCCGCTCTTTTGTATCCAAACACACTTCATCCAACGACATACCATTTCTCATACACCCTCTCCTATTCCTCGTACTTCTTATACCTGACCTTCCTTGAATCTTGAATCGATGTGTTCGATCCATGTCATTCTCGATCAGCCACGTTTTCTTACACCTTTCTTTTCAGCCTTGTAAATTGTCTTTGTCATTCTGTTTCCATTCATACTTTCCACATACCCAAACCATCTCAACTTATTGACTTTCATCTTTGTCACAACTTCCATAACACATTCCTTGAATTAGTGTCGGGTATTCAGAGCAGAATAATTAAAAGCACAGTTGTTCCATGTTTCTGTCAAGATAATTGAAGTTGTTCCATGTTTCTGTTAAGACAATTGAAGTTAACAGATAGATCGCTCAAGTCAACAGGGCTGGAAAAGAGTTGTCTACAAAAAAATCTTCTGTACAGTAACCCTAGGTAGAAGATAGTTGAAAAAACGCTTGTAACCAAGACGGACTAGGAGTATAGATTCAAGCAAATTATTTAAGCAAATCTTATCATATGTTTTTTTTTAAAACGAATATAGGTTCACTCAGTGATTCACTTCAAAGGAAAACGTTCGGTACCTGGGATCAACCTCTCACAACCTCCAGTATGAAAGTCAGCTACGGAACTGCCTAGCTACAAACAAATTGCATTCATTGACATCATTCATTGTTCGCAATGGGTCCACATATTTTTATAATTAAAATGAGTTTTTTTGCAATATGTTTAAATTATAAACATGCTTTTTATTCATAAAAAATCATTCTCCATAAATTTTAGTTACAGTCTTTTAAACATTAACAAAAAATACTTACTTTCATTCATTGTGGAACAAAATAAGTGCACCCACAATAGTATAAATTACTCCTGTGCAAACTATGAGTGCACTAACATCCACACCTGCTAACTTATTAACAATAATGATATGATGAAATACTGATGCCATTTGAAATAATAAATTGCAATAATAACATTAATTTGTAATCTCTATGATTAAACTCTAACGGCCGGTTTCGCGTTATTTTTTAAAGGAAACTTAAAGTTTCCTTTGTTTTTTTATGAAACCAGCTGTAAGGTATAACTAAAAAAATCATAAACAATGAATATAAAAAAGAAAAACAAAAATGGAACATAATATCTACCATGCTAAATGATACGTTAAAACGTTCCTATAAAAAAAAAGTATTGTAAACGTTAAAACGTTCCTATAAAAAAAAAGTATTGTAAACAACTTTGAAAAAAAAAAGAGAAAAATATATGATCTCAGACCCTATCAAGGTTACATAATTGTACTTGCTTCGATAGTAGGTACATATACTAAAATTAAAAAGTTACATAATGGCATGCTTCTATAAATATGTATTTGGATTTGAATGTTTAAATTTTAAGTTATCTATTCACTTAATGCGAAAATTTGAAAAAAATAAAGACAATTGAAAGCACTTATGGTTAAAATTTCACTATTAACATTCGGTCACACACAGAGGGGAGTGAAATTCTGCTAGAATAATTTGAAAAATATTTGAGATAGGTATTATCTTATCCACCTTGCATCATATATCCATATTCAATCACAACATATTCTAGTAAAAAAAAAGAATTTCTTGGGATATTTTGGATAGTTTTTGCTGCGTAATAGTTGGTGCGATTGACAGAATTCGAGTGGAAAGCATGTAGCTTAAAACAAATGCATTGGTCGGAATGACATTGTATAAAAGTTATTATTATCATTTTTTTAAATTCTTATTCAATATTCCTAGTTAGACCACAGAACGTCTGTCGGGAAAGCTAGTAAGTGTTAAATAAAAAAGTAGAGGATTCACAGAAACCGCGTGTGACCAGGTATTTTCTGAGTGTGTGTAACCAAGTATTAACTATTCTAGAATCATTGGCAATATTTTTGGGTGAAAAAGATGATTGGTTATACATACAATAAATAACAATTTTTCTATGAACCAAGCTGCATAATATGATCATTTCTACGTAAATAGGTAAAAATACCTAAGCTACAAACTTGGCTAAAAAATAAATAATGAAGAAACATTTCACAAAACTTTGTGTTTGCAATTAAAAAAAAATTACACAACTTATGTAATAAACGAAATATATTGTATACACACACAATAAAATGAACAAAATTATGAAGTCAATTCTATAAAAAATATATTGAGGTAACATAATTAAAATAGAAAAACTTAAAAAATATATACTTACTATATTTAGAAAAAAATAATTCTAATAATTAAATGATAGAAATTCAGTCAAATAACAGTTAAAATACATATCATAATATGCACAAGTTATGGGGGGGGGATATTTAAATAATCCTGAATTGATTATAAATATGACAAAATTATTTTTTCTTAGCTTGGTGTGAAAATGGTGCAACTAAAAAATGTTGTAAATAGAAGAGTTTGAGTTTTGTTTACTCTCTTGATAGTTTATTGCCGAGATGTAAAAACATTCTTCTTTGAACACTCTTTGCATTTTATTTTATTAAAAAAAAAGACATATCCGGATTTAATACTAAATGCAAAGCCACATCCTTTATGGAAGGTATGACCATCCCACAATCTTGCTTTTTCATCCATTTAGGAACAACCCTACAGCCGATGCCGAGTTAAATCAATTTGAAACAATAACAAAATATTTCTACAAGGCTTCATAATTTGTCTATTACGATGTATGAATATTAAATAACTGACGTATCGCATGAAAGAACGTTAGATATGCATACTAAAAGTTCCGAGAAAAGAGCGTTTAAAGGTAGTAAGCACAATTTAAGAGATTTCTGTGGGGTCGATTAAAAAATTACAAGAAATATGTTCCAGATATATAAATTGCCAAACCCTCAAACTGTGGGGAATTCTCCGTTATTATTTATCTCTGTCTTTGTGATTATTTCATACAAATTTACTCTGTGTTCTTGTTTCTCAAATGAAAAATAAAGTATTTAAAACTGATGAAGTGTTTTATTGTTGATACCAATAACAATAAGTTACTTATTACCCCCTATTCGGATCTTATTAAGAACGTTCCAAATGATTTAGAATTAAGTTCACTCGAACTAAAATTCGTATTCGGAACTATGCCGTGTTCTAAAAACCAATATTAGTTCACCAATATTTTTTTTGAATTATAATTGTCTATGGATCGATACGCCTTATTGGTTGATGCTGACAAGCGGACAGCCAATCGGAGAAGACAAATTCAAACGAGCTCCATGTTCCAAGCAACATGGTCGCCGGAAACTGCCAAACCAACCCGAAGTGTAACGAAGACGACTGTATGATTGCATTGGTGTTCAATGATAATAATTTTTGATGCTTTTATTTGTATTATTTATAATAAATTGGGGGGAAATGCTTAATATTTTTAATAAAAATAAACTTGTTTTATAATTATCTGGTTAAAAAAACACGTTTATCATAAAAATATCATCAGATATCTTTTTAGACGCATACAATTAGGTGTGAACTAATATTAGTAACGTTTTGACAGATAAACGCACTAAAATTGACTGAAATACGAAATCCGAATACCAAAATGAACTAATTTCAAACTAAAGTCTAATTAGGAACAAATAGGAACGTTCTAAAATTTCTCGAATACCAATCCGGCTAACTAAAATAGGAACGTTCTTATTTTAGTTTAGTGCGCACTTAATTTGAATTGGAATAGGGGGTATTGTTAAATTTCTTTAAAATATGTTCATAGAAAGTTATTTCATTTAGCAAAAGAAGTGTCATAAAATAAAGAGACAATGACCATTCTTTATTTTTGTAACAAAATACATTTACAAAACTAACATGAGGGTGCATTAGATGACCAAAAAATAATACTTTGCCGCACCTATAAAGTGTAATATAATTGGGATTTTGGTCCAAACAGCGAAAGCTGCCTACCCAATCAGAATAATAATACACACTGGTCGTCTATTATATAAACACACGAAATAACGACTAATCTGATTACTGCAATAAATTTGAAATCTATCCACGAAATATAATAAAACTTAAATAAACCCCACGACACAACGTTTAACATTAGCAGGTGCGCCGAGGCCGGGTAACTGTGGCTTAAACAATAGAGCATCTACCAACCAAAGTGAATGTATTTTTATAAAAATTTTAAGGAGTTAGGTAATTGATTAAAATCGATTTGTTGCAGAGTTAGAAGTAGATATTTAAAATTTTGAAAATGCCAGTAGATAGAGAAAAGTCTACTCTATCGAATGATATAAAAAACCGAAAATCGACCTAATGTATAAGATTCAACGTTATTCCAGGCGATATGTCAACTATTAATTATACATAATACTTATCACAAATTGTTTTAAAAATTTGATAGGTTTTTTTAATAAAAACAATACTAAGAATTGTTGAGATACTTTGGATGGACGGTTGTCCAAAAAAGTTTAAACCAAATATACATAAACACCTACTCAAAAGTAAAACTGACAAAGTTTTTGTTTAATAAATATATATAAGTAAACAAACACAATGTCAACACTATAATAAAACGTGATAAAGGAAAAAAAATAAACTATGTCCTGCATGATACTTGCTATAAAATAAAAAAAAATTTCGCAGCAATCAATAATAATTACTGAATGATCAGTATGTACTTAAATTATCGGCAATACAAAACAAAATAAATAAAATAGCTTCATTCACATTATCGTTTTGGACCATGAATGAAATAGAATTAATCCATTCCACAAAACTTTAAGATTCAGATAAGCAAAAAATGATTAAAAACAGTTTTACACAAATGAAGAAAACATACATTCTTTAATTATTGTCATAATGCAACAAAAAAATACTCTATGAAATATGATTTTCTCAAATATTATGTGTCTCAAACAAGTCCTTATTCAGAAAATCACTATCCTTAAAACTGCAAAAAGTCTATAAATCAACTAAATTTTTGATCGAAACAGCCTCCATTTGAATTACTTGCACTAATGAATTTTCTGAGCAATTGTCTTTTGAACTTGATAGATTGTGTTATTTCCGGTTGATCTACACTAAATTTATCTTTTGAATCACAAGCCTTAGGAACATCTTGAAAACCAGACAAATCTTGATCTTCATCTTGATGCAATTTGTTTATAACTTTCCTCTGATATTTTTTTACAACCTCGCCTTCGTTACAAACATTTGAACTAAAGGCTTTACTTTGTAATTGTCTTTTGAGCTTGATTGATTGAGATATTTCCGGCTGTTCTACACTCAATTCAGATTTTGACGCATAATCTTTCGGAATATCTTTACAATCAGATAAATCTTCATTTTTATTTGTGATAACAAGTTTCCTGTGATATTTTTTAACAACCTCGTCTCCGTTACAAACACTTGAAATAAAGGCTTTGCTTTGTAATTGTCTTTTGAGCTTGATTGATTGCGATATTTCCGGTTGATCTAGACTAAATTCACTTTTGGATCCACTATCTTGAGCATTATCTTGGAAATCTGTGGAATCCCCATTATTATCTTGATTTACTTTGGATGAAGCTTTCCTCTGATATTTTTTAACGACCTTATCATCTCTGCTACATTCGGTTGAAGTAAATTCTTTGTTATGTAATTGTCTTTTAAACTGGATTGATGGTGATATATTCGGTTGATCTACACTAAATTTAGTTTTCGAACTATAATCTTCAGCACATTTGGAAGAATTCTCATCTTCATTTGAACTAAAGTCTTTACTGTGTAATTGTCTTTTGAAGACTATTGATGGTGAAAGGTCAGGTTGCTGAATTGCGTCGGATGAGGAAGAAACAGACAGGGTAGAACTCTTATCAGAAGAAATCCCATTTCTATCGTTATTTTTATCAGAACCCAAAGCTTTTTTGTGACATTTTCTTTTGTACTTGAGACAACTTTTGTCATCTAACGAAAGATTTGTGTCCTGAGAAAGATTCTCAGCAATCGCTGCATTATTACAATCACTATTCAACGCTTTGAGTTCACCATTTAAACCATATTCACCTAATGAATTATTATTTGAAGAATATTTTTCATCCTCTTTATCATGTACTTGTGAAAGATCTGGATTATCTGGAGAATCCTTCGACGTTTGTTTCCTCGAATATTTAATAACATAAACTTCTTTTGGAGGTCTTGGTCTATCTAAAAAATCGTCATTGTTGGACTGATTTGTAAAATGTTTGATCAACAAATCTTCATAAGGCAAGTTAGCCTTTCGCCTCTCCAAAATCTCCAAAGTTAGATTTGTGGTTTTAATAGGTTTTTTCTGCGGCTCTTTGGTAAATTCAAAAGCATCGTCACCAATGTTTATGTATGTATAAACAATATCGTCACCATATTCCGAATTTTTGTCAGTCATAGACATATAGCCGGAAGAAATGTCCCTTTGTACAGAATCAGGTGAAAGAGATACCGGCTCCACAGGTGAACATCTTCCAGAATCGCACGATGGAGACACGTCAATCAAATCTGAAAAAGATTAAAGCAAAATTATTGTCGTTAAAACATTGAAAGAAGTAAAATCAAACAAAGTATCAGGAAGCTTATCTATGCTTTTTGCCAACTCAGGTCTATATTGCCGACAAACCAACTGATAATGGTATACTACGCTCTTTGTTATTCTCGGGTACGCAATAATGGGATGGGGTGGGGTCGCCAGAACAATTCTAGATCCGCTATACAGGGCTCAATAACTCGTCATAAAGGTTGCGCATGTATGGAGATATATGCCTCTCTTTGCGGAGACTCAACTACTGAGTGTGAGACAGGTTTACATCTACAGGATAGTGATGAATGAGGTGGATAATGGTATTGAAAGACGCACCCGGACTAGAGAAAGGGCTTCTATTTGGGGCCTAAATTATATAATACAGTAAAAACTGGGATTGCAAACGGAATCATGAGAGGAAAAAGTGTGAAGGAATTTTTGATAGAAAGGGGTGTGTTCAAATCCGAGGAGTTTGTCAGCAAAAGAATTATGTGATGAGCTAGTGACTGATTGCTCTTGCATATCATGTGGATGGTACCCGGAGGAGAGCTCAAATGAGCTTTCGGGTGTTGGAGCGACGGGCATGTCTTTTACTTTGTTTTGATGACTCAAATGTTTGTTTTGTTCTGAACTGCTTGCTGCGTGGTCTTTCTTCTTGTTGTTGTTTTGTTTTTTATTTTTGTTCTTTTCTGCCTCAGTTCAGAGTTTTTTTTATTTGTTTTTCTGATTAATAATAGTAATTCATTGATTCTTTTTAATTTGCTAAACATACATGAATTTTATTTTAAATGGTTATATTTTTGTGTTGATAATAATGTTTTATAAGTTTTAATATTTAAAATTGTTATCATAGAAACTTGATTTATATAAAATGTTCATATTGTCATACTATTATGGTTCTGTACATTATACTGTTCGATGATGCTTCAGATAATCTTAATTAAAATGATCCACGCTTTAGCTGGTAACTGTTCTCAGTTGACATAGAAACATAAAAATCTGGATCATCAAGTTCGGAGAGGTGGTTTGATAAAGACATAGAAAGGAATGATTTTTGGCATCAACATGTAAAAAAAATGAAAACAAAAATGACACCACACAAGTCTGACATTGAATTCCAAGACAATGCCCATCAGTAAGATTTAGATACTACATAAGAAACTAAGGTTTTTCTTCTTCATTCCAATGTGGCAATCCACTCTCGAGAGAGAGTGGTCTACTCGAGAGTGGTCTATGGTAATATCATTATTATTTTTTTTAACCATTAACCACTGATGTACAAGAATGGTACGTCACTCAAAAGATTTTACGTTCAAAACTTTTTTTTGCACTGGAATTTGTGTAGGTCCTCTTGAGTTTCCTAGGAGAAAAAGGACGCGTAGCAGGTGAAAATGTAGGAGATTTTGATGACCCCTACGTATGTGGTACGTACGTCAGTGTTAGTGTGACTTTTTTAAAACATTCATTTCTATTTGTACGCATGTAAAATGAACTGTATTCAAGAACCTACTGAAGACATTTTTTATTCCAGAAATCACACAGAATAGTTTAGTCGCAACCATAAGCCTTAGCCATAAGCAGGCGGTGCTCTTGAGGTGGAATATTCTTAAAACACACATACATACATACATTCTCCCTTTAAGGCCCCCCGCACACCCCAAGCCAGCCCGGAGGAGACCAATCCGCAGCAAACCCGACCCGCACGAAACCGACCCCATAGCTTGATCGAAGCAATCAAACCAAAAAGCTGGCCCCGGACAAATCAAGCCCGTCGCGAATCACCCCCAAACCAACCAGCAATGCGGGAGCCTAAGCCCCACTCGGGAGCATAGGGAGGCATCAAGAGCTCTCCATTGCGCTTGAAGGCGTTCGAGGCTCATTGTGCCTTTTCTGACCAGTTGAGATTTAAGGACGTGAAGTGGTCAACCTCACGGTCCCGATCTGATTTTTCGATTTCCTGCCTCTTACAGGATGCTCAAAAAATCAGCAAAAAGAGCAGAGGTGCTACTCTTCACCGACAACCCCACGGCATTCTTAACACAACGCTATAGAAATCATACATTTGAAGTGGTTGGTATCGGTCGGGACCCCAATGCACCTCCTGTGTGAGTGCCTACCGATGATGCATAATAGACACAAAAATCTGGGCACTTTCTTGATGTGCCCAGATAAAATTGAGGAGTTCAACGCCAACAAAGTCCTCCGATTCTTCCAGGAGGCTGGACTAAGCGACGAACTCTAGATGCAGGGCCAGTCACAATAGTTCCATTTTGGGACGCAGTGACGGCGACCTCCTTGGAGGCAGCAGGCCCAGTAAATAATAATAACACAACGCTATACAAATCATACATTTGAAGTGGTTGGTATCGATCGGAAGTCGTGGGCTCCGATCCCAAGTGCCGACCATTTTCCTCTTTCACGACACATGCTTTAAGTAGCTCACCGTGAAAGAGTCTATTTGTTTTCACTTTAAGTGAGCACACATTCATTTAAAAAAAAATGCAGTTATGCATTTCTACATTAGGAGATTTTTGACAATAGGAAGTAAAAAACGTATGAAGCATGTATACTGCCAGTGACTACATATGCACTGGAGACCATGTCCCTCACAAAAAGAAATGCCGAAAAACTAAAATGTATGCAGCGATCCATGGAAAGATCCATGCTTGGTATAAGCCTACGAGATAGAATATGAAATTAGGAATAGAACCAGAGTGGTAGACATGGATCGCATAGCAAGACTGAAGTGGCAATGGGCAGGACATGTTGCAAGACAAGATCCCACAAGATGGAATCCAAAAATTTTGAGATGGAGACCTTGGGAGAATAAGAGAGGCGTTGGAAGACATAAAAAAAGATGGTCTGACGACATAGCCGCTGTGGGGGGGGGGGGAACTGGCTGCAAATAGGAAGAAATGGAAGAATATGGAAGAGGCCTATGTCCAGAAGTGGATAAATGAAGGCTAAAGGGCTAAAGAAGAAAGAAACGATTCGTCAAAGCATTTTTGTACTCGATCTTTCGAAACAAACAATTCTAACCTAAAACGTCACATAAAAGTGGGATGTAATGTTAATGAATATTTTGCTAACATTGGCACCTTCACAGATTAAATACAAATAATGTAAAACAATGCCTATAAACTAACAAAGTAACAATCATTTTGTGTGATAAATTAACAATAATAGGTAAATAAACAATTCTTACCGTGATGTAAGCGCATGATTTCCATTGAAGAGTAATCTGGTAGCTGACTATTTTAGACGATTACTTCTCAAAATATTAAAATAAAAAAATATTAAAATCTCGGTAAAAATATGTATCAATCAAACAGATGGAAATAACTTTAAAACAAATCAAAAATTACACAGCCACTGTCATCTTTTATCGCTTTGTTTTGCTATCAAAACGCTATCATGCTATCAACGTGGAGTCAGTGTTGCCAGCCCGGAAAAGCCAAATGTCGCTAAGCGGAGGTTCAAAAGTCGCCAAAATTGATCGGGGGGGGGGGGGGGGGGGGGGGGGAGATATTTTTGTATTGATAGTAAGAAAAAGTGTTTACTAAAAAACAAAAAAATAAAAAGATAGCATAAAAAAAGATATATTAAAAATAATATAAAAAAAAATATGACATTATAAATCCATTAATCTAGAAGTCTGGGGTGCATTGGAAGCAGAAGAAGAAGGTTGTGGCATTGGATCACTTTTAAAAGCATATGTTCATTTTTAGTTTATGCTTTTTCGTTTCCGCGTGTTTTTTTATATCGCTCACTTTGGCTTCTATCAAAATATTACAACCGAAACCGAAAAGCGCTAAGGACCTAAAAGGCGCTAGAATATTTTGTCGCTAAATGAAAAGTCGTTTTCCATGTCCAAAAGTCGCTAGATCTGGCGACAAAGTCGCCAAGTTGGCAACACTGCGTGGAGTGGATTTGAATACAATGTTGCCAGTTTAAAAATTTGTACATGACACAACCAATGAGCTAGATTAATAATCTAGCTCATTGGACACAACCGATTATACTAAACTTGCCATCAGCAATCAGCATGGCTCTTTATTGGCTAAAGGTTCACACCAAGCCATCTAGGACGTGACTTAAAAAATGGCTCTTTAAATAATATTATTATTATTTTAACCATCAACTTCTATCTTATTTTTTAATTAGTAGAAATAAATAAAGAGATAGAAGATATTGATTTAACCCATTGTCGCTTAATACTAAGGAATATTTATTAAAAATCCAATTTATTTGGGTTTAGAAATATTGAAATAAATAGAACGAGAACAAATAGATATTCGCAGTTTCATACTATGATGCATCATTCATTTTTGTAGTCGTATCAATTATTTTTAATTTCCTAAGAACGTACCTATGCATAGTTATTTTATGATATAGGGATTTTATTAATTGTGAACTTAAAAAATAATATTAATGAGATTTAAAACACTCAAAAATAATGTTTTTTGCTATTGATATGAATAAAATAGTATAATTATGTTATAGGTAGGTATATTATTTTATAATAGCTGATTTGTTTTCATATAAATTCTATAGGAAAATGTGAAGTTAGCGTGGAGTGAAATTTTCGTGTCAGTTGCCGGCCGGAGTTGATATTGTGCGCGCGCCCGTGTAGCTTGCATGGCATGTGCGAGTGTTTCTACCGTTTCCGATCGATAAATAATAAAGTACTCAGCTTTGTGTATCTTGTTAATAATATTATATTCCAACAAAAAATACCTATAACTCGTATTAAAAGTTATATATGACATTGAAATTGTAAAAAAAAAACTCAAGAATAAGTGCAATATTTGGATTCATCGCCTTGGACGAAAAAAAGTAAAGATAATTTTGACATTTCTATATTGTAATATTATTGTTATTAGCATCACCTACATATTATATTTATTTTATGTTTGTTTTGAATGAAATTGGTGTCATGTTGAACGCCAATCATAAGTTTGAATAATTAATCGTATAAAAAGTAATTCACTTTCGATTTTTATTTATAATTTAACTATTTTCACTGACATTATACACGCGCAAAATTCCATGCATGAATTTGACATTGTGATGTATTTTACATGTACAGTAGCAGACTCCAACAAATATAAGTAGTGTTATAAAAATAACATCTATGTTTTGTTATATGTTTTTTATGACTAATCCGAATGTAGTTCTTTTGTTATTATTTTTGTATGTTGCATTATTTATCTTTTTTTTATCTAAAATATTTTATTTTATCCGATATTACGTATGTCGTAATATTATTATCTTTCTTAAGATTAGTTTAATTAAGTAAAATATCATTTCTTGGGGAAAAATATACATAGTACTTTGTCTTTGATTTATTATACACATTAATTTTTGTGTGTTCTAAATGTAAACTAGATATTTAAAGTATACGAATGATGAAAGAAATAGTTCGTTGATTTATTAGGTATGATATAAATATAAAACAACCTGTTAATTTATAAAAATGTATTAAATAGTGATTCGCCTACATACCATTTTTCATAAAATATCACTTACCTCAAACTACTTTCGACCGAAAATAAAAATAACCCCTATCACTATTCTATTATACAACTGGTACCTACCGTATAAATCCATTTTGCAGAATGGCAAGTAATTCATATTCCATTTTTGAAATAAATTATTCGTAATGTGTTTTGACATTTTGATATAAACATGACATTTATGTAAACGGACGCTAATGTATGAAAATGCCATTTATAGAAAGCGGAAAATAATGCAACTAAATTACTTTCGTACCTATAATATTACGCAATTTTTATACTTAACCCTCCAATTCCCAACGTCACCTACAGGTGCCGCGTTTTCAAAAAAATATTTAAAATATTTGGAGGTTTATTACTATATTTATTTTGATATAACATTGTTGTACAATGGTATTACAATCCGATTGTGTATAATTTTTACAATTGGCAACTTTAATCTTGCATATTTTAACAGTTATTGTCACCTCTTGGCAGGAATTTTAGTGTTATTGGTACGTAGCGGAATATACATTAATAAAAAATGTATAAATAGTAAGTATTGTGAAATATTCTTTCTAAAGCAGATTTATAAAGGATCAATTTAGTATTTACACAAATTTGCTCTCACGATTTCATTAAAATATTCGATTTATACCTATTTGAAGTTTTAATGTCACCTCCAGGTGACACTGGGCAATACAGGTACATTATTGAACAAATTTGGAATTATTTGTATGCATTGTATTAATTCTTGCTTTTGTTATTTTTATAGCCTTGAAAGTCTCAAAATAGCGAATATGTTAAAGAACTATGTAGGTTATAATGATATAGATGCATTTGTTGGTTTTTTTCCTACTCAAGATGGATAATTTACCTCTTGTCCTCAGAGCATCATCTTTATTATATACCTACATAGCAGAAAACTTGCCTCAAGAACAAAGGCCATACAACTATTATTTTGACAAGTTATTTACAAGTGTTAAATTACTCAATACCTTAACGAAAAAGGGATTTGGAAGAGCTGGCACTGTGGGAGAAAACCGAGCGGAAAATATCCACTACTAGGTGAACGCACTACGAAAAAAGTAAGGGAGGTCCGATTTCCTTCAGTGAGCTCAAGTCTTTGTGTTTGTAAATGGCATGACAATGGTATGGTCCAACTGCCACGGAGTGTCTCCCAGGAGTAAATTCGATCGGGTTGGCGTGGTGGGGAAGCAAAGAAAAAAAATCAAGTGAACTGCCTGCTATGATCATAAAATAAAAGAAGTACATGGGAAGAATTGACCGTTTTGACGAGAATAGCCACTTGCAAAGTATTTCACAGGCAAAAAATGGTTGTGGCCCTTGTTTGCCTTCGGAATAGACAGTGCTTGTCAAAATGGTTGGCAAGTTGCCAAAGTAACCTGTCATGATGAGTACCTATACCTATTGTCGTACAGGTATATTTTATGAAATATGGGTTGTGTAATGAAACTGGAAATGGTTGGAATCGGGACTCGAACCCAAGATCAATACGCTGTATGTACCAAAGCCGCCGACTGATACTACTGGTGAACCAACAACTTCATTTATACAACATCCATCACATCTGTGTTTAAACAATCTTTTTTTTTTTCAATAAAAATATAGATTTGACTACTAAAAATATGTATGATTATGTTTTTGCCTTATTTGGTACCTACAGTGCCCAATGTCACCCTCAGGTGACACCTACCCCATAAAAAAACTACAAAAAAAATTAAAATTTTGTCGATGGACCATCACTTTGGATTCCATAAAGGCACCATATACACAATTCCATATGAATATCATGATTAGGTACGGCATGGGAATTGGAGGGTTAATTTTACTCAATTTTTCAAAATTATTTTTCGACCAACTTATATCCGTCTTTCTTAATATCTTCAAAGGGTGATTTACGTTCTTCACGAAGTCGTCCCTCCATTGTAGTGGTGGTCTCGTCTTTCTTGGTCTCCACGTTTCGACCCTCTTCGCCCATTTTTCATCCTGATATCTTGCCGTATGACCTTCCCACTGCCATTTTTTGAGAGATGTTTTACTTTAGAATTAGAATTTAGACAATATCTGTCACTCTTCTTCTTCTTCTATTATTGGCTTATCACCCCTAAATGGGGTGGACCTGCCATGATCACACTGTCGATTTTACATGAATATTATTAGTTTCTAATATATTATTATGAAATATCAATATCTGTCACTTTTGTTTTCTGCCGTTTCGTTTCGTTTCTTACTCTATCAGCTCGCTTACACTAAATCCGATATTTGCCCGTACGGCAACGTACGATTGATCGAACACTTTTAAAGAAAGATACCGCGAACACAAACACGTCGTTCATTGTCCGGCATCGTACCAGGGAAACTTAGCATGGCTGTCTCAACTCTCAATAGATCTTTGGGTAACCTTTATCTTTTCAATGCGCCGTTTGTATTAGTGACACGTTTTATAGTCCACGTGTTACAACCGGGACTTTAATATATTCCCATCTCATATACCTACTTTGCGCTAAGGTTCTTGAGGATTTCTTGTGTTTTTTTAGTACCTATATGAAATTATCAGACGGAATGGGTAAGGACACGTAGAAAGCCGATTCCGACCCGCGCCGACCGGCTCAAAGATTGTTGTCTATGGTTTCAATTAGTGATGTTGCGGATGCAGTTTTTTTTTTGAAATCCGCGGATGCGGATCTTTCAAGTCAGACATCCGCATATGCGCAAATCAGAATAAAAAAATGATACTGTATAATTGGGGTTCAAAACCTATAAGAAATAAAAGGACCTTTTTAACGAAGGGCCGCCTTTTCACAGAATAAAATAATTTTGTACAGTTTCTTCTTCTTCTTCTTCGTAAGCCTGTCTCCGTCCATTGCTGAACATAGGCCTCCCCCCTCTCCTTCCAATCATTCCTGTCCTGAGCCTCTCTCATCCATGTGCGGCCTGCAATATTTGCGATGTCGTCCGCCAATCTGGCATGGGGTCTGCCGACATTCCTTCAGCCTTATCTAGGCTGCCACTCCACGTACAGTTTATAAGCATTCATTAAAAAAATCAATAACAATGCAATACGAGTGTCTTACTCTACACGTAAGAAATAAAATGTCTTTTGAAAGTGCACTTAATTTCAAAGTTTGTCTTTCTTCACTTTCTAACTCTTTCACTTTCTAATATGGCACTTGATAACAAAGCTCAGTAGTTAACGCTCTCCATGCCTTTTACTTGCACGTGGCATGCATTTTCTTTCTCTCTCAAACTTCAAGGCCATACCTTTTGAGATAGGAACACAATTGCATATTTTAATTTCGTGTCGCTACTTGTTCTAGCGGTACATCCGCATCCTCATCAACATTCTCATTAATTAATGCGTATGCAGATGCGGATGCTCCGCCTTTGCGTTGAGGATATCCGCAACATCCCTAGTTTCAATGCATTTAACTGAGCATGCCGGAAAGAGGGTTCTTACTCTTTCTGTGGGTATCCCCCTTAAATTAGGAAAGAGAGCTAATGTATCCACATTCAAATGCATAGTAGCATTCTTTGCGCCGGTCGGCGCGTGTCGGAATCGGCTTTCTACGTGTTCTTACCCAATAGTTGTGTTTCTTCCAGTTATTTCGGATGTAGGTGTTCTTAATTGGATTCCAAGAAGTGGTTGGTAGTGTAGCGGTTACGACGCGACGCCGTGTGTGGGACAGTCACAGGTGTCGACCATCACCTCTTTCACGACACAAGCTTTAAGTGGCTTACCGTGTAAGATCTTCGATGGAAGGTACTTGGTGATAGTCCATTCCATTTGTGTTTCGAAAGAGGAAGATAGTGGGCCACCAACAACTTCAAATTTTGATAAAAAAAAAAAACGGTTTAATTGACAAATTGGGTCATGTTATATTTTATAACCGTGGTATTTTGAAAAGATTTATTTACTTTCATTTAATTTTCTCTAAACAGGAATCACTCATGAAAATTGTAAGCTCTTTTAATATACAAACACAAAGCAATGAGAAAAATGTCTACTGATATTGAAATAATATTCATTAAAGATTCATAAATATTTGATATTTTATGATAGAATATATTGATCAGCCGCCGTTACATTTAAATAATAGGTACCTACATATCTTTACAATATTGTGACAGACAGGTCTGCTCTGCCGGTGACATTTCTTTCCTATCCCTTTTGACGTTTATTTTATTCCAGCTTGGAACGGATATTATATTCTGGTGTATTTTATTGAAAACCCGGATTATCTATACTACTACTGGAGGTAGCTGGTTTGTCTGTGGATTTGTCTGTCTCTCAGCGGCCGATTTCAAAAATTTGAATAAAGTTCCATTCATGGAATTCAAATATTGAAGGGTACAATGTTGTTCTTTTAAGATTTAAATAATGTTCGTTTTATGGAATAAAGACATTAAAGTAAGTATTTATAACATAGAGTGTAATGATGTATAACGTCACTATACAGTTGCTATGGGGACTATAGTGTCATTAGATTTATTCCTTTTTTACGCAAACCAGTAGGTACACTCTTCCAATCACACACTAATAATTAAACAATGGCAACGACATTTTGACAGAACGCGCTGTATATCTATGGAATACCTACTTCATTTAAGCAATGAACAGACCTCCATTATTTTCTTTTTCCTATGCAATTACCTACTATTGTTTTTTTTTTCTTACTTACCAATAGTATCTTTAATTCTGTTAATTTTCTTAAATTATGTATAAAACTATCTTTACATAATAAACTTTAACATTGTTTGGGCTTCTTTCTTATATAAATTCTTTTAACTGTCATTCATTTCCATATACTACATACCTACATAAGTTATCTTTGCTTTTTTCATTTTAAATGCATTTTTCTATATTTCTCGTCTTTTCCATCGTTCAATTGTTAGATTCTAAATTCCCAAACTACATTATTGTACATAGTTATTTGTTTAAAAAGTGAAAGCATCGCTCTGGGAACATTTTTTTGCCAAAATTCTATATGTATAAAAAGTTTAACAATTTTCTTTACACATACCTACCTATAAAGACAATAGGTAGTTCCTATCCAAAACCTTTCACAGACATTTTTCTCAACAAATATATTTTTTTTATCTATCACGCCGCGCTGTTTCCCGGAAAGTATAGGCAGAGAGTACGGACTTTTCTTACAAATGAAACAACAAATCAGTGGTGTGTTGCTTGACAAGGATAGTATTAAGAAGAAATGGTGTAATTTGAAAAAGAAATTCTACAAGCCTACTATTGTCTTCTTCTGGTCAGTGACAAGTTGACCGATGGCGACCATTTTGAGCTCGCAACGCCATTAGGTGGAAAGTTTCGAATTCTCAACCCATTACTCCCTACAGGATTTCGAATTCGAAAAGCTTTGGATTTAGATCTACTTACTGTGAGTCAAATTATAGAGAAATGGAACATCTGTGTGTAAAATATTTCAGCTAGTTGATATAACGGACATATTTACAAAACTGTGTGTACATTTTTATGAAAATATTTAGGGTAAGCTGGGGTGCGAGAATAAGGGAAGAAGTGGTATTTAAAAGAGGGTGTAAAGTGCTCTAAGCCTCCGGGCTTACAAGATAAAGGGGAGTGTGGCTAAATGCGAACATCGAGGACCATTTTTTCCAGGGGATGTGTTCATTTTATGTTCCAGCTGGTTATATGATGCAGCGCCAAGAGAGCGTCCTATTACGCTTAACGAAACGTCATTTTGGAAGGCCATAAACCACAGAACGGGGAGTTCTCTATAGATGTGCTTTATGGTGCGCTTACCTAACTCGTGAATGCTGCTAAAAGAATTCAAAGAGAAAAGACAAACAAAACAAAAGTGTACACCTATTTTTATTTTCAACGATACATTTTTTTTCTATGAGTTGTTTATTTACGCTGTGATAGTTCATTATGACGTATTTGAAGGAAACACAGTGTTTCACTTTCAAAAATTTATTTGAATGTTAAGCGCTGTCCTCGTAACTCACTTATAAATGGTCAAGTTAACTTGATTACAAAAAATAAAAGGTATTAATTAATAGGTAAACTTGATATTGAAAATGGTTTACAACATTCTAAATTTCAAGATTACATCGTACATGGATTTCAAAACTTTCACAATAGTTTAATTTGGTGGTGCTTGGAGGTTCGTCGTTCAGGATCGTATCCTGCTAGAACTGTGAAGTAGTTCAATCCAAAGTAGCTCACATGAAGTGAACACAAATACACTTTTGACATCTTTCACACTAAGCTAAGGCTTGTGTCGTCAAAGTGGAAATGTTCAGCACCTGGATTCGAACCCATGCACGGCCTCCAATACTCCAACTACACATTTTTTTTTTTTTTTTTAAAAATGAATCTGTGCTCACTCAAAGTGAACACAAATACACTCCTTGACTCTTTCACAGTAAGCTACTGAAAGCTTGTGTCGTGAAAGAGGAAGATGGTCGGCACCTGGGATCGAACCACGACGTCCGCTGTACGAAAGCCGGCGTTGTAACCGCTGGGTCACCAACATTCATTTAGATACTCCACACCTATCACTTTTGCAATATCTTCTACTCATCCCGTTGTTGATCGGAGGCAAATGGTGTCTAAAATTTTCAGTAGCGAAAAATTCAGAAACTCCCAAAAGCCTCCGTGCGATTAATTTTCAAAGTATGCGGGAAAGTAAATAAGTAGGTACCTGCGTTCGTTAGACCCTAAATTTCCTTTGCCGCTTTTATGGTTCTCCAAGGTTTAAAATATTAAAAATTTAATTTTCAATCTGGCTATTAGGTATTTTCGTTCACAAAATGTAATTTTCGAGATTTTTCATACCCATTGGGTACTGACTAATTTTCCACTTGTGCAACATTTCATTTACAAAAATATTTTTATCTCGCTGTATCAACTAGGTAGCTGATGACGTGTATTTCATATTTTTTTAATTGATCAATTCAGAATAAAGTGACGACATACGACATCTATGTGTTTTATTTTATTTATTTTCTTCAAAAGTGTTTAAAAATAGAATACGTTCATTTTTTAGTAAATTTTATTTTTTTATGAAATTTTAGTTCAGAAAAATATCGCAATGTGGCGCTTAAGGATCGTGTCACTTTTGAGCAACGCCATGTTCGTTTTCTATTAAAAACTTAATTTTGTATATTATAGTAAAATGTACCTATGCATATCAACACAAAACAAACACAGATCTATTTTATTTTCTAGGTACTTAATTTTGGACAATCTAAATTGATAAAAATAAAATAAAAATCACAATGACTTATCATTGATTTAGCGTCTTAGGTAGGTACATCAATTCGCTTTACATCGTTAAGTTCTGATAATGGATCGTCACAAAATGTTATTTTCATTTTATTGAGAAATTTTCTTATAAATCAACGAATAAATTTCCTTCCTGACATTTTCTCAAAAGCACGTAGAAATATAATATTTCTTTTATAGATACTATGTACCTGGAAAGTGGATAATAATAATTATTCGCTGTATTATAACCGGATCGGATATCATTTTAGTATTAATAATTATTGTATTATTCTGAAAATAGAATGAAGTGTTCTATATTAATGTACAAGTAAGTAAAACGATTATGTTTTCCGATTAACCGCGTAATTAAAATTTGCATACACATGTCCCAATTCTATTTGGTTCTGCTTAAATTGAGAATCAAATTTTGAATTTCGTGGGCAATGTCGAATGTTATATACCAGTCCGAGCGATATTGTATTAAAGAGATCGATCGAACTGAATATAGCTGCAAGTGATTTCAAGCGAATCATTTCCAAATGTCAAAACTCTCATAATGGCCGCCATCGCGCCATATTTGTGTTTTCTCAAACGAATTCATCTTGATCGCGAAATATAGCACTATTAATGTACTTTACTTAGTATGTTTTCTTTGCGATTAACGGCATAAAATGCCATTCGATCGATTTCGGGAAATTTAATACATTAACGCGAACAAAATGTATGTTTGAAGAGAACTTAATTATTTACTTTTCGTATGATATCTGTAGCCCGATTCACGGAAAAGTTTAAGTCTAAGTTTAGTTCGAAGTTCGAACGAAGTTCGATTCAAACTTTTGTGAATAGGGCTGCTGGTAATAATAATTATTGTAGGCGGCGACTATCTACAGTCTATGTACCTATTCACGGAGGGTTTGAATCGAACTTCGTTCGAACTTCGAACTAAACTTAGACTTAAACTTTTCCGTGAATCGGGCTGCTGGTATGCCTTCAAGCATGTAGGCAAGTTTCTTGTTCTAATCTATGTATAGTCTTAGCTCTGCCGTCAGCCAGTCCACTATTGTACTATAAGTTTTTAGCGTGAGTTGATAGTGGAATTTTCAGAATTTCAACATTATAAAATTCACAGTGATGTTAATAAATTGGTTTAAAAGTGATATTGTGCTTAAAAACGGCAACTAGCCTAGAATCTGCGACAAAGTCCGTAAACGATGACGACTGATCTTTTTTTAATAAACCGCAGTAGTAAAAAATGTCGAGAAAGATTTCACTTTAAACCGGGTAATCGATTGGACAACGGCCCCGCGGTTAAAATCTACAAAACGGTCTACGTCTTGTTAAATATTTCAGGATATAATTGCGGATGAAAATTTACGAAATTAATGAACGGTTCAAATGATCGAAAATTCAATATGGCAACATTTATTTATTATTCAAAATAATTATAATTATTATTATTGTAACAGTTAGTCGTTAGTCGATTCAGGAAATTGTTGGTAGTCATGATATAATAATTTAACTACCCTTTAATGAGAGGGGTAGAAATGAAAATCAGTGTGGTGAGAATGGTGAGATACGTGAAATTAAAAAAAAAATAATCTTGTATATAAAAATGATCAGCGTTGCGTATTTCTCGATTAAACTCGAAATCTACCTGACCGAATTGAATAATTCTGGTTTCTTAAAATTCTTTAAGTTCTGGTAAGTTTTAAACGGTGAAAAAATCCGGAATAATTGCGAGAAAAATAGAGAAAAACAATTTTGTTTTTTTTTTTATACAAAGTGTTACTGTCACTCAGATATGTGTATTGTGTAGTGAGTGATTGAAAGTGAAATAGATAGGCTTAGAATGTAGGTGATATTATAGCATCAACGTTTGCCGAGTCAAGCCGAGTCAGGTACGAAATTTAAGAAAATATCCAATCCAAACCAAACTCCTTTAAGACCCCACTTAGGGGCATAGGGAGGCAACAAGAGCTCTCCATTGCGCTCGATCTTAAGATCAGATAAGAAAATATACCTGACGATATTAGCGCATGTTATCCACCGTGACCAAACATTATGTATTGTGGAAGTGAATCATACATAACCACATATTGAACGTGTATTTAAATATATTATGTTCTTGAATTCAAAGGTTCAAATTGCGGCGACGACTTTATCCACTGTCAAACTAAAATTTGCATTATGTAAAAGATAGAATTTCGTGATAACGCAAAGAAATATGACGTAATGAATTTTTTTTTTGTTATTTTATTGTATTTTCCAATTTTTCAGAGGTCAGACAGTCAGGACAATATATAATATAATTACACATACACATACATACTCCCTTAATGGCGCCCGCACACCGCAAGCCAGCCCGGAGGAGACCAATGCGCAGCAAACCCGACCCACACAAAGCCTACTCCCTAGCTCGATCGAAGTAATCAAGCCGAAAAGCCGGCCCTACACAAATCAAGCCCACCGCGGATACCCCCCAAACCAACCCAAAATGCGGGAGGCCTAAGCCCCATTCAGGAGCATATACATAGGGAGGCATCAAGAGCTCTCCATTGCGCTCGAAGGCGTCCAAGGCTCATTGTGCCTTTTTTGACCGGTCGAGGTTTAAGGACGTGAGGTGGTCAACCTCACGGTCCCGATCTGATTTTTCGATTTCCTGCCTCTTACAGGATGCTCGAAAAACCAGCAAAAAGAGCAGAGGTGTTATTCTTAGCCGGCGACCCCACGGCATAATATAATTAATGGCATAAAAAAGGTTATGGACCAGAGAAGACCCCAACATTACATAAAAAGAATAAATACAGATAATCAAAATAGTAAAATTTCAACGAGTCAAATATCATAAAAATAAGTAATTAGAATTCATCCGCCATTATTCAAAATAGTCAAGAAATTATAGTAAAAACAACACACATACATCGATGATGTGGTTGGATGTTAGAGATTGCTTTGGCTATAATCCCGCCATTGCCACTTGTTTATATACTATTTTGTACACTATTTTTAATATGCATAAAGAAAAAAATAAATAAATAAATGATGGGGAGGGGGGGGAGTATTGAAGCCATTTTGAAACCATTGGATGCATCATGCACAGAGGATGGACTTCTGGAGAGTCAAAGGGGAGGCATTTGGCCGCGCTTTGAAAAGTGATGCGATGAGCGATGGTCGTCCAATCGCGCGATGGGTATTTAAACTTAAAATAACCTAGGAAGGCACGAAATAGTTAATAATAACTAAATAGTATAAATAATTTCAAATCCGAAATCATATAGTAAGGACTACAGGAGAACGTGTGTCGGGAAAGCTAGTTTAATATGTTCATAGATGTTCTCAGTTAGACTGTTCCGCCCCATCGCACATTAGTGCTATTAAGACGAGGCCTATATCCAACACCGGGATAATAATGGCTGAGAAAACGAAGAAGATGAACAATCTCTAATATAAATGAAAGTCGGGTTAGTGCGAACACTTATAACTCGACATCGGCTGAACAGATTCTTTCAATGTTTGATTAATTGAATTCTTCTCCGCTCCGGATAACATCATAACTAAGAAAAAGTTGAAAAAAAAAATGGTAACAAATTATGTAAAATATAATATTTAAGTTAGTATGGAACGGATCACCTGCGACGCGCCAAAGCCATCGCGCGTAGTTCCCTCTCATTCTCGCATACGTGATTGCCACTCTTACAGTAGCCCATCCCACTTACTCCACCACACCGTTTCGAGCGTTTCAGAAAATGTTCATACAAAGTTAACAAAATTATCGGGCACATTCGTGTCGATACTTCAAGGGTGAGATAGAATGTGTGCGCGCGCATATATTATCACGTTGTTACCACCTAAGCTTTGACTACGAATGAAATATGGATGTTTTAGAAATATTTTAACATTATTATTTTATTAGTAACTAAATCGGATTTAGGTATTATATGTATTTTTGTTTCTGCACATATGAACGGGCCGCCTCTAGTTAGGACTACAGGACAACGTCTGTCGGGAAAGCTAGTTTAATATTATTTAAAAAAATAATCCCTGCTTCAAATTAATGTTTCGGGCTTACGAGTCTTACTCCAAAGAATTTACCAAAATAATTGTGAGGCTTTAATGAGCCCCTAAGAGCTACAGGTTTGAAACAATAATGTACACAGTGTTTGTATAAATTACGAGAACACTCTTAGAGGGTCCCCAGAGAGTCCTCCTCGACTGAACCAAATTGGGAATTCAATATTTTCCTCTCTAATAATAATACTTATTATTTGATATTAATTCATAATGGATTCGTTTAATATTGAAATAATCACTTACTTTGATAATTACATTTTATGTTATTTGGGAGTATGATTTTATATCTGACTATCTTTCCCGACAGACGTTGTCCTGTGGTTCTGACCCGAGGCGGCCCGTTCATATGTACATAATGTGCGTGCACTGCGCCCCCCAGAAACAAAAATACATACCTATTTAATTCGATTGAGTTAAAATAATAACATTAAAATATTTCTTAAACATCCATATTTCATTCCTATGCATTCAAAGCTCAGGCGGGAACAACGCGAGAATATACGCGCGCGCACACATTTTACTTCGCCTATGAAGTACCGATGCTGCGAATGCGCAGTTGAAAGTGCCCGATTATTTTGTTGACTTCGTATGAAATTTTTCTAAAACGCTTGAAACGGTGGAGTACCTAAGTGGGATGGGCTACTGCAAGAAAGCCAATTACGTATGCGAAATGAGAGGGAAACACCATCAGGTGCAGTTAACAATAATATCGCTGTTTTGGGGTCGCAGGAAATACGTTCCTTACTAACTTTAATACTATATTTTATATTATTTCTTATTCATTTTTCAACTTTTTATAAGTTATGCTGTTATCCGGAGCGGAGAAGAATCCAATAAATCAAACATCGGAAGAATCTGTTCAGCCAGTATGCCGCAAAAATGCTCTACCTAACGAGTCCCTACTTTTTTTTTTTTTTAAACGGACTAAACTCTGAAACTACCATAATACAAAGTAAATAAATATTCTGGCATTGGTGAATATACCAAAATAATATGATGATGCGTAAGAGTGCGTTTACACTCAACGAACATGGAGCCAGCGCCTGAAATAGATTCAGGCATTCTCCGCAGGCGCATTCTTTCTTGATGGTGGATATTGACAGCGGGCAAACAACAGCGAGAAACAACTAGAACTCTGGCGCGCGTAATCAGCTGTCATCGCCCATTAATTAGTTAGTGGTTTTAATTGTTGTTGGCTTAGTGTCAATGTCAGCGATCAGGAGGAAATGCTGTATTTCTGTCTTTGGCTCTATGTTCGTTTGGTGGAAACTTGTCTACGTAATATGCGAATGCGATATTATAGTTCCGTTGCGATACCGTCTACTCTACTCCATCTGATTGTTGAAGAACAGGCATACGATACGACGTATTGAGGATCTGTGGAGAGCTGGCCGTAGTACAGAAACCTTCTCACAAAATGATCGCCAAATCATTCGAGACATAACAAGGCATCAAAAGAATCTTATATATATAAATATGGAGAGCTATTTCCCGATGTCATCGCATCACGCCTAAACGGCTGGACCGATTTCGCTAATTCTTTTTTTGTCGTGTAGGCTTTTTTCTGGAGAATGCCCTTTTAGAAGAAAATAATCAAGAAAAATGCATGGAAAATTAGAAAATTAAAGAATAAGTACTCTACGTAGACAACCTTATTAGTACTTTTGACCTTATAATTTTTATTCCAATTTTGAAATTTTGACAGAAATCGTCAATTGGTGCGATTGACAGAATGCGGATGGAATGTACATGGTTTAAAACAGACGCATCGTTCGGAATCACATTGGTCAAATGATAATTAATTCATCACCAAACAAATTCGAATTCAATATTCATATTTAGGAACACAGAACAACGTCTGTCGGGAAAGCTAGTTATAATATAATAGTGAATTTATTATATTATCTCTACGATAATTTTTGTAGGAAAGTGGCTAGTAGCAGGGTGGGCGGTGCACTAAGTACGTGTTGTGACAAAGATGAAAGATGCTAAGCTGAGATAGTTACAAGAAGGTTGAATGAAAAATGGTATGTCGGTGCAAGAAGTCAGAACTTGGATAGAAAAGAGTGGAGGTCCGTTCTCTCTGTCTATCCCGTACGGGACACAGTGTGATAGGTAAAACATAAATAAAATATTTTCCCCTATTACGTTGTGTTCTTAAGGATATGGCAGATAGACCCGATCTCCATTCTACTATCCAATACACCATTTCTTTACATCTTCCACCAACAAAGCATTTCTTATACAACATCTTTTATTTCTGACCTGGCCTTCTTTGAGGACGGATGTTTTCGACCCACGTCATTCTCAGTCGATCACACTTTTCATTTCAGACTTTTATGTTCTTTTTATGATAGTACTAGCTGACCCGTCAAACTTCGTTGAATATCTTCGTAAAATATCTACTTACTTTTTGAAACATCATGTTTAAAAAAAATTGCTTATCAAACAAACAAAGAAACAAAATTTCCGATGACTGACGGATAACCTCACAACATATTAATCAAACTAAAATCATCTCTTTTTATTCACTTTTTGCGTTTTAGTTTGTAAAAAAATACGTTGAAAATATGTTTGAATGTTGAAAAATATTTCTGAAATCACAAATCTGCCTACCAACAACGTTTTGAAACTCAATGGTGGTAAATAAAAATTGTGTTGTTATGGATTTTTTCACATCAGATGGCGTTTTTGTCAGTAAATCCGTTCCATACTAACTTTATTATTATATTTTATATTATTCGCTATCCATTTTTCGAATTTTTAATAATCATTCTGTTATCCGGAGCGGAGAAAAATCCAATAAACCAAGCATCACAAAAATCTGTTCAGCCGATCTCGAGTTGTAAGTAGTGTTCGCACTAACCCGACATTCTTTTATATTATAGATTTGTATCCTTTCTTTCAACATTCCCCAAAACCATCTCAACTTATTTTCTTTCATTTTTGATACGAGTAAACTTCCATACCACATTTCTTCCTAACATTCTCAAATTCCTTTCCATATCGCACAGAGTCTTTCCACATCTATTATTTTTCGCAGAGCTCACATCGCAGCTGCATTTAAAAAGTCGTGTAATCTGCTGTTTGTAAGTTGTTTAACAATCAGAAGCAGCTTTTAAACGCACGCTGTGCAAGTTTACATAATTCAGTTCCCACCTATAGCAACCCACTCTTCAGAAGTTGGAAGACCTCAAAAGACAAAGCCATTCTGACGTTCATTAGCAAAATTATAAAGTTTCAAACATAATCACATAGTTCTCGATTCAAAACGGAAACCCTTACTCACGTTAACAATATGCATAGTTAGCCCTGTTAAAATTATTATTATTATAGTGTACCTTAGTAATATTATTAGTTATCATGGATAATATATCCGCTGTGGTGGCAGCACTGGCTTTGTTGTCAAAATATTACCCAATAATACGAGTAAGGATAAACCGTCACCACGCCACCGTTTTCAGAGTTGCACAATAATAATTATTTCTATCCACAGGTTTTTTTTATCACAAATTCTTCAACACAAATATCTGTACTTTCGACACCTTTCACATAAACCAAAACTTGTGGTGTGAAAGTGGAGACGGTCGACACCGGGATTGAATCCACGACCTTCAGTACACTGTTCTTATGAAAGCCATCGACTGATACCACTGGGCTACCATGCGTCTCATCCTACAATGATCGAATCTTATTTCATTTTATTAACCGCAAGAAATTCTCTTAAAAACTTCTCAGAAAACTTATTTTCGAAATCACGTTCATAAAAGATTTAGATCCTGATGCGCAAGATGTAGTACAGTGGAAATCTCATGTTGCCTCTCTATACCCCTAAGACAAAATGACATTGTGCACTTTTGTCTATACTTAATTTTGTATTAAAAAATATGAATACAGTATAGCTTTCCGTATTACGTATCCAAGCAACAAATTATTAACTATTTACACAAAATTAATGTTCATCAAACGCAGATGCGACAAGATAAAAGCGCACTGAAATCTAATTTTTATTATGACTAACTAATTCCTATAGCAACAGCTTTAAATTTAACCTTTTTACCAAGTTCGTACATTTTATTGCAGTGGGCATCTTGTTTATTGGGGTATCCAAGATACGGTTTATGACGAAAAATTATTATTCACGCTTTCATTATTTTACTGGTAGTGAAAGAGATAAACGTATAAAGCTTTTAACTTGTCTCAAAGAATACTGCACTTGTAGTATGTTGGTATATCGTTAGTGTACTGCCGTTTTTGTCGTGGGGTTGCCGGCTAAGAATAGCACCTCTGCTCTTTTTGCTGGTTTTTCGAGCATCCTGTAAGAGGCAGGAAATCGAAAAATCAGATCGGGACCGTGAGGTTGACCACCTCACGTCCTTAAACCTCAACTGGTTAGAAAAGGCACAAGAGCCTCGGAGGCCTTCGAGCTCAGTGTAGAGGTCTTGATGCGATGTCGGTTGCGTGCGGGTCGGGTTTGCTGCGCATTGGTCTCCTCCGGGCTGGCTTGCGTAGAGTGGGGGACCTTAACGGGAGTATGTATGTATGTATGTATGTACTGCCGTTTTATTTTCTAGGAAAATAAAGCATTAGGCTCAGATTCATGAAAACGGTTAGCGGGTTAGCATAGCAACGGCAAGCGTTACATATTGACGTGAGCTGTCACAGTTCACCTAATATATTGCAGATTTGTGGAATATGTAACGTGCCATGCTTCTGAGGTTAAAAGGAAAGGTAGTTGTTTACCTAAGAGTTATCCCGGAGTATTTTCACCCCTCCCCCCCCTTTACCGTACACCCGGGCCACCGTGAACCTTAATTACTCGAACCACGCACCCACACATCATTTTGACACCCTCGAACTTTGCTGGTTTCGCACGATCGTTGGACGAGCGCCAGTCTGAGTTGACATATTTTAGTATACCAGTGCTCGAAATTCAACTATAACTTATTTATATTACTAGTTGCATGTAAACATGAGATCCAACTGTCGATGGACTAAGTCGGTATGTTTATTGTATGAAACGATGTCGTCAATAAATTAAATTTTTACAAAAATTGTTAAGAAAAGTTTGAGATGTACTGATATAATGTAAACATTTTTTATAGAAAAATTAATTATCTAGTTGGGGTGTTTCGGTGTTTTTCGATATTTTTATAAAAATCTGAAATATAGGCACTGAAACTCGTAAATTTGTCATAAAAAAAATATTTTTCTTTTTAAAAAAAGTTTGAGAAATTCTGGAACTTTTTCATTAAATTTAATTTGAGATATTGTATTTTTCTATATACATACAAAATTTAAGGGTTCTAGCTTTTATAGTTTTCGAGATATATGAAAAAAATTAGTAAAAATTCAAAGGTTGATTACCCCTGACTGAAAGAAAATTTCAAAATTCTGAGTATACAAGTTTTGTAGGCTTAAAGTATTCAATATTTTCTGAAATTAAAGGATCTGTGCATCAAGCGAATCAAAAGTTATAAGGGGGGGACAGACACACAGACACACACACAGACACACACACAGACACACACACCCTTGTTTGTTTTTAGAGTAAAATGCGGACCTTTACAAAAATCATCATTGTGGGGACCCACCTTTCTAGTTAATTGAAGAGAGTGTAAACTCATTTTTAGCGTTTCCCTATCTCTTTCCAACATGAACTTCTATTCGACATTTTTAAACACACTCGTGAGACAGAGATATAAGCAATCAAAGTTTTGGACAAAAATACGGCTTATGAGGACATAGCTGATTGTGAGGACCGTCCTCACGTTATTTAAAACACGTACGTGTTTTACACTAAGTCCCCGCTTTACGTATTAATTTGTATATAGTTTTTACACCCCGAGTGACATTGGCAACGTCGCGTCGCGTTGGTTATGGTTCGGACGTGTTGTGGTCGCACCGTTCGTATTATTAGCTACAATAATTGATAAATTGTGTTGCTTTTATAAAGTTAAAATGAGTTATTACAAAGGAAAACATAATTTAAGTAGGTATATTTTTATCTCAGTGGATATAGATGGCCTATATAAAATTACATAATCAAAGGAGATCATTAAGTCTTTTTTTTACCCATCACAGAAGGGGGTAGGCAGAGAGAACGGATTTCCATTCTTTCGTATCCAAACAAACCTCTTTCGCTTCCTCCAAACGCATAACATTCTGCATACATGCTCTTCTATTTCTTTGCTCCTGACTTGGCCCTCCTGTAAGACTGCACCGATATGGTCGGACCATGTCATTCAAGGTCGACCTCGTCTGCGTGCACCCATTCTTTCAGATTTATAAGTATATCCTTTTAGTCATTCTACATGCCCAAACCACATTAATTTATTCACTTTCATTCTAGTCACTATGATAACATCCACTCCACATTCGTTTCTAATTTTATCATTCCTCACCTTATCAATCAGTCTCTTTCCGCATATCCTACGCAGTGATCTCATTTCCACAGCATTTATTCAAACTTCCAGATTTTTCATCCATGTCCAATAGCAATAGGGTGTGTCAAATTTGTAAACTATTCAGTTTCAAAGAGTGATAGCACTCAAAAGTTGCGTTTTGTGATACTTTTAAAGAATATGATTGTAATTTTGAAAAATATTTATACCTTTATCTCGCTCAACGGCCTTGAAATTTTGAAAATTTATAAAAAAATGTGTTTTTTCAAAGTACTCGCAAATACTCATAAACATGGATATATCAATAATTTTTATTACTTTTATTTGACAAAGCTTCAAATTTTCTAATTAAATTTAAAAAACAAGAATTATGCAATAATGCGACCGCCCCACCTCCTTCACTTTCCCGTTTGTTTACTACTTGAACGCCAGTTGAATACAGTTTTCCATGGGTCTTCCTTCGATATCAGTGCTGTTTATTGCACGCGATATTTGGATATCAATTGAAAAATTTAAAAATAAATAATGCCTACTTTCGAAAAATATATACCTTTGATATTTTTCAAAAAAATAACGTGTCAATGATACGTATCCCAAAATATGGTCAAAAAATTACTTTGCCGAATGAAGGCGTCATTTTGTACAATATACAAATAACAATGACATGAAAGAAAAGAAAGATAAATAATAGCTGTATAGAAATGATCAACAAGACAATTTTATTAAGTAAATTTGAATTATCTCATAAATTCATACTCAATGTTTAGGAACGAAGAATAAATCAGCTCATTTTAGCGTATCTCACTGTTTATCGAAAATTATGAGAAGCGGCAATAGAAAATGTAGAAATAAATCGTAAAAAGATGTTATCGGACTAATCCTTTTTACTAATAGTAAATTTATTTTGACGTGGCTGCCTGCAAATGTGTGAAATATAATATATCATTGCAAGTGATATAAATTATTAGCTATTCTGTTCCAAAGTGGTTGGTGACCCAGCGGTTACAACGCCGGCTTTCGTACTGCGGACGTCGTGGTTCGATCCCAGGTGCCGACCATCTTCCTCTTTCACGACACAAGCTTTAAGTAGCTTACTGCGAAAGAGTCAAGGAGTGTATTTGTGTTCACTTTGAGTGAGCACAGATTCATTTATAAAAAAAAAAAAAAAGTTCGAACGCGCTACTTTCGAAGATTAACATACGACTAGGCGAATGATATATTTTGTAAAAAAATGAATAAAATATCTAAAGGCTATTTAAAGTTGAATAACATAGCGCAAGAAGCTGGATCTAACTGCACAACTCTACTGTCAGGAACTACCAAAGAAATTAGACTAATTAGAGGGTTACTATGTTATCATTGCTAATTAATCAATTGTTCATACTCTGATGATATTTTCATGGCTATTGACTATAAAATAAACATAGCAAGGACAGCGACATCATTCCAAGAATAGGATGAAGCCTTGAGAAGCCAATTTCACACCAGTGAATCACCCTTATAGCATTTAATTCAAATTTGAAGATGTATTCTTTACACTAGTCTACAGGATTCAGTAAATTTTCAGCATCCTTAAAAAATTTTGCAAATATGTGAAATAATATGCCAATAACTTAATTGAAGTCTAGTTACCAGATCCCTTAACGTGAGAATTTAGTACGGATCAGAAATATATTCTCCACCACACTACATAACAAGATACGCCATGCGTATAAGTTTCAAGTGATCTCACAAGAAGAAATACGTCTAAATGGCTTACAATAGGCAACAGAATCCTGAGATCTTACATAGCTATAAAAATACGTCACGATATGGACGTCACCAAATTTAGAAATTTGAGCAACGTTTTTGTCTTGCCGATAGTTCATTAATACAGTACCTATGCAATAAGCTCCTGGAAATGTGGGTACATGTACTAGAGAAACCGTTTGTAGTTATTTTTTATAAAAAAATTTCTAGGTAAACAGAAAGTGTAGACCACCAACTGGTCTACACTTTCTATTCACCACTAAAGCGACAGATTGAGATTTAAAAACAATTAGGATGCGACATCGCAAAAGGATAATCCCATCTCTTAATAACGGGTCTTCAGGCCCTAAATTAGAAGAAGAAAAACTTACAAGATGAGGAATGCCGTTGGAGGTCACGTTTTGAATTAATTTGTCGTATTTTATTGTTTTAATCATATTTTGAACCTCCTGGAAGTACCTATATCTTAATATGGGGCAATGTATGAAAATTTGTAAAATTTTAAGCTATTTGAGCGAACTAAATTTGAAAAAAATGTTGATTATTTTTATGTTTTCTTGTTAAATTATTTTATTTGAATATAAATACTATATTGTAATAGAATTTTCCATAAATTTAATTATAAAAATACCTAATGAAGATACCTCTAAATATTGTTAAGAAAAATGAAAAATAACGCAACTTCAAGCGATTTGAGCGAGCTAAAGATGAAAGAAATTTGGCTTGTTTTTTACATTTTTCTAAGATTCAAGACTCAATACACTTTTGAGAGGTATCAAACTAAAATCAGATAGACTTTACTTTTTTGTATGGGGAGTGACACACCCTAATGTCCAAGTTTCACTACCATACATCATGGATGGAATCAGGATTGCATTATGCATCAATTGTTTGGATTTGGTATCTCTTAAATACAAACAGTTGATCATTAAGTCTCCATACATTATTTGTTTTATTTTTGTTGACCGATACTTTTAGAAATTGGCCCAAAATGAATGATCGCCTCTATGTTGCACAGCGTATTTTAAATATAACTATTATGCACAAACATCTTTTTTATTATTAAAAATTATTAATTTCAGTTCGATAGCTCTAGATCTAACAAAGCAGAGATAGAAACCATGAATATTGATCCATAACCCAAAAACACCAAAATCCAAAGAAATAAAAAATTCCAAAGATTTCCGCGGACACCAGCGGCAAAAGACGCAATGAACAGACAAATGTCTGTGTTCTGGCTTAGAAAAAAAAGGACCGAATAAACAGCTCGGTAGCCTAGTTGTACTAGCGCGGACTTCAGATCCGAGGTCCCGGGTTCGATTCCCGGTCGGGTCAGAGTTTTCTAAGTGTTTTTTCACTTGAAATTTCTACCCGGGGTTTCCCTGTCTCTTGATTGGACAGGACCGATTGGAAAAAATTGCCTCAGGCAATAAGTTCCGCCGGCTATACTGACACCTTTGTATAGAAAAGTGTTATATTTTTATTTATTTTTAATGTGAAGAATGTCTCAAAAACTAAAAAGATTTAAGTAGAAAACGCTGGATTGATATAAAAAAAATACGTTTATAACATTATTTAAAAAAATGCTATAAAATAACATATATTTTTTAATTATTATATTTTTTTTAAATTAATAATAAGAGAAAACTAGTTATATATTTTAATAATACCTATATTATTATTTAGTTTTATTTTATCATGCCTATTTTTAATGTGTCTCAATCAATCAATGACGATCTGTTTTTTTAATTTTTACAAATTGTGTTAGGTATATTCCATCAATGGAAAACTAGAAAAACGGTTTTGTTCAATTCTATATTTAAAAAATACATATATTATCATTTAGTTTTATTTTATTATTATTATTATGTTTATGGCATCCCATAGCCTATTTTTAATGTGACTCAATCAATCAATGACGATGTGATTTTTTTTATGTTTACAAATTGTGTTATACTCCATTAATTTAATCAAGGGAAAACTAGAAAAACAGTTTTGGCTAATTTTATATTTAAATAATACATAATATATTATCATTTATTTTAACATGTCTATTTTTAATGTGCCTCAATTAATCAATAACGATGTGATTTTTTATGTTTACAAATTGGTTACCATTAATTACCATTATTTTTATTTTTACAAATTGTTTTATATTCCATTAATTATATATTAAAGGAAAACTAGAAAATAGTTTTATTAATTTTATATTTTAATAAAATCAATTTTATTATTTAGTTTTATTTATAAAAAAGACATAGAGAAGAGTGGAGAAAAGGAACTACTTAAGCTTATTGCAGACCAATCGAACGAATCGAATCGATGATGATGATGATGGATAATATAGGTCCCCACTTTACTCTAGCTGCGAACAAGGGTGTATAGCCTCTTGTTATCAATTCTGTTTTCTATTTAGTATGACAAAAAGAATAGTTGAAATATGCGACGTTGCCAAATCTTATTACATAGTGTAATGATATCGTACCAGTTCCATATAACGTGGGGACTTTGATTTAGAGTCCCCACTTTGGAGTAAGCGTGCGTAATTATACACTAATTGGGCTGGTGGCGCCACGTGGTGGATACACTCCGAACTTCATTTTTGGTTTGTGTAAGTTTTTTTCGACAAAAATACTGATTTTGGGGTCCTCAACAAAATTCGCTGAGATTTTGCCAGCCGACCAATAAGATCACGAGGATTCGATACGTACCTTTGAAGATATGGGTTGTATATTGCGGGGACGTCCCCGTAAACGGCTTCGTCCCCACAACCAGTATATTTGTCAAGTTCAGGTCCTCACAATATTAGGAAAACAAACGCACAGACACACGCACACACACACAGACACACTAAATGTTCTCCTCCGAATCCTGAGTAAATCCATATATGGAACATGTATGCTGCGAAGCCTCTAAGTTGGTGTTTTTTGTCGTCAAAGTTTGAAAAACCGTTTAAAATGTAGACCTGGCCATACAAATCTCACGTATCTTGGCTTGATACTGCCGATCTGTCTCGAGAAATAATTTCTCTTCAACAAATCGACAGTTGGATAAGCTTGAACATTATTAAGGTTCCATTGCCAAAGACTGAGCGAGCGCTATTCAAAATTTTCTTTCCAAAACAGTTACTTGGATACGTCAAATTTGAAATGTTGATAATATGTACAAAGTTTTTTCTATTATTATTAAAGACAAACAATATTACCTAATCTATTCTCAACTAGCTTTCCCGACAGACGTTGTCGTGTGGTTCTAGCCCGAAGTGGCCCGTTAATATGTACATAATGTGCACTGCGCCCCCGTAAAACAATACAAAATTAATTCGATTGGTTTAAGCTAATAAAATAATAACATTAAACTATTTCTGAAACATCCATATTTCAATCGTATTCAAAGCTCTGGCGGGAAGAACTTGAGAATAATGCGCTCGCGCACACACCCTACCTCGCCTATTGCCAACAAGAATGTGCCCGATTTTGTTTGAAAATTTTCTAACGCTCGAATCGGTGCGTTGGTGGAGTAAGTGGGATGGGCTACTGTAGGAGCGTATGCGAGAATGAGAGGGAACTACCCGCGATGGCGTGGGCGCGTCATAGGTAACCGTTCAATACAAACTTAAATATTGTATTTTACAACATTTCTTATCCAGTTTTTAAATATTTTATTAGTTATTCTGTTATCCGGAGCGGAGAAGAATCCAATAAATCAAACATCAGAAGATTCTGTTGAGCCGATCTCGAGTTATAAGTGTTCGCACTAACCCGACTTTAATTTATATAGTAGATTTGACCACAGATAAAAAAAAGAATATATTATGCGCCTATGTGCACTTTAAATGCAAGCCAACGGGTGTGAGACACATTTACAAAATAATAAATTATAAAAAAACATTAAAAGAAAAAGAAAGCAGCCCTATGGCGTGTAAAATTAGTAATTTACAAAGATACAAAGTTCAAAAATAATAATAACATTGTTGCTTAGTGGAACATTTTGTTACTATAGTAAACTTAATATCTACTGAAATATGCACTAAAAAAGGTTGAATTCCATTACATTCGCAGTATAAGTTATTTATATGGAAAATTAAAATTTTCTATGTCATCGTTATGAATGTTTTCGGCGCATTATTTAAACGCAATTGGAACATCACCCGCACACCTCCCGTCCCTCCCACCAAAACTGGACACAAATTTAAAGTGAATTTTCTTCCTATTAGCCACTCTATAATAGGTATAGAACTCTTTGGTTAAATTCCACATATTACTATATTCGCGCAGTGAAAGTTTATTACCATGACTTGACGCTCTGGGTTGTGTTGTGACTTTTGAAACTCTCCCGATCTCAATATCGACTTTCAATACTTTTCCTTCAAACAATCTTTGTATAAATAGGTACTTATTTATACCATTTTTTTTTTTGATAAGCAACACCAAATTTAAAATAGAGTTACGTGGAATTATGGATTATAGCAACTCGGTTTTTGAATTTGAAATTGGATAGGTTTCGTGAATGAAATGCAGAGTAAACCTCCACATCAGTAAACTTTTGCCATGCATGCATATTATGTAGCACAACTTCTCAAATGCCGACGGCCCTTTCTTTTCTTGTTCAATGGCTATACATAACCGACCTCGGTAGCCTAGTTGTACTGGCGTGGACTTCAGATCCGAGGTCCCGGGTTCGATTACCGGTCGGGTCAGAGTTTTTCTAAGTGTTTTTTCACTTGAAATTTCTACCCGGGGTTGGCCTGTCTCAGATTGAACGGGACCGGTTCACTGGAAAAAATTGCCTCAAGCAATAAGTTCCGCCGGCTATACTGACACCTTTCTGTGGAAAAGTGTTATATTATTATTATTTCAAAACATTGATTCATTAAATCACAATATATCATATAATACATACATCATTGTATAAAAATTAATAAAAAAAATAAAATAATATTAAATACAATGCTACATATATACTAAAAATATAAAAATATCGGTATTATCATGATACATCACGGTGTAATGTAATCGTGAGAGATCTTCGAACTACAGAGAAATGAACTTTCTTAACATCCTACATGAGGACAACATAACTGCCTTTTGAATGGCATATCTGAGACCACTACAGATGCCAAGATTCCCTAGATTGTCTTTAAGAGACTTAGGAATAACTCCATTCGTCGATATCACTATAGGTATTATGTGGGTGGTTGGTGTATGCCACATATCCTTGATTTCGTGAGCAAGATCAAGATATTTAATTATCTCAAATTTTTCAAATTTTCGTCATACGGTATAGTGATATCCACGAGATACGTTATCCCGTTCCTACGATTAACCAATACAATGTCCGATTTGCGTTATACGTTCGTTCGGTCAGTTTGTATTATTACATTAAAATCATACCGTGAATTATGATTCGTACTTGTGCGGACACCATGTTTACCGCCATAAAACAACAAAGGAATCGTGTAATATATGGTTGTTTGTAATATTGCAATAAACGGATTACTCGTAAAAATATCTCTTGAACTTCGCGTCTTGGCGCACCTTCAAACGCCGAACCTGACCACACAAGAAAACTATATTGCGACCATTAACATGATATTATTAGAGGCAGGGAGAAAACTTTAATAATTTCTTATTAGGTTTTGGGGTGTGCCAGGTGTACCTACTTCTACAATCTGTTTTTCCGACACTTGATCAAACGAAATTTGCTCATATTATATTCATAATAAATAAAATGAAGTGTTCGAATTATAATATCCTCTATGGACAGCGTAACCAAAGAAGTCAGGCGTAAAATACAGTGGCGTGCGGTGGTTTTTTTTTTTTTCAAAAAATTGGGCAAGCCAACACAAAAAAGAAGAAGTTTTCCAAAAAAATTCATCGCTTTTTTTTGCTTTTTTATCGATGAATTATCGCCTTTTGTTTGCCCATTTCGTTTGATCAAGCTTCCGGAAACACATTGTACCTATACCGATGTATGTATTATATATAGAAGTATATCAATAGAAGTGGTTGGTGACCCAGCGGTTACAACGCCGGCTTTCGTACTGCGGACGTTGTGGTTCGATCCCAGGTGCCGACCATCTTCCTCTTTCACGACACAAGCTTTCAGTAGCTTACTGTGAAAGAGTCAAGGAGTGTATTTGTGTTCACTTTGAGTGAGCACAGATTCATTTAAAAAAAATAAAATATTCTGAGATTAATCATTTAAAAACATACATATTGTGAAATCAAACATACCTTGACGTCAGTAATATTCTTGACAATGAAATGGTGCACACAGACAACATGAATTTAATCATGATCAGCAGCCCGATTCACGGAAAAGTTTAAGTCTAAGTTTAGTTCGAAGTTCGAACGAAGTTCGATTCAAACTTTTCCGTGAATAGGTACATAGACTGTAGATAGTCGCCGCCTACAATTATTATTACCAGCAGCCCTATTCACGGAAAAGTTTGAATCGAACTTCGTTCGAACTTCGAACTAAACTTAGACTTAAACTTTTCCGTGAATCGGGCTGCAGGTTAAACAGCTACAATTGTATTGTTTTTTTAAAAACTTTTGATGTTTTTTCAACCTTAATTATTCTTCATTGATGAATTTTCTAAGGCCGCTTAAAGCATATTCATTTTAAATAAATTCCCAAGCTTAAAAATATACTCGACATTTCTAATATTATTCGCCACTACTTTCTCAAAACAACAATGAAAAATTATAATATTAACCGAGATAATGAACAACGTGTACCACTTCGTTCAATTCAAAAACCTCTTGTTGTCAAATATCTTTTGGTACCTATACTCTTTCATCTTCCCCCCCGAATTAATTTAAAGTAATACAAAATAGCATCAAATTATCATTCTCACTAATACAATCATACAGTCGTCTTCGTTACACTTCGGGTTGGTTCGGCAGTCTCCGGCACCCATGTCCCGTGGTGTAAATAGGAGCTCGTGGAATATATTTCCTATAGGTGAAAATGGTCGGTGCTGAGCCAATTAATATTGAAGACGGTATTGATAAAATTACGGCAATTGAACGGCATGCGAGTGCGAAAGGGATGCACTCTACGGTCTCTACGAGTGCTTCTGAAACGTCAGAGGAGATGAAAGCACTATTTTCTCGTTAGGTTTGGTCCATAGAATAAAAATACTGTTATACCAGGGGTCATGTGAGAATATTCATATGGCGCGCACCATTAGTTTTTTTTTTTTCATTTTTCGTCAGAGTTTTAGCAATCTCTGAAATGTGTTTATTATTATTTTTATATTTCTCTTGAAAATTCTAGGGCAATTCAGGATTATTGACTTGTACCATCCGCTCGCCACTGGTAAAATAATACCTTCTATATTATCTTACCGTAATAATTTGATAAAATTTGGGTTTAATGGAGTCTATTCATCCAACAACATATATACAATAATGTAACTCGCTTCACATGTGACTTATTTTCTACTACACCGCCATCTCTTGGATTTTTTTAAAAGTTATGCAACTATAGAGGAATTGTTTTTATTACAAATTTATGGCCCGTCAAACTTCATCCCGCATCCGAATCAACAATAATTATTAATGTATTTCATGATTTACTCGATATCGGGTGCTTTGCCGTCTAAATAAAAAGAAAAAAAAATAAAAAAATGCAATATACCTTTTACAAGTTAAATTTAATTCAGCTTTTATGTCATAAACAATATTTAATTCATGTTATATGTCAATTTTTTTTTCATTCTGGGTTTATTTACCTGTGATTAACTGTTTATTTACAAGCTGCAGAACTAACTAATTATGCACAGAACTCATTCTTAAACCGTTCTACGGTTATTTTAAATTCATTTTTTAATAATATAGACCCGAATAACTCTTCTCTTACGGTTTTCAGGAGAACACATCTGAGGGAAGGCATGTCCCTTATCCCTATCCCTCGCCCTTAGCCGTCTTCCCATTATCCGCAGCCAAGTCTGCACATATTGTTACATTAGTCTTTTTTCTGTTTTTTGTCTTACTAACTATTTATTTTATTTCTAACCTACTCGGCGTTATTGTCTATGTACCTACCTATATACTTAACTTATGTTTTTGGTGTCCGTACTATTTTGTACCATCACTGTTTGTATATCTTACCATAATAGTTCGGAAAAATTTGGTTTTGACGAACGTCAATTCCTTCAAGAACATATAGAATATCGTAACGTATAGCACATGTGATTTATAAACTACTTCACCGCCATCTATTGAATATTTTTGAAAGTTTCACGTCTATTGAGGAATTTATTGTTTTTATTACAAACTGTCACAGCCCCCCCTAACGAGAGGCTTTGAACCTGAACTGACCTAACTAGATCTAAGCTAAACCTAAGCTTAACTATATCTAAACCTACGATGACACTATATGACGCAACCCCATTATACCTAAACTATCGATTGCACCATATTTATGCAACTACCTTAGCCCTGCGAGCAAAGCAGACCATCTGCAAAGCTAGGGGCTACTAAACCTAGCTATAGAATAACCCTAAGCAGAATATGACGTTGTCAACTCTATTCTACTTGTATCTGAAAGACTATCTAGAAAACCTAGAACTACCGTCTACGAAATGGCCATATCGTGATCGTCTAGAAACTAACCTAAGGACCCAAACGTTGTGGTTTTAATCTATTTGAGATTTATTATTCAACTGGATAATCCTGAAACATAAAATAGTCCAATTAGTTATGAAATAAAATATGGTAAAACATCATACTTAAATAATAACGATTACTTAAATAATATTTCTTCCTTGATTTGTATTTAATTTGCAATAATAGTGACATAAAATAAATAGATAAATATTGCACAATTTCTTGTCACATCGTGATTATAGTCATTCTGCAAATAATTTATTAGTTTTCTAACAAATAATTATATCTTTCTCGATTGCCCTTCGAATTTAAAGGACATTATTTCTGGTCAGCTGTGAATCCATTGTCTTGAGAGAATTTTGCCTGTTATTAGAAATAAATATTCAAAATCTACTTATTTAATACAACTACAGTTTCAAATTCTACAATTCTATCTACACCACACCCATAAAATAGGCCCCCAACGGCCCGCCTATTTCGATTTCAGCCGGCCTAGACAAGTGCTGAATCTCTGTGCTTGTTAGACTAATTCGCGGATAAACACACATAGATTAAGGTATACATAAATACATAAGCATGCACCCAATACATAACATAAAGGTTAGTAATTATTATAGAATATTTCATAATAGGGCCTTAACGAGCAATCGCTACGGTAGCTCTTGGACTCTTCCCTAGAAATATAACGAAGAAGGGAACCGATTACCGAATCTCGGAGGTAATTGGACTGAGGTTGTTAAGTTTATAAGTATTCGCTGCTACATCTACCCACATGAGTACACATTATAGTAATATGCACGCATGCTTACATAAATCCAGCAGAGACTAAAGATAAATTCCATGCAACTAAATAAAATAAGTATAAATACGAATATAAGAATATTAGTCAATTCCCAATTTGCATTAGGGAAGAAAAGGATAGGACTATTGTTAGTATAATATAAAATAATAATATATATATTTTCTATGTGTCACACAATAGCGCATCTATAATTGTTAGAATACTACTCAAAGCGTATTATAAAGAAAAACACCAATCTACTAATTCAAATAATTAAATAATGATCTCTAACTACCCTCCACCAAGACACAAACACAGCAAGCGAAAGCACATAAAATCTAATATATTATCTGAAATGCAAAAGAAGCGAAGCACAAACAATTTAGAAGTTTATGGTTAATTACAAAATAATAATTTGAAATGAATCCTTTCTCCAGGATCCTTATCTGAAATGGAAGGGTTTGATTAGTATCATCAGTATTTCACCATAATTACACCTAATGATGTAACACTTATGCAATACCTATCTGATAACGACATATTACGCAACACTTAATAACACAATAACGACCTAATTAAAATACCATTAAATTCATATCATAAATAAATCAATAAGTTCATAATCCTAATCGACTCAATTTAAAACTATAAAAGCTGAAGATAATCTAAAAGGAAATATAAAATTAAATTTATCACTCCAATTGGAAAACATAAATTAAGTAAAATATTATCGAAAAATATAATCCTAATGACCCTAATTAAACTACTATAAAATTAGTATTATTTACCAAATTTAAATTAAAAGGAAATATAATAATATTTATAAATGAATTAATAATGCCATATAGTTTAGATTATAAATAAATACATTAGGCACAAGATGATGAGTTTATTATTAAAAGCTATAATAATAATTCTTTATCAAGATCAAAAATGAAAGGCGGAATAATATTCAAATGTTTTAAAAACAAATCATTATAATTTACACAAAAGGGAATATCTTTATTTAATTTGTAGAAGACAAAATATTAAATATATTATTCAATGAAGAAATCAATTTGGAACCAATATAAAATATATTAAAATATTTACTTATCAAATGTTTAAACAAATCGCTATAATTTACCCAACGAAACATTCATTTATTTTAAATTAGTAAGAATTAAAATCAAAATCTCTATGAAAATAAACAAATTGAATTAGGAAAAAATAAATTAATGAAACAAAATATAATTATCTGAATTGTCCTTGGGCCTGGTATAGATCTGTTCAGCACTAGAGACCTCCGTCCCCTTCCAGAAGTTGAAAATAACTGACCCTGCTGCTGGATAGCCGCTTACTAAGAGATCTTCACTCTTCAAGAGATGAGATGAACTGTCCCAGAAAGCTGTGGGATGACCGCCTTAGTAGGAGATCCTCACCGCTCCAAGATTTGAAATGAACTGTCCCAAATAGGCATTTGCGACCCCTATTTATTAAAATAAGTTTCGCAATATTTCGAGATAGACCTGTGACGTGTAGCACAGTGGTGTATAACCCCATGGGCGTCTCCAAGTTATTATAATTTAATAATAAATCTATAAATAAAATCTAAAATACTTTACTAAAATGTTAGTCCCGTCACAGACCCCCCTTTGAGAGAGCACGATTGGATCATCCAGGAAGTGGATAAGCCAAATCTGATCTCTCACAGACCTCAACAAAAGTTAAATGTATCAGCGAAACTTCACTATTCTTCAGAACAATGTTGATAACTACCCACTTCATAAGGAATACAAAATATTATATTAATCTAGATATTAAATGACAAAAGAAATCCCACTATATACTAAATTCCCGGCGTATTATCAAAACAAAACATTCCCATTATCCAACACAAGTGAGAAGAAGAAGAACTATGCTAACATTCTAAAAAAAACTTCCCATAAACAAAAGTTATGAAGAAAAATAATGCTCACCTCACAATATAAAAAAAAACATTATAACTACTTTAAAATGCACACTATGGAAATACTTACTAATTAAAATTTGAGAGTAAAAATAAAAAAATGAGTTATCACTCTAACTACCTCAAACAATCATTATAATATCTATTCATATCCTGCAATAAAACATATAAATTATATATAATTAATTCATTAAACACCCTGTAAAGACACAAAAATCCAATAAAAATCAAAACAATAATTCTATTTTTATTAGATTACCATAAACCAAAAAAATAATAATTAACTTACGATCGTGTATAAATGCAAAATAAAATTAGAGGAAATATTCAAAAGAATGTATTGTTATATTATTAATTTAGCTATTAATCACACACAACACAACCTAACTTCTAAGGTAGTCTTGAGACAAACCGACGCTACGCAAAAGTTATAAAAAAAACTTTTTAAGAATCCGTCCGGAAATAGAGCCTCACAAAAATATCATGCAGCCGACAACCTTACTACCAAGTAGAATTTCACTGAATATTATCATGCAGAATAAATAAATAACTAAATTAACATTTCCCTATACAATGTTGTCAGCATAGCCAGCGGAACTTATTGCCTGAGGCAATAATTCTTCCCAGTCAACCGGTCTCATTCTATCTGAGACAGGCCAACCCCGAGTAAAAATATCAAACGAGAAAACCCCGACCCGACCGCGAACCGACACGGGAACACTGAATCTGAATTCCAAGCCTAAACCACTGATCTACCGAGATCGATTCAATTAAACTACAACTAGAATGTTTATGTATTTTATTTCACAAGGAAATACATTAAAACATAAGAGGACCACTTACTAACTAAAAGAAAGTATTATTTTCTCTAAAACAACCAAACTAAACAGACATTTCACAAGCAGTCACCCTTTTCTGAATCCAATCAAGGGTGCAGAGAACAAAACGAGCCCTACACTATTCCTGACCTGCGTAAATCTAACGTCCCTCTCCCACCCTATTCATAAAATCCTCAGCATCGCACCGAAGGAACAGAAGACAGCAACCGACAACAAACGCCAACCAAAACGAGCCCTACCCTATTCCTGACCTGCGTAAATCTAACGACCCTCTCCCACACTATCCATAAAATCCTCAGCATTGCACCGAAGGAACAGAAGACAGCAACCGACAACAAACGCCAACCAAAACGAGCCCTACCCTATTCCTGACCTGCGTAAATCTAACGACCCTCTCCCACACTATCCACAAAATCCTCAGCATTGCACCGAAGGAACAGAAGACAGCAACCGACAACAAACGCCAACCAAAACGAGCCCTACACTGTTCCCGATCTGCGTAAATCTAACGTCCCTCTCCCACACTATCCATAAAATCCTCAGCATCGTCCCGAAGGAACAGAAGACAGCAACCGACAACAAACGCCAACCAAAACGAGCCCTATACTGTTCCCGATCTGCGTAAATCTAACGTCCCTCTTCCACACTATCCATAAAATCCTCAGCATCGCCCCGAAGGAACAGAACACGGCAAGAAACGCCCCCTCCCCAACTCCTGTCAAAACCGCTCGCTCTCGTTGCACAAAGATAAATACCAACCTCAATTATTTACCACCTTGAGTTCCAAACGACAACAAAACAAGGACACAAAACCCAAATACTATCAAACACATTTTTTTTCTATTAATTTTCCTACAATGATTTAAAAAAAACTAGGAGTACAAAGAAAATGAAATTGCACAACGGAATGTAAGCTGTCTATTCTCACCCACCAACAGCGCACGGTCAGCGGCCAGAGCCTTGCCCCGACCCGCATAGCGAGCAAAGGCGCGACCGGGCACACTTCCACTCGCCGCGCATGCGCACCACACGCCGACACGACTCACGAGACCAACATCCAGCCCTCGTCGGCGCTCGCGCACCTTCTTACACGCAGTCCACGGGCCGCGGGGTGGGCCGCCCACCTCCCCGAGTCTCCCCGACGCCCCTGCAGCGTCGAACAACCCCGATCACACCTATAGAAAAAAATCTTTTGATGCTATCCTATAAAATACGACGACTTTTTAATATTTTTAATGATCTAAATTAATGCCTAAGACAAAACTCATTTTAGTTAGAAAAATGATTATGCTTTCCTCCCCTACGATACTAACTCTTTCTTCTACTAGGTACTTATCTAACACCTTTCTTTTCTCCTGTCTAACACTATACTTCCACTCTTTCATAAAGTCTCATTCATCTCTGTCAACCAAACAACAAATCCATAAGACATTTTGCTCAAAAGTGAATTTAATGTTTCAAACTGACCAAGCCCCCCCCCACCCCCCCTTTGCTAATGAGCTATTAAATATACATCAAACCATATTTTAAGTGACTAAATTATTATTTATTTGCAAAAATGGCTACGACCCCCCCCCCCTTCGATAATAGCTATTAAATTTACATCCAATCAAATTTAAATGACAAAATTATTATTTATGTGTATAATTACTAAGTAAACCTTCCCCCCTTGATTAATAAGCTATTTAATCTACACCCAACCAAATTTTAAATGACTAAATTATCAATTTATTTGCAAAATTGTCTACGCCCCCCCCCCCTTTGTAAATAGCTATTAAATCTACATCCAATCAAATTTAAATGACAAAATTATTATTTATTTGCAAAAATGGCTACCGTTTCCCTCCCCCCTTCGATAATAGCTATTAAATCTACATCCAATCAAATTTAAATGACAAAATTACTATTTATTTGCACAATTACTAAGAAACCCCGCCCCCCTTCATTTATAAGCTATTAAGTCTACATCAAATCAAATTTAAATGACTAAAATATTATTTATTAGGAAAATTACTAAGTAAACCCTCCCCCCTTGATTAATAAGCTATTTAATCTACACCCAACCAAATTTAAATGACAAAAGCATAATTTCTAAGTAACCCCTCCCCCCTTGATTAATAAGCTATTTAATCTACACCCAACCAAATTTAAATGACAAAATTATTATTTATTTGCATAATTTCTAAGTAACCCCTCCCCCCTTGATTAATAAGCTATTTAATCTACACCCAACCAAATTTAAATGACAAAATTATTATTTATTTGCATAATTTTTAAGTAACCCCCCCTCCCTTGATTAATAAGCTATTTAATCTACACCCAACCAAATTTTAAATGACAAAATTATTATTTATTTGCATAATTTTTAAGTAACCCCCCCTCCCTTGATTAATAAGCTATTTAATCTACACCCAACCAAATTTTAAGTGACTAAATTATTATTTATTTGCAAAAATGGCTACGACCCCCCCCCCCTTCGATAATAGCTATTAAATTTACATCCAATCAAATTTAAATGACAAAATTATTATTTATGTGTATAATTACTAAGTAAACCTTCCCCCCTTGATTAATAAGCTATTTAATCTACACCCAACCAAATTTTAAATGACTAAATTATCAATTTATTTGCAAAATTGTCTACGCCCCCCCCCCCTTTGTAAATAGCTATTAAATCTACATCCAATCAAATTTAAATGACAAAATTATTATTTATTTGCAAAAATGGCTACCGTTTCCCTCCCCCCTTCGATAATAGCTATTAAATCTACATCCAATCAAATTTAAATGACAAAATTACTATTTATTTGCACAATTACTAAGAAACCCCGCCCCCCTTCATTTATAAGCTATTAAGTCTACATCAAATCAAATTTAAATGACTAAAATATTATTTATTAGGAAAATTACTAAGTAAACCCTCCCCCCTTGATTAATAAGCTATTTAATCTACACCCAACCAAATTTAAATGACAAAAGCATAATTTCTAAGTAACCCCTCCCCCCTTGATTAATAAGCTATTTAATCTACACCCAACCAAATTTAAATGACAAAATTATTATTTATTTGCATAATTTCTAAGTAACCCCTCCCCCCTTGATTAATAAGCTATTTAATCTACACCCAACCAAATTTAAATGACAAAATTATTATTTATTTGCATAATTTTTAAGTAACCCCCCCTCCCTTGATTAATAAGCTATTTAATCTACACCCAACCAAATTTTAAATGACAAAATTATTATTTATTTGCATAATTTCTAAGTAACCCCTCCCCCCTTTGTAAATAAGCTATTAAATCTACATCAAACTAGCTAAATTACAATCTATTCGAAAAATGGCTATTTTACTCCGCCCTCCTACATTAATAAGCTATTAGATCTAATTAAAATTGAATTGAACTGGCTAAAATTATTTTATTTATTTACAAAATAGGCCCATCCCCAAAATGATTACTAGCCTACCACTTTCTTCCATCTTCTTCACCCTTCCCCAAATATTCTAAGCCGCCGCAGCAACCCAAATCTCACTTTACAATGATAAAGTGATATCCTGGACACATGGCACCATTTGTCACAGCCCCCCCTAACGAGAGGCTTTGAACCTGAACTGACCTAACTAGATCTAAGCTAAACCTAAGCTTAACTATATCTAAACCTACGATGACACTATATGACGCAACCCCATTATACCTAAACTATCGATTGCACCATATTTATGCAACTACCTTAGCCCTGCGAGCAAAGCAGACCATCTGCAAAGCTAGGGGCTACTAAACCTAGCTATAGAATAACCCTAAGCAGAATATGACGTTGTCAACTCTATTCTACTTGTATCTGAAAGACTATCTAGAAAACCTAGAACTACCGTCTACGAAATGGCCATATCGTGATCGTCTAGAAACTAACCTAAGGACCCAAACGTTGTGGTTTTAATCTATTTGAGATTTATTATTCAACTGGATAATCCTGAAACATAAAATAGTCCAATTAGTTATGAAATAAAATATGGTAAAACATCATACTTAAATAATAACGATTACTTAAATAATATTTCTTCCTTGATTTGTATTTAATTTGCAATAATAGTGACATAAAATAAATAGATAAATATTGCACAATTTCTTGTCACATCGTGATTATAGTCATTCTGCAAATAATTTATTAGTTTTCTAACAAATAATTATATCTTTCTCGATTGCCCTTCGAATTTAAAGGACATTATTTCTGGTCAGCTGTGAATCCATTGTCTTGAGAGAATTTTGCCTGTTATTAGAAATAAATATTCAAAATCTACTTATTTAATACAACTACAGTTTCAAATTCTACAATTCTATCTACACCACACCCCCCCCCTAATGGGGGAGGGGGAAATAGGCCCCCAACGGCCCGCCTATTTCGATTTCAGCCGGCCTAGACAAGTGCTGAATCTCTGTGCTTGTTAGACTAATTCGCGGATAAACACACATAGATTAAGGTATACATAAATACATAAGCATGCACCCAATACATAACATAAAGGTTAGTAATTATTATAGAATATTTCATAATAGGGCCTTAACGAGCAATCGCTACGGTAGCTCTTGGACTCTTCCCTAGAAATATAACGAAGAAGGGAACCGATTACCGAATCTCGGAGGTAATTGGACTGAGGTTGTTAAGTTTATAAGTATTCGCTGCTACATCTACCCACATGAGTACACATTATAGTAATATGCACGCATGCTTACATAAATCCAGCAGAGACTAAAGATAAATTCCATGCAACTAAATAAAATAAGTATAAATACGAATATAAGAATATTAGTCAATTCCCAATTTGCATTAGGGAAGAAAAGGATAGGACTATTGTTAGTATAATATAAAATAATAATATATATATTTTCTATGTGTCACACAATAGCGCATCTATAATTGTTAGAATACTACTCAAAGCGTATTATAAAGAAAAACACCAATCTACTAATTCAAATAATTAAATAATGATCTCTAACTACCCTCCACCAAGACACAAACACAGCAAGCGAAAGCACATAAAATCTAATATATTATCTGAAATGCAAAAGAAGCGAAGCACAAACAATTTAGAAGTTTATGGTTAATTACAAAATAATAATTTGAAATGAATCCTTTCTCCAGGATCCTTATCTGAAATGGAAGGGTTTGATTAGTATCATCAGTATTTCACCATAATTACACCTAATGATGTAACACTTATGCAATACCTATCTGATAACGACATATTACGCAACACTTAATAACACAATAACGACCTAATTAAAATACCATTAAATTCATATCATAAATAAATCAATAAGTTCATAATCCTAATCGACTCAATTTAAAACTATAAAAGCTGAAGATAATCTAAAAGGAAATATAAAATTAAATTTATCACTCCAATTGGAAAACATAAATTAAGTAAAATATTATCGAAAAATATAATCCTAATGACCCTAATTAAACTACTATAAAATTAGTATTATTTACCAAATTTAAATTAAAAGGAAATATAATAATATTTATAAATGAATTAATAATGCCATATAGTTTAGATTATAAATAAATACATTAGGCACAAGATGATGAGTTTATTATTAAAAGCTATAATAATAATTCTTTATCAAGATCAAAAATGAAAGGCGGAATAATATTCAAATGTTTTAAAAACAAATCATTATAATTTACACAAAAGGGAATATCTTTATTTAATTTGTAGAAGACAAAATATTAAATATATTATTCAATGAAGAAATCAATTTGGAACCAATATAAAATATATTAAAATATTTACTTATCAAATGTTTAAACAAATCGCTATAATTTACCCAACGAAACATTCATTTATTTTAAATTAGTAAGAATTAAAATCAAAATCTCTATGAAAATAAACAAATTGAATTAGGAAAAAATAAATTAATGAAACAAAATATAATTATCTGAATTGTCCTTGGGCCTGGTATAGATCTGTTCAGCACTAGAGACCTCCGTCCCCTTCCAGAAGTTGAAAATAACTGACCCTGCTGCTGGATAGCCGCTTACTAAGAGATCTTCACTCTTCAAGAGATGAGATGAACTGTCCCAGAAAGCTGTGGGATGACCGCCTTAGTAGGAGATCCTCACCGCTCCAAGATTTGAAATGAACTGTCCCAAATAGGCATTTGCGACCCCTATTTATTAAAATAAGTTTCGCAATATTTCGAGATAGACCTGTGACGTGTAGCACAGTGGTGTATAACCCCATGGGCGTCTCCAAGTTATTATAATTTAATAATAAATCTATAAATAAAATCTAAAATACTTTACTAAAATGTTAGTCCCGTCACAGACCCCCCTTTGAGAGAGCACGATTGGATCATCCAGGAAGTGGATAAGCCAAATCTGATCTCTCACAGACCTCAACAAAAGTTAAATGTATCAGCAAAACTTCACTATTCTTCAGAACAATGTTGATAACTACCCACTTCATAAGGAATACAAAATATTATATTAATCTAGATATTAAATGACAAAAGAAATCCCACTATATACTAAATTCCCGGCGTATTATCAAAACAAAACATTCCCATTATCCAACACAAGTGAGAAGAAGAAGAACTATGCTAATATTCTAAAAAAAACTTCCCATAAACAAAAGTTATGAAGAAAAATAATGCTCACCTCACAATATAAAAAAAAACATTATAACTACTTTAAAATGCACACTATGGAAATACTTACTAATTAAAATTTGAGAGTAAAAATAAAAAAATGAGTTATCACTCTAACTACCTCAAACAATCATTATAATATCTATTCATATCCTGCAATAAAACATATAAATTATATATAATTAATTCATTAAACACCCTGTAAAGACACAAAAATCCAATAAAAATCAAAACAATAATTCTATTTTTATTAGATTACCATAAACCAAAAAAATAATAATTAACTTACGATCGTGTATAAATGCAAAATAAAATTAGAGGAAATATTCAAAAGAATGTATTGTTATATTATTAATTTAGCTATTAATCACACACAACACAACCTAACTTCTAAGGTAGTCTTGAGACAAACCGACGCTACGCAAAAGTTATAAAAAAAACTTTTTAAGAATCCGTCCGGAAATAGAGCCTCACAAAAATATCATGCAACCGACAACCTTACTACCAAGTAGAATTTCACTGAATATTATCATGCAGAATAAATAAATAACTAAATTAACATTTCCCTATACAATGTTGTCAGCATAGCCAGCGGAACTTATTGCCTGAGGCAATAATTCTTCCCAGTCAACCGGTCTCATTCTATCTGAGACAGGCCAACCCCGAGTAAAAATATCAAACGAGAAAACCCCGACCCGACCGCGAACCGACACGGGAACACTGAATCTGAATTCCAAGCCTAAACCACTGATCTACCGAGATCGATTCAATTAAACTACAACTAGAATGTTTATGTATTTTAATTCACAAGGAAATACATTAAAACATAAGAGGACCACTTACTAACTAAAAGAAAGTATTATTTTCTCTAAAACAACCAAACTAAACAGACATTTCACAAGCAGTCACCCTTTTCTGAATCCAATCAAGGGTGCAGAGAACAAAACGAGCCCTACACTATTCCTGACCTGCGTAAATCTAACGTCCCTCTCCCACCCTATTCATAAAATCCTCAGCATCGCACCGAAGGAACAGAAGACAGCAACCGACAACAAACGCCAACCAAAACGAGCCCTACCCTATTCCTGACCTGCGTAAATCTAACGACCCTCTCCCACACTATCCATAAAATCCTCAGCATTGCACCGAAGGAACAGAAGACAGCAACCGACAACAAACGCCAACCAAAACGAGCCCTACCCTATTCCTGACCTGCGTAAATCTAACGACCCTCTCCCACACTATCCACAAAATCCTCAGCATTGCACCGAAGGAACAGAAGACAGCAACCGACAACAAACGCCAACCAAAACGAGCCCTACACTGTTCCCGATCTGCGTAAATCTAACGTCCCTCTCCCACACTATCCATAAAATCCTCAGCATCGTCCCGAAGGAACAGAAGACAGCAACCGACAACAAACGCCAACCAAAACGAGCCCTATACTGTTCCCGATCTGCGTAAATCTAACGTCCCTCTTCCACACTATCCATAAAATCCTCAGCATCGCCCCGAAGGAACAGAACACGGCAAGAAACGCCCCCTCCCCAACTCCTGTCAAAACCGCTCGCTCTCGTTGCACAAAGATAAATACCAACCTCAATTATTTACCACCTTGAGTTCCAAACGACAACAAAACAAGGACACAAAACCCAAATACTATCAAACACATTTTTTTTCTATTAATTTTCCTACAATGATTTAAAAAAAACTAGGAGTACAAAGAAAATGAAATTGCACAACGGAATGTAAGCTGTCTATTCTCACCCACCAACAGCGCACGGTCAGCGGCCAGAGCCTTGCCCCGACCCGCATAGCGAGCAAAGGCGCGACCGGGCACACTTCCACTCGCCGCGCATGCGCACCACACGCCGACACGACTCACGAGACCAACATCCAGCCCTCGTCGGCGCTCGCGCACCTTCTTACACGCAGTCCACGGGCCGCGGGGTGGGCCGCCCACCTCCCCGAGTCTCCCCGACGCCCCTGCAGCGTCGAACAACCCCGATCACACCTATAGAAAAAAATCTTTTGATGCTATCCTATAAAATACGACGACTTTTTAATATTTTTAATGATCTAAATTAATGCCTAAGACAAAACTCATTTTAGTTAGAAAAATGATTATGCTTTCCTCCCCTACGATACTAACTCTTTCTTCTACTAGGTACTTATCTAACACCTTTCTTTTCTCCTGTCTAACACTATACTTCCACTCTTTCATAAAGTCTCATTCATCTCTGTCAACCAAACAACAAATCCATAAGACATTTTGCTCAAAAGTGAATTTAATGTTTCAAACTGACCAAGCCCCCCCCCACCCCCCCTTTGCTAATGAGCTATTAAATATACATCAAACCATATTTTAAGTGACTAAATTATTATTTATTTGCAAAAATGGCTACGACCCCCCCCCCCCTTCGATAATAGCTATTAAATTTACATCCAATCAAATTTAAATGACAAAATTATTATTTATGTGTATAATTACTAAGTAAACCTTCCCCCCTTGATTAATAAGCTATTTAATCTACACCCAACCAAATTTTAAATGACTAAATTATCAATTTATTTGCAAAATTGTCTACGCCCCCCCCCCCCTTTGTAAATAGCTATTAAATCTACATCCAATCAAATTTAAATGACAAAATTATTATTTATTTGCAAAAATGGCTACCGTTTCCCTCCCCCCTTCGATAATAGCTATTAAATCTACATCCAATCAAATTTAAATGACAAAATTACTATTTATTTGCACAATTACTAAGAAACCCCGCCCCCCTTCATTTATAAGCTATTAAGTCTACATCAAATCAAATTTAAATGACTAAAATATTATTTATTAGGAAAATTACTAAGTAAACCCTCCCCCCTTGATTAATAAGCTATTTAATCTACACCCAACCAAATTTAAATGACAAAAGCATAATTTCTAAGTAACCCCTCCCCCCTTGATTAATAAGCTATTTAATCTACACCCAACCAAATTTAAATGACAAAATTATTATTTATTTGCATAATTTCTAAGTAACCCCTCCCCCCTTGATTAATAAGCTATTTAATCTACACCCAACCAAATTTAAATGACAAAATTATTATTTATTTGCATAATTTTTAAGTAACCCCCCCTCCCTTGATTAATAAGCTATTTAATCTACACCCAACCAAATTTTAAATGACAAAATTATTATTTATTTGCATAATTTCTAAGTAACCCCTCCCCCCTTTGTAAATAAGCTATTAAATCTACATCAAACTAGCTAAATTACAATCTATTCGAAAAATGGCTATTTTACTCCGCCCTCCTACATTAATAAGCTATTAGATCTAATTAAAATTGAATTGAACTGGCTAAAATTATTTTATTTATTTACAAAATAGGCCCATCCCCAAAATGATTACTAGCCTACCACTTTCTTCCATCTTCTTCACCCTTCCCCAAATATTCTAAGCCGCCGCAGCAACCCAAATCTCACTTTACAATGATAAAGTGATATCCTGGACACATGGCACCATTTGTCACAGCCCCCCCTAACGAGAGGCTTTGAACCTGAACTGACCTAACTAGATCTAAGCTAAACCTAAGCTTAACTATATCTAAACCTACGATGACACTATATGACGCAACCCCATTATACCTAAACTATCGATTGCACCATATTTATGCAACTACCTTAGCCCTGCGAGCAAAGCAGACCATCTGCAAAGCTAGGGGCTACTAAACCTAGCTATAGAATAACCCTAAGCAGAATATGACGTTGTCAACTCTATTCTACTTGTATCTGAAAGACTATCTAGAAAACCTAGAACTACCGTCTACGAAATGGCCATATCGTGATCGTCTAGAAACTAACCTAAGGACCCAAACGTTGTGGTTTTAATCTATTTGAGATTTATTATTCAACTGGATAATCCTGAAACATAAAATAGTCCAATTAGTTATGAAATAAAATATGGTAAAACATCATACTTAAATAATAACGATTACTTAAATAATATTTCTTCCTTGATTTGTATTTAATTTGCAATAATAGTGACATAAAATAAATAGATAAATATTGCACAATTTCTTGTCACATCGTGATTATAGTCATTCTGCAAATAATTTATTAGTTTTCTAACAAATAATTATATCTTTCTCGATTGCCCTTCGAATTTAAAGGACATTATTTCTGGTCAGCTGTGAATCCATTGTCTTGAGAGAATTTTGCCTGTTATTAGAAATAAATATTCAAAATCTACTTATTTAATACAACTACAGTTTCAAATTCTACAATTCTATCTACACCACACCCCCCCCCTAATGGGGGAGGGGGAAATAGGCCCCCAACGGCCCGCCTATTTCGATTTCAGCCGGCCTAGACAAGTGCTGAATCTCTGTGCTTGTTAGACTAATTCGCGGATAAACACACATAGATTAAGGTATACATAAATACATAAGCATGCACCCAATACATAACATAAAGGTTAGTAATTATTATAGAATATTTCATAATAGGGCCTTAACGAGCAATCGCTACGGTAGCTCTTGGACTCTTCCCTAGAAATATAACGAAGAAGGGAACCGATTACCGAATCTCGGAGGTAATTGGACTGAGGTTGTTAAGTTTATAAGTATTCGCTGCTACATCTACCCACATGAGTACACATTATAGTAATATGCACGCATGCTTACATAAATCCAGCAGAGACTAAAGATAAATTCCATGCAACTAAATAAAATAAGTATAAATACGAATATAAGAATATTAGTCAATTCCCAATTTGCATTAGGGAAGAAAAGGATAGGACTATTGTTAGTATAATATAAAATAATAATATATATATTTTCTATGTGTCACACAATAGCGCATCTATAATTGTTAGAATACTACTCAAAGCGTATTATAAAGAAAAACACCAATCTACTAATTCAAATAATTAAATAATGATCTCTAACTACCCTCCACCAAGACACAAACACAGCAAGCGAAAGCACATAAAATCTAATATATTATCTGAAATGCAAAAGAAGCGAAGCACAAACAATTTAGAAGTTTATGGTTAATTACAAAATAATAATTTGAAATGAATCCTTTCTCCAGGATCCTTATCTGAAATGGAAGGGTTTGATTAGTATCATCAGTATTTCACCATAATTACACCTAATGATGTAACACTTATGCAATACCTATCTGATAACGACATATTACGCAACACTTAATAACACAATAACGACCTAATTAAAATACCATTAAATTCATATCATAAATAAATCAATAAGTTCATAATCCTAATCGACTCAATTTAAAACTATAAAAGCTGAAGATAATCTAAAAGGAAATATAAAATTAAATTTATCACTCCAATTGGAAAACATAAATTAAGTAAAATATTATCGAAAAATATAATCCTAATGACCCTAATTAAACTACTATAAAATTAGTATTATTTACCAAATTTAAATTAAAAGGAAATATAATAATATTTATAAATGAATTAATAATGCCATATAGTTTAGATTATAAATAAATACATTAGGCACAAGATGATGAGTTTATTATTAAAAGCTATAATAATAATTCTTTATCAAGATCAAAAATGAAAGGCGGAATAATATTCAAATGTTTTAAAAACAAATCATTATAATTTACACAAAAGGGAATATCTTTATTTAATTTGTAGAAGACAAAATATTAAATATATTATTCAATGAAGAAATCAATTTGGAACCAATATAAAATATATTAAAATATTTACTTATCAAATGTTTAAACAAATCGCTATAATTTACCCAACGAAACATTCATTTATTTTAAATTAGTAAGAATTAAAATCAAAATCTCTATGAAAATAAACAAATTGAATTAGGAAAAAATAAATTAATGAAACAAAATATAATTATCTGAATTGTCCTTGGGCCTGGTATAGATCTGTTCAGCACTAGAGACCTCCGTCCCCTTCCAGAAGTTGAAAATAACTGACCCTGCTGCTGGATAGCCGCTTACTAAGAGATCTTCACTCTTCAAGAGATGAGATGAACTGTCCCAGAAAGCTGTGGGATGACCGCCTTAGTAGGAGATCCTCACCGCTCCAAGATTTGAAATGAACTGTCCCAAATAGGCATTTGCGACCCCTATTTATTAAAATAAGTTTCGCAATATTTCGAGATAGACCTGTGACGTGTAGCACAGTGGTGTATAACCCCATGGGCGTCTCCAAGTTATTATAATTTAATAATAAATCTATAAATAAAATCTAAAATACTTTACTAAAATGTTAGTCCCGTCACAAAACTCATGACCCGTCGAGCTTTATCCCGCGTGCGAATCAACAATAATCATTAAATACATAATGAAATAAATTATTAGATAAGTTTAATTCAGTTTTTATGTCATAAACTGTATTTAATTCATGCAATAAGTTAAAATTATTTTTTTATTCTGGATTATGTCGAAGTTCGACGGGCAGGTCAGCTAGTCTGTTTAATAAAATAAAAGATATTAGATTTTTTTTTCAGAAAATTCCCATACAAATTAATTTTATATCACAACACAATATAAATAAAAATTTAACAGCCTACTTTTTATATCTACCTTACAGAGGCGGCTCGTGCCTTAAATCACAGGGAGTGCATACAAACAATGTATGTACCTACCTCCCGAATACATGTTTTTGACGTCAAGACTTTGTCTTTGTCCATCTGACGAAGGGAACAGTCGCTCCCGAAAACATGTTTATGGTAATAAAATAATTTGCAGTAACACAAAGTTTAGTGAAGACTCGTTTTATTTTTACATCAGTGAAAATGGACTACTACCAAGCACCCTCGGCCGAAACTATCAACATCAACAACAATATAACATCTAGCCTTATGGTGTACATATATACCTATGGATTATTTTAAAAAAATCCACGGTAACCGAATTTTTTAACACATTGCAACAATAAACGAGAAAAAAATAAATTGTTAGATTAATACACGAAGCAATCTACAAAGAATACCTTTATATTAAGAATATTGTTCCGATTATATCCTTGGAAAACACTCAATACGCGGTTCAACAAACTTATGTCAATAATAGGTATTATGAATATTATAAACCAATATTGCATGCACCTATCTGAAAATTATCCTAGTAAAATAACCGTTGGGCATATTTCTTATACGCACGTTCAAAGTGAAACGTTAAGCTTTTCAAGGACACCGGTGGTTCAGTGCACGCGGGACGTGGATTCCTTCTCATTCCCACACACGGGATCCTTACTCTATGGATAGTCCGTTTCACTCACTCCACCGTTCAAGCAGTTTGAGAAATTTTCATACAAAATCAACAAAATTCGCGTGCATATCGAAATGTGCACCGCATGCGGTGTTTCATACCTATGCGAGGTAGGGTGTGTGCGCGCATATTATATTCTCACTTATTCCCGCCCCAGCTTTGAATATGATTGTTTTAGAAATATTTTAATGTTATTATTTTATTTTTTATACAATTTTTTTTAGTTTGTTTTTGTTTCTGGGGGCGCAGTGCACATTATGCACATATGAACGGGCCGCCTCTGTCTACCTACCCACCTTATTTTACCAAGTTGTCATTTGGTATCGTTACTTTCATTCATTATTGCAATCCTGATACCAACCATGATGTATGGGAGTGAAGCATGGACATGGACGAAAAATCTGGAAGATGGAATAAATGCTGTGGAAATGAGATCACTGCGTAGGATATGCGGAAAGAGACTGATTGATAAGGTGAGGAATGATAATATTAGAAAGGAATGTGTAGTGGATGTTAGCGTAGTGACTAAAATGAAAGTGAATTAACTGCGATTTATTTGAAGAAAATAGGCCGCTTGCTCAAAGAGGAAGTAAATAAAAAACACAATGCATGCATTTTTTTTAATTCCAAAAAATAATCTGCCCTTATAGTAAAGGAAGAAGAATATGCCCAAAAAAAAATCAAATTTACATCGATAAATTTTCGTCTATTTTCTGAACACTTCGTTTGATCAAGTGTCGTAAAACACATTGAGCTCGCGAGAGAACCGTTAAGAATCACCACGTCTATTTCGTGTAAATAATAAGAAATGATTTTATTTCTTGTTTTCTTTAGCGCTGTATCAAAAATAACCGATCGTTAATATTTCCACCTTACGGCAAAAGCAAAAACCTAATTTTTCCCCACCGCAGATTCTTATCTTTCAAATTCGTTATTTATTGCTTTCTCTCGCCGTGTTTTGTTGTTTCCCCCAATTTCAGTCTGCGTTTCTCAAATAGCTGATCGATCGCAAACTTTACTTTGACCTTTCCAAACTTTCACGTTTCAACGTTTAAATTAAATCGCTTCGAAACAATTTCTTTTCTTTCATTTCCATTTGTCCGTTCACACCCCTCATAGCTTGTTTATTTTTTTATTATGAATATTCAGTTAGTATGTACTTACTTAATTTTTTGTTTTATGAAACGTTTAGAGACTCGAGACTTTCAAAACCGGATGTCTAATTAATGGTTTGGAGAAAGAGAAAGGATATAAATTTTAATTTAAATGAAACAATATTTTTTTACTCCTCAAATTATGTATTACTCTTCCTGTTGAAATGTTGAATATATTATGTTGAAATTTCTCAAAATATTCGGGAATTTGAACATTACCACCTAATGGCGAACGTTGTTAGCGTCAAGAAACTTACGTTTACGAAACGTTTCTAAGTCACCTGTGACCATGCAGGACCTGTGCCTGCGAGACTATTCAGGTTGTTATAATATAATGTGTGGAATAACAAATTAATTGTTTCATTTAAATAACTCCAGTTCGTTAATGATGTTCCTAACTTTTACTCTCCCCTTTATAATGCTTTTTGGGAAGCTAGATGAAAATCAATTTGCAAGATTCGTAGAGGTAAACAAATAAGATTACTCGGCTTTTGAATTTCTAGATAGGAACTTTGTTCGTTTCGAGTAGGAACTTTGGGAATATGCAGATTGCAGACGATATTAATTATTAAACTCGCCGTAGAACCCTCAGGGATATAAACATTCATAGTCTCCGGAATTATAATGATTTGATGTGAAGGCGTATGGTCGAGGGTGCCTTACCTCTTGTTTTATGCAGCGAGATAGCCTTCTTCCGCCGACCCTTCGTGGGGTGAAGCTCGCCCGTGCAATATACAAGATTGCTTTTTTTCTTTAAGTGCCTGTGAGGGTTGCTAATAATCCGGGTATAGCTTCGTGCAAAGCGTCAATTACTCAACGAGCCCTATAAAACCGCACAACTTCTTCTTGTACCGCTTAATTGGATTATTTCAATTAACGAACAAATAACAATTAATTCTCAAGACCAAAAAACTAATGGTGATTTCTGTATAACCATTTTTCTTATCTACCATTTTAACTACTGGAATGAAACAAATAAATTTCTCAGTACTGTACGAGTATCTTTTTTAAAATTCTTTAACTTCTAAAGAACTTTCGAATAGCTGAAAACGATGTAGGTGCCTTCCAACTTTCCTACCTCAGATTGTACAGGACAGGTTGACTGGTAGAGAATGCTTCAATCATTAATTTCCGCCGGCTATACTGACACCTATGTGTAGAAGAGTTTTATTTATTTATTTATTTATTATTACTAAGAACAAGATATTTTGTAATATCTTTGTATAGGGTGGGGCAAAAGTGCCGCTACAATTTTGATTGCATATAACTTAAGCATATAACTCTTTTTAAGGCATTTTTCATGACATCCTGCATCCTGTAACATCTTATTCCTTCATTTTCTACTATTTTGTTTCTTCTGTGTTCTGATTGTTTTGTTTGTGTTTTTTTTTTCTCTTTTTGTGTCTTTGTGTCTTCCATAGTACAGTGCCGCTATAATTAAAAATTAGTATCACCTCAACACAGGCTGTCGTCTAGTGAGGTGATAAATTCCAAATATGTACCTATATAAATTTCAAATATGTACCTATGTAAAAGTTGGAAAAATAAAGAAATAATAAAAAAATAATAATAATTTCCGAAGGTTGCATAGCGAATCGCGGTCACCATTTAGCCGATATAATTTTCCAATCATAACGGTAAAAATGTAAAGACCAAATAAACTTTTATGAAAACCAAACCTACTTAAGTATCTTTTCTTTTAACAAAGTTATATGCAATCAAAATGGTAGCGGGACTTTTGCCCCATCCTATATTTATATATCTTCCGTCAATGTGTATGATACCGATAATTGATTTTCTCCTAAACGGCTAGTCTGGTTGTTGTCACTTTTGTATGTGACTTGGTTGGTTAAAAAATGGCCAAGATTCACAATTCGATCAGATAGAATACGCTATTTTTTATGTAAGTACTAGCTTTCCCGACAGACGTTGTCCTGTGTTCCTAACTATGAATATTGAATTCGAATTTGTATAGTGATGAATTAATTATCATTTGACCAATGTGATTCCGAACGATGCGTCTGTTTTAAACCATGTATATTCCATCCGCAATCTGTCAATCGCACCAATTGACAATTTCTGTCAAAATTTCAAAATTGGAATAAAAATTATAAGGTAAAAAGTACTAATAAGGTTGTCTGCGTAGAGTTTTCTTTAATTTTCTTATTTTCCATGAGTTTTCTTATTTTTTTTCTTCTAAAAGGACATTCTCCTGATAAAAGCCTACACGGCAAAAAAATAATCATCGAAATCGGTCCAGCCGTTTGGGCGTGATGCGATGACATCGGGAAATAGCTCTCCATTTTTATATATAAGATTATTACTAAGAACAAGATATGTAATATCTTTGTATAGGGTGGGGCAAAAGTGCCGCTACCATTTTAATTGCATATAACTCTTTTAAGGCATTTTTCATGACATCCTGTAACACCTGGGGCTGAATTCCTTCAATTTACGAAAGTTGCAGGGCGAATCGCGGTCACCATCTAGCCGATATAATTTTCCAATCATAACGAAAAAAATGTCAAGACCAAATAAACTTTTATGAAAACCAAACCTACTTATCTTTTCTTTGGACAAAGTTATAGGGAATCAAAATGTTAGCGGGGCTTTTGCCCCACCCTATATTTATATTTCCTCCGTCAATGGGTATGATAGTGATAATTGATTTTCTCCTAAACGGCTAGTCTGGTTGTTATCACTTTTGTATGTGACTTGGTTGGTTAAAAAATGGCCAAGATTCACAATTCGATCAGATAGAATATGTTATTTTTTATGTATATAACATTGATTGATAGATGTTAACATCACTGTTGAAATTTGTATGAAATACTAACTGAAAAAAAACTGCATTAGGTATTTCAATTAAATTTCAGTACATTTAGTATTGAAACAAATGTAATGTAATGAATTATAATGAAATCTATAATATAAAAGAAAGTCGTGTTTGTGCGAACATTTATAACTCGAGATCTGCTGAACAGATTTTTATGATACTTGGTTTATTGGATTCTTCTGCGCTCCGGATAGCAGAATAATTATCGAAAATTCGAAAAATGAATAGCAAATAATATAAAATATAATATTAAAAAGTATGGAATGGATTTACTGACAATAACGCCATCTATGAAAAATTACATAACACAATTTGTAATTACTTGACAACCATTGAGTTTCTTATTTTTGTTAGTTATTTTTGATAGAATTCCTTCAAGCTTTCAGAAATAATTTTTTAACATTCAAACATATTTTAAACGTATAAATATGATGTAAGGAAATGACTGCCACACTTACGGCTCAACACTACTAACTGTCAATTTGATATCTTTTGACTCGGAATTTGAAATAACATTGCACATAATATCATGAAATTATTATGGAGATAACATCAAACTGCTATTACATTATTCAGTTCCTAGTTGTTTGGTCAAAAACTCCGGCATATCAATCGAATCGAATCAGCTAGTTGTACTCTAAATAATATCAAATAACTCCGTTTTTCGTTTCTAAAAAGCCTAGAAGGGTACGTCAGAACTCTTCTGTTTATAGCGATACAATTCGACTCCAGTACCCGTATTCTAAGTTTTATCGAAAGGTAGTCACGGAAGTAAAGTGAATAACACTATACATTTTGTATGGAAAACGTCTATACGTACCGAATGCGAGAATCGCTTTTGTTTCTAGAAATATCTTTGTGGCGGCGCTTTACACGTTTCCCATACAAGATTTGTCGTGTAATACTCACTTTACTTCCGTGAATACCTTCCGATAAAACTTAGAATATGGGTATAGTATTCATAAGACACAAACAACTTCCATTAGCGTGAAATCGAATATCTTAACTGTTTTGAATTGTATTGGATTTTCCACTTCACCACTGACAGAATAATATTGATAATGTATTCTATTAAAAGATATAATATCCTTGGCTAAGTGAACTCTACAGACGATTTATATCCAAGAACTCTACCGATCTCGAACGCCCGCCATTTATTTGTATAACTTTTATTTACATAACACATTCATATTTTCACGCGAACTAATTGTTTGTTTACACCTTGAAAGTGTATTGAAGAGATAACAATTTGTTTACTTTTAAAATGTAAACAACTAAATGTTAAAAATATTACTCTTTATATTTAGGTATATTATATTTTTTTCTTCAGTGGCGTAACTTTTTTTTTCTCATGGTCATCGGGCGCCGTGAATTGAGATACATGTGTTTTTTTGGTTTATGCTACATGGTTTTCAAAGAAATGTATCAAATCAAGTTGGTTAAAGATGTCAAGATATTATAACTTCCGTAATAGCCAATCGATCGAGCTAGGGGGTCGGTTTCGTGCGTGTCGGGTTTGCAGCGGATTGGTCTCCTCTGTTCTGACTTGCGGTGTGCGGGGGGTCTTTAAAGGAAAATGAATGAATGAGTAGCCAATTTCTGGTCAAGTAATTTTTCTCTTTTGTTTCAAAAGCCATATACGATATGGCTGCTCGTCTTGTGAGGTTGAATTTCGAATATCCTTCCATCTTTTGAGATACTTATCTTGCTCGTGAACGAGTCCCGTGAGGCTGGTTTTGTATTGCGCTGTGAGAAAGTCTGGTCGTCTTCATTCGCCTCCTTTACTTTCTACTTCATTTTATAATATCCACATCAGCCTCACGCATCTCTCTTTTCGGAGATTCGCCAACTACAGTCCTCAAGGTCTTCAGAAATTATCAATCTGTTTCTCTTGGACCACGTTAAGGACCTGGCCTCTATTTATTTCGCATTCTTATTGCCGTTTTATTATCTGATGTATTTTTCCCTTCTGTCTGTCGAATTTCCATTCAGATATATTCTGTCACCATTGCACACGCTGCGAATTTCAGACTTTTCAACTTTCTTTGGTTGCTTTTCAAGTGTAATGTTTTATTTTTAGTGATTTCGTTTCCCACGGCGTTTGCTTTTGTTTCGACTCCTTTTTTAGTGGGACTCTACATCATCGAAGTTACGCCACTGCTTAATATAACGATGTAATCACTGAGTGTTAAATCATTACTTGTTATTAACATTGAAAAAGTGTACAGTCCGTTATGCAAAATCTTTTTTTACATTTAATGTAGTTAAATAAAATAATTTAAATAAAACAACGTAGACCGTATACGAAACGGATACAAATGTTTTGGAGACGTTCAAGTTTCATGATTTGCTCCTTTGTAACGTCAATGTACGACACATCCGCATAGTCCAAAAGTGGAAGTAATAGAGTTTGAGAAAGTAAAATTTTGGTTGATTTGGGCAGAAAGTTCTGGTGGCGTTTAAGTGAATGCAGGCTATAAAAGAATTTGCGACAGACTTCACCGATCTGGGGGCCCCATGATAGGAATTGATCGAGGTATATGCCAAGATTTTTTACTTTCTTGGAGAGAGGAATAATAGTACCGTCGAGTGTTATGGCAGGTGAGGAGTTGGTCTTGACCTTGGAGAGTAATCTAGAGCTACCTATCAAGATGGCTTGGGTTTTAGATGGATTGAGAACCAAACCATTTTGCCGTGACCAGCGGGATATGCGATTCAGTACACCATTCTTGTGTTCGATTGCAGGCGTCGCTTGATCCGGGTTAAAGTGCGAATATACCTGAAGGTCATCAGCGTAGAGGTGGTAATGTGCATTCACATGTTCCATTTTGCCGTGATTGTTGTCGAGGAACAGTGCGAAACGGACGTGTAATGTGTAAAAATACGTACGGACGTGAAATGTGTTAAATAAATAAAAATAAACTTGGACAAAAATAACAAAAATTAAATATTGTTTAGTAGTCTTGTAAAATTTTGTGCTAAACACGTGATGGTACATACAGTGTAGGTAGACACTCTATTGAGCCCCTATTTTTTATGGCCTCTCATCTTTAAAGTGCCATTTAAAGTCTCCTTAGCAGAAACTCAGATCTTGAAAATTTGATAATTCTTTAGGAAGGACGTTTACGACAAGTCCATACACGAATTCAAAACATGGCGAGAGGATCCTCAACACCTATTATAAACAAAACGGATATATCTATTCTGGAGATGAGTAGTACACAAATACTGACAGATGCCGAAGCACATGCTAAAACCATTAGATCATTACTCTCCGAAGGAAAAGGTAAAACTCCTGCCAATACACAGACCAAAATAATTCTCAATGTAGAAAAATTAAGCAATATTATATATCATATCGTAACAGCAAATGATGAAATGAGAGAACAAATAAATATTTTAAAACCCCTGTCATTAAACATTGCTAAGGATGTCGAAGCCATAAAGAATACCTTAAATGCTCAAGCTGTTAACCAACAAAATGTGCTAGATATACAAAAAACAATAAATACGCAAACAACTTATAACAAGAAAGACGGTAGAAATGAACCGACAATAATCATAAAACCTAAAGATAGAGAACAAAAGCACCAAACAACTACAAAGGAATTGAAAAGCAACATTGATCCTATTCAGATGGGTATCACTGGACTTAAGAACATAAAAAAAGGCGCGATCCTTGTAAAATGCAAAACAAAGGACAACACAGATAAATTACAAGAAGAACTTAACAAAAAATTCCCGAACAGATATGAAGTAAGCAGACCTAAAATGAGACTACCAAAGATTAAAATTATCGGCAGCACAGAAAAAATGGCAATCGAAGACATCGAAGAAAAAATAAAAAAACAAAATAACTTTTTACAAAATTCTGCTAAAATAAAGGTGACATACGTAAAGGAAGTGAAACGAAATAATTCCACCTCGTATAACATTTATGCTGAGGTGGATTCAGTCACGTATAGAGAGGCTGTCGAGCGCGGAATAATCTACCTAGGATGGGAAAGGTGCAGAGTGTATGAGGAGCTCAGTATAATGAGATGTTTCAAATGCAATGCATATGGACATAAGGCCATCAACTGCAAAAATCAGAGATCGTGCCCGAAATGCTCAGAAGATCACGAAGAGAGGGACTGCCAAGCAAGTGAACCAAATTGCATTAATTGCAAAACGATGAACAAACACCTAAACTTGCATCTGGATATAAACCATACAGCGCTTGATAAAAACTGTCAGGTGTATTTGAGAAAGATCGATGCCCAAAAAAAGAAAATAGATTTTTTAGAATAGACAAATTTAGTGATGTCATATATAATATGAATGTATCGAGCATCGTAGCACACTATGACGAAGTAGAAATCGAACTTAATAAACTAAAACCAAAACTAGTGTTGTTGTGTGAGACGTGTGTTACCGAGGATATAGGTGAGAGTGAGGTTACTTTCTCAGGATACACGACAGTTAGATGCGACTCTATCAGTAGACATACCGGGGGAGTGATAATTCTCGTACAAAATGACATTACATATAAAATTATCAGGAAAGACGTATTGGATGAAAGGAATACTTGGATCCTAACAATTAAGGTCAGTAAAGGGTTTAGATCGGGAATATATTCTGTTTTATATCATTCACCAAATCAAAACCATACCAAATTTTTAGATTTTTTTGAAACATATATAGAAAAAATCATAAAATATGATAGCCTATTTTATATATTTGGAGATTTCAATATTGATTTTCGATCTAGTTCAGCATACAACATTCGGTTAAAAAACATTATTCATAGCCTTGGTTTAAAACAACTTGTAAATGAATATACGAGAATAAGTGAAACTTCAAAAACCCTAATTGACTTGGTGATATCGAATGATTTTAATTTAAATGTGAATGTGTCGGAATATTTTAAAATATCAGATCACGAAACAATAAGAGTGGAAATTAAAGACAATAATAAAGAACGACTACACAAAACCTTTACTTGCCGGAACACTAAAGTGTATAGCAAAGAGATATTGTGTAATAACTTAGAAACTATGAATTGGTGCCATGGAGGAGATATAAATAAAGATAGTGAAAAGTTCGTATCAAACTTTAAAAAATGTGTTGACATTATAATGCCGTTGAAAACACATACTTATAGAAGTACATCATGTAAATGGTTCAATCCTGATCTAAACACACTCCGCATAAAACGTGATAATCTGTATAAAGCATTTAAAATATCTCAGGATAATGCCATATGGCAACAACACAAACAAATTAGAAACATATATAACAAACAATTAAAAACTGAAAAAAGAAAATATATCATGAAATCAATAGAAACAAATAAAGATGACCCGAGAAAAATGTGGAGTGCAATAAAAAGTGTAATTCAAACAAATGAAAAAGCCAACATAAGAACAGTTGAATTTCCCAACAGTGTTGAAGAGAATGAGCTGGATATTGCTCGGAAATTCAATCAAAATTTCTTATCTAGTGTGGAAGATATTCACAATAGCATAATTATTAATCAAAACATGAGCCAAAGCATTGAACAACACACGACTGTATTTAAATTCAAATTGATCAACCTGGAATATCTGAAAAAAACAATCAATAAAATTCAGAACAAACCGTCACACGATGGTATAACTGTTAAAATCATCAACGATTCCTTAGATATAACAGGTGAATTTTTAGTTCATCTATTCAATAACTCCCTGAGACATGGATTATTTCCAGACACTTGGAAAACGTCTACAATCGTCCCCATACCGAAGATCACAGATGCCAAAAGGTTCGACGAATTTAGACCAATAAACTGCTTACCAAAATATGAGCAAATCCTTGAATGTATTGTAAGAGACCAGTTGTGCGAATATGTGGAAAAAAATAAAATATTAACGATAGAACAATCAGGATTTAGAAATAATTTTTCATGTGAAACAGCTCTAAATAGTGTTATTGACATCTGGAAAACAAATATTGATACGAAGAAAGTAATAATTGCTGTGTTCTTAGACTTAAAAAGAGCATTCGAGACAATAGATCGATCTCTTTTAATAAAAAAATTACGAAAATACGGAATTAAAGAAAATGAAGAAAAATGGTTCACACAATATCTGAGTGCAAGAACACAAAAAACTAAGGTAGGAAATACAATGTCTGATGAACTGGAAGTTTCATTAGGAGTTCCACAAGGCTCAGTACTAGGACCATTACTCTTTATAATATATATGAATGATATAGTGAAGTGTTTACAAATGTGTGGAATCAAACTATTTGCAGATGATACTTTGATTTATGTGATAAGCGATAACGTTAGTGACGGGTTACGTACAATCCAACGTGAGCTTAATATCGTGGCCGAGTGGTTTAATAAAAATAAACTTAAATTAAATACATGTAAGACAAAAGCGATGATTATAGGTAAATATGAAGAGGACACGGTAGTGGCATTAAGTATACATGGAAAAGAAATTGAATTCGTTAATGAAATGAAGTACCTAGGTGTTATTATAGACAATAAATTGGATTTTAAGTCAAATGTTGAACATGTTATAAAAAAAATTAGTAAAAAAACTAGTTTCTTCCTGAGAATAAGAAAAAAATTAGATTTAAGTACCAGAAAACTTGTTGTAAACACTATCATATTACCTCATATAAATTATTGTTCTACATTACTGTTTTTAAATAATGAAACTCATTTAAATAGATTACAAGTAATTTTGAATAGATCGATGCGCGGAATTTTAGGTTATAATAGATATGTAAGGATTAAATTTATGCTAGAAAAATTAAACTTTATGACAGCTAAACAAAAAATATATCTGAACACATTAATTTTTATATATAAAATTGTAAAGGGTATTCTTCCTAGGAACCTGGGACATAATCTAACATATAATCATGAGTATCACAGATACCCTACGAGAAGGGGAGGAGATATCAGAGTACCAAAAGTAAGATTAACGGGAACATCGAATAGTTTATTCCATAAAGGAATCAAAATGTATAACGATCTTCCTGTGAACCTGAAGGAAGCTCGGACAATATCCTCTTTTCGCAGGCTTTGTGTGATATATGTTAAGGGTAATTTTTAAATTCTTCAAACTTTGTAATACTTCGTCTTTAATTTTTAAATCTTTGAAATGTAAATAAGTTATGCTAGGTAGTAATTATATAGAATTAGTTATAAGAAGTAACTAAATTATTTATAAGTTAGTATTATGAAATTCAATTGATATTTATGTTAAATTAAATATTAGAACATTGTAATATATGTTAAGGGTAATTTTTTAAATTCTTCGAACTTTGTAATACTTCGTCTTTAATTTTTAAATCTTTGAAATGTAAAGAAGTTATGCTAGGTAGTAAGTATATAGAATTAGTTATAAGAAATAACTAAATTATTTATAAGTTAGTATTATGAAATTCAATTGATATTTATGTTAAATTAAATATTAGAACATTGTAATATATGTTAAGGGTAATTTTTTAAATTCTTCGAACTTTGTAATACTTGTAACTTTGTAATACTTCGTCTTTAATTTTTAAATCTTTGAAATTTAAAAAAGTTATGCTAGGTAGTAAGTATATAGAATTAGTTATAAGAAGTAACTAAATTATTTATAAGTTAGTATATATCAATTGATATTTATGTTAAATTAAATATTAGAACATTGTAATATATGTTAAGGGTAATTTTTTAAATTCTCCGAACTTTTTAATACTTGTAACTTTGTAATACTTCGTCTTTAATTTTTAAATCTTTGAAATGTAAATAAGTTATGCTAGGTAGTAAGTATATAGAATTAGTTATAAGAAGTAACTAAATTATTTATAAGCTAGTATTATGAAATTCAATTGATATTTATGTTAAATTAAATATTAGACCATTGTAAAAAGTAAAATTAAGTTATAGAATAAAAATTAATTTTATAACTTTATAAAATAAAATAAATAAAAAAAAAATAAATGTTCGACCACTGGGTTAATAAAAAGTGAAAAAAGGAGGGGTGAAAGGATGCTACCTTAGGGGACTCCCGACTCCAACGACACCCAGTCGGAAGTGGCGCTGTTGGCAGCTCTAATGCACTGTCACTTCAATTCGTTAATTTTATTAATGTAGTTAAATCGTTTTACCTGATGGTTTCGACTTTCTGCCACCTTCTTCGTTGAGTTAGTTAGGTCAAATCTGAGGTGATAACTGTTGCTGAGGCAATTTTTTTTTGTATTTATTATTCTCTTTTGTAATAGTATATACAAAACAACACAAAATAACATAAAAAGTATCTGCATTCGAAACGAAGTGCCTCAGGAGAATTTTAGGTATAAGATGGTACCACCGCATCACGAACGACGCTATACGTCGGCGCACCCAGCATGAGCCCATCACTTCTACCATTATGTGGAGGAGATGGACATGGCTGGGACATGTGTTAAGGATGCCGAATGACAGTTGGCCGAGGAGAGCGCTGTTCTTCCTCCCATCAGGGTCCCGAAGACGAGGAAGACCCTCTCATACTGTGCTCCGCTCCTTTGAAGCAGAGCTGAGGAATCTGGACATGGTGTGGGAGGAGGTCATTAATGTTGCGCAAGATCGAGCGCAATGGAGAGCTCTTGTTGCCTCCCTATGCCCCTAAGTGGGGCCTTAAGGGAGTTTGGATTGGATTGGATTCTTTATTGAATGAATATCTTACAATATATACAATTTCCTGATAAGTTCTATGAGCTTGTCATCTGGTTTTGTTTACTATCTAATGATGCTTGACTAACTTATAAAATTTGTTCAATCTATTTATTGTCTATTTTTTTATTATTATTAGACAAAACACATTACAGAGGACAACTATTCATTGAAAGTAGAAACAATATAAATTTATGGCCTTAAACTAAGTATACTTATCTACTATTATATTACATTCATTAAATCTTCTTAATATTTTTCTATTAAGTATAATATAATAATTTAATTTTTGTACTATGTTTAATAATAATCTAGGTACAATTGTAATTTATTTCTACACCCAATAAAAATAAATGTACCTAATTCATTTATCTGTATTGGGTGTAGAAACACAGATGATAATAAAGAATCACTACTGGAAGTGTATTCTCATGGGTTTTTTTAAACCACCAATAAAATCACCTTCAATACATAATAATGAAAAACTCCAGGGTGTGCACACCGGGTATACAACACAACTACGTACAATCTGAAAGGCACAGTGCAGTGAAGACTCTAAGGAACCAGAGCGTTATATACCAAATTACCTGCCGTCGCCAAAGTGAAATTAATGTTGGGATCTTTTGAGGGGAGATTTAACTGATTTGTAAGACGATCAAAAAATTAGAGTCCCTTTCCCTTTTGCCTGTCGTCCCACAAGATAAAGGGAACATTGATTAAATGATTGAGTATATATGTTTCATGTGGAATAACAAAATTTTGATAACCTATCTAAAAAGATTAAACAGTAGCTGCACAGTAACATGGAGATTTTATCTCGAGAACATCGTGTGGGTTGATTTAAATTTGCTATTCTTCGTGTGAATAGAAGTCTTGAATCCATTTCGACTACAATAATGGTCCACGTACGTTGGATGTTGGAATGCAATAATATTATCAAGTGACGACAAACATTCTAACTCGAGTAACACTCTCTACCCTGGGAATAAATTCTCAGAATGTATCTTCTCATACTGTTATTAAATAATACATTTGAACTCATGTAAGATTAAATGCAGCAATAATACTTCGCGAAATAAACTTTGTTTTAGTTACCGCATGTGACTGTTTTCGTTGAAAATACATAGTGATAAATTCTATTGTTAAACTGCAGCTTTCTAACTTTGCGTGGTGCGTAGACCTTAAATTCGAACATGTTATCACATTCAATGTTTTTTTTTTTAAACAAAATATTGCTTTTTATTAACAAGCAGTAAAATTGCAGCATTAATAATCTCCATTGTGACGACAACATCAACCTTACATTATTAAGACTAACGGATGGTCAATTAATGTAACTTGTGGTCAGTTTCGCTGTACGGTGTAGAGGCACGGACCCTCAAAACCAATATCATGAGGCACGGACCCTCAAAACCAATATCATGAATCACCTCGAAGCATTTGAAATGTGGTTCCATCGCAAAATGCTTAAAATACCTGTCCTGGACCAGAACAAAAACAAGCAGACAATTATTCACATCAATTAAGATTCTTAAGACTTCTTACTTTGGTCGATTATTGAGAGGTGAAAAATATAAGGTATATTTTGCCATGGAGGGGAATTTAAGTTACTTTCCTGGCTCCGAAACATTCGTGAGTGAACCGGAGGGGAGAACTGTGAAAGATTTGTTCAGGGCAGCTGAATATATGCACGGAAGCTTTCTCTCGAGTGATCGTCGACGTTAGGGGGACCAAATAGGACACCGGAAGGAGAATACCTAAATATAACATAACAAAAATATGAAATAATATAGGTAACAAAAGTTCCAAACTCGAACTTGCAAAATGCGATAGGGTCAATATTATTTATGGAGTGGATTCATGGTCCTTTGAAGTCGGAAAAATGAACCGATTGAAGAATCCTTCTGCATCACAGAATTCTATATAGATCGCATGGACAGACATGGTCAGCAACACTAAAGTTCAAAATAATTGGCAATGTATTGTTCACTCACATCAATCTGCAAAGTGTTCTACTTTGGGGCACTATCTCAGAGGAAACAAATACCATATACTCCATATAGATCATTATAGAGCAAGGGTACCAAAGAGATGTTTACAGTAGACAACTTGCCTTATGTAGCAATATTCGGGATTATCAATATAGTTAAAAACCTGTTCCAAGCATAGAATACACATAGAATGTGGCATAGAAGTCCTGTCACGATTCCTTGCCAACCTCAGGAATATCTGACATGGCACCAAAAGATGAAGATAAAAGAATATCGATAATATGGTATCATTATAATACGAAACTAGCATTAGAACTGTAGCTACATTCAAATAGGGCTCGCCTCAGTAGGGGGAAAATAGTAAACATTTGCAGGATGCAGTTCGACCATTATTATCATGCGCACCTGCATTAAGTGAAAACACGTAGAACGCCGATTCCGACCAGAGGCGACCGGAGCTCTTTGCTCCGACATGACAAGAGTGCATATTTTATAAGGTGACATCTGTGACTGTCAGCGCTACATTGCCAAGTCGCACGCTATGATCATAGACAATTATATAAATTGTGATGAAATGGCCATACGCTAAATACTCGTAATAATAATATAATAGACAATTGATAAATATATGGCGATATTAATAAATAAATAAATATTGCCATAGCGTGGGAGTATACCCTAAGATCGGGGTGGTTTCATCTCTGTGTGAATGTGGACTGGATATGGAATCTCTAAACCATGATTTTTTTTTCGACTTTTTTCAGAAGTCTCTTCGACCTGTGTGCTGGGATTCGCGATGTTTAATCGCTGAATCATTCGGAAGTCCATCACCTTTAAGGTATTTAGCTTTTTTTTTCCTTTATTGATCATGATTGTATCAACTGATATAAATTGAGTATAGATAGGTACTAACTTTCCAACTGATTTAGGTGTTAAATTGAAAAAGACCACCGCCAACAAAAATCTGCCCAAATATTGAATTTAAAGTTGAAACAGGGGTTCATAAAAAGTCCTGTTACATTTTCACCGAAACAATATTTTATTCATTATTCACTGCCTTAATTTTTCTGAAATAATAATTTGACCGAAATAAGCTGAGCCAAAAAGCTCACCGTCGTCGGTTAAAAATGAAGTTTAAATATTTAAGATCCTCTTGAATTGCTTCGACGTGCTTTACATTCTAATAACTTTACCCCGGTGCGCAGACGCGGACGCTCAGACGTCGGCACGCAAATCTTATCATGTTAATTAGATTTCGAATTAGCATATCAGTCCACATCCTGCCATTGAATATTTTAAACATTATATTTATATCACTAAACGTGGTTATATTTTAAACAAAATCATTCAAACCGCGTTATGGCTTGTGCTGTGACAAATTGTCACTAATTTAGTCTCAACGCATTATCAATACTTGAATTAGGTACAGAAAACTTCTAAAAAGTTTTAATTTTGTATAATTGACAAAAAAATTATATTGAGGTGCCAGTCAACATCACGCACAGGGATTCACGACGAGTTCGTCGAAAATCAATTCATCAGTCAGAACTCGTCGGTGACCCGCACAGGAAGGATGCTCGTTGCTCATGTTGGGACCCATTGGGTATCCTGTTAGCAGTACACATGAAGGCTTCTTATGACAGAGATATTCTTACTAATAAATACTTCGCTAAGCCTGTCATAGACAAAAAAGATAACAAAATGGAAAAATATGTGTACCTACTTACAAAAAAGTACACGTGATTTTGTCGGAAGGAGGGGATTAATCTGAAACCTCACCAGTGGGGGGTCTTAAATTTGGTGAAAAAACCTCACGTGATTGACAAACAATCAGTCCTGTCGAATAGATTTAGGTGAAAACCATCTCTAAAATAGTCTCAAAATACTGACCCGAGAAGATAACGAACGAAAGACTTCTTTTTACAGAATTCAATCAAGTTCAAGTCCTTAGTTGTTATAATATTCGTTTTTACGAGATTTTTCTTCTGTGTAGGTAATATTTTTTACCCATCACGCCGTGTCCCGTAAGGGGTAGGCAGAGAGAACGGACCTCCACTCTCTTCAATCCCATCAGAACACTTCTTTCGCTTCTTCCAACGACATACCATATCTGACACAACCTCTCCTACAATTTTCTTTCAAAAACAATGACATGGATACATCAAATTTGGAATGTTGATATGAACTAAGTTTTTTTCTATTAGGTACTTATTATTAAAGACAAAAAAAAATTATCTATTCGTATTCTTAATTTGACCACAGATAAACAAAAGAATATATGCGTCTGTGTCAATGACAAATACATCGAAGTGTGTGTGAGTGCATGGTGAGTTTCAAATACATAACATCACAGTTTTTTATCGATTTAATGTATTTTTTATACATAATTTAAAAAAATATTAGCATTCGCCACTCCTTATCTGTATAAACTATAAGTTTGCGAAATTTCATACTCCTCCGTCCGCGCAATTTTCCCTAAGAAGGTGTATAAAATTTTTGCTTCACGTATTAATGTATAGATTCCGCCATGAATGAGTAATGAGGAAACGGATAATTCGCCGTCATTCACAAACCATCATAATTGCTATTGTCCTTATTAGCATTTAGATTGGATCTTCTTTAAACGCGGACGAAAAATTCTTATTCTATGGATTTTCTTAATTCCTTTAGTCGGAAAGATGTCCCCTTACTAATAAAAGCAAGCGCAACTGACAGTTTTAAAGAATATTAGTAGCTTTCCTGAAACAGGTTGTTTCGTCCTAAATATAAAGAAATCAATGAATGTTGAAAGGCAACTTAATTTGTCATCAAATTGAGAAATTAAAAAAAAACCTTCATATAGTCTATACAGTGAAATTTTCTTATCTCTTTTTAATCCTTTGACTTTTAGACCCTTATTTACAATAAACCGTGGGTAATGGTTTAATTTAGAAATTGATATTTTATCTTTAACTGAAAAACATAGAAAATGTGACATGTCAACTTTGAACATTCAATTTTCCCTTTTACATCCCACTCAGGAGCATAGGGAGGCAACAATAGCTCTCCATTGCGCTCGATTTTACGCAATGTTTATGACCTCCTCCCACACCATGTCCAAATCCCTCAGCTCTGCTTCGAAGGAGCGGAACACAGTGTGAGAGGGTCTTCGTCGTCTTGGGGACCCTGATGGGAGGAAGAACAGCGCTCTCCTCGGCCAACTGTCATTCGGCATTAGTGAATTTACCAAAAAGAAATTCACGTTGCTGTATACAAAATACCGACCTCGGTAGCCTAGTGGCAAAGGCTCTGTCTTCAGATCAAGAGGTGCCGGATTCGAGTCCCGGGCGGGTCAAAAATTTTCAATGTGTTTTTTCACTTGAAATTTCTACTCGGGGTTGGAAATCTGTCTCAGATTGGACGGGACCGGTTGACTGGTATAGAATGCTTCAAGCATTAAGTTCCGCCGGCTATACTGACACCTATGTAGGTATAGAAGAGTGTTATTTATTTATTAACCAATTTTTTAGTTAATAAAAAATTATTATTTTTTAGTCAGAGTGTTTCAATAACTAGTCTACAAGTTTTTCTTTGCTTTTACTTAGTTTTGTATTGTTTACAAAATTGTTTTTTTAGGCTGGGAATAGTATTAAACATATTGTGCAAACTGTCGAAAAACCGTAAGTTGTAGTGTTTTTATAATCTCAATTCGGAAATTACAAAAACGCTCGAACGTAATAATATTTTCCGTTTAAAGGTTCATTTCCATTTGGTTTAGTATTAAGTGTTTTTACGAGTTATTAGTAGAGATGGGACTAACGGCTTAAATTCAAAAACGTTATAGCCATTTCGTTAATTGAAAATAACGTTAATATTAAAAGCTGAAAGCTATTTTAAAATATTTGGTATCTGGGATCTTAACTTCTTCCTAAAAAAAAAAAATCGTTTCCAAAATTTGGTATCTGGAATCTCTACTTTTCCTAAAAAAAAAAAAAAAAAAATGTCGTTTTCAAAATTTAGTATCTGGAATCTCTACTTTTCCTAAAAAAAAAATAAAAGGTCGTTTTCAAAATTTGGTATCTGGAAACTTTACTTTTCCTAAAAAAAAAAAAAGGTCGTTCCATACACTCAATTCCATAATATTACCTGACATATACATAATAGGGGTGGGCTATTATTTTCATTCAACTATTATTTATAAATAACGTTTAATATTAATAACGTTAGATACGTTATTATTATTTAGCTATTATTATTATCAGCTGTCGTTATAATGCCCATCTCTAGTTATTAGTTCAAGTGATTAGTGGTAGTCGTGTCCACTGTACTGTTTAGTTGCTGCGTTTATTCAACGGGTTGTTACTTTTTTTTTTTAATTTTTTATTTAATGCAACTGCACGTATTCAAATAAACAACCCCTTTTATTATGAAATGTTTATCATACAGTATTTAGTTAAAAGCTAATCCCATAGGTAAGGCTATAATTTTCTACAATGTTTTCACCCTCGAATGGGTGGAGACGAATAATTGAAAAGAATGCAAAAAAAAAGTCATTAAGTGAACAAGACTTGAAATAATCTATATATATATAAAGATGGAGCTCTGTTTATCTTGGTCACGGCATCACGCGTGAATGGTGGACAAACTTCGGTTATTCTCTGTTAGGTTGTATTTTATTTTGTAAAGAAACGGTTCTTATGAATGAAAATTCGCTGACATTAGAAAATTTTATAAAACTTAAAGTAGGTAACCTTCTTGGTTTTTTTTTTCTCCCTTTAAACAGTTTAAACCCTATTTAGGTGCATAGGGAGGCACAAGAGCTCTCCATTGCGTTCAATCTTGCGCCATTACAGGGAGTTGGGACACCAACTGCCTAAACTCCCTCCTCGATGGGCTCTCTAGGCGTCTTATTTCCAGGAGGCTGATTTCTTGCGCCTTTTCTGACCCGTTTGGGATTAAGGACGCGAGGTGGTAAAACTTCGCGGTCCTTCTTGGTAGGTACTTTTATCAAATATAATCTTTTCAATTTCAATTGGCATTTGACATTCAGTTGTTTGATAGTTGGTGCGATTGACAGAATGTTGATGGAAAATATATGGTTTAAAACAGATGCATCGTTCGGAATCATATTGTTTTAATTATTTTTTTTTAGTTAGGACGGGACAACGTCTCATGGGAAAGCTAGTACAAAATAATAATTGTTTTTCACAGCGATAAAGGAAATGTTGGGGTTGTATTTAATTGAAGCCTTGTTCCTCCCTCACTATCAGAACATGCAAGAAACTAATTAATTATACAACCACTCTCTGCTCTGAATTACCATCACCCATCGATCAATCCATTCCTTTATGTAAAGAAAAGTGGGAGATGGATGTTTATATAAACGTGTCTAAACATCCCTTAATTGTTCAAATAGACGGAATAATTGATTTTTAAGATAAAGTGGTTGGTAGCTCAGTGGTTCAGTCGACGGCTTTAGTGCATACAGCGTACTGAAGGTCATTGGCTAGAAACTCGGTGTCGAGCACTTCCATTATTTTTCACAGCGCAAACTTTGCTTTCTGTAAAAGATGTCGACCGACAGTGGTGTAATTGTGTTCACTCCGAGTGAGCCAAGATTCATTAAATAGAAATACACTGAATTTATAATCTTTTAAGAAACGTAAACAAACGTCATTTCCTGATCCATGCCCTTTTCTCGCGAAATATTTTTCATTCATATGACAAACCCAATCATCCAACTTTACTATGCAATCATTTAGTGTTCGATTTATAGAGGTGTTTTATACAAATTTGAACAACTACGGGCTAACGATCGTCTTCTAATGCTGTTCGAAGGCTGGCTTAGTGTGAACGATTTACGTTTACAACGTTCGCCATTGACGTGGTCAAATTTTTCAAGATTCTTGAAATTAAAAATCATAGTGACGCTAACAACTGTGCCAACTGACCCCCACGGGAAATATTTTGCATACGTACCTACCTATAGTATTCGCCTGTAAAGTCACGGCTAGACTATGGGCCATCATGGGCAAATAGTGTGGCCTCTCCACCAATGACCAATATCGCCAAATATTTGACATTGGCCGTTACTTGTTTACTTGTCGATCGAGTTCGCAAGTATTCACCAATATTGGAACAATGTGACAGCTGTCATGTCTTCCATGTTGTTATTTTCATAGTGTTTTGTACATTTTTTTATAATCCTGATAAAATAATGGAAGTTGACAATGATAATATCATATTATGACATTAATTGCAGCATCCTATACAGTGATATATGCGGCATCGGCTTTTCTGTTATTAAAAATAATGAAAAACGCAAACGGCAAAGACGGTGGTTGATGCTTTCTTTAAACCACTCGAGTATGTATGTAATGTACCCATGATTCTTGTTTTTTTTTTTATCAATATCTTTAATTTTCATTTATGTTATAGTCCAAATCAGTAAGAGCTAGGTAAATATATACCTATTGCAAAACAATAAAAATTTAAGGTTAGGTTTAATAAAATTATGAATGTTTTTATTGTGTATATTTGTGAATTGGAAATTATATTAAAATATCATTTTTGCCCAGGGAGATAAACTCTCTTGAAATTCCCCACTCAGATAGGAGTATACAGTGAATAATTGGAGATTAGAATGTAAAATGATGAATAAAAGCAAGAATTAATCAATAAATCAGTGATAGAAACATTGTGTAGCAGTCTAGCCTCGTGCCAGCTGTCAGAGTTGGGCCAATAGTGTAGCCAGGTGTACAAGTATATTTGCCAAATGTTGCTACTTGCCAATGCTTGGCCAGGGCCACTATTTGGCCATCCTGGACCAGCATGGGCCATAGTGTAGCCGTAGCTTTAGTCGATACTCGTTGCTATGAAATTTTGAAGTGGTTGGTAGTCTAACGTTTACGATGCCGGCTTTCGTACTGTTTGGTTCGGAGGTCGTGGGTTCGATCCCAGGTGCCGACCATCTTCCTCTTTCACGACACAAGCTTAAAGTAGCTTACTGTGAAAGAGTCAAAGAGTATGTATGCAGGTATATTTGTGCTCACTTTGAGTTAGCACAGATTCTTGAAAAATAAATATTAGGTGTATCGACGAAATATGTCACGCTTGATCAGAGGTTCCTAAATACAACATTTCTTCTTCTTTCGTATGCGCACGACCTTTTAGTACAACACTGTTATCTATATAATAATTCAGAAATGTTTGTTTTTTTATTTGCCTTTGACAATACTTTACCGTTATGTCCGAGCATCACGCTCAAAATACAAATGTTACGTCAGATATTAATATGCCCAGAGCCGTACAAAATGCTGGAGAAGGTTCTTAAATACAATTTGCTGCATTAACTTTAATATATTTAGAGCTATTTAAAAAAATCTATTTTTTTAGGATCTTCATACAAATTTCTCAAAAAGACTTTTGGAAACAAAATTACTCATGTAAACGTTGAATGGAATCTTGGTATTACGGTATGAAAATGTAATAAAATAATCGTAGATTGATTTGTTATACATATAAATGTTATTCAAATCTTATTATTCTCAATAAATAAAGATTTAATGAAAAAATTTGCAGTTTGATTTTGAAGTTTGACAGGTACAAATTGAATAAACACATATTAGATTACAAAATAGTACCAGCATCGCCATCTGTTGAAAAGATAAATAAATGTGTTATGAATTGATATCGATTCGTGTTTTGGCGTTGGTTCCACAGATGGCGGTGGTGACTTGATTGATTGAATTGGTATTATTGTTGTTGTATATGAGGTCGGTAAAAAGTCATTCTTCTTTTTCTGTGCTTATGTCAGTTATTATAGAGGTCTGTTAAGCAATGGGAAGCTAGACTAGAACCTGTTTAATTACCTACCGATCAAGCCTGACAATCGGAATCAAAAACGTAAAGCAAAACGGGTATAAGCTAGTTACGGGCATAAATGGGTAATTGTCCGTCGTCCCCTACGTGTTAATGGTATAAATTGGACCCCTTAAGGTACGATATGTGATTCATTGGTTAATCAAACAGTCAAGGACCCTTATTTTCTATGCCTGTCTTCGGACAGGTTTTCCTACTACAGTATTACGAAATCTCTAATATAAATTAAAGTCGGGTTAGTGCGAACACTTATAACTCGAGATTGTCTCAACAGATTCTTCCGATGTGTGATTTATTGGATTCTTCTCCACTCCGGATAACAGAATAACTAATAAAAAGTTGAAAAATTGATAAGAAATAAAATATGATATTAAAGTTTGTATGGAACGAATATGAAGCGACGCCGTCTTTGAAATCTAACAACAAAATTATTGTCTTCTGCACCTGCACCCTCTCATTCTCGCATACGTAATTGTCCATTCTTATAGTAGCCCATTTCACTTACTCCACCGTTTCTGGCGTTTTAGAAATTTTTCATACAAAGTCAACCAAATTGCGCGCATATAATTATATTCTCGCGTTAATCCCGTCTGAGCTTTGAATACGAATGAAATATGGACGTTTTAGAATTAATATTTTAATGTAATTATTTAGTTAGTTTATTTTTCTTTCTGGAGGCGCAGTGCACAATGAACGGGCCGCCTCTGGTTAGGACCAAAGGGTCCACAGGACAACGTCTGTCGGGAAAGCTAGTAAACCAATAAAGATACTCACCGGGCAAAAAAGGTATGTTACGTAAATAGGTACTTCAATGTTTTACTACATTCAATGCACCCTTACTTTCGTATAAGCCCCTTGCAAATAATATAATATGGCGTCAGGCCCCCCACATTATTTCCTGGGCCCCGTTGCTAAAAGTCATAATGCCCCCCCCCCCCCTCTCACTACCAAAAAAAAATTTCGAGCCTTTATTACAATATACATTTTTTAACTTTTATTAAGAATATTTTAGGTAATTTTTTGCACCTTGAGTTACATTATTGGAGTTTTAGTAAGGATCCTTCATTTTTTTTAAAATATAGTATTACATTTGTTTAGCGCGGATAGTGTAGCTTCCCAACAGTGAAGGATTTTTTCAAATCGGTTCAGTAGTTTCGGAGCAAACAATCAAATCCTTCCTGTTTAAATATTAGTATAAAAAGTGGACGGCTCATTTTTTCTTACTCTTCGTGAATAGCCTTCCTTGGTGGTGGTTTTGTTACTCACAGCACAGCTGTTGTAGATTCAGACCCGTTATGTACCCAACGCACTGCAAATCCAATGAACCAATTTATATTACTCTGATGTAATAGTTCATTGAATAATAATTGATACCTACACATAAATCTAGTCCTAGTGATTTTATTTTGGTTTCATTTCTATGATTTATTAAAAATGTTCTACTTTTTAATTTATTCCCCCGTCCTTGCGGGCCCCCTTGGCCCACGGGCCCCGTTGCTGTAGCATCGGTAGCACCGGCCATGTGGGGGCCCTGTATGGCGTAACGATAAGGTTGAAAGGAAATCAAAAGTGTAAAATATTCCGTTATCTGTAAAATGTTGCCAGCACACATAATAAACTGTACGGTATAATTGCCCTCACACATCCGGTTGGATTTTCACGTCAGCCCTCTGAAAACATTTCATTCAGCGCTCCCCTTTTCTAGGTTGCCAAAAAGGTTTTTATACAAAGTTTCCCGCGATAAATAATTTATTTTGTATGATGTACCTAATGTTTGTGTTTATATGCATGTAGTAAATGAGCACTGTGATGAATACAAAAAAAAACCAGTTGCATCTCGCAAAATTTAATTGTATCTCGTCATCTTACTCATGTCGTTATTGTCAGTACTGAGGCTAGCTAGTATGAAGATATGGTCTTTTTCCTTACTTTCACCTAAACGCCGTATTTTTATAAATACACTTACAATACAACACTCCCTTTTTCAACCGACTTAGATGCAAAGGGAGGCAATATGTGCCCTCCACCGCGCTCAATCTAGCGCCGCTTCAATGACCTACTCCTACACCATATCCAACTCTCTCAGGTCTGCCTGGAAGTAACGATGTAACACGGTTTGAAAGGGTCTTTCTCGTCTTCCCGACCCTGGTGGGAGAAAGAACGGCGCCCTCCTCGCCCAACTGTCATTCGGCATCCTTAACACATATCCCAGCCAAGTCTATTCCTCTCCATAATGGCAGAAGCGATAGGCCTTTGCTGAGTGCGCCGGCGTATAACTCACGCAATAAAAAAAATATTCCATTCTAACCTAATTATTGCCGAATCACTCGAAAACGAGTTAGAAAAAAAACAATTGTTGTAACACTACCTGACCCACCTGTCATACTTCGACCTAACCCTGAATAAAAAAAAATAATTTGGACTTAAGTATTACATGAATTAAATACATTTTACGACATAAAAACTAAATTAAATTTAGCTAATAATTGATTCGGATGCGGGATGAAGTTTGATGGGTAATAGAAATAGAATTAAATGTAATAGAAACAATAATTCCTCTATAGTTGCGTAGCTTTAAAAAAAATCAATAGATGGCGGTGTAGTAAGAAATAAGTCAAATTTGAAACATGTTACGTTATTGTTTATGTTGTTGGAAGAATAGACTCGGTTAAAACCAAATATTACCGAATTATGATGATAAGATTACCAATTAGCTGATACCCGTCTTCGCTCAGTAGCTCGTTTGTAAAGGGCTTACGTGTTTGATTTCTGCTGACGGTATGGGATATTTTGGCATATCTGAGATTTCCATGATGGACAACATGAAAATATTAACCACCCAAATAAAGAACAGTACAAATGAAAAAGTGATTAAAATTTCGCAAAAACAGTACAAAATACATAGTTTATTGTGGATCAAGTTCAAAAAAAAATACCTACCATTTAGAGCGAACATCAGTTCAAGTACCTAATGTTAGTTGTTTACATACGTGTATTCATCTTGAATGTGATGTTTAAAAAATAATATTATTGTGTTTGATATTTTATTAGCAACCCTGTTTTTCCGAATGCTGTTTTATCGCTTTTGGACTCGGCTCAACCGTGGGGTAGTTCTAACCCAGTAGCCCCATAGTAGTAATATCCTCTCCCTCATTTACTTATTCATGATGCGATTAAACAGCGAGTGACGTATGAGCATCAGTCCTGGGCCTGGGCGTTCTACACACCCCCACAAACAAACATACACCCATTCGGCATGGCGTTATGCCGAAAACTCAACATGACTAAAATTCATTGAAAACGACATTATTATGCAATGGTTTTCTGGAAAAGCGGAACCCAATTGAACGGCCGTTACACAAAGAAACATCTTATTTTCAATATTACTAACCAATTAATGAATTTAACCTTTTTACATAGCTTATACATTTTATTTCTGTTTTTTATATTAGCTTAGAGGTCAGATCAGAAGGATTAGAAAATAAAAGTACAGTCAACGAGATAGACATTGAACACTTTTTTGACACAAGAATAATATGACAAGATCATAGAGTATAATAATCTCTAATACAAGTTAAATGGGTAAAAAGTGATATAAAATACAATATTTAAGTTAGTATGGAAACGATCACCTGCGACGCGCCAACGCCATCGCGGGTAGTTCCCTCTCATTCTCGCATATGTGATTGCTAGGTGAGGTAGAATGTGTGCGCGCGCGCGCATATTATATTCTCACGTTGTTCCCGCCCGAGCTTTGAATACGAATGAAATATGGATGTTTTAGAAATATTTTAACATTATCATTTTATTAGTAACTTAATCGGATTTATGTATTTTGGTTTTTGGGGGCGCAGTGCACATATGAACGGGCCGCCTCTGGTTAGGACTACAGGAAAACGTCTGTCGGGAAAGCTAGTAACAGATAAATTTAAAATGTGTATCATTAGTCTTAAGGTAAGTACAATCTCAACGATTTCAGTGAGTGCATTGTTTATCACGGTATCTAAGTTACGCTTGATAACACTAAACTTCAAACTTACACTGTCTCTTTCGCGCTTACATTATTTCACTGCAGGCAGTAAATGAGATAAACTTACGATGCTTTTGTACGTGTCTCAAATAAAACTGCGTTCGTATTGTTACTGCCGCTTTTCTTTATCAATGCACTGGTTCCTAGAAGCGGTAGCAAGACGGCTGTCTTTCAAAATAGCGACAATCTCCTATGCTTTCTTCTCAATCTTACAACATCACTGTTATTTGAGTGTTCCTCAGAAGATCATTCAGTGATTTGCCAACTATATTCTTCATTAACCTCTTGAAACCATTTTTCTTGCTCAAGAAATCTAGCTTGCTTGTGCCTCCATTTCTTTCACAGTCTTATTGGAGTTTTAGTTACTGTTTGTCTTGCCAAGTTTTTGTGAAATGTTGCTTAGCATTAAAAACGCTCTGAATTTCAGGCCTCGATCGCACGAGAGCTGTATTAACGTTCGTTAAAAAAAGCGTTTTAAACATAAGACGGCGTTTTAAAACGCGCCGATTTTATGAGCAGGTTTACCAAGGATTTTTTTTAACTATCATGACGATAACTTCGATGTCTCCATCTTAATACATCATCAGCCACACATCTATATCAGATAAGAAAATCAATGGTTTTAATAGAAAAGAAAATGAATCAAATAATATAGCATTGTGAAACAGCGCACTCGTCCTCACAGTCAAAATGGACGTTTGAATATTATAATAAAGTGTTTTGTCTTAAAACCCAGCCACGAATATGGCACAATGGAAATGGTCCGTGCCCGAGCATTCCGGAACGTTATATGTTCCGTACAATGGGCCATTATTTCAGGAAAGATCGATACAATGGAACCATGTTGGAAGTTTATTCACAAGCGTTATGCTAAATTTATATTCTCGGGCCCTTATGTAACTGAAACACAACAATAATACCAGATAATATAATGTGAATTGTGTTGACATTAAGAAATCCGTTCCATTAAATTCGAATCATGTCTATTCATTTATGTCCACCGCTACAATGGCTTTTTCAGTACAACTAGATTACTTTTTTATTTCACAGATTACGGAATATCAAATAGGTATAATAATTGATTAACTTCGTCCCTTACTTGGTATTTTCGTTGTAAAACAATCTCTATTATAAATGAAAGTCGGGTTGATGCGAACACTTGTAACTCGAGATCGACTGAACAGATTCTTCCGATGTTTGATTTATTGGATTCTTCCCCGCTCCGGATAACAGAATAATTAATAAAAGGTTGAAAAAAAAATGGATAAGAAATAATATAAAATATAATATTAAAGTTGGTGTGGAACGGATTTCCTGCGACGCCATTACAACAAAATTATTGTTTAATGCGCATGATGGTAGTTCCCTCTCATTCTCGCAAACGTAGGTAATTGCCGCTCTTACGGCACGCTTACACTAAATCCGATATTAGTCCGTAGGTTGCCGTACGGCAACGTACGATTGATCGAACACTTTTAAAGAAAGATACCGCGAACACAAACACGTCATTCATTGTCCGGCATCGTACGTTAACGCACGAGTGGGTAAAAGGAGAGCGGCTACACTCTCCGGACGTTTAACCGTGGAACACGAATTTGTTCGGATTTATCGGAAGTCGCACGTACGGGCGTGTACAGTGCAAATTGGTTCTATTTACCTCTAGTTTAATTTTGTTGTTACCTATCTACCCAAACGACGGCTCTCGCACAATTATTATTTATTTATACACGTCTATATGCCATTAACAATTAAAAAAATCATTTTATGTTATGTTATTATTATCTACATAATAATTCAGAAATGTTTTTGTGCTTTCTATCGTATATGTGAACATCACGCTCAAAATACAAATGCTACGTCAGATATGAATATGCGCAGAGCGGTGCAATTTGCTTGAGAAGGTTCTAAAATACAATTTGCTGCATTAACTTTAATATATTTAGAGCTATTTAAAAAAACTCTATTTTTTTAGGATCTTCATACAAATTTCTCAAAAAGACAGTAAGCCATCTTTTGGAAACAAAATTACTCATGTAAGCGTTGAATGGAATCTTGGTATTACGGTATGAAAATGTAATAAAATAATTGTAGATTGATTTGTTATACATATAAATGTTATTCAAATCTTATTATTCTCAATAAATAAAGATTTAATGAAAAAAAATTGCAAAATGATTCCTCCATTTTGAAGTTTGACAGAAAGCACAAATCACCCTCTATGGGTGGAATGCCTAATTAATTATCACACATTAGGGAATGTAGCTAAGTTTAAAACCACAGAGCTCTCTCTCTCTATGAAAACTTGCAAATTATGTCGGTAGGTTCGTATAATATTATGAGGTCGGTAAAAAAGTCATTCTTCTTTTTCTGTGCTTATGTCAGTTATAGAGGTCTGTTAAGCAATGGGAAGCTAGACTAGAACCTGTTTAATTACCTACCGATCAAGCCTGACAATCGGAATCATAAACGTAAAGCAAGACGGGTATAAGCTAGTTAATAAATATTATGTTGTTAATATATTATATATTCCGAGCTGCTCCAGCAAACTTCGTTTCGCCTCAGAAATAATAACCATGTGCTAAATTATCAACTGAATTGATGTTCATTAAAAAAAATATTTGTGAAAGCTTGAAGCAAATTCTGTCAAAAATAGAGCGTACCTATATATTGTTTTGAAACTCAATATTGGTTGCTTGGTAAGTAAATAAAACTGAATTGTCAAATATCGGATTTAGTGTAAGCGAGCCGTTACACCTGTCCATTTCAATTTTCATACAAAGTCAACATCGGGTACTTTCATAATAATATGTGCAAACGCAGCATGGAATTTTCATAAATGGCGTTGGCGTCGTAAGAAATCCGTTCCATACTAACTGTAATATTATATTTTATATTATTTCTTATGTATTTTTTTTTTCAACTTTTTAATGGTTATTCTATTATCCGGAGTGGAGAAGAATCCAATAAATCAAACATCGGAAGAACCTGTTCAGCCGATCTCGAGTTATAAGTGTTCGCACTAACAGATTCCTCTTTTTATTTATTTATAGAACTCCACCCGGACTCGAGTGATTTCGGGGTAAGATTCCTCTTTAAAACGAATTTATGAAAAATACTTTCAATCACCATGATTAAGCCGTCCACTATCAGATTTCAAAACAATTAAATCCATCGAAGCGTCAAAAAGTCCATTAGAAGCAACCACAAACAATTTAACAATTTAAGCTTTTCATAAAATGACAGTTTGACAGTTACATAGATACAAAACACTTAAGAAGCTTTCACCTCGGTAATTATTTCACCTTGTGAAGAAAAAAAAACGTTTTTTTTTTAATGCGACAAATTTTGCTTCGTTTGTTTTTTTTTTCCACTCCTTCATTTGTTTCTTTGATGCTCTTTTTTTTCCTCTCTCCACTCGACGCTGGTCCTCTGAAAAGAAGATAATATAACTTCGTTAGGCGTCCCTTAACTTTCGCTGTTGACGATTCGCTCATCGGGGGGTTTCGTAAGAGGAAAGTTCTCGGGTCTGTCTGAAGCCAATTCATACCTTTTTTTATTACAAAGTTATTGTGAAAGCGAAGTGGCATGTCATTGACATAATATTTTTTTTCTTCTTGTTCTAATATTTTTCTTTCGCTTAATTTTTGTTTTAATTTCGGTCCTGGATTCAAAGCTTTCTTTTTTCTGTGGATCAGATTATGTCTTTTAAAGCGTGTAGAAAATTAACCGTGAAGCATACATGTATGTATTTTCATCAGAACATGTCGTAAGACGGATCATAAGAAAGACTAGCAAATCTACTGAGAGTCGTCATCATTAGAGGCTACACACACGCGCCTCTTAAATTATTGGCTACAAAGCTTAGGTTAAGGTAACGAAGCAGAAGTATTTACGCCAACCCTCATAAATGACAGTTCCAACTTGGTTATTTGTAACATTTCTTATTCTATTAGTTCTGAGTTTGCCTTCTCCTTTGAATAGAATATCAGGCTTTCCTTCCTTTTGTCCACCGTTCAAATCTCTTCTCTTTCTATAGGTGATCTCTCCAGGAACTTCTAGTTCTGCTGTTCTCTATCGACCTCGGATGACACTATTTCAAAGGCGTCAGATTCATTATCGAGAGATCTCGGGTTCGATTTTTTTTTTTTAATTTGCATCCTGCATGTCAAATCAAAAAAGAATTCCTTAGTCAATTTAGTTTTCTCTGCTTTTCTTCATTCTGATGTGTCTTTGTCGGGTCTCCCCAACGTTGACTTCCCGGTCCTGTGCGGTACGAAACAACTTTCAACACTTGTGATCCCTATCCACTCACGAATATTTCGCAGCCAGGATATCTGCCGTCGTCCCACTCCTCATTGACCTTCTACTACTTGTCCCTCAATTATCAAGTGTAGCAAAGAGTATTTTCCCCCTCTAAGAAAATGAACCAAGTAGGACACCTTCCGGACCTTGATATTTATCTGCAACTCTCTTTCGACCCTTGCAAGACTATTGTGTTACTAACCATGCCTATCCATTGTATGAGTTCTCCGTTCTACACTAAAATCAGACATAAAATTTTGTCAAGATTGTTCCGAACGCTGCTTTTTGCAATACATACATTCTTTAATGAAATCGAATGAATAAAAACTGTTCGATAAGATTTACTTTACACAACGACCAAGTTCTTACCGCCAACACTCATCCCGAATTCGATGCAATGGTTAATCTATATGCATAACAATGTAAATTTGGTCGTGTGTATAGGAGATTGAGTGTTATTCAATTAATCTTGGGGCGTTATTGTTTGGTTTAATCACGGCTACGCTCAGTTAATTGAATCTAAATGAACGGTTTGACTTAATAAACATATCGATTGAAATCGGTTGGGCGCGATTTGTTTGTTTACTGATGAAATTCGTCAATATAATTAATCTATACTATAAATTAAAGTCGGGTTAGTGCGAACACTTATAACTCGAGATCGGCTGAACAGATTCTTCCGATGTTTGATTAATTGGATTCTTCTCCGCTCCGGATAACAGAATAACTTATAAAAAGTTGAAAAATGCGTAAGAAATAATATTATTTATTTATTTATTTCAAGTAAAATTCATCACCCACCATTACAGATTTCTCCTTTGCGATGAGTGATGATAAAAAAAATATAATAGTTAGTATGGAACGGATTTCCTGCGACGCCAACGCCATCTATGAAAAATTCCATAACAACAAAATTATTGTTTACCTACCTGATAAACATTGACATTAAAAGTACGCAGATTTTTTATGAAGTTTTTTTCGAGCTTTGAGAAATTAATAAATTCTTAACATTCAAACTTATTTTAAACGTAGTTTTGTATAAATTATCAATTTGAAATGAATATTCATATTAAAGACTACAGGACATCTTCAGTCGGGAAAGCTAGTCTATACTAATATATAAAGAGGAAAGATTTGATTATTTGTTTGTTTGTTTGTTTGTTTGTTTGCATCGAATAGGCTCCAAAACTACTGAACCGATTTGAAAAATTCTTTCACTTTTGAGAAGCTACAATATCGGCGGTGAACATAGGCTATATTTAATTTCCAAAAAAAATTGGGTAACCTACGAAAACTTCAATAATGTAACCCAAGGTATAAAAAAATTACCTAAAATATTCTTTTTATCGCGAACGCTGTGAAAACTAATGATGATAGAATAAAACAATGTACTACAATTTTGTAGAAGATATCATTATTTACAAAAAGTATCGCGACAGCATATGTCTAACTATTATAGTTATGCCACAATAAGTGTTTTTTTATTTTAAAAAAATCAATAAAATGTCACCTCTAGAAAAGGCTCTTTATTGGTATCTTGGTATAACTCCTTATTAAAATAAATTAGTTCATATTCAAGTCTGCTTCAATATGTTTGTATAACTTTTTGAATTATTCCATTCGAAAGTTATCACGAGTTTAAAAATGTGAGTATTGGAAAAAAAAGCATAGTCTCTTATCATCTCAACCGATGCAGAGTGCGTACGGGAGCCGGGGAGGGCACTGAGGGGAGTCATGACGTCAAGTTTAGTAGAAATACCGCGCAAAGTAGTCACGGTGGTAAAGTGACGTGACACGATACATTGCAATGCAATTATTCCAGATTAACATATGCTATAAAATATTTTGAAAAAGTTAGGGATCTGTATGAAAACTAAATTATTTTTAAGTATCTATCTACCCGTGCGAAGCTGGGGCGGACCTCTAGTAGAGAATAAACGTATATTTCTGTTTCGTATGTAAAGGACTCGCGGAATCAAAGTAAAATCGATTTAGTAAATGTGACAATTAAGAGCCGGACACTCAAATCACCGAACTGAGTTTTGTCCCCGCTTCCCCGCGCATACCTCGTCATATTGTGCGTGAGACAGGTTGAACTTTCTTTTCGCTGTCTCTGTCACATAACTACCCTTCTGACAATGATATTTTGTTCATTTCTTTATTCTTAGTTAAAATGCAATGGGAGTCAGGGTTGGCAGCCAAACCGTAAATATCAGGTTTATTAATAAATTTAAAATTTGGTGTCATGTCAAATAATGGATATTTTTCAAATTAAATATAATGAAGTTCTATAAGTAGGTACTATTTGAGTTCTTAGCGCGTATTTTGATGAAGTTGAGTGACATTAATAAAACCAACTTTTTAATAGCTTATTGAATAAACGCACACAAGTTTTGTTTTTCTAAAGTACACTCTTCTCGGTAGGTATAGCCGGCGGAAGTTAATGCTTGAAGCGTTTTCTACCAATCAATCGGTCCCTTCCAATCTAAGACAAGATTCAAACCCAGAATAGAGGTTGGCTTCGTTTTAGTTAATTTTGTTTTTATTTTTTGTGAAACATAAAAACTTTTTTTTCGTATAATATTATAGGTACGTAGGTATATAGTTATGAACCAATAACTTTATTATCAAGTACTATTTTCGCTATTTTGTTAATGATAGGTTCTTTGACTTAGGTACCGATTAAAGTCAAGAATTATGTGAAAAAAAAACGATTATACCTAATGAAGATATTACGTTAAAAAAATTACGTCAAAACGTAATTCTATAATATCATTTTATGAAAAAAGGATTATGTATTTAAAAATATTTGTAAAGCAAAAAATATAAAAGGGAAAAAAACATGTAAAAAAATAAAGTATATAAAATTTTTGACATCCATGGATTCTCACAAATATTGCATTTAGCCCCAAATGACCAACATTAGAAAGTGGAAGGTTTCTGCAGAAAAAAACTACAGAGCAAACAGCGACACGTCCGCCCGCCACAAAGTTCTCTCACGAATGAGAAATATTCGATTTGTATGGAGCCTATACAGTTTTTATTTCTAAAGGAAAAGGTCCTAAGCGCCCAATCACTTTTTACCGATTAATTAATAAACTATGTTAAATAGAAATACAAAAAGACAATGGATTTAAAGAAAATTAAAAGATACACATTTTGGTATATTTTAAAGCGTTGTTTATTGAGTAGATTGCCTATACCATTATGATTTATAAAAATATAGAGCAAACTTTGAAATTTTTTTCTACCGAGCTAAATTTGTAAAATATAAATTTTAAACTAAGACTTGATAACCAAAGCTCTAACTTAAAGCACACTTAATTTTTTGTTGTGCTACGATACCTATTAAGGGAACAACGTTTATATAAAAACAGCCATTTTCGAGTGTCCGGCTCGTAAGTCCCAATTATTTGACCAGTTTTGAGCTTAAACATTTTCGTGAATAACCCTTTTTTGAAAAAAAAATGTTAAATAAAAAAAATTAAATCAAAGCCTTTGATAATGTTTCGCATGGATGCCACCTATCTTTTACTAGCTTTCCCGACAGACGTTGTCCTGTAGTCCTAAACAGAGGCGGCCCGTTCATATGTGCAGAAACAAAACCAGAAACAAAAATACATAATTAATCCGATTAATTAACTAATAAAATAATAGGTAACATTAAAATATTTCTAAAACATCCATATTTCATTCGTATTCAATGCTCAGGCGGGAACAAGGTGAGAATATAAAATGCGCGCGCACACATTCTACCTCACCTATGAAGTAGGTACCGAGACGAATGTGCCCGATAATTTTGTTGACTTTGCGGTGGAGTTAGTGGGATGGGCTACTATAAGAGCGGCAATCACGTATGCGAGAATGAGAGGGAACTACCCGCGATGGCGTTGGCGCGTCGCCGGTGATCCATTCCATACTAACTTTAATATTGTATTTTATATAATTTCTTACCCATTTTTTTTTAATTTTTTATTAGTTATTCTGTTATCCGGAGCGGAGAAGAATCCAATACGTCAAACATTGAAAGAATCTGTTCAGCCGATCTCGAGTTATAAGTGTTCGCACTAACCCGACTTTGATTTATATTAGATATTACTGTGTACGAACAACAAAATGTGACAAAAACACCGATGTAGTGACTCTTCTACTTGTATTTATACTGCATCGATATTCAATTCATGTCGCGTTTCTTGTTGAAATCTCAACAATAACGGACCTATAAATAATATTGTCCTTAACCTCAATCCTGTCTTTTTACATTGTTCTGACCATTGGCATACTATTGTTAATAATCTGAACCAGGTCTCGGCAACCTTTTTAGTGCAAAAAAATAATATTAACAAGAATATTAGATATTTAGTATCAAACATTCATAAAAAAAATTATGTGAATTTAATTAAAATATTTAGTATAAGTTTGAAAAATCTCTGTTTACAGTGACTTGTGACATGATTAATGCTGACTTTGTGACGTCAATTTAATTATACATACACGGTGAATATATTTTAGCGTCTTTAAGACGAACCCAAGCATCAGAATATTCTATGGAAAAACTCTTTGTGCTTTTGTAAAGACGTCGGAAAATTATTTTGTCACATTTCAGTTCAGTCAAAAGCAGTTAAAATAGGGAACGGGGTTTGAACTTGGGGTTTTCGTCAAAATGGATTCGATATTTTATTAACCTACCAATTTTTTTTTTTATTTTCAGAATATTCCTCCCTTGTGCAAGCTCCCTATTGAGAGTGATTTTTTTTTCACTCTCGATTATATTAAAAGCTTTTTAAATTTACCTACTCTGTTGCTTCCAAATCTCGCAATTTCGGTCCACGCTGTGATTTTAAAATAAAAAAAAAAGGTTTTCAATTTTAGGAAATCTAAATTATCGTAATTATCAAGTGAATTGAAAATATCAAACGGGTTACTCAGTGACCTACCTACATAGTGACCCAAAATATCAATCGGGTTACTTAGTGACCCAAAATATCAAATGGGTTTCTTAGTGACCCGCGGGCCATAGATTGATGAGAAACGATCTTTACAGACAAAGAATCTGTCAGATATCGGACAATAAAGTAAGGCTCAGGGCTGACATTCTCCATTATCTTGGATCAAGGGGCAGGTGTCTAAACGTTTCCCCCCGCTCCCAAGATCCCCTTTTCCGAAATTCATCTGCTAATCTACGTGAAATGATTAGAACAAGCAATTACCTGTATTAGCACCTAATTAAATATTTAAACTGCTAATTCAAGGGTGTCATTGAATAGACGAGGGGAGAAAATAGTACATATAGTGGATAAACTCATTGGCTTAGGAGCATTTGCAGAGTTGAACCATATATTTGGCTTATAAGGGCATCAAGAAATTCCACCTCGGTTCTTGATGGTTATTATTTTTATCGTTTAGGTATCCTTGTATTGAGCAACCCAAAGAAGGAGTTTTTGTTTTCACTTCGAAGATGACAAAATTTTCAGTTAGTTTTTCGCTATCTTACAGTAATGTGCACATTATTTTCACTCTTAAAAGGAGCACTCACGCAATGTAATTCAATTCGCGCTTGATTTGACGGTGGCAGCACTTCTAATAAAGTCGAGAGGTTCTAAAGTCACTTTGTCAAAATATGAGGTGTATGGTATCCACATATCTCTTTGCCTGCTAATTGATTTTTATCCAAGAATTTGTGTTTCCTTAGTTGTACGATTAATGTAGATGCTCGATTTTGATCAAAGTTTTTCACGGCAGATATGTTTAAAAAAAAATAAAGATGCAATACCTACGAAAGTACCTATAGTAGGTATGTTAACGTGATCACACTAACAGCCGGTTTCATATAAAGGAGACTTTGAGTTTCCTGTAAAAAATAATTTACGACTTTATGTTAAAGTCTCGTTATTGGCACTAAAGACGACTTTAGTGTAGTTCAATCTTTTAACACCGGAGTTCATAGAAAATTTCGTGGCGCTTTAACTGTCACAAATGATGAACATTTTTGTATACGGTGACACTGTGGACAAAAATGACCAAAATAGGGTGAAAACATGGCATAACGGGAAGAATATTGTTGTTTACTGATTTCATTTACCTAGTCATAAACCATAATAATAAATTAACAACAATAACGACATATTGAGAAACGCAATTGACAGATTAACGGAAATTCCGCAAAAATATTAATAAACAATCTATGTTTTCCATAGATTTCCATGGTTACACTATCAACTGCTACCAACTTTCAAATATTTTTATTATGAAACGCGTCTACCTAAAGGAGACTTTAAAATTTAAAGGTTCCTTTCTTTTCTAGCTAAAGAGTTCTTTAGTCGCTTTTTTTTTAAACCGGCCGTATGCCAACCTTCGAAATAACAGTAGAAGACGGTCGTAAGCCCGTAGTGGTTTGTTCATACCATTTAAAAAATCGAACAGTATTAGTTAGGTATCAGTTGTTGATATATCAATATAATAAACATAAACTGCTTTTCAGAGACCATCATCAAGACAAAATCAGTGGTGATAGTCCAAAACGAATCTTAAATTATTGCGACAAAAATTCAATCTTAAAACTAATCTACATTTTTACCTCAAAGAGGATAGTTATAATTTAAATAACTTGCTTTTGTATACGGCTTATTTTCTACGTGTTTTTCGCTTTGATTACTTACGCTGAAGATGCCTTGTTTCGTCTTATTAATATTCTAGACGTTTTTCAATGTTATGACAGCAGGACGTACCTACCTACCTTCTGTACAGGAACGCGTAAAATGAAGTACCTACGGTGAAAGGTAACTTCTATAATATTATTTTTTCTTGCAAAGGCGTGGCAAGGTCAACCATAGAAAGGAAAGTAAGATTTTTGTAAATCTCTAATATAAATGAAAGTCGAATTAGTGCGAACACTTATAAATCGAGTTCGGCTAAACAGATTCTTCCGATGTTTGATTTATTGGATTCTTCTCCGCTACGGATAACAGAATATTGAATAAATGCCTAAAAATGATATAAAATATAATATTAAAGTTAATATGGAACGGCTTTTCTGTTGGGGACATTACCGCCATCTGTTGGGGAAATAGGGAGATGTCTGGTAGATTGATAATAATAATAAGTTCTTTATTCATTGGAAAAAAAATCACATTAGATACATACATTTTCATATCTCCCTCTACTAGGCATAGCCTGTCTCAGAGAGGAGATATTTTGATAGAAAGTTTCTTTAGATCAATGTTTTCCCTATGTTTCCACAGATGGCGGTAATGTGACCACCATTGAAATTAGAAATATTGATACGTACGAACATTTTTTATGGTACTTTTTTCAAGCTTTTTTACAATTTGTTAACATCATCTAGCTATACCTAATATAAAAGAAAATAGGGTTAGAGCGAACACTTATAACTCGGGAAATCGGTTGAACAGATTTTTATCGTGTTTGTAGTAGTCATGTATGTTAGCTATCTTATGTTACCCAGCAATATTTGAAGCAGATAAAAAAATGTGGCTGGATAGAAAAGGCCCGTTCTCTCAGTTTACCGCTATATTATTCCAATAAACATACATTTTATGTAGGTACTATTCCCTATTCCTGGAGAGTTTTTTGCGCAATTAAAGGCATTTCGTTGCATTTTTGTCCAATAAAAATGCTTGTCAATGATGGGTGTGTGATAAGTGGATGTGTGACCCGTCTTTAGTTGCACAAAAAAGTTTCAATTTCGTATTATTTTTTGGCTATTCTCTCCACCTTCAAAATTCTTCATTTTTTTATTATTAACATTCGAAATCGATCGAGGCGCCTCTTTGCGGAATTTTATCGATGTTCAACGCAACTGTCACGTTCATGACAAACTTTCCACACTAAGCAAAATTTATTCAATTCAGCTTAAATAGGTTTGTGAAGTACTAAAATAAATCAATTTTCATCGTTTTCTGAGCTGTTTCAATATATTCAAACGTCCAGTTCGTAGTTAAGATAGCCAGAAATGGATTACCAGACAAATAAATGAGTTAATAATAAACACGTGGTTAATCGAATAAACTGTGAATCAAACAGAAAAGGAATGGTTTCCATTTTTGAAAATTGGCGTTAACCAATCATCGGCTGATCATTTACTAACACATTGATACACTTAAATATTACAGAAGGAAAATTGTTGACTGTCACACCTTAAGGATCTGAATCACTCATTGGTGAGTGACAGGTCAAATAAAACTGAATATCTAAAAGATTCACAGATCATCTCATCTACTTTTTTGTTTATTTTTTATTCATTTTTTTAATGTTCAAAATCTGATCGGATTAAAATGTCAGACTCGATATTATTAATTTCATCTTATCGACAACAAATTAGTTATGCAATTATTTCTAAATTAAAAAGTTTTCTTGTTCGATCTGATATACCTACCGCTTCTTTTAAGAATTTTGATTAATGGCTTCTTTGTTTTCTCTCTTCTTTTATGGAAAAACATTTTTTTTTTTCGAAATGACTTGACACATTGCCAGAATACATTTTAGCCAGCCAGCCATTTTTATTGATCCTTTTAAGAAAATTACGATAATACAATACATTGATTGTAGTATCCTTGAGGATTAAACGCTAAACCGTTTTCATGATCCAACTTATGACTGATGAACATTTTTGTTAAGTTGAAGTTACGAGAGATAAAATTTTTAAAAAATTTGCCAAAAAACAAGACTATCTATCTATTAAATGGCATCTCTGAGGCCATAACAGACCAAGACTCACCACCAGAGAGCGTACGTTGAAGAGCTTCGGGATATCGGCTAATACTGTAATGACGCCCTGGTTCTAGCCTAGGATAGAGTTACTTGGCGATACTTTTTGGCGACCACATTCTCCACTTAAGGAGCGAACATGGATTAAAAGTAAGTAAGTTTTCCTAGAGCCTTTGGAAAAACACTTGTCGTCGATATCACTATTGTTAATAGTGTTAATATAGTTGTGGTATTATTCATTATAGGCATTATTCATTATAGGCAGTGACATCTACGAGTTAGGATATTCTGTTCCTTGGATCAACCGATACAATGTCCGGACTATTTCCGTTTATCTTTTGGTCATTCTGTATAGAGATATCCCATACATAATCGGGGTTTATAATAAACTTCAAGACCGATCCGTTTAAAAAGAATGTTCGCAACCTTCATTTAGCCGTTAGCGGATAAGTTTTGGAATATGCGTATATTTGAAATCAGAACAAAATGATAATCTTTATTAGAATACCTTTGAAAACTATCTTTAAGCATAATATAATTCATTGCTATTATTGCACAGGATGGCTGCCGACAGGGAGCAATGGTAGTCGGGAAAGGAGGCCTATGTCCAATACTGGACTAACAAGGGCTGATGATTATGATGATGATGATTACTATTACAAGGGTGCGTTTACATCAAACGAACATAGAGCCAAAGCTTGAAATAGAGTATATTTTCTAGATCTTTGATCAAGACACCAACGAAATAACAACTGTGCCCAACTGCCCAAGTACTCATTCTCTTTCATTCAAAGATTAGATAAAATTGCAATCTGTTTAAATTCATTCGATAATGTTTCTGGAAGTTATGCGTAATACTGTTTAACAGTAATAATGTTGACAATGATTGTTTACACATACACGGGTTTTTCCGATCCCCCTAGAAATGCATTCCGTCTATAAGGGACGCCCTAGATGAGTCGTTTTAACTAGAAATAGATAAAATGCGTTTCAATATAATTGCATCATGGCGATTACAAACACACAAAATAAATCTGTTCATATAATGGATCAAACGTAATGTATAACATCCTCAATGGAATAAAATGGTTACATCAACAAAGTGCGACATCGCTAAGTACTCTCTCAAACTGACTCTGTCACTATGGCAGATGTTTTTGTCGATCTCTGCTTGATACTTACTTATTTCCCGTTTCCGGTACATGGCCCAGTAACTGGCCACCCCATGCTTGATGATTAGATGGAGAGTATAGTATTTTTTTCTTTCCCAGCACTCGACCCAAGTGAGACACTTTTCTGGTTTTAACATTGTTCATCAACCTTCCAACATGCTAAATGGATCATGTAGCTATCTCTGAGTCACTAAGGCCACGAGGTGAAAGAGGACATGCGCTGCAGCATCTGCCAGGAGATCAATATGCTGGCCAGTGACAGGGAGGAGTGGAGGAACAGAGTTAACATGGTGCAGACCAATCTTAGGATTGTAACTCGAAAGAAAGAATTGACACTGTCGTGAAAGAAAGAATTGAGAAGTCTCTCAGATCCCAGACAATAGGGCTGAAAACGGTGAAAATTCATATCCATAAAAAAAACAAGGTTAATTATTATAAGTATATTAAATTTTTACTCTCTTAGCTTTAGCGGTCCAAATAAGTAATGTCTGTATAAATATTTTATAAACCCCGTCGGTTTTACATACCAAGAGTTTTTAAAAATTCATAGAGTATGGCCGCGACTTTTCACTTTTTAAAATGAAATATAAATTCAAAGAAGTCTGCTCCATAAAGAAAGGTAAAATACAGAGTATGTAAATATAGACATGGGGATGTATAGGCATTACTTTTACGAGAGGGACGATGTACCAAGCATATCCTGTTGTACAAGATGGAGACGAAAATGAGAGAAGCTGACTGCCCTCATGGCACATGCATGGACTATGACAGACATAATGTTGAGATCACCAAAAGAGTGGACACTTGTTGAGAGATTTGTCGAAGGCGTAGTCCGAATAAAAGAAATTCATCAGAGAACGTAAATAATTAATATGACAAATTTGCAGTGCCGGGTAGACCGAAAGGTAGGAACCGCGCTGTTAAAGAAGAATTGAGGGGTTTTAGCCGGTAGGAATCCGGCTCTTCCTTTTATATGTCCATGACGAATTTCCGTCGAGGTAATCAAAACTGCGCAAGAGCGAACGCTATGGGAGCACTTTTTGCCTCTATAAAGTATAAATACCCCTAAGTAGTAAATCAACGATTATACCACGTTGAATGCACCGGTTCTCGTCCGATCACCGAAGTTAAGCTACCACCAAATAATGTTGTTGCTCATTGAGATGCACTGTTTTCGTGTATATATCTGTATTTAAATCTCTTTTTTGTATTTTAGTTTTATTGTATGTAGATATATTTGTTTTAAAGGTTATAAAAAAATATGAAGCACTATCAAAACTATTGGAAGGCTCAACTGAATGTATTTTCTTGCATCAGTATGTTGAATCCCATACCATCGGTGTTCCTGAAATTCCCCTCCATGTGTATGCATCATGGTCGTGCCTGGTTAAAATCCAGTTTATCATTTCATCCAAACTGTCCTCGCTCTTTATTTATGGCTATCGAGGTAGATTGATCCATTGGCTAAATTTCCTTCCCTTAGTATTTACCTTATGCTCTTCTCTTACATTTTAAGTCGTTTTCAACCGTTGGCGTTGAGTAGTTTTTACCTTTACCTTATTATATCACTAAGGGTTTTTGCAGTAACTTTGTAACACTTCTTTTTAACTGACGTTAGAATGAAGTGTTACAAAGTTAGTTTGCACCTGATGATGAGAGGTATATATTATATTTATTACAGTAAAAAATAAACACCACTCATCATAACAGCTTTCGCCTTTGCGATGAGTGATGACAAAATAAACAATAAAATAAAACAAAAATCACATTATAAATAGATAAAAACTAGAAAACAATAAATAATTACCTATTAATAGTAATTAATTTATATAATTAATAATACAAATATACACACATAAAATAACAAATAAATATAAAAATGCATTGAGGCATCATAAAATAAAAACAATTTCGCCAAAACAAAATTACATTTTGCATGGTTGCAACACCGCGTCCGATAGAACGCACTGTGTAGTGTGTAAGTAGTGAGTGTGCATCGCAGTACCAAACATAAACCATCGATACATCGACGATCCACGCCCGGCACCGCGATACAAGTCAGTGCGTATTATATGAATTAAGTCATGATAAAAAAAACAATTTTAGCCAAATGAAAAAAAATATATACATAAAGTTTTTTTTCTTTTTGCATCTTGTAAAATTTACTTGCATTAAAATTAAATAGACGGTATGATCCCCCCGAAACCGGTCGTGCTTTATTTTATACTCAATTGTAAACAAAGTAACAATAAAGGTAATTTTTACACAGTTTTTACCTTTTTACCACACCATAGATCGTGGAATTGTATACGTAAGTTTCAAAGCTTACATTAAAATACATCGTCATTCACCAGCAAACAAACGAAAATTAACTTAACTTTATCACCAACCTAAAAATCCCAGCAGTATTCAATGAATTTTCCTCATTATTCGTCACACATAGCCTTTTCTTCTCGTTTGTTATTATTAATCATACATAGATATTTCACAAGTTTGTTTACGTAAATAATGTTGTTTCTGTCCAATTTTCCTCGCATGTTCTACACCGTAAACATCCTATAATTCAACACGGCAACTTATAAAAAAGTAGAACTTTCTCGCTAGTAATAATGGAATACTGTACGAGACTTGTATGATTGATAGTCTTCTAACGGTTTTTTTTTGTAACCTTCTTTTTTTTCTTTCTCTATGGTTGTGAGTCGAACATATTTTTTTGTTTCTGTTGTATTTTTTGTTCTATTGTTCTCAAGTTTCAACAGCTGTCATTTCAAAATGAAATTCGCGTTTTGTGTGTTCTTTTTTTTTCAAATAACTTTTGTACCAGATAATATGTGTGTGGGTAAAAGATTTTTTTTATTTTGTAGTCCTCTTCATTTCGAAATTTCTTCTCATTACCATAATGTTCACAAGTATTCTAAGGCCTTTTTAAAGCCTACAAGGTTCCAATCTATAAATCAGTAAAACATTACTTATTACATTGTGAGTAATGCTAAACTTAAAAGAACTAAAAAATAAAATAAAAAGGTTTACAACATTATTTCACAGACTGTACCTACTTAAATAATCTGAAACTGGTTGATAATCAAATTGCCAAAGATTTTCACAAGAATTTTTGTTTGATGTCAATTGTCAAAAACATTCCACTTACTCCACCGTTTCGGGCGTTTTAGAAAATTTTCATACAAAGTCAACAAAATTGTGCGCATATTATTATATTCTCGCGTTGTTCCCGCCTGAGCTTTGAATACGAATTATATATGGACGTTTTAGAAATATTTTAATGTTATTATTTAATTAGTTAATTTTTGTTTCTGGGGGCGCAGTGCACATATTATGAACGGGCCGCCTCTGGTTAGGACTACAGGACAACGTCTGTCGGGAAAGAAGTAGAGTATAAAAAATTGGATTTTGGCGTAGATTACTCCTTCGAGAATGGATTGGATTAAAAAAGAAGTAAGCAAAATCTAGATTCAATTTTTTCGTTGTCCGAAATCATCTTTCACCGATCATCCACTGTAGGTGCTTCGAGCGGAGCTATTTTTATCGTTCCATCCCTTTGATTACGTATTTACGTCGCCTTGTAATAATTCCCGGAATCATCCGTCGTCCCGATGTAATGTTATTACGTTTGGTTCTTCGGAGGGGTTAGCGGTATTAAATTTTAAGCATCCCTAATTATTAACCACCCCGAGAACACTGCACAAACATGCCGTATATTACAATATTAGTTTCTTTTTAAAAATGAATCTATGTCCACTCAAAGTAAATAAAAATACACTCTTTGACTCTTTCACATTATGCTTCTTAAAACTTGTGTCGTGAAAGAGGAAGATGGTCGGCACCTGATATCGAACTCTAACGATCAGCACAATCAAAGATGATGATTCGTCAAGAATTTTGACGAATCCTTTCTTTTATAAACAAAAAAGCTTTTAGAAAATCCTCTTTTATATATCTTTATGTGTATCTGGTAGGTGTGAGAATTGTTCACAAAGTAGTTTTTTTTTGTGAAGTTTGAAGTGGTTGCATGGTATACCAGCGGTACCATGTGAATGATGTCGAAAATGTATTTTTGTTCACTGGATGAGCCCGCCCCCGTAGACAATCTGAAAAATTGGCGTTCGACTACAAATTGTGTTGTTATGGAATTTTTCACTTATGGGGTTGTTGTCAGAGTAAATCCGTTCCATACTAATATTAATATTATATTTTATATGCCTTATTTGCTATCCATTTTTCGAATTGTTGATAATTATTCTATCTTATTCTTGGGTTCTTATCCGGAGCGGAGAAGAACCCAATAAACTATAACCGTCTTTTTTTTTACCCTTTGCACTCGTTGTCGAGTGATTTGGGTATAACCGTCTGACTTATAAAAAAATCGTTAATCGTAAGATTACGTATATCACTGATCAGTTTTTACTTCAATTATAAAAAAATATTTAATCCGCGTTTGTTATGTATGATGATGACATTTCATACAAAATTTTGTAAACAAACAAATAGTGGTAACTACCAATATTCGCTATGTCATATTTGAACGAGTTATTGATGCAGAATAAGTACCAAATTTTTTTAATTATTTTTTTTATATCAAAAAATATATTTGAGTCCTTATTAAATCATACGAAACCTTTATGTTTCAGCCAAAATGAAACAATTCATGTTTGATCACTTCAATTTTAATATTTGTACCTACTTAAAAAGTATTCTTTGAGTATTTTCTTCAAAACGTCATTATATTTCTTATAAATTTAGTTGGTGCATCATGGTTGTAAGCCCTCGAATGATTACGGGAATACATATTTTTTTTTTATTCCCAAAAAATACAAAAAAACATAAGTATTTTACAATGTATAATTATATAATTTGTATAAAGGGTTTATTACCTCACTAGACGAGAGTCTGTGCTGAGGCAATACTACTTAATGTAAAAAGAAAAAGAAACCATGCACCCATCAACCATATATGAAGTTTTCAACTTGCATTAGAAAATCGCAAATACAGAATAAGCACGCACACAAAATAGAACACACATACATTCATAAAGTCTTTTCAGCACACTTCACAAGCATCATCCATCACCAATTTAACCATTCGTAACTGCAAAAAACAAAAATGATAACTACTCCGCAACACGTCGTCCAACTCAGAAGTCCCTATCTTAAAATTTGCATTACCGCACTCTCCGATGATGATTTGCTTTATTTGTTTAAATTTTCTATGAGTGATATGATAAACCAAAATACAATGGACCTAAATATGAAGGGAGCACCTAATTGGAAGGGAAAAAACTCAAATACAGTGTATTTATTACAGAAAGCGTTTTTTTATACTGCAAAACTGCTGTCAGTTGACGTAAAATCCAACATGGCGGGTCAAAATATACAGAAATCAGCTCACAATCAAGCGATTTGCGTTACACTATCTCGATGACAGCTTGATCGTAATATTTTCTATCGCTGAGCTATTTTTTCCACTGATCTTAGTTTTTAAATAAAGCAGTAAGTGTTCGCACTAACCCGACTTTCATTTATATTATGCGATAATAAGCCTTCGATCAAAATATGTCGTATGTTTTTCGGGCTTTCTGATACGAAGACATGGGACAAAATGGGAGTTATGGTAATCTCAATTTTACTCCGCATCGTGTTGGAAAGCTGCGCCGTTTCTTGAGCTATTTTCCGTATTAAGCCAGCTTAACCCTGGATCCCGTCTTTAGTTATGCGATCCCTGGCTTATTCCATTTTGTTTAACCCGTGTGACGTATGAATTGAAAGGAATCAAAAGCGGCAAATACCCATCGTATGAATCTCTCTGGAAGAGCATAAAGGATGGATTTTCAGAACAAGCAAAGGATTTTCATAGAGTATAGAGGGAAAAGTTCAACCTGTGAATTTTTCATCGAATTGAAATGAATGACAAGGTTTTTCTGGCGTTTATCGTGCCTTTTTCATACTTTTCTCTTCTTGCTGTTAATGCAATTCGCAACTTATTTTCAGCAGGGGTATTTTCAAAAAGTTTAGTTTGAACTACTCAACTTATTTTCTGAAGGGGGATAACGCTAAAAACAAAGATATTTAGGTTAATGAGACAAATTCCAATTAGTATTAAGATTGATCTTCACATTTTCCGCAACTAACGTATATGTTTACCTAAGTATTGAATTTTTGGAGTTATGGATCGAGAAAAATTTCAGAGACGTTCCAGAAAAAGAAAATTACACCAAAAGCACGCTAAACTATTTAATTAAATGGAAGTGAAAACCCAATATTTGTCACGAAATGCATGTGAACAGCATGCACCTCCAAAGACAAAAAGGGATAATCAGCTTTTCGCATATTCTGGTGATGGGCACGGCCTCGTCCCATATGCAAATGCAGTAGCATAGTCTCTGCCGAATTCATAAGAGTGAAAAGGAGTAAACCTTATATCTTCATATTGTTTCCTGTGAAAAGCTGATTATCCCTTTTTGTCTTTCGAGGTGCATGTTGTTCACATGCATTTCGTGACAAATATTGGGTTTTCACTTCCATTCAAGTTATGCGGCACTCCCCGCATTCATCGGATTCTACGATGTGTAGGCAATTTTGAGAGATGGTCCTGATGAGACACATGCGCACAATGTCGAAACACTTCATCTTTTTGACGAATCCATTCGCATATTCTGGTGATGGGCACAGCCTCGTCCCATATGCAAGTGCAGTAGCATAGTCTCTGACGAATTCATCACAGTGAAAAGGAGTAAACCTTTCATCTTCATATTTAATTAAATTTAATTTTATTGTCAGAATCATAAAACAGCAACATCGTATAATATTAAAAGTGGCAACACTGAAAATGATTTTGAGTGCATATAACTACGTATAATTCAAATATCATTAGTTCTTTTTGCTGTCGTGTAAAATGTAAGTTGTCATCAAAAAAGTTTTTTCAACAGTGCTTAATTATTAAGTTCATCCAGTAGAATTTCTAGAATCTATAATAAAGCGTAAATTTCAGGTTTGCCTGTTAAGGAGTCGCGGAACCATTGAGTGAAAGTGCGAAAATCAGGTGTTTAGTTGCGTGAATGCACTGAAATATTTGACTAGCTCTGAACTTTAAACCGTTTTTACCTACAGTCTAGTAGCAGGCGAAACGTTGTCGATATAATACGCCGCTGAACACGACCCACATCCACAAAACAACGATTTTCCGCAACCAAGGTGTTTTCTTTTTTGCTTTATAAAACATACTTTCGGAGAGAGAGCAGGGAGTATCTGGTTGAACAATGCTATTACACTATTGACGAGATGCTAAATCAAACGTAGACATTGTTATTTTTTTTTTTTTTTGTCCTTTCTTTGGAGTCCACGTTGTATGCTCGTTGGGCGGCCCCCTTGGTGGAGTGCTCTCTTTGTTGTTAGCCTGACGAATCTGTTTATTTTGTGACTCTTCATGCTGTTTATAATATGATCCATTTCTGTTTGTTTCATATGACATTTACTGACAGGAGACTGAAAGGCCCTTTACACCTTTTCAGACTCGCCCAAGCGTTTATTCATCCACAAGAACTTGAAAGAAATTTTATATCTAGTTTTATGTTGAAGAAATATCATATTTTTATTTTTTGTATTTAATTTTATTTTTTTTTTGTGTTTTGTTTTATCATCTTGCATAATTCAATTCTTCTTTTACATACACTGACAGGAGACTGAATAGGCCATTTACACCCTTTCAGCCTCGCCAACGCTTTTATTAAATTTATTTATCTTATTTCATGGATTTTAAAAATGTTATTGTGTATTTTTTATGTGTTATTGAGGTGCTTAAATTTGATAATGTTTAATTATGTCTAGTTTTGTATACTTTTGACGACTCCAAGTGCCCGAAAGGGCCTAGGGATGAGAGTGAATAAATAAATAAATACTAACTTCAAAAAAACCGAATCACTCGAAAACAAATGCAGAGCTGAAAAAAAAACCTCAAAATCTCGAATATTATTGTATTTTTTTCAATTAATATACTGCGCTAACGTGAACTCGTTTCAGTGATATTGATTCAGAGTGAGAGCATTCTGATTGCTGTTTCAAGAACACTGTTGTTTTGACCTGTAATTCGAAAAAAGTCTTGCAGTGGAACATTTTCAAGATCGTCCATTAATCACGTGAGATCGAAAGAGGATTCAGAAAAAATCTTGAAATGTCGCAGAGGTGTCCTGAGAATATCATGTGTATTTGATTTATTATAGACGGGCACTAACCAGTTGTATTAGAAGACGTATGTATTTGTCAATCTAGCCCATAACGACCATCAAACTTAATATTATATTGCGTATGTTTGGATCCTTTCCATAAGGATGATAATGGTAAAAAAAAATATGACTGATTATTGGTTCGCTTCCTTTAGACGTTGCTCCTCGCTCCTCTATCGAAATTATTATTAATCTAAACTATCATTTACCTCATCAATCATACGCCGTACTAATATCCTAACTGTTAAGGATCATTTTCCTCTACATAATACAAACCTTATATGAACTTTGCCAAAAAACTTTGTGAAACAAGCTATTATTACACACAGAAATAGCGACCTTGTAGCCTATACACGCAACTTGGATGCGCTATGAAAAAATCTTGTACAGTGATACCTCAAAATACGAGCTTTATGCGTTCCATAACATCTCAAATTGCTCGCAGCTCAACTCATTGAAATGAATTGAAATTCATTCCATGAAATTGTCGTATTACGTACTAGAATAGCCATCTCCTCCCAAAACGCGTCGCATGTGTTGGATGCCGAAAAGTCATCCATGCGTTTGATTACAAAGAAAAAGATGAAAAGAGACAATATCTCCTTCGAATAAATACGTTCTGCCTTATTGTATTTGCTTTAAAAAGCTTACTTTTCTAACATAGTAATTATTACCACTAATTAAAATAGAGATTATACTTTTTTTACGTAGTCACCACAATTCCTTCCCATCAGCGTCCTTTCACCTTTTAAACAAAAATAGTAACAGAAAATTTCGAGTGTTTTGTTTAAAATGTCTATCAATTATTCTAGTACGTAGTACATACTTAAAGTTCAGTGATTCTAGCCCCTTAAATACCATGTCATTGTTTTGCGTAATTTTTTTTTAATCCGTAACTTTTTTTGAACATTATTGAAATAAAATAATAATATAATGATATTTCTATTGATTATGCAAATTCTAGCCTGAAAACATCTTTAAACGTTTGTGTAGATAAATACACTACGTTGAAAACTCTTCGGTGGTTTGTTCCCGAGTATATTTCATTGACGAATATTAAATTTTTCCACATCTCACAGCACTCGTATATCAAAGTATGACTGTAGTTTTATTTTTTTTCTACATTATTCGTCGATTTGTTTTCATGGTTGTCAAATTAAAGGGCTATGATTTTCGTCGAGGTGTAACATGAAGCACGAAGCAGATTATTACTTTTATTATTTCGTTCTATTTTTGTTCTCTTTTCAATATTTTGTCTCTGGTTTTTTATTATCTTGCGTGTGTTTTATCTGCGTATTTATTCAGTCCCTAAAGAATTTCAAATTAGGAACACCGTTTAACAATTTGACAAATACACCATACATCTGTCAAGTTTCAAGGGCGCTTTTTTACATCTTTCAGGAAGCGCTTTCGTCGTAAATATCAAAATATAAAAATAATAATATATGTAGGTATTTTTATTGTCAACAACTGATATGACTCTTCATATTTTATTCGAATCTTTGTATAAAATAATCAAGTTAAATGTTTTATTATGTAACCTCATCACGCTGAAACTACAGACTTTGTATTCATTTTTTTATGCGTAGACCTGTGCAATTATTCTTTTTTTAATGCTTAAAATAAATTATTCCAGTTACTTAAATGGAACATCTCAAAAAGTTCCTTAAAATTTAAATGTTCCTATAATTCACGAAGTAAATCATCATATTTGATTGCATCCTATCGAAAAGATTATAATTTAATTTTAACAAAAAGTGTTTGAGTATTTAAAAAAACTAGGTGTCCCAACACACACACACGTTGTCTTGACTAAAAATATTGAATTCCAAATTTGAATTATTATTCTTCCGTTTATATACCTACTTATTAAAGACTTAATAGGGAAATTTCTCATTTTTTTTATTTTTGATAATTCGGTTCATTTTGACTCAGGAATAATAAAACTCTTTGATTTTTATTTTTATTCGCATTTTTCAGAGAGTTATTTGTGTTTAAAAATTACATTTTCAAAAAGCGCGCTAAAAAGGCGTACCTAGGCCGTGACGTCACATGTCTCTAGCAAAGTGACATTGACAGGCGTCATTCTCGTTTTGTTTGCTTCTGTTTGCGGTGTTGGTGTATAGTGCTTCTTGTTTTTGGATTTTCGACTCGGCTTTGCTTTTGGACTGTTTTTGAGAATATATATGCATATTTAGACTTGGCTCCTTCATTTGGTTTTCGACTTGGATCATTAGTGTTAGCAGTTAATAACCACTTTCCATTTTGAAATGTATATAAGCTTAACAATATATATTTTCTTTTAATAATAACAAAAACTAATCAGCAACAAGAAACAGCAAGCCGTTATCGTATTTTGTATGCAGAACAGTGAGTATTAATTTGACGTTTGAATACCATAGAATGGCTAGAGCTAGAGACATGTTACGTCATAGTGCGTTTAAAATGACAGCTCTTTTTCAGGATTTTATTTTTTAAATTAAAATTCACATAATTTTTTTCAACCATTTTCACTGAAATATTTGAATTCCTTGCAAAATTTTCAACAAGAATCATATATTTTTATTACATAACTCACATATGCAAATACCCTATCAAACTATGCACCCTAAAATAATCAAACAATACCTTTAATTGACATCTTATAATTCTTATTTTATAAAGACTTTAAGAACCAATCTAATTGTTCTCCATTTTGTAGAAATGAGATCCAAAGAGGACACAGTCCAAAAAAAGTACAAAGGGTATTGAATTTCTATTCACGCTATCTGTCAAAGTTTCCGCTTCAATCACTGCATTTCCGAACACTTCATAGAGACGCGTCAATCGATAAATACACTACATTATGTGTCATTTCGTGTGGATTGTCATCTAAAATCAACTCTGACCACCATTGTTCAGTGAGCTGAAATCTAAATAAAAGAGAAAATGACGTTATGCTTGATCTAGTGCTGTGATAACGTCGTTGTAAAAAATGGTGGCGCCGCGAACGCGCATAATTTAAAATATTCAAATGACAGCAGTTACATTCCATGCTCGTATTTTCGTATTCCAAATTCAAACAATCGACCCAATTTTTATTATTTATGGTACTCTCGTACGACATAATGTTATCTATGGATTATATTCGATATTATGTGTCACATTTCGTTGTGATTGCTGTCAGATTCCATTAACGCCATATTAATGAAAAATAAAATTATTATTTCATTCTCTAAAATATCACTAGTCCCTGATATCACCTTGAAAAATCGCACTACAGAAAATTTTGTATATTATGTGCTCTTATTACTATTTTACTAGTGCATTACGCAATCATTTTATCTAGGGAACCTATATTTAAATCAGGCGGTCTCATAGAATCACGTACTACTAATCTTTGCCATTTTCAATCCTACTGTCACTGCGGCGTGTTGTTTTTGTATTTAAATTCTTTTGTGCTGTATTTAAATTGTGTTTTTACAATTATATACGAATAATATTTTAAATTGTGTGGCCCTAAATTGTTTCAATAGGGTATACCTACTGTTTACGACTACGACGATTGAAAATGGCGGCCATCCCTTTGTTAAGCATCTTTGACAGCTCCGTATAAGTCTGCCCGAATTTATATCTACATTATTATTTCTATCAGTAATGTAGGTATGTATGACTGTAAAACGTGGACATGGAGAAAAAATTTGAATGTTGTATAAATGAAGTAAAGATCTGAGAGCTGAGTGCTCTACGAAGGATATGTGGAAAGACCCTGTTGGACACGAAATGGAATGAGAATATTAAGGGTGGTATATGTGGGTTAGTAAGAACCTCAATATACAAATTGAGATGGATGCGATACCAAAATAATTTAAAAGATTGAAATTATTGTTGTTAGAATGATGAGGATTGAACATATCGGTTCTGTTCTCAAGTAAGGCCAGGTCAGAAGCAAATGAAATAGGAGAGGTTGTAAAAAAACGAAAGAAGTGAGCTTGGATAGAAAAGAGTGGAGGTGTGTTCTCTCGCTGTCTATCTTTCAAGGACACGGGGCGACGCGACGGGTTAAATAAGTTATATGGAGACTAGCTGACCCACCCGTCGAACTTCGACCTAATAAGAAGAACCAGAATAAAAAAATATATTTTGACTTACATATTACATGAATTAAATACAGTTTATGACATAAAAACTGAATTAAATTTAACTCAAAATATGTTACATTTTGTAATAATAATAATTATGGTTCATTCGGATGCGGGATGAAGTTCGACGGGCCATAAGTTTGTAACAAAAACAATTCCCCTGTAGTTGCATAACTTTAAAAAAATCTAAGAGATGGCGGTGTTGTAGGAAATAAGTCACATGTGAAGCGTGTTACATTATTCTAATATGTTGTTGGATGAATAGACTCCATTAAATCCAAAATTTACCGAATTATTATGGTAAGATAAATCTAAACGATTCAGTTAGTTACCTACTGAGCTGCGTTTTGTGTTTACCTATCTATAGAGAACTCGTGATAAAAAAAAATCAGGAAAATTAAAAAAGGCAAGCAACAGGGCCTGGGTGATTTGAAATGGATTGACCCTTTTATATTCTTTCATGAATAGTATAAAAATTACATCAATATTTGAGAATATCCAGATATCTTTGGATTTGTTTTCTATAAACGGTAACATTCACAAAATGACAAAGTTAGTTACTTGAGACTGGCCACGAACACCAACAAGGTGAAGGCAATTAAAAAAAAAATACAAAGTTTGCGTATTCGCGATTGATTATTCTGACAGCGCGGAAATATTTCAAACTCGAAATTCACATGCTACAAGGATAATAAATACGTAATACTGAATATAATAATAATAATAATTTATTCAGAAAAAATAGTTACAAAAATGATGTGATTCGAAATACAATTACATTAACAATGTAGAAACAAATGCTACCTTCCCAATTGAGCAGAGCTCGTGTTAGGGAAGGGAGTACCAAACAGCCACAACATTACTACTTCTCGAAATCAACATTAAAACATTTTTCTAAAGTCAAAAACACAGAGATAAACTGTATCGTGCAGTATTTAAAATATTAGTAGTTAGGTACACTTAGTCATAATATATATATTAAAAAGATAGGATAACAATTAGGAAGTGATTTGGTAATATTTATTATATTCTTATTATTTTCCAATCTAATCAAGATAATTTAAATAAATTAAAAAATCAATTCGCTTATCTTACTGACTGTTCATATCAAAGCTATAAATAAGTATTAAGTATTTATATAATCCCAATTGGTATATTTGGCTAAAGGTTAAATGATTAAAAACTTATCAGATGTTTTTTTTATTGCATTTATCTATATACTAATACGCGAAGGAAAAAATTTTGTGACTACTTTTACGAAAATCGCGCGAACGGAAAAGTATGAAATTTCGCACACTTATAGTTTATGTATATACAGAGAAGGAGTGGCGAATGCTATATTATGCATAAAAAAAGATTTCATCAATAAAAAACACATTTCAAACACTACTGTAATGTTGAGTTTTTGATAGTCCCACAGACTACTTATAAAGATCATCAACTTCATAGAAACAAATTTAAAATGAAAAACGCCTCATAATGGGCGCATCAGAAAGCTTTTTGAGGGCGGTATAGTCAAATGTAAGGTGGAGTTGGAAATGGCGGAATATAAATTGAGAATAGATTAATATTGTTTGTCTTTGATAATAATAGAAAGAACTTTGTACATATCAACATTTTAACTTTGACTAATCCATGTCATTGTTTTTTAAAGAAAATAGCGCTCGCTCTGTCTTTAACAATGGAACCTCTATAATGTTCAAACTTATAATTTAAATTAGTTATGGTCGAATTTCGAGCACTGGTCGACCACTAGTTCAAATAAATGCGCGATTGTTATCAAAAAAATGTGACGAAATCATATCGATAAGAAAATTTTTATATAAACGAATATTGACATCCGTGCGCTTCGCGTAATATACAGTAATGAGGGTGCGTTTTCGTTCCTTCTGAACAGGGAACAAATCCAGTAATCCTTCAAACTTTGTCGAAAATCGGCGAGGACAGTCGACACTAAAAATCTGGTTAACTCGCCTCCACTGGACATCCAACGCGCTCGGGTCAGTGTAAACTAATAAACGTACAGTGTTTGTAATATTTTTTACGTTAGAAGTATTCGACCAACACGATATTGTTTTTGTTTTTAATTCGATATTCAAATAATTTCAAACTTTCGAAACTATCAAAACCTTTAACAAGTGCCATATGTGGATCAATAGACTTTTATTTTTGTGGTAGGTATTTATGTGAAAACATTATTTTGTTTATTGTACCAAATGTGGTACAGTAGAATAATATAAATTTGTTAATAAACGTAAAGCGATCACGCAATCACTTGTCTTGTAATATATATTTGCTTGCCGAGAATTGAATAATCATTTGATTTATTTATTTATTTAACTGTGACAAATATGGTACGAACATTATCAAAATGAAAATTAAAAAAAACATTCAAATATTACTTTGTAAACAGTGCCAACATAATGCTTTTAATTACTTTGTTAACAGTGCCTACATATTGTGATACTAATATTTATTATTTTGTTAACTGTACCAAATGTGGTACAGTAGAATAATATAATTTTGCTAACGCAAATTGATAACTAACTCTAATCGTACTTTTCGAACTAGATTAGAGTGCTTCCAAACCTTCAGTAGTTTATAACTTTCGGTAGCTAATTATAAACCATTTATTTGCTTATCTCTGTGAATACACCTAATGCGGTGATTGCGGTATTCTCGCGGTCTACATATGTACCTCACTCAATGTGGTGATGGATGCGTCATTCAAATATTTTATTTTGTTATTGAAACACCAACAGAACACTAACAGCCGGTTTCATAAAAAATAAAGGTGACTTTAATTTTCCTTTAAAAATTAACGCGTTTCTGAACAACAAAATGTCACATAATATAGTCGACTTTAGGTTAAAGTCCCGTTATTCTCACTTAGAGTCGACTTTAGTGTAGTTCAAACTTTTACCACTGGATTTCATAGAAAGTATTGCGGCGTTCTCTCTGTCACAAATGATGAACATTTATACAGAGTGACACTGTGGACAAACATTACTAAAATAGGTTGTTAAACATAGCAAGACGGGAAGAATATTATTCTTTACAGTTTTGTTTACTAATTCATAAACCGTAATAATATCGCCCTCGCTGGGGCGACCAACGGCTCTTTTCAGAGCCAACCTGAGTACACGGAGTACCCAAAACGTTTCGTTCACGCATCGTATATTTCTCTCCGTGACCACCTCTTCATAGAAAAAAATATATATATGTATATATATATTATGTATAATAAAACTCACATCTCAAAATCTCGTTTTCTAATAATAATTTTAAGTATCCTCGTACACACTAACAGATAATAATGTCGCAGTTTTATCTGTACAAAAAATACAAATGATTCGATTTTGTGGAGCCTTTCACATGAGTTTTTTACAGCAGCATCTTGAATTTCGTTCTTCGCTTTGTTTGGAGGTTGGTTGGGTGGTTGTTGAGACTAAGACGGGTTAATATGTCATTCGTAGACTTTCTCAATTTATAATAATGAAATTACTCGATGCTTGTATAGTACAGTGAGTTAAGGTCTAGGCCCTAGGGGACACCAATGATGCAATAGAATAGATCCCTTTAGTTATCTTGTTTATTTACATAAGTACAAAATGTTTTAAATGACGTTGATTTATGTGAAAAATATTGTAGTGGTGTAAAATTGACAGTTCAACATTATTGAGTTTAATTCCATTTGCTTGATACTGGACACTATGGAAACAATAATAAGCAATGATTAATTAGTTGGTGGTTACAATTCTTTCTCCTTGTTGTTTCCTTGATGGCCATATCAACGATCAAGAAAATATACTCTATTTTCCAGCTCTGGCTCCTATGTTCGTTTGGTTTAAATGCACCCAGAGAAAGGTTCTTCATCAAATACCCTTGAAAAAAAATATTTTAACTTACGTAAGGATATTATCTAGGTAAAATGAATGTACGAAACCCTCCTAGATATTACGCTAACAATGTATATAATCGGTCGACAGATTTATCTCTCATCTAAATCTGTCGGTGTTGTTCTATATAGAATTATTTTAGTTGACTAAGCGCCCGCAGCAGATATGTAATTCCGAAAAGCCATTATGAGGATATCGATCGTTTTCCAGACCTAATCGTCACTTCAAACACAAGAACTCTGAAACGTGGGACGGCGAAATTTATGAAACCAAGGACAGGGGGGCCTAACAGTGGATCGTTTAATTAATACACGCTGCGACCACATTATACGTTGAGGCCCTTTGATAACAATTATGAGCACCTACCCCTTTCGTGTTATTAATTTACGGGGCATCGTCATAAATTTTTCATGCAGAAATGACAAAATCAATCCAACTACAGGAAATATTTATCATACTTTTTTACGTCATTCGTCTGTTAGTCGATAGTTGCTATGTCTATTAAAAATAACTGATGCCCGTGGGTAATATGTGATATTTGATCACAGGTTCCAATACACAATTGTTGCTACGGGAAATAAATTCGAGTTGACTGCAATTCTTCTGCTGTTATTTCGAAGGCTGGCTTGGTGTGATACGTTCTAATTATGTCTAGATTCTTGTGAACATTTTTCAGGACTAGATCTTAATTCGTTAAATTGCTAATTTTTAATTAACTAGAACGTTGTGCACCAACAAAGCCAATAGGCAATAAAGATGAGACATTAACAAAAATGGATATATTCATGTCCTGGCGCCAAATACATGACAGCAGTCGTAGTGTTTTAATTTGGTTGCTCTCGTGTTCTCAATAATTGCCAACTTTTATCTCTATATTTCATTAATTATTATTGAATATCTACTTGTTGAATACATGGGATTTTTCAACATGTTGAACATGTCGAGAATTCTCATGATTAGGAGTTTTGGAGACTTAAACATTACCACCTAACGGCGAACGTTGTAAACGTATAGTGATCACACCAAGTTCATGTGAAAAGTAGTTGGTAAAAAAATTGTTGATCTTGATAAGTGAATCCCTTTATACCACTATTCTACCGAGTTCGGTAATATAATTCGTGTTATATTGTCTTCGGGGTTAAATAAAAAGCACACTCCTTTCAATTCTCAGAAAGCGATATAGAAACAAGAACATTCTATGTAAATTAATGTGAAAATTATTCATAATTATTTTAATCTATTATGTAAGAATTTTCCATTATTCCATTGTTTTCCTCGTTTTAAACAATATCGAGGCAATTTGGAAGAGGTTTTTTTTCTATGACTAGAAATAACAACTTACAGCTATAACGAATAATTATGAACAGTTATATCGTTGTAACGTAATTCTCCTTATAACGAACTATTAGTAATCATTCGGAAAAAAAAAATATAGTTAAAAATCGATTCTAAGAGCTGTTAGTAAACATTAAAATTACCTAATCAATTACATTTTTGGAGAAAATATAGTATAACGACTTATGAGTAATCATTCGGAAAAAAGTATTGGATAACCTCGATATAACGAACTATTAGTAACCATTCGGACAAAAGCATAGCAAAAGCAAAACCTCAATATAACGAACTAATGTATTAGTAATCATTCGGACAAAAGCATAGCAAAAGCAAAACCTCAATATAATGAACTAATGTATTAGTAATCATTCGGACAAAAATATAGGAAACCCACGATATAACAAACTATTTACTAATCATTCGGACAAAAATATAGTCAAACCTCGATCTTAAAAGCTGTTAATAAACATTCGAAGTATAACGACTTATGATAAGTATTCATTCGGAAAAAGTATTGGAAAACCTCGATATAACGAACTACTATAATATAGTAAAATTTCTAAAAGTGGAACCCTATTTCCCCTAAAATGGAAATAGGTCTCAATTTTTATAAATAGAGACTCTTGAATTCGATCAAAGTGCCACCTGGCGTATTTTTTTTTGGATGTTCAACGCAGCTATCATGTCGACTCACTTTGCATAAAGTATAAAGTGTATTAAAAATATAATAATTTCTGCTAATCATCTTAGTTTTCATCTTGTAATGAGCGTATTAAAATGTTAAACGAAGAATACGGCAAAAAAATCGGTTGATATAACGAAACAAATTTCTTGATCCATCTAATTCGTTACATCGGGACTTGATCCGTATACTTATGTAGTTCTTTAAGGTTTAAGGCTCGCGTGCTCACTGCCACTTGAGATTTTAAGTGGAGCCTTTGAACACACAGAAAAAACTACGTCGAAGTATTTCTGTCGTTAAACTTCACAAAAGACCTGATTATATGGAAATATATGGTAAACAGCCTTCGTTACATTCCCATTACGAATTATTATATTATTAATTTAATGACTTATGTACATAGAATGCCTTGTTTGTTTGTTTACCTAGTAATTTGATTACGTTTCTCGCCCTTAGCTACCAAGGGTTCAAAGGTGTTTGTATTTTTACTCGTATCAATAATTCATATCTAGTTCTATATTTTTAACCTGCTGAGAAACGTTTATTTATTTTTTTGTTGGAATTTTGTCCATGCCAACCTCACGATTTTACAAATTCAGCACGGGTGCGTATTTTTTTTTTTTTTTTTTTTTTTTTTTTTATTCGATCAACGGCAATAGCCTTTTACATGTTAAAAAAATAACAATCATAATTATTCTTCACTCCAACAACACAGCAATATATATATATATATATATATATATATATATATATATATATAAGTAATATATAATATCAACAAATAATAAATATTGTACAATCACAAACGCAAATAAAAATGTCAACATTGTATAGTATTAAAAAAATATAATCGGCCATAACGGAGTAGGCAGTCAAATAATACAAATTTAATGTCAATAATAGCAGGATGTCAGGTAATACTACATTATAATGTCAAAAAAGGAAATTATCATATATAAAAATATCAATGTCATGCAGATATGATTAAATTCTGGTCAGAAAGGTGAATAAATGTCGATGAAATTTAGAAAGAAATTAAATATTGTGGTCAAAATAATGAAAAACAAAAAAAATGCACATAGTCAAACAAAAATACATAGGTACATGTACACATAAATAAATAAGTATTACCTCCATCGTTATTCTATTGTTCACTGTCCATTCGGTTTTTCTTCAACATTATTTCATTAATCTGTTACGCGGTCTGTACCTACGCTAGAAGCTTTTTGTTTCTACAAACTTTTTTTTTTACCCATCACTCCGTTTCTCGATGGGGGTAGGCAGAGAGTACGGACTTCCATTCTTTCCTATCCAAACAAACCTTTTTCGCTTCATCCAAAAGCATAACATTCCGCATACATGCTCTTCTATTCCTTTTGCTCCCGACTTGGCCCTCCTGTAAGACGGCACCGATATGGTCGGACCGTGTTATTCGAGTTCGGCCTCGTCTGCGTGCACCCTTTCTTTCAGATTAATTTATCCTTTTATTCATTCTCTCTACATACCCAAACCACCTTAATTTATTCACATTCATTCTAGTCACTACGCTAACATCCACTCCACATTACTTTCTAATATTATCATTCCTCACCTTATCAATCAATATTTTCCACATATTCTACATAAAGATCTCATTCCACAGCATTTATACCAACTTCCAAATTGTTCGTCCTTGTCCAACGTCACTCCCATACATCATGGATGGTATCAGGATTGCATTGTGCATCACCTGGTTGGATTTAAGAGATTTATTTATTCAACATGTACACGGCACTGATGTGCCTTTATAGAATTAATTACAACGAATAGCAACACAAAAAAATATATACATGGTGTTAAGTTGGTAGTGGATAATCCGAAGCAGGGAGGTAGAAGACCTCAATACCTATCGATTTGACCCCCATGTATGTTCAGCGATATTGGGTGGTTCAAAAGTTATTAACGTTTTTGTGAAATTTGAAAAAAAAGGATTTCTGACTAAACTACGTAACCGTGGCTAAACTATTTAGATTCCGAGCATGATATTTTTTCTGGAAATAGTCCGATAGTGACCCTTACGCAAGGTATTATTGCTATGAGTCAGCACCCGATAGCTTTTGTTCAAAAAATTTTTTTTCAAGAATTTTTTTCCAAGCACAAATTTTATAAAATCTTTCGAAGGCTCTAGACAAAAAAAAAACACGGAACATTTTTTTTTAGAAACTATCTTAAAAACTTCTACTATTCATGGAGAATTATTCCTGCAAATTTCATTTGGCTGGTATAGTGGGATCATGCTAAAACGCTCTCATAACTTGTGCAAGTATCAATATTCAACATTTTTTCATTAACACACAGTTTTGTTATATGGGTGGTAAAAGCCAGTTTGAAAATTATTTGAGGTACCTAAATGCATGATTTGATGTGATATTTAAATAAAATAAATTATTTATTGAAACAAAGATAAAAAATATTGTTATACACTCTTAAACCTATAATTAAAATTGTAGTACTTTAGAATAAACCGATGGTTCCTTTGTTTAGCCTGAAACCAATATTTCCCGTTATTGTTCAATAATATAAGGTATTTATTTTAATAAAATAGCTCTTAATAGGAACTTCCAAAGACGAAAGTCCATCGGATTTAAGCTGGGGACCTTAGGGGATAGTTTTTGGACCCCCATGGCCGCTCCATCGGCATGGGTAAATTATGTCGAAAAATGTTCTCACTTAATGGTTCTCAATGTGGTCCCTTTGAATCATTAGGGGACTCTAAAATCATTCAAGGGGTCCATATAAAATGAAAATCCATTTTAGGGTTCCTGAAAAACGTCAGGGGTCCAAGCAGAGGTTCATTCCTAATAGTGGTAGAATAATCATGCGCATGATAATTTGTTTGCCCTCTGTTTGGACCCTCTAATGTTTTTCAGGGACCCTAAAATGGATTTTCATTTTATATGGACCCCTTGAATGATTTTAAAGTCCCCTAAGGATTCAAAGGGACCACATTGAGAACCATTAAGTGAGAACATTTTTCGACATAATTTATCCATGCCGAAGGAGCGGCCATGGTGGTCCAAAAGCTAGCCCCTAAAGTCCCCAGCTTAAATCCGATGGACTTTCGTCTTTGGAAGTTCTTATTAAGAGCAATTTTATTAAAATAAATACCTATTATTGAACAATAACGGGGAATATTGGTTTCAGGCTAAACAAGGAACCATCGGTTTATTCTAAAGTACTACAATTTTAATTATAGGTTTAAGAGTGTATAACAATATTTTTTATCTTTGTTTCAATAAATAATTTATTTTATTTAAATATCACATCAAATTATGCATTTTGGTACCTCAAATAATTTTCAAACTGGTTTTATCACCCATATAACAAAGCTGTGTGTTAATGAAAAAATGTTGAATACTTGAACAAGTTATGAGAGCGTTTTAGCGTGATCCTATTATACCATCCAAATGAAATTTGCAGGAATAATTCTCCATGAATAGTAGAAGTTTTTAAGATAGTTTCTAAAAAAAATGTTCCGTGATTTTTTTTTGTCTAGAGCCTTCGAAAGATTTTATAAAATTTGTGCTTGGAAAAAAATTCTTCAAAAAAAATTTTTTGAACAAAAGCTATCGGGTGCTGACTCATAGCAATAATACCTTGCGTAAGGGTCACTATCGGACTATTTCCAGAAAAAATATCATGATCGGAATCTAAATAGTTTAGCCACGGTTACGTAGTTTTGTCAGAAATCCGGTTTTTATTCAAATTTAAAAAAAAACGTTAATAACTTTTGAACCACCCAATATCGCTGAACATACATGGGGGTCAAATCGATAGGTATTGAGGTCTTCTACCTCCCTGCTTCGGATTATCCACTACCAACTTAACACCGTGTATAAAAATAAAACAGTATATGATACAAAACAACACAAATCAACTCGAGCATGTATAAAGTCAACACTGTGTAGGATAATTTTTTAAATTAAAATAGCAAAATAAAATAAAAACAGTGACAATGGAACGAAATAAGATAGGATTTTTAAGCATCTCAAAATAATAAACAAATCAAGGAAACAGAAAATAGAGAACAGAAGAACACAAAGCAAAACCATCGAAAACCACATTGCGAATACAGAAAGAGTGAGATAGTCAATAATTAATATCGAGCAAAATTTAGTTCATTGATAAGAAAATAAAAAAAAGAAGAGGTACTGAAGAAAACATAACACATTATGAATATTTTAAGCAGGACAGAAAGAAAAACGATAGCAAAGGAAGAACAAAGTAAATTAAATAAAACAGAACTATATCAAAAATACATAAATGCGTACAATACAACAGTTAATCACAGTCTTTGCGTGTTATAAGAAAATCAAATAAAGTCATATAAAAAGTAAAATAAAGTAAAGCAGAAATGAAATAATCAGATACAATAGCAAAATAAAGTCAATTTACACAATAAAGATCTTATTCCAAAAACATGCATTAGGTATGTTAAGTAAAATGTTGGTACATAATAAAGGAAAAAAAAGAAGAAGGAAAACGCTGAGTAAAGAAATCAAACCAAATCACACAGAAGAGACAGAAAAAGCTGACCAGAAGATGCTTTCGCATGTCAATTTATGAAAGTTGGGTATTAACAAGAAGGGTCATGGGATCAGAGATGAAATGGAGCGAACACAGCAAAAACAGGCTGCGTCATCTATGTGTAAAATTTGCGAAAATAAGCCATCATTTTGCACTTGATCTGAGGCTCGCTGTCTAAGAATAGGTCAATAGTTGAGTAGATACGTTCTCATTTCTCATTAGAGGTCTAAGTGCACCGCCAACCCTTCTACCACCCAGTTATATCTTATGTTATGGCGATGAAGTACTGTGTACTGTGTATTTTATTCAAATAAAGTTTAATTAAAACTGTTTTGACTCGTTCTCTAACTACAAATATAAAAACACAAAATAGGTGCCACGAACATACCAAACCTTTCATTGAGTCTGAATAACATAGTCGTTTAAAACATAGAAATGAAATGTCGAAAGTGCCTCGTTTGCGACGAAGGGTGCCTTGCTTTGGAAGTTATGAAAAATATTTGATTATACAGGATATTCCGTAACTGCGGGGTTCCCCGCGGGGGGCTCCAGCTATTGTCATCTGCGATTGTCGCGATAGGGGTGTGAAAATAATGTAACTAACTGGAAAGAAAACTTTCGGTTTTTGTGAAAAGAGCTTAAGCGAAAAAAATGATAGATGGCGATGGTGTCATTGAAACAAAATATGTAAAATTTAATATGATGAGAGAGAGAGCACTGACTACTGATTGTTTTATAAAGTGGAGTGCAGTGGACTCATATATAGGACTGAAAGAGTCATCTATGGAATCCTTTAAAAAAAAAACTATTGCTTACTGCACCTGATAGTAGTCCCTCGCATACGTAATTCACCGTTTCGAGCGTTCTAGAAATTTTCATACAACTCAAAATTCACTTTCAAAATGTGCACTGGCAGCATCGGTACATCATAAGCGAAGTAGAATATCTGCGCGCGCATAAATTCTCGCGTTGTTCCCGCCTGAGCTTTGAATACGCATGAAATATGGATGTTTTAGAAATATTTTAATGTTATTATATTTTATTAATTTAACTCAATCAAATAAATTGTGTATTTTTGTTTCTGGAGCGCAATGTATATTATGCACATATGAACGGGCCGCCTCTGGTTAGGACCACAGGATGCTTATTTTTGGTACTTGTATTGGATGTGTGGAAATAATAATAAATAAAAAAATAAAATTTTACAATTTAAGAGCAGTATTTGAGCATTATGAAATTTGTTTTAACCTATCTTCATCCATATCCAGTTTAAGGAAGTCTTAAGTGCTCGGTGCAGCACGTCTAAGGTTTTTTTTTGACAAGAAGCTCTTTTGCGCTCCCAAGAACCCTCTTTTTCTCCTCCCGCATAAATGGATGTACTTTTTTGTGGAAAATGTTGCCCAAATATGTATCTATCTCATTATACATATTTTCTTTTTTTTCTATTATTAAACCCATAAACATTCTCAGGTCTTTCAGCACTAATAAACGTATAACAAGTAATTTCGAGTTTTATGAATTTATTGAAGATAACTTCCATTAATTATTATAAATATAAAACAAAACCATAAACACGTCCATTCCAATATCGTTTATGGCAACCCTAATTAAATGTCAACACATTTGTACGATTTCAGCAAATAATGCCACGAACAGCCCTGACTCCCGCAAATAAGGCAGTTTCACACGAAACGACTCTTTTACAGTTTTGAAATGCTAACCATAATTATTGGTCGGGGGGAAAAATTCGTTCCTACATATTTTACATATATGAAAAGCAAACTCCCTAATTTTTCCTGAGTGGCTATATAGAATCTGCTGTATAGAATCTTCTACCGAAATATCAATCTACCAGATATCTCCATATTTCCACAATAGATGGCGGTGACAGTACCGGTGCAATGCGTTCCATACTAACTTTAATATCATTTTTTTTTTCATTTATTCAACTTTTATTAGTTATTCTGTTATCCGGAGCGGAGGAGATTCCAACAAATCAAACATCGGAAGAATCTGTTCAGCCGATCTCGAGTTATAAGTGTTCGCACTAACCCGACTTTCATTTATATTAGAGATTACGTGAAGGAAAAACTTTGTGACTATTTTTACGAAAATTGCGCGGACGGAGGAGTATGAAATTTCGCACACTTATAGTTTATATATATATAGAGAAGGAGTGGCGACTGATAATATATTTTTTTTAAATATGCATAAAAATACATTGAATCAATAAAAAAAATTACAACTCACACACACTTCGATCTATTTGATATTGACACAGAAGCATTTATTCTTTGATTTATCTGTGGTCAAATTGAGAATAGATTAATATTGTTTGTCTTTAATAATAATAATGAAAAAATAACAACTAATGACTCTAACAATTCATTACTAATGTTCGATTTTTAAATGGAACAAACCACTACGGGCTTACGACCGTCTTCTACTGTTATTTCGAAGGCTGGCTTAGTGTGATCACTTTACGTTAACAACGTTCGCCATTAGGTGGTAATGTTTGTCTCCGAAACTCTTAATCATGAGAATTCTCAACATGTTCAACATGTCGAAAAATCTCATGTATGCAACAAGTAGAAATTTAATAATAAAATGAAAAATAGAGATAAAAGTTGGAAATTGTTGAGAACAAGAGAGCAACCAAATTTAAAGACTGCGACTGCTGTCGTGTATTTGGCGCCAGGATATGACTATATCCATTTTTGTTACTGTCTCATATTTATTGCCTATTGGCTTTGTTGGTGCACAACGTTCTAATTATGTTTAGATTCTTGTGACCTTTTCAGGACTAGATACGCCGCGCCAAATTTAAATTTGGTTGCTCTCTTGTTCTCAACAATTTCCAACTTTTATCTCTATTTTTCATTTTATTATTAAATTTCTACTTGTTGCATACATGAGATTTTTCGACATGTTGAACATGTTGAGAATTCTCATGATTAAGAGTTTCGGAGACAAACATTACCACCTAATGGCGAACGTTGTTAACGTAAAGTGATCACACTAAGCCAGCCTTCGAAATAACAGTAGAAGACGGTCGTAAGCCCGTAGTGGTTTGTTCCATTTAAAAATCGAACATTAGTAATGAATTGTTAGAGTCATTAGTTGTTATTTTTTCTTTAAGATCTAGTCCTGAAAAGGTCACAAGAATTTAATAATAATATTAGAAAAAACTTTCTACATGTCAACATTTCAATTTTTGACATATCCATGTCATTATTTTTGAAAGAAATTGTGAAATAATATAAAATCTCAATATAAAAAGAAAGTATGCAGCAGTAATCTGAATGAAAATTTTTTCTACTTTTATTATGCCTGAGACATAGATTTTTAACGGGTCAGAGTGAGAGCCGAAGAAAGAATCTATATCCGCAGGGTTGAATTTCGACGACTTGGCGAACACTAGTAAGTATATCTTGAAAGACCGAAACCTCTTGAATATTTTCGGTCGCTTCGTGTGTGACCGCCCTAAAAATATTATTGTTTACAATATAAAAATCCTCCCCCAAAAATACACCCCGCTGCGAATACCAAACCGATAAAAATCTCACACTAAGCATCTCTCCCGAATAGAATCAGGTCTCGGAGCAATCTTGACTTTTTTCAGTAATTTAGTCTACGATGGCATTCTCATTCGAGTGCTGAGAAAATGCTTTGCTGTTATTAAAATTGTTATTACGAAACAACGCCTTCTTTAAAAAACACAATTAAATTTAATAACTCGTGGATATCAATTGTTTTTATCATTAAGATTTAACGTTGGATTTTTCTTAATTTTAGAAATCACGATCAGTCTACGAGCATGTTGAAAATTTCTTTTTTTTTATATGCGTATCTATGTACTTTTTTATTTGTGTAAAACAACAATTTTGGCAGTCCTCTCATGATGTTACCCTGACTGCCTCAATAATTCCGAATCACATGGAAATTTAAAGGTGTATTTGACATTATTTGACACGGATCTTTTGTTTATCTGTGGTCAAATAGAGAATAGATGAATGTATAATATATGTAAATAACCATAGAAAAAACTTTGAACATATCAACATTTCAAATTTAACGTCCACCCATGTCATTATTTTAGAGAGAAAACTGTGAAATAGTGCTCGCTCAGTCTTTGACAATGGAACCTTAATAGTTCAAACTTATAATTCAAATAGGTTATGGTCGAATTTCGAGCACTGGTCGACCACTTGTACATAATATAAATTCGCAATACTGACGTACAAACATGATCTAGCATCGTGAATTCTCCGGTAATTGAATTATTATAAAGACGATCGTTCTTTAACCTCTAATGACCTCGTGTGGAAAATACGGTCATTATTACATTGTAAATGTCCGTTCCTAGCACTAGGTACGTTATACGCGAGTAGTCTATGATCCAATAATATAAATTAGTTGCAAATGTGTTCCATATTCGAGTGAGCTATTTAGATTTATATTAGTATGGTATTATTGTTAATGATTTCGTCGAAAGATGGCGTTTATCTCGTTTTTGTTTAAAAAAATATTATTCAATAACTCTGGAGATTGTTTGATGTTTACATAGGTACACAATACACACAACGTTCCAAATATTTATGGAGTCTGGTGTCGTTTTTTAGGACTAAGAGTGAGTTTCTCGATCGTTAGTAATAGTAAAGCGGTAGCGAAAGCTAAGTAATAGCGATATTTTACATAGTCATTAAAAAATGTAATTTTATCATAATTTTGCTTGATGATAAAATATTTTTAAGCATTGTGATGTAGGTATGCATGTAACTAATCGATTGTCATTTACTTTCATATTCCATACGACCGAGTAACACCTGATAGTAAAGTATTGTGCTAATACTTTACTTTCGCGGCGTCGAAAACCCCACCATATCTTATTACTATTACTATAGAACCAACTATTATTGATTTTTGGAGCGATGATGTCTACTCCACTCAACGCCTTGCTAGTGGAATGTGCAGAAATGCCTCTTGCTCTTAGGAGAGAATATCTTGGATTAAGATATTTTCTGAAAAGGATAACGTATTCCAATCATCCTCTATTTCAAGTCCTCGACAATCTAGGTTCTTCGCTCAACAATAGTCGCCATACATCAAAAAGGAATAATCCTTTCCTCCTCTCTTGCTATGAATGGGTATCTTCATATTCATATATAAAAGGATTATCCATCGCAATGTTTTGAGTTATCTGATTTAGAAGCATCTCACCCTATGAAAACCGTTACAAATTCAGGATTGGAAAAACATTTGAGGTACTCTTTGTCTCATATCAACCACCTATTTAAGGATAAAGTCTTTGATAATTGGCCTACACACATACGAATATTTACCGATGGTTCAAGGGATACTGACGATAGGTCAGGTTGAGCCATATATGTCCCAGATCTCAAATTATAGAAGATATACAGTTTACCTTTGAATCTCTCGGTCTATACAGCGGAGTGTTTTGCCATTAATCAGGGACTCTCTCTATATTATTATATTTATCACAAAATTAATTAATTACTTTGGGCATACGACGGTCTTAAACTGCAGGTTCGAGCGATGATGTGTACTCCACTCAACGCATTGCAAGTGGAATGTGCAGAAATGCCTCTTGCTCTTAGGAGAGAATATCTTGGATTAAGATATTTTCTGAAAAGGATAACGTATTCCAATCATCCTCTATTTCAAGTCCTCGACAATCTAGGTTCTTCGCTCAACAATAGTCGCCATACATCAAAAAGGAATAATCCTTTCCTCCTCTCTTGCTATGAATGGGTATCTTCTCTTTATGTGGGCCCTAAAAGGATTATCCATCGCAATGTTTTGAGTTATCTGATTTAGAAGCATCTCACCCTATGAAAACCGTTACAAATTCAGGATTGGAAAAACATTTGAGGTACTCTTTGTCTCATATCAACCACCTATTTAAGGATAAAGTCTTTGATAATTGGCCTACACACATACGAATATTTACCGATGGTTCAAGGGATACTGACGATAGGTCAGGTTGAGCCATATATGTCCCAGATCTCAAATTATAGAAGATATACAGTTTACCTTTGAATCTCTCGGTCTATACAGCGGAGTGTTTTGCCATTAATCAGGGACTCTCTCTATATTATTATATTTATCACAAAATTAATTAATTACTTTGGGCATACGACGGTCTTAAACTGCAGGTTCGAAGGCTGGGTTAGTGTGATCTCCTAACAATATTTTAGGTGATCGATTTCCCGAAATTACAATGAAGGGAATTTTTCTCAAAATCAAATGTTTGAATTTAAAAAAAAAATAAAAATTAAATTATATTTGAAAATCGAACATCCATTGATGATAGATAGCATCACAATCTTTGGTTCGAGTCGAAAATATTTAAATTATTATCCGATGCGTGTATTGGAGCTTTATGTTATGTGGCACCTGACCAAAGACCATACTAAAAGAAATATTTTTGAAACAAGGCTGAGGATAATAATTGTGAATTGTTGAATAACAAAAATAATTGTTGATCATTCACTACTAAAAATTACATTCATTATCGCAGTGTTTATTTCTACTGTCAACACCGTTGATGCATTTGAATTTAGAACACAATCCGAATCGTGTTTTTTTTAATCATATTATTTATCTTTAACATTCCTTTCAATGAATTCTGTTAAGTAGTTTTCCGCTAAATATTAAATAAATATTTTTTTTTCTTTTCAGGTTGAAATTAACAAGATGTTGAAGATTTGGCACTGAATCCGGTTACTTAACACTTTTGTAAAATAAATAAATGAACTAAATAATTATTTTATTCGGTAAAATGTTTCGTGTAGTAAGGAATTTTTCCTCGATGACAGATCAAAACGCAAAGCGAAAAAACTCAATAGTTATAATATGTGATTTGATTTTTTCCTAACCTAACCTCAAAAATTTCAAAATGAACTCGAAAAACTCTCGGTTTCGAAATATTTTAAATATTCTGTATACAAACCGGTGAAATTATTGATGTTGTTGTAAAGAAATAAAAAAAGATGCCAGGACTGATCGCCTTCCAGAGACGTTGGGCAGTGGGATCTGATGATCTGGTGGTTCCAGGAGCTGTTCTTTTCACCATCCACATATTATGGTAAGTTTACAAAATCTTAAGTTGAGTATATTCCTTGTATTGTCGGAAGAGATGTCATTCTTGATGAATCTAAGTAGTTGTCTCCTTATGCATAGTAATTATAAGGATGCCCGAAGTTTTCTTCTACCATGCTTAGGCATATTTGACGGGGGCTACAGAATTTCAACGAAAAACCAAGTTACGGGCAAATTTAACCAATTATTATATTTGGCAGATCTTAGAGTACCTACTCAGCTCACATGTAACACTTCAAAAACCTTCGGCCTTATTCTCGTAACGCTTGAATTGCAATCTAGTTGAAAAGATTCTTAAAATGGCGGCTCGGATAAGGATTGGACCAATCAGAGAGAAAGGGGGAGTGTCATGATCGTTCCACGATTGGCTACATCGTATTGTAGACACTCCCTCTTTCTCTCTGATTGGTCCAATCCTTATCCGAGCCGCCATTTTAAGAATCTTTTCAACTAGATTGCAATTCAAGCGTTACGAGAATTGGACCAATCAGAGAGAAAGGGGGAGTGTCATGATCGTTCCACGATTGGTACATCGTATTGTAGACACTCCCTCTTTCTCTCTGATTGGTCCAATCCTTATCCGAGCCGCCATTTTAAGAATCTTTTCAACTAGATTGCAATTCAAGCGTTACGAGAATAAGGCCGCAGGATAAACGCGGATTATATGTAATTGTTGTTTTGTTTTTGTTGTACGTTAAACCAAAAACATTTCAATTTATCAGGAACATTAAAAAACACTTGGTAAGATCAAAGGTTGTTCCCATTAATATTACGTCCTCAGTGTAAACCTTAATAATTATTACCACCGTAACACGCGAACCATTTTCTGGTGTTCAAGGGTGCTCCGACCTCGAAGGTACACTGGCTATGTGCGTGTCATCGCCCATCCACAGACAACAAAATACCACACCAGAAACGTGTACGAATGTCAAATAAACCAATTAGTCGCTTGAACTCTCGAGCTGTGTGTAGTCGTTGCGGGGATGTGCCGATGTTGTATTTTCATGCGAGTCGTCATTTCACCCTCCACCACTTACATCACCCCCTAAAGGGAGATAGGGGTTAGTAAATATAGCACTGTTCTGTTCACACCTGAATTACTTCCGGTCTTCAAAATTAGGTTTTTGTAGCATTTTCTGGGTCTCAGTATTGTTTTATACTTTCACGACGCCAAGTGATCGGAAGAAACCAAAAACGTTTCTCTGTACCCCTGTTCAAAGTTTCCGTGACATTTAGGCTTGCGTGGTGTTTTTACAAAATTTTGTATGAAAACGCGTATAGCGCCTCTACAGAATACTTCGAAAAGCTGTCTTTACTCATTTCATGACCTTCCCTCGTTCTTGCCTGATGCGATGATTAAATGCAGAAGCGAGCACTTTATCGTCTGTGGTTACGTGATCAAGGTAAGAAATCTTACGAATCTTAGTATTCGTTAGCAATTTTCCTCCAATATTTGCCTTAATGAATTGGTGACCATATTTTTTTGTATTCATAGTCACATTATAACCAATATTATTAACAAAAACAAAAAAACAAGCTACCGCTTCACTAAATATAGACCTTTGTTGAGGCTAGATACCCATCATGAAAACAGAAAAATGAGTATAATAAAATTAATGAAGAAACGCTTGGTCAAAGATAAGTATATCCGTCCAAAAGATAGGTAACATTTTGAAGGTCTTTAGAATCTTAAAACCAGTTCCAGTGCCGTGGATGATAATATACGCTTTTATTCATTAGGGGAAAGTGGTCACCATTCGTACGCGGGGCACATTCGTACAGTGGATATAACAGAAAAACTAAACGGGACACAAACACGCCTTTGCTTGTGTGCTAAGTGCTTAGACATACCGGCCGCCATGTCGCTAGCGGAGTGTCGCACCCGTCCCACTGCGGTGTGTCAGCTAACAAGACGTAACGTGTTTTCGCGGGCGGCGAGTATATTTTTTACCTAAGTTAAGTTCGTAATTGTAAGTAGAATTGTTATGTTTTTGACAAAATGGTGATGATTGATTTATGTTAACATTGTTTATTTTGAGCTTTAATTGTTATTTTTCTCAAACTAAATCAGAATTTGTATAAAATTGTATTTTAATTTTGTGCATAGGCATGGGGTGCATTCGGACACCCAATGAGGGGGCACATTCGTACGCGTACGAATGCTCCCCTTTAGATTTTATTAACCTACAGTATATTAAAATACAAATTTTATGATATTAAATATAGCTTTAAATTACCTTTAAAATTATCTTGCAAACAGCACAATGACATATTTTTCCTATAGCGTGAAAATAGCATTAAATAATTGGCATTTGTCGGTCGATCTGAACCACAACCTTCCAACAGCAATAAAACCCTCCACCACCCGAGTATTACAGGAATTTGGAGATTCCTTTTTACTCGCATTATATAAAGCCAAGATGGGACTCCGACATCGCCGTAAGGGTCCCACATCGGAGTGAATCCCGTCCGATATTTTAGACCGCTAAAACTTATTCAATGTCCCACAACTAGGATCTTCTTTTTATGAATGAGTCAGATGTTCGTGAGGAGTCGCCTTCTTTGCTCCAAAATCTTCAAGACATTGTTAGCGGAACTAGCGAACCTTCCACCTCTGCAGCCGAGGCACGATCTGAACCGAGTTCATATCTTGCCATAACACCAGAAGTCATAAGACTTTATCCTACAGTTGTTATAAATAGGAAACCAATAAAGGAAGAAAACCGGGTAAATCCCGTATATTCAGGTACACCTGAAAAAACTGAACTAGAAGAGAGACATAGACAGAAATAATTGAAAAAAAACTAGAACAGGAAAGAAAAGCAGAGCCAAAGTATTGAAACGTAGTTTGAAGGAACTCAATTCAAGACAAAGAAAAATAAAGCTAAGAAAATAGAAAGCTATGAAGATTCAGAGCAATCTGAAGGATCATTTAGCTTGCAGGAAAGTTCAACATCTCCAGTTGACTTAGAAATGGATAAAGAGACTGATGATGGCAGTTATAATAATTTAAATGTGACACCAGCTAAAATCAAACATAATTGTTATGTTTTGGTTAAGTTTTGAAAAAAGACTTCTGTGTTGCTTATTACGTCGGGAAAGTTCTCGGTCATTATTCGGGTACAGAGATAATATCTTATCTTCGGAAGAAACCGGGATTATCATGGTCATTTTTCCCCTGATATAGAAGACATACACACTCTGCAGTCTGCATATCAGCGATGTCGCCATGATCCTCAACCACGATCGGACTGTACAGATAGAATTGTTAGATTTTTTATTTTTGCAGCTAATTCAAATAATTATAATGTGCATTAAGTTCCAAAGTAATAACCAAATGCATAATTCCCTATTTTAAGTTTAAATGGTAAAAGACTGTACATCGATGTCATATTATAATAATGATTTTTAACATCTCATTTAGACCGATTGTAAACTAAGTATTTTATTTTAATTTTTATAAATTTTTCTAAAGAAAGATTTATCATTACTATGAGTCATGTCACATATTATTAAATGATTTCTTTGATAAATACATATTTTTATAATAATTAATAAAAAAACTTACGACTTTAAATGACTTTTTAATTACCCTGTATGAATCTACCCCATGGCGTACGAAAGTACCCCACGTACTGTACGAATGTACCCCGTGCGTGGGGTACATTCGTACAAATATCTTATCGTAGAAAAATGGCTATAACCCTTTAGCCGTTTGACATAATAGTTTCGAACATTTTTGTAACAAACTACAATATATTTGTTACACATAGGTACATAAACTAGATAAATTCGATAATTAATGACGAAGTAAAAAAATAAAATCTAAAAAGTGTACGAATGGTGACCACTTTCCCCTACCTTATGTAGATAACATCATCATATTAATCCACCTTGATCAGTCTCAAATTCATCTGAAAGTCCGGCTCATCCGGTTAGCCGCTGCTTCTACTGCATGTTGCTCGATTGAAGATGAAAGAGACCATTATGAACCGAATCGTCGTCGGTTAGGACTCAGAATCTAATTGGTAATCTTACAAAAGGGGCTGCCTGACTTTGCGAGTAGGATGACTCAAACATCTGATAAACTAGTGCAACCTAATGGGTTTTCAAAGGTGGCTGCACAACGCACTGACCTGTAATGCGATCGAATGGCTTCCGTCTTGGAGGTCGTTCAGAAAGTCACAAAAAGATGAAGTAGGTATCCTAGATGAAATTGACAATTTATTTCTTATCTTTAAGTTCAAAAGTTAGACTGTTTTGAAGACATCGAAACTAATTCAAAAGGGGTTAAGAACACCTCCCTGAAGAAGCCCGATCTTTGCCCGCAATCAAACTCCTACATAAGTGTAAACTTTGTAACTCCCCACTGATGTTAGACATCTGTATATGAACTAGACGTTACAGCAAGCATACATGGTACGATCATATTAGCTCAAGTAATCGATACAGACAATATACCCGTACCTATGTACAACATGGCATTGTATAGCGTGAGTCGACTTGTGTTGTGATTACATAACAGTGTTCTCGGATTAGGAACACGAATAGATTCCGTTGGTAGATTCTGGATTATTCGTTCAGTTTCATAATATTCGTTATCTTCTTATTCTGCATCAGTATCTTCGAAATAATGTTTAGTGATTTGGTTACCATTGCTTATCATCTCTCGATCCGTGTTTATCCTTTCTCGTTTTTTCCATAAATATCATCGGTTTCTTTGCTGCCTTTAAAAGATTCTGGGCATTTTTTTGTCGATTATCGATATCTTCCTTGGGACCTTCACAGAGTTTGGGAATTGCTACAAAACCATCCAGCAATTTTAAGGCACCGCAAATTGTCAAACATCACCATCTCAAATTATTCAAAAACGTTTTTGCGTTTAAAAAAAGATTATATAATCCTGAGGTGAAGACCTAGAAAGGATTATATTATTTTGAGCTTGGTGCTATAACAACTAAAGATAAGATATTTCCCTTCAACTCATTAAAACACGCCCTCTGTTCCTTCGTTATTTCTCAAATATGGACTGAATTTTGAAATTAAAAATGTGGACGAGGATGATAGATGTGCAATGATTGAAATTTTTAAAAGATCATCTAATGGGGTCGGCTCATAACGTCCCTGCTGTATCCCACAACTTCCCTCGTACTCCCTTCCACAATGGATTAAGCGGATAGTAAATAATAACAATTGAGCTCACAAGGAGTGCGTAGAACATGAGCGATACCCGATACCTCAAATCCCATTTAGATTTTACCTCGGGCTATTATGACTTAATCTTCCTTAAGGAGCTTCGTGCTCAGACAGTCATTACATACGATCAGCTATTTATAGTTACTTGTGGCTCGACCAGTGCTCTAAATTCGACCATAACTTATTTAAATTATAATTTATAACATTATTAAGGTTCCATTGTCAAAGACTGATCGAGCGCTGTATCAATTTTTTTTTTCAAAAACAATGACATGAATACGTCAAATTTGAAATGTTGTTATGTACGAAGTTTTTTCTTTTATTATTAAAGACAAACAATATTTATATATTCTCAATTTGACCACAGATAAACAAAATAATATATTATTATGCGTCTGTGTCAATGTCAAAAACGTCGAAGTGTGTGTGAGTATCAAATACGTAACATTACAGTAGTGTTTGTAATTATTTTTTTTTATTGATTTGATGTATTTTTATACATAATTTAAAAAAATATTAGCATTCGCCACTCCTCCTCTATATACTATGAGTGTGTGAAATTACATACTCCTCCGTCCGCGAAAATTTCGTATAAATGGTCACAAAGTTTTTCCTTCGCGTATTAATATAAAGATTATGCTCATATTGTGTTCACAAACAATATTTTTTTATTTCTTTCTTTCATAACGTACGGCGTAAATATTAGAATTTCATGAGATGAGTATTGAGTATTCTGACAGCACTTCAATTTCAAACACGGTTGGTCGACATTGAACGCTTGTCGAGAGAGTGTCGGGAACACCATTATGCGGATTTTGACATTTATAAATCAGCAGCCCGATTCACGGAAAAGTTTAAGTCTAAGTTTAGTTCGAAGTTCGAACGAAGTTCGATTCAAACCCTCCGTGAATAGGGCTGCTGGTAATAATAATTGTAGGCGGCGACTATCTACAGTCTATGTACCTATTCACGGAGGGTTTGAATCGAACTTCGTTCGAACTTCGAACTAAACTTAGACTTAAACTTTTCCGTGAATCGGGCTGCTGGATTGAATTTCAACAGTAGCCCTCCTAGTAGAGCAGAAGAAAACAGGGAAAAATGAGGAAAATTCAAGTTACTAAAAAAAATCCTCAATGATATTGGCAATCCCGATTCGACTCTTTGGCTTCCTGCTTTTTACAGAATACTGTAAATTATTAGTCTAAATACTCTAATATTACAACATAAAATCGTAAAAAACAGCTGTTCCAGTACTCAAGTTCACGATAACACAATATTGTAATGACTCATTAACGCAATGACATCGTATGATCGAACTGTGACGGACTACTTCATCTCTGTGTCATTACATTACGAACATTGTATGTGTTATCTCCAGAGTCCAGATCTAAAAGTATCCGGTATCAACTCATTTGTTATCCACTTTATTTCGTTTTAGTTGTTCTAACAGTATTTCCAGAATTTCGCTCAATTCTTTTATTATTCAAATTCGCAAATCTTTTTTTTTTTTTTTTTTTCATTTTAAATTTAGATTTTTCTAAGGAAGATACTCGAAAATGTATGAAACACTTGGCGTAAAACTACAGAAAAAATTTCTTTTATTTATACCTATGCAAATGTTGTCAACTTTAGCACAGGTTTGTAAAATGAAACTTATTAAACGATCAGTGTATTATACTTTTTGGAGTAAATCCCTTCGAAAATAGCAATAAAAAAAAAATAAAAAAAAAACTGACTTGTAATTTTGGAACGCTTTAGCTCAAAGGCTTTTGAATTTTTTCCAAAATTTTGTATTTAAAACATTCTTTAATTCATCTACTATTAGGAAAATTCATTATTAGTTCCCAAAGAGAAGTACTTTTTTCACAATTTTCAGTTTTAGGTCAAGAGGTGGTTAATTAAAAAAAAAAAACAAAAAGTTAAATAACTCGAAAACCACTGGCATTTGACCTCTGATTAATGGCAACAAAATTGTTGCAAATTTGCTCTAGCATAACCTCTTTCAAGGAATGTATCGAATTACCAGTCACCCTGTATACCTACATTATATTACATGACCTTAACTCAGAAGAAGTTTTCCCGTTCTTAGATAGTTTGGATTCCGCTTGTAACGTTGGTGGAGATGATTTAAAACAGATATCTCAACTAAACCTTATTTCATACCATCTCTATTTACACTTGTACATATGAACCTCATACATATAATATGAACATTCCTTAATTGTATTTGTGTTTAAGTGTGGGATACATTGTTGCCTTTTCTGTTTATTCTCAGAGAATACGCTTGTGAATGAAAAAAAAAACATTGAATATATTTTTATACGCACATTTTTGTGTCCGAATAAACTCTCCTGAGAAATTATTATTATAAAAGTTGGATTAACATTTTGGTAATCGAAAAAAAAAACAGATAGACCGAGATGGCGAAATTCCGCAAAAAAATCGTACTTTCAATCGTACTAAAACAATCTCTGTTGATTTGATAGCCTCTGTAAACCTCGATTCTTCAGTTCTACTATGTTCCATAAGATATCGTTATTCTAGATCTAGACCAATCTTTACTTTATGAGGACAATTATTAAATGGTTATGCACATATGAACGGACCGTCTCTGAATGTAACATACATATAATGTAATATATATATATATATATATATTAAGATGTAAGTTTTACTCCATTTCACTGAGATCAGTTAGGCAGAGACTATGCTACTGCACTTGCATATGGGACGAGACTGTGCCCATCACCAGAATATGCGTTGGATTCGTCAAAAAGGTGTAGTGTTTCGACATTGTGCGCATGTGTCTCGTCAGGACCATCTCACAAAATGGCCGACACACATCGTGGAATCCGATGAAAGCGGGGAGCGCCGCATAACAGTGATGACCTAGGATTTGTCCTGACGAGACACATGCGCACAATGTGGTTTATTTTATACTAGCTTTCCCGACAGACGTTGTCCTGTAGTATTTCTGAAAACTCGAAAAAAAATTCCATCAATAATCTGTGTACCAATATTTTTAATGTCAATGATTGTCAGGTAAACAATAATTTTGTTGTTAGATATAGAATTTTGCATAGATAGAGCGTGGGTGTCGCAGTAAATCCGTGTCATGCTAACTTTAATATTATATTTTATATTATATCATGCATTTTTTTTTTCAACTTTTTAATAGTTATTCTTTTATCCGGAGTGGAGAAGAATCCATTAAATCAAACATCGGAAGAATCAGTTCAGCTGATCTCGAGTTATCAGTGTTCGCAATAACCCGACTTTCTTTTATAATATAGAAGATATATTTTCATATACAATGTTTTTCAATAAGTTATAACTATGGTGGACAGAATCAAAGGCTTTCGTGAAATCTCTCCGTGTCATATTTTTTCCTTAAAAATGTGAAGTTTTCGAGTGTACCTACAACCGATCATGATATAAATTCTTCACCCTGATGTGCCTTGAAAGGGTATTTTAGATATCAACGACCAATAATTTATTCTCCCCAGTATGAATAACAGTTAGGTACATTTTTTATATTGAGTTTATTTGATCATAACACAATGATCGGCAGACTTACTTACCACCTTCAAAAACAACTAATGAATAGGTACAATAACGTCTTGAAAAATCTTTTGAAAATTTGAACCGTGCAAAGCAAAGCTCCATTTTGTTCTTGATGAATTCAACCGTAATAGGGTTTTTTTAAGGTTATAGACCCTTCAATTTTTGCTCCTGTACTTGCAGCTATTTTCGGATTAGCGTGTTTCTTAAATAAACGCACCCCTTTGGGAGAATTTTGTATTTTTTTTTTCTTAAATAAACCTGATTCGTTTTCCATTTTGAAAACGTTTGATGTCTCATAAAGATGGTGGTGAGAGATTTCTTTCATCTACGCTCTAAGTACCTAAGTGAGAAAATGAAAGGAATTTCGGGGTGAATTCAGAAATACTTTGCCCATAAATAAAATTATCTTCCGGTGGGTGGTCCGGACCTGGCGCTTTAAAAGCTTTAGTCCTGTTTCAAATATTTGCGGTTCTAAATTATTCGGTACTTCTCTTTTTCGGACACCGATGGTAAAAATGTGAATTTTTTTGTTTGACTGTTCCCTCTGTGTGGGTTAACTCAGGGATTCCCAATCTTTTTCAGCCCGGGGCGCACTTACAAGTTTAGTTTTTTGTCACGGCGCCTTACTTTAGTAAGCTGTTTCAAATAGCCTATTTGAAATAGCTAAAGTGACTATAATATAATCCTAGAGAAGCTAGTGCATGGAAAGGGCCATCTGCAGGTCTCGTGAGACGACCAATTCATTAGAAGCCGCATATTTATACAATTGCGAGAAGCAATCCTGACCGCACTCGTTTTTTTTTTCCACAAATGCAGTTTCTTCCTGAATGCTGCAATTGTCTCCAATCGTTTCAGCATGTGCGTGTTATCGCCTTGAAAAGAAAGATTCAAATTCATGTGTGTAATTCAAACATATGAATTAAAAATTTCTACGTGAAAACCATCGTCAATTGCAGTAATACAGCAAGGACTGCTTGTTCAGCTCCCATGTCATTGCACAGATTTCAAAAAAAAATTGGCCTTTAGAGGCCAAGTGCATGCACCAGTGACAAATTCCAGTGGATACTTTCGTTAAGTTCAGTTTAGAGCTCATTTACTTTGATGCAAGAACTTCTCTATGAAATATGCAATGGTTTCACATAGCATTCGGTGCGACGAGTATATTCTTATATGTTCTTTGAAGATGCGAGCGCTCAAAATAGGAATTGTTGCTTTATAGGTTGCTTGACAGTCACGACCATTTTCCTTTTAAGCTTTTCGTCATATAAGGGCCTCCTTTAATAAATTTGTTTTCTTCTTTACATGTTTCTTATACGTATCTGATTTATTTGTATTTGTTTTTTTTCCTTTCTACGGTATAATTTTGTTATGTAAGTATTTTTTTTTATTGTGTTGCATTTTTCCTATCGAGATTTTGGATGGTCATTCCCTTTTGGTAATCCCGGGACCGCTTGAAAACTACACCCCTAAGTAATGTATTAAAAACGGCGTCCTGAATTGCCGCGTGTGTCAAGAGAGTTAACAATTATTTGGACCGAATAGAAACTGTAGCGTCGTTTCACAATTTTTGTCGGCGGCGACCGAAAATGAACCGAACCGTTTACAGCCGCGTTAGTGTAAAATAGACCTTAGCATCGGTTAGCGAACGTTATCTACTGTTTACGAAAATAGTCTGAAAACTGAATGATTTATCATGGATTTTTGTCGGACTTCGATTAATTCGTTATGGAGGCCCTAAAATGATCAAAAACAGCTTGTTTGAATACTATCTTGAGTCCAATTTTCAATCTCACCTCACAAAATTACAATAGCTGATGGTATGTTCTATATTCAACATCAGACATAAAACCCTGCTTCTTAATTTTGCGAAGGGCATGCGAAGGCACTACTAAATAGCTCAGCCTAGATTTGTTGGTCAATATACCAAATTTCCTCTGACATACACTACAGCGAATATTCCGGACTTAAAGAGACATAAAGTCAGGATACCAATATGCTTGTGGCAGACCAATCATAAAATTGTATGTAACCTCTGATGATTCCTTTCCTTCATTCTCATGAATAGATTGAATTCTCTAGATTGTGACCTTCAGATTGTGTGTGAAAATTACAAGTTCCATTGTCGTGTAAACTCCTACAGAAGATGTCGATGGAATTCCTTGGTTTGTGTCTTCGTTAGTGTGCCTTCACACCATACGAATGTAGAGCCGGAGCTTTAAATAGAGCACACGTTCTGTTATTGTGTATATTGGACACCGTGGAAACAACGAGCAAGAACTAATTAATGGGCGATGACAGATTATCTCTAGTTGTTGTTTCCTTGGTGTCCATATCAATGATAAAGAAAATATACTCCACTTTCAGCTCTGGCTCTATGTACTTATTCACATTGTTCTTTTACCAATAATATGTTTACTTTTAAAAAAATGTTCCCAAAAAAATAAAAATAATGATATCCCAAATACGCACGCAGGGTGAATTCTTCCACATTATTAGGTGATTTTGATAATGATCTAAGATGATAGCTGACGACATCTGGGGAAAAATTGGCAAAGTTGCGTTATTTTTACACGCTACATTTCTTTTAGGGAGAAAAGTTTTTGTCTGTTTCCAATGTTCCTATTTGAACAAAATTTTCCTCTTAAAACCTTTCAAATTTACGCATTTAATAAACTCTGTTTAATATCCATTTCTGCTTTCAATTGTATCGTCTTCACCTAATCACCATAATCATCTTCAGTGTTACAACCCGCGGTGGTTCTTAACTACCTCCATAAAGCGTCTCCATCCAGATCTGTCACTGGCTGTCACCTTCCAGTTTTGCTGCCTCAGAGCCCAAAAGTCTACAACAACTCCACCCAACTATCGCAGCTTTGCTAGTCTGAAACTTCTACCGTTTGGGTCACCATACAACACCCTTTAAGGGTGCTCTAACTAGACCGTATTCAACGTTGTTAGTTGCGTATTCAACCTATACCTTTGCGAGAAAAATAATATGTGATACTGGATCAGAGGTTACTACATACAACTGTTGCTACGAAAAGAAAAATCTTAATTTGTCCGCAGCTATCAACGTGGTAAAGTATAATTTAGAGTAACGAATGTATAACTACTAATGACTCTAACAATTCATTACTGATGTTCGATTTTTAAATGAAACAAACCACTACGGGCTTACGACCGTCTTTTATACTGTTATTCCGACGGCTAGCTTATGGGTTGTTTTCCTACGGATACACTGCTACTATAAACAGCGGTGAATATGTCAGTTGAGAACATTGTCAATATTGTTTTCGTAGTAGCAAAAATATTGTCATATTTCATTTCATTACTTGGAAATAAATTTCATTTCATTTCATAATTTTGAAAGACGCCGTCTTGTCAGACGACGGACCGCTCCCTAGGAACCCACTGCATTAGTGTGATCACTTTACGTTAACAACGTTCGCCATTGGTTGGTAATGTTTAAGTCTCCACAACTCCTCCATAATTGAGAGTCTTTTGGGCATTTTATAGTTGATTTATAGGACAATCAAACTATTAATGATGCTCTTCTTTGCCTATCTTACCAGCGGGATATACCTATCGTCTGACAGGATTTGCTGCTAGTTCGAATAATATAAAAGTCCTCATGAAGACAATCGTATTTTGTATATCTACCAAATAAGTAAACAAATTTGTAGTAGGTACTTACCTCGAATGTTTACTACAATTCATTCCAAATGTTCAAAGTTTTACAAAACCAAGTCTAAAAAAGTATAGGTGCCTACCTACATACTTTATTGACCTTCGGTATTTTTCTTCTTGCCAACGAAGGCGTCTGCAAAGTAATGGAAGGGGTCCTCCGCAATTTATGATTTTGGAAGAATGGAGAGACGGAACAGGAAACAAAGACACACCCGTTATTTATACCAACCCCCTGTTTAGGGGAGAAACACAAAAGGCTTTCGAGGTTTTCGGAATCCTCGCGCATTTTTATTAACTCGCATATTTTTGTTTGTTTGAAAATTCAGTACGAACAACAGCATTGCTTCAGCTACCTAGTTCTTTCTACTTTTTGAAATTATTTTAACGGGAAAAATCATTTCTTTAATCCTTAAAATTTCCTTGCAAGGATTTTGTAAGACAATAATTTTCACAATTTTCATAGCAGTGGTAGTTTTCAGAATTTCCAACAAAATTTTGTATATTTCTCACCCCATGGGGTCTCTTTGCTAGGAATGGTTTATATTGTTTACAGCAATGTTCACCCATCTTCTTCTCCATTCCCACACATCGACTCCGTCATCAAGGAAAGCCAGGTCAGAAGCAAGAGAAGTAGAAGAGTTTGTATGAGAAATGCGGTAGAAGAAGCGAAAGAAGTGTGCTTGGATCGAAAAGAGTGGAGATCCGTTATCACTACCTACCTTTTACGGGACATAGCGTGATGGGTTAAAAAATAATGGTTTAGGGCAGGCTACAAATATTCGAATAACAATAGTATAATATCCTTAATCGATAATTTTAAACTCCTTACAAGTGATTACACTAACGTAACCAAAAACAAAACACTATTATTGGTCTTATGTTTGCTTCAAAAAGTTGTTAACCTATCCGTTCTCGTTTTATTTCGTAAATTTTATGAAGAGATACTCAATCCGTTTTCGCAAAAAAAATGATAAACCTTTCAAAATTTTGATTCGCTTTTATGTAGAACCTTCATTTTACAAAAAGTCCTTTTTCATGATTACATTTTATAGATAGTTCCACATTATTATTATTAAATTGTACTATAAGACCCTTTTTTATTTGTTCAGCAGCTGTTTGTTTCAAGTAAATTTGCAAACCCTTCCGATAAAAATAAAACTAAGTTCTCAAAGGACGAAGGACGTTGGATTTAAACTTGGGTAATTTAAAAAGAAAGTTGGCAAGGAAGGAAATGTATATTAAGTACCTGCCTTCTGCGCAAACATTACATAACGAAAACCTTCTATAAATTAGTAATAGATATGATGATAGCCCTCCTTTTGTAGTCATTTGTCCTATATTTTTCGCACTTTGGTCGATGACACTTTGTTGATTAGACAAGTTTATTTCGTATTTTGCATATTCCAAAATCACCCGTCAACGTGTGATGCGATCATCGCGATTCAATGATTTTGATTCGACGCGCAAATTATGGCTGTAGTGTACACAAATAATAATATGGTGAAAATTTATTGCAAAGAAGTCTTAATTCAGATTTAATCGGAAATATTATATCGAAGAAATATGTGACTTGATCCTCTGATCCAAGTTCACATACAAATTTCTAAGTTCTAATTTGTATGGTTTCTACATTCAACCATTGCTACGGGAAGAAATATCAAATTATCCGCAGTTCTCAAAGTGGTAAAGTAAAATTGGGATATGATTTATAAGAGGACCAAACAATCAATGAGTCTTTTCTATGTCTGTCATCCGACAGGTTTTGCTGCTACTTACATCTACTTCGGATGATCGAACATTGTCTTAAAATACTGAATGAAATAACTTAACATACTTCATATTTGACTTATATTCTACTACACCGGCATCTCTTGAATTTTTTTTAAAGTTATACAATCGAAGCTTATTATTTGAATTTCGTCCCGCCTCAGATTCGAAAATGGTTTTGTTAATTTATTAGTTTGAATTAAATTCCGTGTTTCATTAAAATTAACATAAAATTATCACACAAATATCTATCCATGTTATTATACGTTAGTATATTATGTCAAATAGTGTTTTATAGGGATTGTAATTTCCTTAGTGTAGATGGGAACGGATGGGTTCGACTGGGCGGCAATTAAGATAATTGGGTGAAAAACCCAGATACTTCAAATGCAATTACTACTACTTAACAAATTAGGATCAAACCAAGTGCGAATACATTCGAAAGGAAAAATAGAGGGTAAATAAGTAAATTTGAGATCCTCTGTCGAGATAAAAGCAATTGATTGTCGATTAATAGGATGAGACGTCCCGAACTGGCGACATTTTGTTCGCCATGCGGCTGGAGTCTGTTTCATGTCGCCCTTACAATCATTCTAAACGTTTCAGATTCACAAGTTGTGCTGATGTGTATATTCCATAGCCAACTTTACGACCTTCATTAGGGAGTGACATCAGACATCGAACAATTGAACGTCGATTTTTTTTGTTTATTTTGCAAATTGGTCGATTCTCTCACAGCTCCGCTAAAATATGACTTCTGGAAATTAAATGAAAATTAGCACGTCAAGTTATTTCCACAAAAATACGGATGTAAGAAAAGGCACCTTTAAATTCGGTTGAAACTATCAACAGTTCAAAATGACATTATTCGAGCGATACTCCATAAGAAATTGATCGATAATTTTAAACAGTGATTTCAAAATTTTCGTTATGGGCGAAAAATAAACAAATCCACTTGATAACTTATAACAATTTTAAAGTTAAATTTATGATGAAAATAAAAGAAATTTAATGCCAGCCATAATATTTGTATTAGAGAATAAATTATTAGGTTTTTATAAATATCTGGTAAATATTTGTACCTAAATATGACATAACTTTTTTGAATTCACAATTTTCATTCAAATAATGTATTCTGCAAGGATTTTTTCTCAAGTCGCATTGGTACTGTTGGGCTAGTAATCGAAAGTTAATTGCACGCTAATAAGCACTTACTAGCGTGCAATTAGCGTTCGAAAATCAAACGATCGAATCATTCGTTTCCATATTCGATCATCGAAAACTTATACTAGTGGTACAGATGTAGTCCTTTGACGTTTATCTGAATTATTTTACTTTTTTTTAATTAACTTGCCTTTGCAGCCGTACTCTATTCATCGAATAAGCGCAGAATAAGCAAATCTTGTACGACAGCGTCCAAAATGGAATGTCAAACTTAGGCATAAGAGGTTAATGTAATGATAGTTTATCATTATATCTGAGACGCTGTCATAGAAGTTTTGCTTATTCTGCGTTTATTCGATAAATAACGTTCTATTAGTACGGCCGTTGTTTTTAATGAATTTTTGATGAAATGAGGACATCCGGGGGTATAGAAAGGCGAAAGCTTTCATTATTTATTATCCACCTCAATTCTACCCCAGTCTTGATGAGAAGAGAATCGCGTTTCCTCTGCCAAAACTATATGTATCATCAGAACATATCTATCCATATCATTATTTGGAAAATCGATGTTCCTGATTTTTACTCGAAACGTTGATTCTCGATGTTTTTGGGATAAGCTTAAATTGTTGGCATCCCTTCAGCACATGGTCCCTTGAAGACGGCTGTGAGTTTATGAATGTACGTGCCTCCTCAAACCTTCCATCTGTCTCCTTTATCTTTTATTGCTTTATATGACTCCGGCAACTTTTTCTTTTATTGCTTCATACATCTCCTTCCCGTGATAGCCCACATCTCCATCAAGAACTTCCTGCGCATCCACACTAACCCCATTATGTATTCATATCTTTCATTTAATTTACAGACGCTTGATGTTTGGTATTAGCAATCCTCGCCGTCATTATGTGCGTGACTTCATGCTTATTACAAAATGATATTGGACCATTAAGCCTTATGATAAAGCGAATATATTCTAATACTAGCTTTCCCGACAGACGTTGTCCTGTAGTCCTAACCAGAGGCGGCCCGTACCTACATATTTGCACTGCGCCCTCAGAAACAAAATTACATAATTAATCCGATTAAGTTACTAATAAAATAATAATGTTAAAATATTTCTAAAATATCCATATTTCATTCGTATTCTAAGCTCAGGCGGGAACAACGTTATATAATATTTTGACTGCGGAGCGGAAAAGCAAACCATGCAAAATATCGTAACCGAATGCGACCTCAGATCATACGCGGGGAATTTCAGGGATTTCCTCTTGCTGACTTTCACAGCAACTGAATACATTTTAAATATTGACCTTAACCTTTGACAATCAGATATCTGTGCTATTATTACTGTTTTATGTCTAGATTATAAGATGTGTTATAAAAGAAAAGCCATACGATAAATAAATAAATTATATTTTATATCATTTCTCACCCATTTTTTTTTTCAACTTTTTAATTAGTTATTCTGTTATCCGGAGCGGAGAAGAATCCAATAGATCAAACATTGAAAGAATCTGTTCAGCCGATCTCGAGTTATAATTTCTCGACTTTCATTTATATTAAGAGATTAAAAGTAGTTAGAGTCATCCATCACCAAGAGATAGATTTCAAAATCTGTTTTCATAGAGAAGCTCTAATAGCTTTAAGAATGCCGATTGAAGCCGTCGTCTTCAAATAATCCTTGGGGAACAACTTCTATTTTTAAATGGCGTGGGAAGAGAACATGTGACCTAGAGATTTGTGAAATGCATTCATCGTTATAATATTTAAAAACATGACCTGTAAATAATTATATACCCGGTAAAGTATTTTTGCAGATTACTAATCGTTCGCACTCTTTCTTGAAAACGCTTAGATATAGATCACATATTTGGTCTTGATAGAGCATCTCTCTTTAAATTACACTTTTTCATATATGCAAGCTAGAATAGAAGGCCTAAAGAAGCTGGATAAACATATCGAATCCATTTGCAGACCTCAGGCTCAGGTATACTCCTTATATACCTAACAATATGGCCATTCCAATTTTAGACTCTTTGGGTGCATTTACACCAAACGAGCAAAGATTCAGAGCTGGAGGTGGAGCATTCTTTCTTGATCGTTGATCAAGAACTAGAACTCTGTCGCGCATAATCTGGCATCGCCCATTAAACAGTTCATGGTTTTATTTCTTCTTTGATGTTGTTTTCTTGGTGTAAATGTCAGGGATCAGTTTGCAACAAAAATGGTTTCTAGAGAAATTCAAGTTTATGTCGGACTATTTTGAACTTGGAACGAATTTCCGACGAATTTTATTCCATTCAAATTATCTTTTATTTTCGCTGAATCTTTTTTTTATTTTAATTATGGTTTTGAAGGCATGTCTTCCACCAATATATCGCCAAAATTGCATACCCATATCTCCTTTTCACTTTATAAAATGTTAATTTTTTCTTGTTTCAGGACTATAAGTTTGAGTGTGGTCCTGGGACTCTGGCCTCCACCGATAAAAGAAGATTCTCCAGAATGCTCCAGATACCTCCTGTACCTCCTCATTGGACATCTAGTCATCAATTGTAGTAAGTTGAAATATCTCACTGTTGACCAATTCTTCATCATTTATTTTTTAATTCGCTAATAGAGGAATCTGAACATGTCTCAAATTATTTTCAGTGTCATCGTTAAACGAACTAGCGATATGTGCCATCTCTATGAGGGGAAGCATTTTGGACACTTCTAAGAGATCGTCCATACAGAAGCTCATCTACGTCAAATTATGTAAGTATAAACTGTGTTGATTTATACCTCCATTAACATAGTTTTAGCACCCAATTAAATCGTAGTTGGTGAGAGTGCATGACGATCGCGATCGTAAGCATCGAGGGACCGAATGAAGAAGAAGTAATCATAGTTCATAGTCACCCATCAAAACAAAGATACTGTTTGGTTGTATGGTAAGCATTTCTGCTGTGCTCCGTTGTGGGAAATAGACAACTAAGCATTATTTTTCGACCATGTCTTCGTCAAAACCTTCCCCACGAGGAACATTTCAAAAATCTCAAATATACCCCCACGCAGTATGTGACCCAAACTTGGAAGCATTTTAGGATCATTTGTGTGATTTGATTCTCTGTGGAGTTTTCTCTTTTAAAATACTGACTATATCCAAAACGAGAATCGATAGAACACCGCTCCAAAGTCCAGGTTTCCCAGCCAGTTCTAAGGGAGCAGATCATTAAGAGTTGCGACCTCCAATAGTTCAGGAACCTATTTCCCTTTCATCCTGACTTTATTAACCAAAAGAGGCTGTAAGGAAGTGTGCTTTTGTCGGAGCGGAGTTTTCCTGTCCGGATCGAGGGAAGACTTTTCCGCCACAGATTGGTCTGACAGGAAGACAAAATAAGTTGCCAACTTGTTTTTGTGTGCATAATAGCCGCTCAACGGGCCACACACTTGAGCTATAGACAAAAAGAGACATTTTAGAATTAATACAATAAGCGCAACGGTTCATATAGATATCAGAAGGATTTCATCTGTTGCGATAGGAAGCAGGAAAGGCCACTCACTCAAAGCAAATAATTCATATCTTGGGAGCAAATATGATTCTCTGTTGAAAATTTTCCTTTTGTGGCGATGCTGGCTGTGGGAGATCAATGATGGGAGTCCGTTCAGCAGGACAAGACAACTTGGAAAAATGTTGTTCGGACGGTCGAAACCCTGCTGGAACTATACGGCCATCGGAAGTAAGTGGTACGTTCCATATTCCATGGTTATCCGATCTCAGGGAACTGACTAAAAAACTCAAGTCGTGTTTTCTAACATAAAAAGCGACGGTCTATTCGGTCCATTGTTTCTTTTTATCTGTCATAATAATAAGTCCTTTGATATTTTCCAGAAAAACTACCATCCAATACATCTTTGTGTGATTTTTCTTTTTATTCACCGATTAACCGCAGACTTGAAGATTTCAATTCTCTTTATCTTCCATCGTCTTGCTTTATTTCATCCAAAACTCCGGTAATGATCTCAATAAGACACGCGCTTTCGTCACTGCGTTAATGTACCCCATGTGTATTGAGCTCCTCCTTTTTATTATTTCTTTCTGTATTCCTTATTTGACCTTTCTCACGTTTTTGGTTCTGACCTAATTTGATTAGCGAGTCTCTGGAGTTACGCGCTGGGCCTCTTTGAATGTGAAATTTATTTCCCTTTGGTATTTATTTTCTGCCGGAAAAAATAATATTAATACGCGTTCTCTTTCACTTTCTTTCTTTTTTTTTGTTAATTATTTTTTATTACCGTTGGGGATAAAAACAAAGATTTATATTCTTTTTATTTGGCTAGTTAATCACCTTATTATTTTTGGTTCGTTATTTCAGTTTTAAATGTCAGTAGGTTGTAAGAAATTTACCTACATTTTAATAGCTGGACATACCCGTAGTGATAAAACGTACCAATAAATGAGTAGATAAATTATTGTTTTAAAATATCGTTATATATGTAAATAGTCTAGTGGTAGAGGCTTGGACTTAGGTCCCGGGTTTGATTCCCGGTCGAGTCAGAGTTTTTTACTTGATTTCTCTACACGGGGATGGCTTGCCTCTGATTGGACGTGAGCGGTTGACCGGAAAAAAATCCTCAGGCAATAAGTTTCGCCTATTATTCCGACACTTTTGTATAGAAGTGTAAATTAATTAAGTATTTATTTAAAAGTTACATCATTAGCTGATCATTTGACTTGGTCAAATCGTAAAGATAAATCGTTACATGTGTATGTAGCTATTGACACTAAGAAGCAAATATATCTAACAGCCGGTTTCATAAAAAGCTTCAAAAGAACACTTTAGTTAAAAGTTCCTTTTAAAATTTAAAGACTGCTTTAAACTGACGCGTTTCATAAAAAAATATTCCAGCTGAAATTTGAAATGTCAAAAAAATATTTTAAAGTTGGTAGCAGTTGGTAGTGTTACCATGGAAATCTATGGAAAACATAGGTTGTTAACTAATATTTTCGCGGAATTCCTGTTGATCTGTCAATTTCATTTCTCAATAGAACATAAGTGCCGTTTTTTATGTTGGTTTATTATTATGGTTTATGAATTAGTAAACGAAATCTGTAAACAATAATATTCTTCGCGTTTTGCTATGTTTTCCACCTTATTTTAGTCATTTTTGTCCACAGTGTCACCGCATACAAAATGTTTATCTTTGTGACAGAGAAAGCGCCACGAAATTTTCTATGAACTCCGGTGGTAAAAATTTGAACTACACTAAAGTCGACTTTAACTATAAATAATAATCAATAACGGTACTTTAGCTAAAAGTCGGTTTTAAATGTCGTTTTGTTGTTATGAAACCCGTTATTTTTTAAAGGGAGTTTAATGTCTCCTTTATTTTTTATGAAACCGGCCGTAAACGATTCGTTTGAACTTATACTTCGAAAAAGTACGTGGAGCCTTTCGATAATATGATCTTATTGTTAACAATTCGTATTTAGAAGTTACCATATCTACTATATAAATTAAAGTCGGGTTAGTGCGAACACTTATAACTCGAGATCGGCTCAACAGAATCTTCTGATGTTGGATTTATTGGATTCTTCTCCGCTCCGGATAACAGAATAACTAATAAAAAGTTGACAAAATGGATAACAAATTATGTAAAATACAATATTTAAGTTAGTATGGAACGGTTAACTACGACGCGCCCACGTCATCGCGGGTATATGAATGAATGAATTTTATTCAAAAGAAAATACAAATCAAATTTATCAAAAAATACAAAAATTTGTAATTAAACCTTAACTTAAATAAATATTGCCTCACTAGGCTTGTGCCTGTGTCGTGTCGAGGCAATCAAATTATAGTTTCCTCTCATTCTTGCATACGTGATTGTAGTGCAGTAGACCATCCCACTTACTCCACCGCACCGTTTCGTGCGTTTTACAAAATTTTCATACAAAGTCAACAATATTATCGGGCATATTTATATTGGTACCTACTTCATAGGCGAGGTAGGGTGTGTGCGCGAGCGCATTATTCTTACATTGTTCCCGCCAGAGCTTTGAATACGAATGAAATATGGATGTTTCAGAAATATTTTAATGTTATTATTTTATTGGCTTAACTCAATCGAATTAATTTTGTATTGTTTTATGGGGGCGCAGCGCATATTAACGGGCTAGAACGACAGGACAACGTTTGTCGGGAAAGCTAGTTATAATATAAAAAAAATCTACACAAATTTAGTTTCCAAAATAAAAGGTAGGTATTTGGTAGCCTAGTGGTATCAGTCAACGGCTTTCGTACGTACGGCGTACTTGAGGTCATGGATTCGAATCCCGGTGTCGACCATTTCCACTTTCACTACGCAAGCCTTTGTTTAGTGTGAAAGATTTCAAATGTGTATTTGTATTAACTTCGAGTGAGCACTTGTCTGTAGACACAAAGCCACGTAAACCAAAAAAAAACTACGTTGTTATAAGTCTGTAGAGTAAATGAAAAGTAATATAGAACAGCAAAATATAGATCAGAAGAGACATGTACAGCCGGGCGATCTGATAGAGACAAACTTCGTTAACATCTTTTCATCACCAATGATTTCTGCATTAGGTTTAATTGTGGCCATTCTAACATCTTACTCCTCTTTGTGGATTTTGTCTTGTCTTCGCTCCAAACACTCTGCTTCTGGTAGGCCAATGTTCAAACTATCCCCGCTTTTTACCTCGGAAGTGGTCCTGAAGTCACATTTAAGATATCACAGATTTGGGAATTTTTGATACTGTCTCGGATATTTTGCAACACTTGTATTCTGGTTCAGGGATCAGGGCAAAATGAGAAAAATTTGGACGAAGTTTTTAACACTCATTCAAGTGACGTGAGTTTCCCCATTGACGAGTCTTTGGATTGATGGCCGAATGGGTTGAGGGGATTGAATTTTGGACTAATGGATATCCGACTCACCCTTTCACTCCACATCATCCATTTGGCTTTCCCCACTCACGGTCATATTTTGGAGTGACATCTCTCCTTTTGGACGGATGGAGTGATCGCGAATGGCGGATTTAACAGACTCTGCCGTAGTCTCAAACTTGAAGCCTCACCGAATGAGTAAAACGCTGATGAATGACGAAAATTTTACAACCTAACTATAGAAATCAATTTTCTTCCTACATCTGACAGGCTAATATTTTACGTCCAATATTTTCTGAATATTTCCGGAAGGACATTGGATTTGATTGGCCAGTAATCAATGTTCCGGTTCGTCAAAACCTTTAAATCGGAAATAACCAGGATATTGCTTCGTCTCTATTATGTTGATTTCGTGTGTATATAGATAACCGTAGATTTTATATGCCAAGGTGAGATAAATTCTATAGAATTTTACTACATAAAACCAATATTTCCTTGTGTTTGGCCGAAGAATGGACGAAACGCTCATTTTCAACGCAGAAGGCCAAGTACTTAAGTGGCCCAAATAATAGGATTTTTTAATTGATCTGTTTTATTCAAACACGATGACATATTTTCGATGTTTTGGGCAGAAGGTGCTTGGTGATAGTCCATTTCAAAATAAAAATGTTCAAAGTAACAATGACATATTGTTTCTTTTGCCCATTACTCCGTGTCCCTAAAAGCTATAGGCAGAGAAAACTGATATACACTCTTTTCTGTCCATATGTACTCACTTCTTATGCTTCTTCCATTTATATACCATTTCTTCCGGTATTTTTGTTCTTGTATTTTTTGATACCTTGTTAGCATCAATTTCGTCAATATACTCTCTGAAAGAATCTCTGTTAACTTTTATATTTGTTACAACTCGATATTCCGTAGCATTATCGCTTCTAGTATTCTCATTCCTTTCTATGTTCCTCAGTCTTTCTGTTTGTCGTACTAAGGAACTCTGAATCGCTTACCATATCCGTCCAAGGAATGCGACGAAAGCAGCGAAGAAGAATATAAACTAGAACAATCTTACTTCAAAAAAAAACAGTGTGTAAAATACTCCTTCGGTCTCTTGCAACAACATAGAAAAATTCAAGCTAAGATTCTTGGAATCATAGAAAATAATGTATCAATGCTTCAATATTTTGAGACAAACTCCTGTAAACAGAGTAGGTACATATATATTTCCTCAGGTGTTGTGCTTGTCACCTTGTTTCCAAGTTTTACCGTTCGCTGCGATAACTTCAAATATTCTGAAAAGCCCACCGCGTAACGACATCCTGTACACGCTTTTTTAAATTGGAGGGTTCAACTCTATAATCCAACAAGTCGAAATAATAGCAAATTTAAAAATTAGACTTTTGAAAATTTGTAAGCAGTGTGTTACGCACAAAATGAATGTTCATTACTATGAATTTAAGGAAACTGCATTTTCACAAATTTTTATTTGAAAGCGCTTTCGACTGGATGAAGACTCTGCGACTGTTCGTTGTACAGCTTTGGACGATGTTGCAGATCGCTAACGGGTGACGGCATTGTGGATAAACGCTATTGGTGGATGATGTCGACATGCGAATCATGCCAGCTGCAGGACCCTCCTTCCAGTGACGGAGTCATGAAGTTCAACGTGGAAGCCGTTGAAGGTGTCCCTTCGACGTTGACGATCATTTGAGAAAAAGCCTCCCTGTCTTTAGCTGCCCTGAACAAATCTGCCACACTTTATAGTTTGGTCCGTGCACGAATGTTACGGAGCCAGGAATGCTACTTCCTTCCGACTACTCTACGGGCCTAAATGTTCCTTGTCATGTTGTAATACCTTTTGACCTCTCACCACATGACCAAATTACGTACCAACCAAAGCCTTAATTCATAATCCTACCTCTCGCAATTTTATTTTTTATTGAAAATAAGATTCTTATTTCCAAATCTTTAGGATGGACGCTAAAACCACAATTTCAAAATACCTATGTTAACATAACGGCAGTGGAACATTATGCCCAACTTCCTAATGCCATTACCAGGAGTAGGTAGTTAGGGCTAAATTTCCAAATATGGCTCATCGTCGTAAGGGTTGCATAGTCAGATAGCGGAGTCTCACTATGTGGACTGGCTGGGCTTAAAAAAAATCAAAATCTTCAAAGATCTCATCGCTTAAATTTGATAATTGGACTTGCCGGATTACGGAGATGAACCATCGCTATGAATTCCTTGTGTAGAATTCCCAACGGGCTGCTGCTTGTCGCCAAGACAGACATTTCCAGCCGGATTTTTGGCTTATCCTAAGCTCCCATAAACTCAGACCACATACTTCGCTTTCTCAGATCGCGTTGTGTTGTTACTGTCAATCTCGATGCCATCTTAATGTCTGATGACACATCGAATGTCTACAAAGTGATAGATTTCTGATGTTTTACTCAATACCTAATGGGAAGTTTTCTGGGGAGCTTCCGACAATACACACTAGGTGGCAGAACTTCTAATCAGGTCTATTGTCAAATTCAGTGCTGCCAACGTAGAGATGTTTTTTTCAGTGATGCCAACGTTGGGAAGTTTGTTTTCCATTGTGTTGCTAAGAAGTTGTTGATTGAGTTGCTAAGAAGTTGTTGATTTTGTTGCGCATAAATTTGAGAATAAATCTCAGGGGTGCTGTTCTGTATTTTTTAATTTGTATTTAGGTAGGTATAAAAAAAAGATGAACAATTTTATTTGTAATAGTATGTAAAAATGTAAAGTGATTACTCTAAACCTATTGTAAGTTATCATGTATAATAATATATAAGTTGTTTAATTTGAAATAAACTAGAATGATATTTTGGAGGTTAGATTGTGAGCGACCATAAGAAGAAGAAGAAGTAAATCGCCCCCGTTGGCAACACTGAATTTGACAATAGACCGGATTAGCAAGGGCGCCTCTAGCGGCACAAAAAGGAAAAAAAACATCCCATTATAATAAGTGTCTGCTATTTTGAGAATGGGGCTATAATTTTCAAATAATTGTCTAATTCTAAACTTAAACTTTTTCGTGAATTAGGTACTCTGCATATGGAACACAACCGTCTTACTTATAAAAAAATTCGTTAATCGTAAGATTACGTATAACTCACCGATCAGTTTTTACTTCTTCTTCTTCTCAGCCTATTCCCGTCCACTGCTGGACAAAGGCCTCCTCCATCTCCTTCCAGTTTTTACTTAATTTATAAAAATATATTTTATCCGAGTTTGTTATGTATGAAGATGACATTTCATACAAAATTTTGTAAACAAACAAAATAGTAGCCCGGCAACGCGAGTTCTTACAACTGAGATGCGCTATGTGAGTTTCGAATGATTTCGAGTAGGTGCACAATAGGTGCCAGAACTTATTTTTTAATATTTTATTTTATAGTATCAAAATATTGTTAAGTCCTTATAAAATCACAAAATGAACTAATTTATGTTTGATCACTTCAATTTTAATATGTTTACCTACCTACTTTAAAATTACTCTTTGAATATTTTCTTCAAAACGTCATTATATTTCTTATAAATTTAGTTGGTGCATCATGGTTGTAAGACCTCGATGATTACGGGAATGCAATATTTGCTTTATTTGTTTAAAATTTCTATTATTAAAATGATAAACCAAAACAAAATGGACCAAAATATGAAGGGAGCACCTAATTGGACGGGAAAAAAACTTAAAAACAGTATATTTATTACAGAAAGCGTTGTTGTACACTCGAAACCATTGTCAGTTGTCATGAAATCCAACATGATCGCAAATTTTCTACCGCTGAGCTCTTTTTTTTCCACTGATCAGAGTTTTTTAATAAAGCAGTTAGTAAACGCTGAATATACGCAGTTTTTGCGGTGTTAATAATAATTAATATATGAAAATGGAGAGCTATTTCCCGATGTCATCGCATCACGCCTAAACGGCTGTACCGATTTCTCTAATTCTTTTTTTATCGTGTAGGCTTTTATCGGGAGGTCCTTTTAGAAGAAAAAAATCAAGAAAAATTTAAAAATTAAAGAAAACTCTACGTAGACAACCTTATTAGTACTTTTTACCTTATAACTTTTATTCCAATTTTGAAATTTTGACAGAAATTGTCAATTGGTGTGATTGACAGAATGCGGATGGAATATACATGGTTTAAAACAGACGCATCGTTCGGAATCACATTGGTCAAATGATAATTAATTCATCACCTAACAAATTCGAATTCAATATTCATATTTAGAAACACAGGACAACGTCTGTCGGGAAAGCTAGTAAATAAATAAAACTTTATTACTGATTAGTACAATATGTGGCAATAAAACATTCGGAGAGTGGGAAGATATCTGCCAGCCAACCCATTAACAAATAACTAAAGATAACATACCTCCATAATATAATTGATGTTATATTTGGTTCGTGCAGCTTTTCAAAAACATATTAAATTTCTTGTAAGTATGTATTTATTTTAACATTTTAAGAAAATATCTAGGAACGACACTCTGGACTCCAGTTTCTCACACCACACATGAAACTTGTTTATGGAATTTTGATTAAAAGTTCTCTTGCGTCCTCTACGTCGTTAAGCTAGAGGGTATAGGAGGTATATACTGCGCGTCACGGAAGAAAGGCACTACTCAAAATATAGGCATGTTTTACTAGCTTTCCCGACAGACATTGTCCTGTAGTCCTTACTAGGAATATTGACTTCGAATTTTTAATTTATACAAAAATACGTTTAAAATATTTTTGAATGTTAAAAAAATTATTTCCCAAATTCACAATTTGTGTTGTTGTGGAATTTTTCACAGATGGCGTTGTTGTCAGTAAATCCGTTCCATACGAAATTTAATATTATATTTTATATTTATTATAGAACTTCAGCTTGTGAACTATGCTTGGTAGATAAACATTGTTTTACGGACTCGAAGAAGACAGCCTATATTCGAGATTCAGATTCCCAGAAGAGATTCCATTGCAGGCAGGCTTTTCTCAGAGACAAAAGTCTTAAATTACCCAGTGGGAGATGGAAGTCCACTGGGAGATCCCCTGAACGAACAGCCTCCTTAGCCAAACTGTCAACTATCTCATTATTAATAATACCGCAGTGGAACGGAATGTATGCAAGTGTAATCAATCGTTCTTTCCTGAAGAAATCATATAAGCGACCCTTTATTTGAAGCACAGTTTCGTTAGAACAGTAAGGAGATCAAGGGTTAACTAAAATACGAATGAGAGAGAGAGAGAGTCTGTTACAGACGCAATGCTTCATGCACTGCTTGACACTTCGCCGTGAATATGGAAGATTCAGGTGGTAGTCTCAAAACAGAACTTTTATTTAATATGTTCTAGTATAAATACTGCAGCTCCTGTACAATCGTCAAATTTTGAACCGTCCGTATAAATCTGAACATGATCAGGCCAGTGTTGCTCCATCTTTTGTAGGAAAATCCTATTAAAGTATTTGATAAAAAAATGTGTGTTTATCTAAGCCGATATTCTCACGTAAGTCTGGTGTATACTGTAATACATCAAGGGGAAGAGAATAAATGGGGTGAAGGGTAAGGATATTTAGTTGTTTTTAACGAAGAGATATTAGAATAGCTTCTGCATGAATTTGGAGGTTGCTTATTGCCTATAAGGTTATTTTTTGAAGATTTCGATGCGTTTGTTTTAATAATAATTTATTTATTTTCAGTGATAATTGCCGGAGACGTGGTATGGCTGTCCCTCAGTGTCTGGTGGCTAGGCTCCTTCTACGTGGACTGTCCTGCTCCTGTGGCCAAGGAAGCACTCCTTGGTAAGTACCCAACAGTAAAAAAATAAATATTAAGGCTAATATCCCCAACTGTGACTGTTGGCCGGTTTCAATAACGTATCCATAGTAAACTTTTTAAATGGTATCCGAAAATAAGTCATGGTTACTACTACTCTACCTTTACCCGTTTTTTTTTTTTCTATAAAAAAAAACCATTCTTAAGATAGATCGGATTTCTCGAAAAATTATGTGAATTTAAAAAAATATACCCCGAGTTTGGATTGAATTTATCATTTTTATAAAAGAAATTCGCGCAAACTTAAGAGTTTTTCAAATAAAATACCGGGCTACGTATAGGAACTTAACCTTTATCACATTTAATATTTCCAAAGGTCAGTGTTTTGTTATACCTAATTGAATATGATTTATCGTTTTCTTCTACAAAATACAACGCATACTTATATAAACTAGTGGTCGGCCAGTGCTCGAAATTCGACCATAACTAATTAAGATTATAAGTTTGAACATTATTAAGATTTCCTTGTCAAAGACTGAGCGGGCGCTATTTCACAATTTTCTTTCAAAAATAATGACATGGCTACGTCAAATTTGAAATGTTGTGGATATGTTTAAAGTTTTTTTCTATGGTTATTTAATACAAAAAATATTAATCTATTCTCAATTTGACCGCAGATAATCAAAAGTACTGTGTCAAATACATTGAAGTGTGTGTGAGTATGAAATACGTAACATTACAGTAGTGTGTGTAGTGTTTTTTTATTGATTTCATCTATTTTTATGCATAATAAATATTAGCATTTGCCACCCCTTCTCTATATAAACATAATATTTTAGTCCGTTTATTTATATTTTTGTACGAGCATCAATCATAGAAAACATACATTAAGGTCAGATATTTATATGCCCAGAGCCGTACAAAATGCTGGAGAATGTTCTTAAATACAATTTGCTGCATTAACTTTAATATATTTAGAGCTATTTAAAAAACTCTATTTTTTTAGGATCTTCATACCTACAAATTTCTCAAAAAGACAGTAAGCCATCTTTTGGAAACAAAATTACTCATGTAAACGTTGAATGGAATCTTGGTATTACGGTATGAAAATGTAATAAAATAATTGTAGATTGATTTGTTATACATATAAATGTTATTCAAATCTCATTATTCTCAATAAATAAAGATTTAATGAAAAAATTTGCAAAATGATTCCTCCATTTTGATGTTTGACAGCGGCTTTTATACAAATCACCCTCTATGGGTGGAATGCCTAATTAATTATCACACATTAGAGGGTTTAGGGAATGTAGCTAAGATTCAAACCATAGAGCTCTCTCTATGAAAACTTGCAAATTATGTCGGTAGGTTCGTATAATATTATGAGGTCGGAAAAACAAAAATTGTAAAAATGTCATTCTTCTTTTTCTGTGCTTATGTCAGTTATAGAGGTCTACAAAGCAATGGGAAGCTAGACTAGAACCTGTTTAATTACCTACCGATCAAGCCTGACAATCGGAATCAAAAACGTAAAGCATGACGGGTATAAGCTAGTAAACTATAAGTGTGCAAAATTTCTTACTCCTCCGTCCGCGCAATTTTCGTAAAAATAGTCACAAAGTTTTTCCTTCACGTATTAATAAGTAGATTATAAAAAAGTTTTAAATTTTTATACAAGCTTAACCGAGCCATTTTTAATTCAGAGGATTGGCAAACTGGAGTTTTACTAAAATTTCTTCCCACAATATGGAATCAGTTGGAGTCGTTTAAAAATGTATACATGAAATGGGGAATTCCCAATTACTGGAAAAGTATGATGGAGGATCTATTTCAAGATTGTAGGTTGCGTCTCATCTACAATGTCTGCTTCGGTTCGAAAAATATGTAACTCTTTTATTTTGCAGTAGTTCTCGGTCGTAAAACGTCGCCGCGTTAACACATAATGAAACTTGCACCGTACTGTGAGACCTCGTAAAAATCACACCGATAATTTCATTATGCTAGCTGCTAGATATTACTATTATAGTCGACCCTAAATCATCCGACGAGTGTGGTCGTAAACAGATTTAACTATCGCCCCGCATTCCCGTTCGTCAGGTGATGTATGTACAACTATACATAGTTTCATTATTTCAATTTGATATCCGTTTTTTGGTAAAGATTTCATTAAACTAGTGGTCGACCAGTGCTCGAAATTCGTCAGCCTGTCTCCGTCCATTGCTGAGCATAGGCCTCCCCCTCTTCTTCCAATCATTCCTGTCCTGGGCCTCTCATCCATGTGCGGCCTGCAAAATTTTATTCAAAGCATTTGAGAAGGCTTTAACTTACTTTCTTCGTCCACGTTACGTCTGCCGACATTTCTTCTGCCTTGTCTAGGCTGCCACTCCACTACTCTTTTGGTCCATCTGTCGTCCGGGCATCTGGCCACATGGCCCGCCCATCCCCACTTCAGGGTGGCAACTCTCTCCACACCACATCAACAACCCTGGTCTTCTCTCGTATCCATGTGTTTGTTCTCCTGTCTCTTAAAGAAATACCCAACATCTTCCTCTCCATGGCTCTTTGTGTTACTGCCAGTTTGTGATCCTTTTGGTCAGTACAGTTGTTTCCATACCGTATGTGAGAACTGGGAGGACACAAGAATCAAAAAGTTTTTTCTTGTGTGGATGTGAGTATTTCGGAGACTTCAGGATATGTGAGAGATTGCCAAACGCCGCCCAGGCGAGACCACGTCTTCTTTCGACCATAACTTAATATTTAAATTTGAACATTATTGAGCAATTCCATTGGCAAAGACTGAGCGAGCGCTATTTCACGTTTTTCTCTCCAAACCAATGATGATATGTACAAAGTTTTTTTTCTATTATTATTAAAGATAAATAATATTAATCTATTCTCAATTTGACCACAGATAAACAAAAAGATCTGTGTCAAATATAGCTATCAAAATAATCGCATATTTTGGCAAGCATACAAGCTGACAGCTTAATAATTATTATGAATTGTGCTAAGAATCAACGTGTGCCTAAAACGTTGAGCCTGCTAGAGACATCTTACGGCAAAATGAGGAAGCTAATAAAAATAATATGTAGATCATAAAAACTTGCTTCATTAGAAAAATATGCAGTTCCTCAATTTATTGAGGGAAAGGGAAGTGTCGACTTGTTATAGAGAACGTGGTTGGTTCAAAACCTATGTCTGACAATCAGGGTTGCCAGGAGTTCGATATTTTAGCACCGTTTTCGGTGTTCGGTATGCCAAAAATACGGAACTAGAGGCGGTTCATTATTTTTTTTTCGATTAATTTTCCTCTCTAAAATAAATCAGTCCTTTCCGGATACCAAATTTTGAGAATGACCTTTTTTTGGTGAATTTTCAACTTTCCGGATACCAAATTTTGAGAATGACCTTTTTTTGGTGAACTTTCATCTTTTCGAATACCAAGTGGCAACACTGTTTCGATATTTTTTTTTGAAAAGACCTGGCAAAACTGCTGACAATCCTGGAGTGTTAAAAATGTGGATCCTTTTGGCCAAAATGTGAATGTTACTTCAGTGCAAAGTGATCATTCTTAATTAATTAATTAGACACCAATAATGAGGATAATTAATCAGTGTTTTTTTTTATAATCCAAATCCAAACTCCCTTCACGCACCACTTAGGAGCATAGGGAGGCAACAAGAACATCTCATATTATTTTATATGATAAGTTATTTTAATGTTTTTTTTTTACCAACATTTTGTATTGAAATATGAAAATGTCTCCCGATAGTCCGCTTAGAGATGAAACGTTGGTAAGAGAATCGCCATGGAAACCACGGCCAAATATCCCAGAGTCGAAAACATCTGACACCAGGGTGAATGTCTGGGAACTTAATTTAATGTAATTCGTAGTTAATTAGGAACACCTTCAAGGTGAAGGCCATTATAAGATAAAAAAAAAAAAAAAATTAAAGAGGTCGTGGGTTCGATCCCAGGTGCCGACCATCTTCCTCTTTCACGACACAAATTTTAAGTAGCTTACTGTGAAAGAGTCAAAGGGTGTATTTGTGTTCACTTTGAGTGAGCACAGATTCATTAATAAAAAAAAAACATGATGAGAACCATATTTCAAACTGTCTACGATGTTTTTATTTTTATTTTAGACTAGCTTTCCCGACAGACGTTGTTCTGTGGTTCTAACCCGAGGCGGCCCGTTCATATTTATTTATTTATTCACTACAGTGACAAAAAGTACACATCTGACATTTGTTCAGTAGGTATAGTAGGAGAATACAAAAATATGAGAATGGGTAGGTATCCACATTTAAAAGGCCATTGGATGACTGACGATAGTTACCAGAGAGATGGGTAGAAATCTCAATTTAAAATGACACAAAAGAAGAGAGGTATTTGGAGTACTATAAGTGATTAAACAGGACTACAAGGGCATGATATACCTATCCACAGAAGTATCTCAGGTCGCTGAGTTACTATACGTTGAAGAACGTCGAAGTAGAGCAAGGTAGGCAGAAATTCTCTATAGATCAACCATGAAGGGTTATTAGTAAAGTATGCCAGTGAAAAAGAATGAGTAAACAGTCCCAACAAAATCCATCCAAATAACTAGAGTCATTTGTTGTCTCGACAAAATAATAAAAACATATCATATGTACATATGTGCACTGCGCCCCCATAAAAAAATACATAATTAATTCGATTGAGTTAAGCTAATTCAAATTCAAATTCCATATTTCATTCGTATACAAAACTCAGGCGGGAACAACGCGAGAATATAAAAATATGCGCGCGCAGAAATCCTAATACCTCTATTTGCCCGATGTTGACTTTGTATGAAAATTGGAGTAAGTGGGATGGGCTACTGTAAGAGCGGAAATTACGTTTGCAAGAATGAAAGGGAACTGCCATCATGGCGTTGGCGCGTCGCAGAAGGTCCGTTCCATAATTACTTTAATTTTATATTTTATACTATCCATTATCCAACTTTTTATTAGTTATTCTGTTATCCGGAGCGGAGCAGAATCCGATAAATCAAACATCAGATGAATCCATATAGCCGACCTCGAGTTATAAGTGTTCGCACTGACCCAACTTTAATTTATATTATAGATTGTGAGTGTTTGTGAAAACCCCTGATTTGAAATACCCTCATCTACCCTCGCCCCGTATAATTGATTGCAACATAAAAAGCCACGCGGCCACTGCAATGATTCTACCCTGCACAGGAATTGCAAACAATCTGCAATGCGGGAGAATTGCGCTTCGGACGGATGACCCCCCGATCGTCGTAACCCACTAATTATAATTTTTTTATTTTTTTTATATTGTTTATTTTCATACGTCTTCGATGATGTTATTGTTTATTTTAGGGAACCTAGATAAAAGGATGCAGTCTCATAAACCACGTGACCTCTGCCGTTTTTAAGTTTGCTGTCACTGCAGTGTGTCGTATTTGAATTGTGTTTTTTTTTTTCAATTAAATACTTACGAATAATATAGTCAACTAGTTATTTTAAGGCGCCCGTGGCGCCCCCTTATTGCCTTTTCTTGCAAACTTTTCTTTCTTATGGCTGAATTCGCATGTGAGACTTTAAAGCACTTGGTTGTTTGAACTCTTTATGAAAATTCAAAAAAACAACTTGAACTTTTTATTACAAACTTTGCATTCAAATGGCTTTTACTTAGCATGTGGTTGTGATTGTTTAATTATTTGATTGATTAAACTTTTTATTGCAATTATTGCGTTCGTATGGCTTTTCTCAAAGTCGCGCGTGTGTGTATAAGTTTCCTGATTCGGTAAACTTTTCCATGCAAAATTTGCTTTCTTATGGCTTAATTCGCATGTCAGATAACCCGTAAAATTATTTTTCTCCACATCAAGAACTTTAAAAAAATGCTCAGCCACCAGTCATAATATTAATATGTTACTGTCAGCCACATTAGTAAAACAAATAATTTTATCTTTAGTTTCGAGTGGCGCCATCTTCTGGTAAACGCAGGAACTAAAAGCCTTAATGACATCAGTCAGTCAGTGAAATAGACATTTATTATATAGATTGTGCGGCTCTTGTTCTCAAAAGGATATACTTTTTACGACTATGACTATTAAAAATGGCAGCCATTCCTTTGTTAAGCGGTTGACAGCTCCATATGACACTGCTCCCATTTATATCTATTAGGTCGCTTAGTTTGTTTACGTTCACAACGTTGTTTTAGAGTTTGCAGTTTTTTATTACTCACCTTCGCAGTTTCGTTTTTATTTGTTGAATCTCATTATTTAATATCATTTAAGTTCAAATAGAACTCTTTATATAATACATGATACACAAGATAATGTTCTTAAATCTTTTACTTTAAAATTGCGTAACTTTTCCGCTGATTATCAATTTTGTAGGTTACGGTGTCTTTGTATGGTTAGATCCATTCTTCGAAACGCTACAATTTATTTACAGTAAAGAATAATAATATACAAATAGACACTCTGTTTTCTCTTTAATTACGAACATACCTTTATACTAATTTTGCCGCATTTGATATGATTAAAATAGTTGTAACTACTGGATAAAAAAAGAAATAATTAACACATTCCTTCTCGTAACATCGCAGTAGTGCTCTCACGTGTTCTATGGCGATGAATATTATGACAAAAAAGACCTTAAATTATTATCTTTGAGAATTTTGTAGAATAAGTTATACCTACGTACTTAAAATTTACCTCAACGACCTAGGACAAAACAAAAACAAAAAAAACAGAAATTTCGAATAAATTATTATTTTTGATAAATTTCCATTTGATGTAGTTACTTTCAGTTATTTATTTATCAATTATTTGCTGTGTATTAAATAAGAAGAAAAACATTTTCATGAAAAATGACGCACTTTCATCGACCTCGGTAGCCTAGTTGTATTGGCGCGACTTCAGATCCGAGGTCCCGGGTTCAATTCCCGATCGGGTCAGAGATTTTTCACTTGAAATTTCTACCCGGGGTTGGTCTGTCTCAGATTGGACGGGACCGGTTGACTGGAAAAAATTTCCTCAGGCAATAAGTTCCGCCGGCTATACTGACACCTTTGTATAGAAAAGTGTCATATTATATTATTTTCGTATTATTCAGATATTTCTACAGACGAGAAATCATCTGTATAGTTTATAACCAAAATCTCTTCTTAACATTCTTAACAAAACTCATGAAAACTGTCTATTAAAAAAGCGCCATCTGAACAGAAAAAATTGAAGTTATTGAACAAAAACACGCTGACAGATAATCTGAGCTACTTTATATTATAAGATTATGTGTTTACTAGCTTATTCCCGTCTTGCTTTACGTTTTTGATTCCGATTGTCAGGCTTGATCGGTAGGTAATTAAACAGGTTCTAGTCTAGCTTCCCATTGCTTTGTAGACCTCTATAACTGACATAAGCACAGAAAAAGAAGAATGACACTTTTAATGTTTATTAAAATTTTGTATGAAGATCCTAAAAAATAGGGTTTTTTAATTAGCTCTAAATATATTAAAGTTAATGCAGCAAATTGTACCTATTAAAGAACCTTCTCCGGCATTTTGCACGGCTCTGTGCAGATTCATATCTGACGTAGCATTTGTATTTTGAGCGTGATGCTATGACATACGGTAAAAAGCAAAATAAAAAAACATTTCTGAATTATTATTTAGATAGAGAAGGAGGGGCTAATGCGAGTTTTATTTAATTTCCCAATTTACCACGCAACTTTCTTAATTTTTTATTTCATAAGAACTTTCTACTGATAAAAGCCAACACGACAAAAAAAGAATTAGTGAAATCGGTTCAGCCGCTTAGGCGTGATGCGATGACATTAAGTAAAAAGCTAATAAAAAAACATTTCTTAATTATTATGTAGATTTACCACGCAACTTTCTTAATTTTTTCTTTCATAAGAACCTTCTACTAATAAAAGCCAATACGACAAAAAAAGAATTAGTGAAATCGGTTCAGCCGTTTAGGCGTGATGTTCACATATACGATAGAAAGCAGACAAACATTTCTGAATTATTATTATTTTGTAGATAAAATGCAATTTACGATGTAAAACTTAATTAATTTTAGCTAATAAGTTATTGAATTATGTTAAGTTATCGTTGATTCGGGTGAAGGATGACGTTCGATGGGACATAAGCTTGAAATCAAAACAATTCCTCTATAATTGCATTACTTTTTTAAAAATTCAATAGATGGCGGTGTAGTAGGAAGTACATAACATGTGATGTATGTTTGCCTATTGTATAGATACATCGAAAGAATTGACCAATTTAAACCAATTTTTCTGAATTATTATGTTGAGATATGAGCTAATGAAATCATAATGTAACATACATTAGATATATATTTTTCGTATTTTTATTGAAAAATAGATAATTACTTATGTTAAATATTTACCCAGTATTAGCTGAATTGGATTAGGTATTATGTGTACCTACATAGTATAGAATATACAAGAGTGTATTTATATATTATGAACTATATAATATGTAGATAGGCACATGAAATCTTTTGTGATTTTCTCAAAGCGTGAATAGACAGCTTTGTATTTCAAAGCTTATACAGGCGATGACGGGCCATTCAGGGTGTGTCGCCACCTACCTAGATGTATCTTTGAACATGACTCTCTAGGCAATTTTATTCTACGTTTTGAAATTTTGTCGAATCATTTTAAAACTGAACAATTGATTACGATCGAGGCGCCACTGGCGGATTTCATTTCTTTACTGTTCTGTTAATCTGTCATTTTCAGTACTTCTTTGTCATAGACAACAAAAAATGTTTAACACTAAGTATGTTACAAGTATTTATGGATCATGCGTCGTTTTCTAGAAATAAACCTTACATACAGAACCAACTTTTTGATATCAGTCATTGAATCAATCAGTGTTCCATTTCAAAAAGCTGGCTCAATGTGATCACTTTTCACGTTAACAATGTTCGCCATTAACAGAAAAGTGATGCCACCGTGTTATGAGTAATTTTAATTAATTCCAACTATCTCAATTTCTACTATTTTTGGGTTGGTTATAATATAACACTTTTTTATACTAAGGTGTCAGTATAGCCGGCGGAACTTATTGCCTGAGGCAATTTTTTCCAGTCAACCGGTCCCGTCCAATCTGAGACAGGCCAACCCCGGGTAGAAATTTCATGTGAAAAAACACTTAGAAAAACTCTGACCCGACCGGGAATCGAACCCGGGACCTCGGATCTGAAGTCCACGCTAGTACAACTAGGCTACCGAGGTCGGTATATAACAGCTTCGCAAAATTTTCGCGACTTATTAACAATAAGTTTATTTCTTGATTTTATCGCAAGGTTTTGACTTACTTACTGAAAATTTAATGGGAGCGATCATCTTACTGCAAATTTTAATGGAAGCGACCATTAATACTCATTTGTTTAATCGTGAGCGACTAAACTGACCTTTAACCTTAATAAGTGTACATAAATTTTCACATAAATCTGATTTATCGTGGTCTTAAATTTACACATTACTCGTACGGCGAATTCCCTTTACTCGTTACGCTGTGTGAGTTTTTCCTATCTAACTTAATTTAGCAATACTATGGGGGTTGTTAGTCGCGGTCTAATTCACCCTGTGTCTTATTATAATATTGGATTTGTCGTAGGTGTCTGTCTATTGAATACTTACGTCTCAATATTATACTCTCTTTATTTGACAATATCTGGTTTATATTATTATATTATATTTATCAGGAATAAGATTATATAGAGACTATAACGCTGTAGAAATTACATTCTACAATATCTATATTAATAAATAAACAGGCATCATATTTTGTATTAGATTTTTTTTTTTCATTTATTTAATTTAATTTATTCTTTGTACAGAAATAATAGAAATCACATTATAAACATTAAAAGTAACAAAAGAAAAAATAAACGTTGTTTCTCTCCCGATAGAGTCGAAGACTCGTTTTCGAGAGAGGAGCACCGCTAACATTGAGTAAATAAAAACATTAATAAAATATTTACCAACACGAATATAATAATATGCAAAAATATAACAGATAATAGAACATTAACTTTTTCACACGTTTTCCTCCCTCGATTACTGTGGCTAGATTTGTATTTGTATTCGAGTAATAAATTCAAATGGCTGTCAAATTACTTTATAAACTTTTATTCGATATCAAAATAGTACAAGTTGCATGTAAACATGAGATCCAACTGTCGATGGCCTGAGTCGGTACGTTTATTGTATGAAACGATGTCGTCAATAAATTAAATTTTTACAATAATTGTTAAGAAAAGTTTGAGATGTACTGATATAATGTTTATATTTTTTATAGAAAATTAAAATTAATTGTCTGGTTGGTGTGTTTCGGCGTTTTTCGATATTTTTATAAAATTCTGAAATACCTATAGGCATTGAAACTCGTAAATTAGTCATAAAAAAAAATATTTTTCTTTATAAAAAAAGTTTGAGAAATCCTGGAACTTATCCATTGAATTTAAATTGAGATATTGTATTTTTCTATATACTTACACATTTTTAGGGTTCTAGCTTTTATAATTTTCGTGATATATGAAAAAATTAAGTAAAAATTCAAAGGTTGATTACCCCTGACTGAAAGAAAATTTCAAAATTCTGAGTATACAAGTTTTGTAGGCCTAAAGTATTCAATATTTTCTGAAATATTAGGATCTGTGCATCAAGCGAATCAAAAGTTATAAAGGGGGGGGACACCCACACACACACTCACACACACACACACACACCCTCCCTCACCCTCACACACACACACACACACACACACACACACACACACACAGACAATAAACGTTCTCCTCCGAATTCTGAGTAAATCCATATATGGAACATATATGCTGCGAAACCTCTAAGTTAGTGTTTTTTGTCGTCAAAGTTTGAAAAACCGTTTAAAATCTAGACCTGGCCATAAAAATCTCACGTATCTTAACTTGATACTGCCGATCTGCCTTGAGAAATAATTTCTCTTCAACAAATCGACAGTTGGAAAAACTCATCGAAATCGATAAAAAAAAATTGGGGGTGACCTTGTTCTAGTTCGTGACGTTCACAGCGTGATGTAATTATTATTCCAACTATGTGAATGGGGCTGTCAGTGTCGAAGGGAATAATAATATACGTGTAGAGGCGTGATTGGAGCAAGCTGAGTAGGGAATGTGATTAATTTAGCGATGGATCCCATCCCTTCGTACGGCATCTTCGATTCGCTCAAGAATTTATCTTTTAATGCGATCACACCCTAAAATATTTTTGCTTAAGTCATAATTTGTGTATTTTTCAGCATACATTGAGAGAATATTCCGTTGAATCTTACAAAAATGATTTCTAATCTATGGAAAGTTTGACATCTGCTCCTTTTTTTATGCAACATTAATGACACGATGTTCTATGAACACGAGAATGTTAGTGCTTAGTCACACTGGGCAACAAATTGTAAGAAACATATTGCTGCAATCAAGCGACCGACGTGTCGATGGAAACTCGTCAACTTCTTGGTGGTCAACATCAAACAGATTTATTGGTTCTAGGTATCCGTGTATCCTGTTTTAAACGGGTAATATCGCCCGGTGTGGACAACATTATTTGCGTGAATTGCAATGGTTGAGGTTTACCTACCTCTCTTTGTTTTGATTTGGTTGAGCTGACATCTATTCAAATTTTCATTAATTTTTCTTTCTATAATATAGGTACATAAAAAGTTGCGGACTTTCAAAACGAAATATTAGCATTTAATTAAAGTTCAGACGCTTAAACATACCTACTGTCTTTTTCGTTTTTGAAAACCTAGATACTAGATAAATGGAGGAAGTCTCACAGACCACGTGACCTCCGCCATTTTTACGTTTTCTTTCACTGCGATGTATTGTTTATGTACAGAAAAATCTTCTAGTGCTGTATTTGAATTTTGTTTTATTAAAAATTAAATATTAAATACGATTGAATACGAATAACATAGTTAATTGTGCGGCCCAATATTTTTTACATTAAAAATTAATGACTTATAAAAATGGCGGCCATTTCACAGCGTTTGACAGCTCCGTATGAGTCTGCCCAGATTTATATCTAGGTACCTCAGCAAACCAGCAGTTACAATAATAAAAACAGAACAAAACGCCAACAGCTTTGGTATCACTGACAACAAGTATGCAAATACAATTGAAGCAACAACTGAATTTGTTACCCAGTGTGATAATATTTAGGACTAATGTCTTTCATAAAATGTAGATAGAGTTTCAAAAATTAAAAAAATGAAATCATCTTAAACATTTTTAAGAGCTATCTAAATTTTGGTATTGTTAAAAAAATATAACCAGTATATCCAGTAACAACGGGAGTTCGTCAGGGCTGCGTACTTACTGTCCCCTTCCTCTTTGTGATACTGATTTTATTCGGCTTTCTACTGTGAATGGCGAGGGAATTCGGTTGCAGTCGGATATGCTGATGACGCGGCTCTAATAGAAACAAATTTGGCTGGTCTTGCCTCTTCGTTGGGACGCCTTCAGCTGCAATCGTCCGCCGTGAGTTTAAATATAAATGTAGCCAAAACGGTTTGTATGAAGAATGTAGGTGTTACAGACGCAGACACGCGGCTTACATTGAACAACCGACCCATAGAGGATGTTCAGTACTTCAAGTACCTTGGTGCCCACATAGAAGAAAATGGCACCATGCAAAGAGAATTCTCTGTGCGGCGTTCAGCAAGCTTGGGAAGGTCTGGATGTCTAATGCCTTCAGCATCAAAACTAAGGTCCGACTATAAAATACCGGTCCTTCTCTATGGCTGTGAATCTTGGCACCCAACCTGTGCTCAAAACACCCGCATAGCAGGATTCGAGAGTAAGTGCCTCAAAAGAATGCTGGGCATACGTTGGAACGATTTTGTGCCGAACACAGTTGTCAGAGACCTAACAGGCCAACCGCTGGTCACTACCACTATAAGATTCCGCCGACTGACCTGGCTAGGTCACGTACTCAGGAAGCCTACGGAGGACATAACCCGTCTTAGCCTCAACTACTATCCAGAAGGCAATCGGAGACGCGGTAGGCCCCTCCAAACAATTAAAAGGCTCTACGAAGCTGACCTTCAGGTCGTTGGTGTTGACTGGGGTGCGGCTGCTGGAATCGCGGGAGACGGGACCGCATGGCGAGGACTTGTGGAGTCCATATGCTCCAACTAGGAAGCGGACATGGATAAAGAAGAAGAAAAAATATATAAATAATTGAAAGATTTTCGTACTTAGAGTACCAAACACACTTCTTTCGATTTTATCAAATATGTTTTTTTTTTTTATAAATGAATATAATGAAAATGGCCGAATCATCCCCCTTGCAGATGAAATGTCAAAAAGAAAAAAAAATATTATGAACGTATAATTAGGTTTTTTTAAGTGAAAACTAACAATTGTAATCAATAATAATTGTTTCCATATTTTTCAAATCAAAATGTTCAGAGCCTCAACGAGTTTTGAGATTAAGACTACCCAGCTTGTTGAAAATGGAACATTTTTCCATTTTCTCTAAAGTGCGGCCTTACTAAAGCTTGTCTCTTCTCTTCAGGTGCGGTGGTCAGCGGCTGGTGTATGCTGCTCAGTATTCTAGCGACAGTTTGGTGCACTTGGGACGCGGCTGGTAGATCTTGGGTGAAGCTGAAGAGGTATCAGAGGGCTGAATCGAGACTGAACCAGAGGAGGTCTGGAAGCGCCAACAGGAACTGGAGACAAAGGTTTTTAATTATTAACATAACCTAAAATTTGGGTGCATGAGTTTGTCTCACTACTGGGCAAATCCTTATATAACAAAATTCGTTAGGTGTATTGAATGATAAAAATAGGAGGAGTGATAAAAATATTTTGACTATCTCTCTATGCTAATACAGATTGCGAGATCTACGAAGAATATGTGGAAAGACTCTGTGGGATATGGGAAGGAATGAGAATATTAGGAAGGAATATGGTAAGGAAGTAAGTGTTGTGACAAAGATGAAAGTTAATAAATAGAGATGGTCAGGGCATGTGGAAAGAATGGGTGTGAACAGAATGACAATGAAGATTGAAAAGGCCGAAAGGAAAGGTGTAAGAAAACGTGGCTGACTGAGAATGACGTGGATCGAACACATCGATTCCGTCCTCAAGAAAGGCCAGGTTAGAAGTAATAGAAATGGTTTGTCGGTAGAAATGAGTGGAGGTCCCTTCTAAAAAAAACAACACCAACCTAGGAGAAAAAATATTTTCTGGAAAATGAACTAAATTCAAAATAGTACGAGTATAAGTACTCGTATACTTATTCATAATGAAATATGCGTCAGTACATTTTGTATGAACAATATTATTGGGATTCAATTACGGACTCTTCTTCTTCTTCTTCTTTTTTTTTCCGGCAATGCACCCGATCTCGAGTGATTTATGCCCTAATTCGCAAAAAAACCAACAAAAAAATACAAATTAAACAAATTAGTCATAGGGAAGGACCACATACATCAGTAAAAAAACTAATCCCCCAAAAATTATATACACAAATAATTTTTTTATTTTTGTTTTTTATTTTATTATTATTATTATTATTTTTTTTTCCTTTTTTTTTATGTCTATGTTATTATAAAAACACACACACGCACGCACACACCCTCACACACGCACACACACACACACACAACCCTCGCATCCTCTCTCACAATGCACACATACACACATTATACTTTTTTATCGTACTTTTTAAGGTGATTTACTATAATTTGATTGACTTTAAAATCGTTAAGTGCCAAAAGGGATTGAATCTTGATAGGGAAAGTGAGACAGATCTTTGAAATTTCTTTGATAAAATCATGGTTTGGTAAGAGCGGGCAATTAAAGAAAACGTGGTCTATTGTTTCTTCCTCCCTCCCACATTCGCAAGTAGCGTCACCAACTATACCGATTCTAGCCAAATGGAAAGATAGGACGACGTGTCCCAATCGTAGTCGTGTTATGAGAGATACATTCAACTTAGGAATTTTGCAATTTTTAAACCATGGGCTATACGGGATATCACTCTGCACTGCCCTGTAATGACCACCAGTCGCAGAAATCTTAAAAACTTCATTCCATTCCTCCCGAATAGAATGTTCCACAGTGTTCATGCAGTCTGTGACAGGCAGAATAAATGAGTGCGGCAACACTCCGCACGTACAAGCATCTTTGGCAAGAGTATCTGCCCTCTCATTACCACTTATTCCGATGTGAGAGGGTATCCAAACGATCATCACGGTAAGCTTTCTCACGAACGCCAAGTGCAAGGAACTCTTTATGTCACCCAAAACATGAGAACTCAAGGAAGATTTTGAGTTTGTGTTTAAGCAATTAACGAGACTCAGAGAGTCAGAGAATATTACGGTGCGGGGTAATGACTGAGTTAAAACCTCCAACAGTGCTTCCCTCATCGCCACGCATTCGGCTGTGAAAATGGACGCCTTTCGAGGAAGCTGAAACATTCTATTAATGTCAAGGGAAGGGATGCAAAAGGCTGCTCCACATTCTCCACCGGAAGCCTTTGATCCGTCAGTGAAGACTCTAACAAAGGAGCCCCAATCCTCGTCCACCTTTTGGTTGAATAAAGTATTGACTACATGCGGGGGAAGCGATGCAAACGACCTATTGATATCAATAGATTCGACGATATTTGGGGGGTATACAGTTGCTTCGAATGGAATGGAGAACATCGGAAGTGAGGAAGCCAAAGAGTCAGAAAATTCATTGCAAATGCTTTCAAAAATCGAACAAAGTAGGGGCGGCACTTTCGAATGCCAGTAAGAATTACTCCGACAGCTGTCCGAAAGGACGTGTAATACCGGGGTGAGGGGGTGATCAGATAAACCTCTCTTCAGAAGAAACTTAAAACCAAGGAATTTTCTACGCAGTGTGAGAGGTCTTTCCACGCACTCCGCCTGGAGGGCGACCAAAGGAGATGACTTCATAGCTCCTAAAATGAGTCGAAGGCACTTTGACTGGACTCTTTCCAACTTGATGGACAGGTACTTCGGGAGAGGTTCCATGAGGAAACTACCGTAGTCTAAATGACTACGGACGAGAGCACAATACATTGTCCTCATAGAAGACGGGTGGGCTCCCCACCAAACTCGAGACACCGCTCTCAAAACGTTGATGCTTTTTTCACATTTTTGTATTGTTTCTTCAATATGCATATTCCAATTAAGTTTTCGGTGAATGGTCATACCAAGGAATTTAAGAGAATCCCTGATTGGTATTGACACATTGTTACATTTGATAGAAACGTCTGGTATCTTGTGTTTGTTGGAGAAAATTATCACTTGACTTTTAGAAGGAGACAAGGACAACCCGGCCTCGGAAAACCAAGGCTGTATGAGGTCCAGAGTGTTCTCCATTCCATTCACAGCTCGAGACATTATATTATCCTTACAGTATACTACAAAATCATCTGCGTATTGCAAAACACTACAATAGGGAGGGATGCGGAAATGAAGATCCTGGGTGTATATGTTAAACAAAATGGGACTTAGTGAAGAACCCTGAGGCAAGCCTCTGCACACCGTTCTCTGAATTGTCTCCCCGGGAGTCTCAATTAGGAGCTGACGTTCGCATAATATGTTAGAGATCAACGACAGGTGGGGACAGGCAGCCCCAAAGAAACCATTTTATTGTAAAGTATTGGTAACAACACATTGTCATAGGCACTTGAGACGTCCATGAAACAAGCCACCATAACCTGCTTTTTGGACTTGGCTATATGTGCCTCTGTAATCAGAATACTCAGGTTGTCCAGGCAGGATTTACCTTTCCGGAAACCGAGCTGCTGCTGAGGAAGTAGGTTGTTCGTCTCCAAAAACCATTCGAGTCTAGCTTTTATCATTTTTTCTAAAATTTTAAGAAAGCAACAAGACAAGGCTATTGGTCGGTAGGACTGTCCCAAAGATGGGTCCTTACCTGATTTTAGGATCGGGATAATTATTTGCCGTTTCCATGTTTCTGGAACAGAGCCACATTCCAAAATTTGATTGAATAATTTCAAGAGTTGCAGGAGGAAGGAGGTTGGGAAGTGTCTAAAGAAAGAATATGGGATCTTATCTGGGCCAGGGGATGAGTCTCCTGACGATTGTATTGCGTGTACCAGTTCGTCTAGGGAAAATTGAGAAGAGAGAAAGCAATTATCTTGTTGGGACGCTGAGCTAACTTTAACCGTTTCCGACTCATTAGGTACATAGGGAGGTGCAAGCCTCTCCACAAAACTATCGACCCAATCAGAACATTTATTTGGGTTGGGCTTGGGAGACAAAGAGCCTCTGAACTTTTGAATTGAGGACCAGACCTCGGAAATCGGAGTGTCTGGAGAAATAGAAGAACAATAGTCCTGCCATCCCCGACGTTTCTTTTTCCTAAGGAGTTTTTTAGTTTGGGCCTGAATGTTACGGAATGAAAAGAAGTTTTCCTGAGAGGCGTATCGTTTGTACCTCTTGATGGCGTCGGATCTCAGTTTAACCATATTTGTGCACTCCTCATCCCACCAGGGGGGAGATGATTTTTTCCTTACACCGGTCTTTTGTTTGGGAATTGAGGCATCTGCTGCTTCAATTACGCTTCTGGACAGATCATTTGCGAACGTATCCACCAAAACCTCACCGCTGTCTATGCCGCGCTTGGCAACGCTACAATTGGCAAGGAGGTCTTTGAAGTGAGTCCAATCTGCATTTTTTGTTCTATAACCTATTCTTAACTGAGATTTGTGGAGTTGGATCCTATTGTTGCGGATCGACAAGTGAATCGGAAAGTGATCGCTCGAGTAAGGATCACTTGAAATTTCCCAAGACAGTGAAGGGGCTAAATCAGCGGAACAAAGAGAAACGTCAACTGCACTAGGGTTTTGATTAGGTAAAGAGAGTCTGGTAGGCTGACCATCGTTTAGGACTACTAAATTCTGGTCATCAGCAAACTCTAAAATAGCCCTTCCAGCCGGATCAGTGAAATGGCTACCCCAGGATGGTGAATGTGCATTGAAATCGGCTAAGAGGATACAAGAGGATGGAAGGCTGGAGACAACCCTCGTCCAATAATCAGAATTGAATGCAGTTCTTGGAGCAGAATAGACCGAAAAAATAACAATACCTAGGATCTCTGCGGCTACTACTTGAGATCCCGGGGAGGGAGGAATTTTTAAAGGGGAAAAGTGGAGGTTTTTTTTAATAAGAAGAGCGGCTCCGCCTCTACCGTCGGAACGATCGTCCCTCAGGCACACGTAGCCTGGAAAAGACACGACGGTATCTGTGGAAAACCATGATTCGGAAATTCCAGCAACGTCCACGTGATGCTTTTTCAGAAGAAAAATAATGTCATCCCTGTTACTAACCGCACTGCGGCTATTCCACTGAAGGATTGACAGGTTGTTGATTTTCTGTATTTTCGGAGCCATTTTCGGAGACAAATTTATTTAGAGATTGAATTAGAGCAGCGTATGAAATGTCAGAATTCTTGGATGAAAGTGCTTCTAAAAGTAAAGAGATCAATGATTTCAGGAAGTTTTTGTTGTCAGAGTTAAAATCTTTTGAAAGTCTTTCTATATTTTGGGCAGATGATTCATAATTGTTTTGAAGGGCAAATCCATTTGGAGAGGATGATAACATTTCCCCATTTGGGGAGATTAAAAGGGCGTTAAGCTCCGTTCGGTCGTAAGACAGAGACGGGGGGTTTCTTGGGGACTTATAAACAAATTTACCTCTCGCGGGGGTCGATCTAACTGAGTTATATGAGATGTTTTGTTGAGAGTTCTCAACGATGTCATTGCGTTGGGGAATAGGACGGGGGTTTGGAACGTCTTTTTTTACGATATTTGCATACGATAGTTTTTGTTGGGGATGACGTTTGGAGGCTTGAAGAAACGAGATATTGTGAAAGGCCATGGATTGTTTTATTTCCTTCTGTCTTTGGTACTCCGGGCATGCCAAACTTATTGAGACGTGGGGTCCTCCACAATGGAAGCAGGTAGGCTCAGAATAACACTCATTTGCAGGGTGATTTTCGCCACATTTGAAACATCTTTCAACTGATTTACACACTGTTTTAGTATGGCCAAAGCGAAGGCACTTAAAACATTGTACTGTAGGATAAAAGTATGTTTCAACGGGAAAACTATTGTAATATATGTATATATTGTTAGGCAGACTTTGTCCCTCGAAAGTCACCACAATCGAGCCAGACGGTTTCCACTCGACTTTTCCCGAGGACCTGTCTTTGTACCTCAGCCTACGGATCCTCAGCACCTCTCCAACATCGGGATTAGACACTGAAATCGCGGCCATGATATCCTCGTCAGAGATGTTTGTAGACACACCCCTTATAAGACCCATGCGGGTCACGTTGTGGGTTGGGATATATGCTTTGAACGCTGAGTTCGACTGGATATAGATGTTTTTAATGAAGGAATTAGCCGAACTGGCCGTGGAAAACTCCATGACCAGACGGAACTTCCCCTCCGACTTGATGGAACCATTAATAATGTTGTTAATTTTTTTATTATAAAGAAATTTACCGAAGTCCATGGGGTGGATTGACTTGCCAGGTTCTGTACTCTGGACAAAAACAATGAACGGGCCAAGAGATCTTAAGGAGTAAAAATGTTCCCGTAAGGGAGTCTCCTTGGGTTTTGAAGCATTCGATGAGGTAGAAACAGACTGATTGGAGGATAAATCAGGGTCAGATATGAGACATTCCTCGGCTTGAGTCATTTTTCTCTTCCGCTTATTCGTTTCTTGAGGATCCGGAGGATCTGGAGGGAGAGGTGGAACGGGAGGGTGAGGAGGTACCTCCATCTTCTATGAAGATGGAAGTCTGAACACCCTTTCTATACCAGAAACGATAACAGAATAAAGAAAAGTAAATAGAGAGAAAAAAAGAATAATAGTAAATAAAAAACTTAATACGGACCTGATCCTTGAAGAATATTACAAATAAAAAATAAAAAATAAATTTTTATACTTAAGTTACATTCCACTTTGCGACAATAACAACACGAATATACGAAAAAATAATTCCTGAAGCACAGCGCGAACAGCGAACACACACGTCCTTCCGAGTCGGCAGCGAGCTGGAGAATCCAATTACGGACTCGTTATACTGAGAATTTCTTCACTTAGGTTTTCGATGTTACGAAAATTCGCGTGTATGAGTTTTTTTTTTTCAAACACATTCTTCTCTAAAAAAGATTTATTTTTAGTGTAATGTCTGGCAAAAATTCCTGTGTCAAATTTTCTTAACAACTCCTCTTTCTTATATTGGGACAGACTTATAGTTACAAAGAAATATGTTTCAGTACATTTTGTATACCTAAACGATTTCGCGATCAAATTGAAAACTCGTTATACCAAGAATTTCTTTACTTCAGTATTCGTTATAACAAGATTTGAAATATTTATTCAAACGTATGGCCTCTAAAAAGAACTTTATTATAAGAAGTGTGACCATGAATTTGACCCCCTCACATACTTAAATTGCGCAGGTCAGAAAAGGCAATAAAAAATAAGCGCGGTGAAGGGCTCTTGTTGCCTCTCTATGCCCCTAAATTGGGTCAGAAAGGGAGTATGTTATGTTATTATGTTGTCTAACAAATCTTTATATCCTGTGACTGCTTATATTGGGACAGGGAGAGAATTATTTACAAAATAACAAGTTTCAGTACATTTTATATAAAAGATTTTCGCTATCAAATTGAAGAATTGATATAGCGTGAATTTCTTCCCTTCGGTATTCGTTATACCGAGTGTGTCTTTATTTCATTATAACCAGATGTGACCTCCAAAAAGACTTTCCTTATGAAGATTATGTAAGGGGTACAATGTCTTTGAAATAATAATTACTGGTTGGATACATACGGCCATTGTTTCTTTTATTCCGGCTTAAAAGGGATAACCCTCTCACGTCCCCGCATAATCCTTTCAGAGCTCCCACATTTACATTTTCCCCATTCATTCTCAATGATCCATGAAATACATAATATCCCAATTAATTCCTTTGCAGGCCCAATCGCTGTTTATATTATAACCGGAACACATGCTCCCAGCCTATTTTTCTTTTCATTGAATTTTTGATTGATGATTAACAGAGAGTTAAGTTATAATTTTAGGGATCCATAGAAAAGTATACAGTACTGTAGTAAAGAGAACTAAATGGTAAGAAAAAAACGTGATTATATATATCGCCAAAATTTATGAAAAAAAAATAGTTTTAACCGACAGTTAAATCGACCGCTAAATTGTCATAATTCCTCTACTAGAATAATAATAATAACTTTATTCAATAAAAACAATACAATTTGGTGACTCCCTCCACTAGGCAATGCCTGTCTTAGAGAGGAGTTTGAAGAGCAATACAATTAGATATCTACATTTAACACAATAATGAAAGTTATAGTCAATCAATGGAGCCCAAAAAACAATGACATAAATGCAGATCATCAAAATACCAGCAATAATCAATAATAAAAAAAATCAAAAAGCTAAAAAGTGGTCTCAATAGAACACCTGTAATCTAATGAATGACCCGCTGTTCGATGAATTTATTGTTAAGCAACGCCTTCCAAAGCAACAAACGCAGCAACTCCAGCCGCACGGCTTGAGCTGATCTGGTACTGCGTCGTATGTAAATACATATATGAAAGCCATTCCTAAGAAGTTCTGGGACCCGATTCTCGAATGGCGATCGACGGGTTTTCTTATATTATTTTACGACTTTCCTATGAGTTCTATAAGAAAACATATGACTTCGTATGTTTTCTTCGGTTATACGAAAATTATTCGAAAAACAATTGTTCTAAAATCAATTATTCGAATGACAAAATGACAGTTGTACGAAGACATGTTTGTCAGAAATGATAATTTTTCGAATCTTTACAACGTCAAATTCTTCCGTCGTTTCCGCACCACACGGTATAAGTCATTATCCGCAGCTGGGCAGGAGTCGCTTCGCTACAGTCGTCGCGTAGGAATTCCACCTTTAAAAGTTCCCGCGAAAATTTTAGAGAATACCTACTGTTTTTATTTCAAAATTGCACTTTTTGTTAAATATTTTCACAAATGTACTGAAAACAACAATAACAGCACAATATTCATTCATTAGGTAATAATATAAAATGGTAGTCATTCAACTTATTTCATTTACATCTATGTTAACCCTGATATGTATTTTTTTTTCATCAAAATGAATTTGTTTGCGAAAAAGCACAATAATTGGCGGCCATTACGAGAATTTTGACATTTGGACATCACTTGGTTAAAATCACTTGCAGCTAAACTCACATCGATCATTACCCGCGTAATTCAAAATTTTAGTAGAACTGCTACGTAATAGTAATATTGTACATTGTTTTTATTGATCCATAGTTTAGTTTCTCGTTTGTCCAAAACAAATAATGATTCATAACTGTTTTGGTTTCCAGAAAAGTCCTGAGAGCCTACCAAGAAAGTTGGAACAACCGATGTAGGCTGCTCTTCTGCTGTATGAGGCCATCCGATAGAGACAGGTATCCAACATTTTGAAATATTGTACTCCAAAAGAAGATATTATTATGTCTCCCAGCCTGTTGGTGAAACATCTCCTAGCAGTATTCTTTTCTTATATTCTCTTTGTTTTATAGGAGTAGTTTTACGGACATAGCGAGATTGCTGAGCGACTTCTTCAGAGAATTGGACGTGGTACCGTCTGACGTTGTAGCTGGACTTGTGTTACTTAGGCAATTTCAAAAAATTGAACAGCAAATTATTGTCAAGCAGGTAATTTGGTTTTATGAGTAATAGATATTCTCTCAGGTTACCTGGATAGTTTTGAATTGCTTTGCCCTCTTCAATAACATCATGACATTTCTTATAGAGAAAATTAAACCATTCTTCATGCATCTTCAGTTATTCCCTTCGCTTTTGGCCCAATCTTCTTTCAAAGCAGAAATCTGATTACAAACTAAATATGTCTTATATATAAGTTTTATGGCGTACATAATTAGATCCAAATGTGTCCCAAATCAAAAAATTTTGTGCAACAATATAATATCTTCTCAAATTTTTGCATCACATCTTTTAGAATGATAATCCGATAAAATACTTTTTCCACTCTGATGTACATATTTCATAATTAATATGGGTTAATTTTTGTTATTTGCAGAGAACAAATGATGTATATGAATTCCTATCTGGTGTGCCAATTACATCCAATACACAATTTTTAGCTTTAAACGATCCTGCCGAATTAGAAATGTTTCAGGTAAACCATACATTTTATGTTCTCTTTTTGAACCCTTATACTTATTATTACATTATCGTTCATGAGATATTTCTTAATCAATTTTGTAATAAAACAATATCTTTACTGTTGTATAACTTTGAAAAAATTTCAAAAGATGGCACTGTAGTAGAACATTTAAGTCAAATATGAAGTGTGTTAAGTTATATAATTTAGAATTGTAAGAATAGACTCCATCAAAACCAAATTATTATGACAAGATGAAAAAAACTTTTGATGGGAGTAGAAAGTTGAATCAAATTCTATTAATTCTATATAGTGATAATGGTTAATCACGAAGATGTTAAGCCCTAATGTAAAAACAGTTATGTTGAAGGAGTACGCTGAAAAATGTGGTGTTTGTAATAAAAATTGAATTTGCACTTATGTAGATGAATATATTTTGCAGACCGTGGTACACTACATGCACTATGCCCTGGGAGCCTATGGTTGGCCCATTTTTGTCATCACCACAACCCCTGCAGGAGCCTGTGCCTTGTGTGCTTCCTTAAGGATAAGGTAACTCCTCTTCAAAAAACCCTTCAAATACAGTGTTGTCTAAGGAGCTAGACTTCTTATCTAGAGAAGATGTTATGAATTTTAAAAATAAACTCAGATACACTTTCATATTATAATACTTAATTAAACTTCAGCGCTTTCCTCAGCTCAATGCTGACATTACCAAAGTTAGGTTAGTTTTTGAAAGCTCCGTAACTTAATTTGTTAAAAAATGCATAGACCGTTAACATCTTTAATATTTCAGATGCTGCTGTACTTCAAATATAGATAATGCGACAGTCATTGATGATAATTGTTGTCAGTGCAACTACACAGCTCTCAGGCATTTACTGCAAATTGGTGATGTCGGTGATGTAAGGAATCACTCAATCAATCATTTTCCATCTGTGAATATTTTAGTTGATGCCGTATTGTAACTAAGCAATTATTGCTGTATGATTTCAGGTTGACATAACCTATGCCACATATCACGTGGACGTGGCTGAAACACCCTTTTTTATAGCCGTTGACCATGATAAGAAAGCTGTGGTGATATGCATAAGAGGGACCCTCAGTATGAAGGTATCAATAGATAATCTTGACTTCTCCGCTTACGTAATTGGTTACTGTCTCAAATCAAAACTGATTTCACTTCCTTGATTTTAGGATATAATGACTGATTTAAATGCGGAAGGTGAACCTTTACCAGTAACACCTCCTATGGACGAATGGTTTGGACATAAAGGTATTTTCTTTGGCACACAAAATTTGACTATTTTGTACATTTACACATACTCATAAAATTAATGATGGTATAATTTTCTTGTTTCCCAATCAAAATGACTAAACGTGCTGCCTTTGTTTTCAAGGAATGGTTCAAGCTGCGGAGTACATCCAAAAGAAGTTAGAACAAAACCATCTTTTAGAACGTGCCTTTAATAGTGATCCCAGTCGAGATACCACTTCTTACCGTCTTGTACTAGTCGGCCATTCTTTAGGAGCTGGAACTGCCGCTATCCTAGCCATCTTACTACGTCAGAACTATCCTAACCTTAGATGCTATAGTTACAGTCCACCAGGTGGATTGCTAAGGTAGGTGACATTTCTGCAAGCTTATACACTATCAAAGGCTTTCCATAATCTATATTGTATAAGGTACTTATGCTGTTAGTTGATGGGTTGATCAAGACGAATGCGGTTTTGTATAGAAAAAAGTGCCTCTGTTGTTCCAAATCCATTTCAAAACCCAAGCTGAGTTTCGACAATGTGTTTGTCAATTTTACTTTAAGCCTCCCATCACTCCAAAGATGTCGTCTATTTTTGACAGATGAAGTGCAACTTGAGTTTTTTTTTTTCAATCATTATAATGAAATTTCACTTTGTTAATTCACATATTTTGCTGTTATTAAATTTAAAACAGCAACACGTGTACCCTGGTGGAAGGATGATGACAAAATGAGAAAAATTTGGACCACGTTTTTAACCTCGAACACTTGAGTTTCCCCATAGACAATCCGTTTGAAGTGATGGATGTATGGCTTAATACCATTGAATATTGGACTGATGGATATACCAATCACCCTATCACTCCAACATCATCCATTAGATTTTCCACACTCACGCTCATTATTTGGAGTGACATCACTCCACTCGAACGGATGGAGTGATCATGAATGGGCGGCCTTAGACTCTCTTGTGCAGAATTCTCAAAAACAACTTCAGTGCATGATCAAATTAATAGCTTACGTGCATGATTATATGTCAAGCAACTTTCTGTCGCCTAGTCGGCTGAAAATATAATCTGGATTTGAAAATATGTTGTGATACTGCAAAGAAGTATAATAAATGTACATAATTTTATTTTGATTTCATTGCAGTATGCCGGCTGTCGAATATAGTCGAGAATTCACAATTTCCGTAGTGTTGGGTAAAGATGTCGTACCCAGAATAGGTTTGAATCAATTAGAAGCTTTGAGAGCAGATCTCATCAACGCCATCCAAAGGAGCGTAGACCCCAAATGGAAAACAATCATATGCAGCGCTGTTTGTTGCTGCAACAGGAAACCTAGTTCAGCCATAGCATTATCGGATAGTGGGGCGACGGGATTAGCCAAATATCAGCAGGTTATACAAAAATTCATTTTTTTCCTACATACATTTACTTGTAAGCCTCAATATCTGCACCAGGGCAGTATGCAGTCTTTGTGTTAAGTGCTTGTTTCGATCACCCGTTTTTCCAAATTTGTATTCAGACAATATTTGAATTTTCGTTTATGGAAAGTATACCAAATTACCCTTGAAAAAACGCCTTGATATAAAAAAAAACACAGGATGACAGCCATAATTACTTTTAGGTATATAATAAATAATAAAAAAAAAACTTTATGAATGGCAATGACTAGCTGACCCGCCTGTCGAACTTCGACCAACCCAGGATAAAAATAATAATTTTGACTTATTACATGAATTAAATACTGTTTTTGACTTAAATTTAGTTTAAAATTGATTGCACTTTTATAATAATTATTGTTGACTCCGAAAAAAAATTATTCCTCTATAGTTGCAGAACTTAAAAAAAAACTGAGAAATTGCGATTTTTTTCTGTGGTATAAATTGATTTGCATAACGAGTAGTCCGTTTATGATAATAAGTAAGAATATAGAAAAAATTATGCTCGTAATGAAAGGTTCCACTTTCCATCTTTTCATTCATATAATATTGTTTTGTTTTTTTTTTTCTAGGCTAAGGATGTTGCCAGAGCTGGCAATATACTTCCGGAGAGCGGCCATACTTTGACACTTCATCGACCTCTGTATCCTCCGGGTCGAATCTTACATCTCGTCCGACATCATCCTGGACATGCGCAGTAAGTCTAAATCTAAAAATAATATAATGATTTCTAAAAAGTTTATTCATATTAAAATAGCTTTCCCGACAGATGTTGTCCTGTCACAACTATGAACATTGAATTCAAATTTGTGTAAAGATAAATTAATTACTTACCTATTACCTAACCAATATAATTGCCGATCGATGCATCTGTTTTGAATAATGCTTACACGGCACATTCGGACAATCGCACCAACTATCAAACAACTGACAGATGTCAAACGTCAATTAAAATTCAAAAATAGAAGAGTATGAATATGTTGTAAAAGCACTAAGACCGTTACCTACATTAAGTTTTCTGAAATTTTCTAATGTTTTGCGGCACTTTCATAAATTTTTCTTTTATAAGAACCTTCTCCTGACAACAGCAAACAAAGGAAAAAAAGAATTGGCAAAATCAGTCTAGCCGTCTGTGCATTATATCCTAATCAAGAGAAATAGGGACCATTTTTATACACAGATTAATTGAATTCTTTCCTCTCTAATTTAATGTCTAAGTTTTCAATTTCAGTATCAAACTTTGTAATTTGTAAATAAAATAGTTGTACAGTCAGCCAAATAAAAACTCATTCTTAGAGGCTCACCATTTTTATATGTTGCATTTAAATATGTTGATACAATGATTTGTTTTAACGCTTTATTCATTGCTTCAGGCGAAGATTTGACTCACACTGGAGGTTTGTGCTCTATTCACGTAAAGCATGCTTATTTATGTTTAAAAATTAATTTTCATTTAACATGTAGTACATAGTATATCATTTTACCCTGATTGCTTTTTCATATAAATCATTTCATCTTTTTATTTATAAAATTTAATCATAAAAAAAATTATTACCTACAAAACTTTGTCTTGTCATCTCGTACAATCTCGTACAATAACCTGAAAGCAGTGGCGTACAGTGGGTTTTCGCCGCCCGGGGCGGGTAATAAATTTGACGCCCCCCCCCCCCCTTATAAAATTTAGCGCCCTCCCCCTCTTATATAATTTGGACCCCCCCCCCCCCCATATAAATTGAAAAAAAAACACGAAAATGGAAATAAAATTTATTCACATACTTACAGCACAACAATATAGTACATACATACATACATACTCCCGTTAAGGTCCTCCACCCCTAACTGGTCACTGCAGGCTGAATAAGCATATGTGTACCATAGGGATACTGGACTCAGGCGTGTGCAGGATGTGCGGGGAATCACTCGAGACCCCAATGCACCTCCTATGCGAATGCCTACCAATGATGCATAACAGACACAGAAATCTGGGCAAATTCCTAATGTGCCCAGATGACATCAAAGAGTTGAACGCCAACAAAATCCTGCGCTTCCTCCTGGAGGCCGGGTTGAGCGATGAACTCTAGATACAGGGCCAGTCACAAAAGTTCCATTATGGGACGCAGTGACGGCAGCCTCCATGGAGGCTGCAGGCTAGTATTCAAATAATAATAAGGTCCTCCACTCTACGCAAGCCAGCCCGGAGGGGACCAATCCGCAGCAAACCCGACCCGCACGAAACCGACCCCCCAGCTCGATCAAAGCAATCAAACCGAAAAGCCGGTCCCACACAAATCAAGCCCGCCGCGGATCCCCCCCAAACCAACCCACAATGCGGGAGGCCTAAGCCCCACTCAGGAGCATAGGGAGGCATCAAGAGCTCTCGAAGGCGTCCGAGGCTCTTGTGCCTTTTCTGACCAGTTGAGGTTTAAGGACGTGAGGTGGTCAACCTCACGGTCCCGATCTGATTTTTCGATTTCCTGCCTCTTACAGGATGCTCGAAAAACCAGCAAAAAGAGCAGAGGTGCTATTCTTAGCCGGCGACCCCACGGCAACATTTAAAAAAAAAAAAAAATTCATTACATACAAAGCATGCACTTTCAATATTTTCTATGGTAAAACTCCAGTTTCACAACTCCTAATAATTTTCAAATTATTTCTTTCATACACTAAATGTTTTTTTTTTTTTTTTATTAAAATGATTTGACAAGTGTTTTGTTATGATTTATTGTTTTCATCCACAAAATAATATGATGAATATATAAATTCTAAAATGTTTGAAATTTCTTATACAAAACCGCCATTTTTTATTCAAAGCAATGACGAAACTGAAATTTTACCTTTTCTTTAAAAGTATGTTTTTTTTTTAGCTGTAATACTCTTAAAATTAATTGATTAATTTAGTATATATTTGTACAGCTAGATTTTGTTGTTTTTTTTTAGAAGAATGGTGAAAAAGCGTGAACCAGTTTACCAAGCAATCTGGGCGGACAACAAAGATCTTGACGAAGTGCTGATATCTCCCGGAATGATACAAGACCACATGCCGGATAAAGTGTTAGAGGCCCTCAATAAGGTAGAACTGCCCAAACATGTCAAATCTCTCAAACATAAAAATCTCATGATTTAAGTCGCCCGTATATTATTAGTCTCGACAATGAAAAATTATAAAATGTCTGTATTCTCCTTTAAGTGTTATGTTTTGATTCTCACTTCAGCAATTTTCAATAATATTTTAACCCATTGAATACCAACTACGGAATTCGACATTGTACTTGGATATAAGTATGATTAATGCATAATCTACTATATTATATTAATACGTGAAGGAAAAACTTTGTGACTATTTTTACGAAACTAGCGCGGATGGCGGAGTATGAAATTTCGCACACTTATAGTTTATATAGAGAGAAAGTGGCAAATGCTAATATTTTTTTTTTTATTATGCATAAAAATAGATTAATAAAAAAACATTAGAAACACTACTGTAATGTTATGTATTTGATACTCACACACACTTCCACAGACTACTTATAAGGAGCATCAACTTCGTTGAAACGAAATGTAAAATGCCTCATAATGGGCGCAGAAAGCTTTTTGAAGGCGATATATTTAAATGGAAGGTGGAGCTGAAAATAGCGGGATATTCATACTCATTGCGCCAAATTGAGAATAGATTAATTAATATTGTTTTTTTTTTTTTTTTAAATAATAAAAAAAAAACTTTATACATAATATCAACATTCAAAATTTGACGTATCCCATGTCATTGTTTTGAAAAAAAAAAATGTAAAATAGCACTCGCCCAGTCTAATGTTCAAACTTATAATCTAAATTAGTTATGGTCGAATTTCGAGCACTGGTCGATCACTAGTAAAGAGAATTAGCCACCCAAAATCTGCTTTTAGATAGTTTGGCATCCTAAATAAAAATAAAATACTCATCTCTAAAATAATTCATTTAAAATTATTAGATGTCTTCTTATAATACCTACTATATAAAATAACTTAACATACTTCATATTATGTGACTTATTTTCTACTACAATGCCATCTCTTGAAAAAAATTCAAAGCTACACAATATTTTTTCTTTTATTTTGGGGTGGGTCGATGTTCGACGAAATATAGTAACTTTTTTTTTATAGCCAAACCAATAATTAAATATGCATTTGAAACAATAATTGTTGGAAACATGAGGTACACAGTGGGTGCAAGACCAAATCATATTGCCCCGGATGCCATGCTTTCAGAAGAATATTGTTTATATTTGATATTGGCGATGCCGTGTACGTAGTATTTCGTAGTGACCACACATTTGGATATAGAAACTATCTTGGCATTCAATGGGTTAAATAATTGAAAAAAAAGACAGTTTAGAACAAGACAAAAAGAGAATGACATTTTATAATTTTTAGTAACAATTCGAAATTCACAAATACATTATGTGTATACAGTATTCGCTAGTGATATGATTGTTTACCATTATTTCATAACATTATATTATTTACGCATTTTTTAAAATGTTGTTTTTTGTGTGTGTGTGTGTTTGTTTGTTGCACATTTTTAGAAAATAAAATTTAAGAAAAAGCTTTAACTAACTATGTATTTATTTAATTTTTGTTTCATATTGTTTTCTTTAAAATATTCTATTTCATTTATTATTTTTAGTTATTAATCTTTTTTATAATAATATATTATTTAACTTTGAAAAAAATCATCATAAATTTTCGCCCCGTGCTCATGGGTGATCACTAATTCAATTAATGAAATGGTTGGTAGCCAAGCGGTTTGGTCCTTTTCTTTCGTTCTGAACATTGTGGGCTTAGATCAATAGATGAACTGTCAGCTTTCTCATTGGATCATTTTTGGGAAATGTCTCCATTTTTTGTATTTGTCTCTTCATTTTTGTCTCAACCAATAACCAAAAAGTCAGAGATGATATAATCATTCTCTATAATTCATTTTAAAATTAAATTTTTATTTTATTTTGACCAAAATCACTGAGAGAAATATAATTTTCAAGTGGATGTTACCACTATTTCAAGATATTTACCCTTGTAATATTTTCGACATCGTTAATTTTGGATGATGGGTCAGCTTATTAAATATTATACAAGAACCATACATTATTATTAACTTAATAATTATTATTACATAATATTTAAAAAAAGTATATTTAAGCAAACGTAAATATCTAAACACTATTAAGCAATTTGCTAGACTGAATGTTGGATATCTTGGGTTCAATTCCCAGTTAGTTTCGTATTGGATAGGACTGATTGACTGTGAAAAATTGAATCATAAATCAGAAAATGTGACATATAAACTCAATTTTGTTAAATAAACGTAAATTTTTTAACAATTATTAAATACTAAAGTATAATATGTAAAATATTGTACCTATAATATGTTTTTTAATCGTTGATTATTAGTTATTTATACATTTTTTACTTGCAATGATTTTTTTATTGCAAAAAAAAAATAACCCAAAAATTGTGATATTACCTAATTTATTATTAATGTAAATATAAAAAATAAATAGAAATAATTATATCCTTGTAATTTAGGTTTAATTTTTTTAATCCGTTTATTACCACCCTTCCATTTTTTTTGCTAATGAAAACACCAGCATGGCTTGTCATATTTTTGTACACCGTTTATTTTTTTTATAAAATTTTAACACAAATATACTTAGGTAATTTTTATTTGTTCTCAAGTGCATTTGCACACATGTTTTCAATTACTTTTAGATAGATAATTATTTTTTTCTTATTACATACCTATTTCAAAGCACTTTTTGACACCCTAAGAAAAAATAAAGTTCTTTCTTATGATAGTAACTGCTAAGTAGAAATAGTACCAACTTGACGATCCTAATTTTCAATGTAGAATAATTTCTTAATATGTCCGAGATTATTTGTAAGATTTTGGCATAAAAGGGTTTAGTTTTTTCTAGTATATTGTGGTACTTTAATTGGACTTTTTGTAAATATTGTTACCTTTTTTTGTAGTACTAAAAACCAAAATTCATTGTTTTCTAATGTATACCCGTCAAAACTCCCACAAAATTCTTGATCTCAATTTAATTTGTTATTTTTTATTTGAAACTTACACTATCGGGTAGGTATGTATGAATTAAGTATAGTTTAGTTTTAACAAAGGAAATGTTTGCAAAATTGCAATTAAATATTTGAATAAAAATGAATCAGTGATTTTAAAACATTACTATTAAAGAAAATCTTTATAGTGATAGTGTATTGTTGACTCTAATCGGATGATATTAATAATTACCTAATAATTTAACTCTTCTTTTTTTGTCTAAATGTTTTGGCCTCAGTAGTTTTTAAAAATACAAATTAGTCGCTAATGTAATAATTTTATGAATATTATTAACATATTTTTGTATTTTTTATTTTTTTAATAAACTTTTTATTTTATTTTTTTGTTCATTATTTTACCCTGAACTAGGTATGGCGAACCTAGGGCACGCGTGCCCGAGATGGCACGTTTGATAATTTAGATGATACGCGAACGATTTCCAGGTTAAAAATTTTTTTTTTTATTAAAAATTTTGATTGAATAATCCCTGAGTTTATTTTTTATAATTTATTAATTATCAAATGTTTCGTTTTGTATTTATTTAATACTGGCAACTTCCAAAAATTTTAATGTTGGAAACACTGCCTCTGATGTTTGCTTTCATTTGCTTTCATTTTCAGGTTATGTTCGTTGTAATTTGTTGTTTATCGCTGTCCCAGGTGTCACTATCAGTTAAGATAAGGTCGTCGATCTCTATCATCTCGCTAATAGTGAAGTAGTTTATGTTGACTGTATATTCAATATAAGAAAATACTCCATTTCTAACACAAGTGAAAAACAACGATATAATTTTTTTTTTTTAATTTTCACCAAAAAATGACGTGATAATGTGAGCTGTGTTTTGTTTTCGAAATTGGCAAAGTGTGTATTATGAAGGTAATTTAATTAACACATAGTTTAATTAATCGTGACATTAAAATAATATTAGATTTTTTAATACCTGAATTATATTTAAAATGTCTAGTGGATCAGAAACTAACCACAGAGACTTCCAAAGTTGTTGGACAGAGGAGTATGGTATGATAAAAAAGGCGAAAAAGCAGTATGTGTTTTATGTTCTGGGACTGCTGTATGCAGAACGTCGTCAGTCAAACGACATTTTGAGACACAGCATAAACCTCTCCTTTTAAAAAGTAAGGAGGAACGAAAATAAATTATTGCTCGAGCAAATAGAAATAAAAATGTACAATCAACTTCACTAATGAAATTATCAGCGGCCGTTCAAATATAACTGCTGCTTGTTTTGATGCCTCAAATCAGTGGCGTACCGTGGGTTTTCGCCGCCCAGGGCGGGAACCAAATCTTTGCCGTGCCGCCCCCCCACCTATATAAATTGAAAAAAAAACAGCCTGAAAATTTTCAAAATAAAATAGTAAAACAATAAGCCTATATATTATTTTATTTCATTTTTCACACTTAGGTACAGCACAATAACTTTAGTAAAGGTATCAAGTATTTGCCGCCCTACTAATAGAGGCGCCCCCCCTCGGTACACCACTGCCTCAAATATAATGGCTAAGCACGGAAAACCATTCAGCGACGGAGAATATCTGAAAGAAGCATGGTTAAAATGCGCTCCCAATCTCTTTGGAGATTTTGAAAACAAACAAATATTATTCAAAGAATAAATGATATGCCTTTGGCCAGAAATACGGTGAAAGATAGAATCATGGAAATGGCCAAAAATATAACACATCAGCAAAACATAGATATAAAGTCTTCCGATTTAATCTTCCTTTGCCTTGATGAAAGTACTGATATAACTGGATCAACTCGGCTAACAGGTTTTACTCGATACTGCAGTGAAAATAATATCAAAGAAGAATTAATAACTTTAGTATCATTAGCAACAACAACAAAAGAAATCGACATGTTGAACATGTCGAGAATTCTCATGATTAGGAGTTTCGGAGACTCAAACATTACCACCTAATGGCGAACGTTGTTAACGTAAAGTGATCACACTAAGCCAGCCTTCGAAATAACAGTAGAAGACGGTCGTAAGCCCGTGGTGGTTTGTTCCATTCAAAAATCGAACATCAGTAATGAATTTTTAGAGTCATTAGTTGTTAGATAATTCTAAAAGAAATCGATATTTGCAATTCAGTTGTAAAAGTACTCACTGACAGAGAAATAGATCTTTCCAAAGTTGTATTGTTAAAAGTGACGAAATATGAACCAGACATTAAGAAATTAACATCGAATGTACAACAGTAAAAATCACATTGAGAAATAACTAATGTATATTTTTTTTATTTCATCAATCAATCAATCAAAGAATACTTTCTTTTGAGACCGCGCTTAGGGGCACAGTGAGGCAACAAGAGCTCTCCACCGCACTCGGTCTTGCACAATTTAAATGACTTGCCTCTCACACCGTGTCCGAATCCCTCAGATCTGCTTTAAAGGAACGTAACACGGTATGTGAGGATCTTTCTCGTCTTCGGGACCCTGATGGAGGGAAGAGCAGCGCGAACTTTATTTTTTATTAACTTTAAAATACTTTATTTTTAAGATCTATTGTAATTTCTAACGCTTGTTAATAAAATTCAGAAAATAATCATTTTTATTTTTTTAATTTCTTTCATTTTTTGCTGCTTGAGCACGCCACACATTCTAAAAAAATATTTTTGTGATTTTTGGCCCCAAAAAGGTTCGCCATACCTGCCCTAAACTAATAATTTCTTAATTTTTTTTTTGATGTTTCTATTTTGTTGATCCTTTGTTTACAGCTCAAAATATTAATTATTGTCGTTATTTTCTACAAATGTTACCCTTTAAAAGTAGAATATTTGGCATACTTTTTTTGTCGCTATTATCCCCATTTTTAACATAAAGCTATTGGTAGGCACCATATTCGTTGTGTTGCCGTAATTTATTTCTGTTTTATACCTGTTATTAATAGATAGCGCTATGTTCATTGTTTTCAACTGTGTTGCCGCATTTAGAATATTTTTTTTTTATAATAAACCACAATAACTCAAAATAATATAATCTAACCAGCATTAAAATAAAAAAATTTGACAATTTTGTCTTTGTTTCTCTCTCTATCTCTCTCTGGTTTGTTAGGTGTTAAATCACAAAGACATCCCGACTCAATGTGTAGCCGTATGCAATGGGATACAAAAGGTTATAAAGGCACGCGAGACTGACCAGGTTGATGGCAACACTAAAGAAACAAGGTACAAACGTGTTCAAGTGTTGTCACATGCGAATCTTTATTTTATATTTTTTTCTTACGTCTTAATCAGATAAAGTGTGGCTTGACATAATACGCCTTTTGAAAATTCTTTGACATTCTTCTAGATTTACTTAACCTTACTTTTTTCTGTGATTATTTTAATCAATTATTTATTTTATTTTATTTTTTTATTTATTTTTCAAATTTATAAATTACTATATTATGTAGAGAATGCTTTATTTTTAAATATTTAAGATTTTGTAGGAAAAGATACTATTTTGGATATTTATGTTTTCGCTAAAATCGTTTAATTAAAAACATTTTGTACATGTTTATCAAGTAAAATTGTTGTATAAATTACAGATCACTGAAATAGGAGATTGAGCAGAATTTCAATCAACAATATAATGTTTTTCTAATCATCATAATATTTAAAACTAGATGTGCTTTTTGTCTTTTATGTAAAGACAAATTCGATAAAATCAATTAAGACTGATAGCATTATTTCCTAAACTATTATCGTAGATCAATTAAAATTTTTATTTTGCATTTTACTTCATATAGTCAGCTTTATCGTTTAGCTGTAGTTTGTAGTGATATGAATAAATTTTTTAGTGCTCTGCATTATATTTCATTTTTTTTGAAACACGCATCAAACATTACAATTTATTTTTTTTACAATTTTGATGATACCATAAAATATGAATTGAAATATTTTAGGTTGTAACACAGACAGGCCCCAGAAAGCCACAGAGGACCTCAGTGGGCCACGTGCAATTCAACCCCAAGTCAGTTAATCAACAAATTCCGCCACCACATAGAGTCTGTTTGGAAACTTCGTTTACAAGTCTTCAAAATCCAACCGTCAACGTTATCGATACCAGCAGTTCTAAATCAAGTTCGGTAGTGGGAAGTTTACATAATAGTTCATCGACCGCAACGAGAATCACAAACAGAATACATTCACCTAATCAAATAAACTCTATATTAAACTACGACTTTGCATCTTTATTAGACGAGCAATTAAATATGGCAAGCACGTCCAGAAATATAACACCCAGCAATATGAACGAAAGATACCTGCACCAACCCTTAGGAGTGTACAATTTCACCAGCGTTTCAAACGGTGTGAGCCATAGACCGAAAAATCAAGTTGATAATCCGAAAATCGATCCTATAATGTTTGGAGAACCCAGGATAACTTACGTATCCGATAAAGAAACTTGTAAAGTTGATTTGATACACGACGATTGGTTTGGTTTAGCACCCCTCGCCAGTCCCGAGAGTCTGTCCGAACTGTCGAGCATCAGCTCTAGAACAAGCCTGAACCAAAGTCACGACAAATGTTTGAATATTGTGACAGTTGCTTCCGTGATTAGGGAAGCAAGTAGCAACACGGCATCGCCAACACATGCCAATACTCCGACACCAGAATACGCTATGTCAACTCCTAAAGTGTTGCGGAGAACTCCCAAAATACCAGGAAATCTATCCACAGCCGCTGACGATATTCGAAATGTAGTTAAATATCAAAAAATGAATCAAAATTTTAGATTTTTAGGAAGAAGAATGGATAGTTCTTTAAGCAACTCCAGTAGAGAGTCTAGTTTTGAATCGGCAACCAGCATAGAATCAAGTCACTTGGCCACTGTCAGATCAACAATACCTGTCGTCAGGAGTCCTCTTAAATATGTTCCCTCTCTGGATAAATCAGAGAGTCCACTACGAACTAGAAAAAGTGACGGTAATTGCGACGATTTTGCTATTCAAAACGTCAAGGAAGGTTTTCATTCGGCAGAAAATTTTTTAGACGGTAAATCAAGCAATGTGAGTTATGTTACTAAAAGTGATCCTAATTTTTTAGACAATCTGATCGAACCCAGGGTTCAAAAATACAATGTAGAAAATAGTTTAAACAATATTGTGAAAGAGGTAAATAATAGTGTTAAACGCTCTGACGAAACTAATAAAAGTCCTCCAGTACCTGGAAACAGCGTGTCCACATCGAGTGAATTATTTCTGAGTACAAAATCCTCCATGCATTCGTACGAATCATGCGAAGTTCAACAGACTAGTCCGACTAATCGTAAATTATCCCTAGTCAAAGATAAACCTATGTATAGTTCTAGTTTTTCTTCGGAAGGAAGTCCATTGCATGGAATCAACAAAGGAGAAGGTGCGAGGTTGTTGGAAGACTACGAAACGGATAAACTAGATTTAGGGGAAGCTGTCATTAAAGAGAAAAAGTCGGGTTCACAAAAAAAGAAATCGAAATCTCTATCGGAGAGAAATATATTGTCAAAGAAAAATGAGTCTCTGCCACTATTGAGTAACATTGGTAACACTATCACTAATTCTCCCCCTGCCAGCTATGTAAAAAGAAAAAAATATGTGTATCCCGCTTGTTCTTCAATGCATAGAGGAGATAGCAATAATTAAGTGATAGCTCTATTGATGTAATATTACTGTATTAAAAATATGTAAAGTAATTTAAGGAGACAGATACTGAAATGTGTTCGTATGTTAACTGATTTGTCTATCGGTGTGTGTATTCATATATTGTTATTGTGTTGGTAAGTTGTCTGTGTTTTGAGCAAATCTGATTCTTAATGAAGTATGGTGGAACCTCTGTCTTCTGCTTTATCCATGTCTGCTCACTAGTTAGATCATATGGACTCTACCCCGCCCTTCGCAATCCCCACAGCCGCATCCCAATCAACACCAGAGCCTTTTAATTATTTGGCGGGGCCTACCGTATCTCCGATTGCCTTCTGGGTGGTAGTTGAGGCTTGGATGGGTTATGTCTTCTAGCTGGGTCAGTCGGCGGAGCCTTAGGTACACTGACCTGCATTTTGCTTGTTAGATCTCTGATAAATGTGTTTGGCAAAAAAAATTCCATCCTCCTATTATACTCATAAATAATCCCAAAGAATTGTAAACCTACTTACGTTAAAAAAAATATTTTTCCCATAAGAAATTACATTCAACTGTTTCCTACAAAAGTTGCAGAAATATTAAGTGTCTAAACCTGCATGCTAAAATTTCTCAATTTTTTTTTCCAAACAACACATTAAGTTTTTTGTAGCTTCTGTAACAATCTCCTTTGTATGAATTACTGTGTATTGAAATTAAAGTTGCCATTTGAAGATTGATCTATAGAGGTTCCGCTATATTTTCATCAGTAGCTTTTAAAAATGAAAGAGTCTTGTATCATTCTACCACAAAATCTATAATTCAAACATGAACCAGTTTCGGAGGCTATAATCTCCATTATCAAAATGTTAAAGACATTTGATAGTCATCGAAGATCTTACATCTTTTTCTAAATCCAATTTGGATCACCGAATGAATTTTTTTCAATGCCACAATTAATTTGAAGATGGACATAGGATACAATAAGTAAAAATGGATAATTTCATATTTATGTAGTCAATTTAAAAGTTTAAATGAATACTATGTAAAAATTATGTAGGTATGGTATTTCCTAAAAATGTGTATTTGAAAATAAAGTTTCTACACTAAATAATGTAGTAATATTGTTTAAATTCAAAATAAAATGGGACTTGTAAAACAGATTATAAATATTATTAATTATTAAGAAGATACTTAATAATATCTACATAGTCGTATTTAATTTACAATAATATGAATTAAAATGTGATAGATTAGTTGTTAAGTTAGAAAGATATTTAATATTAATGATTATTTATTGTACATTGTTAATAATTAATAATAATATGTACCTAATTATGAATAGCAGTTATTATTAAATCATATTAAATTTATCAATTTATCAAAAAAAAAAATTGAACAAGACATCATTATGTACTAAGTACTAGAGGCGATATTCAATACTAATAGAAACTGCGTTATAACACCGTTATGACTGGAATAATTATTATTCCGGCAAAAATCGCTTATACCACGCGCTACTAATAATCATCCCCATGTCGTGTTATAACTGTACTGCAGAATAGTTTGGCAACCTCGCATTTATCAATGAAGCTTGTGATTGTTCCATACTACGGGTTTGATTTCTAAGAATTCCGTACAATTCCGATTGGACCCTCGAGAAAGTTCGTGTGCGTAATATAGCGAGTATGTACGAATCGGAACGAATATTTCCGAAAGTCGATTTGATTCATTGACAGCTCGGACTTGTTGCAAGTTTTCGTATGTTATGTGTCAAAATATGAAGAGTGGAGTGGTAGTTTGTCTCACGTCGCTAATACTTCTTTATACCTGGGGGTAGCCAGGAATAAAGTTGGGATGGAAATTATTCTTGTTATAGGTTTTATTAGTAGCACTTTTGCGTGTTCTGCATGTATTTGAAGAAAAACGTTCTATTAGGACGCCTGCATGTAATATTAACTGTTCTTGTCTCTTTCCTACTTGATCTAAATCAAAATATTACAGAAAAATATATATTTAAAAATGAACCTTTTATTGAACCTTTAATGACCTTTGCGTTACTTACTTGCTTAACGCATAGGTAGAGACTGGAAAATAGTGGTGTTATTTTTTGTGAATTTCGGTGTTATTTTTGGAGAAATTCGGTGTTATTTTTGCTCTAAAACACGGAAATTCGCGTTAGTTTTTCAACGACCATTTGTTCAAAATGAAGGTAAATTTTATAAAAAAATCAAAAAAAGTAGTAGGTAATCGGTATTTACAATTTATCAACAATATTTATAAATATACATTGCCAAATGAATGAAGAAAATCTGATCAACAAGAGATTCAAAAAAAAATGTACCTATACACAAAAGAAAATTATACAATATTTCAATCAATGTTAGAATAATTTAAACAATGCTTCAAAATAATAAAATAAAAAAAATTGTTGATATTGGCGTAAATGATCTGGGACCCTTGGATTTTTTTTTGGGTGGGGTCATCCAAAAAAAGTTGTCACTATGGGACCCTCCCAGCACTTGGGTGGTTTTTATTTCAGAGCGAGCTCGGTACCAAAACAAAATTTTTCCTTCGTTTTCTTTAGCACAGTGATGTACAAAGAGAAGAACCCCTCAAAGTCCACATTAGAAAAAAAATATCCTAATCGCTTCCAAACAATAATGCGCCAAATTATTGTTTGTCATTTTAAGTAATTCAAATAATATGATAATTTTCACAGTGATTATTTTTACAAAATCACATTATTTCAGTAAAATAGACACGAAATTCGCGTTATTTTTCTAAGAATCACTTTATTCGCGCTATTTGCGCAAAAACCTCGAAATTCGCGTTATTCGCGCAAAAACATCAAAATTCTCGAAAAAAAATCGTTTTATCGCGATCGCGAAATTTTCCAGTCTCTACGCATAGGTGAATAATGGTGTCCTTTTCATGGACGCATTTTATGAAAAGATGCAGCTTTTAGTATGCAGTAGATAATTTAATTAAGAACATTTTTTCACCTTCAATGGTCTTTTTTGAACTACTATGTACTTAAGTAAAATATGAGGTATAGAAAGAAATTAAAGTATTGTTTATATGTGATTTGGATATAGGTACATAAACCATTCATTTACTTTATTTATGTGACAAACTTTCGAATATTATTTTTTGATAAATTGATAATTTTAAAAATTATTGCCGTGAACAGAGGGTTTTTCAGTCAATTATAAATAAATATATTTACGAGTAATAAATCAAGACTCTAGATGCATTCGATGACTTCATTGTTGCAAAATTAGATTTTAAAATCACCCGAATCTTGATCCAATTCAAATTCCATTTCACAAAACAAAACGAAAAATATCAAACACCTAAGTACAATATAAGGGAACCGTATTGATAGAAGAATGTATCATTACAAAATTTGTCCAATTTAAATGAAATTCTAAATATTTTACAATAACGTAAAACTTATATTATAATGTATAGGATTCATCTGAACTGTTTTCCATCTTACTGTCTTTGGGCCCTCAATATTCTACTTTATATAATGACTACCAAACTCTTTCGTCTTTAAGCATATTAACACATTCTCGCCCATAAATCAAAAATTTAAAATAATTGTGGTTTAGACACTAGAGTACAGTGGGCGAGAATGGGTTAAGGCTTACTAAAAAAGTATTGAGAATATGGCTGCCCTGGGTCAACTTTTTTATAATGACTTTCAAACTCTCTTCTATACAAAGTTATCTTAAAATACATTATTTATTACTACTTATCTAATTATATATATTTAATATGGTTAAGCTTTTGATAAAAAAATATATACTTAATGATATATACCTACCTATCTAAATTTATCTTTTAAAAAACTTAATATCCATACAAATTCTCTCTCTATATACACAATTATTATATAAAGAAAATCATTTAACCACAATAAATAAATCTATTTATTTCACCAATTAACCAATCAAATTGTTCATGATTTATACTAATTGGATACAAGATATTTAATTCTGTTACAATTTTTAACCATTAATTTTTATAACACACCGAAGAAATATTTAGTCACAACGCTCCAATCATGGGCCCCTTTGATGATGCTAAATCAATGGATGTTCGATTTTGAAATATTTTTTTTTCCAAATCTGAACCAATGCTGTATCTTGTTGAAATTAAACCACATTTGTAATGGGGAGTTTACTGTAGAAGACATATAATTTATTTGGTGAGAAATTGTTGACCAAAAAAAATATATAAAATATATAACTTAATTCTAAATGAAAATGTTCCGTACTTTTTACGTGGTTGTTTTGTTGGACTATCAGTAGAAATTAGAAAGTAATATCACGATTTGAAAAAAATTATCACAATATATTACTTAATATAACAAAAAAAACATGCAACTTTTTAAATGGAGGGATCGTAGTTACGCGTGAAAGTCGCTGGCATCACGCGATTAAGTGGTGCAGTATAAAACAGAACCCAATTATTAGGGTCCCCAACTATTTGCTTTGAATAATATGTTGCCAGTGCATAGGAGGCCTAATTCATGAAAGGTTCGTTTTTTAATCAAATCGTCAAAAAATGTCTTCAATACCATTCCATGTATGTCCTTTCATTCTATACAAAATCAAAATGGTCAATCCGCATCATAATATACTTACATAGATTTCATTCTTTTTATATCCTCAAACCTAATGTATTTCTATAAAGTTTTAATTTTCTATCTATAAGATTTTTCAACTTAAACTTTATAAAATTTTCATTACGAGGTTGACATAAATTCGAATTTTTATACAGTATTTCACAATTTTTTACAATGTTTATTACGTCGCAATCAATCACTAGTTTCCATCTTTTCATATGAGGGGTTACTTGTTTCTTGGTGGGCCTGAAATTATGAGAGCCCTGGGATTTTTATCATGTTTGACGATTTCCAAAGTCTAGACAGACGCTTACTCAATTGTAATCGCTGCCAATTTGCACACTTCACAACCCTAAATGTTTCAAAACCGGCCCGACCAGATTTTCTTGGTTGCGATGTCTTGAGGCCTCTTCAGAAATGGAGCAACAGCTGATCCCTGGTTTCGAAGTGGCTTTCTCTCAAGGGGTAAAGGGCCAAAAGTCAAAAGGAGCCAAGTCAGGATCTATAAAGGGCCGTTTCCACTTTTAAGCACTTAGCAATGGTAGAAGTGTCCACTTCTGTTAAGTTGCAATTGGCTGTTTTAATTTTTTGTACCATTGACAAACAAGCTGTGCGCTTCTTTTCTTGGGGTGTGATGCACGTGTGAAGGAGTGCGAGACGGGGTTTCTTCTTGCAAAAAATAGAATCCTCTTTTACTGCAGATAGGTTAACACTTGCACTTGATTACTAGACACAACTTGTCACTGTTGTCCACACTAGTTTACCACTTATCATTTCACACCTGCTCTTGCTACTTAGCATAGTGGAAACAGCCAACAAGGACAGTGGACTTTGCACTCCAGCGCTCAAAAGCATTGTGTCATGCTTAAAGTAAGAAGCCATGACAAATAACAGTTCGAAACTTTCTCAATTAAGTCATCACGATTGCCTTGGGGCCCTGTAAGACCCTTCCATCTTACAAGAAAAATGAGAAGCCTTCAGTGTATAGGAAGGAAGTGTACAATATCTGAAATTGTTAGAAGCTTGAGTAGTAATGTTTTTTAATGTAGTTTTAATTTACTTTAATGTTTTTTCTCTCTATTATTGTCAAATTTTTTTTTAATCTTTCAGTCCAGGGGGGGCAAGCGCCCCCCCTTGCCCCTACCTGCGGGCGCCCATGAACCCATTCATATATTATCCCAGCTGTAAGGTTTTTATTAAAAAAAATACTCAAACCATATAAAGATGAACAAAGAGAAGTGAAAACAATATTCTAATAATGATTTTGTTTAAATTATTGTTGATGCCAATGATTAGTCATCAATTTTGTTAAAATTTGTTATCAAGTCTTAAGTAGCCTGACCATTCCCACTATATTAAAAATATTTTTAAGTCAAATCTAGTCAAAAATGTGTAATAATATTTTAAAATTTTTATTTTATTTACTTAGAATACAACAAAATCTAGTCAATTTCAATAAAAAAAATTTGCCAAGTACCTACTACATACAGAAACTAATCAATTTGATCAAATAAGTGCCAAATGTCATTAAAATGTAAAAACTTTAAAAATTGTTATGAAATGTAATAATATTATCAGCATTGTTGCATGCAATATTTGCATTGACATAAATTGCTATATTTTAACCAAATATATGATACAATTATTATAATTTATTCTATCTTTCCTTCTCGACCCAACTCTAAATATGAAGTTCCTTGTGAAATGGTGGTTCATATCACTCCTCAATATGTTCCTTCATTATTCTAGTGTTTTAAAAGAAATATTTACTGAAAAAAAATAGCCAATAACATAGTAATTATTAATCGACAATATCATCCTAATTTTTGTTAATTATGAATGATACAAATTTTTGTTAATTTAATGAATCATACAAATTTTTGTTAATTTAATGAATCATACAAATTTTACTTTAATTTTTCATAAATTAAATAATACAAATCGCCGATGCTCACAAAATTTGAGTTTATGACTCGTTTTTTTATTGTGTTCAAGGAAGAAATTTGAAGAATCTAGAATTATTATCTACATGACATTGCTAGTTTTTTTTTTTTTTTTTTGTGAAAATTTAGAATGTCTGTTAATTATTTACATAAAATTTCTTTTAAAAAAAATATTTAACCATGGTTTTTTATTTTAATACCTCTTAATTTAATACCTCTGAAAAACATAAAATATTGTCAAACAATATATTTTTTTCTTCATAAAAATGAATCTGTACTCACTCAAAGTGAATACAAATACACTCTTTGGATCTTTCACAGTAAGCTACTTAAAGCTTGTGTTGTGAAAGAGGAAGATGGTTGGGACCTGGGATTGAACATGCAACCTCCGGATGAAACAGTATGAAAAACAGTGTCCTAACCGCCAGACTACCAACCAAATCAAAATATCTTGAAGATAATTTCATTTTAATTTTGATAAAACTGAATAAAATGACTAACAGAATGTCTTCTTCTTCTTCCTTGTTTTAAACCATGCCGGCCAGTTTATCAGAGTTGCCTTTCTTGTGATGTTGCTCCTCAACCGTCCTATCTTCTGTAAGGTCTGCCACGAAGACTGGAAAGAATGTGGCACTGGAAAAACCTCTGAAGATGCCAAGACACTGTTTTAGAACCATAAGTAAAATAAGTACCAATTTAAGAGACTTATAGCAGAAGAAATCTGGACAGATTAAGCTGGAAACATTAAAAATCGTCACAAAATATTTGTGTACATACAGAAGAGACATTGGTGGCATACCTCCCAACTTCAACTGTTTTGTCTGCAAACTCTTTAATTTCCTGACAACAAATAATTAACACTTGATTACATTGATTTTTTTTTTTTATAATGTACTAGGTAATAGATTATGAAATGAGTCTATGAAAAGAAAGTCATTTCTACACCTACGCCTTTAGTATGCAACGCAACACTGTGTTCGACAAAAGGTTGTCTAATTTTCAAATATATTTTTTTCTGGAATTGCCTCTAGCAAATGCAAATAAAGAAGTTAGTTATATCTTATCCACTTGTCATAATATTTTAAAACAACAAGAACAGTTGAAATAGACATAGCAGATTCTAATTCTTAGTACATAATAATTGAATATCTGATAAAACAAAAGTGGTCTCAAATAGTCAGCAGAATAAAAAGCTCCTAATCAACCGATCTGTCTAACCTGAGACAGATTGTTATTATTATTATTGGATGATAGGAAGGAAGTATAAATACTGATATGCCTATTGAGTATGGTCCGTTTCAAGGTGTCTGTCCAGCCTGTTCTTATACAAATTCACAGATGTTGATTCCACAACCTCCTGCGACAGTGAGTTCCATTGTTCAACTACTCTGATTGTCAAAAAATGTTTCCTGAAGTATGTTGAGAACGGTGTTGCCGACATCTTCATCATCTAGGGGAAAAGAGTCGGAATGTTTGGACAGGAGTAATGTCCATTCAAGACATTAAATGTCTCCATTAGATCCCCACGTTGACGTCTTTCCTCCAGGATGGGCAGTTTCAACAATCGCAGCCTCTCCTCATACTCGAGTCTTGAAAGCCCAACTGGCATTTTAGTAGCCCTTCTCTGCACCCTCTCCAGTGTTGACCGCAGCTTGACAAACATATAGATAACTCTGGATCAACCTTGGATCATTTGAAATGAAGTCGGGTACTTTAGACATTCTTTTAAAACTTGACCAGCTTGATGCTATCAGTCTTAAGCCCCCCATTCACAATCACTCCAAATGGACAACATCCAACAAATGTGAAACTTGAGTTTTTTTCAATCATTTTAACGAAATTTCACTATGTTAATGCGCGAATTTTGCTGTTATTAAAAGTAAAACAGCAGCACATATACCCTGGTGGAAGAATGACAACAAAGTTGGACAACATTTTTACACTGACCAATCAAGTGACATGACGGCTTGGACCAAATCCACTTGAGTTTCCCCATTGAAGATCCGTTTGGAGTGATGGACAAATAACTTGACACAATTGAATTTTGGACTCACCTTATCACTCCACATCGTCCATTTGATTTTCCCCACTGACAACCTTTTTTGGAGTGAAATAGCTTCGTTTGGGCGAATGAGTGATCGTGTCTTGTTCTCCTACCGGAGGTTGGTGAACTCTGAACTCCTCACGATCTTCAGCCAGCATTAGCATCGATGCCGCATCCCGTAGTAGTATCAAAGTTACCTTAGGTGAGTAACACATTAAGCAATTTATGAAATACAATTTTTATTCTTTTAACAAACTAATGCTAAATGTTTGGTACAATTTGTAATACACATTTATATCAAAGGTTTCTGGATGAATACTTCAAAAGTAAATCAAAAAATTTACAAGACAACTGAATAAAATTACATTAGGTTATATATATATATTTTTTTTGTGGAAACAATTTTGCTTATTTAATTTACTATAACTATCCAAAACAAAATAGTTTAATAGGATTTCAAACGATGAATCACACCCGGGAATTATTCCTAAATAAAATATCGATCATAAATAATTATGATTAAATCTAGGTATATAATACGCACCTCAATATGGAATTTGAGATGGAGAATTATCTTACTTGTGATTACGTTACACATATGAAAATGTTTAAAACACAATTAAAATTGTTAAACTATTCGAAGTCAAAATGATATAATTATTATATTGCAGAATTAAAACTAATTGGGATGATCTTCAAGGAACAAGGTCCTACACAAAAAGTGGCTTTTTTGTGCTTTGATATTACAAAAAAAATTATGATTTAAGTTCGCCATCTCATTACACACACAAAAGTTCATCTAAGCATCAAGAGATTCATCGGAAATGTCATGCTCAATGATCTCTTGTTTGATCTCTTCCAATTCTTCATCTTCAAGCTCCTCTTCCTCCTCCATGATCTCGTCTTTCTCATAGCGTTCTTCCTCAAACTCCTCGGACATCTTCTTTTCGTGTCTCTTGAGATGAGATTGTAAATGGCCGCTCTGTTTGAATTTCATAGGACACAGGTGACACTCGTACTTTCTTTCGTTGGTGTGGGTACGCATGTGCGTCTGCAGTTGACCACTCTGCGTAAACACTTTGCTGCACAGAATGCAAACGTGATCCTTCACACCCGTATGAATTTTCATATGGGTTCTCAAATGCGCCGTCTGCCGGAATGATTTTCCACATTCCGAACATTTATAATTTTTTTCCCCTAAGTGGATTTTTTGATGATTTAAAACGTGTCCCCGTTGTTTAAACCTTTTATCACAGAATTGACAGCTGTAGTTTCTGATTCCCGTGTGAACCAATAGATGATTGGTCAGATGAGCCGGCTGCGCAAAACTTTTATAACATATTTCACACGTCACGGTCTTGGCCTTTTGCGGAGATTTGCTTTTGTCCCCCGACAATTTTCTGATTGTATTGCTATCTAGATAATCTGACGAGCAATCGTAATTGGGATAATTTGTGGTGTGTTTGTCAGATTTCGATTTGCTAGATGAATCAGGACAGTCTACTAAACCACCGCCACCCGTGTGGATTTTGGAATGCTTCTTAGCAAGTTTGGTAGAAGAAAATTCTACATTACACATTGTACACAAAATTTTCTCTTTGTCAATCAACGAGTGTTTCACTATGTACTCGTTCAGATAAAGAACTTTAGGCTCTTCCGTTTGGAAGTTCTGGTCTCCGCTCCACTGCATATCGGACACTTCTTCCATTCTTGTGTTTGGTTGTATGGACTTGACGACTACCTCTTGTTCCACTCTCAAGGGGTCCAGCATGTAAGATTTATACTTTGAATTTCCCGAATGCACATACTTGTTCACATCCATCGTTTGGTACTGAAACAACCAAGAAACAATACATTGGATTATAATAAACTGAGGCGGGTACTTTACCATTGCATACATACAAATTCAATCAATCTATTTTTTTGTAAAAGGAATTCGATGACAGCTAACACAAAAATAAACATTCACAAATTTAAAAAAAAAAAAAAAAATTTATTGAGGCCTTTCACCTGAATTCGAGTGATTTTGGCCAGACAATGTGTCATCATGGGAAATTAGTAATTGATTGTTAAAATAATGTAAAATATTTATAAAAGTAAGTATTCAAAGATGTCTATATAGTATATTACTTATATGATTCACGCTGATTTGATTTTTGACAAACCCTTCTAAATGAATATGTTTTATCCTAACGAAGTGAAGTGTTGTCACTCGGGGAGGTGTCCACAATGGTATGGGGGGTTCCACTGCCCAAACTACGTTCCAACCTTAACCTAACCGGTAATTATTTACTTCACGGGCTTTTTCGATTTTTGACAAAACCCTTGTAAATTCATATGTTTCAACCTAGGAGAGTGAAGTGTCCGAAGAGGTATGGGGGGTTCCACCCCCAAACCCCCCTTAAAAACTACTTTTCAACCTTAACCTAACCTATTCAAATCGTAGTGTTATCATTCGAGGCCCTAATCTATCTAAAATGACTAACTAAACGATAATGACCAACAATATCTTGATTTTTCAGACAAAAACACCAATTTTAGAATCAAAAAATAAAATGTCACTCCATGAAAGAAAGGTTTGTATGAGAAAATAGGCATCTTTTAAAATAGATTTTTACTTACAATTGGTTGATAAAATATTTCAAATGTTATCAAATCAATCTGTTACATGCTTATCTGCATGTAAATTTGATGTGTTTCATATAAAAAGTGGTGAAAAATCGAAGAAGTCCGCGAAGTAAATAATTACCACCTAAACTATTCAAATCATAGTGTTATCAAACCCCTCCCCCCCCCTAAATGTTACGTAACACTCTGGAAGTAACTATTTTTTACTGAACACTTCTTTTGCTGTTTTTCAAATTTCATTGGTATTTTTTTGACATAGCTGCGTTGGAAAGTCAGCATGAGAGCCTTTATAAGCCATGAACAGTTGATTATGTAAATCCCCCGCTTTTGTGGACATTATAGTACCTATCTACAAACTCACTTTAACAACGCTCACTACAAGCAATTTGTGTTTATGCGTACTGCGTGTTTAAAGCACTAACTAATACTAACAACGAAAATAAAATAAAAATGACGTAAGTATAATACAGTCGAGGGATTCCCCGTAAAAAATAAAAGAAAAGGTTTGCTAACTTAAGAGAGCGAAATGAAAATTTCGACATACAATGCAGTCGAGGGACTCCCCGTAAGACGTAATCGAAAAAGGTTGCTTTTTACGCAGAGCGATAAAATTACATACAGTAGAATTGAGGGTCTCCCCGCATTACATAAACGAAAAATCGAGGGACTTCCCGTAAAAGTGCCCAAAAGGGTTGCTAACTTCGGAGAACAAAAAATGATGTACATTACAATCGAGGGACTTCCCGTAAAACATAAACGAAAAGGGTGTCCAACTTGGAAGATTTATTTCACAATTTTTTTTTATTTAAGAAAAAAAAAACGTTACGTGACGCATTGTTCGAACCCCCCCTTGTAACACACAGTAACGTTTTGCAAGACCCCCCTCCCCTCCAAATTGCGTTACGTAATACTTGAACGCCCCCATAGTACTATGATGATTTTTGGATCTGTTTTTTTACACCTTAGATCATCGATATGGACTTAGTGCGATATTTAGGCTATTGACAATGGTTTATAGAACATTTCCTCATACTCAACTCATTTTTTTTCATTTTTGGCATTTAGTGCGTATTTTATTTCCATTATACAAATGTTTCTTCATGCAACGAAAAGTTTATATGATAAAATAGGCAACTTTTAAATTGATTTTTTTTTATACTTTGTTGATAAAATACTTGAAATGTTATCAAATTAATCTATAAAATGCTTATTTACCAATCTGTATACAAAGTTGATATGTGCTTCATATAAAAAATCGTGAAAAACTCATCAGTTCACAAACTTAATAATTACCCACTTTTGTTATCTTTCACACTAATCAAAGCTGTCGGCGAAAAGAGGAAGATGGTCGGCACTGGGAAACGAACCCACGGCCTTTGGTACGAAACACGGCTACTGAACCGCTAGATTATCAACCACATATCATTTTTAATCAATTTATTTAATGAACATTTATACTTTTAGAAAGGACAAATTAATTCGCAAAATGGAACATAAAAAGAGAAATCAACTTGAAAATTATTATTAATCAAGAAACCAAAAAAAATGATATACTTTTGTGGTTTGTTTGGAAGGAAAAGGAACAAAGAAAAAAACAAAAATAGGAAAAAAGGGAAAGAAAATGAAAACAAAAATAAAAACACAGATGTCAACAGTGAGATTTTTTTAAAATTAATTAAAATACACTACATTCGAAAATTCAGTCAATCGTTTTTACTAAAGTTTGAATAATTTTTTTATGTGATCACACTAAGCCAGCCTTCGAAATAACAGTAGAAGACGGTCGTAAGCCCGTAGTGGTTTGTTGCATTTAAAAATCGAACATTAGTCATGAATTATTAGAGTGTTATATTTTCTATAAGATCTAGTCCTGAAAAAAGGTCACAAGAATCTAGACATAAGTAGAACGTTGTGCACCAACAAAGCCAATAGGCAATAAATATGAGACAATAACAAAAATGGATATAGTCATATCCTGGCGCCAAATATATTATGACAGCAGTCGCAGTCTTTAAATTTGGTTGCTCTCTTGTTCTCAATAATTTCCTACTTTTTTCTCTATGTTTCATAAATTATTAAATTTCTACTTGTTACATACCTGAGATTTTTCGACATAGTTTCAGAGACAAACATTACCACCTAATGGCGAACTTTGTTAACGTAAAGTGATCACACTAAGCCAGCCTTCGAAATAACAGTAGAAGACGGTCGTAAGCCCGTAGTGGTTTGTTCCATTTAAAAATCGAACATTAGTCATGAATTATTAGAGTCATTAGTTGTTATATTTTCTATAATTTTTTTATTACCAAAAAGATTTTGACTCTGAAAAAAGAGCATAGTATTGAAGGATGCTATAGTTTTGTATATGTACTTTATTTTGGTTGCAGAAAAATCAAATAACTTTGCCCTCCCCATCAAACAACTATCGCTAAACTCTACATTCCGTATACACGGTAAAGGAACACTTTTTTTAACAGATGTTCAGGAGTTCCTGCTATATTCCATGATAGACCCTAACATATATGACTACTTCTCCTGTGATTGGATAAGCATTTCAAATAGATCATTTTTGACCACTTTCATCCTGGTTGTGAATGGTATGGCCATGTGCGACTATATCGACAATCGGATCCTGCTAAAAAACCTTACCAATGGATTCGGGGAGTCTTGTGTAGAAGTTTTGAACGTAAATACTAATCTAAATGCAATTGTTGAGTCCATGGCAGTGTTGTTATTGGTGCAACAAAAAGAGGGTGAATTGATTAAAAAATTTGGTTCGTTGGATGTTTGTTTAAGCCATTTCAACGACCCTAACATCTCTCTCAGCGGATGTTTTCCTATAAACTTTCCAAAGGTCCTTCAAAAAATTGACAGTAATTACAATCGCCTGACATTGTTGCTATCTGCTTCCCAGATGTGGAGGGAAAGATATCCCGTCCCTATTCCGGGTAGAAGGACACAGAATTGCCAGGGATATTATTTTACAAAAGATAAATATTCTCCCGTTCATAAATCTTCTCCGATGTTCTCGTTGGACTGTGAGAGATGTAACACTGAAGGAGGTTCAGAAGTCTTCCGAATATCAATAGTGGGGGAAGAAGACAATATAGTGTACAACACATACGTTCATCCTCAATACCAAATATTGGGCAAAAGAATGATATTTTCTGAAATATCTAGACACACTCTGCTGCAAGAACAAACAACCTTGAGTGACGTCCAAAGAGCGCTCAGAGAGATATTACCATCCGATGCAATTTTAGTCGGACAATCTTTAAACTATGATATGCACGCTTTGAAAATGATGCACCCTTACGTCATAAACACAAGCTGCATTTACAACATGTCTGGTTCACGAAGGTATAAATCTAAGTTGAAACACTTGGTTCTTGAGTATCTTAATAGGCAGATCCAAAATAGAAGTAAGGGACATTGCTCCGTAGAAGATGCGGAAGCGACCATAGATTTAGTAAAACTTAAATTAGACAATTCTCCAGACTTTGGTGACAGCATTTTGCAGAGACAAAAAGAATATCACCAACAGAACCGTAGAGAACCTAATGTCCATCATGGTGTTCCAATAGTCATTGGAAATAAAAATACAATCAATAAATATATAGACGCTTCTTATAAAATTTATAGTGAAAAAGACAGCCTAATTGACAGTATTAAGTTAGTCCAATGTGAAGGCAACTCGGAGGTGCTGAAGAGCATATCTAAAGTTATGCACAACCAAAAACTAATCATCTCACACCTGGAGGTGAGATCAAAGACAAAGGAGGAAATGCAGAATTTGGACGAATCCATACAAAAAATATGGAACATGAGTCCTAACCAAACAATGTTGACTATATTGCTGTCGGGGGACCAGACATGTAATGGTGCTGTATTTTTCAATGTGAAAAATTTGCAAACCTTTTAACTTTTTATTGAACAGTTTTGATATGCGATAGCAAATATATTTCATGTTAAACTTCACTATTGACTTTCATTATTTATTTATTCATACCTCCTGTCATGTTTTAACTTTTTATTGAACAGTTTTGATATGCGATAGCAAATATATTTCATGTTAAACTTCACTATTGACTTTCATTATTTATTTATTCATACCTCCTGTCATGTTTTAACTTTTTATTGAACAGTTTTGATATGCGATAGCAAATATATTTCATGTTAAACTTCACTATTGACTTTCATTATTTATTTATTCATACCTCCTGTCATGTTTTAACTTTTTATTGAACAGTTTTGATATGCGATAGCAAATATATTTCATGTTAAACTTCACTATTGACTTTCATTATTTATTTATTCATACCTCCTGTCATGTTTTAACTTTTTATTGAACAGTTTTGATATGCGATAGCAAATATATTTCATGTTAAACTTCACTATTGACTTTCATTATTTATTTATTCATACCTCCTGTCATGTTTTAACTTTTTATTGAACAGTTTTGATATGCGATAGCAAATATATTTCATGTTAAACTTCACTATTGACTTTCATTATTTATTTATTCATACCTCCCGTCATGTTTTATATTTGTAATTAAAGGTTGGCCGGAAGAAATCCTTTGGGATAAGTCCACCCTTTAACTCTTTTTAATGTTTTTATTTCATAATTGTAATTTTCCTTTGGCAATAAAGATTTATTTATTGATTTACAAAGAACAAGAACAATTGGGAACTAAAAAAAAACAATCAAGAACAACGAAAGTGGATATTTATTAATACAGTGCTGGTCAATGTAAAGTGTCGATCCAGCACACTGTCAGTGGAGTAACAGATAAAGAGCAAGACAACATCTTCATTTGCAATTTATAATTATTATTAGTATAACTAAAACATTAAATGGTAATTATTTACTTTACGGGTTTCTTCGATTTTTGACAAAACCCTTCTAAATTAATATGTTTCAACCTAACAGAGTGTAGTTTTATCATTCGGGGAGGTGTCCAAAGTGGTATGGGGGGTTTCACCCCCCAAACAACCCCCCTTAAAAACTACATTCCAACCTTAACCTAACCTATGCAAGTCGTAGTCTTATCATTCGAGGATGTTATCAAATCCCCTAATCTATCCAAATTGACTAACTAAACGACAATAACCAACAATATTTTCATTTTTCAAACAAAAACACCAATATTAGAATCAAAAAATAAAATGTCATTAACGGCCGGTTTCAATAACCTATCTATCCCCTATCTATGATTAAAAATCTATCTATCTTTACACTTTGGTGTTTCAATAAACAATGGAATAGATAGAATTTCTATCTATCTTTCATTATATGATTTGTATAGAAATCGTCGATAAAGCGTTTCAATAACCTATCTCTAGTAGCTTGTGACATTTGTGATTACTGTTTTTTCCATGGGTTAGGAAACCCCCGATTTCGGCGGTTTGTTTTTCCTATCCCCCGATTTCGACGGCAAGTGTTTGGTATAGCAACAAGTTTTTTTGAAAATAATGGCTTTTTCAAGTGACGAGAGCGATTTGGAGTTATTTGAAGACGGAGTCTTCGACTCTGACGAGGACGAAGAACCCTGGATGTTATATTCACGGATAAATTTCATGTCGATATTGTCGAACAAAGATTTTCTTGTCAGGTTTCGGTTAACCAAAACCGTCGTAAATGATTTATTTTTTATAAATTATTTTCTTATAAACAATATACGACGACGAGACGAGAAAAATAATGATGGGCGAATATTGCGTCTCTCTGACGCATAGATATTATTATATTATCCATAGACAATATAATAATATTGTTGATATTGAAACTCTTGACGTATTTTCGAAAATTGACATGGACGAAGTATTGAAGATTTCTATGATCATACGCGGACAGTTTTCATGGTAACTGACATAAATACTATCTATCTGTTGTTTGTTTATTGAAACGCGGATAAGGATAGAATATTAACTGCGGTTAATTGACGGATAGCGTTTAACTGATTACTACGGATAGGTTATTGAAACCGGCCGTAAGTGAAAGAAAAGTTTGTATGAGAAAATAGGCAACTTTTAAAATTGAGTTTACTTAAAATTGGTTGATAAAATACTTCAAATGTTATCAAATCAATCCATAACATGTTTATTTACCAATCTGCATATACATATGATATGTGTTTCATATAAAAAATCGAAGAAGCCCCAGAAGAAATTTATAGAAGATGCAGAGTCTGTTGTCACATGATACTTATTTACTATGGCTAAACCCCTGTCTGATAGAATTCCTCGGATATAATGCAAATCATAAACAATACCCAACTTGTCAAGAGTACCTATCTTGAACACTACAACAAGTGATTTTATATTTCACAGTAGAAATCCTTGTTAAGGACGTTTCGATATTTATGACACTGATTCTATTAAAAATACCCTTAACTAAAGGTTTATAAGTTTATCAATAACAGGATAACATGTAGGTATTGGTAAATTCATTTCATTCAACGAAAGGGAAACTTATAGGCTCTTAAAAGTGAGAAATGATTGAGTTTTAAACGTTCACCGTGTAAACTTTAACTTTGATTGTCAGCTACAACATGAAACAATAGATATAACTCGTTTTAAAAACAAAAAAGTAACATATACTTACCAAATAACTAAAAAATATAAAGGATAGGATGACATTTGACTAAACATTACACTAATTGTAGGTGTAAACGTTTTTTTTTAAGATTACACGATTCTAAAAGTACAAAAAAATATCGTCCCGTTTGGCTCAAACGGGTAAACAAATTAAATTCATAATATTTACAAGATATCAATTATTATGCAGACAAAACGTAAGTACCAAGCGCCTCAACAATATTATTTGACATTGTGTATTATTGTTTGTCAATTTCGATAAGCATAGACAATATTATTACAGTGTAACTCGAAAATTTACAAAAATATCTATAGGTCATTCAAAATGGGAGTGGAAAATTTATTTTTACTAAAAAAATATTTAAATATATTATAATATTTACAATATTTTAATTAAAAAATACACCATGGACTTCCAAAATCTTATACACTATCTATTATAGAAAATATCTTTTTTGATGGAGAAATAAGTAGGTGCTCTAGTACATAAGTCATTAATTAAACAATAGAAATCTAAGTATTCTGCTATTTTAAATGATGTAAACTCAAATTAGCATGTGTCAAATAAATTATTTTGACAACAAAAATACAAATAAAGTCAACATAAAAAAACAATGCAAATTTTTCTGAAATAAGTTCTAAAATGAAGACAAAATCAATGCTGTGTGGGTAGTTTTACCATATTGTTAATTTTGTCGAAAATGAAATTTAGAAATTTATTTTAATATACATAATATTGTGTTCGTCTCTTGTTTATCTGTTTGTAGATTTTGGGAATAAATTCTCAATAGTATAAAATGACAAATCTTTTTACTAAAACAAGAGTAGACAGACCCTATGAATCTGAAGGAGCATTAGGAAAATTTACAAGTGTTTTGGATGTAAGATCAAGTAAGAATTGTTATTAAATTAAAAAAAACCAATTGCGTTTCATGTTTTTCTCTTACAATCAAGATCACAAGCTATTACTTACTTTACATCATAGGTTCTAAACCTTTTTCAGTCTCCCATCCTCTTTTCCAAAACTCCACACGGGTCTGCACGCTGCCAACTTAGTTGCTTTAAACGAGGGTCTTAAAGAAAATACTTACTTGATTATTTTGCTTAAGATGTAAACAGTTTTGGGTACGGACCAGCCCATATTATATAAGGGTGCCACCCCTAAATTAACATTTAACAAACAATGACCCCTGGTAGGTCTCTTCAGTGGCTTTCAGAGGACGCTACAATCCACATTGAGAACTTGCATCTTGGGCACCAGGACTTACAAACTACTAATATTGCCGAATGTAAAAATAAAGTAAATTTCTATTACAGAAGGATACCGCTGTCTGTCATGTTGCTATGGAAAAGAAGGAAAAAAACCCCAAGAAAAAGGTAATTCAACGTTGTCTCAGATTTTTTCTTTGCATTTACTTACTTCTATTTCAATTATTAGTATTTATTTGTAATACTTAATTTTGAATAGATGAAAATGAAATACAAGACAAAAGAAGGAGGTCGTTGACGCAAGAAGGGATTATAACATCCAAGGCGATGAGTTCTCGTATTGTGTTAAAAAATTCTGGCTATGCAGCGCTAATGTCAACCAAGTCCCAATATCGTATTCCCGTATTTTTAAACGATGTTCAACGATTTCTTCTACTCCCGATAGTGAATGAACAAAAATATGATTATTTCACCACCAAGTGGATAGATATTGTGAAAAGAGAAGAAATAAAAAAAACCTTGGTCATTGTCATAGAGGGTGGCACTCTCCTCAACTATAGGTCCTTTCGTAACGTATTTCTGAACCTCGGCAATGGGTTTCAATCATGTTTCGAAGTTCTAACCAACACAGTCTCTGGAGGTAACGTTATTGAAGAGCTATGTATTATTCCAATATTTTCTACATGTCACGAAACCTTTGTTAGAACTTACGGCTGTCTCGATGCAGCTTTCAATGTCATAAATGAGAAAACTTCTATGCTCGCTACCGTCTTTCCCATAAATCAAGATGCCAAATCAAACACTTCAAATAAAAACAAGGACTCATTTTCAAGGTGCAAATTGACTCTGGATGCATCCCAAATGGTGGAAGAAGGTTTTCCTATTCCGGTACCTGGGAAACTGAAAACAAAATCTATTGGTTATAAAATGACCAAAGAAAAATATCTTCCTGTGAACTCCACGTCTCCATTATTTGCCCTGGCTTGCGAACGGTGTAATCGGGATAATGTTAAATCCGGTTTGTACAGGATCACGCTCATAGACGAGAAATATGATGTGATTTACGATAGTTACGTCCTGCCATACAATAAGATAACCAGCAAGAGCACGTCGGAACTCACGAGACAAATGTTGTTAGACATAAAAACTAGAATCGAAGAGGCTCACAACCATATAAGTCGCGCTTTAACTCCGGATTCCATCTTACTCGGAGATTCTTTACAAGACGACTTACATTCTTTAAAATTAATGCATCCATATGTAATTAATACATGTAACATATTAAACTTTACCGGCTCCAGGAGATGGAAAAATAAACTGAAAGATTTGTCTATGCACTTTTTGGACAAAGAAATTGAGGGATCTAACAAAGAACATTCCTCACCAGACTGTGCTATAGTCACTATGGAACTTGTCCAGTTGAAACTGGCCCACAGCGTACAGTTTGGAGATAAAGTACTCACGAGGCAAATGGACAAACACATTCTTCACGACACGGACTCCAGGATTAAACATGCACAGAAGGATGACAATATCACAGAAACTGAAAACCAACAGGTACCCGCAATATTAGGAAGTGAGGCCACCGCCAAGAAGTATATTGACTTTGCTTCAAAAAAAAACTTGGATAAAACGGAACATTCAAAGTCCATAAAAATTATTCCGTGCAGTAATAACAAAATGGTCGTGTCCACTGCGAGAAAGGTGATGCGTGACCACAACTATATCTTGGCTCACCTCAACTATACGGCTAATGACGCGTTTGACAGTGTCTCGGTTCACCAGCTCGATAAATGGATCAGAGTGCTATACAGCGCTTGTCCTAAAGACACGTTGATGACGGTTCTATTCACGGGCAACAAGGAACACACAGGGGCCTTCTTTGTAAACATCAAAGAATAAATTAAAAGGTTTAATATTAATTACAAGCTTTGTAAAATTACATTCCGTGTGTATGTTACTCCTGTATGCTTAAATAAATTCTAAGCAGTGTAAAATAAAATTATGGATTATTCAGATTCACTTCCGAATTATTTAACTGCTAGTTCAAAAGTTGTTTTCTTCTTCTTGGAAAGTAATGGACAATCTAAAAGAATTGCGTGTACTTAAAAAACATGTCAGAAAAAATAGTGTGGTTTTCCACAAAAATAATGTGGTGTTAAAAAGTTTTTGACTTAAATTTCATCAGATATTAATTTTATTTATTGATAAATTTTCTGCTAAAGTAGTATTTTCTGAGTGGGGCAGTTCCAATAATAAAACAATTCTAACTCCCTATCTTTTTCGCACTTACTTTGCTTATGGCAGTTAAAAAGAGGTAGTGATGTTTACCATTAGACAACTACATCGAGTCATTTCTCTGAAAGAATCGAGGTGAAAGTATAAAACAAAAGTTTAGATAGCATTATTTTTGTAATGTTTCCGAGATAAAAGTCAGGAGCTATTATTTAAATAATTATAAAGCCCATCTTATGACTAATCATATGGAAACTATGAAAAAATAAAAGGTACAATACCAAACATTTTCTTAGAAAAAAGCATGAGTAGGTATTTTTAAATGATAACAATAGGTTTAATCACTGTAAAAAATATTATTATAAGTTAAATAATTAAGAAATGATATCATAAAAAAAAATATATTAAAAATATTGATGCTTTAGAATTTGAACATTTACCTAACCTATGCCAGGTAGAATGATTTATTGCACGGATTGCCTTGCAAAATAAATACTACTATAGTTATGTTTTACACTGACAAGGTCTATTACTTTATTCTAAAAATCTCTATTTTTGGTACAACCAGTGAAGTGAGTAAGTTGCAGCATATTACTAAGAATGTGTTTTGACAGACTTTTAATGAAAATTAAAAACAATAGTTCACGTTTTGCTCAGAATATTTTATTACATAAGATCCACATAAGACAATTATTATGAAAGTATGGTGAATTACTTTTTTTGTTTATAAAAATGTATATAAATTATTACTGTAATGTAACGAAAAGATTCAATTTCAAGCATATTTGAGATATTGTGAAATAACATGTTGTAAATATACTAGTACATTAACCTAAATAATAAATTATAACATTTTAATATGATTTAACCTATCTTAGAGCCTTAATTAGAACATTGTGCACCAACAAAGCCAATAGGCAATAAAGATGAGACATTAACAAAAATGGCTGGCGCCAAATATGTGACAGCAGTCGCAGTATTTAAATTTGGTTGCTCTCTTGTTCTCAATCATTTCCAACTTTTATCTCTATATTTCATTAATTATTTAATATCTACTTGTTGTATACATGAGATTTTTCGACATCAACATGTCGAGAATTCTCATGATTAGGAGTTTCAGAGACTTAAACATAACCACCTAATGGCGAACGTTGTTAACGTAAAGTGATCACACTAAGCCAGCCTTTGAAATAACAGTAGAAGACAGTCGTAAGCCCGTAGTGGTTTGATCCATTTAAAAATAGAACATCAGTAATGAATTGTTAGTCATTAGTTGTTACATATTCGTTAACCTATCTGCAATAGACTGTAGGAAACTTTAGAATAAAAATCATTTATACTACCCCAATTCACTTTTACCTAATTAAAAAGGTTCAGCGTTGTAGCCACTTGCTATGCCCTCTCTCCCAAGAACCGCAAGTTCAGGCTTCGAATTGTTTAAATCCGGTTCAAGACCCTTCCATGTTCTATCGTTTATCGCTTTTCCTATCTCCAACTCTTGAATAGCCCAATTTTTCTTATCAACAACGTCCAATTGCATATCGCCGTTCGTTTGATTTGATTTAACATTCTTTTTGTCCGCATCCATATTTCTTACATTTCCAGAAATTAGGCTAACATCGGGCATACATGTCTCGTTCTCGTTTAGTTGACAGAATTTCTTCCCTTCGGGTAAAAGATCATTGAAGTCAGTCGTATAATTATTCTCGTATTGATTTCTATTTGGATTCAACGCTAGTTCCAATTCATAGGGATATATAATAGGACTGTGAAAGTCACGACAATCGTAAAGGTCATTCTCTGGGCAGGCCACAAGCACAAACAGCTCAATCTGAAATGTGTTCACAAAGAAATTAACATACAAAAAGCGTACATACACTTAAATTAAAAAGAAATAAAAAGAAGCTATTTATTTTTGGTGTGTAGAAATATCTTCAAGCCTTCTACAATAAACGAAAAGAAATTATTGAGATAGTGGCAACTAGAAAGAAGTTATTTCTCAGATCTGTTTTTTACATATTTCTCATTTACTATCATGTTTTGAAATCAAATTTTCATTTTACGAAAAACCGCTACTTTCTTAGATTGTACAAAGAAGTAATTCTTCAAACACATTATTTTCAACTTTGTAATACTTAGACATTATAAATGTTTATAAATAAAACTAAATTTGCAGCATTACAATAGGTTATTGTAATACTGCAAAGTTAGTTTTATAAACATTTATCATGTACAAAGAAGCTATTGAAATTATCTAATATCCTTAAAATTTCAAAAAAAAAGGCGAAAACTTAGAATTAAATTTTTTTTGTATCACATTTCACTCCCAGCAATATACCAATGGCAGCCATCAATATCAAAAGTGGGAGTGCAAATCGAAGTAATATAAATAAAACCTCAACTAAGGAATCTCGTCATTCGTCACTCATTCACCAAGGTGGTCACAATAGAAGAAGCACACTCCTGAGAAAGCCCTGCACGGAGATGGGCGAAATATCAAAATCACAAGACTACAACTGGACTCTCATAATATTAGCCTCACTACACATTATGATTATAAATAATATTTCTCACCTCTGAAAGATTTGCCAATTTGGCCACATTTGGTCGTCCAACTGTCAGCGTATAACATTTCTTGCCGCTATTTCTTATCACCCTTTTTAACTGCTTGATTATTGAGTTATAATTTTTCACCGAGAGGGTACATATGAGAATGCCGATGTTGCGTGCATCTTTGCATTTCTCTATTAAGAATCTTCGTCTTTTAAACCAAGAGCTTTGATAATATGGCGATAAAGAATACGTGGAGGAGTCCATTAGGTATAATTCTTGAGCTGGAATAAAAATTAATATAATGTAAATTTATATAAAATTGTAATCGATGGACGGTTTTAATAATATATACATAGTAAGCTTTTAAATGCTATCTGGCAATTAACCATGGTTACTAATCTACTATTAGCTATATTTCAATAGACCATTAATGGCCACGTGGATTTTGACATTAGCCGGGAGGCATAAACATAAACAAAAAGTTTAAGAGTTGGTATGAGTGTGTTTATACATAAACCCATCACTATGGTATGTGTATGTGTGGTGTGTGTGTGTCGCCATGGCCGCCATTTTGCATCCAGCCTAATGTCAGATGACGTCATCCTTTAATGGTCTATACATAAAGATAGCCACTCTAAAGATAGATAGGATTTCTATCCAGTAGCTTTCCAAATTGACCACAGAAATTATGAATTTTCTATGAATGTCAGTCAGAGATCTATATTTTCTTATTATATTAGGTGCAAATTTGGCATTATTTTCATCAACAAATTATTTATGGCTGTTTTGTTAGCCAAAACTACACAATGACATGTAATATTTATTTGTGAATTCTTGGGTAATTTCGCCTCGAAGTAAAGTCGAATACTCGGGCCTAAAACATTTTATAAAAAAAACAACATGTTGTCACTATACAAAACACAATAGTGAGACAAAACTGTCAATATCGGAAGATAGAAAAATCAGTAATCACTAAATAAATGCCATAAGCTACTAGAGATAGGTTATTGAATCGATTGCATAGAATTCATAACTTAATATGGATAGAAGTTCTATCTTATCTTTGTTTATTGAACATCAAAACCGAACGAAAAGATAGATTTGAGTTTTAATACGAAACGGGATATAGATAGGATATTGAAACTAGCTGAAAGAGAACAAAATCATTTGTTATAAACTTGGTAGCCTCACCTTGAGATGAAATAGCCAAATTACTAAGGGTTGGTCCTGATTTGCCAATAAAAACTAAATTGCAGCCATCCAATATCTTGGCATCCAGATGCTGTCTTTCTTTGTTCACAATAGTCCTGCCCAGCGAATTGTTCGGCAGAGAACTTCTCGTTTTGGGTATGGTGCCCACGTGAGAATTGGGAAAATTTTCAAAAAACTTTTCAACTATAGACTCTGAAATAAAATGCAGAAATACAATACAATAAAATAGTTTACAAATATTTCTTTTCAATTATGAAGTTTATATTTTTTAATAGTCCAGTTTATAGTCTGAATTATATAGGGGCCGTCGATCTATCACATTATATTTTTTGGAAATTTTTGACCCCCTTGATGATATTTGGAGATGTTTCAGAATACACCCCCCCCCCCCCAATCACGTATACATACTTTATTAGTTCAAAGAATGAATAAAATTAGGCTTTTAATTTTCGTTAATTTTTATTAATTCTGAAAATACAAGTGTGTTACAAGTGATAAAATTACTAATCAAGATCTCAGCCAGTAAGGCCTTAAGAATATGTATAAACTCAGAAATTATACTCAATTATTCATCTAAATGAAAAAAAACAGATTTCTATACAAAGGTGTCAGTATGGCTGATGGAACTTATTACATCAGGATATTGTTCATTTCAAAAACACTTAAAAAATATTGAATTGAACCTGGGACCTCTAAATCAGAAGTTACTTATACCACTAGTCTACCAATGTCGGTTATACATTGTGCAAAAAATGTGAAACAATATTTTGAAAATAAAAGGGTTATGTACTTCTTACAGACACCATATCAAATCAGCTACAACTAGGTAGGTACCTATTTGTTTCATCAATTGATTTATTTTTTCTTTTATGATTGATATTTTGAGTGTACAAATAAAGAAGATTATAAAATGAAAGTTATATTACCTTCTAAATGATGGAATGCAACATCATAAAATAGCACCACATTTTTAATTTCATCAACTGTTGCTTTTAAATTTCTAATAGCTACATCAACGTCTAACGGTTGTTTTTCATATACATCTAACACTGGAAATGTTTGAGGAGAAAGGCAACTGTGTCCATAATGAATAATGGCATCCGCCCCGATATGCTGTGCAGCCACTTCGTCTATGCAACAACTAGAATCAGATGAGGATAATATCTATGAAACACATTCCAAACTTCAACGAATTGTCTTGAAGAGTAACAAAAAACTATTCAAAAGAAAAAATTGCAAAAAAAAGTTTTAGATAAACTATGAACCTGTATGAATCCAATAATTAAGTTCAACATTCATAAACGAACCTATTTATTTCTTGGAAAACACATACTTATACGAATTCTAAATTTCTGGTGGTTCTGTTAAAATAACTTAAGCAAGATCCTAAATATTTCTAAATCATACTTCAATAAACAGTTTCTAAGATTCAGCTTCATTCAACTAACAACAATTTCATTCATTGAGAGGATAACAGAAAGAACAAACTCCTGAGGGTGATCATGTCAAGAATATCAGCAATACACGAGAGAAAATTGCTGCCAACCAATCCTAGGATTGTCACCATAGAGAAGATTAATGCGGTGTTCAGACGGGGCGATGTAAGGCCAGACGATTTCGCTTGCATAAAAAAAATATCGCTCGGTCGCCCATTGATCGTCTGATGTGTTCACACGAGTCCAGCGACATACATTCAATCTGTCAGGTGCGCTGATTGTTTTAAAAATGGCGGACGTCGTGGTAGAACTCGCGGAGTAATTGGAGTTAGTTGAAAATATTGTTTTAGACAATAAAAAAAGACTCCTAATTGAGGAAAAATAAAAAAAACGCAGATATTGGGTGCAGAATTGGATTCTAAGGAGAAATAAATTTAGAGCAGTGCTGTCAACTGTCAAGAAACAGAACATACGAACGCCGCACATATCTGCGCATGCGTGAATCGTTCCAAGATACAAAAGTTGAAAGGCGTTCAACTTAAGACGATATCGCTTTCAACCATTTTTATCGCTTCAGATTTATCGACAATCTGTTCACACGGTTCAATTGGCTGGCGATATTTTAGTGTCCTCGTCTGAACACTGCATAAGCTTCATCGGAGGAGTGCTCGTCTAAAATGTATGGGTGTGTATCACACCGTTTTCCCGTGTTTAGGATTGAGTATGCTTTGATATCTTGTTTCAATCATTCATCCCTAAAGTTAAGTTACTTTAATAATGAATGGTAATCATCCCTATGCCCCTAAATGGGATCACAAAGGGAGTATTGTATTGTAGAAATCTTTTGACCTATATAATAAAAAAGTGAAGATAAATGTCGGATATACCTATTATAAGTAGTGTCTCCCAAAATATAAACATCCATATTCAGTAATTTCTTCAAAGTTTTACACAACTTTACACTCTGAGGCAGCAAATGGTCAGGTAATTGTAAACAAACCTACAAAAATGATAATAGTATTGATAATTGATAAGCAAATTGACGTAAATACACAATAACCACGTGATATTTTTACCTTTTTAAAATTATTTTGATTAATCCATTCGACAGTTTTGACTACATCGAATGCATACTCAAAGTTGCTATCCGTTATCTCATAATTTTTAGTTTCAACACAAACAGTCCTACTAATACATTCACTATCTGACGAACTAAATACAGCCATTATCGAATTTATATCAGAATTTTATAAAAATGTTTTTGTTTTCTATCCAGACATAGCACGCGCACAATATATCACGTAGCACTTCAATATTGACACATTGACACTGACATACATAGATTTAAGTTTTATACTGACATTTCACAGAAGCAAGGAAACTCTTCTCTACAAAAAAAGGACTTTGATAAAAGACGAGCGCACGGTAGTGAAACTTCCATACAAACCATAGACAATATATTTGACAGATAAGTTTGACACCTCATGGTCCTTGAGCCAGAACTTTTTTTTCGGAAATTATTGGAACTACAGCCGCGCAGCCGCATGACAGCTGTTATTGAGTTGCTAAGAAGTTGTTGATTGTTGCTAAGAAACTGTTGATTGGGTTACTAAGAAGTTGTTGATTGTGTTGCTAAGTAGTTGTTGATTGAGTTACTAAGAAGTTGTTGATTTAGTTGCGCGATTTTATATTTTTTTCACCATGTGTCAGTTTCTTTATATTTCGAAGCTTGATATGATAAGTTTGTGATTTCATTTTACGTAAATATATTATTTGTATCGTTGTATGATATTTGGACGCTTTGTTCCCTGTTTTCATTCATGTGTTGCGATATAAGTCGCTTTGTTTTGTTTTCATCAGTGCAGCGATGTTTGAACGATCTGTCTCGTAATTTAATGCAAAATCTGTGGTAAAATATTGGAATGTCTGAGTGATGAACAAATCTCAAGAAATAGGAGGTTTTGTGATAATTTTCTTTAAGTCTTCACTCGTGATATACCAAAATTTTATTTAAAAAAAAAATTATGTCAAAGCATTAAGTATAAAAAACAAATAAATGTAATTTATTTTATTGGATTGTTTTATTAATGCATTATAACATCTCAAATTTTAATTCCTTTTCATAAAATATATAGTGTAAAATATTCATCAACACACTGACATTATATTCGATTTTGTCCATCCAATCCAATCCAATCCAAACTCCCTTTAGACCCCACTTAGGGGCATAGGGAGGCAACAAGAGCTCTCCATTGCGCTCGATCTTGCGCAACGTTAATGACCTCCTCCCACACCATGTCCAGATTCCTCAGCTCTGCCTCGAAGGAGCGGAACACAGTATGAGAGGGTCTTCCTCGTCTCCGGGATTTTGTCCATAACTTATGAATATTTATAGTTTCTTAAAGTGACTTATCCTATTTCTAAAATGAATGTATATTTGTTTTAATTTAACATTTTAATCTTGAATGTGTAAAAAAAAGTTTAAAATGTTACGTTAAAGTAAAAATATATTTGCTGATGAAATAGAGTAGTCATTTTTGAAACTATTTATTTTATAAGTTAAGGATAAAATTGAATATATTGAGGGGTATAAGATTTGAAAGCGCGCATGCGCGTAATTTTAGTACGATGAACAAAATATGGCGTTGCATTCCCAGTCTACAAAAAAACGCTCGAGTTGCCACTCTATTTTAAGTAGTATTATTATACTCTATGGACGAGCGTCTCCAGACTGTACCACGGCCACCAATAGGATTCCATCATTATTACGCATGCGCACAGCATAGTGTTTGCCCACTTTGTGTTCGTACTCAATACTCATCAGATGGAATGTCAAATTTCTATTAAACTATCGTATGCTCTCGTTAGAGAGTATATTATGTGTTCTGTGATCGTATGTGATGTTATTATATTTTCAATTAATTGTTATCACATTAATTCATTAAATGCTTATTTACCAATTTTTATATAAATTCTATATATGTTTCATATAAAAAATTGAAAAGTCGAAACAGTCTGTGAACTTAACAATTGCTGAACTTATTTAAACTGAAATATGATTATTTTGACTCAAGTACCTTCAAAAGTGGCAAATTCTTTTTCAACTTTGTCTTGGACAACGCCATGATGGTTTTCAATGTGGTTTTCAAAGGAAATACGAGTGTTAAATGATTTTTCACATTCTCCACATATTATCCTAGATGTTTTTTTCCCACAATTTCGTTTTTGGTGGCTTATCAAACCTTTCTTATAAGCAAATACTCTTTCACAATCGTCGCTTTTATTCATTTTGCTAAGTTTAAAGTAAATAAAAAAAAAACAGCAAATTCCACTCGGATAAGACGAGAAGTGGGAGCACAGAGGTAGGTGGTGAAAAACAACGGAAAATTTTTCGAACAGATCCTCGTAACCCGCCAAATATTGACATTTCGATACGTCCTATGCGCATGCTCGTAATAATGGAATCCTATTGGTGGCCGTGGTACAGTCTGGAGACGCTCGTGATAAAAGTCCTCAAGTACCTAAGTATTTGAATACAAAGAGAATATAATACCACGGATACCGACCTTTGAATATGTGGACAATGCATCCTCTAGAAAATCTTACTTTGCCATGAAATGAAATAAAAAAGAAATCAAATACTTACATGAAATCTTCATGCTTGCTTAAAAAGTAAATGTTAAGTATGGAAAAACTAAACAAGGCGAATGAATGCGGGAAAGGAAAAATGAAAATTCTTTAAGATGAAATTTAAGCATTTATTCTGTTGTTCAGTTTTTTATACAACACAGATTTTTGTGATAGTAATATTTTTTCGAAAAACTTTTCTTACCAAGCTTTCATTGATTTTTTTAATAATTTATTACAATTTCAGTGTAAAAATAATAATTTGCTTGATTTTTTGGATGATTTGGTTAGAATAAAGAAAATTACGGGCGTATAAACTGTTTTTTATTATATTTACGGCTAAAGTTTCACACCTTCATCGTCTTGGTCACAACATGATTAGCTGTCAATTTAACGTCTATTAATCTGTCATCTTTGTAGAAGAAACTGAAGAAAGAAGAATTAGTTTTGTTTGCAGCGTTTTAAACAAAGTTTTGCGGTAAACAATATTCGTTTACCGGCGTTTATTGTGCTATTATTTAATTGATTGATTATTTTTAAAATTAATCACAGCGTTATTTCAAATATTCTAACTAGCAATTCGTTAGTATGGCACAAATTACAACTCCCGCCAATCCATCAACACTTCTCCCTTTAGGTTAGAATTAAATTTGTCATAATAATTCGCATTCATTTAATCATTTTTTTATTACTTTATACTCTTTTTTTTGTAGAATTGGTTGATAAGTGTATCGGTTCTCGCATTCACATCATTATGAAGAATGATAAAGAAATTGTAGGCACATTGCTTGGGTTTGATGATTTTGTAAACATGTTGTTGGAAGATGTCACGGAATTCGAGTCTACACCGGAAGGCAGAAGAGTAACCAAACTAGATCAAATATTATTGAATGGCAACAATATAACAATGGTATGTTAAAAAAATTAATCAATTAACACTACAGACATTAGTATAAGAGGCATCACTGGGGTAAGGAAACAAAATTGACTGGCTGTCACCCTTGCAATTGTCTTTGTTCGAAGAAAGGTCGTAGTAATATCAAATATACCCCATACCTCCCCTTTCTCATATTCAACTATTAGATATTATAATATTTTAGAACATAACAAACCTTTGTGGAATCATTATTATTTTAACATATTAACGAGCTTATTGGTGATCCCTCATGAGCTACTTTTGTGTGAGCCTCCCTGGAGATAAAGCATTGTTTACTAAACACCACCATTCAGATTATCCAGATTATTATTATTTATTTTCAGTAAAATAAACTCCGCTCACCATAACAGTTTTCCTCTTTGCGATGAGTGATAACATTATATTTATCAATTAGATACCTTTTTCAAAAGTCCTTAGAAACTAACACTAATTTTATTGCCCATCCCGCTTCCAACAAGCATTCAAATTCAAAACCACAAGATAAAAAGGGACAGAGAAACTGTTCAAATAAATTTAGTTCCGTCCCGTATGAATCTATTCACATTTACTATTTATTGCTGTCACTGCTTTTCTTTGAATTTGTATACCCACTGAGTGATATTTAATTATTTTGGTTTTTTGTCTCTTTTTAACTTAACTTATGCTTATTGGTTGGATGGTAGAGATAGTTTTTCAACGATAATCCCACCAAAGCACAATACTTTGTCAGTATTTTTTGTATTATTCAATATATAAGTTGTTATTATTATTTATTATACATTTAAGATGTTTCGTTTTATATTTATTGTAATAATCTGTAGTAATTTTGTGCGGTAAGTATGAAAAATAAAATAAAATGTTTTATTGTTTCCAGTTGGTGCCTGGTGGAGAAATGCCCGAGACATAAATAATAATTTTAAGATTTCTTATATAAGTTTGTGTACATATTCGATTACTCACACAGCATTACATTGTTATTTTGGTTATGGGGCCAGGATCCTTAGTGGGTCTTTCGTGCTTGCCGCTTCACACTCTGAGAATCCAATAGAGCCCAGTTTCCACCCGGACCCTGTATAAGTTATCTCGGTATAATGTGAACTACCGAAGTCAGCGATCAAGAAACTTTTTTAATGAAATAGTTTTGCCTAAGTCGGATTACCAATATCAAATCAGAAAATTTTCCTTATTACGCCCAATAATGTCGTTTGCCCCGTTTCCCTAACTGCTGACCTAAGTTTGGCATCCTTACTTTAAAAATTAATTAAAATACACATTAAAAATAAAGTAACATTACGTATTGAATAAAATATGAAAAAAAATCTATGACACTCAACATCGAATCAGTTATCAAATCAAAAAACAATTTCAATCAATTATTTGTTTATCAAAGTTTACCAACATTTTTACAGATATTATCTCTACTATGAAAAATCTACCTTTTTTCCTGTTTTTATGCTAGATCATTTATTTTCGAAGAAGATACCATCGTAGTTGTACCTATATTTTAATTTTGAAAATAAACATGTGTTTAAAAACAAATGAAAGAAAATCTGTAATCCTATCTAGTTAAATAAATTTCGCATGAAAGTTAAAAAGTGTTTGTGGATCATGTTTCAATAATAGATGTACCTGTAATGTAATTAAATTTAATAAATGAATAATTATAAGTTTGTAAGAGAATGTCTTTTTTTCATGATGGTATTTTCCATGTTTTCTTGAAACCAGTGATTTGTAGATTTTTTTAAAATGAATCTGTAATCTGTACTCACTCGAAGTGAACACAAATACACTTTTTTGTCATCTTTCACACTAACCAAAGGGTTATGTCGTGAAATTGAAAATGCTCGGCACTGCCAGTACTCGAACCCACGACCCCCAATATCATGTACATACGAAAGCCCCACATTGATACAACTGGACTATCAACCATATAGATGTCCATTACCTCATATAAAGACAACATAGTTCCTAGGTAGGTAAGTTGCCTAGTGTTTTTTCCAACACAACCTATTTTAAGAAGGCCTTAGCGCTGGCGGCCATTTTTCTCTAACGTCACACCCGAGACCCAGGCCGCACGCGCTATATGATAGATATCATAGAGTACAGGTAAAAGGCAAGTGCATACTGGGCCTTACAATGTGACGTCACAGTCTCAGCGCTAAGGCTTTCTTATATAGGTGATGTTGGTTTTTTCACTTGAAATTTCTACCCGGGGTTGGCCTGTCTCAGATTGGGCTATACTGACACCTTTGTATAGAAAAGTGTGGCACCTAATTTATTGGTTTATCCGATTTATCTATGAGCTACCCTCTCATATTTGGCATGCTGAGAACATTAATGAGTTCAAGAAACTTTTAAAAACTTATCTTTTCACGCGTTCTTTTCCAGGCTATCCTTGATTTCTTATGTATCTTCTAATTTATCAATAGTTTTATTTGGCCTTAGTACCTTTTGTTGTAAACTTTAATATGATTTGTATCTTTATATTTTTAGCTAGCGCCTTTGAGGTGGGTTTAATGTCACAAAACGGCGCTATAAAAAGTATCCTATTTATTATTATTATCTACCAAACTTATATTCACTCTATTTCTGGATAGGATGACTTAAAAAGTTACAAATTCGTATACTTTTTTAGTCATCGAAAGTATGTAACTTTTTTGTGCAAGTAAAGGGTTGTCGTTGCACTATCGTCCAATAAAAACGCTTGTCGTCAAATAATGTCAATGATGGGTGCAGTGGCGTACCGAGGGGGGGGGGCGGAGGGGCGGACCGCCCCGGGCGCCTCTATTGAGAGGGCGGCAAAATCTGCTTATGCTACATACACGACCGGATTGATAAAATCAGAATAATTTATACCTACCAAAAATAACATGTAATTTCTGGTTAAGGTCTTAAAAAAAACATTTGCGGTGAATCCGCAGGTAGAATAATTATTTTTTGTGTCAGAAGTTATACCTCTCGCCTAAAATTGAATTTTTGTGCTATATTGTTGTACTGTAAATTATTATAAATATGCTAAATATTTAATTTTGAAATATTTTTTTTCTATTTATATAGGGGGGGGGGTGTTCCAAATTATATAAGGGGGGTAGGGCGCCAAATTTTATTAGGGGGGGGGGGGGGCGCCAAATTTCAATCCCGCCCCGGGCGGCGAAAACCCACGGTTCGCCACTGGATGGGTGCGTAATAAGCGGGGGTGACCCGCTTTTAATTGCGCAAAAAAGTTCAAATTCGTGTATGTTTTTGTTAATTCTCTCATTAACATAGAAGACGCTTTTCAGGCCGTTATCTCGCCAAGATCCGCAGGAAATAGGGGTCAATTAATTTTAAATGCGATCGCCCTTGTTCGCAAGTTATATTATGTCAGTGACGTAACACGGCAATCATAATCATAGTCATGAGAATAAAAATAACACAACCAACTAAAAGAGACAGGAGAACATGCACCCAAGTTGTTTGTCTCGCTCGCTCTAAAACCGGTTTAGTACGAATTCGTCTGCGGTTTTAGTTGAGAGTGAGACAGATAAGCCAGCCACTTCTATATTATGCATTCACTGGTTGGACTACACGTAGAGAGTCATGCGCAGGTCAAATAAAACTTTATGGAGTCTGACCGAAATCATAACCGAGTTGCCAACCACCATGCGAGCGTATATCGAATCTTAGATCTTGTAAAAAAGTTAAGCCTATGGAAACACTTATCCACGTGGAAAATGTGGTCGCCACGAAGCCTCGCCAAGCATTTCTATTCAGATACAGAGCGCCAATCCAAAAGATGGAAACTATCTGGAGATTTTTTTCATCCTTTTCAATACATTCTGAGAATCCAATAGAGCCCAGTTTCCACCCGGACCCTGTATAAGTTAAGAAATATTCATGGTAGAAATTCGACCAAAGTCTTTCCATGTTAATAGATAGGTATAATATGTGATATTGACAATACTATGCCACAGAAGTCAAACGGGTTGAACCTAATAGGATTTTCTTCCATGCTGTACGAGTCCAGGTCAAAATTATCCACTTGAGGATAGTAATCGATTTGTTGTATTTTTTAACTTCAACTTCATGATATTTAGCATTTTTGTGATTTGTAAAAACAGAAACATATGTAGACAATATACTTTGCTGCTATCGCCTGTATGTATTTTATTCTCTCAATTAAGTCGTAAGCTACTTCTATAAAACATAATGTAACAGTTGAAATGATTTTTATCGATTAGTTGGTTTTATGAAATTGACCAAGGCAATAAGCGCTCCAATTTGGTCATATATTATTATAATCCACTAAAATGTTGAATGAAGCGTCCGTACTCTCTGTCTACCCCTTCTACCAAATGGCGTGATGGATTAAAAAAAGGTTAATCATTATATTTTTTTATCTATCAAAAGATGGAACATATTCGGTTTTCAGTTTCGGAGACTCAAACATTACCACCTAATGGCGAACGTTGTTAACGTAAAGTGATCACACTAAGCCAGCCTTCGAAACAACAGTAGAAGACGGTCGTAAGCCCGTGGTGGTTTGTTTCATTCAAAAATCGAACATCAGTAATGAATTTTTAGAGTCATTAGTTGTTAGATAATTGTCAAGATATATCTTAATATTTATTCTTTATTTAAATATAAAATTATCACCATCCAGCATAACAGGTTTACATCTTTTGCGCTGTACAGTGAGAACATTATCTTGAGTCTCGAACATCAATGTCATAATATTTTGATTTTTATCACATTGTTTGACAAAATTTTGGTGTGGTGTTTCCTCAATTTTAGACTACATAAAAAAATGTACCAGCTCAATAGTCAAGAAGTCGATAAACATTTATTGTAGATCGCATCGACTACATTCAACCAAGGCCTCCGCGACTGACTTTCGTTCTCATTTGTATTATGATTACATATTCGCCTATGCGAGACAGCCAAATCGCGGAGGCCTCGATTCAACAGGGCTCGTAATAAATTGATTTGTTTACTCGTATCGCGTTCTATAAGTTGATACTCTGTTAATGTATATTTTAAAAGGTCATAATTTGCATTATATTTCTATAACATCAATAACTTAAATCCTCATTTTTTATTAAGTTTACGCAGTTAAATAAAAAAATGATATACTGGTATGCTCCTGCCAAAAAATTAACAGACTTGCAGAATGTGAGCTCGCAAATGGTGGAGACATGGTAAGAAATCCATCTATTTGAAACAAGAAAAATCAGGTAAAATTTTTAGCTTAGAGATAAAAAAAAAATTCCCAACGAAAGTAAAAACTAGACCCGCCGCATGACTCTCATGGTACAGCCTACCGTGTTTGGTTCTCAAAACGTACTTGAATCTGACAGCTGTGCCAATATTCCAACAACTATAAAGGAAAATGGGCTTTGTGTAAAAAGAATTAACCATCAACTGTTGCAATATAAAACTTATATCAACAAATGTTTTGACATTTTGACTACGTGGTTATAACTACATTTTAAATTCAGAACGTTTAGTTTTATGAGAAGCCTTCATTGGCGTTGCGTAGTTTTGAACACAGTAAATGACTTTTATATAAAAAGGTTTTTAGATCTCTAAAGTCTACAGTTACAAAGATAACATTTCAAAGTAATTTTTTATAAAGTGCATGTTTAGTACTGTAATTTTTCAATATTATTCTGTTAGAAAAAGTTTTACATTTGTCAAAATAGTTATATTTTTGTTGAGTTTGATTCTTGTGTATTGAGGTTTGTCGAATGTGTGCGGAGGTCTGAGTTTTAACCTTTTTTATTTTCAAAATTTCTAGTTGAAAAGTGTGAAATAATGTGTTTTTTTGTGTTAAATTAATAGTTAATTTATTTATGCGTACATATGTTGTGTTAATTTAATCCATAAACTGTTTTAATTTATATAATTACGTTATTAAGTTGTCATATTGTTGGGTCGACCAAGATGATGTCATAGGCCAAAAGGCCTTCTTGTATTTCCTTGGGGGTTTTTTATAGCTATTAATTCTCTCAAATCTTTTTGACATTTTGTATATTTTTTTTTAAATGTTTTTAAACACTAAATCAAAAATATATTTTTTTCCATTCTTATAGCCTTATTGGATTCTAACAAGTTTAAAGTTAGTAAATTAAAAAAAAAAAACAAATTGTACATATATTTAATTCTTTTATATTGTTTTATACTTATTTAATAATACAGTCTATGATAATTACAATTTCAGATGTAGTTTTATTGAAAACCGCATAAAAATAATCGAAAAATAATTGCAACGAAATGTAACGAACTTTTAGCGATAAAAAATATTAAAAAAAAAAAAAACTAATTTATATACATTTTAAAAGATACGTAATAAATTTAATAGGTAAATAATGAAATAACTATTGTGAAAATTTGTGTTTAAAATTAATTTAAATAATTACGTATGACATTTTTATGTAAGCAAAAATTGTTGTGTCATAATTGAAGGCAGAAGTTTAATTAAAAAGTTCCTGTTTTTGTGTGTGTGAGAAGCATTTATAAGGTGAGTTGTTTTTTTTTAATTTATTTTATAATATTTTCACGTACCTATTTATATTAATGTACCCCTCAAAAAAGTGAATTAAAACTAGATTTGAGGGTACCTATTTACTACGGTATTCAAATTTCCTATTTTAGAATATTTGAATTTAACGAAAATTGTGAAAAAAATTAGGTACCTACTCCACTCTGAGAACTAAGAATGCATTTTTAATACCTGTAAAATATTTTACAGTAAAATGTAGGTAGGTACGGCAAAAGGCTTTTAAAAAATATAATGTGGTTTCGCTATACTAGGGTAAAGTTTTGGAAAAAAGGCTTTTGAATGCGCGATTTTATTTTATTCATTAACAACTATAGACACTCACGCACACCGAAAAAAAGTAAATACCCTTTTTCGCCTACAGAAAATTGTCTTAGAACACTTCTTTACTGGGCATCAATGACAATTATAAGTTCTAAGTGTAAAATGTATAGGTAATATTGTTTTCAATTATCTACAAGAAAAAGCACTTATTTTTGTAGCAGGTTTTCATAGAATTTTTTTATGGACGCAAGGTCCAGCAAGCAACCCTAATTATGTATTGGAAATGTAAACTACTTTTTCTCTATAGTTGTGATTTTTTAATATTCCTACAATTAAAAAAAGCTTGATCTCTCATACCCCTGGATGTTTTAGAAACCTTCATTTTCTTTTCTCTTATAGAATGGACAAAGACCCAGCCAGATATAAGCCTTAACATACTGTTCCAAAAGATTTGATATGTACTCAATTCAAATCTTATTCCAAAAATCGTGATTCAAGTTTAAAAAAACCCTTTTTGAAAGCCGAATGATGCCGAAAGGATGCCTAATAACAGTTGGCCGAGGAGAGCGCTGTTCTTCCTCCCACCATCAAATGAGGAAGATCTTCTTCTAACGTGTTCCGTTCCTTGGAAGGACATCTGAGGGATTTCGACATGGTGTGGGAGGAGGTCATAAACAATTGTGCAAGATCGAGCGCAATGTATGTCTTATTGCCTCACTCTAAGTGGGGTCACAAAGGGAGAATAGATAGACGAACTTAGCTTATTTGCATAGAAACAACGAAAATGTTGTAAAGGCTGCAGTACCTACTCAACTAGTTAATTTTTAAATTTTTTAGAACTGTATAATGTTATAAGAGTGGCAACACTAGTATACTCTATGGTTTCCTTTTCCTGTCTGTCTGTTTTAAAATGTTTGTTGGGTTAGAAGAAAATAAAAGCTTGTTAAAAGAAAATCAGTATTTATTAATTGCATCAAACATTAATTCTAAAAGGTTATGGGCCCAGAACGTGCCTAAAGTGTTTTTATTAAGTGGGTAATATAAAATTACCAAAAATAATCAAAGTAAGTGAATTATTGTTTTAATAAAAAAAAGAGTGGTCAAAAGACAGCATGGCGAACACAAATTCAAACATCGATTTCGTGTCTCTGCCACAATTAAAAGAAGGCACAAACTTCAGCAACTGGAAATATAGATTAAAACTCATTCTTGAAACAAAGAATGTGTTAAATGTCATTGAATTAGACAAAGTAACTGAGAGTGAAAAAGCTAAAGATGCAAGTGCCAGAGCTACCATTGTACAATGTTTGTCGGATAAGTATTTAGAATATGTTAAGAAAGCTACAACTGCAAAAGAAATGCTAAATGCATTAGACAAGATATTCGAGCGAAACAGCACTGTGAATAAGTTAAATCTGAGAAGGCAACTTTTAACCTTAAAATGCAAAAACGGGGAAAAATTTACGGATCATTTTTTAAAATTTGATACTTTAATAAACAACATTGAAACTGTTGGTACAAAAATGGATGAGAGTGACAAAATATGCCACTTATTACTTACAATACCAGACAAAAATCAGCATGTTGTAACATCAATAGAGACAATGAGTGTTCATAACCAACTCACCATCGAAACGGTAAAGTCGTGTCTCTTGGATGCAGAGTTAAAAGAAAGCAACGGCACAACAAGCAGCAACACCAATAATGAAACTGCATTTACAACAAAGATTGAATGTTTCAAGTGTGGAAAGAAGGGGCATAAGGCATATCAGTGCCGTAGTCAAACAACATCTAAAAGAGGAACTTTCCGGCCAAACAGTTATAGAGAAAAAGGCAGACCAACGCAACAAGCACACTCGAGCAGTAGTAATGCCAATCAAGGCGAATTTAATTTTTTAGCAACGCATGCGATGCATGCAAGTAAACAGTCTTGTAAAGACATGTGTAATATAGAATTCATCGTAGATTCAGGGGCATCGGAACATCTTATAAGAAGTGGCACAACAAATGTAAAAAATGTAACATATCTAGAGAAGGAAGTCAATATCAAAATTGCAAATGGATCTGTTATAAACACAAATATTATGGGAGAGATATCGTTCTATTGCAATAATAAGTTGATTCATATAAAAGGTTTGATAGTACCAGACTTATTTCAAAATATATTATCAGTGAAGAAGATAACAATGAAAGGGTTTGATGTAATTTTTAACAAAGATTATGCGAAGATCAAGAATGATAAAGCATCTTGGGTATGTAAAGAAATCAATGGCTTGTATATTTTAAAGGGCTTCAGAGAAAAAGAATGTGAAGAAAATAGAGAAAATATTTATGTAACAAAGAATGAAAATGATGCAATATTATGGCATCAAAGATTAGGTCATTTAAATAGGAAAGGATTGATAAAATTGAATTTACCAGTAAGTAATAAAATATGTGAAGAGTGCATGCAAAATAAAGCAACAAGGCAACCATTTAAAAATGTACAAAAGCCTAGAAGCAATCATGTTGGAGAACTGATATACACTGACTTAGCAGGACCCATTACACCAACATCAAATCAGGAATATAAATATTTCCAGACCATTACTGATGATTATAGCCACTTTGTAAAGATTTATTTGTTAAGATGTAAATCAGAGGCAGAAGAAAATTTGAGAAATTATATAAGTGAAACAAAAACACAGTTCAATGTAACAGTGAAGAGGATACGTTGTGATCAAGGAAGGGAGTTTTGTACTACAAGTTTTAAACAATATTGTGATCACCAAGGTATAAAATTAGAGTATACCCAGGCCTATACACCACAGCAAAATGGAGTCTCAGAAAGAATGAATAGAACGCTTTATAACAAAGCAAGGACTATGTTAAATGAAACGAATTTACCAAAATCATTATGGCCAGAAGCAATCTGTTGTGCAGCATATCTCTTGAACCGTAGTCCATCTTCTGCAATAAATTTTGAGATACCAGTTGAAAAGTATGGAGGAAAATTAAACTTAGAAAGCTTGCGAGTATTTGGTGCAAAAGGATGGGCTGTTATATTACCTCGTGAAAAGAAATTAGAGAGTAGAGCACAACCTGTGTACATGGTTGGATATGCTCCAAATGGATATCGTTTATGGAATGCTGACAAAGATCAGATTATTATTTCCCGTGATGTGAAATTTGATGAGACTCAAATTATATACAAAAATGTAAATAATTCTGCACTAAGTGATGACCAAAATGTGGCAATTTTTGAAGAAAATGGAAACAAAAGTATTGAAAATGAAAATGAGATTAACATACAAGAGCAACATAGTAATAGTGAGAATGCTAATAGTGAGGAAGCAGGAAATTGTGACGAATCAAGATCTAAGAGAACAACCAGTAAACCGACGTACTTGAATGACTATGAATTATATACAGCATTCTGCCTGAATACAAATGTTTGCAGCGACCCTTCAAGTTTTAAAGAAGCATATAAAATACCTGCTTGGCAAGAAGCAATATCAGCTGAACTAAATGCTCACAACAAGATGAAAACGTGGACGATCACCGATTTACCAGAAGGAGAGACAACAATAGACGCTAAGTGGATATTTAAAACAAAAGAAGACGGTACCAAAAAGGCCAGGCTTGTAGCTCGTGGATTCTTAGAACGACCAGATGACTATAATAATTATGCACCAGTGGCAAGATTTGCAACTATTCGTCTTTTGCTGGCTGAGGCGGTACAACATAAATGGCCCGTACATCAGTATGATATTCCAACAGCATTTCTCAATAGTAAGTTGGAAAAGGAAATTTATATGAAAATTCCAGAAGGTGTGTCTAAAGAGCAAAACAAAGTTCTAAAAATGAACCGAGGTTTATATGGCTTGAAAAGTAGTCCCAAATGTTGGAACAATAGATTTAATTATTTTGCTGAGGAAAATGGATTGAAACGCTCATTATACGACTTTTGTATGTATGTTGGTCGAGATACATGGTTAATTATATTTGTAGATGACATCCTAATTGTTGGTAGGGATGTAACCAAACTGGCTGAAAAATTAAAACAAGAATTTGATGCTAAGTACCTAGGAGAAGTAAAGCATTTTTTGGGAATGCTAATTGAACGTGAGGAGAACACAATGAAAATTACACAAACTGCTCAAATAGACAAAATGCTCAGAAATTTTAATATGACAGAATCAAAAGGTGCTAAATCACCTATAACTAAAGGATTTGAAAATTCACTCACAGGTGAAGAATTTGATGCTCCTTATAGAGAGCTGATTGGTGGATTATTGTTTTTGGCAACAAGTACTAGACCAGACATTGCCTATGCCACAAACTATTTGAGTCAATATGTTCAAAATCCTACTAAAGCTACATGGATCGAAGCAAAACGCATCCTGCGATATTTAAAATCAACCAAAGAAATGGGACTTGTTTACAAGAAGACGACCATTGTGAATTTAGTTACATACTCAGACGCTGATTGGGCTGGTGATAAAAATGATAGAAAAAGTGTGAGTGGATCTATCACACTGTATTGCAACTGCCCAGTTGCATGGTTCTCAAGGAAACAGAGATGTGTATCATTGTCGTCGACGGAGGCTGAATATATTGCTGCATCATTAAGTGCTTGTGATTTGATAAATTTGAGAGGTCTGTGCAGTGACTTTAACGAATCAGTAGACTGTGTTTTATATGTTGATAATCAGGGAGCAATTAATATATTAGACTCATTTGCAAACAGCAAAAGAACCAAGCATATAGACATTAAATATCATCATATTAAGGACTTAGTTTATAAGAAGATTATTACTTTAAAATATGTAGAGTCAAAGAATAACTATGCAGATTTGTTCACCAAAGCACTTTCAAATGATAACTTTATTAGACTGAGAAATTTTATATTATTATGTTTACAGTGAACAATTTTCACCATGTTAATTTTTTTTAAAGAGTGAAAATTGAGGAAGGGTGTTAGAACTGTATAATGTTATAAGAGTGGCAACACTAGTATACTCTATGGTTTCCTTTTCCTGTCTGTCTGTTTTAAAATGTTTGTTGGGTTAGAAGAAAATAAAAGCTTGTTAAAAGAAAATCAGTATTTATTAATTGCATCAAACATTAATTCTAAAAGTGCCGTACCTTTCATTGTCCTGCTATTCTTCTTAGAAGAATAGCAGGACAATGAAATTATACATGAAATAATACATGAAATTATTAGGTACAATCTTAGTTTGGAAACAGACAATAAGGCTTGTCAGGCTCTGTGGGCTTGTTTGTTGAACCTTCATTTTCCCGGTCTAACAGGCACATTATCTGTTGAGATTGATTCCTGTTACCGTGGTTTTATTGAATAAATAGATTGATATTTTGCTTGCACCCATTCTTGGGTGATGCAGCCACAATGTTATAACCATGTACCAGCAAGTTGCGCAGGTATCTATGTATATTACTTGAAAATAAGTAACAGTCTATTAAAGTTCGTCGGTATACAAATTACAAAAATAGTCGACAGCTCAAATAAAACATTGAAATCCTCGGCGTAAAAAAGTGAGGAACGTTTACTTTTAAATTCTTATACGAAAGACATTATTTTCTTCCTCCACTTTTTCTTGGACGCATTCTGATTCGATGGACACATTCCTTCGCCACACTTCAAAGGTCGTTGTTGGTCTTTATAAGGGGGCAATATAGCAATAATATTTCTGAGCTAAAAATCAATTTATACCGTTTGTTTTACAGCGACCATAAACCAGTGGTTATGATGATAAAACCATAAATACCAAAAGATACAGCAAAAAGATTGGCTCAAAAAATATTAACTGATTCTTCCCGCAACACGTTCCAACAACAGTTTAAAAGAAAAATAAATTTATGAGTTACATCGAATCTGACCTGACTAATGCTATATTGCTTATTTGAATGTTCTCTATCGATCGGGAACATTTTTGCCTCTAGCAATACCTATAATGTCCTAGCTTTCCCGACAGCCGTTGTTCTGTCTATATGGATATTGCATTTGTATTTTGTACTAGCTTATACCCGTCTTGCTTTACGTTTTTGATTCCGATTGTCAGGCTTGATCGGTAGGTAATTAAACAGGTTCTAGTCTAGCTTCCCATTGCTTAACAGACCTCTATAACTGACATAAGCACAGAAAAAGAAGAATGACACTTTTTTGTTTTACCGACCTCATAATTTTATACGAACCTACCGACATAATTTGCAAGTTTTCATAGAGAGAGCTCTGTGGTTTGAATCTTAGCTACATTCCCTACACCCTCTAATGTGTGATAATTAATTAGGCATTCCACCCATTGAGGGTGATTTGTGCTATGAGTATAAAAGCCGCTGTCAAACTTCAAAATGGAGGAATCATTTTGCAATTTTTTTCAATAAATCTTTATTTATTGAGAATAATAAGATTTGAATAACATTTATATGTATAACAAATCAATCTACAATTATTTTATTACATTTTCATTCCATAATACCAAGATTCCATTCAACGTTTACATGAGTAATTTTGTTTCCAAAAGATGGCTTACTGTCTTTTTGAGAAATTTGTATGAAGTTCCTAAAAAAATAGAGTTTTTTAAATAGCTCTAAATATATTAAAGTTAATGCAGCAAATTGTATTTAAGAACCTTCTCCTGCAATTTGTACTGCTCTGGGCATATTAATATCTGACGTAGTATTTGTATTTTGAGCGTGATGCTCCCATATACGATAGAAAGCAGACAAACATTTCTGAATTATTATGTAGATAAATGTCTTGTTCTTTATCCATATCCTCACTCTAATGGGAGGCCCTGTCCCCCGTAATCCTAATAAGCACAACCTACCAACCCGGAGGTCAGCTTTAATAAATACAATATGTATTATTCCTACTTAGGTATAATGATAAAAATAACTTCCATTTCAATAAATGTAATTCTTAAGGACCTACCTGTCATACACCATTAATTTTGCATCCGCCTTCTTCAAACAACTGACAGTTTCTGTCAAACGCTATTGAATTTCAATTTTGCATGCGTATTCTATCAATCGCACCAACTATCTATTAACTGACAGTCCCTGTCAAAATTTTAAAATTGGAATAAAAATTGTATTGTAAAATGTATTATGAATGTTACCTACTTTGAGTTATCTTTAATTTTCTACGCAACTTTCTTATTTTTTTTTCTGTCATAAGAACCTTCTGACAAAAGAAAACACGAAAAAAAAAAGAATTATCGAAATCGGTCCAGCCTTTCAGGCGTAATGCGATGACCACGCGAAATAGGGCTCCAATTTTATAACATAGAGAAGATATATAGATTTTACAATAATAAAAGAGTCTCATATTTCTAAATCATCTTTAAAACGGGCGACGAGGTCCGTCAAATGGTGACCCTAGTTATTTTAATATCAGTTGTTAGTCTCCAACTAGACGATATATGACCAATCAATCTCTCTCACACAATATAATCTCCCACACAGTTCTGTTTTTTCCTCTTCCTGAATACATCAGACATATAAAAGAGTCAAACTTACAGTCCGCCGATTCGTTCAGTGACCTTGTGTGGGTTTCTTTATTATTCTGGATGGTGAGCCCGCACTAGCACATCCGCCTGGTGTGGCCTCTGATGGCCAGTCCTTCGCACAACTCAAATGTCTTCCCACATGCGAATATACCTATTCTCTGTTCTTTTTTACTTCTTTTAACGGTAAACGGATACCACATTTCAATACAAATCTCTGCTAATATTGAGTAATTTATTATTGTGTAGTAGGTATAAAAAAATAAAATTTGTTGCTGATCTAACATCTGGAATTATCATTATTTAAAGAATTCTGTTAACGAATTAAACGATCTGTCAGGTTTCGTGTCTGGCCATGGGCACTCATTTAAAAATATGAAAAGTAAAAACATCTATATAAAAATGATAATAATATAACATAACAATATTATTGTTCTGTTATTTCCTCGTTCAATTACATCATGTAGTTTATGTTTTATTTTAACTAATTCCATTTAACTAGGTACTTACTTATTATTTTTTCTCAGCCACTGCAGGATATAGGCCTCTTCCAATCTTTTACACCTTTCTTAATCCTTATTTAACTACAATTAACTTTTTATTCCCTATTATTCATTAAAAAATTATTCCTTACATCTATGTCAATCCTGCTGGTTATCTGTATACCTGAATGTTCTTTAGTTTATGTTTTCTTTGAAAGAAATTGCGCCCATCTTATTGTATGGCCACGATATTTATTACGAGTCATACGTAAGTACCATGATTGCATAACGCAAAACCAGTTACCTTGTATGACAACATACCGTGAACACCCATTGCTTCTTGATGTAGCATCTCTTCTTGTGCACTCTGGGCTTTTTGCTCGATCTAAAATGATTCATTGGGTGCATTTAAACCAAACGAACATATAGAGCCAGTGCTGGAAGTAAAATATATTTTCTTGACGATCGTTGATATGGACACTAATCTGTCTCGCCAATTAATTAGTTCTTGCTTGTCATTGTTTCCATGGTGTCCAATATGAAACCCAAAAGAAAGTATGCTCTGTTTCTAGATTCCGCTCTATGTTCTTTTGTTGTAAACCTGTACGATTACATTATGCATTATATGGCCAAAAGTTAGCTGATAACTAGAGACCGGATTATATGCAAATGCATTTGCATATTTTGGCTATTTTTCAGGACATGGCATATTTCGATTAAAATTTCAAGATCTTGCATATTTGGGTATACTTTCTTCTAAAATTTTAATGAATCTTTGGTACAGGTATCGAGTACACATACGAGTTATCGAAGATTCCTGAAGACAGTCGACTTTTATTGCTGGAAACCCAGGGTTTTCCCATAGATATATCTATTGAAGTGATGAAAAAAGTAAGCCGACTCCGACTTGCCAGGAACATTTCTAATAAAACTGAGAGAAAAGTTTGAAAACATTTTAAACAACAACCCTGGCTATGAATCTTTGTGCCAAATCAACAATTTTATTAACGGATCGGGTTCAACTTTACCAGAGTTAATAGTTAATACCTACTAATGAGGGTGTGTGAGGGTATCCAAGACTAGTGAGGGTGTCCAAGACTGCACTTGAATGTGTTTATTTATCTTAAATGATTTTGATTTTGTTTGTATTGTTTTTCATTGTTGTTTTTTTTCAATATAACATCGAAATTCAAATACTGTCCAGTGACCTCAGTGGATGTAGAAAGATCCTTTTTGAATTATAAAAATATACTAAGTGATAGAAGATATAACCTTACTACTGAACATTTTTGGAACAGCACTTGATTGTTAACTTTTTCAAGAACAAAAATGACAGCATCTAGTTGAAAATGTAGTAAATAAAGAAATTTGTTTTTTAGGCTTTTTTTGTAAATAATTTTACTCGTAAACGAGCGGATAACATTGTTTAACAAATAGATTGTATAAACGTTATTTTGTGGTATTTATTTAATTTTGATGTTGCATATTTTATTATAGACACTTTGGCACTTTTAGACGATTTTGGTGCAAATTTCGAGCATTTATAATGCATATTTATTTTTTTTATTTTAATTTAACATTTATATACAAACAGTGAAATTGATACAAAAATAAAAATTTGCATGCATATTTCAATCATTTTAAGTTGCATATAATCCGGTATCTACTGATAACATTTTACCAATTTCTTCTTTTTATCCAGTTTCATCCACTGCTGAACAATAAGGACCTATATAGGCCTAATTTATTTATTTGAAATCTACTCAACTACCTAATGGTTACAGAAGACAAACAAATCAGAAGAAAAAACATTATAGCCAAGGGCGGATCCAGCCTTGGCACCAGGGGGGGGGGTCACAAAGTAAAAAAAAGGTCATCTTAAAAATTTGGTATCTGGAAATTACACTTTTCCTAAAAAAAAAAAAAAAAAAGGTAATTTCCTAATTTTGTTATATGGTACTTTTGCTCCAGGGGGGGTCATTGCCCACATGAAATTATAATTATGCTAGCAAAATAAAGATTTTATTAATAAATATCACTGCCCTACTTGAGATTACATAGCCTAGGGGGGGTCATGATCCCCCTAACCCCCCCCCTGGATCCGCCGTTGATTATAGCTATAATATATAACAAGAAGTATCTCGAACAATTGAAGGAGCCTGTTGAAGACAGGATTATGTTTTGCAATAAAAAACTTGGAGTTCAGATACACAGCAACCTTTCTTTATTCAACTTTACCAGAGAGAGAATTTTTACAAGTGAAAAAATAACAAGTGACAAAACTATTTTTTAACTAAGAGTTGCCACACTAAAATATCTGTAATAACTTCTTCTTTTTTTTTTGTACTTTAATACCCTTCCTCAAAAAAAAACAAAAAAAACTAAACACGAAGACCAATTGAAGTACAAAGTTTCAACAGTGTATTCCCGTTCAATCCCTTGGTGCAAATATCCCCCAACTGCTCTCTTGATGGAATGTATGTGACATCTACAACACCTCTTCTGACGTTGTCCCTTATAAAGTGATATCTTAAATCAATATGCTTTAATCTTTTATGATGTTCGGGGTTCTTGGAAACACAAATAGCTGACTGGTTGTCCTCCAACATTAAAATCTGCTTACATTGTAGACCAATTTCATTCAATAAACTCTTAATCCAACATCCTTCTGCAATACCTTTACTGAGTGCTATGTATTCTGCTTCTGTAGAGGATAACGAAACACATTGTTGTTTGTTTGAGCACCAGGATACTGTGCATCCATATACTTGCATGATAAATCCTGAAGTTGATTTCCTGTCTGAGTGATCTCCTGCCCAGTCTGCGTCTGTATAACCCACTAATGGTGTTTCTTTGTTTGCTTCATAGATTAGCTTAAATTCCAATGTTCCCTTGAGGTAGCGCAGTATTCTTTTTAATGCTTTCCATAGCTCTTCATTTCCATTTGACTGATGTCGACTTAAGTAACTTAGCGCAAAACAGATGTCTGGGCGTGTGCCCATCATTATGTACATAAGCCTTCCAATTAATACTCTGCAATTTTTAATCAAATCTTTGTCTGTCGATGGTTCCTTTGATATCTGTAATTTTGGTTCTATTGGTGTTGCAACTGGATTACAATTTTCCATATTATACTTTCTTTAAAACTTCCAAAATGTAATCCTTTTGATCTAGTTCAATTGAATTTTCCTTCTGTATTATATTAATTCCTAGGTATTTTGACACTTTATTAAGATCTTTCATTTCAAAACGTTCTTTTAATGATCTCTTTAATCCAATAATTTTGTTTTCATCTTCACCGGCAATTATTAAATCGTCCACATATAATAAAACATAAAACTTCTCATTATTACCCTTATAATATAGACAATAATCAGATTGACTTCTTTTAAACCCTTCCTTAATCATAAACTTGTTAAAGGTATCATTCCACATTTTGGGTGCTTTCTTCAAACCATATAAAGACTTCATTAGCTTTAACACTTTTCCATCTTTCTTTAGACCTTCAGGTTTCTTCAAATATACTTCCTCGTCTATTTCACTGTACAAAAATGCACTTTTCACATCCATCTGATGCAACGATAACTTGTATTTATTTGCAATTGCTAGTAGGATTCTCATCGTAGGTAATTTTGCAACTGGAGCAAATATTTCTGAGTGATCGAAATGATCGTCTTGCTGAAAACCTTTTGCAACTAATCTTGCTTTAAATATTGGTTCTTTATCTCGCTCATTTTTAACTCGGAATACCCACTTAGCTTCTATGGCTTTCTTATCATTAGGTAAATCTGTTTCACTCCATGTAGCATTTCTTTTTAAAGCATCCAATTCATTTTTAATAGCATTTTTCCATTCTTTTGAATTTAGACCACTTATAGCTTGTTGATATGTTATTTGCTCTTCGTTCAACGCAACAAAACTCATTTCATAATCTTCAAACCTCTTTGGCATTTTGGATACACGTGAACTTCTTCTTACCATCTGTTCAGTTTCATCTTCGTTCTCAGTTAAAGCCGAATCATCACTTTCATCTACACTATAAGATTCTGAACTGCTTTCTAACTCAACTTGTCCTAATGTATCTTCATTGACGTTATCTGCTACCGTTGTTTCTTCTACGATACCGGTTTCCACTTGAGGTATGTATTCTTGGAAGGTAACTATTTCACTACTCTTTTGAATTACATTTTTCTTGTCTTGTTCTTTCACATATCTGTAATTCTGATGAGCCAATCTTTCATGCCATACACTTAAACTTGTCAAAGCAACATGTTCATCCAATTTGAAGCACATTATAAGTATTTTATCATATCTTCTAGCCACAGCTGTTACTTTGTTTCCTTTCAAAAACTCACATTTATTTCTTGTTATTTTAATCTGATATCCTTTATCTGTAGCACAAATAGCTGAAAATAAATTCACTTTTAAGTCTGGCACGTACAATACATTCAGTAGCACTGTTGGTACATATTTAAATCCATCATAGGCTGACAACTTTATTTCGCCGATTCCTAATACTTTTAAGTTTTCTCCGTTTCCGACAGTGACATACCTTTCACCAACAAGGTCTTGATAGTTTGAAAATATATTTTTATCTTTGCACATATGATCACTTGCTCCTGTGTCCACTATCCACACATCTTTATTTTGCAGATTATTCACAAGATAAGCGTTTCTAATATTTCCATCTTCCTTCTTACTGTTTTCTGATGAAAATTTATATCTACAGTCCTTGATCAAGTGACCGGGTTTTTTACAATAATGACAGACATATAGCTTATCATTTCTTTTCACTCTGCAATCTTTTTGCATATGACCATTCTTGCCGCAGCTAAAACATCTTATGTTAGTATTTTTATAGGATCCTTTAAATGTAGATTCTTTTCTTTTATATTTATTTCCAATAACAAGCGCTGCTGATTCTTCAACCTCCGACTTGGCACATCTTTGCTCCTCTAATATCAGTCTTGATGTTAACTCTTTTAGATTTTGTTTTTCAGGTGGCACTGACTCCCAAGCTGAGATGAAGTGTTTATATTTGTCAGGCAGTGTCATCAAAAACTTTGTCATCACCATCTTTTCGGACATCTCTTCACCCATAATTTTAAGTTGGTTCTGTAATTCTTCTAACTTAGCTATAAACAATGTAGCCGGTTCCTCATACGGCAACGAAAAGAATTTCTGCTGGTATAGATGTACATTAACATTAGATTTTGGTTCATATATAACTGCTAATTTATCCCACATTTCACTGCTTGAATTACATGTTACAATGTGTATTATAATGGAATCTTCAATTCTTGTGACAATAATTTCTTGGGCCAAAGCATCTCTATCATCCCATGACTGTCTAGCTTTCTCATCTTTTTCCTCTCCTGGTCGCTTTTCTTCCCCTAAGACAATGCTTAACAACTTTCTTGATCTTAGTAATACTTTTATTTGAAACTTCCACACAGACCAGTTTGTGTTATTTAACTTTGTATGCTGAACTTCCATCTTGCCTTGTAACATTACAGCCAAAAACACAATTTTATTTAAAAACACAAAAACAGCACTTTTTAACTATTTAAATTCAAAAACAAACAATTTCACCCTTATGTGATCTGGGCCCATAACCTGTTGAAGACAGGATTATGTTTTGCAATAAAAAACTTGGAGTTCAGATACACAGCAACCTTTCTTTATTCAACTTTACCAGAGAGAGAATTTTTACAAGTGAAAAAATAACAAGTGACAAAACTATTTTTTAACTAAGAGTTGCCACACTAAAATATCTGTAATAACTTCTTCTTTTTTTTTTGTACTTTAATAGAGCCAAACGGTACCTTTCTTTTAAACATTTTTTTAAACGATACAAGGATGTGGCAAATATATCAATTTCGCCAAGATCATTACCCCATCCCCCTAAGTAACATTTCCATAGGCGTGTTGAAAGAATAGTTACATAGTGACACTATTTGATTTAAGGTGGGTAGTTTAACGGGTAACCTAGTATGTACGGGGAACCAGATTCGCACCAATAGAATCCTTGCATAAAGTGCGCATGCGTGACACTAACAGTAGATATTAAAGTTTTTCGGCATCGCTATCAAGTTCACAATGGTCCTACGGTTATAGCCGCCGTTGGTATTGATGGTTGTTGGTTCGAATCCCAGTGGGGGCGGATCTTTTTTTTCGTTTTTTTTTTCTATTTATCCGTTTTTTTTCTGTGAAAGATGTCTAAAGTGTATTTGTGTTCACTTTGGCTGAGCCAAATTCATAAAAAAATAGGTTCGTTAGCCTATTTTCATGACTAACAGTCATGAAAATAGGTTAGGTTAGAACATAATTATTTAGGGGGGTTTGGGGGGCAGAGCCCCCCATACATATTCGCACACACCCCCGAATCCATTTTACCCTCTGCAAACCGAATATTTGAATTTTAGGCGCATTTGAATTGTTGACGCCATTTGAATTTTTAGCGCGAATCTGGTTCCCTGTACATACTAGGCTACCCTAGTTTAACAGTCATACACTTTGAGAAGAAATAATGACGTGCTTCTGCGCATGGTCCCAACAAGTACCACGTGACTGCTGCTAAACTCATACATTTGCCGGGAGGGGTGTGTGACATACGATTTTTAATTTTTAGCGTTAACACAGAGGAATTTTAGGTTTTAACCATTACAATTAGTTAAAGGAATTGCCTATCGGTTTTGTTGTGTTGTCTTGTGCTTGTGGATGAAAGTAAAATGAATTATTATTGAAATTTATCTTCAGTCACGTGACTGTTGAAGGAAGGAACCAACATTCGGTTCTGCGCACCCAAAAAAGTTATCTGATTATATTTATTTTGTACTCAGTGGTCACACCATGCTGATCACAGGCTGATTGGTATGGCTCTGCTACAGATTTTCCCTGCTGCTACTATTATGGGGGTAGCTTTTTTAGTAGCCTTTATTTTCCATTATTCTCTAAAGACTTTAGAGTGTGTTTTTTTAATCATCCTTTAATTAATATAATTTTTTTGTGGTCCATATAAAATAAAACCTATAGTTTATTTGTCTCAAATTAGGCTTTGAGGTCGACACTTTTGCTGTAAATCAAAGCCGTTCAAACAATCGATTTCGATCGACTAATTTTATGTATACCTAAATAAGATTAAATAGGTATAATAAATAATTAAAAATTTTAAAACATTCATGAGTCGATTTTGCCATTGTCGCCTCACTTATGGTATTTAAAGAGAGGGAACAAAAGTTCTTTTTCATAAAAAGATTTTTGGAAAATTCTACTTTTTATTTTTCAATATCAGGACTAGACATTGTCAAACATAAATAGTAGAAACATGATCATAAATTAAAAAAAAAACCGTCACGATATTACGGAAATGTATTATTCTACATGTTCCCTTTTCGTCTTTTTAATCAACCCAACGTTCCCTAAGAGCACACAGAATGCCCTCTAGAAGGAAGAGGTCGTTGCTTACTTTCAGAAACCGGTTAGTGCAACCTAACATATTAATGTCATCCTACCAATGCATGCTACAAGGATTGCATAGCATTTGGCCTTACCATAATATTCTTATGCCTGTATAGGACGAACGACTGCATGTTAGCTGGCGTCTATTGTCTTCAAATACTCGTAAAGTTAGTTGTTATGTGTGACCGTGTTGCCCTCTTGAAATATTATGAATATAAAATCATTCAATTATTATTTTATTATCAATCTGGCAACATTGTTATTTAAAATTTTGCTACTCGAACCAGAGGTAAAATATTTCATTTTAAAAAATCGAATCTTATTATTGGCAAATGGCAAACGACTATTTTGATACTAATTTCACTCAAAAAATGATTATGTTCTAGTTTAAAACGCAAATTCAAATTCTGGGCTTACCACTGGCTTACCATCGCCTTACACCATATTTCCATATTATGCTGGAAGGCAGTCATAATAATATATTATAAGAATCATTGTATTATTTTACTACGCGCTAGATGAGGCATCTACTAATTTTATGCTACTGTGAGAAGGAAGTCTCTTGGTCACCCATGAAACAGTCTGTTTAGGATATCTTTATTTAGATCCAATCCAATCCAAACTCCCTTTACGCCCCACTTAGGGGCATAGGGAGGCAACATAAGATCACCATTGCGCTCGTTCTTGCGCAATGTTTATGACCTCCTCCCACACCATTTCCAAATTTCTCAGCTCTGCTTCGAAGGAGCGGAACACAATATGAGAGGGTCTTCCTCGTCTTCGGGACCCTGATGAGAGAAGAAACAGCGCTCTCCTCGGCCAACCTTCATTTAGCATCCTTATTATATTTAGATACCTTCTACAAAAGTCTCAACAAAATACAAATATAATAAATTAGGAAAGTTTGTAATTTTGCTATCCCGCTCGCCATAATTTAAAACACCAAGATAAAAGAAATGATACAGACATGATGAACAGTTCGAATAATATAGCTCCGTCTATTATTTTCGTGAAAAAGATCACTTGCCTATCATTATAATTATAACAAATTAATGAATTCCGTTAAATTTATCGTCGCTGGAGGTCGTGAGTTCGATCCCAGATGCCGACCATCATCTTCCAAGACATTAGCAAATTTTCTAAATATGAAAGAGTCGTAGAGTTTATTTTTGTTTGTGAGAACCTACAGATTAATTTATGTTCATCATAAACCAAAAATATGACATATATGTACAATTTTGTCATTTTTACGTAGTACCTATTATAACACAATGATAAAAATAGGCTTGTATAATTATATTCAGTGTAGGCATGTAAGCACATCCTGGCACACAATCCTCCCATACCTGGCCTCAAGAGGCAGCTAAAATACCTCTATCTATACACAACCTGCACTCATATGTCTCTAATACGTACCTACCTTTAGTTCTTCCTTCTTATAAAAATTATCAACTCACGGTTCAGCGGTAAACAAAGGTTCTTCATATTATTCTTTTTCTTGGTTAGTATATAGAAACTATATAATTATATAATATACTTTTTTTTTCTAGATTACCGGCGACTCATTCATTTGCGAACATATTGCGCCGTGATAATATACTTCGTATTTCCAAAATATTCCATTGAGTCCTTCATTCAATTTTAATATTTCCTCAGTTTTTGTTTTATTAAGAAAACTAAAAAAAAAAACAGCGATATATTTATTTACCTTGGATTGTTTATGATAACCAAGAAAAACATAAGTAAAAAGATGTGAAAATTAAAGAAAATAGACACTGATAACGGTTAATGCGTAGAAAAAGGTATTTCAAACCACTCCATTGCCAGGAATTCTTCAACCAAAGTACTCTTGCGTTCCAATTTTTAAGGATTCTTGTGTCGTATTCCAGGTTTTGACATAATATGTCATAATGTTCTACACAAACACATCCACCGCCATTTATAGCATTTCTGTATCCCTAGAAAACAGACCATTAGAGCATTTTACGTTAAACACGTTCGCCATTTAGATGGTCCAATTCCCTGAAATTCCTATATGAATGGGGATTGGGAAATGTTGAAAATTTTAATAAACGAAATGTCTCATGACACTGGCAGGACTCGAACCCACATCCCTAGCTCACATTTCCAAGTAAAGCTACCCTACCCTGCGCCAACCGAGCTAAATCAAATTCCTTTGGTATACATAAACTTGAAGGTATTTTTTTTTAGTTTATACTTTGGTTGGAGTCCTGCCGGTGATTGACATTTCATATGTCCTCAAAATTTTCCATTTTCAAACTTCAAAAATAGATTATAGCGACGTCACTCGGAATATGACTGAACTAAAAAAAATTAAGGACCTAGCTCTTTCACATAAATTTTAATTAAACTCTAACCGTCTTATTGATAAAAAAAATAGTTAATCGTAAGATTACGTACTTATAACTCACTGATCATAGTTTTTACTTTATTTAAAAAACAATATTTAATCCGCGTTTGTTATGTATGATAGTTAAGTCCTTATTAAATCATGCGAAACCTTTATGTTTCAGCCAAATGAACTAATTTATGTTTGATCACTTCTATTTTAATATTTGTACCTACTTAAAAAGTATTCATTGAATATTTTCATAAACGTCATTGTATTTATTATAAATTTAGTGGGTAGATCATGGTTGTAAGCCCTCGAATGATTACGAGAATGCATATTTGTTTTATTTCTTTAAATTTCCTATTATTAAAATGATAAACCAAAATACAATGGACCAGAATATGAAGGGAGCAAATATTATTTTTATTATTACACTAGCTTATACCCGTCTTGCTTTACATTTTTGATTCCGATTGTCAGGCTTGATCGGTAGGTAATTAAACAGATTCTAGTCTAGCATCCCATTGCTTAACATACCACTTTAACTGGCATAAGCACAGAAAAAGAAGAATAACACTTTTACAATTTTTGTTTTACCGACCTCATAATATTATACGAACCTATTCAAACCACAGAGCTCTCTCTATGAAAACTTGCAAATTATGTCCACAGATAATATAAATATACTGATTATGTCGGTAGGTTCGTATAATATTTTATTTTTTTTGGAGGTCTATTATAATAATAAAAAAAATATTATACGAACCTACCGACATAATTTGCAAGTTTTTTGCAAGTTTTCATAGAGAGAGCTCTGTGGTTTGAATCTTAGCTACATACATTGCCTGCTTTGATATTAATTGGCCAACCCACCCATAGAGGGTGATTTGTATCTGTCAAACTTCAAAATCATTTTGCAAATTTTTTCATTAAATCTTTATTTATTGAGAATAATAAGCTTTTAATAACATTTATATGTATAACAAATCAATCTACAATTATTTTATTACATTTTCATACCGTAATACCAAGATCCCATTCAACATTTACATGAGTAATTTTGTTTCCAAAAGTCTTTTTGAGAAATTTGTATGAAGATCCTAAAAAATACAGTTTTTTTAAATAGCTCTAAATATATTAAAGTTAATGCAGCAAATTGTATTTAAGAACCTTCTCCAGCATTTTATACTGCTCTGGGCATATTAATATCTATCTTAGCATTTGTATTTTGAGCGTGATGTTCACATATACGGTTAAAGTATTGTCAAAGGCAAATAAAAAAACAAACATTTCTAAAATATTATGTAGATAAATATGGCATTACGTCACGTAAAGGGAGCACATATTTGGACGGGGAAAAAACTAAAATACGGTGTATTTATTACAGGAAGCGTTCTTGTATACTCGAAACAACTGTCAGTTGACGTTAAATCCAATATGGCGGGTCAAATTCTACAGAGATCAGCTCACAATCAAGATATATTATGCGTTAAACTATCTCGGTGACAGCTTGATCATAATATTTTCTATCGCTGAGCTATTTTTTCCACTGATCGTAGTTTTTAAATAAAGCAGTAAGCATGCAATGTTATGTATGTATGTTTGTTCAGCCAGTTATGTTGGCTTGTTAGACAAACCATGAGATAATTGCATTCTCATCTCAAAGGCCATGCGGCTCTATGATGATTACACGATAAATACTCACAATAACATAATGGCGCTTGGATTTTTTTTTCTTTGACCTTGCCGACCATCTTCAATGCGAAATATTGTGATCCACGTCGTAAAATGACGGAGGACTCCACGATATGCGCCGTTGTAGAGCGCATTTAGGTTCTGGAATTGTTTTTGTATTGGCGAGATAAGGGACCGTTCAAGTATTACGTAACGCATTTTTTTAACATTATTGACCCCCCCCCCCCCCCCCGAGATGCATCGTAACGCTTATTGTTACCCCTCTTCCCATTCTCTAAACGTTGCCTAACGCACATATTACAACTATGTATGCCTAAAATCACAATTAATACTGGAAAGCCAGTAAATATCTTTGTTGCGGCGCCGGTAATACAATAGTAACGTTTTACAAGAAAACCCCCCCTCCGAGCGAGCAAGCAAGCGAGCAAGCAAGCAAGCGAGCAAGCAAGCGAGCAAGCAAGCGAGCAAGCAAGCAAGCAAGCAAGCAAGCGAGCAAGCAAGCAAGCGAGCAAGCAAGCAAGCGAGCGAGCAAGCAAGCAAGCGAGCGAGCAAGCAAGCAAGCGAGCGAGCAAGCAAGCAAGCGAGCGAGCAAGCGAGCGAGCAAGCAAGCAAGCGAGCAAGCAAGCGAGCAAGCAAGCAAGCGAGCGAGCAAGCAAGCAAGCGAGCAAGCAAGCAAGCGAGCAAGCAAGCGAGCAAGCAAGCAAGCGAGCGAGCAAGCAAGCGAGCAAGCGAGCGAGCAAGCAAGCGAGCAAGCGAGCGAGCAAGCAAGCGAGCAAGCAAGCAAGCGAGCAAGCAAGCAAGCGAGCGAGCGAGCAAAATCTGACACACTCCGTTCAGTTGATGTCAATTTTCATGGTTAAATTGCGGCGTTGCCGTTTATTTTTATCCTTGGTAAAGGATATATCCTTGGAGTGAATTGTAAAGACAATCCTTAATAACTAAAGATCGAGAATACTGATTTATTTAGAGATGTCCTTCGCAAGGGATACTATCCTTTCAAAAGGTATCCTTTACTAGAGACGGTAAAAGAACGAGAATAGCGGTTCTGCTTTCTATCGTATATGGGAGCATCACGCTCAAAATACAAATGCTACGTCAGATATTAATATGCCCAGAGCCGTACAAAATGCTGGAGAAGGTTCTTAAATACAATTTGCTGCATTAACTTTAATATATTTAGAGCTATTTAAAAAACTCTATTTTTTAGGATCTTCATACAAATTTCTCAAAAAGACAGTAAGCTATCTTTTGGAAACAAAATTACTCATGTAAACGTTGAATGGAATCTTGGTATTACGGTATGAAAATGTAATAAAATAATTGTAGATTGATTTGTTATACATATAAATGTTATTGAAATCTTATTATTCTCAATAAATAAAGATTTAATGAAAAAAATTGCAAAATGATTCATCCATTTTGAAGTTTGACAGCGGCTTTTATACTTATAGCACAAGTCACCCTCTATGGGTGGAATGCCTAATTAATTATCACACATTAGAGGGTGTAGGGAATGTAGCTAAGATTCAAACCATAGAGCTCTCTCTATGAAAACTTGCAAATTATGTCGGTAGGTTCGTATAATATTATGAGGTCGGTAAAACAAAAAAGTGTCATTCTTCTTTTTCTGTGCTTATGTCAGTTATAGAGGTCTGTTAAGCAATGGGAAGCTAGACTAGAACCTGTTTAATTACCTACCGATCAAGCCTGACAATCGAAATCAAAAACGTAAAGCAAGACGGGTATAAGCTAGTAAACTATAAATGTAGGAAATTTCATACTCTTCAATTTTCGTAAAAAAGGTCACAAAGATTTTCCTTCACATATTAATTTTTTTTTAATAAATGAATCTGTGCTCACTCAAAGTGAACACAAATACACTCTTTGACTTTTTCACAGTAAGCTACTTAAAGCTTGTGTCGTGAAAGACGAAGATGGTGGCACCTGGGATCGAACCCACGACCTCCGAACGATACAGTACGAAAGTCGGCGTCGTAGCCGCTAGACTACCAACCACTTCAATGAATATAGATTACTTATTTCATAATAATATAAGCCAGTGATGTCTTCCAACTATTCTCTACATTGGGTTGCTAACTCCTCAATTTACGAATAATAATAATAACTTTCTTTATTCATAGATCATAGATAATAGCATTACAATAATTTTTACAAGTATTTGAATCCACCTAACTGAGCAAAGCCCGTACCAAGGTAGACCTGTAGCAACTATTTTTATTTATTCGAGTATTAGCGAAATAAAGGATCTAAACAAGGATATTAGACAAAATTTAAATAGAAAAAAAGTAAAATGCTTAAATAAAAAAAGCAAAAGCAAAATCTTTTGTCGGATGCCAGAGATCACCCTCAACGATAATCCCGCCAAAGCACAACACCTCATGCACACGATTCAGTAGCGAGTTAATTTGCTACAAGACATATGTACTTGGCCTAGTGTGCACTCAACTTTAGTGTCAGCACATATTATGCATTTTTTATAGAAAAAAAATTTTTTGAATCTGTATTGTAAATTTGTCAGTTCTCGGCGGATAAAGGGGTACAAGGACGAGGTCCTTTGGCTCGTGTTTAATCATTCTTTTTCATTACTTACTAATAGTTTTTCAGTTGATTCATTATCTCGTATTAAAAAACGCCTCAGCTATTCATACGTTCAAACTGACGTAAACGTCAAAAAAAAGAAAAAGAAGAAGAATAAGTGACAGCTGGTGTCACTATTAGAAGACGAAGAAAAAATACCACGTCGGGACATAAATAATTGACATAAATCAGCTGTTGTTTGTTGTTGTTGTACCACGTGATCACAGAACCACGTGTTCAGTGACAGTTGACAGTTTGATTAAAAAATCTTAATTATTCAAAATCAAGTTTATTTGTTTCGTCGAAAAATTTATTTATGTTTTTATTATCTTGTCATAATAATTTATTATTTAGATAAAATATACCTACTTACCTTATGCTAGTTAAACTAAGGTCTATTAACATTTTATAGAGATACTCCGTTAGAATTAACGATTATTTCCGTTCCAAAAAGACTTCTTTTAAAATAAACATGTTGTACCGAGTCAAACAAAACGTAGAGATAAACTTCAAAACTAATAATCTTCTTCTATATTATGAAAATGGAGAGCTATTTTCCGATGTCATCGCATCACGCCTCAACGGCTGGACGGATTTCGCTAATTCTTTTATTGTCGTGTAGGCATTTATCAGGAGAAGGTTCTTATGAAAGAAAAAATAAGAAAGTTACGTGGAAAATTGGAAAATTAAAGAAAACTCTAGGTAGGTAACCTTATTACTACTTTAAAAAATATAATTTTTATTCCAATTTTGTTATTTTAACAGGAACTGTCAGTTGTTAGATAGTTTCTGCGATTGACAGAATGCTGATGGAATATACATGGTTTAAAACAGACGCATCGGTCGGAATTCCGATAATGAATTAATCACCATACTAATTCGAATTCAATAATATTCATGGTTAGGAACACAGGACAACGTCTGTCGGGAAAGCTGGTAATCTACTATATAAATGAAAGTCGGGTTAGTGCGAACACTTATAACTCGAGATCGGCCGAACAGATTCTTCCGACGGTTGATTTATTGGATTCTTCTCCGTTACGGATAGCAGAATAACTATAAAAAGTTGAATAAATTAATAAGAAAGATATAAAATATATATTTAAAGTTAGTATGGAAAGGATTTTCAGACCGAACTAAAATTAGCGAGATGTCTGGTAGAAATAATAATAGTGATATTTTGGTAGAAAGATTCAATAGATCTATGTCTCGATAGATGGCGGTAATGAATTATTTTTTAATGATTTATTTAGAAATTTATCGGCACATTTGTGTTGGTACCTACTTCATAGGCAAGGTAGGGTGTGTGCGCAAGTGGATTATTCTTACGTTGTTCCCGCCAGAGCTTTGAATACGAATGAAATATGGATGGTTTCAGAAATATTTTAATGTTATTATTTTATTAGCTTAACTCAATCAAATTAATTTTGTATTGTTTCATGGGGGCGCAGTGCACATTATGTACATATTAACGGGCTAGAACCACAGGACAATGTCTGTCGGGATAGCTGGTAATTATCTATAAATACCTACCTGTATCTATTATATAAACAAAATATGAATCCCTATTTCCCATGGTGACGGCATCATGCATGAAGGGCTGGACCGATTTTACTTGGTCTTTTTTAAGTGTGTTTGCTTTTGTCAGGACAAGGTTCTTATGAAATAAAAAAAAATGCGAAATTTGCGCGGAATATTAGAAAACATGACACAAGGTATTTTTTATCAATCGGCGAGATAGCCTGTTAACACATTGTCCGGATTTACCTACCTATGTTTATTAATTCGCTGTTGCATTTATTCTATTCATCGGAATATTATTTAGCGTAGAATAAAATTACATCAATTTCTTCTATGAATTATTTAGGATGTTCTTTTTTTTTAAATTTCCATAAACAATAGGTAAATATTTTATCGTTTATGGTTTGGTCCACCGTCCACACCGCACACACGTAGGTAATGGCGGTTTAACTAAAACGTTACTCAAACTAACAGCAGGTAGGTTCCCGGAGACGTACAAATAATTTGACATAACGGATTTATCATTTTTGTACGTTTATCGTCTGGTCTGATCGTCAAGAGATTTCCTTAGATGGTTCAATTCAGTTCAAACGAAAAGACCTCACCATTCCCTCTACCGAGTTCTTCTTCTGTTGCGACTCAGGGGCGGCTTCAGGGAACAGAAGTGCTTTTAAAAACTCGTTAAAAAATATATTGTTCGAAATTCAAATTTCTGTCACCTTATTTTTTTCGTATGTCAAATTATAAATTTAAATTTATCAACTATTTCTCTATTTCGAATGTAATAATGTACAAAATCTGTTCTAGGGCAATACTTCTTCTGTATTATGTAACTATAGGTGGTATTAGAATTCGTTTGCTACTATTAACTATTTAGCCAGTCCCCGTATAGACATTTTGAATTTTGCGTTCGACTACAAACAAATTTTTCGTCAATGTAGAGTGTTCGTCAATACAAAACAATGAACTGTTCAGTGGAACATCATTTATTATTTAAACCAAACAATGACACTTATAAAAAGTGGATAGTTCTTCCTACTCGACTTGTCGAAAAACTAGTTTGTAGTCGTTCGCAAAATTATCTAGGGACCCTGTTCATCCACGTTTTTAGTATAGGACTAAATCGCTTTTCCAGAAAGCTCCAGCTTTTGTTTAGGGTTCTGCATGCTAATAATATGTAAGTAAACATACATACAAACTCCCTGTGTGACCCCAATTGGAGGAATAGGGATCCCTCTACCTTACTCGATCTCGCGGGACTTCAATAACCTTCTCCCACACCAGCTGAACTATTTAAAAATCTTTGATATAACGATCTTTAATAGAATTAGAATAGGTTTACTACACTGAATTTCTAAATATTTTAAATGTATAAAAGGAAGTAACCTAGATTTAAATAACTTATACTTGATAACGTGTTTATTTTTTTTGTACAGTGAGTCGTCCTTCGAAATCGATTATAATTTCCATCAGCCCGTCGTTCCATGTCGATTTTGTTGTTTTAGTGCCTTCTATCTGTTTTACCATTAAAAGAGTTTCTGTTGATTGTCTATTACTTTTTTCAAAACTGTTGTCGAATATTTAACAAACGTCACATATTTTTACGTCTTCCGAGAACGGCCCTGTTTGTAAGGAAATGCGTCATTCAAAGATACGTATAAGTGGTTATTTAACAATGTATATAGGAGTACCCCGCATGTGGCAATATTTACCTTCTTCCTCCGTCTCGTGTCTGTGCCTCTCTTGTGTTTGTCTATGGGCAGAGGTTCCAGCCAGCCACTCCGGGGAGGTCAACGCGCTCAATGATCCATGCACACCAAACCCAAGTACCCGCCTACCTATATAATACAAGTTGCTTAATAATATTAACGCAGTGTCTACCTGGATACTTGCATCACACCGTACATGTTATATTTTATTATCTATGACCATCACTATTAAAATGATCATTTTAATAGATACCCGGGAATATACCTTTTTAATATACATAATTTACGTCTTAGAATAATCTGACAGATTGGTCATAAAAAATATGTGTTAATCATCATTTGCAAACCATCTTAATAATATCGTCTAAGTTTCACAAATCTTGATTTACTCTCCCTCTCTTATCGTGCTCCATTCCTTCGGCCTTCGATGCAGAACTGAAGGATTTGGACATGGTGTGAGAAGAGATCATTGAAACTGCAACATATCGAGCGCAGTGGAGAGCTCTTGTCCCTGCCCCTGAGTAGAGCAAAAAATATGGACACAGTCAAAATATAATAAAATTGCCTGCCAGCGTCGCTAAACTATTTAATCAATAATTATTCATTGTACAAATTATACCCACTTTTTACTAACGCAGCTGGGTAGGCGGCGTCAGTCGGTCGTTTAATCGTTCAGTCAGTGTCATAGGTTATTCTTATATAGATCGATAGTAATATAATGTAGAGAAGATATCACAGTTGGTCAAAATTAATTGCGAAAACAGTATCGATTACCCAACAATAGATAGGTACTTAAGTAAATTTCATCATGGTGATCTGATAAAAAGTAAATAATTGAGTATCATTAAACAAATCTCCCACACAAGGAAGGCAAGACATAATAAAAAAAGAAACTCTTGTAGGTATATGGAAGTAAACAAACTAACCTTTCTGCTTAACAATGTAGAACGGCTGACCTTTGCGATGAAGTCATTTTTTATACAGCTACTAATTTACAATTGTCGTGATTCGTAACAAAGATCTATTACTTCTTTTATTTTGCCAACAGAGATCATGTTTGTTTGCTAGCAATTTTGGTTTCATAAAATAAGACATCCCTAAAAAAAAGTCCCTAACATTTTTCTCAAACAGAGAATAAAATGGTCCTTCGATCCAGATAACTCAAGCAGAATAGAGAAAGGCTATAGGCGCTCCAAGAATTTTACTAGAAATATTCCTCGAATACGGATTAATGTAGTCCTTCGAGCAGGATAACTTAGCAGCTTGGAGCAAAGCTAAAGACGCCCCAAGTGTTTTATTTAAATACCCGGACATTTACTCAAACACGGTTTTACAATATGTTCCTTCGAACCGGATAACCGGCAGCTTAGAGAAAAGCCTTACGCGCTCCAAGAATTTTACTAGAAATAATCCCTAAATGTGGATAGTATGGTCCTTTGAGCCGGATAATTCAGCAGCTTGGAGAAAAGTCAAAGGCCAAGATCCAAGAATTATTAAAAACCCGGAGATTTTCCCCAAAACTTACATCATTTCTTAGATATATGGCTGTTTATTTTGACATTTAAAAGTGTATTTAGAAAGGATTAATTTGCCAATATTGCCTTTTATATGGCGCGCTACACTTTCACCAATAAACAATATTATTATATTATGTAATTCAAAATAGGAAGATATTTAAAAATGCCGATCCGTAGATACCATTTTTGTTGAACATTTTGTTCTATGGTTTTGTATTAAGGGTCACTTTGCTAAAATATTTTCTTTTCCTTTCTTTCAGGCTGTGCCATGTATCCCTTCAGACTTCACAGAATCTACTCTGCGGTGCCGTTTATATTTTTATACTTCCACAGCATCATTGCTGCACAACTTAGAGCCAATCATGGTAAGTACGATATTATTATCTTCAAAAATCAAAAGATAGAATAATTTTCCATCATCATAGACTATAACAATAATAAATTTATTTCAACAAATTGTCTATTAACATTCCTTTGAGGCTAATCATCCACTGGAGATGGTTTGCGCACTTTTTTCCATCTTTCTTTTGATTTACTCGTAGTGTAAACGTTCTCAATATGCAGATTTTTTGTTGATTGCGTTTGTTTTCCTTTGCATATGGACATAAATATGTTGATTTATGATCAAGAGCTTCTGTGTTTGTTTTTCTTCCAGATCAGAACTTTCTTTCTGTTATCTGTTTTCAACTTCATATTTCTTTCATGATATGCATCCTTTCAGCTGGGTAGAAAAAGTTTTCTTTTAAATTCCTCCATCTATCCTGACACTTTTGTATAAAAAGAGTGTTATTTTCTTTCTTTTTTATCTAGGTATTTCAGCTTTATCTTTTTAATGATTTCGTGAGAAAAATCTGTCTCTCGAAGACATAGTACCTAAGTAGGCACATTTATTTTATTAGATATGTAGGTGACTTTGGTGAACGTATAAAGACTGACAATATAGCTCAAGGCGAGAACGAGAAATGAAATACGTATATAATATACGGTATAGAAAGACAGACAGACATAATAAATCGTTGATATACTTAGTAGGCATAATATAATATCGATTGTCTGCATACTTGTCAGTATGATTGTTCACTCACATACAAAAGCTGTTCCTATATTAATAACTAGCTGACCCGCCAGGCGCTGTCCTCTCTTAAGCCCCCTATGCACAGTTTTTTTATTCAATCATTTCATACCTTTTAGTGAAAATTTGTAAAAAATGTTTAAGTAACCTACTTCTCATTTCTATAGGAGAATTCATATACCAAATCTCAAGTTCGTACCATGTCCTAGTTTCCGAGATATTCGTATATATTTAAAAAATATTCAACCTTATTTTTCACCCCTTTAGGTATGGAATTTCCAAAAATCCTTTCTTATTGGAAGGTTTTGTATTAAAACCTACCTGATTTCCAAATTTCACTTCTCTACGATTAGCCGTTTGGGCTTGCGTTGATGAGTGAGTATGTCAGTCAGTCAGTCAATCAGTCAGTCAGGCACTTTCCTTTATGAAAAAATAACAACTAATGACTCTAACAATTCATTACTAATGTTCAATTTTTAAATGGAACAAACCACTACGGGCTTACGACCGTCTTCTACTGTTATTTCGAAGGCTGGCTTAGTGTGATCACTTTACGTTAACAACGCTCGCCATTAGGTGGTAATGTTTGTCTCCGAAACTCCTAATCATGAGAATTCTCAACATGTTCAACATGTCGAAAAAACTTTCCTTTATATTTATAGATAATTATGTAGTTGCTGCTAAAGTAAGTTGTAGTTCTGTAACAAATCGTTTAGATTTGCGTACTCGGGGTCTAATATCGACCTTGATGGTTCATGATCTAGAATCTAGACTTCTTATCAAAATGTCTCGTATTACATTCCCGGCCGAGGCAGAATATTATCCTGTCATTAAGGACTATAACTCCTGAAAATTCCGTTTAAATCCTTATTTATACTATTTTTTGCAAAGCAATACCGAATTCAAAATAGACCAATCGTGGAACTCTTTTCATGCTCCAATCAATCAATCAATTCTCCCTTTTACACCCCACTCAGGGGCATAGGGAGGCAACAAGAGCTCTCCATTGCGCTCGATCTTGCGCAATGTTTATGACCTCCTCCCACACCATGTCCATGTCCCTCAGCTCTGCTTACGCAACCAAAATGTAAATGTCGGAATGACGTCATTACTGTTAACTGGGGTCATCCCCAGGTCTCAGTACCGTAGAGAAATATTAGAAACATAATATATGTTGACATGTTTTGAAGTTCTCATAACCTAAGAGGAAGATGTAATTAAAAGCGACATGGTAAATGCTGATTTCTAAAATCACGTATTTCGAAGAAACAACATTACCTTATAGTCTGAATATTTACCCACGGACGTGAGGTCATCAAGCAGTGCTACATCAATGTGCATGGAAGAGACGCGAAGAAACCAACCGTCGCACAGTGGTACGCTGTGGAACACGCTAAGAGTACAAAAATATTACTTTATAGTTATTTTATAATGGTGCATTAGATTTTGAAAACAACGTTCCAAATTTTTTATTTTTCATGACGAGGTCTTACATATAGAACAAACTATATTTGTCAACCATAACCAACTCACTTGCTCAAGATTCCAAAAATATTTGGAACATTGTGAGCAACGTAACCAATAGGGAGTAAAGACACTTTAAAATGGACATTGACTATAATATTTTATTAGCAACTAGGTACTAATTTAGTAGTTGCCAATAAAATTTGGTATCTAAAAATGTCGTTACAAATTTGTAACAGATATTAATGTAACCACTAATACTTACAATACTTATTTGTATACCTATACGTAAGACGACTCTCTGCTTAAGACGGCTAGGGTTGCGGGTTTGAGTCCTGCAAGGGGCATGAGATTTTTCAACATGTTGAACTGAACATGTCGAATATTCCTATTATTCGTAATTTCTGAGATTTCGACGAATTTGACCACCTAAATGGGGAGCTTTATTGTTAACGTCAAAGGGATCGCACTATAAGCCAGCCTTCACCACAGCAGTACATACAAGACGCTATTAAGCTCGAAATGGTTCAGATTTGTAAAAAAAGAAAATATATGATGGCCGATTCGCCCTTCTCACAAATACCGACGAATGCTCAATATGTTAGTTTTTCTATAAGGTCTCATTCAAATGCCATTGATATTTCAAATTGAATCTAATAAAATATGGTTTAAACTAGACAGTTGACTGAAAGAGATTGCCTCACCTTTGTATAGAGAAGTATAAAATTAAATAGAGGTGGTTGGTAGTCCAGTGGTATCAATCGGCCACTTTCGTACGTACAGCGTATTGGAGATCGTAGATTCGAATCCCGGCCGTGCCGACCATTTCCGCTTTCACGACAAGCATTTGCTTAGTGTGAAAGATGTTGTTAAGAGTGTATTAATTTGTGTTCACTTCGAAAGAGCACAGATTCATTAAAAAAAATAAAAAAAAACACAATAATACTTTTGCCCAGGTATCATGTTGTAGAGCGGACCACTGTGCGTCGTATGAGCTAATGTTCAAACAAAATGTTATAATATGAGATTATGTCGTATGGTGTGTGTTGCGTCAATCAGTCGTGCGCACGACATCGTGAAATATTTCCGTGCATGTCTCGGGTTAATAATTAATGATCATCTCATCTGAAATCATGCCTCAAAGTTTTGTTAAGTCGTAGAACATCCATAATCTTTTTGATGGAAGGACAAATGATTTTTCCAGAAGTCAAATATTTGTAGATTTAAGGGGGCTTTGCACGAAAACACCCATTTTTGAGTAATTTTATTTAACTAGTAATTATTCGACCAGTGCTCGAAATTCGACCATAACTTATTAAAATTATAAGTTTGAACATTATTAATGTTCCATTGACAAAGACTGAGCGAGCGGTATTTCAAATTTTTCTTTCAAAAACAATGACATTGATACGTCAAATTTCAAATGTTGATATTTACAAAGTTTTTTCAATTATTATAAAAGACAAACATTGGAATCTTTTCTCAATTTATATCCCGCCATTTCCAGCTCCACCTTCTATTTGACACGGCCTTCAAAAATCTTTCTGCGCCAATTTATATATGAGGTGCTTTTCATTTTACATTTGTTTCTACGAAGTGAATAATCTTTATAAGTAGTCTGTGGAAGTGTTTGCGAGTATCAAATACATAACATTACAGTAATGTTCGTTCGTAGTGTTTTTTTTATTGATCTAATCTATTTTTTATGCATAATTAAAAATAGGTATATATTAGCATTCGCTGCTCCTTCTCTATATAAACTATAAGTGTGCGAAATTTCATACTCCTCCGTCCACGCAATATTCGTAAAAATAGTCTCAAAGTTTTTCTCTCATGTACTATAATATCGATCTCCCCTGGGAATTGCAGTAACACACTCAGTAGTCAAGATTTCAATGAATGCCACATTTTCCTGTGATATGAGTGACTGTATTGATTGGCTGTTGAACTTGACGGTGAATAAGCGACTAAGGAAATCCTTTCCTGATAACCAACTGGTTTTGGAATTAGCCATTACGTTTGTGCCTGTAAGAAGACATCACCTTCCTGTGAGCAACTGTAAAAACACCGCCATATCCGATCCAACGGATGCGCAAATTATCCACACGTGCATGATAAGCTATATTTATGCGCATTATACCTACGGAAGCCTCTTAGAAGCAAAAAGGTATAAAAAATATTACCTATCATTAGGTATAGTGTTTTTACTGACATATACGTACGTACAATTTATTATAACTATCATCCGATCTAGACAAATTCAAATGGGCGTTCGACTGACTACAAACGAAGATTTCGTCAATGTAGAGTGCGAAAAAAATGAACTGTCCACTGGAACATATTAGAAACAATTATTTAAACCAAACAAAGACACAAAAATATAAAAAGTGGACAGGTAGGTAGTTTTCTTCCTACTCCATATACCTATCTTGCCGAATAATTCGTTTTTAGTCTTTCGACAATTTCAATTCGTCTAGGGCCCCATGATCTCGTTCTATATGACCACCTATTAAATGGCGAACTTGTTTGCGTATAGTGACAACATTATGCCAGGACCCCTATTCTGTGGCAAGTGTAGGGTAGTCACTTGAAAAAAGTGACTATTAGGCGATACATTTTGTATGAAAAACGTCTATATGCGATTCTCTCATTCGATACGTAGAGACGTTTTTCATACAAAATGTATCGCCTAATAGTCACTTTTTTCAAGTGACTACCCTACACTTGCTACAGAATAGGGGTACAGATTTCAAAACAACAGTAGAAGTAGGTTGTAAACCCGTAGAGGTTCAAATTAGAAAAAAAAATATATTTAAATGCAAACATCCATTATTTTGATGCTATCATCACAGTTGATTATGTATTATGTTAAGATTTAGGCCTGGACAAGTGGAAAATGACACAAGAATTCACGAATATTTTTTTAATGTTATTTTTTACAGACAATCCTTACAGTTTTTCAAAAGTCAACATAACTACAAATTGTTTTTTTTTAAATATTTTTGAAGAAGACACTGCGACTAAGCATAAAATGGCTGTATGAATACACATATTTCAACATGTGTAATTTTGTGGCACTTTATAGTTTTATTAAGCTGTATTTCTTGGGTCTCCAACTTCAATGCACATCCAGGAATGTCGAAAAAGTAGATTTTCCCCAAGTATAGGTACAGATTGTTTCAAGAAATTCTATAAATTTATAAAGAAAACAATAACTAAACAATAAAAAACAATAAAATATATTAAAAAATTAGTAAATTTTAGTCAAAATATGCAATACCTGAGAAAAAAGCGAAAATACGCATGCATACGTATTAACGAATATTCAAATGCAATATACCTACCAACAATACAATATTGAATGTCAAGTTCTATCCGGAGCCGGCGCATAGATGAATACTGTTATTCCGGCTGATCGAAAAATATACAAAAAAGAAAAATCGAAAATAAAATAATAAATTTTTTTTTTTTCAATGTGTCTCTATAAAAATATTTCCCATGTCTCTCAATATTGTGATAGTGAAATGTGCGCTTTGATAATGTTGCGTTAGGTACTTGACCATATCCGTAAGTATAAGCACCTGTCCCACATCTTAATGTGGTTACTCAATCAGGCCAAGTCTGCTGATCTGCTTTATATGTCTGCACCCGTTTTTATTATGTAACACGTCACCTATACGGATTGACAAGAAGTTACTCCGCCATATCGTGCATAATGTGTAGGTACGTATATCTATTAAAGTTTTAAATCAAGGGGGTTATTTCTGCTCATTTACAAAACAGTATGTACGACAGGGTTGCCAGTTTTTTTTTCCAAAAAAATACCGAGCCTGTGTTGCCACTTGGTATCCGAGAAGATGAAAGTTCGCCGAAAAAAAGGTCATTTCACAAAATTTGGTATCCATAATGTTATAAATTCACTAAAAGAAAAAAGTCATTTCGAAAATTTGGTAAAAAATAATAATATGGATAAATTTGGTAAAAAATAATAATATGGATACGTCAAATTTGATTTTTTTTTATATGTACAAAGTAATGTTCTATTACCACCCTCACAAAGCTTTATGCGCCCAATATGAGGCGCTTTTCATTTAGGTAACATTTATTTTGTTTCTACGAAGTTGATGATCTTTACAAGTAGTCTGTGGAAGTGTGTGTGAGTATCAAATACATAACATTACAGTAGTGTTTATAATGTTTTTTTTTATTGATTTAATCTATTTCTATGCATATTTAAAAATATATATATTAGCATTCGCCACTTCTTCTCTATACTTATTATAAACTACAAGTGTGCGAAATTTCATACTCCTCCGTCCGCGCAATTTTCGTAAAAATGGTCACAAAGTTTTTCCTTCCGTATTTTCCTTCCTTATTATATAGATTATGGTGTTGAGGAGAATCATAGACAAAACATACCTAAATTATTATTAATCTACCGTTTACATTAGATATTAATATTGTTATGTCATCTTTGTGCAAAATACTTTCGTTTTTTATCTAAAAAGGAAATGGCTAGTTGGCGAGTCGTTTAATATATTGTGTTTGATGAAAATACAAGCAATTCTGTGCTATGTTTTAATAAGACTGTATTGCTAAATCGTTATATAAGTCACTTTTACCTGCCTTTACTTGCAATAAATTGACATTTCGCTTTGGGATAGTCGGCGAAAGATGAATATTATGAAGTTATACAGGGAGAAAGAGCAAAATTAGCATACATTAAACATCATCTTAAGCTATATTACGGAACTTCTTTTATTTATTTACTAGCTTACCCGACAGACGTTGTCCTGTAGTCCTTACTACGAATATTGATTTAGAATTTGATATTTTTACAAAAATATGTTTGAAATATGTTTGAATGTTACAAAAATGTTTCATTTCATTTATGTACCGATGTTTTGAAACTCAATGGGTGTCAAATAAATAACATACTTATTTGTTGTTATGGAATGTTTTTTTTTTTAATTTTATTAAAAGATACAACAGCTAAATATGTATTTTTACAGTCATAAGTAGTAACAATTTGTTTTTACATCGCCAATTAATGTATCCTATCTTTATGTAGGTAGATTATAATACATGCTATTGAAAAGAGAAGGACGGGAACGGGTAGGAGAGGAGAGGAAGGGATACCGATGCCCGCTGTCCCCGACACAGATCACACACATCCATTCATTCCTTTATACATATAGACATTCATACGTGTGCTTTTATTCTACTCATACCTGATTTTTTTTTTTTTAATTAACTATATTAGTTTTTTTTATTATTTATTTTTTTATTTTATTTTTTATTTTATGTTTCACAGATGGCGTTGTTGTCGGTAAATCCGTTCCATGCTAAATGTATTATTATATTTTATATAATTTGTTATACATTTTTCGATTTTTTATTAGATAGTTATTCTGTTATCCGGAGTGGAAAAGAATCCAATAAACCAAGCATAGTAAAAATCTGTTCAGCCGAGCTCGAGTTGTAAGTGTTCCCATACACTAGCCCGACTTTTAAGATTTCACAAAAGAAAATATTATGTAATTAGTAATGTAGGTACGCATAAGTAAAATATATGTTCAAATGTATATTTAAAAAGGCACAAGAACTTTTAGTTACCTAATCATTGTTTAGTGTGAAAGATGTCGAAAAAATAAATAAACTAAACTTGCAGAAAATTATGTTATAGGTGGGGGAAAATAATTTTACACACTTTCTTTATGCTAACACGGAGTGATTTAATAAAAAAAGTATCTAACATTATTTTACTATTTTAATCAACCGAGGGTGGTCTAGTTCTAGCCCTTCTTTGGGAATGTTCAATGGAAGTCCTGGACGAAGAAAAGGAATGTATTAGCGGCATTGTCAAATCAAAAAAAAAAAGAAAATGAAAAAAAATAACATTTTTGAAAATATTTCCCAACAAATTTAAAATTCGAACTCATATCATAGACTAGATAAATTTCTGAGAATCATTAACATCGAATGGAAAGGGTAGGTACCTACCTACTTGAAAATCATCATAGAATCCGGCTAGATAGGTGCCTATGTACTAGCCATTTCGACCCTAACCTGCCAAGATCGTTTATCTTTAGCGCAAAAATTCTAAATGTACCTACCAAAAAAATCAGAGGTTCTATCCAGGTTGTCAATACACTAATTTAAAATTTACTTCAGAGGAGCTCTTAAAAGAAACTTTTTCTAGCATAGTGTTACATTTTGGGTAACATGGATCTTCATAACGGGTTTCGTTCTTTTAATCAATGAGACCATTGAAGTCTTTTCATTGCAGAATTGAATTCTATCATTGTATGTAATAAAGTGGTATTTCCTGGCCTCTAAAAACTCCACGTGGGTGTCTGTTCATTCCAATAGTATGATGGCTCTGGTGGGTGTTGAATATGCTAATAGGTATATAACAATATGACGTATTATTTAAGTATAGGTACCTAGTGTTGTCGCATGCGTATAGAATGTTCCTATTTGCGACATGTCGTTAATTATGTAACCGCCTAGAATCGAGCTGTAGGTGCTTTTAATAGAATTGCTACGGTGATATTTTATAGTACCTAGTTAGTTTATTCTGAGACAAAAAATCATAAAGTTGTCGCGAAATAATAAAGTACCTATCTAACAATCTTAACAGGGGTGTAAGTAGGTACTTGGTGAAGTTATTTTTAAATAAAAAACTTGGTCTTCACTGTAATTAATATTTGATATTTCACCACTTTAATAAACTCCGTGCTCGTGACTTTCTTTATTTGACAATTATTATTTTTATTCCATAATCATAGACTTGAAAAATAGCTTACAAATCTAACCATAGATCAATAGAATAAAATGTGCATAGTTCTTAACAACACTTGGATATACAGGATATCCCAAAAAGTATGACTAGCGGAATTCCAGATATAGAACACCATTAGGGCTATCGAAATACGTCAATAATTATTATTATTATGTTCAGCTATTTTTTATAGTTTTCGAGATACAGTTGGTATATTTTTTGTTTTTTTTTTCAAGCCCCCCCCCCCCCGTCCCCCCTATAGGAGATTAATGATTACAGAGACACCGATTTTTGGGGTACATACGTAATTTTATTTCTGAAACAGCTGAATAGTATACCAAGCAGATACAAAAACAATTATGAGTCTATTTAATACCATCGTGCTAACAAAAAATATTGAATCCAATATAAGGTATAACTTTAAATTTAAAAAAAAATTAAAGACGGTCTAAAAATTTTCGATCTAATTGAATAGATTGACAATCACTATTGACTCAATTTTGATCCACCAAAATAACGACGAATAAGGCTGATGCTAAAATAAAAACATCTAAATTGATCTTAGTGACAAAAAGTCTTTCAAGTGTTAGGTAATTTTCAAAGAAATTTAAATCTGAAATAGATTGTAAAGATAGATTGATATTTATTTTGCAATGATTTATTCTTACAAGCTACTTAATATTGAAATGAAGTAGGTAGTTAGATAATGTTATTATAATATAAAATACCTTCTAAAATTATACAGATAAGCATAACACAATGTTATCTAGATCCATTTAAAGTTATTTTGAATTAGATCGAGTGATTGTTCAATTTAAAAGCTTGTGGCAATCTGGGTAGTTTGCCGACGTAGCTTAAACCTAGGCAGAGTTTTTGTTAGTATCTATATTGCGTGTAGTTAAATTTTTTTACGTCTTTTTACGAAATTGTCCGGACGAAGGAGTATAGAGGAGTGGAGTGGAGTGGCAATGCTTATATATTTTTTAATTTATGCATAAAAAATATATTAAATCAATAAAAAAAACATCACAAACATTTATTTGATGCTCACACACACACACACACTTTGATATGTTTGACATTGACACAGACGCATATATTCTTTTGTTTAGCTGTGGTCTAATTGAGAATTGTTTAATACTTTGCCATTATCAATCAATTCTTTCTTTTTGACCCCACTTAGTGACACAAAGGGAGCAAAAAGAGTTCTCCACTGCGATCTTTGTAACGCAGTTTTGATGACCTCCCACTCTGCATTGAAGGAACACGATAAGCCATGAAAGCATCTTTAGCGGAGATAAAACTCTCGATTTTACTATAAGTCTCTTCAACTGTGTGAGTGGGAATTAATAAATCATTCAACTGTCATTTTGTTCACGTATTTGAACATGACATTTTGTGTGAACTTTAGCATTTCGTCGTTCCAAATATTATAATCTCTATATATAAAAAAATATTATATTGGTCATCGCATCATGCACGCGTAAACAGTTGGACCAATTATTTCAATCAATATCATTTTGTTGCGTTTGCTAATGCCATCAGGAGAAGATCGTTTACAAAAAAAAAATACAATACAATACTCCCTTTTACACCCCACTTAGAGGCATATGGAGGCAACAAGAGCTCTCCATTGCGCTCGATCTTGCGCAATGTTTATGACAAAAAAATAAGAAAGTTTTATTTTATTTTACATAATATAAACGGCTTTCGCCGTTAAACACATAATTATTATTCCAAATACATCGCATCAAAAAATAATACCACTAAATAATACAGATGATCATACAGATACATTTCAAACAATAATACCAACTTAAGTCGTAGAAATGGAAAAAAAATATTTCTCACATTTTGTAAATTAACAACATATACAACGTATACAAAGTTCACATAAAATAAAAATGATAGGAAGTAAAAAACAAAAATTCAGGAATTATAGATACGGCTAAGCACATTAAGTGATAGGTTTACAAAATAAATAATAAATTCCCTAAGTAAAAAAGAAAACATGCACTTATTATAAAATATTCAAAGCATGAGATAAATTAATAAAACTATAGGTAATAATAACTTTCTTTATTCATAGATAATAGCATTACAATAATTTTACAAGTATTTGAATCCACCTAACTGAGCAAAGCCCGTACCAAGGTAGACCTGTAGCAACTATTTTTATTTATTTAAGTATTAGCGAAATAAAGGATCTAAACAAGGGTAATAGACAAAATTTAAAATAGAAAAAAAGTAAAATCCTTAAAAAATAAAAAAAAGCAAAATCTTTGGTCGGATGCCAGAGATCACCCTCAACGATAATCCCGCCAAAGCACAACACTGATAATTAATAATATTATATATATTAAGATGATTACCTATGTAAGGAAACTATAAACGGATGAAATCTTCTTGATGCTTTTCTATATTTTTGAATTTTTAGTGTCATTTGACATCAACTACCAGTTATTCGATGATTGGAGCGATTGTCTGAATGTGATACGTAAAAATCGTTTAAAACTGATGCATCGGTCGGATTGGTTAAATAATAAAGACAGGACGTCGGGGAAGCTAGTAATCTAATATATAAAAATGGAGGACTATTTTCCGTGGTCATCGCATCACTGATTTCGCTAATTATTTTTCGTGTTGGCTTTTATCAGAAGGTTCTTATGAAAGAAACAATTAAGAAAGTTGCTTGGAAAATTAGAAAATTAAAGAAAACTCTAAGTAGATAACATTTTTACTACTTTTTACAATATAATTATTATACCATTTTTTTTGATTTTGACATGAACTGTCAGTTGTTTGATAGTTGGTGCGATTGACAGAATGTTGATGGAAAATTATATGGTTTGAAACAGATGCATCGATCTAAATTACATTGGTTAAAGGGTAATAAATAAGCTTATCATTATACAAATTCGAATTCATTATTCATAGTTAGGAACACAGGACAACGTCTGTCGGGAAAGTTCGTAATAAAAAAACCACAGATTAAACTTATATGCAATCAATTAAATGAAAATATATCATGTTCGGACAAATTTTAGCTATAAAATATATTGTGAATCGTATTTTTACTGTGGATATTATTTTAGGTTGATGTTCACGATTGCATCAAATTTCGTATCGTGCGAAAATGAACGCGCTTACGCAATGACTATAATAATTCCCCATTGTTTCAAACTTCACACGAACTTTTACTCAACATCAGAAACATTATTTAAAATACTTTTTTCACAACGAAAAAAAAAACAATAATCTAACTAAATGAATGATCTCTTCAATGATGTGCAATAATCCAATTTTCTGTTTTCGATATCGCATTTTATGTTACAGATTATAAAAAAAACACTTTCAAACACTCATTTCATTGTCTATTCAGAGCGATTACTTTTTTTTATCTGTGCAATTTCCTTTTCAAACACCTGACTTCATTTTGATAAAATCTTTATTTTTCGTTTATGAATCTTTGTAATCGATGATTTCTATTATGAAACTTATCTTTTTAAACTATGTTTTTGGCACATACATATAATCGAATCCCCTTTTATTATCTGTATGATTCGTCTTGTTTGAAGAAATAATAAAATATAACAATATCCCAGTTCATTGGCTTTGTAACGCTTCAGAAACGCGCGGACGTATTTAATGCGCGAACTTTTGTATAACTTTCAGAGGTTTTGGATAGATTACCCCATTATTATACCTATTATATTATGTAATATATTTAGTATTCATTATTGCTAGGGGCGTTTTCACCAGTAGGCAGAGAGCCATTTTATGTAAAGGCTCGTACAGGTGACATCTTCTAGGTATTAACATTATGCAGTATTTAGGGTTTTCTTCTTCATCATTTTTTGCAAACCATTATTCAGTTGATCTTTTCCACTGCGGAGCTGTCTGCCATCTGTTCTTTCATCCATAGGAGGTTATCCACATGGGTCAACGTGATATTGATATTGGAAAACCTAAGTATTATGGAAAGTGTGGAAAGACTCTGTGTGACGTGGACAGGAATCAGGGGAGATTGTGTTGTTACAAAGATGAAAACTAAGAAGTTGAAAAATGTAAATGAATAAAAAATACTTTGTTTATTTCAACGTATTTTTATTTTTTAAACGTTAGAACGTTTTCGGCACTTAAAACTTATTGATAATGGCGCACAAAGTGTTTTTTTATTCATTTACATTTTATAATGGTGTTCCACAAGGTCTCACGAGAGTGTTTCGAAAATTTTCGACATTAACAAAAATGGATATAGTCATATCCTGGCGCCAAATACATGACAGCAGTCGCAGTCTTTAAATTTGGTTGCTCTCTTGTTCTCAACAATTTCCAACTTTTATCTCTATTTTTCATTTTATTATTAAATTTCTACTTGTTGCATACATGAGATTTTTCGACATGTTGAACATGTTGAGAATTCTCATGATTAGGAGTTTCGGAGACAAACATTACCACCTAATGGCGAACGTTGTTAACGTAAAGTGATCACAATAAGCCAGCCTTCGAAATAACAGTAGAAGACGGTCGTAAGCCCGTAGTGGTTTGTTCCATTTAAAAATCGAACATTAGTAATGAATTGTTAGAGTCATTAGTTGTTATTTTTACTTTCGAAAATTTGTCTAAGAAGATGACATGGTTTTGGGATGTTGAAAGAATGGATGCAAAAAAATCACAAAAAAAATACTAATAACACTGAAAGAAAATCGACCGAAAATGACACGGGTTGAACATATTCTGTCCTCATAAACGCCAGGTCAGAACATAGTAAATAGGAGAGGTTATATGAGAAATGGTATGTCGGTCGAAAAAGCGAAAGAAGTGTGAGAAAAGGGTGGAGGTCCGTTTTGTTTGCCTACCTCAGGGCATGGCGTGTAGGCTAAAAAAATAAAGATTCTCGACATATTTTTAAGAGAAAATTTCAGGGAAAGAAATAAATCTCAAAGTATTCTTTTTTAGTCTACATCACCCCTAATCACACCTTTTCCCCAATTATTTGATTTCTTTTCTATATTTTAATTTTGTAAGCAGTATTTTGGGGATATTTTTAGAATATAAATCTCTGAATTTTTGGAACAGTGTGTGATTTAAAACGAAATACCTAATGAGAAACTATTATCTATTGTTGCAGTATCTTCGCAAGAAGAAGGCTTCGACTCTCCTGCGTGGCAAGAACACACCCTCTCTGTGGAATGCACCAAGGACGACATGATCATCACAGTTCTTCCTGATGGAATGTCTTTCTTGGAGAATGATATATACACAAGGTATATGTTTGTTACATTCTTATTGTTCACACCTCTTTCATCTGGGGCCCTAGACAATTAGAATTTTGCGAACGAATGTTTCGACAATGTAGAGTAGGAAGAAAATTAACTGTCCACGTTTTACATGTTTTTGTATATAAGTGTCTTTGTTTGGTTTGAATAATAATTGCTTACATGTGTTTTCACACTCTACAAAATTCAAATTGTCTACTAGCTGGGGCTGATCCTTGTCTTTTGAAATACCTGTATTTGTAGAATAAAAATGATGAAATTTAAGAAAAAAAAATACTAACTAGTAAAACTATGTACATCAACGAGCTAGTTTAAAAGTGAGAAAACAAAATAACCCAACATTCTGCATTTAAACCCTACTTAGGAGCATAGGGTGGCTCTCCACTGCGCTCGATATTGCGCAATGTTTATGACCTCTCATGCACACCAGATTTCCTCAAATCTGCTTTAAAGAACGCTCTCCTCAGCCAACTGTCCTTCGGCATCCTTTGCACACATTTTTTTATCAATGAATATCATTATTGTTATTCATTTTCCTAAAAACCTATGTAAACTCTATGCCACTTGGCTTTCAAATTAGATTAATTGAAGTATTTACCTACTTTACGAGTATGGATTTTGCCACTCCAAGGTGCAGTGATGAATACCGCCTTGTCATTTACTTGTCAATTTAAGATCTTGGCTGCAGTGGCGTACCGTGGGTTTTCTCCGCCCGGGACGGGAAACAAACGCTTTGCCCCCCCCCCCCCTATATAAATTGAAAAAAAAGCCCGAAAATATTCAAAATAAAATAAGCCTATTATATTAGGTCTTTACCTATGAAATTGCCGTTTTATATGAAAAACTTAAATATTTATTCAACTTTTTTATGCCCTTATAAAAATTTGCTGCACGGGAGGAAACCAACTCTTCAAAGGCATTTTGTACCGTCTCTCGGGAATTGATTTTTTTCCCCGCTAAAAGGTTATCCAAATTTTGGAAAAGGTAATAGTCGATAGGTGTAAGGGCTGTTGAGTATGGTGGATGAGGGTGAGACTCCAACTATAACTCTCGCAACTTGGAGACATATTGTCAATTTGTCGCAAATGGACCAATATTATTTTGATGCTAACATAAAAAGCTGCTGCTAGCTCAGCTACTTATTGAGTATCGTCAGCTTCCACAATCGCCTTTAATTCATCATCCTTGACCAAAGTGGCCAGACGACAAAGTCAAAATTTCCAGATCGAAACCGGGAAAACCAACAATCGGCTGTGCGTTCATTTATTTGTAATGATCTCTGTTTGTGCCGCGTAGATGCCACGATGAAACTCGTATTCCATTATTACACAACTAGTTTTTTAAAGGCGCCCGTGGCGCCCCTGGCCGGAGAGGTGAAAGTTCACCAAAAAAAAGGGCATTTTGTCGTCGCCAATTCTCGTTCCGAGTAGCCCAAATGGCGATAAATCGCCCACGTTGGCAACACTTAATAATATTAGTTAGTATACCTGTATGTTCAACGCGCGTGCGCATAACGGCAAAACGCTATTGGTTGCTCAGAAGCATCCCCGATCCGCTGGATCAAAACTTGTTTGAGGGTGCGAGTGGCGCGCCATCTAGCGGCGTTAATGACATCAGTCAGTCAGTCAGTCAGGCAGTCAGTCAGTCAGTCAGTCAGTCAGTGAGTCAGTGTTCAAGACAAATATTATTACACAATTTTTTAAAGTATCCATCATGAGGAAAAATGTTCAAATGTAATGAAAATACAACACTTATCAATAAACAAAAGACTCATTTTGTAAAAAGAATGTCATCTTTTTAAAACAAAAATAATTTGAATTTAGAATTCACAGCCAATCAAAACTTTTTTTTATGTTTAAAACGATCAGTACCTACTGAAAAACGGCAAAAATTATTAGGTAAAAAACTTATATTTTATTTCATTTTTCATATTTAGGTACCTACAGCACAACAATACAGCTTTAGTAAAGGTATCTTCTTCTTCTTCTTCTTTTTTTTTCCGGCAATGCACCCGATCTCGAGTGATTTATGCCCTAATTCGTAAAAAAACCAACAAAAAAATACAAATTAAACAAATTAGTCATAGGGAAGGACCACATACATCAGTAAAAAAAACTAATCCCCCAAAAATTATATACACATATAATTTTTTTTTTTTTTTTTTAATTTTGTTTTTTGTTTTTTTTTTTCCTTTTTTCTTTTTTTTATGTCTATGTTATCTTAAAAACACACACACGCACGCACACACCCTCACACACACCCACACACACCCTCACACACACAACCCTCGCACCCTCTCTCACAATGCACACATACACACATTATACTTTTTTATCGTACTTTTTAAGGTGATTTACTATAATTTGATTGACTTTAAAATCGTTAAGTGCCAAAAGGGATTGAATCTTGATAGGGAAAGTGAGACAGATCTTTGAAATTTCTTTGATAAAATCATGGTTTGGTAAGAGCGGGCAATTAAAGAAAACGTGGTCTATTGTTTCTTCCTCCCTCCCACATTCGCAAGTAGCGTCACCAACTATACCGATTCTAGCCAAATGGAAAGATAGGACGACGTGTCCCAATCGTAGTCGTGTTATTAGAGAGACATTCAACTTAGGAATTTTGCAATTTTGGAACGATGGACTATACGGGATATCACTCTGCACTGCCCTGTAATGACCACCAGTCGCAGAAATCTTAAAAACTTCATTCCATTCCTCCCGAATAGAATGTTCCACGGTGTTCATGCAGTCTGTGACAGGCAGAATAAATGAGTGCGGCAACACTCCGCACGTACAAGCATCTTTGGCATGAGTATCTGCCCTCTCATTACCACTTATTCCGATGTGAGAGGGTATCCAAACGATCATCACGGTAAGCTTTCTCACGAACGCCAAGTGCAAGGAACTCTTTATGTCACCCAAAACATGAGAACTCAAGGAAGATTTTGAGTTTGTGCTTAAGCAATTAACGAGACTCAGAGAGTCAGAGAATATTACGGTGCGGGGTAATGACTGAGTTAAAACCTCCAACAGTGCTTCCCTCATCGCCACGCATTCGGCTGTGAAAATGGACGCCTTTCGAGGAAGCTGAAACATTCTATTAATGTCAAGGGAAGGGATGCAAAAAGCTGCTCCACATTCTCCACCGGAAGCCTTTGATCCGTCAGTGAAGACTCTAACAAAGGAGCCCCAATCCTCGTCCACCTTTTGGTTGAATAAAGTATTGACTACATGCGGGGGAAGCGATGCAAACGACCTATTGATATCAATAGATTCGACGATATTTGGGGGGTATATAGTTGCTTCGAATGGAATGGAGAACATCGGAAGTGAGGAAGCCAAAGAGTCAGAAAATTCATTGCAAATGCTTTCAAAAATCGAACAAAGTAGGGGCGGCACTTTCGAATGCCAGTAAGAATTACTCCGACAGCTGTCCAAAAGGACGTGTAATACCGGGGTGAGGGGGTGATCAGATAAACCTCTCTTCAGAAGAAACTTAAAACCAAGGAATTTCCTACGCAGTGTGAGAGGTCTTTCCACGCACTCCGCCTGGAGGGCGACCAAAGGAGATGACTTCATAGCTCCTAAAATGAGTCGAAGGCACTTTGACTGGACTCTTTCCAACTTGATGGACAGGTACTTCGGGAGAGGTTCCATGAGGAAACTACCGTAGTCTAAATGACTACGGACGAGAGCACAATACATTGACCTCATAGAAGACGGGTGGGCTCCCCACCAAACTCGAGACACCGCTCTCAAAACGTTGATGCTTTTTTCACATTTTTGTATTGTTTCTTCAACGATATTGTTGATGTTTTGGAGGGGGTGGAGGTTTTGCTTTTTGCAGATGACCTGAAGATATATAGGGAGGTTGAATCTGTCCATGATTGTCTTCTGATCCAAAAGAACTTGGATAATTTGAATGCTTGGTGTCATGCAAATGATTTGTTCTTGAATATCGATAAATGTCAGTATATACAATTTGGAAGGGGAAAAAGGAAATTGGCTTTTAAATACAAGATTGACGGAGTTGAGATTGAGGGGCTGCATCACATTCGCGACTTGGGTGTCATATTTGATGACCAGCTATCCTTTGTACCTCACATATCGGACATTAAAAGTAAAGCTCTAAGAACATTGGGGTTCGTATTGAGAACAGTAAGCTGCTTCAATAATGTTTATGCCATAAAATTGTTGTTTACTTCCCTTGTGCGTAGTATACTTGAGTACAATTCACCCATTTGGTCACCGTATTACAACGTACACATCGAGGGCATTGAAAAAATTCAAAGGAGGCTCCTAAGATTTGTAAATTATAAACTGGGGATCCCAATGGAGCAGATTGATTACAATTTTCTATACAGTTCAACGGACCTGATGAGATTGAAGGACAGAAGAACTATCAACGATCTTGTTTTCATTTATAAAATACTCAACTCTTACTTCGATTCCCCTGACTTGTTGGGCAAGATTACATTACGAGTTCCACAGCGCTGCACACGCTCCCAGGAACTATTTGATTGCGCTAATAGCTCTAACACCAACTACCTCCGAAATGCAGTCATTCCGCGAATCTTACGCTTGGGTAACGAGTACCTCGATTGTGATGACGATATATTTTATATGACTTTGCATGGGTTTAAGACTTCTATGAATGCAAAGTTTGGAAGTTAAGGGGCAACTATTACTTTGGGATATTGTAAAAAATTTTAAGTTTTAATTATTATTTCTCGAATTTGAATTGAATTTATCGAACCACAATCTAAACCAATCTTATTTATCTACTATATATTGTTTGATATTGTCTATTATTTTTTCTAGTGTATACTGTTTGTTTTTTATTATTGTATATATAAATATATATATATTTTTTTGTATTTTGATTATTATTATATTTTAAATGACATTTTAATACTACGATAATTTCAAGGCTGTATTTTTAGGGCACTTAATTTGTTTCTATGATTTTATTGATTTTATTGTGTTTTTAATATATTTTTATGCTTTTACTATTATCGGTTCTTAATAATTTTTATCTGTCCCTAACGTTAATGATTTGAAGATTCATATTATAATGTTGTGGCCTGCCATGGCTTTTGTTGTTCTGTTTATATTTTGGTATTTTTTATTATTATGAATTGTTCCTTTTCTGTAGTTTGATTTTCTCATTATGTAAGTAGATGTTTATTTTGTGTGCTATATTTTTGTTATGATATATTACTGTTAAAGGCAATATGCCGTATATAATGAATAAATAAATAAATAAATAAATAAATATGCATATTCCAATTAAGTTTTCTGTGAATGGTCATACCAAGGAATTTAAGAGAATCCCTGATTGGTATTGACACATTGTTACATTTGATAGAAACGTCTGGTATCTTGTGTTTGTTGGAGAAAATTATCACTTGACTTTTAGAAGGAGACAAGGACAACCCGGCCTCGGAAAACCAAGGCTGTATGAGGTCCAGAGTGTTCTCCATTCCATTCACAGCTCGAGACATAATATTATCCTTACAGTATACTACAAAATCATCTGCGTATTGCAAAACACTACAATAGGGAGGGATGCGGAAATGAAGATCCTGGGTGTATATGTTAAACAAAATGGGACTTAGTGAAGAACCCTGAGGCACGCCTCTGCACACCGTTCTCTGAATTGTCTCCCCGGGAGTCTCAATTAAGAGCTGACGTTCGCATAGTATGTTAGAGATCAATCGACAGGTGGGGACAGGCACCCCCAAAGAAACCATTTTATTGTAAAGTATTGGTAACAACACATTGTCATAGGCACTTGAGACGTCCATGAAACAAGCTACCATAACCTCCTTTTTGGACTTGGCTATATGTGCATCTGTAATCAGAATACTCAGGTTGTCCAGGCAGGATTTACCTTTCCGGAAACCGAGCTGCTGCTGAGGAAGTAGGTTGTTTGTCTCCAAAAACCATTCGAGTCTAGCTTTTATCATCTTTTCTAAAATTTTAAGAAAGCAACAAGACAAGGCTATTGGTCGGTAGGACTGTCCCAAAGATGGGTCCTTACCTGATTTTAGGATCGGGATAATTATTTGCCGTTTCCATGTTTCTGGAACAGAGCCACATTCCAAAATTTGATTGAATAATTTCAAGAGTTGCAGGAGGAAGGGGGTTGGGAAGTGTCTAAAGAAAGAATATGGGATCTTATCTGGGCCAGGGGATGAGTCTCCTGACGATTGTATTGCATGTACCAGTTCGTCTAGGGAAAATTGAGAAGAGAGAAAGCAATTATCTTGTTGGGACGCTGAGCTAACTTTAACCGTTTCCGACTCATTAGGTACATAGGGAGGTGCAAGCCTCTCTACAAAACTATCGACCCAATCAGAACATTTATTTGGGTTGGGCTTGGGAGACAAAGAGCCTCTGAACTTTTGAATTGAGGACCAGACCTCGGAAATCGGAGTGTCTGGAGAAATAGAGGAACAATAGTCCTGCCATCCCCGATGTTTCTTTTTCCTAAGGAGTTTTTTAGTTTGGGCCTGAATGTTACGGAATGATAAGAAGTTTTCCTGAGAGGCGTATCGTTTGTACCTCTTGATGGAGTCGGATCTCAGTTTAACCATATTTGTTCACTCCTCATCCCACCAGGGGGGAGATGATTTTTTCCTTACACCGGTCTTTTGTTTGGTAATTGAGGCATCTGCTGCTTCAATTACGCTTTTGGACAGATCGTTTGCGAACGTATCCACCAAAACCTCACCGCAGTCTATGCCGCGCTTGGCAACGCTACAATTGGCAAGGAGGTCTTTGAAGTGAGTCCAATCTGCATTTTTTGTTCTATAACCTATTCTTAACTGAGATTTGTGGAGTTGGATCCTATTGTTGCGGATCGACAAGTGAATCGGAAAGTGATCGCTCGAGTAAGGATCACTTGAAATTTCCCAAGACAGTGAAGGGGCTAAATCAGCGGAACAAAGGGGAACGTCAACTGCACTAGGGTTTTGATTAGGTAAAGAGAGTCTGGTAGGCTGACCATCGTTTAGGACTACTAAATTCTGGTCATCAGCAAACTCTAAAATAGCCCTTCCAGCCGGATCAGTGAAATGGCTACCCCAGGATGGTGAATGTGCATTGAAATCGGCTAAGAGGATACAAGAGGATGGAAGGCTGGAGACAACCCTCGTCCAATAATCAGAATTGAATGCAGTTCTTGGAGCAGAATAGACCGAAAAAATAACAATACCTAGGATCTCTGCGGCTACTACTTGAGATCCCGGGGAGGGAGGAATTTTTAAAGGGGAAAAGTGGAGGTTTTTTTTAATAAGAAGAGCGGCTCCGCCTCTACCGTCGGAACGATCGTCCCTCAGGCACACGTAGCCTGGAAAAGACACGACGGTATCTGTGGAAAACCATGATTCGGAAATTCCAGCAACGTCCACGTGATGCTTTTTCAGAAGAAAAATAATGTCATCCCTGTTACTAACCGCACTGCGGCTATTCCACTGAAGGATTGACAGGTTGTTGATTTTCTGTATTTTCGGAGCCATTTTCGGAGACAAATTTATTTAGAGATTGAATTAGAGCAGCGTATGAAATGTCAGAATTCTTGGATGAAAGTGCTTCTAAAAGTAAAGAGATCAATGATTTCAGGAAGTTTTTGTTGTCAGAGTTAAAATCTTTTGAAAGTCTTTCTATATTTTGGGCAGATGATTCATAATTGTTTTGAAGGGCAAATCCATTTGGAGAGGATGATAACATTTCCCCATTTGGGGAGATTAAAAGGGCGTTAAGCACCGTTCGGTCGTAAGACAGAGACGGGGGGTTTCTTGGGGACTTATAAACAAATTTACCTCTCGCGGGGGTCGATCTAACTGAGTTATATGAGATGTTTTGTTGAGAGTTCTCAACGATTACATTGCGTTGGGGAATGGGACGGGGGTTACGAACGTCTTTTTTTACGATATTTGCATACGATAGTTTTTGTTGGGGATGACGTTTGGAGGCTTGAAGAAACGAGATATTGTGAAAGGCCATGGATTGTTTTATTTCCTTCTGTCTTTGGTACTCCGGGCATGCCAAACTTATTGAGACGTGGGGTCCTCCACAATGGAAGCAGGTAGGCTCAGAATAACACTAATTTGCAGGGTGATTTTCGCCACATTTGAAACATCTTTCAACTGATTTACACACTGTTTTAGTATGGCCAAAGCGAAGGCACTTAAAACATTGTACTGTAGGATAAAAGTATGTTTCAACGGGAAAACTATTGTAATATATGTATATATTATTAGGCAGACTTTGTCCCTCGAAAGTCACCACAATCGAGCCAGAAGGTTTCCACTCGACTTTTCCCGAGGACCTGTCTTTGTAGCTCAGCCTACGGATCCTCAGCACCTCTCCAACATCGGGATTAGACACTGAAATCGCGGCCATGATATCCTCGTCAGAGATGTTTGTAGACACACCCCTTATAAGACCCATGCGGGTCACGTTGTGGGTTGGGATATGCTTTGAACGCTGAGTTCGACTGGATATAGATGTTTTTAATGAAGGAATTCGCCGAACTGGCCGTGGAAAACTCCATGACCAGACGGAACTTCCCCTCCGACTTGATGGAACCATTAATAATGTTGTTAATTTTTTTATTATAAAGAAATTTACCGAAGTCCATGGGGTGGATTGACTTGCCAGGTTCTGTACTCTGGACAAAAACAATGAACGGGCCAAGAGATCTTAAGGAGTAAAAATGTTCCCGTAAGGGAGTCTCCTTGGGTTTTGGGGCATTCGATGAGGTAGAAACAGACTGATTGGAGGATAAATCAGGGTCAGATATGAGACATTCCTCGGCTTGAGTCATTTTTCTCTTCCGCTTGTTCGTTTCTTTAGGATCCGGAGGATCTGGAGAGAGAGGTGGAACGGGAGGGTGAGGAGGTACCTCCATCTTCTATGAAGATGGAAGTCTGAACACCCTTTCTATACCAGAAACGATAACAGAATAAAGAAAAGTAAATAGAGAGAAAAAAATAATAATAGTAAATAAAAAACTTAATACGGACCTGATCCTTGAAGAATATTACAAATAAAAAAACCAAAAAATAAATTTTTATACTTAAGTTACATTCCACTTTGCAACAATAACAAAATGAGTATACGAAAAAATAATTCCTGAAGCACAGCGCGAACAGCGAATACACACGTCCTTCCGAGTCGGCAGCGAGGAATCAACTCCTAGTAAAGGTATCAACTTGGTTGAAAATTCAAATTTCGAGCAGAGTGAGACAGAGCCAACTTCTGACCCACACATTTCTCTACCCGCAGACTTACCGCATGGAAATGATATTTTTGTTATGGACCTCCACCCGAGATGAAAATATTTTTTTTTGATTTTATCAATCTGGTAGTGTAAAGTATTGCGCGAGCGAATTTTGTCGAGATTAGCGTTTTCCAGAGAGCGCCAGATTGCATTTTTATAGTTTTTCATTTTTATTTTCGTTAATTTTCATCGTATTTCAAGTTTTACGTTTCGCGTGTATTCTTTGTAAACGCACTCACTCTTGGAGGCTTCATTCGTAACCTAATTTTTCAATTTCATAACATTGAATTTCCCCTATTCAAGAATAAAAACATATTCTAAAAAAGAAGATTTCGCACTTTTCATCGATATATTTTCGTATTATTGCACATTATAATAGAGTATACACTATTTCTGGAGAGAGGAACTAAAAAAATATACGAATATGAAACTTTAAGCAATTCACGTCTGTTTATCACACACCCATCATTGACATCCGACTGACAAGCGTTTTTATTGGACGAAAGTGCAACGGCCTGTCTTTAATTGCGCAAAAACGTTTCAAATTCCTATAATTTTTAGTCGCTCCCTCCAGAAATATATAATACATAGGTATTATGTATTTTAGAATAACTGCATAAATTTTTCCAAAGGCAATACATTGTTATTTATTAATGGAACATATTATTTAAATACATTAAGTAATTTATATTCTAAAAGCATTTGCATTGTACCATGCCTAGTGGTATGTGACTAAAAGATCTGCTACTACATCAACCATGTGTTGCAGCCAGCTACATATGTATATGCCTCGCATATTGATTAATTATTCTAAATAATTAAACTAAAACTTCTTCCTGTCCCGTATCAGGTCATCCCGAGTTGTCAATCACTTGGCAAAAGCTTCCCTGACTTGCGCTATTCGTATAATATATTATTATCTATATTACTAAAACTGATTTTCAATCATTATTATTATGAAATGTAGGCTTCCCGCATAAACTGCAGACTTTATGTTTGATTTTAATCTTCACAGAACCTTGCATTTATAATTGTGGTAATCTTATTATATATACACAAATTATTAAACTATGTGCTAAAATTCTGGAAGGGCTGGACTGATTTGGCGACTTTTGATTACGAAATATTGGTACAAGCTCAGGATAGTTTTAAACAGTGAGAAAATGTAGAGAAAATGCTGGTATCAGCTAGTTATAAATAAGTTCCAAATTGATGTTTTTCAGAGATACAAGCGGATTCAGTGGCATCATCTATCCCCGAGGGTTGGGCAAAGCTAGTGGATGCTTGACAAAATACAAGAACTCGAATCATCCTGTCTACCAATTGCCTTTGAGAGCCTGTAACACCATGCCTTATACAATGGTAAGTTCCTATTTTATGAACTTGAAAAACTGTGACACTTTTAGCCTGGAGTATTATCCACATTATTTTTGCTTCAATTATTTACAAGCTAACCATATAAGCTAAAAGTAAAAAAAGACAACTAGATGAGCTGGAGTGGTTGATAGCCTAACGTAGTACCCTCTACTATAGTTACCAGTCGTCATCCTCACTCTGGAGGATCGTGTTCATCATGCTTGGCGGACTCTCCGTAGACCATTGTTCTCCAGGTTGTCCGCAGCGATGTTCTGCTTTATTGGGTGGGACCAATGAATCGGCGATCTGCCTCTAGGTCATATACCTGATGCTTCTCTGACCAATGTAAGCTTTTTTACCCCCAAGCTCTATCAGAGTACTAAAGGTCATAGGTTAGCAAAGACTATAACAGAAGCCCTCAGGACTGGAATTCTACCTTTATAACTAAACTCTTCATTGGGTAGGACATCAAAATGTCTCCTTTTTTTTTAAGCAAATGCTAGCTATATTCTGCTCCTTTAAGTATGTTTAGTTGCTGGAAAACTTCTTATCACAAACGTATGTAAATACCTTGAACAATTATTTGAGGATATGGGCTGCACATCTTACATGGAGCTGAAGAGGGCTGCGGAGGACCGGACGAGATGGAAAACTAGATGCAGATCTTTGCTGCAAACTAATCCGTAGGATTGAGACTGCAGAAGATGTAAATAAACTAAAAAACGTAAAATACGCTGAATTGCATGGTACAAGCGACAAAATAATAAGAGATTTGTATTAAGAATTGTGAACTGAATTATTCTTAGTAAAAATATACAAAATTTAATGGTTTTTCTGTTTCATTATTTTGTTGCTTGTACCAATCTGGTTTTCAACCAGTCAATTTTATTGACACAAAGTTAATTAATGTAGTAAGAAAGTGAAATGATCTATGGATAAATTAGTTCTATCTACCTCTGAACCTGCGTGAATCATTTCCAAACATTGTGCTAAGAATTTTGCCCCGACCTATGTATTCCTACACTGTGGTAAAAATGCAAGGACCGTGTTGTTGAAAATTGAAAAAATAAATCTACTGTAATATCATGAAACTTCCCAATAGCCAATCTATATTGAATGTAGAACTGGCATGCAGTATTATTATCACAGACTAGCTGATCATTAATTACGTAAACATCTGATGATGTGGGTGTACAATAATGACCTTCGCTGCCTATATATGTGATCTTGCTGTGTAACATTATCACACTAGAATCTTTACATCTACATACTTTGTGACAAACAAACCATTTGCCACAAACTTCCATTAATATTGTATTATCAAAGCAATAATAGAGGTATAATATTCTAAATTACTGCCCTTTTCCAAAATGGTACTTATTATTTTCCATCTATGAATAATTTATTCATAATAAGCAATTGTATTACTCTTTCTTAAAAACCTGAGGATTCAGGTGGTATTTTAATTTCGTTGTAGTTTTTTCCTTTGTCTAAAGCCAGTGTTGCCACCTGTCTAAGTTTTGTAACATGCGTCTGTGTCTTTCCTCAGTGACCTTTTCATTTTAGGAAAATTTTACCTTTCTGGAAACTAAATTATCAGAATGATCTTTTTTAAGTTTGTGTCCAAGTCAAAAAATTTCCAAAGGTGGCGATACTATCTAAAAGTCTACACCGAATGTCACGACTACACCATGACTTAACAATGGTAACACTATGATACAAAATGTTCATATTTAGCCAACGACTTGCACCAAAATATGCATACAGCTTGATTCCGAAACGAAAGCATGTTATTAAATTACTTTTATTTTTTCAACCCCTTTGCACTCATCGTCAAGTGATTTGTATGTTTATTATTTTATAGTAGATGGCCTGATATGATTTTTTTAAGAACTTCCTCATTTGGATTTTTTCTATAATTACACTTTTTGAAACCCAAAATATAATTTAAATTCATCTATAAAATCTTATTCTCAAACTTAACAAATACTCAGCTTGTTTCTTTTTTTTCCTTTTCTCCTTTAACCCATTGTCATGTATAGGCATTTCCTAATTCCTTCTTAAACCTCTTCTTTTTAAGAGTTACTTGCTTTCTCTCTCTCCTGTCTTTGCGCCAGTTTAATTATGTCATCTACTCAGCAGCCTCCGCACACTTCTTAATTAACTCTATTAAAACTAAGAAAGTCGCCATAATATTACAAAAGAATTTGATTTCACTCCGCAGTAAGTCTCCACTAATAAATCCTAATACGGAGAATACCACCACAGACTTGTATTGCTATTATACTGCTATAGTGCACCCATCACTGTTAAATCAGTCAACACAAAGACTGTGCATCCCACACACAACTCTTTGTGTTCAAATAAGTAGATGTCAAGAGAGAAAATTATTGAAATTATTATGATAATAGCTAAATTATTCTACATATTATGAGGTATTACACAATACACTATTGAAATAACATGCTAATTTAGTCATACTGCATCTTTATATAGGACAAAGAAGTGAAAGGATGTGCATTTGTCTTATGAAAACATAGATTGAAATATACTACGTAGATGCGGGGTTCGGAACAAAATTTGTTTATGTCACATTTTTGTTTTTGAGGTAGAAGGCGAAGAGACATCGAGGGGAAGGGAAAAAAACGACAACGTCAAAAAGTCATAGCAGATAGTCCTAATAAATAATGACCATGCTAGACAAGTTCCCTATTGTTGCGAATATGAGTGTATTACCATTATTTTATTTACTTAGAGTGGAACCAAATTTCTTATCTTTTGTTTGTCTCTTTCTATCTTCTTGTCTTGAATTTTTGCTCTAAGTGAGATTGGAATGAAACAAGTAAACTGGAGCTTAGTATCTAGAGACCTTTCAAATACCCGGAAAGGTGGCAACACTGACTAAAGTTCATTGTATAAAAAGCCTATACTGTCTGAACCATAAAACACACATTATGAAATTGTCCTTCATTAAAATACACTTTTAAATCCTATTGTGTAAAAAAATTTCTATTCTGTTTCCCAATTTAATAGCCACATCTGTATAAACAAACAAACAGTATTAAAATTGTTATAACCTCCATGAATAATTATTGACAAACTAATTTGTTGCGTAAACATCTGCAACCTTCTGTTTTAAATTATCATCTATTTTTGAAATTTTTCTTGTATAAACTGCACCTTATTTTTATTAGCAGTGAATCCCACCTAGGGTTGCCGTATGTCTGAAAATTTTCTAATTAAAATTTAAGTAAAGAAATGTATTAAAAATCAAATAAACTCAATACCAACACCACCTAAAGAAGGCCTTAGCGCTGGCGGCCATTTTTCCTCTAACGTCACACCCGAGACCCTGGCCGCCTGCACTGTTTGATAGATATCATAGAGTACAGGTAAGTGCATACAGATATAAGGCAAGTGCATACTGGGCCTTACAATGTGACGTCACACTCCTAGCGCTAAGGCTTTCTGATATAGGTGGTGTTGCTCAATACTAGGATTATATTATATAAAAAAAAGTCCCGAAGTTTGATTCATGACACTTCTTGAAACAGAATATACGTAATATTGACTGTTTGACTAGAAAATGGTGACAGAAACTCTTCGAGTTTTATGAGAGAGGGAGAAACAAGTCAACTTATGAATTAATGTCATTTAATATAGTTTGTTAATCAAATAAAAAATTCCCTCAAGCAATAAGTTCCGCCAGTTATAGGCTACAGCCTACTGACACCTTTGTATAGAATATGTTCATTTATTTTTTTTCATAGATTTCTTCGACTGGGAATTTTATGTGTTTTTAGTAATAATAGACCCATGGAAATTCAATACTTCCACCGATATTGCTGTGAAAAAAAAACTGTTGGCAGCTTTTTGTATGCCATTATCTAAATAGTTTATTAATCCAATTGTTTTCTTTCGTTCTAGGATGATGGCTCCGTAGAATACAGGAATGTATTAATGGTTCAACCACACCCGAGATTGGTTACAGGACTTGGAAAAACACATCACGTCGCTTGCAAACCATCGTCAGACACTGCGTTAGACTCTCAACCAAAAGCCGCGAGGTTGAGTGATATCAAAGAAGGCTCTCGTGAAATTGAGTATGTGCATTTCTTTTTATTGCAAAACTTAAGATTTTGTTTGAATTTTAATGATGATATTCACAAACTAAATATGCTATTTTTTTCTTCAGTGTCTCAACACATCCACTGGACAATCGCCCAACATATTCCATGAAAATCTACAATGGTGATCCAAGCACAAAAGAGGTAAGTTAGGTTAAAGTATAGTTTAAATATTTCAATGTCTGGCAATGAAAAAAAAGTCTTCAATTATGCCTACCATTCTTTCCATATTATTTCAAAATATATAATACAGTGGCGTACCGAGGGGGGGGGCGGAGGGGCGGACCGCCCCGGGCGCCTCTATTCAGAGGGCGGCAAAATCTGCTTGCGCTATACTATTCACGACCAGATTGATAAAATCAGAATTATTATTTTGATTACAAATAACATTTAATTTCGGGTTAAGGTCTTAAAAAAAAAATTGCGGTAAATCCGCAGGTAAAAAAATCTGTCACAAGTTAGCTCTGTCCTAAAATTGATTTTTTTGTACTATTTTGTTGAGATGTAAGTATGTAGGTAAATGAAAATCATTTATTTAATAAATATCTTTAGGTACTTTAATTATTTAGATTTTTTTTTCTTTGGATGGACTTTTGCTCTTTAATATTATTTCGTATGGCTTCTGCCACCAACGGGTGACAACGTCAAAAGATGGAGAAGTATGCTATCCGCTACATACAGGAGACACGCACCCTACAGAGCAACATCCAGGCTTTCAAGCCATTCAAGAGCATCGGGGGTGGCATTGTGGATATCTGCGTATCGTCCAGGGAATGCTCTCAGAGGGCAGTCCTCGACAATGTGCTTAATGGATTGCACCGGTTCTCCGCAGTCACAGGCTGGGGAGTCCCGCATGTGCCATCTGTGGAGCATTTGGGCACAACGTCCGTGTTCTGTGCGAATTCGGTTTAAGGTAACCCATTGACGTCTCCGGAGGTCAAAGCCAGGCATCGGCATCCCCACCCCCTGCACCAGGCCCCGGGAGTCTTGATTGGAAGCTTCCCAATCCTCACTCCATCGAGCACGACCATCGAAGCCGCTCCCCATTAAATGAGCAGCAGCCGCGTGAGCCGGCCTTCTGGATGATAGTCGGGGTATGAAAGGTGTTGGTACATCTTTTGCTCTGTTAATATACTAAAAAATGGAAACTATTCAGCGGTACTTATTTAGTATGAAATTTTGTCTATGGTTTCATAGAAAAAATAGGCGGAATTTATATCTGCAACGCAATAGATATAATATGCTCAACAATCATAATTCATAACTTGTAATTAGTCAAAAAATTATATTGTTCATGGACAATGTTGTATAAATAAAAATATCTTTTTTTTTGTTTATGTAGATTGCAACAAATGTGAAAATTGGAGACCCTCTAACATTGGTTATAACGGTTGAAAAAGAACTCACAAAGCACGGAATGAGAGTAACGGACTGTATAGTTAAAGACGGTCTGGGTTGGGCTCAGCAAAATCTTCTCAATGATGATGGGTAAGCAAAATATTGATTTTTTATATTATTTTGATGACTATGGTTGCATGATGTCCCTGTTCAATGGAATCCACATTATATTATTCAATTCAGTCAGAGATTTTTTTTAATATTTATTAATTAATAAGACTATCTTTTGTAGATGTCCACTGGATAATGAAATAATGGGAATGTTCAAATATTCAAAAGATAAATCTCGAGCGTCAGTCACATTCCAAGCCCACAAATTCCCTTACACGGCGAGTGTGTACTACCAGTGTACTGTCAAGCTGTGCGGAGAGAAAGATCCTCACTCATGTGTAAGTTGCTTCTGACTAATAATTATTGATTACTCACTATAATGCCAATCTACATATCTTAACCCATTGGAATCTTATAATATGTTTGGAACAAAATGTGCTCAGAAATCCTATTTAAAAGTATTCAACAGAGCTTCATGAGTTCTCATCATTTATATTTTATAATGGAGTTGTTTTGTATACAGTGAAATGAAAAAAAAGTCCACAGATCTCAAACAGAGGATCGGAACGATTATTTTTGGGAAAATCGGATAGTTTCAGAGTTTATAATGGAAATTTAACATTTTTGTCTTTTCTAAGTACCTACTAATAGTTAAAACATTTAAATTCCCAAATTACTTAAGTATCAAAATATTTGCTGAGTATCAAAAGCTTTGATCGAGCTGGGGGGTCGGTTTCGTGCGGGTCGGGTTTGCTGTGGATTGGTCCCCTCCGGGCTGGCTTGCGTAGAGTGGAGGACCTTAACGGGAGTATGTATGTATGTATGTATCAAAATATTAATTTAAGTCTGGTTTTCAACAGGAATCAAATTGCTCCAAGAAGAAAAGAGTAACAAGACAATCCGATAGCGACGAATCTCCAGCCAAGATAGAAGTATTCTCGGGTCTCTACGTAAACGAAGCTAATGATTTAAATCCTGACTCTGACTTTGTCACAAAAGAAAAGGTAACAGTTTTTTTCCTAACACGATTTTAAAATAAAAAAAATGAAAAAAACAATAATATTAAAGTGTACTTTGTCAATTTTGCAGAATCCCGAAGACGCCATTTGTATATCACAACGAAACTTTGCAATTGGAATTTGCATTGCTGGCTTGATCCTCATGCTGGCGGTGGTGGCTGCCATCTTAGTTATATTGGGAAGAAGAAGAAGTCGCGGTAAATCACTGAGCAACACTGGCAGCTCAATTTATAGCGGACCTTACACTAACACCGGATACTCACACACTAGTTAAATATTATATTAAAATAAATGTCGGCTAATAAACTATCTTTTACATTGATTAATCTATGGTTGATTCCATATGTCAAAAAAAAAAACATTAATGTGAAACACGGTTTTTTAGCCCAAAAGCAATAATTTGTTTATTGTAATTATTCAATTACTAAACAAACAGATCATAAGGGATTTCGAGGTCTTTTTTTTTCAGTTTACTAAAATACATTCTTTAGGTGTAGGTTCTTTGATTTTTACATCTTCTGTAGAACTTTGGAATTGGCAGTTTATATTTTTTGTCATTCTCAAAAAGATTTACATAGAGAAGGGCGTGAAGTTTAAACTGAATAATAAAACCATAGACAAGCTTCTGTTTTTTCTTTTTTCAATTCTTTGTACTATGCACGAAATCTCTATGGTTTCTTGCTTAGGTAGGTGTCTGTTTCATATTTATTTCATTGAAGTATTTACGCAGCAAATTAAATTTATTTTTATAGGCATTTATAAATTATATCTGGCAATTAAATCCGTATCGTCTCGTAAAATTTATTTTGTAAAAATGTGCCATTATTTTTTTTTTAAATCAATGAAATTCTGAAACAACACCGAATAATGTACTTAACTTTTTTTTTTAAAAAAAGTTTTTCTGATATTAGCTATAAGTTTTTTTTTGTAAAACTATGATAAAAAGAAAATTGTTTTAGAACAAAAACTTTTTTTTTAAATTCATACTTTATATAAGTTTATGTGATATTTATTACTGTATTACAATAATTATTATGTAAAAGTGCAATTGTTTATTATTTTATTTGTCATCTTTATAATTACGCATACAACAAACATTTACGTCTGATTATATTTTTCAACCTGTTAAACTGCTTATTACGTATGTATTTTTTTTATTTTTCAAGTATATATTTATATTTCTACTTACAAAATATAATAAAATTAATATTATTGGTATTTTATTTTCCTTTCATCTGTGGCCAGGTCTATTTTTGATAGACCCTAGAGTTAGTTGTCTCCCTGACTGAAAATCTTCAGCAAAGCTTTTCCCAATGAAGATTGAACTATTTTCTATTTCAGACAGACCAAATAAAGGTTTCTTCGAACAGCTGTGTGGAAAGTTAATGGAGAGCAAACCAATAGGATGTGATTGCGACTAAGAGAATGCTAGCAAAAAGTGAAGAGAAACCTTCACTATTTTGTAGATGATTGATCTTTAATTCAAATAATGTTTAAGTGGGTGAGCTATAATGATAGCCATTTATTTCTAAGTGTAGCACCCAAAATAAGAAAAGAAGATGATGTTCACTGTCTATGGTTTGAGAAAAAAGCGCAGACATATATCTATGGACTGGTAATGTGAACAGTTGGGCCGTATCAACACTGATTGTAAAAGAGATCACGTGAGTGGTGGCAAGGGGGAATTCTTTGTATCGGAGCCCGCAAAATTGGTCATGTTTAAGATAAAGATTCTCCAATTTTATCACTTCAAATTTACGCAAATGGGTAAACATAAGTTGGATGCTCATTTTTTTTTCAAACTGGCATTTCTTTATTCCATATAACTTGGTAGCCATTTATAACACGTTGTGGGTTTGAAACCCAGTGCCAAGCGTTGCTTTGCTTTCTGTCAAACGTGTATTTGCCCTCAATTTGGTCGAGCCCAGATTCATTTTAAAAGGTAGGTATGTAACAAAAAATCAAAATCGATTAAAAAGAAATTAAGAGTTTGCAAACAGATTTATTGAAAAAGGATTACATGATTCCTATTCTCTATAAACCCGTCTTATTTAAGTAAATAACAGAATGCATTCTTCACTTCATTTTTTATTATATTTAACAAAAAAACTATCACTAGTAGATCACAAGAGAACCATATCTGGAAAAAATAAATAATGATAAATTACTGCATAGAATATAACATTACTATGAACTAAAAGCGGCATTTCAAATAAAAGTAGTTAAGTTTTCGTGAATGTAATAAGGCGGAACTATGTTATTTTAATGGCTTTCTATCTCCATGAATTATTATTACACGCGGGATAGCAAATAACAAACTTTTATAGATTTTTGAAAAAGTAACAAAAATATACCAAAAGAGTATTTGAAAATAGAACAACCTTTTGTCAAACATGGACCATTGCATACTAAACGCATGAGTGCTTAAAACGGCTTCCTTATGATACAGAAATTCTTTATGGATATCAAGTTCAAAAAAATTATAAAAGAGTGACTCTGCAACATAGTATTTAATATGAAACCCCAACAAAAGGTTCTACGCTTAAAATTTGTGACAGTTTTTACATTTTACTACTCAGTTGCTTCAGGCAGAAAGTGAACCTCTACCATTATCATTGAAAGGAAAAAGAAAGGAATAATTTATTCCAAAGAAAAAACAATAATTTACATTTTAAACTTCAAATTAATAATGGTCACATTTTCAATACCTATCCAATGTCAGATAAGCTTTTTATTTATTTTTTATCGTTGGCAAGTGGTCAAATGTTCATTGTCCGACATCAAGTGCCACCATCCACTAGAGAAATTCTCTGGACACTCAATGGGACCAGGATAAACACTCATGGGGCAACCATGTAAGATGTGATACATGGTCTGTTTCTATTAATTGAATAAATAAAACTGTAGAAACTGCAATGACTTACGTTTATTGTTTAAGCAGTTGATGACGAACTACGATGAAAGGCAGAGCAATAGCTGATCCACAGAAAAGGCTGAAGTAAAGGGTCAATTTGTATGGGCTGTTGATGTCGAATGGGAGGTTCTGGAAAAATCATATAACATTTTAGCTTCATTGTGTGAAAATATCCACTTTTAAAATCAATAATCTTCCAACAAAATTAAGTAAGACAAATTATTGTTCACAAAGTTTGATGTGCATTCAAACGACTCAAATTACAAAATACTTCAGATTTTATAAGTTTGATTGGTTAAAACCCTCCGGTTGATATTGTTTTCGAAATTAACCAATTTGTAACATTACATAAGAGATACATAACCAAATAAGATAATTACATCTCCGGGTACGCCACCACGAGCAGAGCAGTTTCTGGTCATTGTCCTGACAACAGCTGCAGCATTACGACCAACGACGGAAAACATTTTATTGCTTTATGTAGTAATAAACACAAACCACACCAATATCAATTACGTCTCCTCCAAATCTTTATCTTCATCGAAGTCTCAGAAAATAATGGTCAATCAAAACGTCAAAAAATTATCGTTGCTGCCACGGAGCTTTTCATAGACAAGAATAGCCATTAATGAAACGATATAATTTTTAAATATACCTATCAATATTTAAAATACATTATATAGAAGGCAATGTTTTTGGTTTAAAATTGTTTAAAACTGATAAAATTCGAAAAAAGGCATTTGGCAGTGGTGGTCTTCAAGAAGTTTCGAAAGGTTAAATAAATATTTTGAAGGTAACTGATTTAACTGTTTAGAATGTCTTCATTACAAACATAATATTTTGATTTTATTTGTTTTACTTATTTATGTTTTACTTACTTAATTAAAGATGTATGTTTATAATAAAAATTAATTGAGAAAAGAAACTCATAATAATTATTTTACTAATAAAATAATTGTTTATAAATCATAGACAAAATCATATGTTTTATTCCGTGGTACTAGACAAGATAGCATAGCCGCATTTCCTGTCAATTTAAATGACACAATGTACATGCTCTCTAGTAAAAAAGTATTATTAGTATTTACAGACGTTTTGTCATAGCGTGGAGATTAGGGAAACCTTTTTACTATTTCGTTTATATTATTTAACTTATTAATCTTCTACACTTCAAAAAAGACACATGTAGAATTTTCGGCCACGGACCCGGTCAACTTTCTTCATTTTTTTCTTTTCTCGTGACATACATACGTCGTTTTGTTTCTATTTGTTTCTCGCATATTGGCTCGTGTTTTTGTACAAGTATGGCAGATTTAGACGATTTCTTCGCTAAAAAAGATCGTAAAAAGAGCAAGGGGAGTAAAAAGTTCTCAACGCCAGAAGAAGTAGCTAAAAAGATCGAAGATACTAAGCAAAAGAATGAACAAAAAAATCGTAAAGATAGACAGCCTGGACAAGGACAAGAGGGCGAAGATGGAAACCCCATGCCTATTGTAAGTAATTTTCCAATCAACTGTTAAAATAAGCATCTTGTTTTATTGCTTTAGCTGGGCATATTTTTTCTCCGGCACGTTTTCATCTATAGCCATATGAATGCATAACGTCACATTTACTCAACATGTCAATGATTATGCATATTTATAATACATAATTATATTCACGATACAGTGTATTTGAACTCCTTTGTACGATAAACACATTATTGGACGTATATGTACCTTCTTTACAACTAATTAAATTAAATATTAATTCAGGAGAACAAATGCCCTTGGATTGACAAATAATTCACAATATTTTTAGTGAATACTTTTTCTAATGCCTCAGATTTAGTTTGGTTTACAGACCAAAATCAGATAATTGTATTGTATCAATTTTCAAGTTATTATAACCTCAAATCCTAGAAATTTTCTTTAAAATCTTGCATTACAGAAAGCTCTTGTCTATTCCTGAATTTATCAAATCTAGAGAACAAATCATATGATTTATTTTTATTAGTTTTCATTAAATAATCTTGTAAGTTTATGTAAAACAATTTAGGTTTTCTTAGGTAAATTGATAGTAAATTATTTTATTAAAAATTGTGTAATTTTTTTAGCGGTAACGTTGTGAAGGTCCATTGTACAAATACAAAACACAAAAACTTTGTTACTTCACGTTTTATTTGAAAAACAAACAAATTTATAAATATGGCAGTTACAAAGTTTGTAAGTAACAGGCACCGACGATGGTCAATTGACCGAAAGGCCTCTGCCATATTTATAAATTTGTTTGTTTTTCAAATAAAACGTGAAGTAACAAAGTTTTTGTGTTTTGTATTTGTATATTATTAAAGTTGGTATGGTTATTTGCATCTACAAAATTAATTTTAGCCCACAAAATATAATATAATGGGTTGGCTGGCAGAGATCCTTCGGGATAAGCCCGCCCTTTCTACTGTCCAATTGTTTTTTTTGTCACCACATTGTATTTAAGCAATAACGTTTTATATATTTATAATAATATGGTGCTTAATTTGCCAAGTCTGTACATACATGAGGAGCAAACATTCAAACCGTGTTTTGTCACAAATACAAAAAAAAATCGTTATGAATGCAGAATTACTCGTTATCAACAATAGTATCAAGTAGTATAAACGAAATCAACAAAAGATGATAACTCACACACAAAAACTTATTTGAAAAGTGTTCTTTCAATCAAACAATGTTTTGTCCCCATTGACTTTAGTTGATTGTTAGTTTAAGCGGAATTCGTTTTTTGTCTCTATCTTTTTTTTCATATCTCTGTGACAAAACACGGTTTGAATGTTTGCTCCTCATATGAGTGCCTAATGTATGCATATAAAAATGTATCTAATACTCTCCTAAACATAGATCATCACAGGTATGATACTAGGGATAAACGAGATGTACAACCGCTAGAACATAGATTAGCAAAAGCTTCAAAAAGTTATATATTATTATGTAATAGTATTAGTTTATATTATAAGATGCCTCGTAGAGTACTCAAATTTTTTTGTAGTTTCATATAGAGGCAAATAGGTATCTTGTTGAAAGAAATCATTTGACAAAATGCTAAATGGGACTGTAAACCCTGTGTTCCATTGAAAATTTTATTGATTTTAGTACTAACTCATTTTTAAATAGGCTGGCGTGTTGTGCCCTTTAAACTCCACATAGCTTTGATATAATTCTTTAATATTTTCAAAGTATTTATTCCATGTTTTTCGGAAAGGTTAAAAATATGTTACAGAACCATATATTTGATGCTATCAGCCGGCCTTCAAGAGAGCAGTAAAAGACAGTTGTAAGCCCGCAGTGGTTCAAATTTGTATAAAATTTACCTCTTAAAATGAACACTACATAATTTTTTAACGATAGCATCGATTTGTTGGTTCCATAATATGTTAAGATCTAGTCCTGAAATAGGACACAATGATCCATAAATATTTGGAACTATGTGTATTGTCCCGACAGACGTTGACCTGTTTTTACTGTGAATATAACATTGTCTTTATAATGGAACAAGCCGTATTTGTTAAATTTGGTTTTATTCTTCAAGCTATTGTATATTTCTTTCTACTTCTTCTTCTTCACGTGTCATGCTGGGTTCCCCCAATGTTGTCTATCACTTGAGAGTATCTGTCCCTGTCCTGTGCAGCCACAAAAAGCGCTCCGATCGTTCTGATTCCAGTCAATCCCAGATATTGCGAAGTCAGGAAATCTGTCGTCGGCGCACGCCTCTTTGACCCTCTATTTTGCCCTTCAAAATCAGGTGCAGTAACTCGTACTTCTCTCCCCTGAGCACATGTCCCAGATAGGACACCTTTCGGACTTTGATGCCAGTCAGCAACTGTCTTTCAACTCTTGCTCTCTGGAGCACATTTCCTACTACTTCATATTGTTAAAATGTCAATGTTGACTTTTCAGGACGAGGATGAATGGAGAGAGTACGAAGTAGCCAAAAAAGATTATACCGGATTGAAAATACAACCATTAGCTGGAAACGTTAACAATGCGGGTGGAAACAATGGCACGGATTCACAAGGCAACGAAGGAAATAATATGGGACAGCAAACGGGCGGCGAGGGGTCCGCTAATAATCCATGGAACAAGCCTGCTGTAAGTACCAACACTGCATGTTTAATTCATAGATAAGGACATTTGGTCCAACAACGAGTTTAGTGTGCTAATATATTTCAGTACATTGAAGATGACTTCTATGAGAGAGAAGATATTTTAATCAATCTTATTTTGACATGTCACATTTGGCCATACTAGAACATCGAGTAATCTAGGCAGACACGTAGAATATGGGTGAAAACACGTAAAAAACGGATTCCGACAGGTGCAAATAATGTTTCTATGCATTTGAATGGTGATACGCACAGCAAAACCCGCTTTCCAGCATGCCCATTTAAATGCATTGAAGCCATAGACAACAATCTTTGCGGCGATCGGCGCCGGTCGGAATCGGCGTTCTTTGTGTTTTCACACTATCACAAAAAAGTACCAAGTTTTGTGTGTACTGCTTTGTACTATATTAGCAGATATGAAATTCCAATAGTATAAAATTGTATCCAATCCACAAACAAATAAGTTAAACCAACTACTTTTGTTGTTTTCCGAATGTGTACATGTTGGTCCCGACAATGTCTCCTCTCAAAGGTCACACCTCTATAAATAAAAATCTATGGAATGAAGTGGTTGGTAGTCTAGCGGTTACAACACCATCATTTATACTGTTTTGTACTGGAAGTCGTTTGATAGTGATTAGAAATATATCCAGTTTCTAATTCTAAGTGGTATAAAAATATAACTATTTTTTTTAGGAAACAACTTTCTCTGAGCCTGTAGCAGCAGCGCCAGTGGCAGCACCCGCGCCTCCGGCCCCGGTGGGGAGCTACGTAGCCCCAGGACTCAAAAACAGAAAAGCACAGCAAGGTAGCGAAGCACTTCGGAGAGGGGTTAGTGTTTTTTTTTGTCAATATGTGTCAATATGCATGTGTGTCAATGTCAAATACATTGAAGTGTGTCTGAGTATCAAATATATAACATTACAGTAGTGTTTGTAATGGTTTTTTTAATGATTTAATGTATTTTTATCCTTAATTTTAAAAAATTTTAGCATTCGCCTGTCCTCTAGATAAACTATTAAGTGTGCGAAATTTCATACTCCTCCATCTGTGCAATTTTCGTAAAAATGTAACAAAGTTTTTCCTTCTTGTATTAATATATAGATATTCATATTTAATATGCAAATGTGTAGCATTACAAATTAATTGAAGACTTATGTTTTGATTTATTACTGCTTCTCCAGAGTTCTTACCGTTTGCACAAATTCCGTCAAGCCCAAGAGCTGTAACAATATCTGTACCCAGTGGACCCACAGTGGTCTGACAATGGTTTAGCAAGACCTTGTCGGACTATTAAGTTTTTCAGTTACTGCCGAATTTCGTGTGGAGGTTGTGGGTTCAATCCCAGGTGCCGACCATCTCTTCCTCTTTCACGACACAAGCTTTAAGCTTTGTAGCTTTCTTTGAAAAGAGTCAAAGAGTGTATTTGTTACATAAGTTATTACTTACAAAGTGTATTTGTTACTGTGAATGAAAAAACACTTGTCTTATACTACACAAATTATTTATTGCAGAGACGCGTTTCGTTCTGTTAGAACATTTTCTTATCCAATAAGCCACATATATATATATATATATATTTATATTTCAGTAGATAATAATAATAATAATTTTATTTTTCAACAAAAATGTACAGAGTATTGCAGAAATTCAAATATAGAGATACATCAAATACAATTATAATGGTTTTATAAAAAAAAAATTGTTATGACAATTTTATGTATCTACAACTAAACTTTCATGTGTCTACAACCCTTTTTCCTTGATAAATACTTGTGCAGTGAACTAGTGAGAAGAAACTGTATCTCACTGCACATTTCTCCAATTTGCCTTAGCATCAACTCAAACCAACACTGGAGTGTGATCACACATATCACCCCCCACATCACACTCATCAACCACAGAGCATTTCCCAAACACATCAACTGTATCCCAGTACACAACTCTACCGCTGTATCTCTAACATACACTTCACAATCTTTCTTCCTACATCCAGTAGCCAAACAGACAAAAGCTTCTTAATAATATCTTAAAAATTTTAACTTGGTTAATCATTATAAAAATATTTTTAAATCAGATCGAAAATGTTCTAACAGAACGAAACGCGTCTCTGCAATAAATAATTTATGTAGTATAAGATAAGTGTTTTTTCATTCACATTATGAATTACTACACGGTAAACACCAAAAATATTAATGTATTTGTTACATTATGTTATTACAAAGTGTATTTGTTACATTATGTTATTACAAAGCTTTAAGCTTTGTAGCTTTCTTTGAAAAGAGTCAAAGAGTGTATTTGTGTTCACTTTAAGTGAGCACAGATTCATTTGTTCTAACAAGTAAATTCTGCACACAATAGTTGTCTTTAAAATGACTGTTAAATTTGTATATAATGTATCAAATTTTTTAAGTAATGTGCATATGATGTTTCCAGCAAAGAGCTCACGCCCCTGATATCCACAATGAAGAATATTTCCCCTCGCTGGGTGGTGACAAGAAGGGTGGGGCAGGTACGGGAGGGGGTGCGTGGACAGAAGCAGGAGGAGGGAGCAATAGGATTCGCAATCCGCCATCTGGACTGCAGCCTTCTAGAGATGTTCCTCTAGGGAATCGGTTTACTTCCCTCACAAATGATAGCTAGCTATAGGTACGTATCGCACCATCATCATTTATTTTGATACCTTGACACTTCATTCCAATCATTAAAATAAACTAGCAAGACGTGGAAAGATAATGTAACATGGAAAATTACCAATACCAAATCCACACTTTTGCCTGTCTCTATTTTGCATTTTTAACATATCATTTGATACATAGGACTGCCCATTGATTCATTTTGGTCTGGGCTCAGAACTATCATTACTTGTCCAATCATGCCTTTAAATAAACCTCTTTATTGATCATGGTATAGGCCCTCAACGTCAACAAAATCCTCCAGTGGTTGAATGTCAGCGATCGACTTTGAGCCGATAATCCCGCCACTGCTCAGCGCATTTCTATTGCTTGTAACCATTGCCAATATTGTATATCATGCTGTATATGCGTAAAGAATAAAATATTAGTATCACTAACATCACTGTAGTTTATAAGAATAGGACTTGGTATTGCTTTAACTTTGTAATGTTTTTAAAACTTTAAATTGATTATTTGGATGGCAGTGGAATGTGTTAAACTTATATGTGTGTTTTGTTCTTTTCAGGAGTATGTTAGTTTCATAAATACCATGGATCACAGCTGATACATAATGATAATGCTTTTTATGAATCTTTTAAAACGAAAAATGACATTACCCTATCTCCGAGATATTGATCAACATTGTGTATTGTGCAATCGGGACTGGCCTCGCCCACCTGGCGGGCGGTTCTCTGTGTGTTTTTTTAAAACGGTCGTCGTCGCTACCTTATTTTCGTATTGTGAAGATCATCAGTGCGACGACGTCGACGAAAGGTCTCCCATTTGTGTTGGCAAAACATTATTTTGATCGTCGCTACGCTTACAACAATCATTGATATATTATCTCGACCGTCGTGGTGGATAGAGTCAACTCAAATTGACACCAAGATCTTTAATTTTTATAAAGCAGAATCTCCCGTAAAGAGCTTTATTAAATTGTTAAAGAGTCTTACTCTTCTTTTTTCAATAGCATGGACATTCAAGTTAGTTTTGTTAACATTTTGAGAAGAGTACAATACATTATGTATTGCTAGATCGTACGTCATTCTCTCGAGTGTATTTTTTCTCAAATAATTTTCTATATAGCACCAAAAAAATTTGCTAGAATCTTCGCTGGCCATTATACCCTTAAGCTAGTTGTTCATGACTTGATTCTCTCCACCACTGAGGTCTACGATATAATAATTAGCCATATTGATTATAACAATTAAATTAAAAACAGTTTTGAGTTGTTTCCTTGTTTTCTTTTTCCTAGATTGTTTCTTTTGTTAGTTCTTTATTTAGACATTTTCTTCAACTTGTGAGCTATAAATCTAATTAACAAGACTTCCCCTCGCTTCTGTAATTAATTGAATATTTAAAGTGTTTCGTTTGTAATTTTTGTCATGATAGAAATGAAAATGCATTTACATTTCAGAAATGTAGAAAAATGTTGACCATTTTGGGAATATTTAACTTGTAATGCGATGGCAATGTTTCGCAATATAAAAATCTCGATGATTTCAAAATAAAAGCACTGTTTTTAACTGGTTTTTTTCTTTTCAAATTTATATAAACAATCTGTATATACTTCATAAAACACCAGGACCATTGAAGCATTTTGTATATTTTCATCACTAGATAGTTTTCCAATTATTTCCTTTTTTTTCTTATAATAACTGTGTCCAGATCTTCACTTCACTGTGTTAGAAAAAAATTTAATAAATTGATTAATTAAGTACCATTATGTAAAAAAAAATTATAACAATATTTTTTATTCTTAAACGAGATTTGGATAAGAATGTTTTTTTTTTTTTAATGTAGTATTATTTCATTTTAAGTTTTATATTCAGTTTATAAAAAGGACACCTTTGGTCTGTACCTTTTTTTTGAAATTTCGAATTACTACACTTTTAATGGTGTGATTGAATGTAATAATACCTACAATATTAAAATTAAATAAAAAGCATTTTCGCCACTCTGTATTGTTTGTCTTGAAGATATTTTTAAACATTTTATTTTGATACTTTTGTATAATTAACATTTTTTTTTTTATAATTAAAGTATTTAAAGAGGTTGCATTGTTATCCGTATTGTTATAAATATTATGAAATTTGGGACATGTTTGTTATTATTATTATTATACTCTATTATAAATATTGTTTCATGTAAATTACACGATATGGATTTCAACAAGTATTTAAATAAGATTTCAGTTTTGTTCGTCAGTTACGAGAATTGATTTCTTTGGTTATAATGAATTTAATTTACATTCCCCTTTTCAGAATTGTGTATTCATCATAATATAGATAAAAAAAAACAATAAAGTGATGTGAATTAATCAAAATGATACAATCATTTCGTTGTGTATTATTTTTACATATTGCAACACCACTGCTGTCATCTTTGTCTACTGATTTTTTATCTGCTCATGGTTTCATCTCACCATAGCAAGCAGAAAAAATAGTTGCCATCTTTGTTTCCTATCAATTTAGACGAATTATAGTAAAATTAGATTGGATTGTTGAAGTTGACACATAATATTTATTCTCAGCAATATCAGGGAGATAGAATTTAAGAAGGAATTAAGATAAAAATTCTCATCTTTAAATAAATAAATAACCCTCTTCTATACATAGGTGTCAGTATAGCCGGCGAAACTTAATGCCCTTGAAGCATTCTCTACCAGTCAACTGGTCTCGTCCAATTAGAGACAGGACAGGAGGAGGAAAAAACACATTGAAAATTTCTGTCCCCACCGAGAATCGAACCCGGGACCTCTTGATCTGAAGTCAGAGCCTTTTTTATTTAATATCTTTTTTATCTCCCAATTCCAGGTTTATTATTGGAAAAAGAAAGGTATCCATTTTACAATGATTTGTTATTACAAAAGATGCATTCCTTTTTTGCTATACTAGTGTTATTAAAATTGAAAATATGTAGGTAACATATTATTCTCCGGTGCTAAGGTCATAAATTTCAAACACTCCATTTTCATAAGTGTCTTATTTAATTCCGACCATTTCCACTTTCACGACTCAACCCTTTGGTTAGTGTGAAAGATGTTAAAAAGTGCATTCGTGTTCACCTCGAGTGAGCACGGATTCATTTTTTATATTAAAAAAAAAAAATTGTGTCAACTACATTCCCTTACTCCGATTGCGCTACAGCCCATATCCAACCTTGGTCTTCGCCATCTTATATCTTCCGTCATATTCCATTTGATTATCCCTAGCAATTTGACTGCATCTGTCTTTGTTTCAGACAACTATAGGCTTAGCACAAATGTGCCTCCATTGGAATAAGTATAAACAAATTGCTGACCCCTACTATAGGTGTGTCTGGGCTTTTTATTGTCACCATTAGTTATCAATATAAGCACAACTCAACTTGTGTTTTTAGTAGAGATGAAACGGATATCCGTTAACTATCCAGCCAAATACTGGATAATTAGCACCTATCTTGCCTAATACTGGATTTGAAAAAATATATTTATAGGCCTACTTGCTTTATTTGGCTGGTATTTCTAAATAAATACAATCCACAAAATACAACTTAAAAAACTAATAAGTACTCATAAAGCATTAAGGGCAAATTATTGTTGAATGAACACTAGTTTCTCTGTGGAAGTGGTTTCGCATTTCTTCATTTTAGGCCAGCCTTACGAAAAAGCCCATTGCCGAAAGCTTACTTCGCTCAATGTTCTACTGAATTCCAGTATTTGGGGGCTACGTTAGCCGAAAAACCAGTATCCTCTCTAGTTTATAGTCTAGATTGAAGGTCAATAATGCATTTTAAAACAAAGATTCTAGAGTCAGAATTGACTGTCAACATGATTACTTTTCCACCACGACTATATATTGAGAAGTGACCGAGGAGAAGTTGGTGTATTTTCCCATCAAAATTACAAAGGCATTGGAGCTATATGTAAGAGTTATTAACGACTCATGTAACAAAATAAGAACATTCTGTAGTGAAGAACGGTAAAATAAGTATATATGAATCGGTAAAATACAAAAATGTCGAAATTTCAATCTCATGTTATGATTAGCAAATATAAGCTCCAGAGAAGACGCAAGGGGGGTATATCTTTCACTTGAATTGTGAAAAAGAATATGCACAGCGCATGGAATTGAAGTTCAACTTCCAGTAAGAATGTGGCCATCCACTAGGCTAATAAGCATTTCAAAACTGCAAAATAAATGCGTGTTTTTTGTCACTTTCCGACCAAACAATGAAAAACAACCATGCTTTGATAATGACTTTAATCATTATCAAACAATCATTATTTTATTATACATTTCACTAACAATATAGGAATCTAGACTTTAATGCTGAAAATTATAACTGCAAAAATATGTTTATTACTTTGTTTTTCTATTTTTAATAATATTTTAACTAAAGGAAAGGGTTTTACCATTTTTTTATATGGGTTATTTTAAATTATAATTAATAAAAAGTTATCGGAATCTGCTTTGATATATGTTTTAAATCACTTTTTTTCTGGAGGAGTCCATGCTTCTATTTTTGGCCTTGTGGTGCTGTAAGGTGTGTATTGGCCTGAGGTTCCTGATAAATTTTCCTTGTGATCTGTCATCCACTTGTAGTTTGGACGGGAGCCATCTTGCATTGGTGTTAGATCCGTTTTATAATGAAGCCATCCAAACCATTCAGCAGGAACCTGTAACCGATGAAAGCAATCTACTGGTACTTGGGATAAATTTTTAGAAAATGTATTTTTTGGATCCACTTTCTTCTAATACTCCTTTCTCACATGATAACTTCTTGATACAATTTGAACTCCGGAGACCGAAATGCACATGGGGCTCGCGTTTATCAGATATTCGATTGTTTGTGTCATCCGACATGTGCATACTGGTGAGTCCATCCATCCCAATTTATGTAGGTTTGAAGCAGTGCAGACATCACATCTTATTCGGATGACTCTCCACCATATCTTTCTGGGTTATGTTGACGATGCAGTCCATAATTGTCTCCAATTGAGCAATAAGCCAACTGAAGATACTTTATGTAAGTTCTCATATTGTCAGAACGTGAGAAACGAGTGATAGAAACAAATGGAACAAAAAAAGATACATTTTCATAATATCAGATAGCAGGTATTGTCAGCTCACTGACGATTTGTAAATATAATACAATATTTTTTTAGTAACAAAGCAGTTTTCTGGCAATGCCAAGAAACTAGGGTAAGCATTTTACTGTTCTTTTTAGAAACCTTGAAGGTCTGTATTTAAACTGGCTATCATAAAACAGAAAAATTATGTGTAGGATAGTATACCTGACTTCCATCATAATTCCAATTATAGTGCGGAGAATATTCAACCCAACGATTGCGTCCATAGAAATATCTAGGGTTTTCGAAATATTTATTACCATATTTATCTTCTCCAACTAATGTTCCATCCTTAACGTCATCATAACTGAAATAAGAGTATTACTTAAACAATGGTGAATCATTTTAATGGATTTAACGTTCAACTGAATATGAAAATGAACACTGTTTTAATAATCTCACATAAACATTGTCTGAAATAACAAATCTGTAAATTATGTAATGAAACACTCACTGCCATAATTTCCACAAGGAATTACGAAATCCACCGTTTTGTTTGATTATTCTCGCGAAATTAGCGACTTTATCTAATGATAAATATTTGGCCATTTTGACCAAATATAATAATTAACTTCCAATCAATCCGAAATTTAAGTTTAATCCAACTTCATCCGTATCGACGTCTCAAATCTCAATTTCAGACAGATGACAGATAGAAAATTATTGCCAGATAAAACAAAATAATAGCCTACTAAAAAAATCAATTAGGTATTTCACATTTAATATTTTTATACTTTTTTTATAATATGTATTTGAAATAATAATATTATTATAACGGTTTTGTTATAATTCGGATCAATTCTGAATTCGGTGTAATCCATCTTTGTGTAGGTTTGAATCGATAATCTTTCAAGTGCTTTCAACCCATCGCACTAAGGTTACGTTTATTTCTTGCTCCATAACACCTACTTATTTCTGGGATATGGAAAACTTCTTTTGTTGGATCATTTTTATTAGGTTGACTGAGAAAAAATAAATAACGAGAGAGCAAAATAATAATTGTAAAACCATCGCAGAAGACTACGTTTTATTTTTCACTGCTGATCCTTGCAATAATGCAACATAGTAGATAGAAATGTATTACTTATTTATATCATTTTCTCGAATGGATATATTTAATTAATTCGTTTATTCTCCCTTTGAACCCCAATTAGGGAGGCAACAAGAGCTCTCCATTGTGCTCCCCCCACACCATGTCCAACTCCCTCAGCTTTGCCTCGAAGGAACGGAACACGGTATATTTAATAAATTTCCAAAATGATAGGATCTTCATATGAAAATTCCAGTAAAAGAGATCTATCACAGAGACGGTAAAGCAAATAAATGGGAGGAGTATCAAATAGTTACATTTTCTTATTGCGCAACTTCACAGGATTGAGAGTAAATGTGCAAAAAATCTGATACTCTTTAAATAATTTCATTTTGTCGCACACGTTTAAAAACAACAAATTAATTTATTGAATTGAATAAAAAAAGTACAATTTACTCTAAAGACTTTTTAATAAACCAATGAGTTTAGAAACAAAATGGACATCAAAATAAGAACGTTGAATTAAGCCATAATAATATTACATAGACCTCCATCATTATAATATTTTCTGAAAAATAACAAAAATATGAATAAAAATAACTTTCTGAAATATAATACAGTATTAATAAGTCCACAATTACATAATATTACCTACCTATATTTAAAACAAAACTGTAAACTTCACAAAATTTTTGAATTTACCACCGGTTGAAGAATAGTATGCGTTCGTTTCCTTTCAAACATTACTCGATCTATAGAATATTTACCGAAACCATGATTAATATGTTTAAACAAAATGGGTTTTGTTCATAGTACGCATTAGGGTGAATATACGAAAGCAAATTTATCTCGACATAAGCTTTTTTGGGGTATCAACGGCTTAGGTATAAAGAAGGCAGGTAAACATCTTTGGGTCAGCCAAGTTAGACCCAAGAAGTTGAAAAATTTATGATCTGAGTAAAAAGGAATAAACTGTATTAGGAATGTCATATATTCAGTTATAGAATGTTTCAAACATTTTTACAAACGCGTGTAATTTGTTACAAACAAGGTTTCCATCAAGTTTATAAAGTTTTAAAATTACTTTTAAAAGCACTTTGAGGACGTCTTTGCGAGTATGTTTCGTTAATAATTATTCACTTCTCCGAATCGTGTAAATTGTAATGTCGGATATAAACCAAACACACAATATAAACAGCGTTACATTTCGTGTAAGAACATACTCAATCATGCGGTTTTTATTATCTTATTAACAACTTTACAAAAGTTTCAAGTTTAAAAGATATTTGTAAGTTAGTGAGCCGGATGCTGTGTGCAAGAATCTCTGAGATAAAAATAATAATAGTGAATGAAATTATTGTAGTGTTCAAAAGTTTATACAAATCAAATGGTGGTATTATGTGTGTTTAAATGTGTAATTCAAGTGAAGTGTTTATTGTTTTTAAAAGTTCCAAGTGATTTTTAAGTTTAAATACGTTTACAATAATTTGGTACGGCATTACGAAAGGTGTCAGTGCTCCTAGGAATTTGGTCAATGGTATATTGTATTGCACGGAATACCTGCATAGTTTGTGCACCTGGGAAATAAATAAAAAAGGTAAGCACTAAAACTTTTTAAAGTTTATAAGAGTAATATTGTATATTTTGGAACGATTTTAATTCATCGCGCGATTACGGAAGCTCTAGCATTCCTATAATGGGACCGATAATTTTTAAATAGATCACGATCTATTTTTTTTTAAGCGCAACGACCTTGCGTGCGTAAAACGTAGGCCACTTCTTACTTTGTGTTTATTTTCTTAGTTTCTTACTTGTCTATGCACGTGGAACTTTTTCAAATTTGACAGGGTGATCCGAAAGTTCCTAACATTTTATTTTTTACTAAATTGTAAATATATAGAGATTCTTTTGTTCGAAGTTAATAATAATTATAAGCGATAAATAATAAATATTTTATTTTAAAGGTATTTTTATTGTTTGTTTGCACTGTTTTTGTGTTAAGTCGAGACTCGAGAGTAACAATGTCCAAATTAAAAACTGTTTTTGTACCATTTTTTGCTATAGGTACCTTCTGTAATATTTTATTGTTTTAACATAATGTAAAAGCAGCTTAGTTGCGTAGGAACGACTAAATAAATAAAATAAATTAATAAATGTTTTGGATTACTTAGGTAAATACAGTGCAACTGCACTTTCTCAGTGATATTATTTATTTGAGCAAGCGGTTTGCTTGATAATATCAAAATGAACCTAATGAAAGTACTTGAGCCTAAAATATCGCTAAAGTAAAACTGTGTTCATTTTTAAATTTCATTTAGTTATTGTTTGATATTTTTTGATACAGTAATTAAACTATGCATCGTATAATGCTGCTATGTATTAAAATACTTTTAATAACGATATATCGCTGCTATTGAAGAAATCATACATATTATTTAATTGAACGTAGTAACTACAAAAGTAACTACATGTACGGTAAACTGCAAATTACATGTTCCGTTTTACGTTTGCTTTTGCCAAGTGTCCACGGTACGTATTTATCGGCTCATTATTCGATTCGTATTGGGTTAGGTAAGCACATCAATGGAAAGGAGATTAATGTTTTATTCGTATGAATATTCTTATCTGGGACATGTATCTATTTAGAATAACGAATGCCAAATTACAAAAAGAGTGCTTGTTTCTTCCCTTCACAGGCTCTCAAATATGAAGAAGATCGCAATACGCAAGATTGAGCTCAGTAAAGAGCTTTTTTGCCTCCCTATGACACTAAGGGTAACAATTGGTTGATCGTAGGGGGGGGGGTATTTTTTTAGCAAACAGCAGATGTCATGTTGAACATGTCGAAGACTCCCATGAGTTGGATTTTTGTGAATTTCGACGAATTTCGGCTCCGTGATGATGGTGAAAGTTGTTGACGTAAAGTGATCACACTAAGCCAGCCTTCGAGACAGCAGTGTACCCGAAGTGTTTCAAATTTAAGTAGGTACCTCTTAAAAATCGAACTCTAATTTAATGTCTATATGATAATGTATTTAAACCAAATAGCAGAAGTGCACTTGAAATGAAGCCCTAATTGACTCGAGATGCCAAATTTAATAAGTACATAATGAAAATGTTACCCTACATGTTGCCGCGAATGATGACTGGGTTACTGAAGAAGTACACACCTGTAAAAAAGGAGAGTGGACATCACACAATATCAACAAAACTGAACCCCTATTCTGTAGCAAGTGTAGGGTAGTCACTTTTTTCAAGTGACTATCCTACACTTGCTACATAATAGGGGTACTGTTCATCATAAATAGCCTTTGAATACATAATTATTATGCAATAATTGGGAGAAAAGGGGAAAATAATAGATGGGATGTCTGTGTACATTAACACCCTAGATTTGCGGATTACATAGTGCTGATTAGTGATGACGCCGACCAACTAACTATATTATGATATACCGATATAGTTAAACCAAGCTTAAATAAAGATAGGACAATTTATGAACCTGAAAAAAAGACAGAGAACGTTATGGCTCAAACATCAATATTTATCATGATACGTAATACCTATCGAAATCGTAGTTTTATACTACTATCTAGGACACGGAGTAAAACAAACAACAAAAATAGTCTGAAGAACCGGCTTGAGATGGACAGTTTTTCAAAATTTGGGTCACATATTCTTCTTCTGCGGTTTCAATCCTGAGCAAGTGCGAACACCCTCCTCCACTCCTCTCGGTTCTCTGCTGTACTCTTCATTTCGATGTATGAACTGCACTCCATATCCTGGAATATCTGTTTCAAATATTAGATTATTCGAAATTCCACATCAACACCAAGGGAAATATATTATGCTTGTGTCCTGCCAGTACTGATTTCACTGATGGGTTTGAACCATCACATTAACCCAAAGGAGTGCAAAAAATAGAGTTGACATAAGCAATGGATTCTTAGGCACAGACCTAGAAACGCCGCAATAAGACCTAGAACAGGAGTGTCGGATTGCGACGTCGCTCGACTGACTAGGACTAGATGATAAATGTGCAAAAGAATAAGGGACGGCAACCCGCGTCGTAAAAACCATTGGCTGGCGGTGGAGGAAGGTTACACAGGATCGAGAGACGTGGAGGAATCTGGAGGAAGCCATGTTCAGGAGTAGACTAATGTGAGCTAAAAAAGATCACAATTATTATTAGTAATTGAATTATATAAAAAATATTGAACACCAATATGAAGTTGTGCAACTCATTGTTATTCGCAACAAAATTATTATTAGGTATATCTTTTCCGTATTTATATGAATTGAGATAGAAATAAACTGTATTGATTTTTTGTAAGTATGTACATATACGATGTTCCTTTTGTGTAGCATAATATAAGATGAATTCGGTCCCAAGTTTACCTGCATTAGAAATGTGTGTTTTCTGAACAAAGGGCACACAATGCAAAATCTTCACGAATGTGTAAAATAGTAAACATTCTATGAAGGTGCCTGGCTTATTGTATTCATCGGTAGAACTGAGGCTTTATTATGTAGCAGGTGTTGGAAGAAATAACATAAAAAAGTGAGGTTTAACAGTTTCAGTGAATTTTTATGTTAATAAACATACCATACAGGTCTAATCCCGATATATTAAAATCTGTATGTAAATGCATGAAATCGCCATGATATTGTGATTGATTGATTAATGATTAAATTCTGTAAAATAACTACACGAAACCGGCATAATCTAGGTATTGACATCATGACTGATGTCTCGATATCCTTAACTAATGCAATGGCTTAATTCTGTAAAATTAGTACCTACATACATAAAGCCAGTATGATCACAGTGGAAGTTTAAAATAAGGAAATAAAATGCCAGACAACTGACGCATTTCTTACTTCGTAAAATTAATTGATTCTGTTAAAAAAGTGATCTTTTTTATCAGATTTTTGTCCTTTAATGCTGTTTCTCCTCTACTAATAATTCTGGGTAAAGCTGGCTGTTGTATTACTTGTTTTTATAATTACCACAAAACACCTGTTGGTTTTGTTCACGCTTTGGTAACGCGATATTCTTCAACATCTTCAAGTTTCACTAGTGTCTTGTACGATATTAAGTTCCGCTTTTATGCTCTTTTTGAGCTTTTCTCTGATAAATGATCCTTTTTCATTTTACTGTGGGTTATGGTTTAATGAACTGTTCAGACAACCAACACTTTCACGCAATTTTGTGTCCGAACAATCTAAATTCTAGTTCTAAAAGTTAAATTCAAAAAGGTTATTCCATAGTCTCAGTTTTTGCGGACCAATCAAATCTAATTATTTCTGTATCTGCAAAATTTTAGCAAAACTCCTAGAGAATTGGGGTGCAAATTCTAATAACAAACAATACAATTTCCACCGTAAAATAATTATTCTTAACGGGATTTGGAGCAAACGTCTCGATATCATCTTGCGTAGTTTGCACTGATTTCTTGTATATAGATGGTACATGCACGCTAGTTGTTTTCTATCTTTCTGCAAGTGAGAAATACGCAAAAAAAAGGTTAAAGGCATAATATTTTTTAATTTTTAAGAAGTGAAAGGAAATCAGGACGCAAAATCAAACCGTTTTTCCCCATTCGATGCTTCTGTAACGAATTAACCCAAGTTCCATATTTATGGTAAAATTTAAAATAAAATCCCCGACCCGTCATGAGAATCTTCGATAATAATATTGTAGGTATTTACCTACAATAAAGCCATGATTGATAAACTAGGTAGTCTTGCAATAGATTATTTTCGTTCGCCGATCACTCACTGTAGGTACTTGATGCAAACATTCAATTATGGATGTTTGAAGTGTATTTGTTAATGTTGAACCACTACGGACTTACGAGCGTCTGTTTATTGTATTGTTCTTTCGAAAACAAGCATCGTGTTCACTTTTACGTCAAAAACGTTCTCTAGTGTTTATGGTCCAATTTGAAATCCCCGACCCATCAATCATCATGAGAATCTTCGATAATAATATTATTCAAACCCAAATCGCAAAATGAGGAAAACCCAATGAGGGTTAAAGTGATAAAAAATATTATTCAGCTTGACGTGAAATCCCTGGTTCAAACTTCGCATTCCATGCCGACTAGATGCTTTTAGGGAAAAAAATCAAACAATTAATGTAGTTTTAATCAAATAGATCATAGTGTCAGTGATTTATTCTCGTGTAATACACAAGATACGATAAAAGTTAAGAATAATGTGATCTTTTGTATAGCCAATCAAATAGATCATAGTGTCAGCGATTTATTCCCGTGTAATACACACGATACGATAAAAGTTAAGAATAATGTGATCTTTTGTATAGCCAATGCAAATCTTTAAGTTTCGACTTTCATGAAAAGTCAATAAACAACAAATGGCTATTACTGTATATCCAATCCAATCCAAACTCCCTTAAGACCCCACTTAGGGGCATCGGGAGGCAACAAGAGCTCTCCATTGCGCTCGATTTTGCGCAACGTTGATGACCTCCTCACACACCATGTCCAGATTCCTCAACTCTGCTTCGAAGGAGCGGAACACAGTATGAGAGGGTCTTCCTCGTCCTCGGGACCCTGATGGGAGGAAGAACAGCGCTCTCCTCGGCCAACTGTCATTCGGCATCCTTAACACATGTCCCAGCCAAGTCCATCTCCTCCACATAATAGTAGAGGTGATGGGCTTACGCTGGGTGCGCCGGCGTATAGCGTCGTTCGTGATGCAGTGGTACCATATTATACCCGAAATTCTCCTGAGGCACTTCGTTTTTTCGGCTTTGGTCAGGTGCCAGGACTCACACCCATTCAGGAGAATGGGCAACACACACGCATCAAACAGTTTACATTTCGTCTCGAAACTAAACGCTGACGCCTTCCATATTTTGGTCATGTTGTTAAAGGCGCCACTTGCCATCATACCGATACGTATCGGGAGCTCAGCCCCGAGGTCACCAGTGGTGGTAATGGTTGCTCCCAGGTACTTAAATTTATCCACCTGGTGACCATCGATGGTTATCGGTAGCTGTTTATCGGGGCAGGCATTATTCGCCATGAGCTCCGTCTTACTGGCATTGTCGCAGAGTCTTGAAACACTGCGCTGCAATTCCTCCACTGTCGTACTGAACAACGCTAGGTCATCCGCGTACTCCAGATCGCACAGTTCGCCCATTAGACCATCTCTCTGTGTTATCGGTATACCTCTTGCTCCTTGCATGGACTTTCTCAACAGGAAGTCCATGACTATTATGAATATAAAAGGAGCTAGTACGCAGCCCTGGCTGACTCCCGTGGTGATCCTAAAAGCTTCAGTAGGACCACCTGGCGTTTTCACGCTACACTCGGAGTCTTCATACAGGGACTGCACCATTTTAACTATTTTCGGAGGTATACCATACAGAGCAAGTATTTTCCATATTGATGGTCTATATGGGCTGTCGAAGGCTTTTTCAAAATCTATAAAGCAACAAGCGACTCTTTGCACTGCGGAAAGATGCATCTGGCACAAAAAATTGGTTAATTACTTACTGTATATAATACCTACAATTATTTTTTAATATAATAAAATTAATGTATTAGGTATATTCAAAATGATATCAAAGTTGCCGCCGATAACATCAATAATTTGGATGTTACTGTATTTGTCCTAGCACAGGCTATTTGGGTAATATTATTCTGTATTGGGGGCGTCCATGATTAACGTGAGCCCAAAAGGGGGGGGGGGGTCTGGAAAAAATCACGTAGGGGGAGTGGGGTCTGGTGAGAAAATTACGTGCATTTATTTTTCTGATGAATTTAATGAAACACAGTTGCTCTTTCAGAAATTAAAAATATTGATGAAAATTAAAATCATAAGTACATATATTAATTCTTTGTACTAAAAAAAAAGCGTGATTTTCGGGGGGGTATTCACAAAACATCACCAAATATCACCAGGGAGGGAGGGGGGGGGGCTCTATAATGTTGCAAAAAACATCACGTGATTAATGAACGTCCCCATTCAGGTGTTATAGAATAAATAAGAAAATTAATTAAAATTGTGCAATTTACGAATGAACATAGTAATTCTTTGTGGAATTATTGAAACAATAAATTAAACGATTTTTTGTTTCTATATTTCGCGTGATCGATATGATAATAAAATATAATAAAAATAGCAGCAAAGCCTATCGGACGACATGCACAGAAAAGGATAATAATATTATTTGCTCGTCCTATTAATCAATTTTATCGTCCCACAATATATACAATTTGATATGTCTTCCCGTAGCAACAGTTGTATGTAGAAACCTCTGATCAAGGATCACATATTTCTTCGATATAATATTTCGCGTAGGTACATACTTCAATTGGTTTTGTCGGTTGTATGAAAAATGTTTCGCGTGGGGTTGAATTGTTTCGAAGAAAATACAAAATACAGCCTTCCGGATGAGCTTACCCAATTATGTTATTTTATAACACAACTTATTTTATTACTCTTTTTTTTCAATTCTGTTGAGCTATTATGCATTTTGCTATTATTTTTGTTGCATGCGAAACGACTGAATCTGATTTATTTTGCCCATTTAGGGATCAGATTGCAGTTTGGTGTGGTCAGCTGTGATGGTATAGCCAAGTGCCTTGGGGCAGGGGCGGCATGTCGCGACGAGGACCCTGTGCTGATTGCAACCCATCCACCGCCTCCACAGCCTCTGTGTCCAGCGATCTACATAAGGTGAGTTTCAGTTCTTGATTCTAATATTGGATTTTGTCATTCTTTGTAGTAGAAGAATTCTATACGAATTTCTCTAATTTGAAACAAGCCGGCCATTTTTTAGTGGAATGTAAGGCCGGGCTCGCACAACGCCAGAACCCGGCTTTACTATTTTTAAAGCGTCTTTGGTAAACCCGTGTATAAAAGCGCCGAGTTTTAAAAAAGGTGTTTATACAAGCTTTTTCATGTCACTAGTTTATAAAAGTACATTAATTGCTATAAATTTTTAAATACATACGAAGCTTCATCCAAACTTATTAGAGTGAAACGATGATATAATTGACTAATTGAGAGGAGGGTGTGTGCGTTATAGCAAAAATTGGGTTTAAAATAAAATAACAAATAGAGGGAATCCCCTGATAATATTATATGAACGATCGCTCCTTATAGTTACAGTCTTCGAGTAGAACGGTATTATGTCTCAAAAATTCAATTGTTAGACTATGAAGTGACTATCATGGCCTTTAAATGTTGTAAACATGCGGTGACACTTAAATTTAAGCATATCAATAGGATCTTTTTGATTTTTATTTTTTTACATTTGACCAGATTTCTTGTCATACCTATCCGAAATTCGTTAAATCGAGGTTTTACTGTATTCTTATTCCCGATTTTTTGTAATTTAATTATAGGTACATACCCGTAATACCTCTAGAATTCATAATTAATTTATTATAATGTTGGCGTAAGATTCATCATATATGCGGTACTTCTAAATGAGCATTTTCAAAGAATTACGTGTATTATTTTAATATTAAAAACACTATTTTTTAAATAATAAATTGCTAACATTTTTCCGTTGTGTCGATACGTTTTTTTTTAATTTTTAAACAAATTCATAAGATTTGAGTTAGGTATCAATATGATATCTGCGTTAAGACCAAGACAATAGTAGTTATGTGCTTTAACATTGTGCAACGAATGGCTAATATTCACATTGCACTTAACAACAACTACTGTGCACAGTTAATTGAGCGCATATGCACGGCATTCATAATTATAGGTAAGTATGTATGTAATGTTTTGTATGCGATTAATTGACAGATGTTTTCAGTTAATCTCCTTTAATGAAAGCAGTTTTATTAGTAGCTAAATTGTATGCTGTGTTTTCAGATAAAGTTACTACAAACTATATTTTTTATTCTGCCCTTAGTGATAACTTCTCAAGAGTATAAAATATATTTTATCGGTGTGCATAATATGAATGAATGATTTAGGCACGGAAAACCGATACATTTTTCAATTTGAAGTTCTCAGCGTTTTTTTGCCATTTCAAAGACTTAAAATTTTCTTAAATATCTAATCCAATATTCCTGAAAACGAGTGAAGAGCTAAAACAAAAAAAATCTAACATTCCTTCTAAGTTTTTAAAAATGTAAAGACTTCCGATTGGAATACGTAATCATATTTTCAGGATGTCACAATAATGAAAAATTAATTGAGCGTGCTATTATAGGTATTATAAAAATAGAATACTTATATAATAAGTATATTATTTTTTGCAGTACCATTTAGCTTGCAATTGCGGAGGGGTCCCACAATACGCAGAATGCGCCAGCATAGGACCACCAGAAACACCTTCTCTTAGTGGTCCAGTGTCAATAGCAGCATCCAAAGAACCTAGACCACCAGCACTACCCCCTCGACCTCCGCCTAGACCTAGACCAAGAAATACTCAAGGTTTGTAAAATATTTTATTTATGTTTAACAAATCTATGTTTTGTTTAATAAATATTCGATATTTATACAAAACTATTTTTTATTCTCTCAAAAAGAAAGGCATCAACCTCTATTCTTGTAGTTTTTTTTTAATCTAATAAATTCATTTTTTAAAAAATAAATCGTTTCAAAGACTTTTTAGGCACACTGTAGTTGTAGATTATTATCTATGGTTTTGGAAAAACTTTGTCTTTTTTTTTCTGTTACTTTTGAAAATTCGTCGTTTGTCGCTTGTTTTTCCGTTTGTCGAGTTTTTGTGAAGTGTTATTTTCCCCTGAGCTGTAGTTTTACGTTTCAAAAATGTTTCTACTATTGCAATTATTCTTCATTTTTGCTTATTTCATGTAATTTAGCATGGTTTTGCCAACATACCGCAGGCGTTTTTCCAGACTGCCTAGTGAGCCTTATGTACATCCAAATTACTCTAGAGTTGCTATTGGTACCTATTTTTTATTAAATTTTGTGATATTACGTTCCAAATGTGTTATTTAGATGCACTCTACACCTTCACCCTAAGGTTTTTCTCTCAAAAGACGCTAACAGGGGTGTCATGTGTGTGCTTTATTAGGAGAAAGAACAAAACCACAAATTCGATGTATGCGCTCATGCGCACACCATTTTGCGCTAATGAGGAAGTTTCCTTTAAATCATTGTTCAAATTATAGGAGGAACGGTGCGAAGTGATGGAGTCCAGTCTTCAGGAGAGTCTACAACGACCAGCAATGTTGGAGTGGGCAATGCAAGAGGGTCTTTGGGAGGAGGAAGTGGACCCAAGAAGTATGTGTGGTGGTGTCTTGGCATGGGGGCCACAGCATGCTTGTTGGGTGGTCTGCTATTAGCTGCTGCCATGTTGTTAAGGGCACACACAGATAGCTTGCACCACTTAGAAACTATACCGACTCCAGTTCCTGCATCTATGGTAAGCTATTTTTTAACACAATGCATATGTGCAAATGTATAGTTGCAAATGCTAACAAAAGTTAAAGATGGCAATAAATCAGTGTGTAAAGGGTGGTTGGTAGCCCAGTGGTATCAATCAGCGACTTATATATCAGCGTATGTACAGTGTATCAGAGGTTGTAGGTTCGAATCCTGACCATTTCAGCTTTCACGACACAAGCCTTTGTTTAGTGTGGAAGATGACAAGAAGTGTATTTGTGTTCACTTCGAGTGAGCACAGATTCATTTTTTTATAAAAAAAAAGACATAAATAGAAAATTTGCCAATGAGACATGGCAATACTATAGATATATGATTGAAAAGTATCAAAACATAAATATTTTATCTACTTATTATCAATACAAAATTAACAATGGTGATTTGAAATAAAAATTCATTAGGTAGGTATATGTTTTTACTGGATTTCTGATTAATTCTATATAACTAGATATTTTGGGGAGAGCATGTTTGCCTTCCTATGCCCCTAAGTGGGGTCTTAAGGGAGCATAGATATATATAGATTTGGGGTTGGTTAGTAGAAATTGCCATTTGGTAACAAACCTGCCCTTTTTACATCTTTTTTTGTATCTAATAAAGTGTAAGTATATTATTTTATTTAACAACCCGGGATCACATTTTAATCAATTTAAAAATAAGAAAAAATATGTTGGGAACTTATATGGAAATATCCCCTTTAAATTAATTCTTCTTGGTGGTAATTATTAGTTGTTTTTCAATGACAAAAGGTAGGATATCAGATAAATAAAAAAAATCAATGGGTAAATAAATACACAGGAAATTATTTTTAAATTAGGAATCAGTCAGCCTATTGTTACATGACTTTTTGAAATTTCGTGTGGGGTTGAGAATGTAGGTAAATCAAGAAAGTCATTAACAGTTTTGTACATTTTCTTACAGTTAGTTGCAACAGGGCTGTGCATAATGAGTTTGGCAAGAAGAAGAAATCGCTATAGTTATTTGGTGAGTGTGCTCTTTAACCTTTTTGAATTAGCCCTAAAGTTGTATGTATTTTTGTGTTGACATATTCTGTTTGTTGCAGATCAAAGTGGTTGGAGCATGCTGTCTGGTTTGTGCTCTGACGTGTGTGTTAGTTACCATCACAACCACTGTCATACATATGAACAGGTAAATGGTCAATACTGTAATTATACAATGGTACTAATAGAAACTGCGTTGTAACAGCATTATGACGGGAATAGTTATTCTGGCATGAATCGCTTATACCACGCGCTACTAATAATCATCCCTATACCAAATAATACTTGGGCAACCTCCCCGTGTAACTTCTAGTCAGTATGCAGTTTTCTTCGTGACAATCCATGTCCGACATCCGTAGATTAGAACATACAGTATATTTTTGAATTAACACTAAATCACCGAAGAATCTATATAATATTTGCCTTGAACACTGACTGACTGATGTCATTAACGCCGCTAGATGGCGTGCCACTCGCAACTAAAGACAAATTTTGTTCTACTAATACGGCTGACAGCTGACAGTAACATAATAATATTCCGATTTGAGGGGTTAAATAAAACTTTGCAGTATTACGATATTTTTTTATCCGAAATATATTTTCATTATAAAAATATCGTAATACTGCAAAGTTTTATTTAACCCCTCAAATCGGTATAATGGCTAAGTATTACAAAGTTTCAAGCAACGTTTTTGAAGAATAATAATATTATTATGCCTGGTGGCTGAGCACTTTTTTTAAAGGTCTTGACGTAGAGAAAAACAATTTTTCGGGTTATTTAAAAACTCACATGCGAAGTCAGCCATAAGAAAGCAAAGTGTACCAAATTAGAAAACTTTTACGCACAGCGGGACTTCATAGCGAAGAAAAGCCTTACTAATGCAATGTGTGCAATAAAAAGATTGCAGACTTAAGAATCACACGCGAACTCATAGCGGTGAAAAGCCATATGAATGCAACAATTGCGATAAAAAGTTTCATTCATATTCATTCTTACTCCCTTGAGGCCCCCCACACACCACGAGCCAGCCCGGAGGAGACCAATCCGCAGCATACTCGACCCGCACAAAACCAACCCCCTAAAAGGTCGGCCCCACACAAATCAAGCCCGCCGCGGACCTCCTCCCCAAACCAACCAATAACACAGGGGCCCTAAGCCCCACTAGGAGCATAGGGTGGCACAAGAGCTCTCCATTGCGCTGAATCCTGTGACCAGTCCTGTGACCTACCATTTCCTGTACTGTTTTAATCTCAATTAAAATGTTTTTATCAATGGATTTATTTTACAATTGTAGATTACAAACATTGAGGAAATGTGTTTACACTGAAAAGACCCGAACATGCACCTGCTACTCTGTTCTTGTGGACGGACAAAATACTCCTGATGAAGAAGAAGGTAAAAGCTTAACAAATCTGACAGGCATTCCTGAATGAACGGCACATAGTGGCTCAGTTCTAGTGAAAATGAACATAAGTACTACAGTATTTAGCTACATCAATCAATGTCAAGTAGCAACTTGAATCATTTTGAATTGAGGTGGTTGGTAGCCCAATAGTATCACCGACCACGGTAGCCTAGTTGTACTGGTATGGACTTCAGATCCGAGGTCCCGGGTTCGATTCCCGGTCGGGTCAGAGTTTTGTGAGAAGTGTTTTTTCGCTTGGGATTTCTATCCGGGGTTGGCCTGTCTCAGATTGGACGGGACCGGTTGACTGGAAAAAATTGCCTCAGGCAATGAGTTCCGCCGGCTATACCTTTGTATAGAAAAGTGTTATATTATTATCAGTCGGTGGCTTTATTATGTACAGCTTATTGAAGTTCTTGGGTTCGAATCCCGGTGTCAAACATTTCTACAGTCGCTATCCCTTTTACTGAAATTTTACTATGAAGATGTTATCACTTGTAAATTTATTAATGTGTTTGAGAAATTGGAATAACTTATATCTAACATTACTATAAATATAGTTGCAAGGATCAGCAATGATTAAATTGGGAACGTAAAGTCTGCTGTTTATGCGTGATGTGATGACATTAGAAATTAAGTACATGATGGAAATATTATGTAGAGTTATTATTGTCTATTATAGGATTTAAGGTTCTTCAATGTTGTGCCGAAATATCACAAACATTTTATTATGTAGAATTTGTAAATTGAAATGATTTGTTTTATTTTCAGGAATTAAATGCATATTTGAATCAGTGGTGGACTGTGGAACCATACATGGTGCTCTGTACAGATGTTTGGGAGCTGTGTTTGGTTTGTCTGTGGCTGGTGTCTTGGTGTGCATTTGCTCTGCAATGTTGGCATATCAACTGTTAAGGTAACTATACATTTTACTATGTTTTTATTAACTCTTACTCGTAGGTGTATATTTGAAATAGTTCAGACAGAACACAATGACAGAGTTTAAACATAAGTCGAAGTCCTTTGTAGCCTGGCAGTTATGATGCTGGCTTTCGTGCTGTTTTGTTAAGCTGTAGGGAAAAAGTTATACAGTCTATACAAACACAAAACACTCACTTGAGTTTAACTGGCATCTAAATGTAAAAAAGTTTTTGGTATTTTTTACAATTTCAGCCATGAAAGGAAGAAAATGTATTGGGAGCAATTGGAGTTGAGATGCAGATCCCTGTACCGCCCCTCCAATAACAATAACAACAATGCCGGCGCCAACAACACTAGCAGTGGACCCACAGACAACCAGCCAACCAACAATCTGCATCCACAGCAGCCACCTGTAAGTTTATTCTGACCAACTATTTTCCTCTCTCGCATTATGCCCAAAATTATCCAACTGAACTATGACTTGTTCAGTGTGGCAATAGGTCAAAATTAATCCACTTAGTTTCGCAACTCCTATGTCTTTATATAATGCATGAATTCCAGAATTGAAGATGTGTAGATAGGTACTTGAGATCTTAGTAAACCCGGAGTACAGTGTGGACATTAATTAAATAACGGTTTCCTATAATATTAAAGTTGGCCAACTTCTATGGTGGAAGATTATTCACAAAATATTTCTATATCTAATTAATTCATTTGAAGGTTTATGGGTAAGAACTCGTAGAAAGCCGATTCCAATCGGCGCAAAGAATGTTGTATATGGTTTCGATGCATTTAAATGGACATGCCGGAAAGCGGGTTCCTGCTTTTGCTGTGCGTATCCCCCATTCAAATGCATAGAAACATTCTTTGCGCTGGTCGGTGCGGGTCGGAATCGGCTTTCTACGTGTTCTTACCCTATGTTATATTGCACTTACTAGCTGTTATGTCCAGTGAAACGCAAGAATTCGTTCTACCCTTTATTATTATTCGTTATCATACAATGATACAGTTTAGAAGTAAGAGAGCAGTTAAGAGCAACTGTAGCGCGCGTGTCCCGTTCAGGAATGCTGTCACTCGTCTCTTTCCATAGATACCACAGTCTCCCACACTTGTTATTTCCTGGCATATGTCTCCAGATACTTTGGCTCTTTCCGGGTCCTAGATGATTTTCCTCTTTGTATAATAGGCTTCTTCTTGGGATGTTGCTGAGGTGCTGGTGGCTCAACGATTTGAGGCATAGCTCTTAAGTTTATATTTTCCTCAGCATTTTCGCTGGTGCACGTTGATTCTGACCGTGGATGACGGGATATATGCCTCTTCACAATTTTGGGTTCTTCCAATTTCCGTCCATTGTTCAAAGGGCTTGTATGTATTTTTTCGACTTCTGTGCGGAGTATTTGATCTTTGTGTCTTTTAAGTATGTATCCTTCATCGAGCTCTACCAAGTAATGTACTCTTCCTAACACTTTCTTAATTGTGCCCAACTTCCAGTCTTGCTTAGAAGCGTATGTCCTAACTTGCACTCTTTCTCCCACACTTAGTGTTTCTATAGGTGGTTGTATAGCTTTATTCTTCTCATGGTTTAGTGGCCGTAGGAAGTCCAGCTGTATTCGTAGTTTCCTGCCTAGGTACAATTCTGCAGGTGATTTCCCGTTGTTGAGTGGTGTTGCACGGAATCTCATTAGGATTTCTTGTAGTTTGGTTGCTACAGGCCTATCGTCCTTTTCCATTGTTTTCAGTTTTCTCTTGAAAGTCTGAACATGTCGTTCTGCTAGACCATTGGTGGCAGGGTGACCTGGAGCTATGAATTTTTGTAATATATTACAGTTCTTACAAAATGCTTCGAACTCCCCACTCTTAAATATTGCGGCATTATCTGAGACTAAGACTTCTGGAAATCCGTGTCTACTAAATATGTTCCTTAGTGTGGCTATTGTTGATGCTGACGTTGGTGCGCTTCGCTGAGCGAAGACCTCAGGCCACTTTGACAATGCGTCTATTAGTATGAAAAAGTGATGCTCCTGGAAAAGTCCTGCGTAGTCAATATGGACCCGTTGGAAATTTTTTGATGGTTCTTCCCAATGATGTAGAGCTTCCTTCGTGGGGTTCTTTCTAATTTCCATACATTCTTTGCATGCCTTAGCCATTCCTTCAATGTCTCTGTCGATACCTGTCCAATAACAATATTGTCTAGCCAATTGTTTCATTTTTGTGATACCTGAATGTGTTTTGTGAAGTTCATCAAGAATGTTCTTTTGTAAAGATTTTGGTATCACTACCCTGTGGCTTTTGAAGATAACTCCTTGCTCGATTGTGTATTCAGGATCATTTATTTTTCCTTCCTGCAATTCTCGTCTTAGAACGGATAAGATTTCATCCTTCCCTGTTTCTTCTTCTATGTTTCTACTAGTGATGATGTCATCCGAAATTTGTCTCAACACTTGAGTGTAGTGCACATCCATGAAGTCTTTTTCTGTTGACTGTGATTTCAAGGGGGCTCGTGATAAAAAATCTGCGTTGCTGTGTAACTCTGCTTTCCGGTGGTTAATGATGTAGTCAAACTCCCTCAGAAATGCTGCATACCTTAGTAATCGAGCTGATGTCATGGCTGGCAAACAAGCGTCATGTCGAAATATCCTTGTGAGAGGCTTATTATCTGTCAGTAGTGTAAAAGGCCTGCCATATAAGTAACGAAAGAATTTTTTGATTGTCCAGTAGATAGATAGTGCTTCTCTGTCTAATTGGGCATAGTTCTGCTCTGCTGTTGATAATGATCTGGATACAAAAGCAATAGGTTTCTCTTGACCCTCTATGATGTGTGATATAATTCCTCCTATTCCATGTGGGCTGGCGTCACATGCAATTGTAATGGGTAATTGCGGATTGAAAGGGGTGAGAACTCTGTCACTTACAATTTCATCTTTCAGAGCTCTGAATGATCTTTCGCAAGCATCCGACCAGTTAAATTTTGCGTTCTTCTTTAGAAGTTCTCGGAAAGGTTGCGTTATTGTGGAAGCATTTGGAATGAATTTGGAATAATATGAAACTATTCCCAAGAATCTTCTGACTTCTTCGACGTTCGTAGGTCGTGGAGCTCCTACGATTGCTTCTATTCTCTCCGGCGACTTCCGGATTTCCCCTTCTGAGAGGACATATCCCAGAAACTCTATACTTTTGTGGAAAAACAAGCATTTCTTCTTATTGAGATGAAGGTCATTTTCTTGAAGTTTCTCTAAGCACATTATTAGGTTGTTTTTACACTCCTTATAGGTACTACCGTATACTAGTATGTCATCGAAGTAAATTATAAGACCTTTTAGGCCATTCAATATTCTGTATATTACTTTGTGAAACTCTCGAGGCGCTGTTTTTATTCCAAAGGCTAATCTGTTAACTCTATACGTCCCTCGATGAGTGGAGATTGTCTGTAGGGCTTTACTTTTGTCATCCACCTTAATGTGAAGATAAGCCTTAAACAAATCCAATTTACAAAAGAATTTTGCTCCGTATACATTACCCAGAATCTCTTCTATATTCGGGATAGGGTCACATGAATCTTCCAACTGCTTGTTTACTGTTGCTTTATAATCTGCACATATTCTTATCTCTCCGTCAGGTTTTGGTACTATTACTAATGGAGAACCCCAGTCGGATGTGTCCGTCTTAGATATGATTCCCTGTCTCTCCCAGATGTCAAGTTCTTTTTCAACTTTCTCTTTAACAGCAAATGGAATTTCTCGTGGTTTTAGAAATATAGGTTGTGCATTTGATTTTAATTTTAAATTGCATATAAAGTTTGGAACACATCCAACTTCTTCTTTAAGTATTTTCTCATATTTGTCCGAAATCTCCTGTAAGTCCTTATTTATGGGTTCAATTTGATTTACATTTGAGTTACTGTTGTCATGTCTTTCATTATCCAAGTCTTCCAGATTTATTTTAAGCTGTCTGATCCATGTACGTCCCATTAACGGTGCCAGTTCTTGTTCTATAACATAGAGTTCGCTCATTGTTTTGATTCCTTTGTATTCGATTGGTACTTTAGCCTTCCCAATTGGTTGAAAAATTTCTTTAGTGTAAGAGCGAAGTTTTATGTTAGTTGGTAATAATTTATCGTTCATTTTTAATTTTTCAAATGATGACTTTGGCAGAATTGTTATCCCTGCCCCAGAGTCAACTTCAAATGTCTGTAGTTTCTCTCCTATCTTGACAGTAGCATAAAACCTATCCATTCCTGGTGACGATGAACTCTTCTCTATTTCATAGATGTCAATGATGTTAAAGACCTCTTCTGTTTCTGACATCACTTCCGTGTTATGTACTTTCCTCTGCTGGGTGAGTGTGTAAATGCATACTTTGGCTACATGGCCTGTCTTTTTACAGTGGTTACATTTTAGCTTTCCCGGAATGATGTAGCAATCAGCTGTGTTATGGTTGCTTTTCCCACATCTAATGCACAGAGGTGATCTATACCTAGTTCTGCGTAGTCCACTCGCTTCTTTACTCTTGTTCTTTCTCGTGCTGTGTTGTTGGAACTTGGATTCTGATGAATCCTTCCTTTTTTATTATGGGAAATGCGGTGTACTGTATTTGTCTCATTTTGGGCTCCACAGCTAGATAATTCCTGGTTATCGACTTTTGAAGTTTCTAGAATGTTAGCCTTTTCTAGGGCTTTATTAAAAGTGAGTTCGGATGCTGGAATTTGTAGAATTTTCTCTCTAATGGAGCTGTCCTTCATGCCTCTGATAAACTGAGCTCTAAGAAATATTTGAGCAGTTGATTTACCGCAGCCGTCATTACTGCAAGTGAAGTCGCACGTGCTTGTGAAGCTTCGAAGTCTAGCCGCGTATTGAGATATGCTTTCATCTTCTTGTTGAAATGTTGACAGAAATCTGTGTTGCTCTATCAGTACGTTCGGCTTTGGACACAAGTGGTCCTCTAAGAGCTTAATGATTTCCTCGTAGCTTTTCGTGCTTGGTTGATCTGGAGCAGTCAGTGAGGCCAGTAACTGAAAGTATTTGACCCCTACTGAATTTAGGAGTACGCGTGCGCAGATTTGTTTATTATTGATGATTCCTTTAAGTGCAAAAAAGTTTTCAATTCTCTCCTTGTAACTGGGAAAGGTTTCTTTGTCTTCTTCGAACTTCTCGAACTGTAATGCCGATCCCGTTGATGATGAACTAGCTTGTGCGGTTGTGTGAGCTGCTAATGCTGTTACTAAAGAATTTATATTTGCAGTAAGTGCAGCAATTGCCTCCTCAGCCATTTTATAGTTGGTTTTTAATAGAAAACACTTGGTAACTTCGATTGCACGTTGGCGTCATGCGTGTATTATCCAAAATGGCGTCCTCAGCGCGTGTATTTGAATTCGCGGCACTTCAATTTTCGTTATTCACAGTTTTTTTTTTTTCACTATTATTATTATCCCGATCTCGTCGCCAATTTGTTATGTCCAGTGAAACGCAAGAATTCGTTCTACCCTTTATTATTATTCGTTATCATACAATGATACAGTTTAGAAGTAAGAGAGCAGTTAAGAGCAACTGTAGCGTGCGTGTCCCGTTCAGGAATGCTGTCACTCGTCTCTTTCCATAGATACCACACTAGCTAGAAGGTATTTATTAATTATTTAATCCACCGGTCATAATAAGACCAATAACAATTATTTCAAGATACAAAAAAATCACACTAGCTAGACATGACACAATATTTTAAAGTTCGATGCAGGAAATTAATTTAAAATAAAAATACATGAAGATTTCATAAATATTGGCATATAATAACATCATAATTACACATATTGTTTTGAATACTATATTAATCCAAGGTTGTTTGGCAAAATAGATTGGAAAAAAGATCCATTTGATAGATTGGCTCTAACAATATGGCCTTCATTATCTGCCAGTAATTTCATTAATTCTTATTGGAAGACCCTTTGTATGAATAGGTATGTAGATTCTGATGAAAAGAGAAACTAAATAAAAAATACTTTCTTCTAGGTTTGTGATGAATGCTGTGCCGAGTGCAGAGCAGCAGCCGCCGTATCGTGGGACATCCAACACAGATTTTGGGCGTCAGGTATGCCAAAGACCACCCTAATTAACCTACTTAGGTTTACTACTTTTGATGTAAATAACAACTTAACTGATGTGTTCTTGTTGTCAGGTCGAGTTGGTAATTTGTATTCCCCAAACCCTGGAACTGGTAGAAGAGTGTCCCCATGGAGCTGGTTTCCGTGGACTCGAAATTCAAACCAAAGGTAATCATAATAGTTGATCTTTTTTTTTCTTTATCTACTACTTCCACTCCCTAGTTGGAAGATGTCGGCCAGGCAAGTTGTTGCCATGTGCTCTGCGGTCCTCACTGCCGTCTCTCAGAAGGTCAGCTTATAATACGTGTCTTCTGTTTCCTTCTGGATGATAGTTGAGGCTTAAGCATCCTCTGTGGGCTTCCTTCCTTCAGTTAGTCACCCAGCCGAGTCATCCAAAGGAATCTTATGGAGATGGTGACAATATTTATTTCAAAACAAACACCACTCACCATAACAGCTTCCGCCTTTGCGATGAGTGATGACAATAAAAAAATAACAGTTGATTTTATCAAGTAAATACTCTTTCCTTTCATTCAATGACTTAGTTTGACCAGAGTCATGGTAGAATCATGTTGATCTGTCTTGTAAATTCAGTGTAAAAGATATGGATGCGCTCCTCCATGTCATTAAATAATTTGACAGCTCTATTTACCGGAGAGCTGCGGATTATATTGTGCAGTGAATGAAATATTTTGTAAGAGTGATATTTAGCAACCTCTAATGAAACAGTCATAGGTGTGATTCCAATCAGACATTTGATGTTTTTCTCATTGGGACTTTCCTCTATTATGGGGCGGGAATCCTGTCTGTACTCTGGAATATTTGCCATTCTTGTAGGGTTGGAGGCAGTACATCGGGTGACAGTGCTTATGGCTTTGGAAACAATCCAACTGGGTACTGGCAACTGGGCCCACCACCGCCTTACACGCCCCATCACAGGTGAGCACTTTTGATACTAATTCTGTCCAAATATCTTGTAAAGTACACATGAAGTACTCTTACTATCACTATCCGCATCTATTTCTAAATGTTTGTTGTTTGATTTTGTGCAGATATCTGCATCACCACATCCAGCAACAGCAGGCAGCGGCCAATCTGCACCACCACCACATGCAGAACATCCAGAACTCCAACATGGTCAGCGCTGGGGGCACTCTCACCAGACACACAGATGCCCGGGCACAGCAGCGCGCCAGGAGGGCGTGTGACTCACATCAGCACAACTCGGGTACACAAAACAGGCCAATGTTCCCAGGACTATGTTAATACACAAACTGTATAAAAACTTATACCTATAGATTTTCTGTTTACTGTTACAGTGCCTGAAGAATTTCCAGAACCTGTAGAGGAGATGCATCAGCATACTTGTCAGAATTACCAACATGCTGGTATGACAATTATTCAAATTATGCATAAAAATGTGTTTTATTATATTTTTTTTAAATCAAAAGCTCACCCTATTTCTTCTGCTTATGAGTTGACTTTCCACAAGGAAAGAGTTTCAAGAAATGAGTTCTCACTCCTTTCTTTTCAGCCTTGTTCATTCTTTTTGTCAATATACTTATTAGCACTCATTCTTTCAATATGCCCCAACTTTGTTAACTGAACCACATTGTTTCCTAACGATATTATCATTCCTTAGCATGTCCCAGAGTCTTTTTCCAAATCTTACATCTCATTCTTACTGCTTTTCAAAGTCATTTTTTTTTTAAATCATAAATAACACTAAAGCATTCTTTAGCACCTCTGCATTTGGTCTTCTCGACTTACTCTCTCCTCGCATTTTCTCCCAAATAGTGATAACAGTTAATTATTAAGATTTACTAATAAAAATGTGCTCGATTTCAGTTCCCGAAGTGGAGGATGGTGTGCCCGTGCAAGGGACGGAGAATTTAGCCTTCCAGTGTGAAAAACAATCCCCTCAGAGGTAATCTCGACTACTATTTTAGAAACCACTGTTGCTGTACTCACTCATGTGCAATATTTTATTACTACTTGTTTTATATACTTGTTATAGGCAACCGAGAAGCGGAGAATCCGAATTATATTTTGCCGATGTATCCAGTTGTTGCAATGTGTCTCTAAAGGTATGAAAACTTATGCTAAGACTGTCAAATATTAAGCTGAAACTTTACATTCTATGGTATTCTGTATATATTTGTTGTCCAACAGGCTGTGGAGTATTGTGGAGGAGGTCTGGTGGGCACTATAGACTCTCAAGGTGACTCTTCGTCCTGTGAATCAGACGGGCAAACCCAGCAGCATCCCCATCGCATGAACAAATCCCACCACCATCAACCTCATCACGGACAAGGTAACATTGCTTGCCTTAGAAATACACAACTAGTTGATTGAAATCCAGCATTGTCTCTTGTAAATTTCATTTCACAAACCAAGTTGTTTGACGATTGCAGTGTAAATATTACTTTATCTTTTACAGGTATGAGACCCAAAATAAAGAACTCCAACCTGTCTCTCCATGATAACAGGATGCATAGAACTTGCGAACTCAACTGCAGAACAAACCTCATACTCACCAACAGAGGGGAGCTGCATGGTTACTTGGATGGCAGCAAGGACAACATCTGTCAGGGGACATCCGGAGCATTCCATTGTAACAACCCTGAGTGCATGCAGATGCTGGCCTACGGTGAGGAGACCATGATGAGGAGTAGTGAAATGTTGAGGCGCATCAGTGAGAATAACGAAGAATTGGATAGCCCCAGCATTCCCTGTTCCCTCAACAGTGGCGTGTGTCCCAGTGGTAGTAGTTTCATTTGTCACAATACCTCAGACAGATCCAGCATTAGACTACGCAGTCCAAATAGAGGCAGCTTCATCTGCAGGCAGCAAAGTCCCATTAGAGCCAACTGCGTGGGTCTCCCATCCAGCTCACCCAACCCCTATCCCATCACTAACGAATCCGACAGTTTTGTGAATTCTCAAATGAGGAGAAGAGACAGTCGGGAGGAAAACTCTTTGAGCTACGGCGGGGGGAATTCCTCGTTAGCTCAGATACGCAGGAGGAATGAGGATGAGCCAAGTCCTAGAAGACAGGGGATAGATAAACAGTTAGATAATTCTTGTATGTCTTATAATAAAAGGAAGCCCATAGATGAGAATCTGATGAATGAGGATGCTAGACAACATGCTAACCAAGACGTCTTGCTGAATAACTCGTTGGAGATGTTGGATGAGGCGGCCCTGGCTTCTATCATGCAGACCCCATTGACAGAAGATTCCGTCTTGAATTGTTCCGTTAAACAAACTATCTCCACCTTGTTGAATAAGTCACTGGAAGAGCAGACTGATCCGCAGATAATGAAACGTAAAGCCATCAACGAGGCCATGCTGTGTGCTGAGGATATCAACTTTTCACCCATTGCGAGGAGTGATTTAGAGGAGCAGAGTGCCTCCATTACACCACTTCGTAGAAGAGTCTTGGAGGACTCCATCAATAATGATTTGAATTTCTCCCTGGCCTCCATTAGAAGGAAAGCTATTGACGATTCCATCAATAATGAACTTAGATCCTCGACTCCTGTCAGACGTAAGGTTGATGACCAAAGCACCTCTCAAATTAGAAATAAACGAGAAGATTCAATCAGCAGCGAAGAGATGAATATGTCTGCGCCGAGACGAAAAATCAACAACGATAGCTTGTCTAACAGCAAGAACGAACAAAATGTTTCAATGTCTCCTCTGCGTAGACGTGTTTTGGAAGAAAAGATTAACAATGATTGTGCAAATATATCACTTACTCGGAAAGCTATCGAGGATTTGAATAATGAAAATCAGTCGAAAGCGTTGGACGAGCTTTTGAACAATGACCCGAGTGCAATGGCCAGGCGTAAGGGTATAGACGAGATTCTGAACAATCACCTGGACGCCAGTATGCATGGTATTAAGTCTAATCTATCGCATATCATGCAGGGTGATAAATACCCGTCCAACTTCAACAATACCATAAGAGATCTCAATTTGGAAGAGAGTCTGAACAATGAAGTGGGTGGAAGTCGCAGAGGTATCATGGAGCGTGCTTGCCTAGGCCCGGATGTCAGGTACGAACCAGTTCAAGTGTTTGGGAACGAATGTAACGGAAACGAGGATGTGGTCACACAGAACAGTGTACATTTGAGATGCTGTAGTGATAGCAACACCATGGATTCGGGATGGCAGTCTGGCTCGGAGAAACACATCACCGACTAGGAGCTCTACTGAATTAATTGTTACGTTCCTGGTGTTAATGAATCTGTATTGTTTAGTTAAGTTTGTCAGTATTAGATTATTTTTATAAATTCGGCAAAGGTTTTAAGCGAAAATTTAAGTAAAAAAAAAATATTTTAAGCCAAAACTTTTCTCGCTCTCTTAGTTCCCAAATCTTGCCAATTATTTTACAATTTTAATTTAGAATTATCGTCTATCTTGTGATATTATTTCTCGTACGTGCGAACCTAACATTGCTTTTAAAAAACCAGAGTACTTGAATTTTTAGTTTTTATGTCAGGTTTTTGTCATGATCGCTTTAATTAAAAAATTTTGGCCATCTCATTATTGAAAGTCTATTTCACTATTCACTCTTGTTCAAATCAAGAGTTGTGCAAGTGTAAAATATTCAGATACAAATAAAATATATTGCGTATTTTTAAATGTTCGTTAAAAGTATCGCTTAATATGTTGCCATTTATTTTCAATATCACATTTTTGATGTTCAATACTTGTGCTTGTGTCTGTAGAATACTGTTCTGGTTTTTAAAAGATAAATGTTTGTATACTTATAATGATAGGCCAACTTGTAGGCCATCTTATGGTAAATAATTATTATTAATATATTTTCTCCTTTATCTGATCATACAAAAAACGAGACTATAATACGAATGTATGCAATTCTATATTAAATTGCTCTTGTATGAGTTATGGGAGTAAAAATGTTTCTAACTTATCATAATTTGTTATAATAACTAAGTAGCTAAATTGTAACATTCTACTATTTTATTACGTTGTTCGCATTTTACTTATGACATGATTTATTTATATTTTAAATGGTTCTTTCTTGCCCTAAAGAGCCTGACACTATTATAGTTTTTACTCCAAAAGGTCAAGAAGCCTTCATATTTTGTCAGCAAAATTCTCTGTCATTAAAAATATACCTACTAACACTTATTATAACAATATTTTTACTTAATATTCAATAAAATTCGTTCATTTAATAAGTCACCGGACATAACAACCTTTTATATTTATCTGGAGTTAAATTGACTTTTTAAAGATGTATTTTAAGATGCTATAAATATTGTATTTAAACATCAAACTCTCCCAATTCATTCAGGAATAAAAGGAAATGATTTTGTTTGTTCCTACTTATTTTGTGGGTAAAAATAAGTGAACCACTTGGAGTGTCAGGCTCTTGAAATGATTGGCTCAATGTGATAGTTAAAAAGATTTAAAAAATATATTTTATTAATCCTATTTTTTTTAATAAAAAGTGAATAAAAAAAAACTTGTGATTCTCAAATCTTTTTTTATTCTAAAAAAAAAATAAAATGATCTATATTTTGTTATTTTCCAAATTTTACGAGCTCTCTAAAATTTATTGTTTCTATGTTCATAAAAATTGCTCAGGTTTAAATTTAAGAAATATTTTGTATTTATTTTATAGTACAAAAAGTAAAACTTCCACATTTCTCTATTATTATTCTAAATTTTTGGAGTTTAATGAAACATTTGTCAATTCCATTTCAGGAATGGAGATAATTTTTTAAGAGAATACGGGTGTAGGTGTAATGTGTATAGAGGAGCACACCTTTAAAATGAGCTGTTTAGCGCAACAAACGCCTAACCCAATTTAGGTTTTTGATGCATTCAAAATATTTAAATAATTTAAATTGGTACAAAAGATTTAAAATGGTTCAAGATATTTTGTATTTATCATTTTTACATTCTACCAATTAGATATTCGTTTGTTGCGCGATAAAATATGGCATTTTTATCGTCCAAAAATCAAATAAAATACTTACTTTCCGTGTCCAGAACACCATCAAATCTGTAATCCCCAGTATTCAGCCACCCGAATACCACTATAATTTGCCATCAATGCGACTTCGCGTGTGCATGTCATGCCATGTAAATAGGTGTGCGTTGTCCTGAACAGAGCCACACTCACAGGTGTCGTCTCTATAACCCCATTTCTTGAGGTTATCATCATTGAGGATCAAATAAATTGAACATGTGTTAAATTGTGGGTTAGGCGTTTGTTGCGCTAAACAGCTCAAATAATAATTAAGTGTTAAGTATCAGACTGCTCATTGTTTTATGTATATAAATAAAGTAACTATGTTTGTATTGCGTCCATATTCATAGTTAAGTCTTTTTCACTGTAAAAATAACACCTTGAATGTTTTTAAATGTCTACATTTGAACTGAATCCTCATTTTTGTTCCGGGTGCCATAGAGTTTGGGTATGTTTTACAGCAGTGATCTGTTAAATGAGCGCACATTATTTTTCCCTCTCCCGCACAAGGTGTCCAACTTTTACATTAAGACATAACTCGTAGCTAAATATTACATCATTGTACATGTTATAAATTTATTCTAAAATAAATATTTTTAATATTCCCATTGTTTTGCAATTTATTCCCATAAGAAAGTATCCCGAGTTCTGAGTGTCCTGTGTAAAATCCACTAAATAAAATGTGGGATCTAAAATGTTCTAACAGAACGAAACGCGTCTCTGGAATAAAATAATTTGTGTAGTATAAGACAAGTGTTTTTTCATTCTCATCATGAATTACTACACGGTAAACACCAATAATATTAATTAAATAAAATATGATGGTAGTTGTTCTGCTTCAATAGCCAGCAGTCACCTATGAGAACAAATTATGATAATTATTAAGTTTGCGGGCTTCTTCGATTTTTCACGATTTTTTGCATGAAACACATAAGTATCAAATTTTTATGCGGATTGGTAAATAATCATGTTATTGATTTGATCAACCTATCTTACCAAAATAATTCGGTAAAATTTGATTTTGATGGACGTCTCTTCTTTCAACAACATATAGAATATCTTAACGTGTATCACATGTGATTTATTAACTACTAAACCGCCATCGTTATAAGCTATATTGTGAATTTATAATATAACTTAATAAAATTATAAAATAAATAAATAAATAAAATCTATTGGATTTTTTTAAAAGTTACACTTCTATAGAGGAATTTATTGTTTTCATTACAAACTTATGACCCGTCGGACTTTATCCCGCATCCGAATCAACAGTAATCAATATATAAATTATTAGCTAAATTAAATTCAGTTTTTATGTCATAAACTGTGTTTAATTCATGCAATAAGTCAAAATATTTTTTTTATTCTGGATTATGTTGAAGTTCGACAGGCGGGTCAGCTAGTTTTAAATAAAAATCAATTTTAAAAGTTGCCTATTTTCTAATACAAACTTTTCCTTGCTTGGATTGACAATTTAATTATTGATTCTTAAATTGATGTTTTTGTTTGGAAAATGAAGATATTAGTGGTCGTATTCAATTAGTTGGTCAATTCGGATAGATTGGGTGATTTGACAACATCTTCGAATGATAGCGATATGATTTTAACAGGTTAAGGTTGGAACGTAGTTATAAAGGGGGGGTGGGACCCCCAAGCCTCTTTGGACACCTCCCCGAGTGACAACACTACACTACACTCTGTTAGGTTAAAATATATTCATTTAGAAGGGTTTTGTCAAAAATAGAAGAACCCTGCGAAAATAGAATCCATTTTTAAAGTGAACGTCATGCGACTTTCATATTTACCAAATTGGTCAGGAAACCGGAAATAAAAATTACCAAGGTTAATCTGAACCACTACATGATTTCTATTATCATTTCCTGAATAGGTGAAAGAATGGGTAATAAAAAATTTAAGTAATTAGATAATAATGCAGTTTTTATTAATAGTAAAGATAAATATTAGGTACGATTCAATAGTTCTGTACAGATATGGATTATTTACATTACGTTTGTGATAGGTTATGTTACATCAATAAAATAATTAAGTATATAAATTAAAAAAAGGAACATTTAACACAATATAAGACGTCAAAAAGTAAATGGTTACAAAAAATGTTACGATTTATAAATTTTTAACTAACTTTACCCAATACTTTTAAGAGAGTTTGATCTGTTTCGAATTGAATCTCATCTTATCTCAAGCTTTAATATTGAAATGAAATCGATAAGTTTTTTATTTCTCTTGTAAACTAAAGTTTAAGTGATTTATGGTGAACTTGAATTACGTATATCGTAAATGCCTGAACACAAAAGTATGGATGTGTGTTGGAAGATTTGAGTTGAGATGGATTCCATTCGGAACTAAATTTTTATTGGGTAATCACATCATTTATAAGACCTATATTAATGGTTAAGTCAGATGCATATTTTTTCGCTAATAATAATGTTAGATAAATTCTAAATACTACGCTGAAATAGATTTTTTTTGTTATTGTCACTGAAATGAATAATTTCACGCTCAAGTCTTTTTTTTCTAGCATTAATTAATCTTCGCTCAAATGGAATGTTTAAAATATTACAGAAGATCTTCAAACGGCAAAAAATATCTTAAAATTTATAGCACACAAGTGCGGAGGTGTTACAAACATACAATTATCGTGTTCGTAGGTGAAACTAACAAAGAAAAACCGCCACCTAGTTAAAATATAAACCCATTAATGCCCAAATTCAGTTTGGAAACAATTTTTATTCTCAAAACAGTCATAAATTGGAACCGAAGGCATTATTGAGTCAATATAAAAGTGAGTTTTATAATATTCTAACATTCAAAAATTGCAAAATATGAGGTATAAGTATAAAATCTTATGTTTTGTTTTCTTAGAAAGCGGCCGTTACATTACAAATGCAGTATTCTTTGAGACAAATATAAAGCATTGTATATTTATCTCTTTCACTGCCGGCAGTAAAATAATGAAAGCGGGAAAGAGACAGTGTAATGTTGATGTTTAGTGTCAGTTAGCGTAGCTTGGATGCCGCAGTGAACCCATTGAAATAAAATGTATGGATTAAGTATGTATAAGGGTTAAATTCAAAAACATTTGCAATATTAGTTACTGAAAATTGGATTTTTCTTTGCATTATAGTTGCCGCTCTTTTAGAACACCATTGCATTATAAAGGAATGGATCGTTTAAATTTCATAAAGTATCAATATTCATTGAAATATAACAGTTTTTTTTTAGAATTTATTTACAAAACGGACTTATTTACATAATTATATGCATAATAACAAATACACATTTAGAGTACATAATTTTGAGCATTTGATATTTTATTTTCATAGAAGATTGTATGAAAAGTTTTACGAGTTTGATCTTGTGTTTTATTTCTCCTAATGAATACATTTTATAAAAATTAAAAGTTATAGTTTTTAGAAAACATAAAAATCCTTTATAAGGACATCAATGATAACAGGCCTACTAAACATCACACATAAATTAGAATTAAATCTCAACTCTTCGTAATAACAAAAATAATGTATATTTAAATAATGATGTATAAATAAAGCAATTAACAAAAAAAAAATTACCTTTTGCTTAGTTTTAATTTTGAATTAAAAATTGTACTACTTAACACATTAAATATTAACACATAAATGTCACAAAGATATAATAATTATTTATTAAACAATAAAATTATTTGTGCATATATCTATTGCCATTTTGAGTTTCACTCGTCTGTCAGTTCAAAATGGCGGCACTTCATACTTAAAATAAGAAAATGACTTGGTTGTCGAAATCACTTTGATGTCAAATGCTATATTCCCTAAACATTTGCCAAAAACAAAGTGCTGAGAGGTGACAAACAAAATGTCTCCTCATGCTAAAAATTATATGTCTTTTTTTTTAATAAATGAATCTGTGCTCACTCAAAGTGAACACTCTTTGACTCTTTTACAGTAAGCTACTTAAAGCTTGTGTCGTGAAAGAGGAAGATGGTCGGCACCTGAGATCGAACACACAACCTCCGCATGAAACAGTACGAAAGCCGGCGTGATTACGGCTAGTCTACCAACCACTTCCTTTTTAATACCTTTGTTTCAATATTATCTAATATTTGTATGGTTGGGTGAAGTTTTTCACTCATTTTGAAGAAATCTATTTTATGGTGTAAAATAAATACATATAATTAGTTTGGTTAATTTACAGCTGTACATTCCAAAAATAATATAATGTTTTACCGTTTAGTGCAGAATACATAGTTCAAATCTAATATGACATTCACATCGCTCTTATTAGATTATGACCAGCTTAACCACTGGGACATCCCTATAAAATCACTATCCACACAAGTCCATCTGTACACATATAATATCCACACAAGTCCATCTGTACACATATAATATCCACACAAGTCCATCTGTACACATTATAAAATAAACTTAATAAATAAAGAAAGACATAAAACAAATAACAATTATTAAAATATTCTCAGAAACAAACATAAAATTTTATAACTAAATTAGCCGTGGAAGAGGCCGAATTCAGGTGTAACAGAATTCATGGGCTCAAGAAATTTCGCTTTTTTATAGTTAATGGAAAGTTCACTTTCATTATATTTTTTCACTGTATTTTTCTTACCGATAGCTTCTTTGACAATAGCCGATTAAGCTTGCCTTGGGCCTGGTGGAAGACAGATCTCTTAGTTGGCCTAAGTCAAATGTAACAAAATGGCTGCCACTGTCAGCATTTTGCACAAACAGTATCTCTATAGTGATATAAGATAATTATAAGCAATATTGTTTCAAAGTTGGAGTACACATATTTGACAGTTGTTCGTGTTCAACTGTCAGGGGTCATTTTGTAACTTTTGACCTGGGCCACATTGAGCTTATAGGTTGTTATTATGGGATCACCGACCAACCGATAGTGTTGGCGGCACATGAGAGACAGACTTTGAAAGAAGTGGTTGTGGTAAAAACAAGGGAGGAAGAAAAAATTGCCTCTTTCATGTCTTAACGTCATAATGCAACATTTTTTTAAATTAACCTAGACTATGAATACAAACACAATTTTAATATCATTCACAGTGGCTGAATTTTGTCTCGTTAAAGAGTAAAATAGTCGTTAGCGGGGAAGGAACCCACAACCTTCACTACAAAAGTTGGCGACTGAACCGAATGGTAAGAATCTCTTTACATTCGTATTTGTTATAGCATAGTTTGACCTGTACCATCAAAATCAATCTGATGCACGACATTCATCTCTCGCTGAGTCTTTATCAACTATCAGAACTATAAAAGGGCGTGTGGCATATGCATGCTCAACACTAAATACGTATATCATAGCATGAAAAAAATTTACAACACAAACCACACACAATTTCTTCTTTATCAATAAAATTAATTAAAAGGGTAACATTTGTAGATCAGTACAATATTAAAAATGGGAACTCTATGCTGAACTAACTCACAAATTTTCACTATTAACGAATACAAAACACGACAATTTAAAAAAATAAAAAATTGGATGGATTCGTCATGTGAATGAGATCCTTGTTCTTATGTAAAATTTTTATATTATGATTTTATATAAGATATTTTATATTCATTCATTAATTATTCTGCCCCATATAAAGGCATAGGGAGGAAACAAGAGCTCCCCACTGCGCTCGATCTTGGGCAATTACAAGGGGGCACCAGCTGCCTGAACCCCCTTTGATGGGGTCCAGGCGTCCATTTTTTATATACAATAATAATATTTGAGCTGTTAATTTTACTTAAATTGAAATTTAAAAAAAAAAGTTTTTTTTATAATTTGGTATAATTTGTAATTATTTTTTTCAAAATACAAGGATTAAGGCAATTTTTTTATATTCATATAAGTTCATTCTCTACTTTATTTCTAGTAAATTGCTGGCAGTTGATGAAACAAAAGCTTTTTTACAGTTGCGAACTTTATATTATTGAAAATTTAAACTTTAAAAAGTTTATTACCTATATCAATATTGTGTATACTATAATACAATAATGAAAAATATTGTCACATTATGTATGTAGAAACCAAATGAAATTTGAACAAGCGACACAACAAACAGATGGAATTTTGATTATGAGTTGAGAAAAAAAGTATACAAATTTGGGTGTTTATTTTTTCCAATTATCAAATAAATTAGCACCGAAATTGTAACAATATAAAGTCTAAAATTCAACTCCGGCAATGACTTTTCATGACTTAGAAAAATTTAATAATTATTATTACAATCTCTTAAGGTCGTATTAGCTCCATTTTGGATCATATTTTTCTATTTTGGTTTCGGGTGCTATGTACACTCTGTAGCCGCGATAGAAGCAGGTCACTACTCCGAAATAGGCTGTTCTGCCAACGCCGCTCTGAAACAGATTATTTTCTAAAATTAATGAACTGCCTAAAAGATTTTATCATTTCGTACTACCGAAGAAGCATCACTTCCTCATAAAATTCGTCTATGATAAAAATTTTAATCCTTGCAATGGTATTCGAACGATAAAAGACGGTAGCATTTTCAAATGTATCCAACTCTTTTCATATATTAAATTTAGATACCTTTTCCAAAAGTCTCTAAATACTAACACTAATTTCAATCTCTCTTCGAACAATCATTCAAAACAAGATAGAAAGAGACAGACGAAAGATAAAGAAACCGTTCTAATAAATTTGACTCCGCCCCGAATAAATAATATACTCATATTCGCAACACAAGTTTACATGATTAGTGAAGTCATTATTTACGCTGTCATTACTTTTTTTTACCCTCGTACCTCTTAAACAAAAATGTGACATAATATTTAAATAATTTATTTTCCGAATGCGGAATCTTGTAAGTAAGTACAAGATGGTTATTTCTTGAATTTAATGAAACTTTTTAAGAATATGTAACAACTAATGACTCTAACAATTCATTACTGATGTTCGATTTTTAATGGAACACACCACTACGCAGTTACGACCGTCTTCTACTGTTATTTCGAAGGCTGGCTTAGTGTGATCACTTTACGTTAACAACGTTCGCCATTAGGTGCTAATGTTTGTCTGTTTGCTCACCCTAAAATCATCCATCAGGCCCAGGGACTTGGCTGTTTTCTTGTATTGTGTATGGATCTGGAATGGAATCCTCACAGAGGCTTTGTTGGCGCTCTCCGGAGCACTCTTCAGTTCTTCTAACGCTATTTCGGGAGCGGAATAAACGTCTTTCAAGAATGTTGAATCGTAATTTTCCTGCAAAATTAATAAAAACAATTATAGGAGAGAGAACTTACTACCTAACATTTTTAATTTTCTGATAGTTATATGCAATAATAAATCCATTTAAATTTGATCTAAGCGCCACCAAGCAGATTTTTATTATATTATATTGTTCAGAACTTACTTTTCATATGAAACAAAATTTTACAGAAAATAAATTCAAATCTGATAGAGATAGCTTAAGTATGGAAATAACGAATTTTCAATATATTGAATTCAATGGCACTTATTGAGGGTTAACAGATCTAAAAATCTAAATTGCAGAGAGAAATCCAAACAAATTTATTTAAAAAAAAAGGTAATTATTAGGTTCGCAGGCTGGTTCGAGTTTTCATAATTTTTTATATGAAACACATATCAACTTTATTACAGATTAGTAAATAAGCATGTCATGGATTGATTTGATAATCATTTATAAGTATTTTATCAAGGAAGTTTAAAAAAAAAATCAATTTAATGATTGCCTATCTTCTCATTTAAACATTTCCTTGCATGGACTGACATTTTATTTTCGATTGTCAATTTAATTCTGTTTGTTTGGAAAATGAAGATGCTGCTGGTCGTTTAGTTGGTAAAATAGGATTTGTTAACCTCCCCAAATAATTACACTACGATTTGAATACCTTAGGCTAAGGTTGGAACGTAATTATAGAGGGGAGTTTGGAGGTGAAAACCCCCATACCTTTTTTGGACACCTCCCCGAGTGATAACATTAAACTCTGTTAGGTTAAAACATATTCATTTAGAGTGGTTTGTCAAAAATCAAATCAACCCGCAAACTTAAAAATTACAAAAAAAAAAATTAACTTATTTAAGGAAGATAGTTTAAACTCAATTGCAAGAAATTAAAAATAATAATATGTATAAAACGTGAAGAGAGTATACCTTCATCAAATATGTCAGATTCATTTTGGTAAAAGCCACGGATTTTTCACTCAACTGTATCAGCTTCAGATGTTTGTCAAAAAATAGTCCGTTGCTGACACCAACCTGAGAGCAATTAAAAAAAAGTTTTATATATATATATATATATATATATATATATTTAAATGAATCTGTGCTCACTCAAAGTGAACACAAATACACTCCTTGACTCTTTCACAGTAAGCTACTTAAAGCTTGTGTCGTGAAAGAGGAATATGGTCGGCACCTGGGATCGAACCACGACGTCCGCAGTACGAAAGCCGGCGTTGTAACCGCTGGGTCACCAACCACTTCTTTTAGATTAAAACATAATAATATGATAATATACTATAAGCCAACTACAGAAATGTATATAAGTAGAACTTTCATATTACATCAAGGGTATAATAATATTAGACCCCAAGCAGTTGCTTTTTTAGATAATTTGACATCCTAAATGAAATACAACTTAAAAAAGTAATTTTATTGAATAAATAATAGATTTTTTTCTAGGACACTGAATGCCTAATCAATGATTGAATTTAAAAAAAAAACACTTTTAATCAATTATTAAACAAAATAAAATAAAAATATGAAACTAAAAACGATTCTCAGAAACACAAGAAGCAATGTTTAGGTAGGTATGCAATATTGGCACCCAGGGCGATATAACATAGTTGGCATTCACCAATACATAGTTGGCATTCTCCTGAACATCTTTAGTGAACTGATTACTGCAATAAATGTGAACGTTGCTAAATTCTCGTACTGTATCAAATTCAAAAGTTATATCAATGTATCCATTTCTTGAATCATTCTTCCAGCCAACCCATCCCATTCCAAAACTGTGTTTACGGAACATGGATACATTATTGTATGCCACATGTGCACAGTTATCTTTTTGTATGACGGTGACACACTTTGGTAATTATATAAAACTACCATGGGTTGAGTGGTCAAGGTTGGAATACAAGACCTGATTCCAGAATGAAAAAATACAAATCAAAGTAGGTACCTATCTAAAAGTTGGTTCTTGTTATTAAAGTAATCACACCAAACCAGCCATATGTAGTATTTGTAATAGAAATTTCTCATTACGTAAATATAATAATCATGCAGTAAATTATATACATAGAAATAAAATACCTTCCCAAAATTATTGATGTGACCAATAAAATAAATAAAAAGTGAAATAAACAAAGTTTTATTTAAAATAATTACCTTCCCAAAAGTTCTAGTCCTTGGTAATTCAGGTCTGATGCAAGCTCTGTCTTTTCTCTGTTCTGGCTGGCGGATCCAATCGTCCCAATATCTAAAAATTGACACACAAATTAATCTATAAAATTGTGCCAGCAAAACTTGTAGCCTGGGCCAATTTATTCTCGCCAAATGGTCAACTAATGATTGAATTTTGAGGGATAAATTCTGACACAATCGTAAAATCGAATCAAAGACCTCGCAATAAAAAGTTTGGTAGTTTTGAGGTTAGTTATTTTTTTTAAATAACTTATTTTTAATAAAATATTTAGTTAAGATCAATCAGTAGTTAGTAGTAGCTACCTTTTACATATGCTTTATATCTTCAAAAGGTGATTTATTTTGAAAAGAAAGCTATCTTTTTACTGAAATTTCACTATGAAATCTTATAATTTTAGTAATTTATTAGTAACTTTAAATATAATAAAAATTGCTATGTTCAGCAATGATTATCTTCTAATGTAGAGTCTGCGATTTATGCGTGATAAAACTCCATAAGGTTACTTTAGAAAATTTTATGTTGTCAAAAGTACTTCATAACCAAGGGAAATAGAGATTTATAGATTACTACAATCATAATTGCAAGGTTTAGCGATGATTAAAATCTAACATAAAGTTTGCTGTTTGATTGGATGATATAAAAAAATAAGTGGATAACTGAATGCAGATAATATAATTCAAAGTTAGACGTACGAAGTGGGCCATTTAGGTTGTAATTCCTCCCAGAGACTTTTCTTCAGCATCCAGCCCAACCCTGGGAAGAAGTCTGTGCGATGTAATAGTGCAGCACCATCCGGATCAACTAGGCCAGGTTTTCCATTATCGTTCCAGGCAGATACACACCTGTGAAATTTCAAGCAAGAAGGACAATATTGATCAGTACATGCTTTGAGAGGATGAATTTGTTTGCTATCAAAGATAATATGCAGTAAAACCTCGATATAATGAACTTCAGGTATAAAGGACAAGATATCCGGTGAAAAAAAAAAGTTTTGTTAATACTGAAAGTGTCGACAAGAAGAGAAGGCGATACTGTAACCTTTATATGGCGAGCATTATGTAAGCATTATGTATTTTCCATAGATAAATAAAAGGAGCAGATATACCTGGTGGCCATTTTTTCCTGTTATAGCTAAAAGGTTGCCACCATTGGAAAATTTATGACCCGGACATTTCAGTAAAAAGATTTTTTCAGCTTTTACCCATCACGCCTTGTCCCTTAAGGGTATGTAGAACTAATGAATGGCCCTCGATTTTTTCTATTCAAGCACACTTCTTCGCTTTTCTTTCAGCCTTAATAGAGTGCCTCAAATAACAATGCAACAGTTTGTTATTGTATTGTCTTCTAACAGAACTCAAGTCACTATTAAATTTACATATCATTTTTGTTGTTGTTTTGTTTCTGTGCTTGTTTCCATATGTTCAATTAAATCATTTGGAAAGGGAATGTAACCACAAAATAATCTTTGCTGTCTTAGAACTCACAATAATACACTATACACAGATAAAATACTTATGACATTTTATTACTAAACCATAAACCACAGATAACAATAAATTATTTAGGCCCAACACATCAAATATGTAGATAAAAGTTCTTGGTAGCCATTGTTGACACAAGCAATGCAGCGCTATATTTAATCTACATAATATTTTAGTCCGTTTATTTATATTTTTGTAAGAGCATCAATCATAGAAAACATACATTAAGGTCAGATATTAATATGCCTAGAGCCGTACAAAATGCTGGAGAAGGTTCTTAAATACAATTTGCTGCATTAACTTTAATATATTTAGAGCTATTTAAAAAACTCTATTTTTTTAGGAACTTCATACAAATTTCTCAAAAAAGACAGTAAGCCATCTTTTGGAAACAATATTACTCATGTAAAAGTTGAATGGAATCTTGGTACTACGGTATGAAAATGTAATAAAATAATTGTAGATTGATTTGTTATACATAAAAATGTTATTCAAATCTTATTATTCTCAATAAATAAAGATTTAATGAAAAAAATTGCAAAATAGTTACTCCATTTTGAAGTTTGACAGCTGCATTTATCACACATAGCCCAAATCACCCTCTATTGGTGGAATGCCTAATTAATTATCACAGGGTGTAGGGAATGTAGCTAAGATTCAAACCACAGTGCTCTCTCTATGAAAACTTGCAAATGATGTCGGTAGGTTCGTATAATATTATGAGGTCGGTAAAAAAGTCATTCTTCTTTTTCTGTGCTTATGTCAGTTATAGCGGTCTGTTAAGCAATGGGAAGCTAGACTAGAACCTGTTTAATTACCTACCGATCAAGCCTGACAATCGTAATCAAAAACGTAAAGCAAGACGGGTATAAGCTAGTTCAAAATAAATTACCCCAATCTTCAGCTCAACAGCCATCTATAAGATAAAGTTATGTAGTGGATAAAGTGATGGAAAGAATCTGATGGCCGCATTAATTGAAAACTATCCAATAGATGGATATCTAGAAGATAACAGTGTTGCTATGGTGAAATCTATTCATTTCTATGGATTTGCTCTTTTGATGAGCGTCTAAATCGCCCAGGAAATATTCAATCTATCTCGCTCAACAATTATCATGCGAATGCATCTGTAAAACTGAGAAGCGCGGCTAAAAACTTCTAATCGTCTGTCCGTCATCATTCACAAGAACTAAAAAATATTATTCTACGTACATATTAGAGATGGAGGTTGGATGCCGTGCAAATATTTATATTTTGAGTTTGGTATGATAGTACACGCTACTTGTGAATATGACATTTTGTCGATTGACTTATATTTCACTCTAAATAATAATATACACGATTGGAGCTTGAAATATCAATGGGATGTTTTTTTCCTTTTTGGGCCGCTAGAGGCGCCCTGGCTAATCCGGTCTATTGTCAAATTCAGTGTTGCCAACGGGGGCGATAGTTTATTTCAAATTAAACAACTTATATATTATTTTATACATGATAACTAGAGTAATCTCTTCTCTCTCGAAGAGATTAAGAGAGAGAACTAGAGTAATCATTGTACATTTTTTACATACTATTACAAATAAAATTGTTCATCTTTTTTTATTTTTTATATACCTACCTAAATACAAATTAAAAAATACCGTAACAGAAAACAAGAAGATACAGAACAGCACCCCTGAGATTTATTCTCAAATTTATGCGCAACAAAATCAACAACTTCTTAGCAACTCAATCAACAACTTCTTAGCGACACAGTGGAAAACAAACTTCCCAACGTTGGCATCACTGAAAAAAACATCTCTACGTTGGCAGCACTGAATTTGACAATAGACCTGATTAGAAGTTCTGCCATCTAGTGTGTCTTGTCCATAGAGTATAATAATACTACTTAAAATAGAGAGGCAACTCGAGCGTTTTTTTGTAGACTGGGAATACAACGCCATATTTTGTTCATCTTTCAAATCTTATACCCCTCAATATATTCAATTTTATCCTTAACTTATGAATATAAATAGTTTAAAAAATGACCTACTCTATTTCATCAGCAAATATATTTTTATTTTAACGTAACATTTTAAACTTTTTATTACACATTCAAGATTAAAATGTTAAATTAAAACAAATATACATCCATTTTAGAAATAGGATAAGTCACTTTAAGAAACTATAAATATTCATAAGTTATGGACAAAATTGAATATTATGTCAGTGTGTTGATGAATATTTTACACTATATATTTTATGAAAAGGAATTAAAATTTGAGATGTTATAATGCATTAATAAAACAATCCAATAAAATAAAATTACATTTATTTGTTTTTTATACTTAATGCTTTGACATAATATTTTTTTAAAAATAAAATTTATATCACGAGTGAAGACTTAAAGAAAATTATCACAAAACTTCCTCTTGAGATTTGTTCATCACTCAGACATTCCAATATTTAACCACAGATTTTGCATTAAATTACGAGACAGATCGTTCAAACATCGCTGCACTGATGAAAACAAAACAAAGCGACCTATATCGCAACACATGAATGAAAACAGGGAATAAAGCGTCCAAATATCATACAACGATACAAATAATACATTTACGTTAAATGAAATCACAAAACTTATCATATCAAGCTTCGAAATATAAAGAAACTGACACATGGTGAAAAAAATATAAAATCGCGCAACTCAATAAACAACTTCTTAGCAACACAATCAACAAATTCTTAGTAACCCAATCAACAGTTTCTTAGCAACAATCAACAACTTCTTAGCAACTCAATAACAGCTGTCATGCGGCTGTGCGGCTGTAGTTCCAATAATTTCCGAAAAAAAAGTTCTGGCTCAAGGACCATGAGGTGTCAAACTTATCTGTCAAATATATTGTCTATGGTTTGTATGGAAGTTTCACTACCGTGGTCTTGTCGGAAGCTCCCCAGAAAACATCCCATTACTTGCCTATTTACCTTATGTCATTAATAAATTGGCTGTTATATCAACGATATACATAGGTAGAATATTACAGTATACAGCTGATGTTATTGCTTACTATTACCATTAATATTTTCAAAAGAAAGTTTCCAATTTCATTCCGTGTTCTTCCGATAAATGTCTGACTAGCAGTTTATTAGATTTCTTTTAAATATAATTATTGCATGCTTTTTCCAAACACTTTACACACAATATTTCTATCTGAATTCGAAAACATTATGTTTCAATGGAAGATAAGTTCATTATTACAGTACAATATTATATTATTATCTAGGGATAAGTTATAACAAAAGTTATATAGTTAACTCTCTCTCTCACCAACGCTCACGGCTCACAACACAACAATACATACACCGAAACAGAGATGGCAATATATTAGAACGAGATAGATTGAATATTTCCTAGGCGATTTAGACTCTCGTCTCTTTTGTCCCAGATTTGATGTCAGATGAATTATTGTTTTGACAATTAATGCGTATTGAACCAAATATTTAGGTTAGGTTCTTATGTTGTTTATTGTGTCGTATATTATAATTTTGTAATATTATTTCTAAAACTTGACACATTACAATGATTTAATAGAAAGTTTGAGAATATAACAACATTTCGATTACAATTTAGAATTTTTTATTCCAGATCGTTATCAAATTTGGTATCTTTTGTCGATCGAAATTGAAGAAAAATATTCGAAGCTTCAAAATGATAATTCATTATAATATGTATATTTTCTCGTTATGTTTAATGGAGATGTATATAATTATCATTTTGGTTTATGGAAAAGCAAGTCGAAAGTTCTTCACATTCACGGCGTTACATGAGTGTATAAACGTCTTCAGCTATTTCGACAGCCATCCTAGAGATAAATCATTATCCAACAGTAGGTACCTCTTGTTAAAAATGGCGTCGGATATCCTAAACATAAGCGATATCTACACATTGATGCGGCAAATATCTCATAGAAAGGCTTTTCTGTAAGATATATTTATCTATACTGATTGATGCGTTGGGCCTTAGTTGGCAACAAATTAAGTGACCAATGGGATGTTTTTTTTCCTTTTTGTGCCGCTAGAGGCGCCCTTGCTAATCCGGTCTATTGTCAAATTCAGTGTTGCCAACGGGGGCGATTTACTTCTTCTTCTTCTTATGGTCGCTCACAATCTAACCTCCAAAATATCATTCTAGTTTATTTCAAATTAAACAACTTAAATATTATTATACATGATAACTTACAATAGGTTTAGAGTAATCATTGTACATTTTTTACATACTATTACAAATAAAATTGTTCATCTTTTTTTATATACCTACCTAAATACAAATTAAAAAATACAGAACAGCACCCCTGAGATTTATTCTCAAATTTATGCGCAACAAAATCAACAACTTCTTAGCAACACAATGGAAAACAAACTTCCCAACGTTGGCATCACTGAAAAAAACATCTCTACGTTGGCAGCACTGAATTTGACAATAAACCTGATTAGAAGTTCTGCCACCTAGTGTGTATTGTCGGAAGCTCCCCAGAAAACTTCACATTGCAAACAGATAAAACCAGTAGGTAGATTTTTGATTCGCCACACCAGGAAAATCCAACAAATAATTTGTTGCAAAGCCTGGAAATCTAGACAGGTGGCAACACCGGCACAAGGTTAAATTTGAATATTATCAAAAAATATTCTAGTTTGTTTGGAAGGTTTGAAACAAACCATAGACAATCATCTACTTACCATAGAGTGGGATCATTCATAAGAAGTGGGTAGGTACCAAGGAAATATTCAAAAAAGTCCGGTGCGATATCCAAATCATCTGAAATATTAACTTATCATTATTATTTATTTTGTTTAATGTTTCGAAATACAAGTGGTAAGGTGGCATTATTAAGTAGGTAGTTCTATTTGTTGTGTGGTCTCATTGTTGTGTTAATTATCAGTGTAAACAATACAGTGTACGGTACGCGATAAACAGCATTGCATGTCAGCAGGGGATAATGACCTTGGTACACTCTTTAGGCAATTATTCTAATATTTTTATACAGGCATGTCACATTGGACAATAATAGAATACCAATTTCATTTGTGGTAGTTTGAAATAAAAGCACTTTATAATATTTTAATTAGGACATGTGCAACCATTTAATCTCTTAATATGAATGCTTTAAAAGGTTCTCATAAAGTCCAATGCATAGATGAAAGAATTATATCTGACTACTTGGTTTTTTCTTTTTTCGTATACCAACGTTTTGAATTGTATCAGAAGAACGGGATTTAAGATTTGACCACCTAATGGCGAACATTGTTAACGTAAAGTAATTATATTCAGTCAGCCTTTGAAACAACAGTAGAAGACTGTAGTAAGCTTGTAGAGGTCTAAATTGCCCTTTAAAAATTTAAACATTCTTAGGCCCAAAATTACAATACAGGCTTAAGGTCCACCTTAACGGTGAGGAGCACATTAAGCTTCGCTTAACAAAATTATGCAGATTACAATGTCTCCTTAGCACGAATTTGGGGCTTATCCTACTCGTTAAGTTAAGGGATACCCTGAGGTGTCCTCAACAGCGTAGAGCTCGCTTAACTCAGTTATTTTTTTTCTCGCTAGGAGGCGCCACAAGTCACTATACGGACAAACTGACATTTAAAATGTCATTATATAGCCGCGCAATAATTACGCTTTTTTAAGATGAAATGACTAATTAATTATGATTCATTACGCTTATTTGTTCGCTGTTGCTTAGGTTGTTTCACTAACGATTCTATTTGGATTTATTCGTGACCCTTTCTTTGATTATTTGACCACCACATTGACTTATATACACTGTTCGCTCTGTTTGATAATAATTACAAGATCGTTTTGCTTTAACCTAGTTGAATGTATGATATATGGTTATGTTTATTATTGAACACATCTTTCACTTTCCGTAGCTGTATCTTAATTAAGTTAAATAATCGAAGCAAGGGTCGTAACACATAAATACCAAGTCAGAATCCATGAGCGAGCATCCATAAAACCAAAACAACAACACAAACAATGGCGCGCGTCCCGGTGAACATGACAGATGTGGAGCGTAATGCATAGATAAAACCACGATAAAAGACAAGTAGTACTACCAACTTAACCATATATACGGCTTAGCCAAGCCGCAGTCGAATTTTGATTGATATTCTCGTGTGAGTGGTAAGCTCCACTTAACATTTATGCCTCCTCAATAAAGCTACAGGATAAGCTACAGATTGTAATTTCGGCCCTTATAGTGTAGAGAAAGCATCAATAAGTGGTTAAATTGCCATTTGTCAAGAATATGCATTCATCTACTAGCCTCCATAGTAAGATTTTGAATGTGAGCAATGTCTTGTGTTAAGCACTACAATATTATTGCTGTCGTTTGAACCATAAACAGATATGTTCAGAATGAGAAGATGTCAAATATTATGAAAACATCTCAGTTGGCCAGTACGGAGCCCCTAAAATAATTCTAGTAAAAAGAGAGGAAGCGTTATTCTAGACAAGTATCTCAGCCAGTTCTATTCTATACAAAGGTTGTATATAGCTAATGTTTTTTTTTTCATTGCTGTGGTCATTAAAATAAGTAAATTTTCGTAGTTTGTGGTTAAAATGAGTAAAATAAAAATGCAAACTAACCTTCAACAATGATGGCTGCATTGTATCCTTTTGTATAAAAGGTATAGTTGAGGGCAAAACGATAATGTCGGGCAATGTGAAAATATCCTCGGAATTTCTTCTCTTTGGGCGGAACAGGAATATCTGACAGGTCCGGCTGTTGAATTAAAGATAATCCTAGTTCCGGCACTGATGCATATGATTTGATGACTTCATAGGTCGGTTCATGATTGCAATCCTGAAATTTATTAGGTATTATATTACAGCACATTTTGTTTATCAAATTATGACTAATATAAATCCCAATGATTCACATTACTCATTTTATACTAAACGGTTTCTCCATAAAAAAAAACCTATGTGATGTGGTCAATCATATTCTCATAAAATACAAGGTGCATTTTTAGACTTGGTGCTGTGGTACAATTATCCTAACCTCAACATTAAATTGACATCAAAATATGACAAATATTGAAAACTGCCTTTGAGATGTGGTGCTACAGACGCATGGTTGGAGTTCGCTTGACAGAGCACATCACTAATGAGGACATGCTGAATGGGGTAGGAGAAACTCCTCAAAAGAATTGCACAATAGAGGGCAACTTGGATAGGCCACAACATCCAGCACACAGGCCTGCTTTGCATCATCATCAAAGGAATGATTGAGATCGGAAATTGCAGAAGTTGCCCTAGAAACAGCTACATAGAACAAGTGATTGGAAACAAACAATTGAGCTTGAAGGTAGATATGAAGAGGCTGGCTGAAACAGGGAGGCGCAGAAAAAAAGACTGCTTGCGACAGAACAAGAACCCAACAAAAAAGAATATTGTAATCTAAAAAAATAAACTGGCTAATAAATAAAGCAGATAACCTGGCTGACTATGATGGGGAATTGCTCCACGCTGGGTCTGTACTTTATCAGCTGATCCAAGTTGCTCCTCACAGTCACCCGATTGCACGCCAACACGAGAATGGGAAGAACTACGTCCTTTGAAGAAACTGAAATGAAAAATGAACAGAACAATTAGTAACATATTAATACATATGTCTATAATATTGTTCATCACACAGTATTCTTTGAGACAAGTACAAAGCATTCTATGTTTATCTCTTTCACTGCCTGCAGTATAATAATGAAAGCGCGAAAGAGGCATAGTGAGTGTCATTGAGCGTAGCTTGGATACCGCAGTAAACATGACCCCCACTGAAATAAAATGCATGCACTAAGTAAAAAGATAAAATGCAAATGAAATTTTTCTATGTACAAGAGGCAAATGAATTGCGGGTCCACTTTTCTAGAAAACCACTGCATTAGAGGTAGGACTGTGAACTGTGGAATTGGCAAAATAAAAATTGTAGTATGGAACCCCTAGGGGGTTGGTTTCGTGCGGGTCGGGTTTGCTGCGGATTGGCTTACGGTATGCGGGGGGCCTTAAAGGGAGAATGTATATATGCGTGGAACCCCTAAGCCGACTTTCTCCAGAATTTGCGTTTTGAGGAGACTCCAATTTAATAATATAAAATTATCCTATATAATATTATCTAAGTTATTGCTCATAACTTTTTTTGGCTTTTCGTATGTGATTCAAAATCAACATATAAAAAAGAGAACAAGCAGAAACAGTGCATTACCTTTACCCTATCCTCTTTCCCCTTTCCCAGTATCTGAGCCGAGTACTTAAATGTATATACTTCACTGGTGTATAAGTTCAAATGTATATACTTCACTGGTGTATAAGTTCAAATGTATATACTTCACTGGTGTATGTTTCGTAATGTAAATGTACTGTCTTATTTTTGTATCAATTTCACTGTCTGTATATTAATGATAAAATAAGAGACAAGATGCTAAATTCTAAGCAACTGAATTTTCTTTATTGAAATAATCTGATACTTTTTCAACAAATGATTTATTCTCATAGAAATTTTATTTGATACAACTAGTTATATGATCACAAAATTGAGAAAGCGTTGATGTTGCCGCAGCAGGAGATAAAAGTCATGAATCCCAAAAAGACATCGACGAGGGAATTGTGGAAAAAGAGATAACAAAAGAAAACATGAGATATAAAACATAATATTACGTGTAATGAAGATCAAGATACAAATTGAAATTTTAAAAACATACACAATCATATTTTAAGAGTCATTTAGCAATTCAGTACTTGTAGATTTTTTTTTTTTTTTTTTTTTTACCCATCACGCCGTGTCCCGTAAGGGGTAGGCAGAGAGAACGGACCTCCACTCTTTTCTATCCAAGCATACTTCTTTCGCTTCATCCACCGACATAATATTTCTCATACACCCTCTCCTATTTCTCTTACTTCTTACATGGCCTTCCTTGAGGACGGAATCGATGTGTTCGATCCACGTCATTCTCGGTCGGCCACGCTTTCTTACACCTTTCCTTTCAGCCTTATGAATTCTCTTTGTCATTCTGTCTGCATCCATTCTTTCCACATGTCCAAACCATCTCAACTTATTAACTTTCATCTTTGTCACAACACTTACTTCCATACCACATTCCTTCCTAATATTTTCATTCCTTTCCATATCCCATAAAGTTTTTCCACATATTCTTCGTAGAGATTTCATCTCTACTGCATTTATACTACATTCTTCTTTTTTCGTCCATGTCCACGTTTCACAACCATACATCATCGATGGTAACAGGATTGCGTTATGCACTAGTTTCTTTGCTTGTAGTGAGACGTTGTTGTTTCTCATTATAGGTCTTAGTGCACCGCCCACCCTGCAACCAGCAACTTTCCTACGCTCAATTTCTTTTTCACACTTTCCATCCCGACTAAACATGCTTCCTAAATACACATACTCATTCACTTGCTCAAGATATTCATTTTCTACCGTTATTTTGCAATTCGTTCTTGCTTCATCCCTTTCAAATACCAAAACCTTTGTTTTGCTGACATTCATTTTTAGACCGTTTTTTGCACAATTTTCAAACACACTTGACACAAGTTCTTGCAAATCATTTTCACACTCAGCCATAAGTACTAAATCATCGGCATACATAAGCGCACATACTTTTATTCCATTCAATTCAACCCCTATATTTATATCTTTTAACCCACTGACGCAAAAATCAAAAAACAAATTGAACAACCATGGTGACATGACGCACCCTTGCTTCACACCCTTCGTAAGACAGAACTCCGGTGAAACGTGACTATTCACCTTCACACACGCAGTACTATCCGAATATAGCGAAGCAATGCCACGAATCAACCGGTTGTTCACTCCATAGATTGATAGAACCTCCCATAATTTACCCCTATCTACCCTATCATATGCCTTTTCCAAATCTACGAATGCACAGAAAAGCTTCTGATGTTTACTCAAAAGCTTCTCCGTAATCATCCGCAGTGCGAAGATCTGATCGGCACATCCCCTCCCATTCATAAAAGTACCTTGTAGATTCAACATAACTTAACATAATATGTATTGAAAATAAAATATATTTACTTCTCTTTATCTATTAGATAATTTATGACAGTATATTTGATCAGAAACACTTGATTTTTATAAATAATTGACAGGTACTCTACAATATAAAAAATGCAATATACGCTAGAAAGAACATGTGGCCTAGTAGGTAATCATGTTATTTTGATGGCATTTATTTCTGGAGAGATTATGGTCTGGAAGCTATTAATATTCCATCAATCATGACAAGTTTCCAGTTGGCCGGTTTCCAAGACCATAAATCAGAATTGAGTGCAGCACTTAAAGACTAGAAAATCAATATTGGATCCATGGAATGTAAAGGCACTTTTACACTTGGACTATCTTTCCATTCAAACCATCGTGGTATTTATGGTACCCAGTAACTGATAAGTGTACATTACTTTATGCAAATGTATCATGACAGATAGACATTTTGCCGCCTACCTTTCTTGATATAATTCAAGAATACCATATGTTGTCTTTAAAAAACATAATTTGGCTTCTCTAAAATAATTCTTAATCTTACTTATTTTGAATAAAATGCATGTATGATATTATCTAGTGTTTCCTAAAAATAACCTCGAAAATGCGGCTTTTATTGGATTTTCATAAACTACAATAATGTTTTAAAAGTGTCAAACATAAAGAGATATTTGAAATATTTGGTTAACTTGACAAACACATAAGCAATGATCCTATCTAAGTAGTTTAAAACCAAATGAAACTTAATGTCCTGATTTTTATTTTGTTAAATTTATGGGTAATTATTTACTTCGCGGGAGGTGTCCAAAGAGGTATGTGGGGTTCCACCACCCAAACCCCCCTTAAAAACTAAATTCCAACCTTAATCTAAACTATTTAAATCGTAGTGTTATCAAATCCCCTAATCAATCCAAATTGACTAACTAAACGACAATGACCAACAATATCTTCATTTTTCAGACAAAAACACCAATTTTAGAATCAAAAAATAAACTATCACTCCATAAAAGAAAAGTTTGTATGAGAAAATAGGCAACTTTTAAAATTGATATTTACTTAAAATTGGTGGATAAAATACTTCAAATGTTATCAAATCAATCCATAACATGCTTATTTACCAATCTGCATATAAATTTGATATGTGTTTAATATAAAAAATCGTGAAAAATCGAAGAAGCCCGGGAAGTAAATAATTACCAATTTATGTACATTGAGAATAAAATAAGAATATTTTTACTAATAATAATCATATAGGATTCTTTTTACTAACCTTGAGGGACTGGTTGGACCTTAGGAACTGTTTTGTGCACTAGCTTCTCTCTTATGTCAATGAGCATGTTCTTATTCAACTGCAATTCTTCATTCAGTTCTTTTTCTAGAAGGTTCATTCGATCCAATAACTGCTTTTCCATTCCATCATCGTAATCATTTCCTAAAGGGCTGTTATTGAAGGAGATGTACGTAAAAGTCAACCAAAGGAACAAACACACCAACACTATAACTAATGCCTTTTTCACATTTAAACGCATTTTTTAATGATTTAAAAATATAATTTGGGGAAATATTTTATAAAGCTTTATTTCAAACACGACCTAGCGTTTCGAATAATTATTTTTAAATATGCAGCCATATCGGAGACGTGTTATCGATGTGGCCTTTAGTACAAATAATATTTTCATACACTTTAATAACCTTAAATTTTTCAGAAAAAAAACCGTCGGTCCGGTTAAAACTTCAAAGACCAAACCATTCACATTTTAATTGAAGATATTGAATTAATTTAAAAACGTTTAAATAAACATGATTCGAAAATCCCTAGTCCATATGTTTGATTATTTTATTGAAATTGTCATTACAGAAACGTCACGTCAAAATAAAAACATTTGTCCGCCATCATTTATTTTTTTTCTTGCATCTTCTTCTTTATTTTATTTTGACGTTTCGGCTGTAAAGAGTGTCTCAGCCATTCTCTCAGTTCTAAAGATGGACCCACACTGAGCAATTGCTAATAATTATTAGAAACAACGATTAAAACAAAAATCAATGGAGAAATTAAAAAGACCAAAATCATCCAAACAAGTATCGTATCAAATTTTTCTCGAATGTCAAGCAAAACTGCGCTCACTCAATTGCTTGTAGACAATTTCTATAATTTTGTACAAAGTGCTTTTTGAATACCTATTTTGTATACATATTTTTGTTAAACTCTAGCGAGCCTTTCTTTACGAACTATTACTTTAAGAACCAATAATAATTATTTCAAATAATATCTTTATATATAAATTTCATCTGTTTGTATGTTACTAAGCTCTTTAACAGTTAGAATGATTTTTTATGAAATTTTATCTATGTTATTATCATTATTTTATTGGTAATCAGCTTTCGCTGTTTTGACTCAAGTCCTAACTAGAAATTGTATTTCTATCACTATCCAGTCAATTATTGAAGGTGTTGGTAGTAGGTGCAAGCACTACTGACTCCGCCAGCAGAATCCCAGCACTGAAAACTCTATTGGCCAAGAAGTTTTTCTGGCGATTTGAAGAGAACCTGTTGATGTCAGTTTCAGCTGGTGTACATATTTTTTTAAGCGTACATTAGTACATGTGATGAGATTTGTCCCGATTTTTTCCAGATGTATATTTTGTGAGTAATTACATATTTATTTCTTAATTTTTATTCGAGTCAATCGGTCACGTCCAAACTAAGAAAGGATTCCAACACCAAAGACAAATAAAAAAAAATGTAATATTAAGGACTTTTATTGTAGGCACTTTCTTCCCATGAAATGTAAATATATTAAAACAAACAACGTATTTTTGTTAAAATTTTAAAATATTGTATTATAAAAATATGTAGGTACACAGTGAACTGTTAAGTAAACCCGATAATATATATAATATTATAAGAAAAACATATTATTAAAATCATAGCATCATACTTAAGACACAATAAATAACTATAAACCATCAGTAGAAGACGCTCGTAAGTCCGTAATGGTTCATATTCAAAATTTATCGTTACAAAACTATGAAAATGTTGCGTCAAAAATCTGAGTGAAAATAATATATTGTCTTTCACCAAAACAATACCATATATATTTCTATAAAAATAATTCAAAATCTTCAATACCATAGAACTATTTTTGGACATATTGCGACAGGAGGTCATTAATATAGGGTATTTGACTAATTTCCAGAAACCGTATTAAATTATTCTACTATACATTATAAGTACATGTTCTTGATATTTTCTGAAGATATGCCATATTTTATATGAAAATCATGTTTAAAGTTTAAATATCCAAAAACGCGCGTAAAACGCTGTCTTGTATAATGGCGCTGGTCACGTGGTGCATTTTACGTCACACTTCAGTATTGGTATGAGCTTCGAGTAGTGTTGATGACTGTCATTTACAGACGTGTGACGTCACAGAGAACACAAGGCGTTTTCATCGGTGACTAGTTCCATAGAAATATTTGGATTTTTAATACGTGTTTTTATAAAAAATAAGCCTATTTAAGTTGTAAAATAAAAGAAATAAGCATTCTTGGGCCATTTTCAAACAGGATGACCACAATCTGTAGCTTATTTTTCATAGTGTCAAATACCCTATTGCACACGAGTATGTACTCCATTGGAGGGCTTTTGTTGCTACACTACCCACCTAAATTGGGTATAAAGTATTAAATATATTAAATGGAGTAGAGTTAAATATAAAGAGAGAAAGCTACCTGTAACAGCCTATCAGCAGTCTTTATTGTTTTTCCAATGTATTCCATGAAAGGAAAAGCGCAGGTGATACTAGTTTTATAGGTACACTGATTTTGTTATTTAAACCCTATTGAGATCTTGCACCAAAAATACCCGAGCCATGTATGAACATTTTTACCAAAAAAAAATCGTAAGGAAAATATTTGTAAATTTCAGAAAGAGTTCATTCCATTAAATGAAACCGTAAACAATTTTTGATGTTATTTCTTTTTCGAAAGAAAGTCATAAACAGCGGAGAAATCTTTGTCAGCATAACCCTTGTCCATAAGCGTCATGTAAATTTGCTGAGATAAAGATCCTAAAGGTATCGATGTTAGGGACTCTGTGGCGATATTGGTAGCTAAGCCTAGATCCTGAAAAAAAAAAACAAAATAAGTTTAATATAGTGGTACCTATTTTATGCGCTCTTGCTTCTGATGAATAGTTTGTGCGAGTGCAAGGAGTTTTAGTAAACACAGGATAGTGGTGAAGGACTTAGCCGTCTTGGATCCCTTCCTAATGCTGGACTTCCTGAAGCGTCTGGGATTAGTGGGGAAGCTCTAATTGGGAGACACCATGAGTAAGCAGGTAAGCACTATTGATTGATAGATCACTGTTAGTTAGGAGCACAAAATACCCCCAGAAGAAGAAAAAAACGGAAAGTTTCAACTAACGAAAAAACATAATGGAAGAGAAATTTGATCACTCCAAAGTGTAAGACGCAGAACTCATAAGGTTCCAGATACTAAGCATCCAGAAAATGGCCGTTAATTTCTGAAAAGAGCGGTTGCAAATGAAACCTCTACACACCAAAATAAGTGTGTATCAAGGAGAAATAAATCGGCTGGCAAATACCCCAATTCCCTATCAGATCCGCTAAAATTTAGCATCAACTAAAATTTTGAAGTCAACCAATCCGAGTGATATTGCTTAAGAAATTGATCGAAGTGAATATAGCTGATGCAAGTGATTTCAAACAAATGATTTCCCATAGAGTATAATAATACTTACTTAAAATGTCAAAATTCCCCATGTCAAAATTATCATCATGGCTGCCAAATTTCATTTTTCTCAAACAAATTCATCTTGATCAAGAAATATAACCACTATTAATGTATCTTTTATGATTAAAACAAGAGAAAATTATATTTTTACTGTAATAAATTATTTTGTTTTGATTATTGTTTTTAAGAGAGATATCTGAGAAAAAGAATGGCACAAAAGCGGTTCCTCTAAAATTTTGGCGGGTTGATCGAATAGCGGGTAATTTTAGAGGAATTGTGATAATTTGAGTGGAACAGTCAGTTTAAATTTACTTTTTTTCATATATTTTTTTTGGTGGACTCCTAATTTTAGCTCTAGCGATCTAGCGAATAGGGGTAATAGGCTTTTAAATCTTTTTTGCTTCTTTGAAGAAATTGAACGTACAGAGGTGTCTGAAGATTAGGGCAGATTGAGGAACACTGAAAAAATGACAATGAGAGCATTTTGGGCCTACGGCAGTTGATACAGCAGCACACTTATTTCGTTATTCTCATAACACATAAGAAACAATAATGATAAAACAACACTCGTACCTTTGCCATAAGTTTTGTGGCGAATCCTCCACTATATTGGTTATTCGAAGGGACATTTTCCAAAATACCTAAAATTAAAATAATTAGATTATTATAAGTAGCTTATCGCTAACTTGTAAAATATGTCACATACCATAAAATAAGACTCAAAATAGAAATTTGTTATATTTTATGAGGTTTCATAAAATCGTAAAAGTAAAACCAAAAAATATATATCCATCACAAAGTGATGAAAAATTAACTGCTTTATTCTTCAATTTGTGAATATTGCAAATTTCTATATCTGTAAAAATCATGTCGATCATAAGTTAATTTTTTTTTAGCAAAACTACGATAGAGTATTTTGTCCATATTAAAAAAAATGAATCTCTGCTCAACCAAAGTGAACACAAGTACGTTCTCTGACTCTTTCACAGTAAGCTACCCTAAGTTTGTGTCGTGAAAGAGGAAGATGGTCGGCACCTGGGATTATTATCTTTCGTTTCACAAATACGTATAGGTATAATGGATTTAGAGCTTTCTTACAGCGCGAAAGTTAGGGTTTGTCCATAAAGACAAAAATAATTTGCTCAAATATAAATGAATTAAATTAATTACCAGGAACTGGGTTGTATGTATCCGATGACCAGCATCTTCCACTGGAGGTGTTTATGATGGAAGCCAATACCTTGGGGTCTACACCTAATCTGTAAAATAAAAAGTAAAAATAGTACAGGAAAATAGATCAAAATATTAATTGATGGGAATATGCTTACACCATAACTACATACACCTTTTTCTAGATAGTTCGGAAATGAAAGTTTTTTAAAAATTCTGTAGGATTCATACATTTCCGTTAGCATACTATGTAGGTATACATATTTCAAAAAAAAAAAACGACTGACCTTATTCCTAAGTTCATAGTTTCTGATACCCCTATCATGGATATGGCTAGAAGCATGTTATTACAGATTTTAGCCAATAAGCCGGACCCAATTGGCCCGCAGTGGTTGATTTTGCCCCCCATGCAGGCTAAATATGGCGAGGCTTTGTTGAAGTCCTCCACTTCTCCCCCTACCATGAATGTCAGGGTACCTGCTTTGGCTGCATTCACGCCTGTCATCAAGAAAAATAAGTATAGTTATTGATACATTTTTTTTAATGTTTCAAGATTGTTAAAGACCTATTGCCTATTATTTAGAACGCATTGGGCTAATATGTACAGCCTGTCAACACATAAACACTGATCTGTTATTCTCATAAGAAAATGTTATCAGTTGTGACTATCTTAGCGTATTAGATCGCGCCGGCGTCCGCTAGTAGCTTATTGCTTACACAGAATTCTATACAATAACCTAGAATCCCGACTCGCGTTCAAAAGTGAAGCCGGAATATTGCAACTTTTGACAGTTTGGGTCCAAAAAGAACGCGGTGCGGCGTATATTTATTCGTTTTTTTCTCGTGTTTTTTTACATCAAAACGTGTTTTTACGTTGAAATAAGTGAAATTTGATCATTTTTAAGTTCCTTTATAAATGTTAACATCATTTTTTACATTCCGTTTTGCTTTCCGTACTGTCAAAATTGCCTCCCAAATCGGCTTCACTTTTTGATTATGAAAAGATTTAGGAGTACTCCATCTAGGTAGTTATATATAAAAATCTATGATTGCTTATAGAGTAGAGGGCTATAATTAATTATATTTATAAATCCACTTTGGCTAGCTAGACGGAATAGGGCTGGCACCAGTGGCGTACCGAGGGGGGGGGGGGGGGGGAGGGGCGGACCGCCCCGGGCGCCTCTATGTAAAGGGCGACAAAATCTGCTTGTGCTATATTATACGCGACCAGATTCATAAAATCAGAATTATTATTTTACCAAAAATAATATTTAATTTCGGTTTATGGTCTTAAAAAAACATTTGCGGTGAATCCGCAGGTAGAAAAATCTGTCAGAAGTTAGCTCTGTCCCACTCTATCCTAAAATTGAATTTTTGTACTATATTATCGTTATAAGATTCTAAACTTCTTTGCATGAAATTTTTTAAATCATCAACACGTCGTAGGTAAGTACTATTCTGTGTTTTTTTAAAATACGAAAATAATTATGGTTTAGTACTAAGTGGTTAGGTACATATAATGTGCAGGTAATATTTTTAATAGGTAATTTATGTAAATATTGTAAAAGCAATTATGTTGCGTAGACTATATATTATTAAAATAAATAAAACATAGAATATCATAACTCATCTTAACAATTAATTATTATTTGTCAGTTTTCATCTCGTTTATTTCGCAGTTTGGCTTTTATATGTAAAAGCAATGACAAAAAAATAAATTTTCCACAATATCATTACGAATTTTGGGCCTAAATTCAATTATTTTGGAAGTTGCGTGAAAATTTAATGGAGGCTATAATATAATGACTGCTATTCTCAAATTCACGTTCCAACTCAATGCAAGAACCTCTTGCTTAGAACTTAATCGGTTGCCAGTACCAGTGGCGTTCCGTGGGTTATTGGCGCCCGGGGCGGGAACCACACCCTTTGGCGCCCCCACATAACTTTTCCTAAAAAAAAAAAAAAAAAAGGTCATTTCTATAATTTGGTGAATTTGGTGCATGCCTATTTCGAAAACCGGACGTATAGTATAGCGCGAGCATATTTTGCCGCCCTGCTAATAGAGGCGCCCGGGGCGGTCCGCCCCCCCCTCGGTACGCCACTGGCCAGTACTTACGTAACTAATGTATTGGATAAAACATTTTCAGAATACAGAAATGTCAAAAGTCTCAATAAAAAGTCTGTTTTTCATTTCAGAATAGCCGTCATTAACTGATTCAGCAGTCAAGAAATTCACCCACCAATTTGACCCGGTGACGATTGTTAACCGTATACGCACTAATGCACCGTAAAATCGAAGAGGTTACTAGTTTTTTGCAACCATTTTTTGCGTGTTATTAACGCAATGTAATAGTATGCAAGTTCAGGAGTAAAAAAATTGCATAAGGAATGGTATATTGCTGTTGACGCGAAAAAAGTGTCTGTAATTAGTAAAGAAAAGACTAAATTTTCCCGCCTGCTTTGATCTGGAAATAGTTGAATGGTTAAAAAAGTACGTACCTCCGGAAACGGGAGCATCGATAAAGGATATTCCTTTCGATTTGGCTTCTTTGTCTATTGTTTTTGAAACTGATGGATCGACAGTACTAGAATCTATCAACAATGATCCTTTTGCTGCCTGCAATTTATTTATTCAGTATAAGAAACTACGATATAAGAAATTCTTTTTATAACATTAAAGTAAAATGAAGGAATACTTGTGATAAAATTCCATTATTTCCACAATAAACATCCAAAACGACTTTGTTATTTGTCAACATTGTAATAATACATTCAGCCCCTGAACTGGCAACACCAGCTGGAGAATCGAAAACTTTCCCGCCTTTTTTGTTAATAGCGGAAGTTGCATCTTTTGATATGTCAAAAACTGACAAGTTGTAGCCCTGAAAAGAAGTATATTATGGATATTATATAAATGATGCAAGAAGTTCCAAATAAATAATGTTATTAAAATGAACTAAACTTAGAAGAAAAGCGAACAAACAAAAGTAGTGTTTTCATTGTTTTCCATCATCTATAACATGAATGAAATAAACGTAGCATAATATCAGGCGTTCGTATAATATTACGTACGAAATGAAAACTGTTTTTCTAATACAATGTTACTAACCTTGTCAATTAAATTTTCAGCCATTCTTGAACCCATATTGCCTAATCCAATAAATCCAACATTTTTGCCAGATTTGGTTGAGAAATGCCTCAATTTAGTTTTGCCTGATGATAGAATAACAATAATTCTCCGAAACATTTTTATAATCCTATTTCACTAAAATTCAAACACGAATGAAATTAAATTAGGTATTTACATGGAAAAAAAATGAAAACTGTCAGATTACTTAATTAAAATTGAAGTCTTTTTAGAAAACAAAAACACTCATACATTTAACTCAAATCATCATTTTTGTACAAGCACTAATTATCATCATAATTATATTAATAAACGGTATTTTTATTATTACGCTACATTAATAATTAATAAAAAAAATAAAATAAAAATATTTCTGTCAAAATGACGGGCGATAGTGAATTTTAAAATTGGAACATGTTCCCGATATCAAGAACATCAAATTTGAATAATGACATTCAAGAGTTTTCACAGATTAAAAATAGATAAGTAGATAACATGATGAGTTGTATACATTGAAACCATATTGAAACAGAATGACGCGGGAAAATAAATATTATTAAATTATAAATGTCATTAATTTTAACTACAAAAAGAAAAATATCCAGAAAGATTTTCAAACTGACCTGTACGCGTGAAATTTGTTTGTGAACTCGCTTTGGTTTCAGGGTCAACTGAATTTATAATCAGTTATCGTTGTATTATGCTGACGGGAGCGATTGGTCGGCGTATAGATAAACATACGATATTGGAATGAGTGTAGATATTGGACCTACACTTTAACATAATAAATTTCAAAAACAAATGATAAAAAATAATAATACTTAACTGTATGATATTAAGACGTACTTACGATACATTCACGCATAGATAATAAAATAAATTAATATTGTTTGCCATAGTGCTTAGAAATGTATCTTTTATCGTTTTTTTTTGCGTATGGCAATATTTTCTTATGTTTGAAGAATATGTCGTATAATATTTTTTCATGTCCTACAGTAACAAGTTTCATAATTAAATTTATTTGAGTAGATACTTAGTCCAAAATACAAAAAAATGTCAACCTCAATAACTTGTTTTGTATGAAGATGTATTATGGGACTGCGCACACTGAAGCGATCAGACTTAAAAGCTGGTTTAATACAAATCAAGTTTGCTGCCGATTCATCTCTTCCAAACAAATTAGCAGTGTGCGCGGGGCCTAATGTATCAGTCGATGTTTTTAGGGTCGGTACTGGAGGTCGTGGGTTCGAATCCCGGTGCCGACCATTACCAATTTAACAACAAAAGCTTAACTTTATATGAAGGATATTGAAAACATAATATATTTGCATTTTCACTTTGGGAGAGCTCAGATAACTATAATATAAAAGAAAGTCGGGTTAATGCGAACACTTATAACTCGAGATCGGCTGAACAGATTTTTATGATGCTTGATTTATTAGATTCTTCTCCACTCCGGACAACAGAATAACTAATTAAAAATTGAAAAATGGATAGCAAATAATCAAGGGCGTCGCCAGCCCGGGGCCCAGGGGGGGGGGCAATTTGACCCATTCATAGGCGATTCTCCGTAAGTATACCCTATATTATGGAGGATGAGAACAGTATGAATTGGCTACATCTTTTTAATCTCTAGGTGGGGGGGGGGGCGGCCGCCCCCCCTCCACCTAGTTAATCCTCGTTCTAATAACTTTTGAACCAGCCAATATCGCTGAAAATACATGGGGGTGAAATCGATGGGTATTGAGGTCCTCTACCTCCCTGCTTCGGGTTATCCACTATCTCTGTTACAAATGTATATTATGTATGTAGTCACAAGACATTTTCAGTAAGTATCTATAGTATTATTTATTATTATTTCTTTATGTAAGATTTATCAAATCAATAAATAATTATATGCAATAAAATAATTATAACTTAGAAAGACATCGAAATTATTATAAAAATATACAATATTATGACGTGTAGGTATTACCTTAAACTCAGAAAAACATAACAAAACATTTCTATAGGTACTGTAAATGTCGGTGGAAGAAGTGAAAAAAGTTTCTTTGGATAGAAAAGAATGAAGATCTCTTCTATCTGCCTCCATTTTGGGAATAAGGTGTGATTAGTAAAAAAAATCATGGTTCCAAATGTTCCAATGGAACCCTAAACCCTAAAGAATAGTGTAGAATAGGAGAATAATTCCAAGGGAAATAATAATCTTATATGATTTTTTTTCTTGTTTGTTTGGGTTCTTGATTTCTTATACTGCACCACTTAACGTCGCGTGGTGCCAGCGACTTACACACGTACGACCCCTCCAATAGTATCTTATCTTATATAATAATTGGTAAATTCGTCTGTAGTTCGGCACTTTCGTTGAAGCATTTTAACCCAACCCAACCTCACTGAAAGTATTTTTATACATAACTAGCTTTCCAAACAGACGTTGTCCTGATGTAGTATTTATTTATTATTTATTATCATTTACTGTACATTGGTTACATATAGGTACACATAAAATTTAACATAACAAAGACATCACAGAATCAACATACAGAGGGCGAGCTTACCACAACGAAGTTGTGGTTTTTAACAACTAACCCCAATATAGAAAAAAAGAATACCAAAAAAAGAAAACAAACGCAAATAAAAAAAAGGAAAGGGAGGTGGATGGGGTGGGAGAAAGAGAAGATAGATGGGATTTACTATGAATACTTACCACAACGAAGTTGTGGTTTTTAACAACTAACCCCAATATAGAAAAAAAGAATACCAAAAAAAGAAAACAAACGCAAATAAAAAAAAGGAAAGGGAGGTGGATGGGGTGGGAGAAAGAGAAGATAGATGGGATTTACTATGAATATTGATTTGTAATTTATACAAAAAATATGTTTAAAATAGGAATGGAAAATTCAAAAAAAGGAGGAGAACGAATGAATGCAACATAGATTTATGGAAGCGAAAGAGGTTTTTTTGGATATGAAAAAATGGAAATCCGTACTCTCTGCCTACCCCCTTCGGGAAACGGCGTGATGGGTAAAAAAAAACATTTCTGAAAGCTCAAAAGAAATTCTGTTAAAAAAATCTGCATACCAATGTTTTGAAACTTGGTATATTATGCAGATTTTCAAACCTTTGAGCGGAGAAGAATGCAATAAACCAAGCATCATAAAAATCTGTTCGGCCGATCTCGAGTTATAAGTGTTCGCACTAACCCGACTTTCTTTTATATTATAACAAAACCAATCCATAGGGATTGTATTGGGAGATATTTTTTATACTTTGTTATTCATCTCTACTTAAGTCAATGGTTTTTACTATAACAGGTTTTGCTGCAAGTGAGTTAATATTATGTATCGTGCTATACGTTATTATCAGAATTTGTGTAAATATTTCAAGTATAAGATATGCAGTCAAAGGCAAGGAGGTATACGCATACTTTAACTCGGGTGTGTGAACAAGGTAAGTACCCCACTTTATGGTCCCGATAACACTATTTGCATAGAAGATATTAATATGGAGCAGATAAAAGAAATGTTACCTATGTATGTACACTATGATTTTTAAGTTAACAGCATACACATTATAAATACCTGTCATATTATATTTCATTTTAGTTAAAAATTTAGTTGGAAGAATATGGTAAATCACTCACAGCTATCTTAAAGGCTTCACTAATTGTTAAGTAAACTAATACAATAATTATTAAAAACAGAATGATTTTCATGATAGAAATAAAAAAAAATGTTAGTTGGTACGATTTTGAATTTCCCGTTGAATCATACAAACTCAATATGGGCCTAAATTATTCTATATAAGTAGAGGGTAATTAAAGAAAAATTTTAAGATTAAAACTACATATTCAAAGAGTTGAGAATAAATTAATTTAAATAAAACCATTGATTTGTTATTCCACAAATTTAATAACCTGATTAATTTCGCAAGCACAGGTCCTGCATGTTCACACGTGACTTAGAAACTTCTTTAAAAGTTTTGAGGGTTATTAAATTTGTGGAATAACAAATCAATGGGAAGTTTTCTGGGGAGTTTCCGACAATACACACTAGGTGGCAGAACTTCTAATCAGGTCTATTGTCAAATTATGACAGCTGTTGTCAAACATATCATCTAGCATTGACTGATAAATATTATACAAATATATTTCCTCTCTTTTTTGTTTTCTCAATTCAACAATTTAACGTTTTAATTATTGATGATTGCATAAGTGGCTTTTTCTAGGAGATAAACCATAGTGTGTCCTTTTACACTACATACAAACAAAATCACTAGGTATATGTATTTGTCTTCAAGGGTGAATTTTCAGTCCCGTTCTTTGAGAAAAAAATCTCAGTGCTGCTGTTCTGTATATATTATTGTATTCTGTTACGGTATGTTAGGTTGTATTTAGGTAGATATATAAAAAAATAAAATAAGATAAACAATTTTATTTGTAGAAATGTACAATGATTATTCTAAACGTATTGTTTATAATAATACATAAGTTGCTTAATTTGAAATAAACTAGAATGATAAATTGTTTTTTTTTCATTTTCACTGTAACACAAAGTATAAATAAAAAAAATAAAGTATTTATTTACGAAAGACAAAACGGACCGTTGAGGTTATAAACATTAATATAACCAGTGTTGCAACGCTGTTTTTCAAACGAAAAGAAGCCCAACTGAAAATTTGGTATGCGGTCATTCCGAAAATTTTAGTATCCAAGAGAGGTGGGAGTTCACTAAAAAAAAGGTCATTTAGTATCCGGGAAGGTTAAAACTCGCTAAAAAGGTAAGTAAGTAACTAAGTAAGTAAGCAAGTAAGTTCCAAATAGCCCAAACGGCAGTAAATCGCCCCCTTTGGCAACACTGAATTTGACAATAGACCGGATTAGCTAGGGCGCCTCTTGCGGCACAGAAAGGAAGAAAAACATCCCATTGTTTTATTTAAATATTTCCACCAAGAAGGGTAGTTAATTTTATCAAGTACTAGCTTTCCCGACAGACGTTGTCCTCTGTTCCTATAACTATGAATATTGAATTCGAATTTATATGGTGATGAATTAATTATCATTTGAACAATGTGATTCCGAACGATGCGTCTATTTTAAACCATACATATTCCATCCGCATTCTGTCAATCGCACCAATGACAATTTCTGTCAAAATTTCAAAATTGGAATAAAAATTATAAGGTAACAGGTACTAATAAGGTTGTCCACGTAGAGTTTTCTTTGATTTTCTAATTTTTCATGCATTTTTCTTGATTTTTTTCTCCTAAAAGGACATTCTCCTGATAAAAGCCTACACGGCAAAAAAAGAGTTATCGAAATCGGTCCAGCCGTTTAGGCGTGATGCGATGACATCGGGAAATAGCTCTCCATTTTTATATATAAGACTAGCTTTCCCTATAGACGTCGTCCTACATGAATATTGATTTCAAATTTGTAACTTATACACAAACATTTTTAAAATACGTTTGAATATTTAAAAAAATAATTCTGAAAGTTTGAAAGAAATTAGCAATAGTTACGAGGAAGGAAAAAATGAACGAACATATTCCATCCAAAAAATAACAATAACGCTGTTTATTTTGAAAGAAGCCTTGCTTAATTTTGATTTTTACATTTTTCATCTATGAATTATTATATAGGTTGTGAGTTTTGGAATTATAAATTGATTCTTACTATACTTGAGGCACTTTTATGTACTTTGGTAATAATTATTTCTTTAATAGGGAGATGCGTTTGCTATAATTTCATCATTGACGATGGTAAAAAGAAAGTTGTGCGTTTCATTAAATTAGTTGCCTCATCTCCCAAACCCCCTAGCATAAAGGTGCCTAGATTGAAATAGGAAAAGCAGGAATCGTGTTGCGGAAGGGGGGGGGGGGGTATGCCATATTCTGATCGTTTGATAAGGTTTATTTTCCAAACCGTCGGAAAGCTTATTAATCAAAAGGCAAGCTTTGCTTTCTCTAATTTGAAGATATCTTACAATAATAATTCTGAAAATTTGATTTCAGTGAAGTCTGTTCTTGCAACAAGATAATATGAACGTAGAATGACGTACCATGTTTCACATGCTACTTATTTTCTATTACACCTCCATCTATTTGATTTTTAAGCAACTATAGAGGAATTATTGTTTTTATAACAAACTTATAGGGTCATGACCTGTCGAACTTCATCCCGTATCCGAATCAACAATAATTTATTATTACATAATGCAATAATTTTTACTCAGTTTTAATGTCGTAAACTTTATTTAATTCATGTAATATGTCAAAATTATTCTTTTTATTCTGGGTTACATCGAAGTTCTATGGGCGGGTCAGCTAGTACCTTATAATATGATGAGCCCAGATTCATTTAAAAATAATATAAGTAGGTATGAATGTGTGTAAAGTAATATTCTCTTTCATTGGTCAAATGTATAGAGTCTGCCTCACATGCTTTGCAAAAAAAGCGGGAAATTCTCAAAATGTACCGCGACTCGGGTCAAAAAGCGTGACTGCTCGCTGTCGATCGTCTGGTCACCTTAGCTCAGGGATGCACTAACCGCGGCCCGCGGGCCGCATGCGACCCATGCCACTTTATCTGCGGCCCACCGACGATATTGGAAAATCAAAATAATATTAATTACTTTTGTAGCTTTTCGAAGGATTATTAAAAAAATGCTTTTTAGTTACTTTTTGGGATTCTTGTGTAAAATATCGACTGTGTAAATCGTACGGGAGACCAGCTTATTAAAAATAAAAATTAATGCTTGTATTATTGTAGGCAAATGTATTATCTATAATATAGTAAAATATTTTATTTAAATAAATATTCCATTAAAGGTGATATCTTACAAATCCCTTAACATCGCCAACTTAGGCTGGTCTCCCCTAATTAACAATATTTCTTGACTTTTAATTGAAAATTTTGAATTGTTGGTAATAAAAATGCGACATAAGTACCTACCTTCCACTTTCTTGTTTAGGTTTACAACATACCTTTTCTACTCTTCGTACCAAGCACATTATATTAATTTCGATATGAATAAGCCAGGAACTAGTAAAAAACGAAGGTTAGAGCTGAAAATCGGCAGTTTTATAATGTAAAAAGGCACTATGAAACACAACATCGTACTTTTACAAAACTAAACGGTGATATACGAAATCAAAAAACTTTTAGTGCGGCCCGTCCTTGGCTCATAATCTTTCGCAGTGGCCCCTGCTCCCTATAAGTGTGTGCATCCCTGTCTTAGCTTAACAAAATAAATTATCGTCAGTTCTATTATAGCCACGTAGGTAGGTATAGTAAAATCATTTTCAGTATGAAAAAAAAATATAAAAATATATAGGTACCTAAATAAAAAAGCCGAAGCCATAGATACAAATAATAAATATAATAGTATGAAAAAAAAAAATATTATTCAATGTTATGACTTCAATAACTTAGGTATCTATTTTAATATATATTTTTGTAATACCTATATATGTTTATAAAACCATAAACATTTTTTTTTGAAATTTCTGACATATTCGATCGTCCCTTCTCGATGTTCTATGATTCTATATTTGAAATTAAACTAGAGATGAAACGGATATCCGGAGACTATCCGATATCCGGCCTATCCGGCTGCTTAAATGCTATCCGGCCGAATACCGGATAACTAGCACCTATCCGGTCGGATACCGGATAGTTAAAAAAAGTTTATGTTTGGATAATAATTGATTTATTTAGTAAGAATCACTTTAGAAATACACCTCGTAATCACAAGAAAAATTCTAAAACTTATAAAATTGATTAGCAAACATAATGGAATAAGGGTAAATTATGGAGAATGAATACTTGATTGATTGATTTATTGAGAAGATGCAGATAGATTCTGCGATTTTTGGAACAATAACGTTCCGGCAACGGAGTCAGGCCCATATTATACCACCTACGTAAGCGTAATGCATGCGTTGTACCCACGGTAATTCACGCACTGCCCGGGCTCTACTAAAGGCTTCTTTAGCATTCAGCGAATTTTATAAATTTTGAAAAAAAAACACTGGTATTTCAAGGGGAGCGCTGTTCTTCCTGCCATCAGGGTCCCGAAGACAAGGAAGACCCTCTCATACCGAGAGGGTCTTCCTCGTGTTCCGCTCCTTCGAAGCAGACCTGAGGAATCTGGACGTGGTGTGTGAGGAGGTCATAAACATTGCGCAAAATCGAACGCAATGGAGAGGTCTTGTTGCCTCCGCATGCTCCTAAGTGGAGGGATTGAGTTGTATTGGATATAAAGGGAGCCGTAAACCTAAACAGATTGGGAACCTCTGCACTAATGCTATTTTGGCTACTACCTTGGTTCTGAGGGTAAAAGTTAAAAATCTAAACGCTCTAATCATAGGAAAAACATATTATCACACCACACTAACTAATGCGGTTGATGGTTTATTCTACAATGAACCCAATGATCCTATATGGATGCATCAATTAATCATAAACATACGCCGGATAACCGGTGGTCGGGTATTCGGATGCTTGGTTGGCCGAATATCCGGCATCCGGTATCCGGCAAAAATGCTATCCGTTTCATCTCTAAATTAAATCCTACAACGGGTTAAAATAATATTACCTAATAGTTTATTTTTGAAAACAATTTAAATTATTAATAAATCGGGAATGTTTTAAATATGTCAGGTGCAACTCTGCTTCGTAAGGAAATTTCCAACATAAGGTGTACACCATAATAAGACTTATCTGTAACTATAATATGTACATAGGTAGGTATACCTAAGCGTTATGCATTGTAAAGTGTGTGTACCGTACTTAACCTAATATACAACATGTATGATGACGTCAAAAAGTCTATAAAAGAGTGTACCAACTTAAATGTACGTGTCATTTTAAAATCATTTGTCGCGACGGAACCTTATTCAAAAATTCACAAAATTTAAATTTAATTACATAATAATTTCATTTCAAAGACAATAATCACGTGATTATCATGTACCTACATACATAATTTAAAGATGTTTAATTAGATTTATTATAACGGGTACCTAGGTACATACCGACTCATGATAAAAAATTATAAAAGTATCATTGTCTATTATAAAAAAAAATCAAATTCAAATTTGAATTGCGTTCGAAATTTTGACATTTCGGGAATGCATCCAAAACGTTTTCTATTCTTTTTGTGTCGTGTAATTTTTTTACTGTTTTTTGATTTGGTGTTGACTGTTATTGTTTTATGGTAAGTGATCAAACAATAGTAATTTATATTTTTATGTAGAAATAAGTGTAATAAACATACCTAAGTACTTACCCTATTTTTTAAATATTGGTAAATACTTTACCCACGACAGTAAAATTAACATTATGTATATATTATTGTGTTGTGCGAAATTGATAAAAAAAATCTAAGCATCGTATACAATTTTTATTTTTAGAAAAAAAAATCGAATGCTGTTCGTAAAAAAGTCACGCGATGAATTGGATAATTATTAAGTTAATTTTGATTATTCTTGTTTAATTATAATGACATGTTTGTAACAAAAATTGTCAGAGAACAGGCATAAAAAAAAGTAACCACCAAATGTTTCAACATGAAAAATCATTTTATTTCAGGTGCATGCATAAATATAATATCTTTTCATACCTAGGTATTTATTTTATATTATAAAATCTATGTTCATACCTACCTTTACTTTAAAACAACTTTATTTTGATATTATTTATATCCAATCAAATTAAGCTTCGAACATTGAATATTATTATACACCTTCTATGTGTCAAGCAGAAGCGACATCTCATAAAATTAGTCTATGGAAAGAAAGTAGTTTAATATTTATGCGTTTAGGATGCGATGTATAGTGGTTAGGTACCTACATTTTTAAATAACTTTATTCTGTGATACTTATTTTTTTTATATATAAATTTTTCCGAATTATTATGGTAAGATACGTACTCGTTCAAAAGTCTCTAGAAAATGTAAATTTATCCAATGCTTACTCGCTTGTTATAGGTACTTAATATTATTTTAAAACAAGATGGAAACATATCAAATTAATATGACATAAAATTTTGTCATTTTTGTTCCGACTGTCCGCTTCTAGTAACGTAGAATATACATAATTCAATGGCTTCAAAGCCTGAAACTTGCGCCTTTTGTAGGTATAAGTAAATAAAAAATGTTTTTCTGTTCATCAGTAGTGTTATCCTATACCTATATTAATAGACTATTAACGGCCACGTGGATTTTGACGTTTGCGGGGCGGCATGAAAAAATTTGGAGTTGGTATGAGTGTGTTCATCGGGTCACGGATATAGTGAATCTACAGATGTTACGAGTCAATTAAGAGTATGAGCCGTAGTGATCTGTTTGTACATGTTTTGTGTACGAATTTAATAGAATGACCGTTTGTACTTTCACATAGGATTCGAACCCACGACCTCCGCACGAAACAGTGCGAAAGCCGGCGTCGTAACCGCTGGTCTATCAACCACTTCATAATTCACATGTATTGTGCCGGTGTTTAGAGATCCATATTCTAATATTAGGATATTTTACTTTATATTTTAGCTAACACTTCATATCATTGTGTAACATAATTAGAAACCAAAAAATTCCACATAATGTTTAAATTCTGATTGAATTAATTAATACGAACAATACAAAATTTCTGTATTTTACAACAAAAATAATATATTATTGTGTTTTATTGCTGGAAAGTATCACAATACTGACCAAAGTGAGCATAACTGATTCGATAATTGATTCGCGCAGTTCGGGTCGCTATGAAAAGTGATTTGTTACCCATCACTACGGTTTATGCATGTGTGGTGTGTGTGTGCCGTCATGGCCGCCATTGTGCCTCCCGGTAAACGTCAGATGACGTCATCCTTTAATGGTCTATTGTGTAAACTTAACGACTCCAGACCTAAAGACGAGAATGAATAAATAAATGAATAAAATTGTAGCAGGAATTTACGTCTCGAATCACGACCGGGAAACGAATCCGAAAATTACTTCTAGATTTTCATGTTTTAATTTATGGTGGACCGAAAAGGAAGCGCTGATTTTTCTCCGCGCATCAAAACGCAGTTAATTTTGTTTATACTAGTAGTCGAGTAGTATGTATGTAATTTAGTAACAAACCGTGACTGAATAGTGAATACCTAAAAATTTAGTCGAACAGATTAAATTTAATGCAGTTTAGTCTTTAGTCGATCCATTTTGTTTCTTTTTAGGGGGGGGGGGGGGGGCAGAACTTGGGTGAACCTATATGTAACCTATACCTTGTCGATTTCATTAGTTTGAATCATTGATAGTAAAATAATATCATAGATTTTTATCGTAATGGTTGCAACAAAATGACGTTGTGAAACAATAATTTATTATTTTCTAGTAGAATCTAAAATAATTACAATCTAATCGATCTAGTGTACACTAGACTTAAGGGATATGAATACCCCGAATCTTTAAATCTACATCAATGGTTTCCAATTAGGTAATTCCTAAATAAATTCACTTCTAATATTCCACGCGGATCTTCTCCCTTTAGCTTCATTACATCGCAGAGAATGCCTTGATATTCATGGTGTATCAACAAATTTAATAAAAAAAATAAGTAATTATATTTTTTTCTTTTTAATCGATACCTGCTGAAAAACTCAATATTTGTCCAGTTCTAATAAGTGGTAACACGTAAATTGTTCGAATTACAATTCTTCGAAAATCACAATTCACCTAATGGCAATTGTGCAAAATAACAAATCACCTAATGGCAATTGTGCAAAATCACAATTCACCTAATGGAAATTGTACGAATTCACAATTCCCTAATGCACAATTCTTCATAAATTTTATTTTACGTTAGCGTTAGCAAGATTTCAACTATTTACATGAATGAGTTAGGTTAGGTAATTATGGGGGGGGGGGAGTTTGCATACCCTCTCAGCTGCTCCCCGCATTAATTTAAAGTAATACAAATATTAAAAAAGAAATATATATTGTAGATATATTCATTCGAATAATTCGCTTTAGAACAATTATTATTGTACTTAATTCGAACAATTGATTTTTCGAAGAATTGTGATTAGAAGAATTGAGTTTTCGAAGAATTGTGTTTCGAAGAATTTTCATGGAATCCTAATAAGTATATAATTGTTGGAGACATTAGTTGTTAAATATTCGTTGAGATCTAGTCCTGAAAAACGGTCACAAGAATCTAGACATAATTAGAACGTTGTGCACCAACAAAGCCAATAGGCAAAAAATATGAGACATTAACAAAAATGAGTATAGTCATATCCGCCAAATACATGACAGCAGTCGCAGTCTTTAAATTTGGTTGCTCTCTTGTTCTAAATAATTTCCAACTTTTATCTCTAATTTTCTTTAATTATTAAATATCTAGGTACTTGTTGCATACATGAGATTTTCTCGACATGTTGAACATGTTGAGAATTCTGATGATTAGGAGTTTCGGAGACTCAAACATGACCACCTAATGGCGAACGTTGTTAACGTAAAGTGATCACACTAAGCCAGCCTTCGAAATAACAGTAGAAGACGGTCGTAAGCCCGTAGTGGATTGTTCCATTTAAAAATCGAACATCAGTTATGAATTATTGGAGTCATTAGTTGTTAAAATATTCGTTAATAAGTATAGCAATAATTAATCGTTTTTGAATTAATATTTTCCGACTAGGTAGTTACTTTTGAACACTACTTATTGAATAACTCAGAATATGATGAAAATGATTATTTTTCAACGGAGTTGAATTATTATTTAAGGTCATCCGTCCTAAATTAACTTACGGCGCAGCAAGATTTGCTGTATATAGCCTTATGCGACTCGGTAGTCTCATACGGTCTCTCCTCTTATGGTCTTGCATATAAAACAAACTTAGAAAAGATATCTGTATTACAAAAAAAAAATAATCAAAACTGTCATAGGTAAAAAACATTCACACAGACTTAAGTCACAAAATAAATGCTATTTTGCCCATCCCAACCTTCGTACTTTTTTTCAAATCTGAGCCAAAGTGGGCTTACGACCATCTTCTACTGCTATTTTAATGGCCGGCTTAGTGTGTCAAATTCGTTGAATCTTTGGAATTACAAATCACGGGAATCTTCGGCATGCCGCATGACATGTGACACGTAATATAAACGAATAGGTAATTAGGTACTTCGTAAACCTCTTTTAGTCAGAAAAAGGCGAGGCGGCAATTCAGACTGACATTATATATTTGCTTGACTTGTTGAACTGTCAATTTTGAAGATTTTTTTAAATCTAGTACTCAGAGGTGGTGTTTTATCATGAAAGCACTCCAGGAGTTTCCGATAAAATCACCCGGCCCCAGCTATCGGGACTTACGGCACTTCAGACTGATGGAAGCAGGCTCGGGACCACTCCCCTTTAATTTATCTTCAACCTAACAATTCAACCTAATAATTATTGTTATAAGATATATATAAAAAGATTTTTATATAACTTCATAAAATTAATAAAATAAATAACATAGCGGTACAAATGGTATTTTGAAAACAGCTTTGAAACCAGCTTAAGATTTCAAAACAATACAATATCATACATTGCTGACTTCAAGATGGTTTTGCGAATCTCTAGTTTAGTGTTTCGTTTTCTTCTCATGCTTTGTTATTTCTGCTTCAAAGCACGTTCAGTGTTTGAGAGAGAAATAAGAGAGCTGTCATTTTTCTTTTTTTTAAGAAAGTGAATCTGGGCTCACTCAAAGTGAACAGAAATACACTTTTGACGTATTTCACACTACTAAGCATGCAGTATATATTGTCGTGAAAGTATAGAAATGGTATGCACCGGGGTTTGAACCCAGCTGTACGTACGAATGTCGTCGACTGGTATTACTGCCTACCAACCCCTTTTATATGCATGATATCTTGTTCTCTAGTCGTAATCCTAAGATTGATTGGCAGCAATGTCAAATCTTCCTCTCCACTCCGCCCTGTCCACATAGCAACCCTTTTAAGTTCCTCATTAGAGGAACGGTGCATGACCCAGATACAAATATTGTAGGTATTCTTGACATGGTTGTCCCCGAGTGTTTGTTCCTTCGGTAATCCTCTCCATGATGTTATGAAGGAGACCATCACGATGCCTATCCATCTTGCACGCCTTTCGGATAGGATTTTGTGCAAGTGCCTTCCTCCTTCGCTTCTTTGGAGAACGTCTTTATTTGTTATGGGATCCCTCCACGATATAACCCACGGTACCCCCTAAAATTGGATCGTTTGAAGTAATTACTTTAAACTTCTTCTAATTAGAAGCCCTATCATTTTTGGTCATGAAATATTCGTCGTGGGCTCTGAGAAAGTGGTCAGATGTGATAGGGCTCACAGACTGTCTATTAACTTCACAGCCGCAATAATTAGGGGATTCTAACCATCCGCGTTTGAAGAAGATCTCACTATGTGTATCCCATGCTCGATCCTGTGGGGCTAGTACGAGTTTTATAGAAAAACTAATTGCACGTAAATAAGCGCTTATTAGCGTGCAAATAGTGTTCATAAATCAAACGATCGAATCATTCGATCATTTTTGTATGAACAATTTTCGAAACTCTTTCGATGATCGTTTCGATATTCGATCTTCGAAAACTTATACTAGGGGCTCTGATTGCCGTTGTCCGTGATGACGATTTATTGTAGGGGGTTGGTCGATTTGACGACGTGGCTCATATGAGACAATCCAAGTCTAAATACTAATAATTATTGTAATTTATGTCCATTTGGCATATTATATTATCTGTGTATGTTTCATAAACACGCCACTTGACTAATCATGATGCCGTGGGGATTATGAAATGTCAGTTTTTCTTGTTTATTGTTTGATAAGGTGGAGCGAGTGGAGCCGTAGATATTCTGTAATCGGGACTCTGCGTGTCACTCCGGTGACTGACAACTCTGCTCGCGATACACATCTGACGAATAGTTTGCTTCGAGAATCGCACTTTGTAAGTACCTACTCTCTTGACATTTTCTTTGAGTTCGTTTTCAAATTAAGTAATTATTATTGTCATTCAACAGTTGGATTTGAACTGCGCGTAGTGTCGACTAGATCCACGAACGGAGTTCTTAACGTTTAGTGCCGGTGTTGCAAACGTTAAAATTAAATTCACAAGTTTAAATCTATTTTTTTATCATTACCTATGTAAGTATTCTGTTATTATTTAAAATATTCAGTGTATGTTCCAACGTACATCAATAGTTGTTTTCTCCTCTTTTGGCGTTTCATCCCCAAGAGAAAAGGTTTATCCATAGGTATAGCAATAGTGATTAAAGGTGACTTTCATAATCTTTCATAGATCAGTCGTTAGTTAAATTTGTTGTATCAGTTTTGAAATATAACAAGTTTTAATTTTGCTATATCTTGAAAGATATTTGTTTTCATTAAGTAAAAATCACTTTAAAAAAATTAAAACCGATGTATAATAATTCAATTCTTGTACCTACCTATACGTCAGCTGTTCAGTTGAAATTTTTAAAATTTGGTGGTGGTTTTTATAAAATAATATTTTAAAGATATGAATAAAATTAAACATAAAAATAACTTGTTCTTTCGGTAATTTATTTTAAAACTATTTACCTTCTTAGAAAAAAATATCTATATTTTTTTATTAATGGCTGCACAGATTCACGTGACTTATTATTGGTAGCCTTTAACCATAATGAATATGAAACAACTAATGACTCTAACAATAATTTATTACTGATGTTCAATTTTTATATGGAGCAAACCACTGCGGGCTTACGACCGTCTTCTACAGTTATTTCGAAGGCTGGCTTAACCATAAGGGTGTTGATGGAGCTTTTTTAGGATCGTGAGCTATTCAATGCGTATGCACGTAATACATTATTATCCTGTTTTTTTTTTAATTACCTGCCTACTCTAAAATATTTCCTAATTTTCCAATCGGCGTATTCTTCGTTGTCAGGGTTGCGGTCCTAATCATTTCAGACAGCCATGAAGAGTTTTGTTTGTTACCCCGCTAATAAGTCGGGCCTTTCATTCGAAATGTCTCTTTCATTTTTTCTATCTCAATATGAGTGAGAACGATTGACGGCGTAAAACTTTCCTCCGGTTTGTGGCTTTACCAGAATCAAATTATTTGTGATAGATACGCGAAATTTTTGGATTTGTAAAACATTTTTTTTGTTCTTATTCGAATCGGTAAAGGTCGTACAGCATTTTTTTGTGGAATAGGTCTGCGTTTTGTTTACCTACCTACCTACTTGGATATGAGTCGTGAAAAACCTAACTGTCCCTGCAAACGACCCGACTTTGAAGCAAACTTCACTAATATTTGTTTGAGAATATAATTAAGTGAGTTACGACCAATTGGCCGAGAGTACCTGATCGGGGGCCGCCACCTTTATGCCGCAGATGAACTAATCACGAATTCACACCTCGGCCGCGCACGATCCACTATTCTCGGGTCCTCCCAGTCTGCCAGGACGTTACACCCGTCCCGTGTCTCGGATTGTATAAACACACGTCGAAAGCCGTCACGAATGAATTTGTAACAGTAAAAAAAAATAAAACAAAATTGTCAAACACATGTTTGAGGTTATGTCAATGTTTTAAGGATTAATTATTATGAATCATACACTAGCTTTCCTGACAGCTGATGTTGTCCTGCCCCCGTAGACAATTTGAAATGGTCGTTCTACTACAAACGGAGACTTCGTCAATCTAGAGTACGAAAAAATGAACTGTGGGACTAGTACGAGTTTTATCGAAAGCTAATTGCACGCTAATAAGCGCTTATTAGCGTGCAAATAGTGTTCTTAAATCAAACGATCGAATCATTCGATCATTTTAGTATGGAAATTTTTCGAATCTCTTTCGATGATCGTTTTGATATTCGATCATCAAAAACTTATACTAGTGGTACTATCACTGGAACGTATTAACAATTATTTAAACCAAACAAAAACACAGGTATATTAAAAATACAAAAAGTGGACAGTTAATTTTCTTCCTACTGTAGGTACATTGTCCAAAAAAATCGTTTGTAGTCAATTGCCAAATGCAATTTGTTTTGGCTGCTGTCCTAAGTACGAGTATATGATTCGAATTTATATTATGATATAGGTAGGTACCTATTAAACGCATATAATTCCGCCCGATGCATCTGTTATAGACCATTTTGTTCATCGTAGCTACCAAATATCATACAATTAACAGCTATGTCAAACGCCAATTTTGAATTAAAAGATAGAAATGTTTATATTGTAAAAGCACTAAGAACCTATACACGTTAAGATTTCTTAAATTTTCGCCCAAATTTAGATATTCATTTATTTCCTTTCATAAAACCCTTCCCCTGACAATAGCAAACAGAAAACAAAGAATTTGCGAAATTAATTGATGGTCCAGCAGTTTAGATGATGCAGTGAGCAAGGGACATATAGGGTTCCATTACGTGCATACAGTTAAATCTAGATAAAAAGATGTGAAAAACGACAAAATGGCTGCCTGTTTAACGGAAAATATGCGATGATTTTCGCCATATTCGCAAAGTCCACGATTTATCGTAGAGATTTTGAGAAATAAAAGTTTGGTAAAATACCTCATATTTGAGGCTATATCAATGTTTTATGAACAAAATATAAACTATACACCTGAAACTAAACAATATCCGCCCGCGTGGCGGAAAATATGGGATCATTTCCGCTATGTGCGTAAAAGCAACGGTTTATTGTACATACATAGTTAGGTACATAATATATCAGGTGCAAGCCAGATTATGACATTTTCGAACATATTATTCTCTATTATTTGTCTGGAATACTTTCGTATTTAAATTCCAACTCATCACGGCGAGTGATTCATTGTTTGAAAGAAGAAGAAGAAACCTCTACTAACCAAAGAGAAGACAATACAACACTTTTGTCTGGGTGGAACTTTCGAACACAACAATTTGAATTCGAATGAAAAATTATTAATTATTCAGCTGGCGATGCTGTTAGAAAATGTGTGATATATTGTCTATGGAATGAATATATTAAGCTTATAATAGGCAGCAGGCAGTCAGGTAGGTTAACAGTTTCTAGTTTGTGTATTTATTAATAGGCTGATAATAAGAATAGCCTATTAGCATAATATTGAGTTCGAACGACGATTAGTTACAGAGCAGTAGATGTACAGCGCTGTGCATAGAGTGATGACACTCACAGACTATCTAAACTATCTTGTCTATGTTACCTGCTTATTATTACTATTTTGTTCAAATTGTCTCTGGATTGTAATATGTAGATAAAGTGTTGTCACTCACTTAATAATAATTATCATAATATATTGTAATTGTTGCCATTAATTATTATTATTGGATGTGTCGTATACTTGGCCATTAGCGCAACGTTTTTGAACGATGCATTTATGTATTTAGTATTTTTAGATTGGTGCCCATGACTATTTTGCTGTTTTCACGGCGCCTGTCCAATAAGTATGTCTAAAATTTGAAAGTTTAAATTTAGAATGAGAACTAGAACTAGATAGAGTAGTACCCATGCGCGTATAACGGTGGGTTTACACCGATCATTACTTCTTGATGGTTGATATTGTTACCAACAAACAACAACTATCAAGAATTAACATCAAGAAGTACCTACTTGATGGGTGATGACAGCTGATAACGCGCGCCAGAGTTCTAATTATTGTTATTGATCGTTGTTGTTTCCTTGGTGCCAATATCAACCATCAAGAATTAATGTTCTATTGTTATTTCTGGTTCTATGTTCGTTTTGTGTAAACACACCCTAATAAAAACATATTATCTATTTTCTAAAAAAAAAACTTAAAGTTGTCTATTTATAGGTATATGCACAATATAATATATTTTATGTCATTGCTGTGAAATTCTGACTTATGTAGCTTCTCTGTTATTTTTACTACGTCTTTGGTAATATTAATGTTTGTTTGTCCGGTACAAATCTTACAATTCTAATAAATTTTCCCGCAAGCGAAATAACCGAATCTTTCTGAATAGCTCTAAACAATCCTTTTTCATTCTATTCATATCTACTTAATTTAAGAATTCATTATTAGCTAATTTCGTTTTGTACGAATTTGGTTCTTAATTATTTTTTTCTTATTGATATTTTTAGAATTAAATAGTTTTAAAACATCTGAAATGTCATATGTGCATTTTTTATGGTACCAAAACCATACCCTATACCTACCGTTAAATAATTCTGAAAAATGTAAAATATACCTAATCATTATTTGAAGAAGATGTGGGACCATGGATAAGACAAGAGACAAGAGGCGGAATAAGAAAATTCGTTAATAAAGAGAGCTATCCGTCGACAGTATTGTGTTTGAAAACACTGTCATGGAGTTGCTCTCTTTATGGACGAGTCGATTCTCTACAGTAAGGATCCTGCAGGAAGAGAAGAAGAAGAATTAACATACCTATGTATATTGTATATCAAGAAAACAATAATAACTTGAATTGATATAGAAAATAGTCTATAGGTTTTTTTTTAATTTTCTTCAATTGAATGATTTATATTATTTATATTTGTTTTATTTTAGTCTGTATTATGTTTTATTCATCACAAATGTATCATCTTGATTTTTTACTTCAATCATTCCTTTAAGCTTCAGCTATTGGAAAAATGTATTTTTACTTTCCTAAATGGAGTAGTTTGTTCACAAGATTCAATTATAGGGCAAAAGGTGGTAAACTGAAAAAAAACTCTAAAAAGTTTAATAACTCGAAAACCACTGGCATTTGACCCCTTGTTAATGGGAACAAAATTGTAGCAAATTTGGTCTCTTTGGAATGTATCGAATTACCAGTCACCCTGTATATCTACCTACGTCAATCGAATTTATTTTTCAAAATTATGATTTAATACCGACCTCGATAGCCTTTTTTATAGATAGGCTTATTTATGATCAAGAGATCCGGGTTCTAATTCAGAATTTTCCTTAGTGGTTATCGTGGGGTTGGCCTGTCTCAGATCGGACATAAATACACTATTTTGAATCCTTCATATGTAGTAAGCTACTAAAAGCTTGTGTCGTAATAGAGGAAGATGGTCGGCACTTGGGATCGAACCCACGACCTCCGCACGAAACAGAGCGAAGGCCGGCGTCGTAACCGCTAGTCTACCAACCACTTCATTTTCAATATTAACGTCTCGCACAATGAAAGAAAACAATTTTCGCGCGAGCTAAACATACCTAACCACACTACAGTATCGAGTATCGACTCGCGCTAAGCCGAATTTAATAACGCGAGTCGATTTTTTAAGGGATAAAATGAAGTGTTAAAAAACATCGCGTTTATTCGATCTGGTAATAAGTTTCTAATTAAACAAAACAGTGTTACTCATCAGTGATGTCAGCAGATGGCAGAGGACAATGTCATGAACACACTGTTCGGATATGTATTCATATTTTTATGCCAAGACCAGGCAGGTATACCCTGTCCGTTTGTACAGCTGTCTCTAACACACATGTCACTTATATTTGAGACATACCTGAGAAATGTTTAAAAATGTCCCGACTGTGTGAATTGAAATAGTTTGGAACATGTTCATCCAAATTCTTGCTGAATTAGCAGGCTAAATATAGGCTAAAAAGCATGGTAAAATCTATTGTACTACTGAAACTTTCACGATCACCACGGGAGTCAGACGGGGCTGCGTACTGGCTTCATTGATATTTATTATTGTCATGGACTTCCTCTTGAGAAAGTCCATGCAAGGAGCAAGAGGTATACCAATAACCCAGAGAGATGGTCTAATGGGCGAACTGTGCGATCTGGAGTACGCGGACGACCTAGCGTTGTACAGTGGAGGAATTACAGCGCAGTGTTACAAGACTCTGCGATGAAACAGCACGCCTTGGCCTTCGACATACCTACTGCGGAAACGTCAAAGAGTGTATTGTGTTCACGCACTTAGTGAGCAGGGATTCATTAAAAAAAAATTCAATCGCATCTTTATTTAGGTATTTTTTTTTATATAATTTATCTTTGCTCACTCAAAGTGAACACAAATACACTCCTTGACTCTTTCACAGTAAGCTACTGAAAGCTTGTGTCGTGAAAGAGGAAGATGGTCGGCACCTGGGATCGAACCACGACGTCCGCAGTACGAAAGCCGGCGTTGTAACCGCTGGGTCACCAACCACTTCAAAATTATAAGTAGATGAAACGGATATCCGGCAACTATCCGGCCTATCCGGTGGCTTAAATACTATCCGGACGAATGCCGGATAACTAGCATCTATCCAGCCGGATACCGGATACGAAAAAAATGTGTTTGGATAACTACTTAATTGATTTATTTACTTAGTTAGTAGGTATCACTTAAGAAATACATCCTGTAATCAGAAGAAAAATTATACAACTTAGAAAATTAATTAACAATCATCTGTACTATGGGAAAACTGTAAATTATATTCACGACCTCCAGTACGAAACGTTACGATGAACGGCGTCGTAACCGCTGGACTACCAACCATTTCAATGGTTTCGAGTGTACAACAACGCATTCTGTAATAAATATACTGTTTTTAAGTTTTTTTCCTGTCCAATTAGGAATTATTAATCCCTTCATATTTTGGTCCATTTTGTTTTGGTTTATCATTTTGATAATATAAATTTTAAACAAATAAAGCAAATATTGCATTCCCGTTTCCCGTAATCATCGAAGTCTTACAACCATGATGCACCAACTAAATTTATAAGAAATTAATGACGTTTTGAAGAAAATACACAAAGAATACTTTTAAGTAGGTACAAATATGAAGTGATCAAACATAATTGGTTTATTTTGGCTGAAACATAAAGGTTTCGTATGATTTAATAAGGACATAACTATATTTTGATATAAAATAAATAATTAAAAAATAAGGTACCTATTCTGCACCAATGACTCGTTCAAATCTGACATAGCGAATATTGGTAGTTACCACTCACGTTGCCCAGCTACTATTTGTTTGTTTACAAAATTTTGTATGAAAAATGACATCTTCATACATGACAAACGCGGATTAAATATTTTTTTTATAATTTAAGTAAAAACTGAACAGTGATTTATATGTAATCTTACGATTAACGAATTTTTTATAAGTAAGTTTTAGTAAAATCTTTATGAAAATTTCGGGGTCACGCTAAATTCGGGGTCGCGTTGCATTCGGGCTCATGCGGTTTATCTTATTTTTATCAAGTGTATGTGCTTAGAATTTTTTTTACGATGGGGAAAAGAAAGGTTACGCTGTTGTGTTAAATAATATCTTCTTTTTCTCTGATCACAACGAATCATAGGATTGTTTGGAAGCACTTTCCACCACTTTCTTTCCATTCCGCCCTATCCGTAGCAGTCCTTTAACTTTCTCATATTATAAGGAACAGCACATACCTCTTGCAAATATTCTTGACAAGGTCGTCCCCGGAATTAGCCCCTCGGTCATCCCCTTAATGGTATATAGGAGAGCTTAATTCTATCCACCTTGCACGCCTTTCAGTAAGGGCTTTGAGTAGGTGGCTTCCTTCTTCTATTCTTTGGAGAACCTCTCCATTTGTTATGTGTTCTCTCCAGGATACACCTAGAAGTCTTCCATAGGGCCACTTCTCAAAAGATTCCAGTCTCTCTTTATCTCTTCCGGATAGGCCGTCAGTCTCTTGGCCGTCAGTAAGTACATCAAGATAATTGTACTCCATAATATGTAAATCTTTATAAGGACGAGTCAAAGATGTAAATATTGATATTGTTGGATAAGTCTACCAAAGATCTAGAGTGAAATTACAGAAAAAAAAATATTTCACGATTTTCCATGTAGGTAATTTTCTTTTTTCCAAGTTGTCGTTTGCGAATAACTCGAAAACGAGTGCAGTAGGTACCTACGTGCTAAAGCAGGGCTGGGCAAACTTTTTGGATGGCGGGCCAAAATCAATAATTTATAATGAGCGGCGGGCCGAAAAGAAGAAGAAGAAAATATTATTTTCTTTTTAGAAAAAAAAAAACATTACAAAAAAAATATGAGAAGCAATGAACTTCTCTTTTTGTACATAGATAGTAGATACCTACCTAATTTCTTTTTTTTTGTATACCTATAGGTAGTTTGTTTCGATATTCTCAAAACTGCTTGCGACAATGAGCATTGGTAATTTTAATTGATGTTCAAGATAGAAAATAAATAAATAAATAATAAGTAGGTAGGTATATGTTTTATTAAAAAAAAAATATAATTTGAATTATTAGAGATAGGTCAAACAGGAAAAATATGTCAATTTTATGTTAATATGTATGTTAAAAATCGTATATATAAAGATTTAATAAAGGCATATAGCCTATAGATGCAATATATTGCACTATAGTACTATAGTGTACCTACATTATATGTAAAGAAAAGCACTTCTTAAGTTTGTATATTATTATACCTATTTATTTTAATTTTTGTTCTACTTTCAAAATTGACAGTTGATTCAGTATGATTTTTGGTTAGGTTTGGTTATGTTATAAGAAGGTAAGCCAGCCTTCGAAACAACAGTAGAAGACGGTCGTAAGCCCCTGGTGGTTTGTTCCATTCTAAAATCGAACATCAGTAATGAATTTTTAGAGTCATTAGTTGTTAGATAATTTTTCATGTTATAAGGTATTTACATAGAGCATTTGATAAATAAGGGACATAAAATGTTGTTTTTCTTTTAATTTTAGGCGATTTATTTTTAATTTACACTTAATATTATTTATTTTTATTTTCAAAATTTGTTTTTTTTTTTTCAATAAACTTCTTTTAATTTTAGAAAAATTACACCCTTGTTTGTTATAAAGAAAAACCATCTCATTGCATATTACATAATATATTTTTGTGACCCATTCATTTTTTGTTAAAAAAAGAAAAAATGTAAGTAGGTACCTACTAGAACTCCTGAAAATAACAAATTCCAAGCACACTGTATTGTCCGAGAATGCCATGGATCCATAAAATCAATTCGATCGATTAAAAGAAAAATGATGAGTTTTATGAAAAATGTCATATCGTTGAAAAGAGTGGGAGGCCGTTCTCTCTGCCTAATCCGCGATGAGTAAACAATCGCATATAGTGTACCTGTCTATTTGAATGGGGTATTTGAGAAACCCCATAAGTCATACTTTTTATCTAAATAGTTTTTATTTTCATTTTTGTGTTCTTCTAATGTCACCCAAAAACCACATAAGCTACTATAATAACGAAAGAGCATCGATTTAAGAATTATTGTATGTACTACAGAAACCTCGAAAGTCACTGACTAATGGGGATTCTGCAGTACATTTTAATTGATCAATATTAATTATTTATTTTTAAGTGAAAATGTAGTAACTTTATGTCTAACAATGCAGAATTATTATGTCACTTGGATGTAATATTTAAATTTAGAATTAAAAATGTTGAAATTAAAAGTAAATTTTTGAATGATACAATAATGGATGTAGCAGAAAGAGAGAAAGTTTTGCATCTAAGATGGTCCATATTTTTTTGAAAAGACAAGAGAGGTCATAGAATTAATGAAAAGTGATACGTATGTAAAAAAACCAAGTGATTTTTGCATAGAATACATGCAAAACTTAGAATTCCACGAATACCTGAGCAGGAGACCTTTTATTTGAGCTATATAGTTTACTGTAAAAATATTTTGCTTACACAATTTCGAAGACCACCCTGCCATATATGTATTATACCAGGGAATAGTGGAAAAGGCTCTAATGGATGAGTTTGTACGTTTCTGTATGTAAAATCTTAATGAAAATATGCAGTCTGTTGAAAAATTACATATTTTATCGGATGGACGCGGTAAAAAAGTTGTTAAAGATAAAAAGATTCCATTTAAAGGCAGATACATTTTTTTCACTAATGGAAAATATGCGGTAGTCACTAGGTACAAGTGAATACATAGATTTGTGTCATATTTTTATGTTTAGAAATTCATCAAGAGCTGTTATGCAGATGCCTACAAAGCCCGCATATTATGCTGACAAAAGACCCATCTTCTATTGGAAATTTTTCGAACCTCTTTCGATGATCGTTTCGATATTCGATCATCGAAAACTTATACTAGGGGTACAGTTTGTTACACCTATATTATGTGGTTGTTGTACCTACTGGAGGTAAGCGCCTGAGGATGATACAAACAGACATGTAGGTTCGAGTGCTGTCATTGGCATTTGATATGTTGCACATGATGAAGACACCATGATTCACCGGGGATTTGAAATTTGGTTAACAATTAAAATCCATCGATCGACATTCGAGATTAGAGTCCGCTGGCGTGAAGTAACAACATTTTGTATGGAGGAAACGTATGTATAGCGCCTCTGCAGAATACTTCAGAAAGCTCCGCAGCCCAAGCAAAACTCTCTCGAGTTTCTCACTTACATTAGTGAGTAACATTCGAAATAGGGGTCTGCTGAAAGGTGTCGACACAGTATGTCTTCCTTTTCTTCTCTTATTTGATCCATTAGATTTTTATCTTTTTGGGAGTTGGTTACATGATAAGGAAGAATCAAAGTCAAAAGACCACCAAAAAAACTGGTAAAAGGTGAAAGACAGCAAGAAACCGACGTCCAAAGAGGGGCTACCTACTGCAGAAAATATATCGCATGATCGAATCTAAAAATATCATAAACCTATGTCAAAATTACAAAAAATATGATTCTTCTTAAAAGTACCTACTTACACACAAAAAATGTTTTTCTATTTAATCACTTTATAATTATAAAGATAAGGCTACATTCTTATGTTACTATAACATTTACAATACATTCTGTTATTTGTTAAGCGCTATCATATTATGTAAACAAAACACAGAGGCACGCAGACATTTAGGTTAGGTTAGATCAGGGGTCGGCAAGTAGTTTTAGGTGGGGTCCGAATACTGTGGGAAAATTCAAACGAGGTCCAGAAAAAACAAATGATACTAATAAACTAACTATACTTTCATTTAGGTATAATTTAGGTTCCAAATCACATTCTGAATTAATATAAAAGACAAGACCTAAAATTAATGTGCGAAATTACAACGACGGTCTTGAGTCAGTTTTTTATAATTTGATTCTCCAGCGGAACAGCAAATTCGAAGTGTGTCTGCTAGGTGGGCGTCCGTTAATCAGGAACGATATTTGTTTTTTTTTTAAATTCATCTTTGAGAAATATGTTTCACAGATGTACGTCGAACCAAACATTGTGGCCAAATTGACAGCAAGTTTTTTGCAATATTCATATTTTTTTGGGACATGTTTGGCCCAAAATTCTTCGATGGCTATCGTTTAATACATTTGCAAAGATACATCTTCTTGCAAGTCAATTATCTCCATTTAAAGTGATGACTTTGACAGATCAAACAACTTGGCAGCCATATCTGTCCATTCTGCTACATCAACTTCAAATGGCGATTTAAGAAAGGAAGATAGCTTGCCTGTCTGGGAAGTCTTGGAATCTTGTGGCAAACTCGTTCTTAAGATCAGCCAGAAATTCAATAAACACTGCAATCTCTTCTTCAGAATTCTCCTTTTTAGATTAAAGAATTGTCGGAAAATGAATAAATTCTTGTTTTGCTTTATCTTTTTCAAAAATATCCAATTTTCGACGAAAAGCAGACACACACAAAAACAGATCACATATTAGTTTTCCATTTCCCTGTAACTCTGTGTTGAGCGCGTTCAAATATTTCAAAATATCTTTTAGAAAAGCCACAACCAGCATATTGCGTTCATTTTTGTTATGAACTCAATATGGTTCCTGGCTCCCTGCGTATCTAAGTTTTGCAAGAAGGAGGTAAGAAGGAGGTAACTTGTTCTTTTATTACCCAAAAACGTTCAATAACTTGACCTTTACTTAGCCAACGACCATTGTTGTGTTGTAGTAAATCAGAATAAATCTGAATCACATTCAGAAAGAAACTCCTTGAAATGTCGGTGCTGAAGAGCAGAATGAGATCTCATAAAATTAATCAACTTGACCAAGCTATCCATAACTTCTTTCAGTGTAGCACTAAGTTTTCCACAAAGGGCTGTCTGGTGAATTATGCACTGATACGATATTAGACCTGAATTTTTATCTCTGATTCTCTTCACTACACCTTTTTCTTTGTCAATCATTGTTGGGGACCCGTCGGATGAAAGCGTCAACAATTTATTATAATTGATGTTAGATTTAGTAATAAATTCATCAATGACTTTGAATAAATTTTCTCCTTGAGTGTTACCTTTCAACGGCAATCTTGCTAGCAACTCTTCCCTAAAAATTTGAGACTCAATGTCAAGAAATCTTACGAAAATAGACATTTGTTCATCATCAACAATGTCACTTGATTCATCAAGTACCATGGCGTGTACCACTTCTCCCTGACAATGCAATACATTAAATAGCAGAGACAACATTTTTTTTTCTCCAAAAAGTGAAGTAGCTACTGCCAACATACATTCCTTCACTATCTCAGAATCTGAAAATGGTTTCTGGTGTTTATTAAGCGTCCAGCAAACACGTACTGTGCACGTACTGCTGCTTTTGTGGATTTTTCTTGGTCGTTCATGCAACGAACTAGTTATCTTGTGCTATTTTCGTAAGAACTGAGATATGCCTGAAGTTTTTTTTACGAGACTCACTGCCAAGAGGAAAGTTTTTATGGAATTGCTGATGAGTCGTTTCAAATTTCCTTCAAATTTCCACTTTTAACAATAGCGACAGTTTTATTGCATATAAGCCACACTGGAACCGCTTGAGGCCTGTCTCGCAAGAACGCAGCAGTCAGAGGGGTAAGTGCACGGAGCGCTGTGAAATGTTCCCGCACATATTTCTGACAAAAATATACACATCTAGGCAACTTATGATTCAAATCACCAACGGTTACTAAGCTGTCACCTAGCTAGGAATTACCTAAGCTTTGGTAGTTCCTAGCATATCGTTTGGTTTAAAAATATTTAGGTAGTTCATAGAGTTAGTAACCGTTGGTGAAAGTCACCATTAAAGTATAATATCTAAGTACCTACCAAGTAAGATTCTATTTTTAATAAAAAAAAAATTAAATTAATAAAGTATGTACTTGCATTACAATATTTGGCGGTCCGCAGTTCAACCTATCGCGGTCCGCAAACGGACCGCGGTCCGCCTGTTGCGGACCGCTGGGTTAGATGGTTTGTAATTTAAAAATATAACAGAAATCTTCTTTATCGGCTGTGCAAACAGTTATTATTATACGGCGACTGCAGTCTACGCAGTGAATAATATCCTGGAGAATGCCTTATCTACGGTCAACTCAAACAATAATCTACCTCTCTGAATAATATAAAACAGAGTTTTATTAAACAAGTACCGTTTTATCTTTACGAGGTAATTAAACAAAGCATTACACCAATTTCAAGCAATAGTGCCATGAATTAATGAAATCGTGTGGAAGAAGAGGGTTATTGAACGAGAGGAAGAACACTGGAGCGATAGCTAGTCACCGAGGTCCGGAGAGGCGGAAACCATGCATAATATATAAAGGTATAGATCATTAAAGGTCACGTGGATTTTGACATTTCTTGATGGGCATTCAAGAGTTTTGAGTAATTTTATCAAGTGTTTCTGCAGTGTTATAAATTTTTCCGTTAATTTACAGTGTATGATGGTCGTAAGAAAACAAACTGACATAAGGTGACAAAACTGTCATACATGACTGTATGCCCTCCAGGTAAAGTGACAAATGACGTCATCCTTTGATGGTCAATATAGGTTATGACCTATAACAAGAGGAAGAAGAATAATGATAAATATCTGATACAAAAATAGCCTATCCTCGTCTTCAAACAATTTTATATGCAAATAAAGATCAAATAAAAAAATTGTATTGTGACCATGTAGGACGTGAGCCTACGAAACTAGTCGGGAAATAAAAATTTGTGGAAAAGTTAAACAATTTTTTTATTTGATATGTATTTTCAAATAAACTCCACCAAGAAATGCATGTTCATCAGTTAGTGAATTTTTTAAAATTTTATATGCATTTTAAGGGGGGCATATTGCCTTTTTTTAAAATAAAAGAATTCTAAATTCGTTTACTTTGTTCAATTATTCGTCAAATTTAAAATCCAGAAATGTCAGTTGTTTCATCTTTTACCAGTGCGTCTCAAAAGATTGAAGACGGTACTTAAAACACTCAACAAATGGCGCCCAACGTGGGGCATATTGCGTTTAGAAACAATTAAGATTCTTCATTTGCAAATTACAATTTAAATTAAATTCTAGATATGACGAATTAACAATATTTTGTGATTAATTCTGCGGTAACAATAATGTTCGTAGAACCAACACAACATGCTCTTTAGATTAGATTAGATTAGCGACACAAGATTATAATTATCTTATTGTGCGCATAGCTTTACCTATAAGTCCCGATATCTCAATAGAATTATGGCTTGTTCATTTACCGCACGATTAACGCACGTGTGTCAATATATCCATGATATTATTGCACAGTATGCGGTTTTTAGTATCAATTCGGTATACAAAAACTTTCAAAAGTCAAAATGATAAAAGTGTGCGGTATAACTATGAAATGGAATACTTTTCTAACGGAGATAGAAAAAATAATAATTATACTCAGCAATTTTTTTATGAAAAATTCCACACTCGGAAATTATGAAGACAGGCAAGGAAGATTGCCAAAGAGTTTTGTAGAAGGCCGATGTCCCCTAGTGACTGTTGCACCAGGGATAGTCTCATGCGGTTCATTCCATTGCCACGTCTGCTCGAAAAAGTGGAGGAAGATCGTAAAAATAATAAACGAACTTTTCTTTACTTACAGAGGCAGGCGGAACTTCCTTCTTCTTTAGGAGATTTTTTTAATATCTACTCAACCAGTCCTGTCCTATCTTAGACGGGGGCCAACCTCGGGTAGAAATTTCAAATGAAAAATACCTACTTCGAAAAATTCTAAACCGACCGATCCGGATTATCACAGGGGAAGGGAAATATGTATAATTGTATAGTGTTCTAGAATATTACGGTTATTAATTTTTCTATTAAACGCACAAATTTCAAAGCATTAAGCGGCCAATTTTGGAAGATTGTGGATGGTGAAAAATCTACGTGGTTTCGGATCTTAAAGAGTAAGAGTTATTTTGAAACCTCTCCACGTTTCGCAAGAAGGGGGAATAAACATAACATTATGATTGACTTAGCACTTAGCCATGTTCTGTGAACAAAATAATTTTGCGCACAGCATTTATGCGCAATTTGCGGCCATCGGCTTTATGAGGCAGGAATGTAAAGCATACGTCATAAAATCGGAGAGTTTACACCCATGTGGAGTACAATCAATCAATTAGTTATCAGTTCGTATCAGGCAATTGTTTTTTGTGGTCTAAACATTCGAATTCGTCACCGCAGTTTTGACAGAACTTTGTTTTAACTAACGGTACACGTGCATTCAGAAATAATATCGTATTGTTTGGTCGAAATTGTGAAAGTTATTTGTGACTAGAACTAAGTTAGAGCAGGTACCTACTATCGTTGTAGAAAATAAAATCTGAGTCATGTGTGGGCATATAAGTGCACACAAAATAAGACTCAACTGTAATTTTTAGCAAAATTCAAAATTACGGTAATAACACCAAATTTTTTAGAATGAAACGTCTAGTAACATGACTCATATTTTAAATCCCACAGCAATTTGTTGGTGTCTATACATAGACTCTAATTATTTATTTATTTAATTCTTTCATTCTTTCACATATTACAAAATAGTGGGCAATGGTGGGCTTATTGCCGAAGCAATCTCTAATATCCATTATCTTTATATTTTCTCTATCTCTATTATCTTTATATTTTCTTATTATTATCCTTTCACTCAATGAATACCTGTTTCAATCAAGAAAATTTATAAGAAATGATTATTATTTCTTGCATTATAAATTTCTTCTGCTGCATTGTTTTTAGTGATTCCAAATTTTTCCGTGGCGATTCCACGACAAACAGTTGAAAACAGCTAGATAAGTGACTATACTTTTTCATAGATATTAGTTCCTATAACACGTAAAGCTAACATTGAGATGTTTTGGTTGATTGGCAGAAATCGTCTAAGGCAATAAACCAGCCAATTCGGTGTAGGTGGTAATGTCCAATAGTGTTTTCAATATTTTATTTATTTTATTTTTATCAAGTTACAAATTTAATCTTACAAGTAACTTTATAACAAACATTATATTCTAACTTACTTACTAAATGTACACAATACATTTTAATTCTCATTGTTTGTCCGTACTTTTATTAGGTACCTTATAGCAGCCGAATTTGTGGGAAATGTTCCCATAAGTTCCAATACATACATACATAGATGTCTCTCAACATTATATTTAAAAAAAATAAACACTTAAAAAATTAATAATAATTTATAATGAAAGAATTTGCATCAGTTCAGTTGGCCCGCCCAATGACTTATTGCGTCTGTGATTAGGAAGGCTAGGGATGCAAGATCAAGTCCTGCCGTTGGCATTTGGAAATGTTGAACAAACTGAAAACGTGTTTCCACGATGGGAAGTTAGGGGGTTGATTAATGAGACCACCTTGATGGCGAACGTTGTTAATTTAAAAGTAATTTAAGTCTTCGAAACAGTAGATGGTCGTAAATCCAGTAAAGGGCACAAATTTGAAGAAATACATTTTGAAAACGAAATTAAATTAACGTAATGGCTTCAGATACAATGAGCTTATTTATTATTGCTGGGTTTGCCTCCTCTTGGCAGATTGTGATGACCAGCCAGAGACTATGCCGAGAACATTAATCCTAAAATTGGAGGCTTGAGGAGGAGGAGTGTGGTTCAACTCATATGTTTTCTTCGGGCACATCATAAATTTGCCCAGATTTTTTTATATCTATCTGTTATGCATCGAAACAACTCACGCGATTCACACATTCTGCACATTTCAGAGTCCATGATTCCCATTGTTCATAAGTACTTATTTATCCTGCAGTGTCCCGTCAAGGATCTTGTATTAGAATTAGAAATATTAGACTTCTTCTAGATTTCAAATTATGGGCATTGATTATATTTCGAAGTGTTTCAAAACTTTGAATAGAATGAACTTAGATGTTAGATGAGTTGGGTTTCGCGCCTACCTATGATTTATATTCTTTTTTTTATTATTGGGGGCTTTAAGACCGAAAAACTGAATAATTACTGTGGAAGAGATAAGAATATGTTTGTATTTTGTTAATGTCACCTGTGCCTTCCCCATGAAGGTATTAAATCCATATTATATGCTTAAGAAAGTAATTAAAACTAACAATAATAAATTTCAGAGAGATAAAAATATAATGCGACGAACAAACATTTAGATCATTCTTGTCTCGTATGAAAACAAACAGTGTTATGTAAAAATGTTTGGTAAAATATTGTACCCGAGAGAAGCTGTGTGTAGAGTCTGTTTGCCAGCCGTCCTTATCTTGCTGTGTGTCAACATTCTGCCTGCATCATGTGACGTGGATCAGGCATTGCTCTGCTCAAGAGACTACTGTAGGGTGAGTATCAACATCTTAACACATTGAAATGATTCATGTAAATTCGTACGCATTTACGAAACGAGAGACATATAAGTCTGATACAACAGATATCTAATCTCTTTCCTATTAGGATGGTTTGCGAAACTAATCAACAGTTTTCATAGGCACAATAAAATATTTCGAATGACACACAATCAGAGTAACTGAAGGATTTTTGTATCTGGTTGAACGAACTATATCATAGCGCACGAAGTAATGTGACTAAGGTGTTTAGGAATTTTCTTCGAGAATAATAAAATTATGCCCCAAATTTTGTAAATAAACTAAACATTACCTAACATAGTGAAGTGAACAATACTGAGACACCATCACCTAAGACTTTTTGACTTAAACCGGTTAGCGTAATCAAACTTTCTCGTAACAGCAATAATTATTGTACAAATGAAACAGGAAAAAAAAATAAAAAACTTAAACCATGTTTGGAATAAGAAGATACTTAATATGGTCTTGAGATGGTCAATAAGGTCTTAAGATTATCCGACGATATACTTTTGTATTTGCAGAACAGAACCGAAGAATAAGGGTGAACAATACATAAACAAGGACTCTCCAGAACGGCCTTCCGCAGGGATTGGTGTTGTTTCCGAAACTATTAAATATTAATTCAGTAGGTACGGAAAACCTGCTCCAGAGAGTTTTAACTTTGGAGATATTCCGTTGGTATCTACATAAAATATTGAATAGTATTGGACACAACTCCGATCCCTGTGGAAGGCCGTTATGAACAACTCTTTATTTTCATATTTGAAAATTATTCATGGGTTCGTTTTATTATGTTTATATCAAGTCATATATTATTCTTGGTTCTCTCTGTATGTATATTGATTGTCCGGTATAATTCATGCAATCGACTTTTAATGAACTTCCTTGATTAACCTGATACATGACAGAAGCGTTGAACATCTATAAAATCAAGATTAAAGTATGATTTACCTTAAATTTAATAATTTATTTTTTCTTGAGATATCGCGTTTACATATTTTCATATATACAACACGTAAGTTAATCTAAATAAGTGAGATTCTCTTTTTATGATCCTAATATAGCTTTTAATTCAACATTCGAATTATGTAAATAATCTCTATACACACAATGTAAATTCAGAGTAAATACGCAACAACAAACTTTTTTTATATGAAGATAGGTATTCAAAGAATATAATATTTTAATGGTCTTTATAAAAATATTAGATTTTGAAATACTATGGAGAAAATAATTATGGTGCATATCTCAAAGAGGCCCGACCCTGGTTAAGCCGGAAAAAAGGGATAGAGAAGGGCAAAGAAGAAGACAAAAAATTATGTCCAGTGGCGTGCCGATATGCGCCAACGTGTTTTTTTTCTTTGTTTTAAATATAATACTATTGTTGCATCAGGAAAATAATTTTGATGATTGATTATTTTGTTTCTACAAATGAATGGACCTTCAAAAATATTTTTAATTTAAAAAAAACACGATTTTTTAATCATGACCGCGTGATCCTGTGACCACGTAGGGCGTGTACCTATGAAACATGTCAGCGTAAAATTAAAAATGTGATTTTGCTTGATAAGAGCGTTTTATTTAATTTACTTACCTATAGCTACCAAGAAAGATGCATGTTCAACAACTAATAAATTTTATTAATTTTCTAATTGTCCGCAATCCCCGACGTGGTTAAGTAAAATTTTTACCTTTTATTAAGGAATATACAACTGTAACTGTTTTAAAGATCAATTAAAAATAGTTGTTATACTTTTTAATACTAAAAATTAATGAGCCTTTTCTATGCTTGTCGTTTGAAAGGTATTGCTGCTAGTCCTTTAATAATCGACTACAACAAGTCATGTCAAATTGAAGTTTAAACGTTTTTAAATTTAGAATCAGTTGAAGACGACCAAAGGGGTTCATGGGCGGTATTCCGATGTGATGCCAGATGATAAAAAATGTCAAAATTAAACTGGGATTGTGATTTTGATCTGTTGATATATTTAGGTATATAGCATACTACAGTGTTAATAAACCTGTTAACTGTTTGAAAAATAAAGTACATTAAATATGAAATAACTCAGAGAGACAGACATGATGTAAGTTACATCCAAAAATACAATCTTACTATTAACATTAACTTAATACACACTTTTATTTGCAGACACAAAACTGTACCGCAGTTCCAGAACATTGCTCAATTAACAATGCAACCCACTCCGGAGTCAATATGCTGGATCCAACTTTCTGTAATTGTTGCGAGTACTGTCTCATCAACCTCTGTAAGTAACTACGTAACGCATTAAAAGAATATTCATTAATATTTATTGTTCATTCATCCGTGAAAGGAAGAAAAATCTCAAATAATTTAATTATTCTGTATACTTAGTCATTTGCAACCTCAATAAGCTTCTTAAAACGCGAATTTATCTTTTCAACAGACTTCAAAAAATATTTTTTATCCTCTCCTGAAAAATGTTGGACACTTTGAACTCGTCGTCGTCGGAAAATCGCTTTCCATTATAGTGTCTTGTTTCAGCTTCACAGTAAAGTGGAATGATGTTTCGAAAACTCTCATGAATAGCATCCTTGGTAAATCACCCCAAGTAAACTTGGAACAGGCACGATGCTCGCAATCATTTTCCTTGATAGCTTCTTTCAAATCACACATGCCTAAAGCTACGGCTACACTATGGCCCATGATGGTCCAGGATGGCCAAATAGTGGCTCTGGCCAAGCATTGGCAAGTAGCAACATTTGGCAAATATACTTGTACACCTGGCTACACTATTGGCCCAACTCTGACAGCTGGCACGAGGCTAGACTGCTACACAATGTTTCTATCACTGATTTATTGATTAATTCTTGCTTTTATTCATCATTTTACATTCTAATCTCCAATTATTCACTGTATACTCCTAACTGAGTGGGGAATTTCAAGAGAGTTTATCTCCCTGGCCAAAAAGGATATTTTAATATAATTTCCAATTCACAAATATACACAATAAAAACACTCATAATTTTATTAAACCTAACCTTTATTTTTATTGATGTTTATTGTTTTGCAATAGGTATATATTTACCTAGCTCTTACAGGTTGATTTTGACTATAACATTAATGAAAATAAAAGATATTGATAAAAAAAAAACAAGAATCATGGGTACATTACATACATACTCGAGTGGTTTAAAGCATCAACCACCGTCTTTGCCGTTTGCGTTTTTCATTATTTTTAATAACAGAAAAGCAGATGCCGCATGTATCACTGTATAGGATGCTGCAATTAATGCCATAATATGATATTATCATTGTCAACTTTCATTATTTTATCAGGATTATAAAAAAAATGTACAAAACACTATGAAAATAACAACACGGAAGACATGACAGCTGTCAACATTGTTCCAATATTGGTGAATACTTGCGAACTCGATCGACAAGTAAACAAGTAACGGCCAATGTCAAATATTTGGCGATATTGGTCATTCGTAAAGCGGCCACACTATTTGCCCATGATGGGCCAAAGCCTCTATTTGGCCAATATGGCCCATAGTCTAGCCGTGGCTTAAGTGCTGCAGAGATATTTCGGAACTTTTGTATACGTCATATTCAATAAGAAAAATCCTTTTCAAGTCTCAGAATATTGTGTTTATGAGCATTTTGACCGATTTCGTGGCCCTGAACTTCCTCGGATGCTCTGTACACTTTTTGTCCACGCTCTCAGGGTGATAGAGAACTACGAAGGTGTCGTTTCGAGTAAATATATGGTTGAGGACCCTGCTAGGATTTTCACCGAAAATCTAAAAAAAATCTCTATGCAACATTCAGCGGAAGGCTTGATTTTGGTGAATATTTTTTAGAAATCGATTCTCGAATTTTAAAAAGTTAATGGTAGCAAACGGTCATACTCTTAAGCTAACTTTATAAAAAACTACCTTCATTGTTAACAAAAAAAAAAAACCATACCGAGAATACTTTGAACTTCACTCGTGTTAATAATCATTTAAATATTTTTCAGTGGAGGGTGTCGAATGTTCTCAGGGTGGTCTTGGAGCACCACCAACTGGAAACATCTGTGGCCCAGGGTTGAGTTGCCAGAATTCAGGAGACACAACGACATGTCAAAGAAGTTGGTACCACTCCATTATTTAATCAAAATGTTTTTGTCCTTTTATTCACAGCTTATCCCAGCCCATTCGACTGTTTTTTTTTTTCGTTTTTTTTTTTATACAGTGGAGAATTGAAAACACAACATTATCTTACTAAAATGACATTCCATATAGCTCTATTCGTAATTATTCTTTCAGTAAAGCTATATGTGTTTGACTTATAAAAGGTGGAAAATTGAAAATCACCCGGGAGATAAAAGTTCTATGCACGCCACTGAAAGCAGGCAGTAAATAATGTAAAATTGATTGCAGTGAAAACTCCATGTCATGAGGCCCAAGATTCTTATGATCAGAGGAGAGAAGATGGAACATTGGGTTCTACGGAGCAGAGACCTGAATGCGATGGGGAAGGCCTATTCGCTCCAAGAGTCTGTCTCCCAGGACAAACGTGAGTTTTTATACATGGTTATACATAGGGAGCGTTATTATAGCAGTAACAGTGGCCGTATGCAAACAATCTTCCTAAAGAATTATAGGAACGATTATAGGCTGACATCTCACAGAATTGATAGAAAATACGTATACAATGACCCATGAACCTTAGATAATGAGCTTAGCGCCTTAAAAAACTAGGCTACTGAGGTTAGAGAAGATGCTGTTTGTAAGAAAAAATTAATATTTCTCTTGTGTCACGGCAAGCCTCGAAAAATTCTTCAAGTAGGTATAAAATAGTTTAGCCCCTAAGAATCCTACCGGGGTGGGGGAATGGGCCTTTTCATGTTTAAAACACACATGACACATGATGGGTTTGGGATTTGAATACCGAATGGTAAACCTTATTCATAATGTTCACCATATTATGGTGAACACACAGAAAACAAGGCATAAGCCAGTCTTCGAAACAACAGTAGAAAACTGTTATTATAGGCTCGTAGCGGTCTAAATTTAACATGAAAAATCGAACAATGCGTATTAGTGTAAAGTAAGCATCAATGGATTGCTTGTCATTTGTGGCGTATAAATAATTGTTTATTTACATTTGTAACTCTGATGTTTCAGGTGCTTCTGTCAAAATAAAGCAGGAGAAAGAATCTTCGGAGAAGACATCTATGACAACACTACAATCAACACAATGATATGCGGTAAGTTCCCGGATTGACCAATATTTTTCAAACCTAGTGCTTCTTATGTAATAAATCCCAAGCGTTAGTTTGAATCCGGAGGATCGTGTCTACAGCCCATAACCGGATTCGATATCCTGTCTGCACTTTTCGATGGACTAAAGAGAGCGCAAATACTCTCGCCATCTTTCACACTAAGCAAAACTTTGTAGAAGGAAAAACGTTGGACTTGGGTTCGAGCCAATAACCGTCAAAGATCTTACTCCAAAACTAACAACCACCTTCAGAGAGGAATAGTTGGAACGGGTGAGAAAGGGAAGACATCAGATTATTGATTATATGAATGGAGAATTGATTAATTTTGTGTATGTATTGTCTGGAAGAAATTACTTTTATTAATCCAACAATGTGCTCTTATTCCAGGTTGCTCAAGGATTTCAGATAAAGCCAGGACATTGGATAAGAACATCCCAGTACCAATGCGCTGTAATGCGGACGGATCCTTTGATCCCATACAGTGTCTGGGCTCACGCTGCTTCTGCGTTAACAGACAAACGGGAATATTGGGATCTTCCAGAATTATTGACTTGTTGTCTCAGCCACTATCGGATCTGCCTTGCTGTGAGTCATTTCAAAATGTAAACATATTTGTAGTGGAACCTCATACAACGAACACCAAATAATTTATTTAAAGTATTTTTATCAACTTTGTGGTACTTTTCCATAATGATAATAAAAAACACAACTTTGCAAAGTATCACTTTTATTTTTTATAAAAACCAAAATATTTTCAACCACAATGTGGCCATCTTCAGTGGTGATTTAAATTAAATTAGTTTAATTTAAATCACCACTGAAGATGGCCACATTGTGGTTGAAAATATTTTGGTTTTTATAAAAAATAAAAAATAAAAGTGATACTTTGCAAAGTTGTGTTTTTTATTATCATCAGAACACCAAATATTTTGTAGTGGAAGTACCATGTGTTTAATTAACAGTTGCCCCTAGTGGCGGAAAAAGGGAAACAAACGATCCATTTAATTAAACGCAGCAACTAAAATGGTAACGTGGAAATCACTAAGCACTTACACTCTCGCTATACCTATCAAAAGTGCCAATAGGACTTTATCTCACTAAAAAAATCACTGAACCCTTATCACTAACACTTGCAATCGCACTTACGAAAGTGTCAATAAGCCCTTTCTTCCAATGGTATAGTTAGGTACCTACCCTAATATCATAAAAATTAAAAAAAAATAAGCATGAATGTTAACCTGCATTTTTTTTTAAATTCTGTTAATAACCGCACGCCACTGCGTGGCTTAAAATAAATAAAATAATATCAAGCTTTTATCCTTTCAAAGCTAAAGCTTCTAGATTGTAAGCACCTTTTATAAATGTTCGTTTCTTCCAGTTGATTCTTCAATCCATCACAGTCGAGTCTCCTATCTGCGTCCGTGTGAAGAGGAGTTCCTCGAAATGACAATGGAAATAGAGAAGGCTGAAGCTGAAGGATATTCTATTCTTGGGAATCCCTTGCCCGTTTGCCAACCAGATGGTTGGTACGACAGCATCATGCTGGAAAAAAATAGGTTAGGATATCTACATTATTATTCAGGACCCCTATTCTGTAGCAAGTGTAGGGCAGTCACTTGAAAAAAGTGACAATTAGGCGATACATTTTGTATGAAAAACGTCTATATGCGATTCCCCGTCACGATACGTATAGACGTTTTTCATACAAAATGTTTCGCCTAATTGTCACTTTTTTCAAGTGACTACCCTACACTTGCTAGGTACAGAATAGGGGTCCAGTTATTGGGCCGTTCGAGTAATACGTAAGTGTGACAAACACAAAGATTGCCGGTTCCAACCGGCGCCGATCGCCGCAAATAGTGTTGTCTATGGTTTCAATACATTTTCTGCCGTGCTAAGCCAAATGGCGGTATCTCAAAAAAAAATTTTTTTTTGTTTTTTATCGCTTCTGATACCTGACACCAGTCTGTATCTATTCGACTAAGCCAAAAATTCATATCTCACATAAAACATAGAAAAAAACACATAAGAATATATTTTGTATCTCAAGTTTACCCTAAATTTTGAAGAAGTTTAGCCGTATGCTATTTTTGTGAAGCTAAAGAGCCGTATGTTAAAGATACATGAAAAAGGCTTAGGAAATAGGGATCGTAGCACAAACATAATTAGGTACTAAGGTAAAAGGCAGTAATTAAGTTTGTGTTCCGAAGGATTTTGGAGTTGCCGCCTCGATGCTTCGTATTTTTTTACAAAAGACATTTTTAAAATGTATTTGGCTTCCTGGGATATCGCTTTATAATGAAATCACACGTACTTACCTGGTTACACTGGATCAGGAGATACTGCGTAGTTTATATGTTTTATTTTATCATTAGCATGTTATTATATTTTATTAAGTTGTCTATTGTTTCTGTATGTTTAAAAATTATCTGATATAAAAGGCTCTTAAGCCGTTGAAATCTTGAATAAATAAATAAGTTTTACCTAAGCATTAAAATTTAATTATCTCATAGTTTTAATTTATCTACAATTATTGTTTTCTCTCTCTACACTCTTCAGTTTGTCTTTATATTCCGCAAATTTAACAATTTATTTTGATTACCAGAGATATATCCACAGTTGTACAGGAAAGTGGACGTTAATTCTTTACAAGTAAGGGTTAAATTAGTCTAAAAATATATTTGGTACATGGGTATTTTTTGTCTATTAACTTTTACGATTAACCTACTCGCTGTGTTGTTCTACCGGAAAAAAATGACAAGATTAAGAAAATGACTCTAGACGACTTTTATGAAAGGCATGACTACACGACACAATACAAGCTTTCTCGACTTTCACCGCGCCCTTATATCAATGTTATTGTGCAAGTCGAAGTAAATAGATGCAGCTACGATTTGATCTATAAAACTAGGTTCGAAAATGATTTTATAACAGCCAGTATCGTCGGATGTAAAATTATAAAAGAAAATGTTTTGCCACCCCCAAAAAAGAAAACTAACCCGATCGAAATTTCAAAGGAAAAAATATAGTATTCTGAAATCACTCCAAACCCTATAAGACCTTAAAAAGATTGAGTTTTTGGAGAGAACTCGCATCTTTTGAGGATTTTTTTTTGTTCGATTTAAACATCCTATCATTTTTTAATTCATCGTAATTCTTCTTTAATATATTAAAATTATTTAAAAAAAATAAATCGGCCTTATTTTCAAAATTGAACTATCAATTTTTCACCAAACTGAATATTTCCATTTTTGTATAGAAAATTGCATACTAAGCCTAAAATCGAAAGCGTTAACTCACTTTTTAAATCAAAATATTTTAAGTGAAATGGCAGTATCTCATAAAAAACACTGAAATACATAATTTAGTGATATTTTGTTTACACTTTTAATAAATAGACATGAAATAATGTTAAAAGCAATAAAAATATATACAATTTTTTTATTAAAAGTTAGTGCGAAAATGATTTTTACAAAATATCAATTATCTCGAAAGTAGGTGATAACGCCTTTTGGCTTAGGACGGCAGTTTAAATTGGCATGCCGGAAAGCGGGTTCCTGCTTTTGTTGTGCGTATCCCCATTCAAATGCAATATGCATAGTAACATTCTTTGCGCCGGTCGGCGAAAATTTACACACGACTTACCTATTTTGTGTGGAATGATGTAAGGTACCCTGCTTTTATGATCTTGTGATAGCTTTCTTAATATTTACTTTCACACTCATCAATCAATATACCAACCTACCTATATTAAGTATATTAAAGTTAGAATCAATGAAATAAAATGGACTAAAACCCGTTTTTTTTTTAGAAAAATTTGTGTTGATCATCGAAGAAATCCGATTGGAGACTATCAAGCATTGCAGAATACTGAAGCAGCCAACAATATGGATTGTAGTAAGTTGAATTCCTACGCAATATTAAAAAAATATTATGGGTTCTTGTGTTGATCTTGTACCTAGTAATCGGTACCATTTATTTAGTAGTTGGTAGTTGGTACCATTTATTAAGTTAGGTTACTAGGTTGCCAGACACATCTCATAGTTTTTATCAGATGTCTCAACATTTTATTAATAAATTCGACCATAACTTATTTAGATTATAAATTTTAACATTAAACTGAGCGAGTGCTATTTTACAATTTTCTTTCCAAAACAATGACATGGATCCGTCAAATTTTAAATTTTGATGTATTAATAAGTTTTTTCTAATATTATTATTAAAAAAAAAACAATATTAATCTATTCTCAATTCGACGCAATGACTTTGAATACCCCGCTATTGTCAGCTCCACCTTAGAAGGCAGTGATTTAAATATACCGCCTTCAAAAAGCTTTCTGCGCCCATTATGAGGCGCTTTACATTTTTTTTCTATGAAGTTGATCTTCTTTATAAATAGTCCGTTGAATTGTGTGCGAGTATCAAATACATTACATTACAGTAGCGTTTGTAATGTTTTTTTTTTTTATTGATTTAATCTATTTTTATGCATAATTGTAAGAAAATATTAGCATTCGCCACCCCTCCTCTGTATAAACTATAAGTGTGCGAAACTTCATACTTCTCCGTCCGCGCATTTTCCGTAAAAATAGTCACAAAGTTTTTCCTTCACGTATTAATAATATATAGATAGATGACACTGTGTGCTGCTAGACCTAGACCTTTTAGGCTTTTAAGGAAGAAATTGACATCGGCCTTTTGGCGCAGTCTGCATTGAAATGCTAAGGATTTTAAAATTGGACCACCTAATAGCAAACATTATTAGAAACATTTACCCTCTCTACTCGAGCCTAGCTCTATAGAGGGGCAGTGGTCAGGTTCATTTTTTGACATATTGTATTGTTTTTATTTTGGATTAAATAAAATTTATTATTATTATTAAAAAAAAAAAAGTGTTTGGACTTAGCCAACATTCTAATTATCGCTAGAAGACGGTCATAATGATGCAGTTATCAAATAAAAACATATTACCTACGTACCATTCAAAAAAAGTTGACTGGGCATATTTTTTGTCTTCTTTCGATAAAAAGTTGTAGTATTTTTAAATGTACCTACTCTTTATCTTATATTAAACTAGTTAAACTATTAACCATTATTAAAAGTCTCTACTTACACATACATACACAAACATACATGTCAAATCAATATTTTGAAAATTTTGTTTGGAATGCAGCAATTTAAATCAATGCTATTTACAACTTTTTGACCAAAAGGCAAATTTAGATTTAACTTTAATAACAAGTGCTTTCTATTTCAGAATGTGCAGTGACTGAAAAGCTGATCAAGGATTCTAACATACCTTCATTCACTCCAACGTGTTGTCCCAATGGTAATTGGAAGAAACTGCAGTGCAGAAGAGGCAAATGCTTCTGTGTAGATTCTAACGGAGTACAAAAATCCCCAGACACCAATATGGATCAAGTGGAGACATTACCGTGTTACAGAAATTCTTGCGATGCCTAAATATGCACTCTGTTTTTTATACGAGTACTTTGGACTATTAATATTATTAAATTAAAAACTGATTAACAATTTGGAAGTTTAATTTATCTATCTACAATTCAGGGATGCACAGACTTATAGGCTAGGTAACAGGGGCCACTGGGGAAGATTATGAGCCAAGGACGGGCCGCTACAAGGAAAATTAACACTACTTCTTCTCCCGGGAAATTATTATTCCCACATGATGGTGGGTCTACCTTTTGTATCTTACGACGCCACTCAGCTCTGTCTTGTGCATCCTGGGTAGTGAGTACGTAACTTTTGCTATAGCACGACTAACCACACATCAATCTAACTACTCATAACCACGGCTTAACTACATAATAACCACGCTGAAACGCACAACTAACTACATTTGTAACGTTACGTACTCGCGCTAACTACACTAGGAAGTAGTTAGTCGTGCTATAGCCCTTACGTACTCACCCCCCTGAGGGGTAGCCCCACAGCTCCTCATATTTTTACTTACAACTTCACGCCATATTCGTTGAAAAATTAATTCTAAATGAAAAGGTCACAAGAATCTAGACATAATTAGAACGTTGTGCACCAACAAAGCCAATAGGCAATAAAGATGAGACATTAACAAAAATGGATATAGTCAAATCCTGGAGCCAAATAGGTATATGACAGCAGTCGCAGTCTTTAAATTTGGTTGCTCTCTTGTTCTCAATAATTTCCAATTTCATTAATTATAAAATTTCTACTTGTTTCATACATGGGATTTTTCGACATGTTGAACATGTTGAGAATTCTCATGATTAAGAGTTTCGGAGACAAACATTACCACCTAATGGCGAACATTGTTAACGTAAAGTGATCACACTAAGCCAGCCTTCGAAATAACAGTAGAAGACGGTCGTAAGCCCGTAGTGGTTTGTTCCATTTAAAAATCGAACATTAGTAATGAATTTATGGAGTCATTAGTTGTTATTTGAAATGGGTATATAGTAGATTAGGGGTAGTCGGGGTTGGGGAAGCTTTCTTCTCTTCTTTGGTCATCTTTATCATCTTATGTTCTGGGGGTGGCGATGTTGTTGACTTCCAGGTTATAGTTGAATACATCGAATTACTTACTTGGGCAGAGTATGGATGGAAGGTTCCTGGAGACAACCCGTTGATTACCATTTCTTGCCTGGCTAGCTTGGACATGTGAGCAGCTCTCACCATCAGGGTACTTGTGAAAGTTCGGTTTCTCAAAAACACAGATAAATGAAAGTCCGATTTTGCACTATATATTGTTTATTGGAACGAATACTTGCGGTTTAGTTTATCAGTTTCAAGTCTTACATCAATGTGATATGGAGACACCCTTTACATATAATTGTTTATTTAATAATTGATATGAATTTACTAGAACATTAACTTCCTCAACACTGTCTGGCATTATTGTCTGAGGGCGGCATATACAGTATAATTAACAACGAAATACACTGGAGGTCGCCTCCTTCTATAATTTATGACATGTGATTCTATTAATATTATTTGAATTTATTTTTAACAATGAGTTTGCACTTTTCAATTTATTATATTATTAATTATTATGAATTTACTAGAACATTAACTTTCTCAACACTGTCTCGCATTATTGTCTGAGGGCGGCGCTAACAGTCTAATTAACAACGAAATACACTGGACGTCGCCTCCTTCTATAATTTATGACATGTGATTCTATTAATATTATTTGAATTTATTTTTAACAATGAGTTTGCACTTTTCAATTTATTATAAGCGGAAGGCTTTGGTCAGTTAATTTAACAAAGAAATCACTGTACCTGACGAATGGTTAGTTATAAAGTTCTGTAGGCTATCACTTAATTTCTCTTTTATATTTTACATCACTTTTACTTTATGGCGGGAGCTCGCGTTAGCCCGAAGGCCGTCGCTTAGCCTCCACCAAATTACGTCCTTTTCGCAGAAAGCCGGAAGATTGAATGTCGGCGAGCTCTGGGGAAAGTACCCACTACCAAGTACACGCCAGAGCTCGTACAAGGTGTAAGGGAGATAGCATGATATCGCAATGGTCGGTTAGGTACCTTAAATTCTATTTATAGATTGGCTTCAAGGAATCTTGTGAATTCGGCATGCAATTTTAGTGAAGGTACATTGCATACTCGTACCTATACAATACTCGGATATTATTTAAATAATTTTATTGTACGACTGAATTTCTTTACGAAAATTTGAGGTCCGCTATGCATTTTATTACCATAATTTAATTATACCCTTACATATTTTTTCTTTAAAAGTTTTAATTTGTACAAATTACAATACTAATACTGTAATCAGATTTTTTTATTAATTATCACGGCAGTATGTCCCTGTAGGGACGATGTGTCATTAATACCAAGTTTTACAAAAAAAAAGAAACAAAAATCAATGGCATGTTTTTATTTATTTATTTATTTATTTATTACAGTAAAATAAACATCACTCATCATAACAGCTTTCGCCTTTGCGATGAGTGATGACAAAACAAACAATAAAATAAAACAAAAATCATATCATAAATAGATAAAAACTAGAAAACAATAAATAATTACCTATTAATAGTAATAAATTTATATAATTAATAGTATAAATATACACACATAAAATAACAAATATAAAAACAAATTCACTTTTTAATTCACTTTTTAAAATTTAGTTTAAGCACAGTCCTACCCTGAGCTGTTGCTCCAAAGTTAGAGATAATTTATTTAATTTATCCGCAGGTTGTCACAACGTTACAGAAGTCTCATGAAAATTAACAAAACCCTTCCCAAAAAAAAAATTAAATTCAGTCAGGTCACTTATACCTAATTATAGCTAGCTCTGTTTGCCCAAGTTTTACAGAATTTTATAGATGGTATTTATGCTAGTGAGATCTGGTTGATTAGATCACAAGAGTTGAGCGCCATCCTTTCTTTTATTACACTGGATAAAAAGGAAAACCATTCTAGACTATCTCGACAACGAGACATACAAACTAACTTATTTACAAAAGGGAAAAGGAGATAGACGTCCTTTACTTAGAAGAGATTATTTACATACTTAATATCTATCAGCTATTGGACATAAGTTGTCTAACGGGAGATCAACTTAAGATGTCGCTTTGACATAAGCTGTTGCTTAATTATAGAAGGTTAAACCCAAAACTCCAGAGTTTCGACACTCCATGTCTTAACAATCTTGAGAGGTTGAGGAACCAAAACATATTTACAGTTTTATGTGCTGTAAGCCCATTTAAGCTATAATGTAGAGCGGATTGGATCCAATCGGCATCCAATACGCTAAAAACGACCCCTCATATACTTCAATTCAGGGTTCCTCCACACGATACATCAAATACTAGCTCTTGGCTATTCCCATCAATTCATCATATCATTAGCTCATGGCTAATCCCATCAAAACATCAATTCATTAGCTCATGGCTAATCCCATCAAATCATCAAATAAATTAATGTTTTAAACCAAACATCGTTATTAAGTCAACCATACAGACTTCAACACAACCTTCGTCACTTTCCGCAATAAATGTTTTCAAAAAAAAATAAATAAATAAAAATTTGGCTTGGATTGTAAATGAACGTACATTCTTTAAGTACAAAAATTTGTCCCAGAGATATAAACACAAAAAAAACCAAACAAGGTACATTGAGACCATCAAACTTGACCCGTATGTCAATAAAATTAAATTAAAAGAACAACTAACTTGTCTCTACAAAACTGTGAAAATTTTCCGTCCGGAAATATTTAATTCATTGCAAGGTAGGTATGTACAAATTTTTATTATGGAATCGATTATTATTATTATTCAAATATTTCTATCGGGTCTCCACACTCACATACATATACACATATAACCGCGAAGTACACCGCTAGCGTGACCCACTTACGTAGGTACCCACCTGTATCAGATGATGCTAACTTTTGGCGCGCAGATGAAAAACAAGATGGCGGTCTGCAATATACGCCAGTACGATACGAAATATTCCTAACTCAAAAAAAAACTTTCATAATTTTATGAATCTACAAACTTCCAACGAAACAACTAATTGGCTTTACTACACTTTTCAATATTTATTCTAAACTCTGACTGTTAAAATCTTTAAATTACTTTCGGTATACAATGCAATCCAAATAAATTTCACCCATACTTTCAAGAAACAATTTTGGTGTGAAATGACTTTTTAATTTACAAGCAGATAGTATATTTTTCGGCTATTTATCTGATATCAAAAATTTCAAGAATAATTTATTTCTACTTATTTAAACATGACTCTACTTACGTGTTTAATAATTTACTAAATCATTTACTTTGATTTTTTACTTATGAAAACTTTTTCACTTGTGTTTTTAATACAACTGTTTTTAACAAAATTTTGAATTGCAAAACTTTTCTCTCTGGCTTCTGCCTGAATTAAGAATGCTTTTATCAAAGGTTATAAAATACAATTCAATTTACCTGAAATTCAAACTACTACGACGGGCATACAAAAAAATATTTCAGTTAGGACATCGTTGGACAACACTGACAAATAAAATAACGCATTTTAAATTATTATCTTTTTCGTATTTTTAAGAAACTTCTTGCCCACACGTTGGACGTCAATGAAATGGGTATATAGAAGATTTAGGGTGGTTAGGGGTTGGGGAAGCTTTCTTCTCTTCTTTGGTCATCTTTATCATCTTATGTTCTGGGGGTGGCGATGTTGTTGACTTCCAGGTTATAGTTGAATACATCGAATTACTTACTTGGGCAGAGTATGGATGGAAGGTTCCTGGAGACAACCCGTTGATTACCATTTCTTGCCTGGCTAGCTTGGACATGTGAGCAGCTCTCACCATCAGGGTACTTGTGAAAGTTCGGTTTCTCAAAAACACAGATAAATGAAAGTCCGATTTTGCACTATATATTGTTTATTGGAACGAATACTTGCGGTTTAGTTTATCAGTTTCAAGTCTTACATCAATGTGATATGGAGACACCCTTTACATATAATTGTTTATTTAATAATTGATATGAATTTACTAGAACATTAACTTCCTCAACACTGTCTGGCATTATTGTCTGAGGGCGGCATATACAGTATAATTAACAACGAAATACACTGGAGGTCGCCTCCTTCTATAATTTTTGACATGTGATTCTATTAATATTATTTGAATTTATTTTTAACAATGAGTTTGCACTTTTCAATTTATTATATTATTAATTATTATGAATTTACTAGAACATTAACTTTCTCAACACTGTCTCGCATTATTGTCTGAGGGCGGCGCTAACAGTCTAATTAACAACGAAATACACTGGACGTCGCCTCCTTCTATAATTTATGACATGTGATTCTATTAATATTATTTGAATTTATTTTTAACAATGAGTTTGCACTTTTCAATTTATTATATTATTAATTATTATGAATTTACTAGAACATTAACTTTCTCAACACTGTCTGGCATTATTGTCTGAGGGCGGCATATACAGTATAATTAACAACGAAATACACTGGAGGTCGCCTCCTTCTATAATTTATGACATGTGATTCTATTAATATTATTTGAATTTATTTTTAACAATGAGTTTGCACTTTTCAATTTATTATATTATTAATTATTATGAATTTACTAGAACATTAACTTTCTCAACACTGTCTCGCATTATTGTCTGAGGGCGGCGCTAACAGTCTAATTAACAACGAAATACACTGGACGTCGCCTCCTTCTATAATTTATGACATGTGATTCTATTAATATTATTTGAATTTATTTTTAACAATGAGTTTGCACTTTTCAATTTATTATAAGCGGAAGGCTTTGGTCAGTTAATTTAACAAAGAAATCACTGTACCTGACGAATGGTTAGTTATAAAGTTCTGTAGGCTATCACTTAATTTCTCTTTTATATTTTACATCACTTTTACTTTATGGCGGGAGCTCGCGTTAGCCCGAAGGCCGTCGCTTAGCCTCCACCAAATTACGTCCTTTTCGCAGAAAGCCGGAAGATTGAATGTCGGCGAGCTCTGGGGAAAGTACCCACTACCAAGTACACGCCAGAGCTCGTACAAGGTGTAAGGGAGATAGCATGATATCGCAATGGTCGGTTAGGTACCTTAAATTCTATTTATAGATTGGCTTCAAGGAATCTTGTGAATTCGGCATGCAATTTTAGTGAAGGTACATTGCATACTCGTACCTATACAATACTCGGATATTATTTAAATAATTTTATTGTACGACTGAATTTCTTTACGAAAATTTGAGGTCCGCTATGCATTTTATTACCATAATTTAATTATACCCTTACATATTTTTTCTTTAAAAGTTTTAATTTGTACAAATTACAATACTAATACTGTAATCAGATTTTTTTATTAATTATCACGGCAGTATGTCCCTGTAGGGACGATGTGTCATTAATACCAAGTTTTACAAAAAAAAAGAAACAAAAATCAATGGCATGTTTTTATTTATTTATTTATTTATTTATTACAGTAAAATAAACATCACTCATCATAACAGCTTTCGCCTTTGCGATGAGTGATGACAAAACAAACAATAAAATAAAACAAAAATCATATCATAAATAGATAAAAACTAGAAAACAATAAATAATTACCTATTAATAGTAATAAATTTATATAATTAATAGTATAAATATACACACATAAAATAACAAATATAAAAATGCATTGAGGCATCATAAAATAAAAACAATTTCGCCAAAACAAAATTACATTTTACATCCCTGATATTCTACAAGACGTCCTATCGGACGCGGTGTTGCACGCACTGTGTAGTGTGTAAGTAGTGAGTGTGCATCGCAGTACCAAACATAAACCATCGATACATCGACGATCCACGCCCGGCACCGCGATACAAGTCAGTGCGTATTATACGAATTAAGTCATGATAAAAAAACAATTTTAGCCAAATGAAAAAAATATATATATAGGTATATAAAGTTTGTTTTTTTTTTTTTTTTGCATTTTGTAAAATTTACTTGCATTAAAATTAAATAGACAACAAATCAATAAATAAAATCAACAACTCAACTTCACGCACGGCTACATGCAATAGTGTACTAATTTAATAAAAGTTGAATCATTTGGGTAAATTGATTATAACCTACATGAAATATATCGATATGTTCAGACAAATAATTAAGGATTTGGATGGATCTAGCGACTGGAGAATTAGCAAGTATGTTGGTTCTGCTTCGAGGGGGGTAGAAAAGAATATGATGTCGAGATCTAGTATAGGAGTCTGGAATGTAAAATTTCAATTCTTGTAGAATATCAGGGTTGTGAATTATTCCGTGTAACAATTTAAAAAAGTGTCTACATAAATATTCGTCCCTACGTTTCTGCAATGTAGACATTCCCAAACATCCCAATACAAAAAGTGATGGAAATAGATATGGATAATACCCGTATGTAACTCTATAAAGATGTCTAGCGAATCTCTTTTGGATCTTTTCAATCATTTGTATATATGAAGCTTCATACGGTGCCCATATTATAGACGCGGATTCTAAAATAGACCGTACAAGGGACTCGTAGAGCAACACCAGAGTATTCGGACTTTTAAAATGCATAGTATTGCGGAGTACGAAACCCAACATTTTATAAGCCTTCGCTGAAGTCACACATATATGTTCTTTAAATGTCAAATCGGTTTTAAATATTACTCCCAAATCTTTGGTTTCAGTCAGTCGAGATAATTTTGTGTCCTCCATATTATATTCTGCGAAACAAAGGGCTGCGTGCTCTAGAAAAGGACATAACATGACACTTTGGAGGACTAAAAAATAATTTATTCTTACGTGACCAAATCAACAAAGAATCAATATCCTCTTGCAACGCTGCTACATCGTCATGACACCCTATTTCTCTGAAAAGTTTGAGATCATCCGCATACAATAAATATTTGGAATGTTTGATGTTAATTCCAATGTCATTAATGAATAATGTAAACAACAGAGGGCCCAGATTAGAGCCTTGCGGTACTCCAGAATACGTATAGTACATTTTTGAACTACAGTTATGAATTGAGACATACTGCTGCCTATTACACAAATAACTAGCCATATATTCTATAAGATAATTCGACAGTCCGTAATCATTTAATTTAGTTATTAATATATCATGATCGACTTTGTCAAAGGCCTTTTCGAAATCTGTATAGACAGCATCAACTTGCATTCGATTGTCCATGTTTTGCGTTACATACGTACTAAAACATAATAAATTTGTAACCGTAGATCTTGTAGGCCTGAAACCATGTTGCTCATTTGCAATAAGATGATTCATACTATTCCATATTCGTTTATGAATGATAATTTCCAACAATTTTGCTGGAGCGGACAAAATAGCAACCGGCCTATAATTTTTAACATCGGATTTATCACCCTTTTTGTGAATGGGACTGACTTTGCTAACTTTCCACATTTTGGGAAATACTTTTGATTCAATCGACAAATTGAATATAAAAAGTAAAATCGTTTTAAGTTCTTCACTCGCTTCTTTGATTATATACGCAGGTATTGAATCAGGGCCCGACGAACGTTTTGGCTTTAGTTTAGAGAAACTGTAATTGATTTCATCAAGTGTTATGTTAGGAATACTACTATCTGCTACCATATTGGAGGGTCGAATGTGGTGGAAAACGGGTTTCAATTGAGGTGGAGTGGGATTGTATACAGATGAAAAATATTCTGAAAAGATATCAGATATTTGTTGGGATTCTGAACATAAGGTATCATTATATATCATATCGCGCGGTAATCTGGAATCACCTTTCTTACTTGCTATAAAATTCCAAAAAAGTTTAGGATTCTCGCATATTTGTGCTTCTGCACGACAGATATGTCGCTCATAGCACTTGCGTAAATCCCCCTTTATTGACCTGCGCAAGTCGCAAAATTTTGCATATGCTAAATTTGATCCCGTTTGTTTCCACAATTTATGAATAAAATGTTTTTTCTTAATATTCCGTATCAATTGAATGGAAAACCACTCTGGATAACCATCACGAACATTAATGTCTATATTTTTACAACACTCATCAAACATGCGGTACAGTTTATCATAAAAGCAATCTACAGCCTCGTCAACATTAGAACATTCATATAAATCATTCCAAGGATCATTTGTGATCATATTTTTGACTAATGAAATGTTTTCGTTTTTGAAATTCCACCTTGAATTATTCATTGTTTTACCTGCAGAATCACAATAAAATTTTCGTGATGATAGTGACATAGATATCTCTAAAGAAGGATGGGGAAGATCCTCAGTAACCAAAGGTTGATCATGTTTTTTAACAATTAAGCAGTCGGGGTTCAGATTCGTATAAATTAAATCTAAAATTCTGTTATAATAATTTTGAACATTGTTCAATTGTGAAAAACCAAATAGTTTTACGAAAAAGTTATGTTCGTCCTTTGGATAATTATTAGATGGTAAATTAAAATCACCAAATATGACTACCTATTTGTTTTTCTCTGATGTTTCTGTTTGCCATCTCTAAATTTCTATAAAAGTTACAGAATGTTTCCTCATCAGAATTCGGTGGAAAATATACTACACAAACTAATAATATTGTATGTCTAAAAGTAAGTTTGACCCACAGATTTTCACCGTCAGTTTCCAAACTCTCCATTCGCTGTGCAGCACGTAGATGTTTGCTTTGAATCGCCAGGGCCACGCCACCTCCTCTGGACATGCGATCCTTACGAAATACCGTGTATCTGCCATCAAATATTTCCGCATCCATGACACCATCCGTAAGCCAAGTTTCAGTGAGAGCCAAAATATGTATGTCTTGAGATAAAAGATTACAAATAAATTCATGGGTCTTCGTGTTCAGTCCTCGTACGTTTGAATACACACAGTTGAGAGAAATTCTATTGTTCAGGTTAATGGTGGCGGTTTGAGGTCGTCTCCGAAAAGTCCATTCATTGATTCTCGTGTTAAGAGGCCATCTTCCAGGTTCCATCCATGTGTTAAACTCAGATGCTGGTAGCGAGATCTTAAATGAAGCATGGTGTCCCTTGGTAATAATTTTTTCCACCTCAACATTAACGTCAGGCTCTTTTTTCTTCATATATGTTAATATTTGGTTCTCTGTTGTCTCGGGAGCGAAAGAAAAGGCATGAATAAATCTTTTGCGCTCACCCGTTTTCAGTTCAGGATCTTTATCTCCTTGACCTTGAATAATATTTCTTCGCCTAGGTTTGGCGGTAAATATTTTATTATTATCTTCGATGTTCGGGGGATGATTTATAGTTTTGTTACTTCTGAGAACTTCGCTAAACATCCTTGATGAAGTAGATGGTTCATTTGTATCATTCATATGAGGGATATTATTACGAGCCTTTTGAAAAAGTTCGGTTGGAAGCTTTTTGGTTGCGTTATCCTGACTATTATCGTTGGATCTCCCTGCATTCTGGCCATTTCTGAGTTCCAATATTGTCATTTTCAACTGAAGGTTTTCTGCTTGCAATGCAGAAATAACCACGGCAGCATGACCAATATTCGATAAGAGACTCGTTGTAGCATTGTTGACTTGGCCTCTTATTTCGTTATTCATTCTCGTTTTATCAGCGACCAGTATTGCATTTACTATATCAATGTCCCTCTTGGCATTCTCAATATAATCATGAGGTGATTCGCTGTTGATGAAACATAATGCAGATGGTTCCGATGACATGATACCATCCATTCTCGATGTTCGATGTAAGTATCAGCACCTCTATTTGGCGGGGTTTTTGTATGTGGTATGTTGGAGCGGTACAATAAACACATAGAATTTTTTTTCTAAATTTAAAAATAAATACTTTAAAGTAGGTACCCACGCGTTTATTATTTTTGGTTATTTGATTAACAATATAGTTGGACACTTAAAATTTTGAATTTGAATTATGTTTGGAACAGGTTTTTGTTTTATTTTATTTTCTTTTCAGAAAACGGAAAAAAATACAGAGAAATGAACACGGTTGGTGTTTGAAATTGATTATTATTTTATTTTTTTGAAAAAACAAAGTGGAAAATGTAATTCATGGCATACAGTGCTCTGTATGGATAATTTGTTTTGTTGGACTAAACATACATTAGGAGAGTTTTCTTAATATTTTGGTGGAAATTTGTGTAATGAAGATTGGTCATATCGGATAGAAATGGTGGGCAAGATATATAAAAAAAAACTATAACGAAGAATTGGGCAACACGACAGAAAAATTGATTAGTATAGTTTTATAATTTTTTTGTTCTTGTTTTGTTTTTAATCTATTAAATAAGTTTTGTGTTAATTTAGAATTTGTTATTTTTTTACCTACAAAAAACCCAAAAAGACAGCCCTAGGTAACCCACCCCAACTGAGCTAAGCTGGATGGCTGGAGCCAATGATGGTTGGCCAAGATTCTCGCTCCAATGTAAGTAGCAAGTTCGCACCTGAAGAATTGATGGTGACAATAATATTGTTTGAATTCTTGCCTTAAAATATTCTGTATAACAGCTGATATTCTTCCACACCAATATGCACAAATGAAGCGCGATATTTAAATTTATACTTTTACACTACTTTTGATTCGTGATATAGTTTTATTAAATAACTACGATTTTTTTAGATGAGCAGCAAAAAACGACGATGTTTTATAAACAACAGTGTTGCCAGTAATTACTTACTTAATATTTTTGGAAGAGCAGTAAGCTATGCATTTTGTACATGATGATTGAACAAAAACATAAAACAACATTGTTTAGGAAAATAGAAAATATTATTAGTCACAACACTAAACACAGATATCTTGTGGAATCGTTTTTACATACAATACACTTATATCTGTCTGAAGAGAAGTCCCAATCTGTCTGAAGAGAAAAACGTATGAAGCATGTATACTGCCAGTGACTACATATGCACTGGAGACCATGTCCCTCACAAAAAGAAATGCCGAAAAACTAAAATGTATGCAGCGATCCATGGAAAGATCCATGCTTGGTATAACCCTAAGAGATAAAATAAGAAATGAAGAAATTAGGAATAGAACCAGAGTGGTAGACATCATGGATCGCATAGCAAGACTTAAGTGGCAATGGGCAGGACATGTTGCAAGACAGGATCCCACAAGATGGACTCCAAAGATTTTGAGATGGAGACCCTGGGAGAATAAGAGAGGCGTCGGAAGACCTCAAAAAAGATGGTCCGATGATATAGCCGCTGTGGGGGGGAAAAACTGGCTGCAAATGGCAGCAAATAGGAAGAGATGGAAGAGTATGGAAGAGGCCTACGTCCAGCAGTGGATAAATACAGGCTGAAAAGAAGAAGAAGAAGATACACTTATATCTAACGGATGATTAATATAATTTCAAATGTCGCACAGAACATCAATTATTAACATCACAAACAATCCAAAAACACATGACAGGCTCTGGCTTCTTCCCGGCGCGGCGTTGGTAAACGAACAAAATTATCTACTCAGGTATATTTTAAATATTCTTTTGATTTTCCAATATTTTAATTCGTCACGGGCCGCAGAAAACATGACGGCGGGCCGCGGTTTGTGCATCGCTGATCTACATAATACTTGAGTTATGTACTTATTTAAGTTGAATTTACTGTACCACTAGATTAGGGCTGCCATACGTCCCGGTAGACCGGGACATGTCCCGGTTTTGAGGTTTGTTTCCCAGTGTCCCGGTCCAAGAGTCATTTGTCCCGCTCGATTTAAAATGTATGCATATTAAAAAAATATTTTTCGATTATATTGTACCAGTGATATAACATATCACTGTATTGTACATAATACTATAAGAATGGAATGTAAGGTTCTATTTGGTTTTATTAAATTGAATCGCCCATTAATTTATATTATATTATTATAGATTTGATAAAGACGCATCCACAAAAAAAAAACATCAAATATTTCCAGTCGAAATGAGTGTTCCAAAATGATTCATCATTGATCACGTTTTGCTCTTTGAATACCTATTATCAATCTCTACTTTAACAATTTTTTTTAAATATTGTGCATTTCTTTTATAATAAAGGTATTATTGTCGATAAAAGTTTTTGTTGTTGTTTTTCTTTGGGGGGGGGGGGGGGGGGTCCCGGTCGGGAGTTCGACAATTATGGCAGCCCTACACTAGATAAAAGATTCAGCTTGTATTTATACAAGATGGCCTTTCTACCTCATTTATCCACTTATTATAGAACTCAGCAAAATTCTTGCCGAAATAGAGGGTTTTGGGGAAACAAGATAGAGTGCCTACTCAGAAATGTTCAGTGAAATCTATTATAACGAGCATAATGCGAAGCAGTTTCTCTCATGGAAATGTATTAAAAGCACAATAAGTTTGAAATGTCAGCACAAACTTTGCTTTCTTTAGGATGACCAGTCCAGATTCTTCAAAGTTTGGGAAAATTGTGTCACAGTATATAATAAATTTGCCACTTCCTTATTTTGGTGAAGCTATTCGGAGATTTTACAAATTATGGCCGTCTTCTTGTGCTTTTTCGAGGGTAATTAACCCATTTAGACCGAAGGTTTTTTTTTCGTAATTTTTTTTCTGAAATTTATATATGTTACATAAAATGGTCTAAATAAAAAATATTTTCAAGTAAATTTTTTTTAGTTTTCGAGATATAAGGTGTTCCGAAATCGGAACGCTAGGCTTATGGGCTACCTTTTTATGACATTTATTAGAAGAATATACTGTTTTTTCGTAATTATTTGGTGACCACTATAGTGGTAGATAGGTACTATAAGAAATTCTATTATTATTCAAGTTTTACATTTAATTCTTCTTCTTCTTAATCGACCCGTTTGGACCTATTGCTGGACTTAGGCCTTTCCTCCAACTGCCATTCATATGTGTCTTGGACATCCCTTATCCATGTGCGGCCTGCGATTTTGGCGATTTCGTCCGCCCATTTAGCCTGAGTCTTGCCAGCACCTACCCTGACCTATCTAGGTTGCCACTTGATGACTTTCTTGGGAGTATCTGCATGGCCAGCCTATCCAAATTTTAGAGTGGCAACCTTTTCACTCTCGAGAGTGAATTGTCTAATTGTAAAGAAGAACCTTTTCAGTTACATTGGCGACTTTGGTTCTCTCTCTAACCCACTTCTTCTCCTATCCCTCAAAGAATCATTATTCACAATATATGTATAAAAAGTTATTATTAGCATAATTAGCTTCTAGGTATTACAAAAATTACCATTACAAAAAACCACTCTTGATGACATATGATTGCACATTTGATATGCAAGGCAACATTGTATTTGTCACATTTATGTCGTGTTTTTATGGCATTTACGCCAACATTACATTGGTCACATTTATTTCGTGTTTGCTTATTTTGGTTCACAATAATATGATTCAGACCATCATATCTTGAGTCGATAAGGCACTTCTGAGATGGTCTTGCCTTTCTTCCAGTATCCAAGATGACCGTGGGTCTCCAGATAAATCGACGCTATTAGGCGACGAATCTGCAGAAGATCTAATGGTCTTTTGTCGAATGTTTTGTGTAATTGCAAGTTAGAGGAGAGGACTATATCCAGCAATTGTCCCAGGTGGGCCGATGAAGAAGAAGAAAAATGAAATGTATTTTAGGAAAATACATATTCAATATATACATTTGTTATATTTTCTTAAAAAAATAAAATTGTAACTAAAATAAATAAATAGACATCAATCTAAACTTTCTTCACTATGGTGTTGGATTGAATGTGATTTGTACTCGTATGTGCCTAGCGTTTGAAAATCGGAACACCTGACTTTACAAAGCCATTATAACGACAATATCAATAATTTCGGTATATTGTGAATGGTACATGGTAGCGTATATATAGTAGATTATTATTAGCAAAAATTGTATTCATAGGACCCAGAAAGCAAAAGTAATAAGTACCTAAGTTGAAGAAAATGGTGCGAAAATCGTCCAATATTATAGGTCAATGTTTTAAAATATATCACGGCGGCGTTACAGGTCCAAGCAAGTTCAAATACTAACCCCAAGCAAGCGACACTATTATTATTACTCATTAGATACTTCTAATGCACTCTGGTGTTGGCATTAACAAGTAAAATAAAAAATACCACACCGAGTCTAGTGTTCCGAAATCGGATCACTAGGCTTAAATGGGTTAAGGGGCCGTCCATTAATCACATGATGTTTTTTACATCTTTTTAGACCCCCCCCCCCCTCCCCCTGAAATCACATGTACTTTTTTTAGTACAAAGAATTTATGAAGTTGGCTTGTGTGCAAGTGTGTTTCTTTAAATTCATCAGAAAAAATAAATGCACTTGATTTTCTTCCTACATCCCCCTCCCTCTATGTGATGTTTTTTCAGACCCCCCTACCCCTTTTGAGCTCATGTGATCGTCAACGTATTGACGTGATTGGCTATTTTGTAGCGGTTATCGAATATCAATTAACCGTTGAGCAAAATATTTTTGATTGTTCGTTATTTTTGTTGACGCGAAGTTAGCTGCCGCTACGTAAGCTGTTACTTAACTGTACAATTTAACATCAACCGTGCAGGGATATTATTAGATACTTTCTACTGTTGTCGGGAGAACGAACACGATGAAGCTGTAAGGATATAATACTATTTTGTTTTCTTTTGATTAATTAAGTGGTTGAACTGTTACATACGTAGATAAACGTTAGCAAGGAATACATTTTTATGTTAGCGGTGTTGACGTATTAAAGAAGGTTAACTTTTAAGATTAACTGTTAAACGTTAAAAAGCACAGCTCTACTCTTTCTCTTCTTTCTTTTCGAGTTCGGACTTCAGACTTTGCCACTCCAGTATGCTAGATACATAGTATGTAGGTATATAAGTTATGCGAAATTTCACTCACTATGGGAGCAATATTTTCTCATTTTATTTTGTTTGCTGTGCGAATTGCTCGTTATGAGAGGAGCTCGTTATACGAGGTTTCACAGTACTTAATTTATTTTTCTTTTAGTTGGAAGTGTTTTATTTTGCAGTTTAGGTTTTGTTCCTTTTAAATTTACCTTAAAAAAGGATATAATAAAGATAAAACATGTTGTAATTATATTAATATATTATTGACTACTATTAATTTACAATAGAACCTTTCTTCAATATATACAAACACACAATATACAGACACACATTTAAATATTTCAACAATAGTAACATTCATTATCTAAAACACCCAAAACAAAACGAAATCTTTGAATCTGATATTGTTGCACATGAAAATTTGACAAAAAAATGTGGACATTTTAGTCAAATTTTGTATAAAACAAAATATTGTTCAAAGGCAGATTAATAATCTTCAATTTTAAATTAAATAGGGCACCATAGCTTTAAAAATATTGGGGCACCACTCTACGGTAAAAAAAAAGCGTTATTCGACTTAAGCTTTGAAACACCATAACCAATTAATTTTCGATACAATGTTAACGCATAATACGATATTTAGTATCATTGTCTTAAAAAAAAATTCCACCAGGATAAAAAATTTTATATTAATTTGGCAACTAGAAAAAGTAAACTATTTACATAATATATAAAATAAAAAGTACCAGTTTTAGAGGAATTTGAGCAAATTTGGACTGCTTATTTATCATTGTTCGAAGTGTATTTTAAGAATTTATTGAATTGTAAATTGAAAGTATCGGGAAGTACAGTTCAGTCTGATGACAAAAATATTCATAAATAATTAAACTAAAATAAATAAGTTAGGTAATAAGACTAGGTTATATTTATGTAATAACATTATTAAAAACAAATGTCATGTTAACAACATAAATTTTCTATTAATTCATCAGGGAAGATATTGTTGATAAAAAAAAACAAAATTACAGTTTAAGAATCTAATAAATTAGGTATTAAGATTTAAAATATTAAAGACAAGAATATTTTTTTCTTTAAGTAGATATCCTTAAACTTTATATTATTAAGTAGTAAATATAAAAAAAGTTTGAATAAAATGTCAAAGTTTTCTTTTTATTATCGTAGGTAGATATTTCATAACGAAGGCACAGTAATAATACTTTTTTGACATTTATTTTCACACATAGGTTTCAAAACAACCATAGATTTTGAACTTCTTGACAAAAATAAAATAGCCAGAGACAATTCTTTTCTTCTTTCTCTAATGTGGCAATATACTCTCGATAGTGTTCTCATTTGGCTAAAGGTATACATACACCAAGCCATATGTCACGGCAAAGCCGTGACTAAAAAAAAGTGTTCTCATTAACCTAACATCTACGGACTGCTAACGTGAACTGTACCCCTATTCTGTAGCAAGTGTAGGGTAGTCACTTGAAAAAAGTGACTGTTAGGCGATACATTTTGTATGAAAAACATCTATACGTATTTTACAAAATGTATCGCCTAATAGTCACTTTTTTTCAAGTGACTACCCTACACTTGCTACAGAATAGGGGTCCTGTCAAAGCAACATCTCATAACAATGTATGTTATAACATCTTAAAGCAACAAGTTATAACACTGCAATCAGCTGCAGAGAGGGGAAAAGGCATCGGGGAACTGTCAAAATGTACCCACTGGTACTCACTTCAAGCTTTTCGACCGAAATTCTGCAGTATTTTTGTTTGTAATTCTTTTTCCGTTATATTAATGATTTATCTAGCAATAATTCACATTTTGCTTCATCTCTGTCAATTTTTATTTATATATTCTACCACATTTTAAGGAAAATCAATTTCAAAGACACATTAATCACTAATTAGTCATATAACTAAAGTGAAAATAATTTTAAATTTTCAAGTTCACCACACACAAAACGGAAAAACCCTCACGAAACTATGACAGCACTTGCTTGTTTTGCCTCTTTGTAGGTATATTAGTAGGGTACTCAGGCTAGCAATCCATAGAAATGTAAGTTGAGTGTTCTATTAATCAAAGACAATAGTAATGAACAATTATCTCCAACGACAAATTAAATGCCAATAGAGGATGTCCAACATCAGAAAATGTTGCGATTATTACCTACAAATAAGTTGATTTGATCATCTCGTTATTACGAAAACTCAAAACGATAGTGATTGCATAAGTAACCTCATAACTAATACCCCTTATTTTTGTAAATACTTCTTCCCACACAAGAAGAAATACTACATCTTTAAACTATCCAATTGTAAATGTATACGTCTTGTTAAATTTATAAACATACAAAGACGATCATTGCAAATTAGATTCAAACACGGCCATTTTAAATCACTCAGATATACAAACTAGAGCGAAAGATAAATCACAATGATACATTATTACAAGACAAGAAAATGATTGGAACTAAAATATTGCGAAAACATTTTCAAGAAACATTTTTTTTTTAAATAGAAACTTCGTTTCGGTTTATAAGATGATGAAATTGATAATGTAGTGTATTATGGCACGTATATTCTGACAAAATAATTTCAAGTAAATGACTTTTTAATTAGCACTTAGTTTTATTAGGTACATTAAGAAATCATTTACTCCACATTTCAATACGTATTAAAAATATCTCCAATAAAAGGCACAATATATTATTGATTAATAAAAATTCTCGCTCATTATAAATAAGCAAAGTTTGATAATTGACAAGGTCTCCCAAAGTGGCAATTTCCATCACTTCCCAAAGATTTATTTCATATTTTAATGCAAAAATTTTCGTCTAATCTAAAACAAAATCTATGGGGCAGTGAAAAAGCAAAGAAACAAAATTCAATTTACGCTACATCAAAAAAAATAAAAAGACTAGATCATTCTCAGGAATTTGTGAAAAAAAAAAATTCTATTCCTGAGAAGAATTAGTTGATGGAAAAGAAAATATACCATATTGTCGATTATGCTATATTAATGAAGAATGAATGGAAAATGAACATTGGGAGTAACATACTGTTAACAACGTCAAGTGATACGTCACATGGAAAAACATTGAATATGAATACGAACAGTATGCAATATTCACCCTTTTTCCATGCGATGTCTAAAGTATTATACAGCAGTCAGTGACTGCTTGGTTTTTCCATCCACTCTTCGTATTTTTGATTGTATAAATTGTAAAAAAATTTAAACTTCAATATGACAGAAGATGTTCATCTCAATCTTCTTTTTTTTCAACTTCATTTTTTTCTAATTCTTCCTCCCTACCTTCGAGATGTTCCTCTGTTTTGTTTTCGTCCACAGTGTCCGCTTCGTTTGTAACCTCGTCCACAGACATATGGTGTGAATCGTTAGTTTCGTCCCGTTCTGAAGGGGGAGGGGTTGTACTTGACCCTTGACTTAAAATCGAAGTATTGAATCCTGTTTGAAATAAAATAATGAGTACAAGTGTTGATTATCATAATATTCTGACTCAATTTTATCTGAAAGAAAGAAAGGGATAATTAAATAAAAGAGATCAACAAACCTATGGGTGGAGGCCTCGGTGGAGTGTCTTCAACATCTGAATTATCCGTACTTGATTTATGGTCTGGAATTAACAAAGAAATAAGTTATTATGTCATTTTCAAAACTAATAAATAGATAAATAACACTTTTCTATACATATGTAGGTGTAAGTATAGCCGGCGGCACTTAATCCTTTCTAGTGAAAAAAACGCATAGAAAATTTCGGCCCGGGACTTTCTAGATTAATAAAATACGGTAGATTCCGCTTAATTGGGACAGCCTATTATTTGGGACAAATCTTAAAGAACAGAAACCAAGTCAAGAATCTAATAGTAAGTTTATATGTTTAATTGGGACAACATTCCGCTTAATTGGGACAGTAAATTTGAGATTCCCTATTTTTTAGAGAATTTTTGTGCTGATGACATTTACAATCCTGATGAAACTGGCCTTTATTATTGTCCTACACGTCGCACTGTCTGGTTATAAAAAAGCGATGGTCCGCATTAATGTGGCATGCTGTACAAATATGTCAGGTACTGACAAACTAAAGCTACTGATCACGGGAAAAAGTGCTAGACCTCGATGCTTTCATTGGTAGTAATGGGGGGTTTACCAGTGGAGTACCATGCAAACAAAAATGCATCGACTGTATAAGGCCTATGCCACTAGACTAATGAAGTTGGTATCAACTAACCTTCCATACAAAACTAATTTTAGTGAAAATATATTCCACTACCCTTTTAAAAGACTTCTTCTTTTGAGCAGTAACCATCCGGGAGGGGCTGGAAGATGGCCTTCCTCGCACATTAGGTATATACAGACATATGATATTATGTGAGGGCAAATTGGCACAATAACGCCATAGGCCAACACTATCAACTAAAGTTGGTTACTCAATGTCGTATAAGGGAACGTTTATACCAAACCAAAAAGACCCAGAGCTTGAAAATAGAGTATATTTTCTTGATCGTTGATATGGTCACCAAGAAAATAACAATGAGAAAGAATTGTCACCGCCAACTAATTCATTATTGTTTCCATGGTGTCCAGTATCAACCATTAAAGAAAGTATGCTCTTTTTCTAGGTTTGGCTATATGTTCATTTGGTGTAAATGCACACTAATATACCTATTGCATGGCTTCCGGGGAAGACCAATGTCAAGGAAGTGTAGAAAAGTAAAATATGAATCCATTTAGAAGACTAATACCCCAATTCCCTATCAGATCCGCTAAAATTTTGCATCAACTAAAATTTTGAATTTCGCCGGCAATTTCATGTGATTTCAACCAATCCAAGCGATATTCCTTAAGAACTCGATCGAAGTGAATATAGTTGCAAGTGATTTCAAACGAATAATTTCCCCATGTCAAAATTATCATCATGGCCACCAAATTTCCTTTTTTTCAAACAAATTCATCTTGATCAAGAAATAATAACACTATTAACGTATATTTTGTGATGAAAACAAGAGCAAAATGTATATTTACTGAAAATAATAAATAATTTTGTTTTGATTGTTGTTTTTAAGAGAGGTGACTGAAAAAAAGACATGATTTTTGACATAATATAAGCGGTTCCTCTAAAATTTGGGCGGGTCTTTCTAAGATGCCGCTTAAATTGATCGAATAGCGGGTCATTTTAGAGGAATCGTGATAATTTAAGTGGAACAGTCAGTTAAAAGTTACTTTTTACATGCACTTTTTTGACGGATTCTTAATTTTAGCAGATCTGATAGCAAATAGGGGTATAAGAACGTCAAAAGATAGCATTGACACTGTGTTCCAAGCTATTCTAAAAACTAAGGCAGTCTGTAAATACTTAAAAATCTACTGCAACATTTGCACTGTACTACTAAACAAAACACTAGTCGGAATACAAGTTATTAAAAAAATAATCCTGTATTTCTCCAATTGTTAAAATTTTCCTACACAAAATAGAATAACTTTAGAAAAAATAACACAGGTCAATCAATTTGATCAGCATTTCACACTCAGAAAGGCTGTGCTGAATGACCAATTTGGCAACATTGATCCGCCCCATCTTATTGAAAAATAAAAAGAAAGTGAATTTGGATTGCACCTTAGTGAAGTTGCTATGAGGATTTCATGACATACGTACCTGAAGTGTCGGTGTGTAGCGGAGTAGACAACAGTGCAGGTGGCTTTGGTCTTGTTTTTCGAGAAGGATTGAGATGCCTGCAGTATGCACACCTGAATGACAAATACTCAAATTCTTCGGGCAAAGCCATACCTGAAAAATGGTCAAAAAACAAATATAATACTATAATCTAACTGTATTATCTCTTATCTACAAGATTTTAACCCACTCCGACATCATGTAATATTGTCAAGATATTTTTAAGAGAGTTGCTACAACAAAGACTGACATTGTTTTGGTAGAATAAGATATATCTATTTTAAAACTTCTTTCATCTTTGTTTGACAAAATATTCATTATGTCATTAAAATAAAGCGTAATTAGAGTTGAATTAATATTTTTAAAGACAGATCAGCGATATTGCTGCCTTTGTGTCAGAATGGGTTAAATAATCTTGGCTATGTCAAACACAATACATAGAGGTTTCATGGCAAAAATTCAAATAGTTGTATTCAGAGAACACTCACCATTATGTGATTTACAAGAGGCGCATATGAGAGCGAACCTGTGACCTGGACCATCTCCGATCAGATAATCTACGAGGCGATCAAAAGCTCCACCTCCGCTGTTTGACATGACTGGTCTAGGAAGTCTATCATCCTGAAAATATATCAAAGATGTACATAATTATATATCCTCCGTGCGCAATAAAACATTGGAAAAAAATCATATGACTCATATTGTCTATGGTTTCAAGCGCACATTTTTGCACATAACTCATTTTGAATACAAATCTGATGACCCATATTGTGGGTACACATTTTAAGACATCTGAACATGACTCATTATAGAGTTGTAAAAATATTGATGGCATTTTGGCACAATAAACTCAATTTCGTTAAAAGTATCATAATATGAGACATATTAAATGCGCAAAGACAATATAGGTATAAATAAATTTACACAATCTTGTACAAAGGTGTTAGTATAGGTGAAGGAAATTGTTGCCTGAGGCAATTTTTTCTAGTCAACCGGACCCGTCCAATCTGACACAGGCCAACCCCAGGTAGAAATTTCAATTGAAAAATTCTGACCCAACTGAGAATTAAACCCGGGATCTCTTATATGAAGCTAGTGTCGTTCATCATTTTATTTTTGAAACTATAAATTACACATTCTTCATGGAAATAAAATATCATTCCAATAGATAATGGTTCCAGTCTCATAAAATTACTGTAGTAAAAAGCCCAATATTTGTAACGAAAATAAATGTTCTTACCATGAGTGGCATCATTTGGTTGGGCGTAGCAACAGTCTGCAGGGCTTGGGCATTTGGTATCCTCGCGCCGAGTGGTTGGGCGGGCTGTGGAGTCCTAAAACCAATTGGTTGAAGAGGCCCTGAGGAAACCCTGTGCCGCAACTGATTACCTGAACATAAAAACATACTTTTTTTTTGTAAAAGTTGTGTAAGCACACAATTGAATTAATATGTTCAGTTTGAATCTAGTTACACCATATAAAATACATATACAACTTTAAGGGTAGCCTTGAGTAAAGAAATGAAATCAAAAGAAGCTCTCTTATGAGTTTTAGATCTGAGGTAAGAATTAATTCAGTCCTGATTTTGTTATGGAGAACCGACGCAGCAGCCAACGCAATGTACTGAACCGCCCAGGCCTCCCCAAATCTCGGACACGTAGCAACTAACATCTGTACACCACGTCACATGAAGACTCAACTATCTACGAGAAGTATGTCTTCGAGAAGTAACAACACGTACGAGCAAGAAAGGACATTCCAAAGTAAGAAACATTACTTAGTTGTCTCTAAGCTCAGCAACTTGCACACTTCAACATGCTGTGAGTCATTCAACGAAGTCTTCAATGAACTTCTCATTATTCGCCACAATATTTTTTCATCATATCAACATTGCTCAATGTTCAAACCGTCACACATATCTATCAGACTTGGACATTTTACTTGTCAATAGATAGTGACCAACATAGACAACAACAAATAAGCATCCTCGCATCACCGCTGCAAAGGACTGCTTGCCAACGCCAGACGACACACAGGTTGGTTGGAAGAAATTGCCCTAGGCAATAAGCCCGCCAATTTTGGTTAATTATGTATATTTTTACCCAATAAAGTGTTATACTGTTATTATTATTATTGTAGGTAGCAGCAAGGTTATTCTTCCTAAGCTGGAACTTCAAATAACCATCGCTACTCACGATCCATCATTTAATCATGTATTTTGCGACATAAGCATTTCTTCATCAAGTTAAGACAATGTACCTTGACTCATCAATTTGTCGCAGTGAATTGTTTACATCAGACATTCTTATATCTAATAATAATAAACAGTGTAATATGATTCTCAGAACGCCAATAATTAACATTATTCTTCAGCGAGTTGACACTTGCAGTGGATATCAGAAATCCATTGTGAATATTGTTGTTTTGTCTACAGTACAGGATGTGAGACTCTGACAATGACAGTAAGGACAGCTGAAACGTTGGACATGTTTGAAATGAAGGTGCTCAGACGGATTTGTGGACCCGTAAAAGACGGAGAAATTTGGCGCATACGACGCAATGACGAATTGCACACTATATTTCAGGCTCCTAACATCTCAACGCATATAAAACTACTCAGATTGAGATGGGATGGACACGTGCAAAGAATGCCAGAATCGCGGGTTCCAAAAAGAATCCTGACAGGACATCCAGGGGGGAGAAGAAGAGTGGGCAGACCGAGACTGAGGTGGGAGGACGACGTGAAGAGAGACGCAGCGCAACTCTTGCAGGTGAACAATTGGAGAGGGGCGGCTGGGGAAAGGGAGCTGTGGAGGCGAAAGTTGCAGGAGGCCAAGGCTCGATTTGGGCTGTAGCGCCATTGAAGAAGAAGAAGTCTACAGTAATCATGTTACAACATTTTGGGACAATCTTGCTATTGTATAACTAATACTTATTATTATTTTATCATTTTTGCATTGTATAGATTACTCACACAGTATTGAAAAACTACGCCTGCTAACCAAGGGTGTAAAACTTTTTGGTCGCGACTGACATAGATGACCAACATTTTTTTAAGAAGCATTATTCGTACCAATCTTTTTCAATCGCATTGGACAGCAGATGACCTAATCGAGGATACCTTCCAGAAGATGACAGTCCACGCTGAACCTCGTGACTCCGTCACTGGAAAGGGGGTCCTGTAGTGGCCATGTTTCGCATGACGACATCATCCACCAATAGCGTTTCTCCATGATGTCGACACCCGGTTGCAGCCTGCCCCATCGTACAAAGCCGTACAGCTATCAGTCACCATCAAATCTTCATAGAGACGACACAGAACACGCATCATCCGTCTCGCGACGTGCACCGCGGTGCGTCACTCAGCGCCCGCTCAATAGTATTTTTTGAATTCCTGTATAACATCTTACTTCATCAATAAAACCGATCCACTATACAAAACTTGTGCATTCTCACTCTACTAACTACCATACCCATACACTTAATCAAATTAAACTGAGAAAGGAAACTTAACCAAATTTAAATAAAAAAACTTTTTAACTCTTCCACAATTTTATTACACCTGACACGTTTTGTTCAAACTTTATTCACTATTAAATAAAAGACCAGCTTTTACACAAAAATTATAATGAAAATTAAACTTGTAACAATGGTATTTCAACTTAATATAATAATTTTTGCAAAAACGATAATTGATTAGCGGTGTCTGGAAATGGAGTAAGGGTGTTAGGTATTTTGTGGGGTTTATATACCCTATGAAAAGATGATTTGCAAAAAAATAAATAATAAATCAATAATCATCCCTCTGTTGAATTGACAAGGTAAGCTTTTTGATTTATATGTATGCTAAATTGGTGCTTTCCATAAGTTATAGGAGATTTTCGGTAGGTAGCGGAATTTCCTCTATTGTTGAAGTAATTTCTGCTGTAGATGTTGCCAAAACGTGATCCGTGGTTGAACGACAGATAAACTGATTTTTATTAATAAGTCTGTAACCACTCATTAACCAATTTCTCGATATGAACTTCAGGGAGTCAACAGTTTTTTTTTCCTTGACTACTGTCTCAATTAACAAATTTCATATTTACCAGGTAGCATAGGAGTGAGAGCACCCGATTTCATGGGTGTGGAGAAAGTCGGCGCCTTCACAATCTGCATTAGAGGTTTTCCCACCTCTGGAATGTCCGAATTACCATATTTTTGTAGCAAGTCTTTGGCCACCTATAATTTCAATAACATATCATACATTTATTATTATTATCATACATACAACAATTTTTTGACATTATTGTGTAACCAGGATTATATTTCAAATAAATAATTATATGCGAAATACGTACATTGTAAGTTTCCTTGTCCATAACCTCTTCCAATATCCTCTTCTTTTCCCCCCTCATGTTATTTAGTTTCAGTTTGTTCCTCCTCAACCTCCAATCGTAATATCTGGCTATGAGATTGCGAAGAAGCACTATTCTGTTAACAAAGTTACAATAAATTTATCCATGAACTTTTAACAATAACAGTAATAAATATGAATATTACAGTAAAAGTAATAACAGAAACAGGAAAGCAGAAATATTTCATCATGATGTGTGAATAAAACCGTTTTACAGATGCCGGAAAAAGAGACAAACTTCTTTGGTGGCCATGTAAGTGTACCCACTGAAATACTGGGTCAGATAAACAAGGCTGCCATTTCAGATTGTTTAATAAACCCGGACATAAATTAATTAATTAGTTAATGAAAATCAGTAGCAAGTTGAAAATTTATAAAACTTGTGTGCGACCCATTATGACGTAAGTCATTGAGTCTAAAGCCCAGGCAAAAAAGTATTTGCATTTGAAACAAAGTTCCTTAGGAGAATATTGGGTATAAGATGATACCAGCGCATCACGAATGACGCTATACGCCAGCGTAGGCCCATCACATCCACCATTATGGAGAGGAGATAGACATAGCTAGGACATGTGTTAAGGATGCCGAATGACAGTAAGCAGAACAGAGGTTTGTTTTTCCTCCCATCAGGGTCTCGAAGACGTGGAAGACCCCCTCATACCATTTTCTGTACCATCCAAGCAGATCTAAGGGATTTGGACTTGCGCAATGGAGAGCTCTTGTTGCATCCGTACGCCCCTGAGTGGGGTTCAAAGGGAGTTTGATGATGATATATGAGTTATCTAAAAAGAATGAAACGCTGTAACAGTATGATGAATACTCACAACATTGGTGAGACCAAAAGAGGAATACAGTATATGATGCCGTCCTTCCAGCTGATGGGCTGGCAGTAGAAGTAGAAGAACAGTATGGCTATGATGTACAGCCCCACGGATATGATGACCAGATTGCCCACCACCTTCCTTCGTCTCTCCTCCATACTCCACCCATATCTCTCTATGGATTTGATCTTATTATCAAGTGCGGCCAGAATCTCCCCCGTACTTTTCTTTTTCTGAAAAAAAAAACACATTTATTTCTTAGGGTTGAGACAAAAAATGAGTAAAATGATAAGTTTTCTTCTTATTGAGGGTAATTTCCAGCTGTTAATTCATCTCTTTGGTAGAATCAAAAGTCAACGTTAAGAACTTCATCATAAATGACTGATGCTATTCTTTAATTACAGTGTTATGTTTTTCTCATGTTTGTTGCAAATAAAGTTGAACAGATCAATTGATTATACGGTTGGTAGCCTAGTATGTCACCCACTGTCCTTTGTTTTGAAGGTCTTGGGTTTGATTCCAATCTTCCTCTTTCAAAACACAAGATTAGCTTTCTGTGTAAGATGTAAAAAGTACATTTTTGTTCACATTGGGTGAATCTAGATACATTTATAAAAAACACACACATCAATAAAAAGCTGTAGGTTTGTATATTGGGAGGAATCAATTGCTTCAAGCATTCTCTACTAGTCAACCGGTCCTGCCCAATCTGAGACAGGTTGATCGGAAGTTTGAGTCTAAACAACCAGGCTACTGAGGATGGTTAAGTAGAAGACTTCCTAAAAGGTAACCATATAGTTGGCAGAAACAGATCTCACAATCTAAGAGAATATTATAAAGACGAAGACTCTTAAAAAGGTAGGTACGTCAACAATCAAAATTATTAATTTTTCAAACTAAATGACTGGATATGAAGAAACCGCATAAATGCATCGCAATCACAATTGAGAAAACAACCATGATATAATAAATACTCTACATGCCAATGCAGACATTAACCCATTGAACGACGACTATGTAATATTCCGTGGCTAGTATTTATGCATGTTGGATGACAATTAGGGAATTTTAGGTAGTACTTTCATGTATTACCAATGCATTGTGTTTATCCTGGATACTTTGTCATCCTACATAAAACAGCATTAATTAATAGAATAATAAATATTATTTCTAGGACACTTAACACTAATTTAATCTATACTAATATATAAAGAGGAAAGATTTGATTTTTGTTTGTTTGTATGTTTGTTTGCATTGAATAGGCTCCTAAACTACAGAACCGATTTGAAAAATTCTTTCACTTTTGGGAAACTACACTATCCCCGGTGAACATAGGCTATATTGAATTTACAAAAATATTGGGGATCCTTACTAAAACTCCAATAATGTAACCCAAGGTGTAAAAAAATAACTTAAAATATTCTTTTTATTGTGCGCTGTGAAAACTATTGATGATAGAATAAAATAATGTACTACGACTTTGTAGAAGACATCAATATTTACAAAAAATGTCGCGACAGCATATGTCTAACTATTATAGTTATGCCACAATAGGTGTTCTTTTATTTAAAAAAATGTAACTGAAATGCGGCAGAGATATAGGCGTTACAGGGGTACGAGCCGGACGGGAGGGGACCATTAGAATGCTACATTATTCCAGATTAGCATAGCCTATAGAATATTTTGATAAAGTCAGGGAGCTATAAACATCATAAGAAAACTGAATTATTTTTTTTAAAACCTATCTACCCGTGCGAAGCTGGGACAGACCGCTAGTTGTTAAATTAAAAAAACTTTCGATTTAAAAATGAAATTAATGAAAAAACACTTTATCAAATCAAAAAACAATTCTTGGAAATAAGAGAAAGTGAGTGAGGAATGGGCAATAGCAATAGTATACATTCACGATCCCGGCACATTGGTCTCCATACATGATAGCACGCCCAAGTGACTAGCCTATTCTGACTGATACTCCAAGCATCTGTGCTTGTGGGCCTGAATTTATTGCCTTGAATGCTTTGTTTACGAATAATTATTAAGTACTATCTTTCCCGACAGACGTTTTCCTGTGGTCTAACTATGAATATTGAATAAGAATTTAAAAGAATGATAAAAATTACTTTTAGCCAATGTCATTGCGACCGATGTATCTGTTTTAAACAGCATATTTTCCATCCGAATTCTGTCGATTGCACCAACTATTAAACAACTAACAGTTTCTGTCAAACGACAATTTGATTTCAAAATGAGATTTATTCACTTTTCGCATTTTAATTTATAAAAAAATAAGCTTCAGTTTTAACAAATTAGAAAAAAATCCATCAGAAATTTGCACGCCAATATTTTTTATTCTCAATGGTTTTCAGGTAAATAAAAATTGTGTTTCTATAAAAAAATTCACGGATGGCGTTGTTTTACCGAAATTCGTTGAATACTTACTTTAATATTATATTTTATATCATTTGGTATCCATCTTTCGGTTTTTTATTAGTTATTCTGTTATCCGGGGCGCAGAAAAATCCAATAAACCAAAAATGATAAAAATCTGTTCAGCCGATCTCGTGTTCTAACCCGACTATCTTTTATATCTTTACTAGCATTCCCGACAGACGTTGTCCTGTAGTCCTTATTATGAATATTGATTTCAAATTTGTAATTCATTCAAAAACACGTTTAAAATATATTTGAATGTTAAAAAATTATTTCTGAAAGCTCGAAAAAAAATCCATCAAAAATCTCGTACCAACCGTCAGGCAATTAATAATTTTGTTGCTATAGAATTTTTCATAGATAGCGTTAGCATCGCAGGAAATCCGTTACATATTAATTTTAATATGATATTTTATATTATATCTCGTGCATTTTTTCAACTTTTTAATAGTTATTCTGTTATCTGGAGCGGAGAAGAATCCAATAAACCGAGCATCATAAAAATCTGTTCAGCCGATCTCATGTTATAAGTGTTCGCACCAACCCGAGTTTCTTTTATAATATCTTTATTTATTTTATCTACCTAGTTATTGTTATATAGTATTCACACAAATTGGTATATAAAAGCACCTTGCCATTCAATGGGTTAAATGTTATTCAACACTTGCTTATAAATATTCAACAATGCTTTAGCATAGCCAATGCTCCAATTAATGCAATACGAGCACCAAACATTACTCAGACTCAGAGGTATGATAATATGATTGTGTTATGATTGCTTCACTTTTTATTGGTGAAAGTGTTTAATTACGACTGCATATAAAATTCCTATGTCACTTCAACGGTAATGAGATTTAGAAGCCATTAATTCAATTTAATGCTTGCATGCTATTGTTGAGCACACTATCTGTCCATTATTTTTGAATGGCGGGGAGAATTAATGCAAAAACAAAATTTTTAATCAAATTTTGTTTCCGAGTTCCAATGAGAGGGGCATCGAGTGGAGGAGAAGTAGAATTCTAAATTTTTGTAACAGATCAAATCCTATTCTCGGTCCCAAGAAAAATAATATTACCAGAGCCCCAATTCTCTGTTTTATCGGAAGGTAGTCACGGTAGTAAAGTGAGTATTACACGATACATTTTGTATGGGAAACGTGTATAGCGCCACCACAGAAATATTTCTAGAAACACGCATTCGATACGTATAGACGTTTTTCATACAAAATGTATCGTGTAATACTCACTTTACACCGTGACTACCTTCCGATAAAACAGAGAATAGGGGTACAGGTCACTACTCCACAACCAGCTTGTGTTTTGTAGGTATGGTAGAAGCCATTTTACAAATTGTGTTTTACAGAATTTTCAATAGAAGCCAGAATTATTACTGGGTAATTTTATTTTTATTATACAAGGTGACTGGTAATTCGATACACTCCTTGAGAGGAGTTATACCAGAGCAAATTTGCAACAATTTTGTTCCCATTAACCAGGGCTCAAATACCAGTGGTTTTCGAGTTAATTAACATTTTAGAGTTTTTATACCTTTATACCGTTTCGGAAAGCTTATTAATTAGGGAAGTTTTTCCTGTGGTTTATAAGTCAAGTACATTATACTTTTTTGGAGTAACTCCCTTGGAAAAATCGAAATTAAAAATAAAAAAAACTGACTTGTGATTAAAAATGTTGTATTTCTGAGGTTTTTGAAATTTTCTTCTTGATTTTTTACTTCAACTATTCCTTTATTCTTCAGCTATTGGAGAAATATGTTTTTAGTTATTTTCGACAAAACATTTCAGATAAATAGGCAGGTATTGCCAGTGTCGTCAAACAATCGTGGTGACTTTTTATGCAAAATCATGACAATTTCTAGGTATTTTATCACCATATTATATCAACAGTGAAACAATTTGTATCAATCAATCAATCAATTGTTGTCATTCGAAACAAAAGTAGGTATAAAGATTTAAAACAAGTTCCCAGTACAGAAAATTGAATGAAAGACTTGTTTATTTACTTGTACACTATAGATATACATGTGACCTATGAGACACCATTATAAGCAAATTTTTTAAATAGCCGTTTATATGCAGTACATTAAATGTTGTATAAAATGAATAAAACCGTCAGAAAAATAGCCCATTCTATATTGAATGGGTATCACTAAATCCCTAAACATATTATATATTTGTTTACGCTTCTCAGTATTGAGATGCAATCTCAATGACTAAACATTAAGCCTAGTTCATACTAGAATGAGTAACGAGTCATTTAGTAGCTAAATTACATGCTACTGGACCAAATCCTTCACACTATATTGGAGGACAGTTCATTAGTGAGAAGGGATTACTTATAACATATTGCTGTCTATCAATGAATTCGCTCTCTGTAAATTTTATTAAGTATAGGTAAAGATTATTGTTGTCACAGTGTGTGGATGTAATAACCAATGCACAGTTAAGTATAAAATAATAATATATCGCTCTAGCGATATGCCAATTTTGTTGCAACCGATAACCTCTACTAAAACTATCAAATGTTTAACAAGTGATCCACCACAAAAAATAGAACAATATGGATTGACTTGACTAAACAGGTGTTCAGACAGGTTTCATTGCTAAATTACTCGACTAAAATCAGTGTGAACTAGGTTTTATCTTGTCAATTGTTGACATCTTTCATTTGATTGGATAATGTAATCTGATTCTTAAAGATAATATCATTTTACATATACTGAGTTAGTGGTTATTACAGCGGTTATCCTGAATTGTAGACTGAGCTGGCTTGGCCATGTCCTAAGTATGTCCCCCGAGTGCATAGACTATGAAAGCTTATTCTACACACCAGTTGGTACAAGAAGATGTGGCAGACCAAGACTCACCATCAAGAGGGCTTATGATGAAGACTTTGTGATACCGGCTTAAATTGGAATGACGCCCTGGATCTAGCCCAGGATAGAGATGCTTGGCAAGGCTTTGTGGCGACCACATGCTCTACGTAGGAGTGAATGTGGATAAACTGAACTGAACTGTCGCAAACATGGAACATATTCCAATTCCATTTAAACATGTTGCAAGCAAAAAAAAAGTGAACACCATTCAAACAAAGTAATCCTAAGCGATTAAAGTAGTGGGTAGTTACAAGTGGTTGGAAGCCTAATGGTTCTGTCGCTAACTTTTGTACTGGAGATCGTGGATTCAATCCCAAGTGCCGACCATCTTCCTCTTTGACGACACACGCTTTAGCGGACAAAGATTCACTATCTAAGAGTAGCAAAACGCATTGAGATATAAAAATGATTCAACACTTGTAGTTCAAATTAGCAATATCATGATGTAGTAAAAAAAATACTAACATAAGGAAAAAATATGTGAAACTTAATAATACGATGGTCAGTGCTTTGATGAGGAATACAATAGACTTATAGTTTAATACCTGAGCTGAGCATAGTCCACACAAATTATATTTCACTCTTAAGTCTCAACCAATCACACAATTAATTATTTCTCCAAATGATTTTGGATTAAAAAAAAATATTAATTCAACCAATTAGAATTTATTAAATATGGATTGGAACAATGTATTATTAATTAACAAAATTCTAATAAGATATTTTGTAAAGGCTTATCTAAAAGAGAAATAATAACAATAATAATAATATCTTTATTCGTCAATAAAATATAGTATGCAACAGACAATCATAGAAATGTACATTCGTCATAATTTTAATAAGAATATAAAAACAAATTAGCATTCCCACTAGGCAAAAGCCTGTAAATATTTATTTATACTTTACTGGTCATTGATTGATTTTAAAACGATAAAAATTTCAAGTTACAAACAATCAACATACATGAGGCGAGCTTACGGCGACTTTTTGAAACCCAAATCTTAATTTTTATGAATCAAGTAGTGGATTTATAGAGGAAAGAGTTTTTCAAAGGAAAGGTGTGACTGATCAAACATATTGATTCCGTCCTCATGGAAGGCCAGGTCAACAACAAAAGAAATACGAGAGGTTTTATGAGGAATTGGCGGATCTTCGATCTTCGAGAGGCTTGGAGGATCTTCGTGGCGTCCACATGCTCTACACTGGGAGCGAACGTGGATTAAGGAAGTAAGTATGAGGATAATATGTCGGTGAAAGCAGCAAAAGAAATGTATTTGGATAGAAAAGAGTCAAGGTCTGTTCTCTCTGCAAACGTCTTAAAGGACACGGCGTGATGAGTAAAAAAAAAATGAATCTGGGCTCGCTTAAAGCGAACACAAGTACAATCTCGGGATTTTCGGGAGACTCTTTGGATTTGAGACTCTTTAAGATCTAGTCCTGAAAAACGGTCACAAGAATCTAGACATAATTAGAACGTTGTGCACCAACAAAGCCAATAGGCAATAAAGATGAGACATTAATAAAAATGGATATATTCATATCCTGGCGCCAAATACATGACAGCAGTCGCAGTCTTTAAATTTGGTTGCTCTCTTGTTCTCAATAATTTCCAACTTTTATCTCTATATTTCATTAATTATTCAATATCTACTTGTTGCATACATGAGATTTTTTGACATGTTGAGAATTCTCATGATAAGGAGTTTCGGAGACTTGACCATTACCACCTAATGGCGAACGTTGTTAACGTAAAGTGATCACACTAAGCCAGCCTTCGAAATAACAGTAGAAGACGGTCGTAAGCCCGCAGTGGTTTGTTCCATTTTCTTTACAATCTTGACATCTTTTGAGAGATGAAGATACTCGGCACTGGGGATCCAACATAAGTCAGCGATTGAACGACTAGGTTACTAACACTTTTGTAATAAAACCTTATTCATTTGTCTACACTACAAAACGAAAATTATTTTAGCCAAACTTGGAATGAGTTGATGCAAAAGAATAAGTCATCTTTTTTTAAGAATCTGAAGATGGATGTTTGTCCAAAAACGTTAGGAAAGTAAGCATATTGCGAACAGAAGAATGAAGAACGCAAAAGTGACAGAATACATGGTTAACTCGGTGAAATGGATCACTTATGTGTATCGTGTCAAAAAGTTTTTAATAATCAAAAAGCCATTCCACTCAATAAGTAGTTTCTGATGAGAAAAATAATATAATCAATATGAAATCCACGAATAAGTTAAATAAATTTAACATTGTGATTTAGTAAAAGGTGTATAAGAAAATATCCATCAAAATCAATGAAGGATTAATGAAATGTCTTTCACAATATCTTAGAGTAAACCAATAAATGAAAACATATTCCAAGAAAATTACTGAAATTGACATTAAGCTTGTTTGATAAGATAAATCATACACATCGTTCAAAAAATAATTGTCTTACCATGAATTTTGAGGCAATTTTACCCATGATAACGAACGTTATTCAGGTACTTTATAGCATATGACACTTCACAAATAAATAAAAGATATAAATATATTTTCACTGAGACAAAAATAAAGCTGTCATGTGTATGTTAAATAATATACGAACTAAAATTAGTTTCACGAATCTAACCTCGCGTCAACCGGTATTACAAAATTACATGACAGTTCATCACTTCATTCCATACATTAATGTAAACTAACTATTTTCACATTTTAAAACGTAATATTCCAGACAGGGCAAAGAATCCAAATTAATTAGAAGTTAAACAACGACTATCACCAGTGCTAGTAAAACAAAAATTAGTGAAATGTCAAAAAAAATCAAAAGTCAAATTTCATTGCCCGTCACTGACAGTCACTTTCATTACGTGTCGCATCCTACCACAGAACACATATACTCTCTAACGAGATGCATCCTACGCATGCGCATATTAGAATCTGAGACAATAGACACAAATTTTTATTAATACACTGTGTCGCAAGAAAAATAATAGTTTTTGTTTTTTAATTTAAATTAAAGTGATACTCCCCAGATCATTAGAAAACTACTGCAAATAGTTAAAAAGTCATATTCTTCTATCTGCATATAACTTTCTTATATGCCTTGAAAGATAGATAATCAAAATTTGATAAAGAACATTTTTATGTTAGGAAAAAATATACTCGTTTATTTATTAATTGAATTTTCAGAATCTACGTCAGAAAAACCTAAAAACAGTTTTAAGTAAAGATTGTTTATTTTAGAGAATTTTTTATAGAAGTCTGCGGTAAATATCTATTTAACAACTATACTTAGTGAAAAAAAAATCTTTCTATTTTAGTATTCTTTTCTATTAAGATTAGCCTCCTCAATTCTTCTGAAAGATATCATATCTTCCAACTTTTCGATAAACTTTCATCAACACCTCTCTTTTATCTTTTCTTCATACATCCTTATTAATTTTGCTCCTTGTCTACCTATCTACCAACTTGAACCATAAATCTATCTATTTTGGAAGTTGTATTTCTTGCTCGTAAATTTTAAAATGATTTCTACCACTTTTTGGCCGGCTACTTATTTTCTAAAATGTGTGGACTGGCTGCATTGTTGTTAGTGTCGCTTTTTATTTATTGTTTATGGTTGACAAATATGTCAAAATTCATTTTGACAAATTAAATGTCAAAATTAAACTTGCTTTAGCCGGGCCAGGTAGCATTTACGAATATTTTTATAACGAATATTTTTACGTCCAGATTGTGAGTTTATTAGTTATGATATTGAAAAACAATTTTAATTAAATTAAAAAAGTCAGTGTTGTTTAAGCGTAAGTTGTGAAACAGAGTTTTACGTGTTTTTATAGTATTTGAAATAACCCACGTTTTCACTTTATAAGTTAAATTATTTGTGAATGTGAAAAGGAATGAAGAAAATAACGAGATGTGTCCAGAAAATAGTTTCAGGTAAAGATTTTTGTAATAAAATAACCCAACTTAAGATTTTCCCGAAATAAGTAAAATAATATAACAATAATATATATTCGATAGACGCAAGGATTTTTGAAGCTGTTAAGTCTATTTAACTGAATATTGTAAGTACTGAAGCTTCTTGGATGCTATATTTCCAAATAATTAGTTTTCGGTTGACTGAAAAACCGGATGTGATATTTTGTAATGTCTAATAATTTTTGTTTTTTTTTTTTAATTCATACCGCAATTTGATATTTTTAAAAGGACATCCACAGTTTTTTTAAATATTGGCCATGTTTTAAATGACCCTGGAAAATACATTTTTTTTAAATTTAGGTTATTGTTTCAATTAGGTTACATCAACAAAACAAGGCCAACAAGTTATCTTTTAATAAATAGGTAGTTATTGTAAAGTTTTTTTTTTAACAAACCACGCAATCTTTTCCTATATCATAACGTAATGTCTTATATAAAAATATTAGTGATAAGCAAAGTTTATGTTATTGTTTACATTCTTTTCAATATAAAAATATCATAAAGTTCTAGAATAAACATTAATTGAAGGAGGTATTGTCTAAAATTATCCAACATCCTGCATTTTTTCAATGAAAAAAGATAATGCAGTTCTATAATTTGTGGGTCATTCATCTGCAATTGAACTAGAGTTACTCAATTTCGACTTGGTTGTCTACCCATTAGATATTATTATAACTTCTAAACTCTGACTTCATCCTGCGCAAAAAATATAACTTCTGGTTTCATATTTTTTCTGTATATTTTCCCTAGCACGGGCTCAGCCTATTTGGACATGTGTTACGTTATAAAATAAATAAAAAAAATGACATGTGCATTATTAGATAATGACATGATCAACGGGTTGACTACAAGTTGAGGTGGTAGCCAGAAGAGGGGGATATAAACCTTTGCAAGGGCGTCGCCAAGGGGAGACAGGCCCTAGAGATTAAAAAATGTACCAAGCCAATTCATATTTTCACCTAATATATTCTCCGAATAGCCTAAGAATGGGTCAAATTGCCCCACCCCTAGGCCCCGGGCTGGCGACGACCTTGAACCTTTGCCCTTTTTATACAAAATTTTCCAAGTCTCAAATCGCCATTTTTGGTAATGTGCCCTTTTTTTGGCTGCCATCTCAATTATAATACTTTCTGATGAGAATGACCTCAGTAGACTAGTGGTATAGGCGTGGACTCAGATTAAGAGGTTATGGGTTCGAATCCCGGCTTAGTCAGAGTTTTTCTAAGTGTTATTTCACTTGAAATTTCTACCCGAGGTTGGCCTGTCTCAGATTAGACGGGACAAAATATGTCAATACTTTTCAACTGTAAATATCACATTATTGTACTCAAAATGTGAGTTCAGTAAAAAGTGAAAACTCTATGCAAAATTAGACTTATGAAAAAATTGTTTATTAAAATATTCACGTGACTCACATTTTGCGCGCAACAATGTGTTGTGTGAATAAACGGGATTTATTAAGCAATGACTGGCTGTTTTGAGCACAAACATTATATTTTCAGCGGCTACGATACTAGTTTGTTATTGCGTGAGACACTGATAAGAAATCAAAATCATCTGTTGACCCCACTGTGACACCGCGTACCAACTTATTATTAGATGATGGTCATTACTAAGTATTTTTGTTGCTACTCGGAGATTAGGCCGTTGTCACAGATATTCTTCCAAAGATTATTTAATATTTCTATCAAAATTCCAATCATTTCATAGTAAATCTAATAATATAAATGAAAGTCGAGTTAGTGCAAACACTTATAACTTGAGATCGGCTGAACAGATTCTTCTGATGTTTGATTTATTGGATTCTTCTCCGCTCCGGATAACAGAATAACTAACAATAAGTTGAAAAATGGATAATGAATGAATGAATATTAAAGTTAGTATAGAACCGATTTCCTGCGACACCATAACAATGATGATGATAATTATGATGGTAGATCCCTCTCATTCTTGCAAACGTAATTGTCGCTCTTACAGTAGCCCATCCCATTTACTCCAATTTTCATACAAAGTCAACATCGGGCATATAGAGGTAGAATGTCTGCGCGCGCATGTTATATTGAATTCTGAGTTTTGAATACGAATGAAATATGGATGTTTTGGAAATATTTTAATGTTGATATTTTATTAGCTTAACTCAATAGAATTAAATATGTATTTATTTATGGGGGCGCAGTGCACATTATGTACATATGAACGGTCAGCCTCGTGTCGGGAAAGCTAGTGTTGATATAAAAGTGACAACTCTAAACCAACCTTTTTTTTTAAATGAATCTGTGCTAACTCAAAGTGGACACAAATACACTCTTTGACTCTTTTACTTAAAGCTTGTGTCATGATAGAGGAAGATCAAGCCAACCTGACCCAATAGGTAAAAGAAGTGTGGGAAGGCAAAGCTACAGTTGGATAGTGTTATCCCAGACTGTTGGGCTGTGGGGCAGAGTAGCTGGGAAATGGCAGCCAGTAACAGATGGTGATGAACATTCCTGTCAATAATTCAAAAATGGTAACTGATTATTATCATAATGAATAAGTCAGTTCATTTATTTGTCTTTGGAAAGTAGGTGAAGTATATAATAGTTGCCATTTTCCTCTATGTTAGGTAAGTCTCACTGAGGTGGATGGTAGGCTGGTGGTTACGACGCCGGCTTTCTTACTGGAGGTTTCCATATAAAATTTTACTAATTCATGCCATCGTAAATGTCACAGAAACATAGAATAGAGCAGTGTTCCATTCGTTTTGCATTCAAGGTACACCTACCAAATCAAGAAATTTCAGAGGTCCACCATTCCCCCCCCCCCTCCCCACGAAAAGCATCTTACCATTCCCCCCTCCCACTTCCCTTTACATCCTGAAACGGGGGAATGAAAAATGTCCTGATTCCTCTCTCTAACTGGGACTGGACAGCTGGCCTCTCAGGAACAGACAGCAGATCTTTTCCTATGAACAGGATGGATGTGTCCTCTCTTAAAAGAATTTCTTGCCGGATAGCTCAGATGCAGAACACTACTCTTTACTCTCTCAGGGTACAATGGGCGAGGAGAATTGCTGAGACACTGTTCCTTGAAGATTAACCACACGGGTATATTAGCTTATAGGAGACAACCCAAAGATTCACCACACACAAGTATATTAATTTATGGGAGAAAGCCCAAAGATTCACCACACACAGGTATAAAAGTTATGGAAGAAAACCAAATTTACTTTAATAGAGTTTATTTTGTATTATTATCAGAAGAAAATATAAATAAAATGTTACAAACACGTGTTTAATTCGGATCTCAAACAATACACACTTTTAATGACTATCCAAACAACACAACAGAACTTGATATGTTCTTAGATTATTGGTTATACTTATTAACTGTAAACGCTAATTTATATTATACGCTGGTTTCTTTTTTTTTGTCCTTATTGACTCGTATCACAATGGCGTCGTCGAGCGCACAAAAAAATCGCCCTGTTGGCCGAGGAACCGATTTCAGAGTGTGTCGCCACCATTTTTGGCGCGCAAGAACCAACGGGCATAGCTCATCTGTCAAAAAACAATCATGCGTGTTCACGCCTGATTGGTTGAAACTTTAGTCTTTTATTCTACTTTTATGGCTAATTAAAATATTGTTCTAATCATTACTCTCATTTATTTAATTCTTTATATCAATAATGGAATACTAAATTTTACACGTTACACCCCACTCCAGCTTAGTGGGAAGAAAAAAAAGAAAACAACAAAAGAAAAAAAAGAAAATTCAAACCAGTGTTATCAACAAAAGACATTACCAAAATGTAAGCCGGACAACAAGGCTAGTTCCGGTAACATGGCCCATACATAAGGTCAAACATACAATACACTTAAACATATTTTAACAACCAATATTAATATAATTTCTATATAGACTAGGCAATTTATAACTTAATTATCCAGCAAACAACATACTTTATTTATGCTCACAATTCAGGTGAGTGACAAAAGAAATGACATTATGTATACTATGAAATCCAGACCATGGACATTATACATTTTCTATATGCCACCATGGAATAGGTGAGCAATGGTCTTTTCATTCCTGAAAGTAATTAACAAGTCACTTATGATCTTTGTACCTTAACACGGAAGCATGAAATGTAATGGAATGAACAATTGTGGACTGCAAAATTACAAACTTCTTACAAATCATAAATGAGAACTTGGATATTAATGGAGAATACATCATACAGCACTATAGTTATCATTATTCAAGTCTGATTTATACTGATTGAATTAAAAAAAAGAAGGAGGAGTGGCTCCAGACCGCACCAAGAGAGAAAATAGGAGAACACTGGTTTCCGTCCGCATACATTCTTCATACACATCTTGCATTCTTCCGCACGTTCTACATTTCCTTCATTCATACAAAAGATTAAGTTGGGTCCCAAAAAAAAAAAAAACTATTAAACATGCTTACTTCACCCATAATTCTCTAAAGGCGTTAATCAAGAGCGAATCCAAAGTATCCGATCAGTATCTCAAGAATAATATATATAAATTTATACAGAAACAAACATAGAATACAATTGGTGGGTCAATGTGAACCCAAGGATCAACACATATAAAATAGTACAATTATAACAGGTTTAAAATTCAGATTATACTATACATATGCCTATCTGTGTAGTTATTGAATATTATTAATTTTTGGATGTTAAATTGGCGTACCACAGGTTCCAAATGAACTGAGGCCATCACTTATTTTTCACTGTATGTATTCACTTTTGTTTTATTATACACAGCCTAAACTTGAGCGATGGTAGCTCCAAGTATTAGAGAGATCTATTTATAGATTTGCCAAGGGTGACTTTCAACATTCAACAACATGCACAGAGTTTAAAATTAATATAACTTAGATTAATTAAATGAAATTCTGTATTGCCCAAGTATTTACAGAGGTATTCGAAGGTCTTGATATCGAAGGCTAGCAATGTTCTGATGGAAAATACAGAGCTGAACTCAGAAAAGAAGGCGCCATTCTGTCTTTACTAAAGGGAACAGAAAAACCCTGAATAGAAAATTAACTATCCTTAAAGATATCTTAGAAAACAAACAATATGGTTCCATGAAAAAGAGGCGTCCCACTTATCATGAACCTAATATTTTCATACAACGAGACCAACTACATTGCCAAAAAAAAATTGATTATCTTAAACAAGGGATTCGAAAAGTATTTCAATAGTCTAACTAGAGACCATTAGATACCAACGATGGTTTACATAAACTAGCCGGAGAATTATTCTAATAAATACTATATCTAAGCCGAGGATCTGCGAGTTAAGAGATAATTTCTCGAAACAATTTCCACAAACCTGGCAAAAAAAGAAAGGAAATTTGACATATGCGTATTCTAAGCCCGCATCGCTATAATGTGGAGCCTATTGGTTCTTTTCCAGGAGACACCAATCTGCTCAAAGCATGACACAAACTTTCTGATTCATGTCCTCGCATGATCAAGTCACTCAACAACTTGTGTCATTTACTCACACATGCTCGTCCTACAGTGAGCCGTGCAACAAATTCGAATGTTCTCGAATTTCCATGTATAACTCCGTATGTTCATGACACCTTGTCTTTACATTGACGTTGTGCCCACACGGCTTGTGGAATATTACCGCAAGACAACAAAAAAAAATTGTTAAACTAAAATCTACAGTTTAATAGAGTAGTAAGGTCTATGCTAGTTTCCAAACATGTGAAGACTAGGATTAAATACTAAGCCATGCTAAAACTAGAATATTAAGAAGCTTGACACTTCCCTTGTGGTTGTCGATACGATCCATAACACAAACAACCAAGGATAGTTATATACAAATTAAACGTACAATAATGGAAAAACTAAGCTGGACAGGGGATGTCCGAAATTATAAGAAGACTTAACGTAGCCTAACAAGGAAATAAGGAGGAGGGTGCACGAATATTAACCTAAGGTCGTTCTTAAAAGACGGAGGTAACCTGAAAACTTCAGACGAAAAGGAGGAATACCTACCGACAGCTAAGAGGTCGACTGCCCTAAAGTTCGCTGAGCGACGTTGCAGGAAGGCAACGGGGCAAACAACAAAAAAAAAAAAAATATAATAAAATAACGATAGAAATTAACATGCTTCTTCCGGGTAACTGATTTTTTAAAAGTAGGTTGTTCCCAGCCTTAGCCCTGAAGCAAGAAGTGGGGCTAAAACCGAGCCTACTTGGACACCTTAGTCTCTCTCAGGTCCGCTGGAAGACTAGGTAGCCCGAACCTACTCCGTGTGGATATCCGACTGAAGGTCGGGTCCTGGAGCCCACATGGCATAATCCGTACAAGTATCAGGGTTGCTTATGGTCATAAGACAACTAGATGTGTGATTTGGGTTTGCGAACAAAACACCACTCCTACTCGTAGTGTGTAGAACAGGGCCTAGCCATAAGACTACACTACTACAGTTCCTCTGGAAAAGAAATAATAACTAATTCAGAAGGACAAGACACGTTTGGGTAAGGAACAGAAGATACGATTCACAATTTGACAATATCTTTGATGTGGAAACGACCTATGGAGCCGCTTTCCACATCACGAAGCTCATAAACAGTATGAGAAATTTTGGATATGACTACAGATTTGATAAAACGGGGGGACAGCTTTTTGGAAAAATACAACGCAGCATTGGACAATACAAAAGATCGGCGCCAGACCACTTGTCCGACCGATAACACTATATCTTTGCGTCTCATGTTATAACGAACCGCGTTCCTGTTAAAAGCTTCTACTAAGGACAGTGAGATGGATTCATACAATTCCTCTAAGTGAGAAATGTCATTCATTCTATGTGATATCGCGTCGCTGTTTTCGGAACAGTTAGTCTGACCATTTGGTAATAATCTATAGAAGGAAGCATGTGGAATATGTTCGAAGCCGAACATTAAGAGATGAGGAGTCTGACCGGTAGCTATATTTTTAACGGAATTTAGGCAAGAGCAGATCTTTGGCAGATGTGTACACCAATTTCTTTGGTTTTTTTCTACCAACATAGCCAACAAGGTTATGATTGACTGGTTATAGCGTTCAGAGGTATTGTGTTGGGGATGATAAAAAGCATTATATCTAAGTTCTTCTATGCCGTATGAGTGTAAAAAGGATTTAAATTCTTTAGAAACAAACTGCTTCCCGTTGTCCATAATCAAAACGCGGGGAACACCGTGAGGCAAAAATATACGCTCTTCCAACAATTGAATAATATTTTTTGAATTGGCTGCTCTCAAGCCGAAAGCCCAGACATATTTACTGAAATTATCTACTACAGTGAAGATATAGAAATTTCTCCTGAAACTCATGGGGAGAGGACCAATGAAATCGCAAGATAAGCTCTCCATTGGTTTAGTTAAATGTTTAGGGAAAGAAGAAATACCGTGGGGAGGTTGCGTATTGTGTTTATAAGCCTTACATTTATCGCAGTTACCAATTACTTGTTTAACACTTGACAATAATCCAATACCATAATAATTTCGCGAGATAAGTTCTAACGTTTTCTCTATGCCAGGATGACAGTGATTTTCGTGATAGTTCTGAATGAGATTTGCTAGGTGGCAAGAAGGAACTACCAGTTTCCAGTGATAAGGAGAAATGTTAGTGACCGGATCCTTTTTAAAGCGTGAATATCTATAGAGATGACCGTTACTTAGCATGAAATTCGGGAATTTTTGAGGATTTTGTGAACAATTTGAGAAGATTTTCTTATACCAAGAATCCTTTATGTCGGTGAATGGTTCAGGAACTGATACGCCTGAAACAGGTATCCGACTCAAGCCGTCTGCAAGTTTGTTCTCGCATCCTTTCTTAAAAACAAATTCGAAATTATACTGTGAAAGACGACAAGCCCAACGGGCAAGCCGACCATTTGGGGAGGAAATAGAACTCAAAAACTTAAGGCAACCGTGATCACTGACAACCGTGAAGCGAGTGCCCTCTAAATAGCTACGGAAGTGATGAATTGAGGAGACTACCGCCAATAATTCTCTTTCAGTAGTGGCGTAATTTTTTTCCTGAGGGGATAATTTTCTGGAATAATATGCGATTACGTGTTCTGTGCCATCCTTATCCTTTTGTGATAAAAAACTGCCGACGCTGACGCTGCTTGCGTCGCAAGTTAGAACATATGGTAATTCGTAGTTAGGTGGACGTAACAAAGGAGCGGATATCATAGCCGATTTTAATGCTTGAAAAGAACTTTCTGCCTCGTTTGACCATTGAAATCTCTTTCCGTCAAACTTATTGCTAGTTAATTTGGTTATAGGGGAAGCTATTTTAGAGAAATCTTTGATAAAACGTCTGTAATAAGAGCACATGCCAACGAAGGCTCTGACCTCTTTCGTAGACTTAGGACGAGGATAATTTTTCATAACTTCAATCTTTCCGGGGTCAGTTTGTATTCCAAACTTGTTAATTACATGTCCCAAATAGGTTAAAGAAGATTTGCAAAATTCAGACTTACTTAATTTGATGGTGAGACCAGCCTCGCGTAGTCGATTCAAAACCAAACGCAAGGTTTCAACATGGGAATTAAAGTCGGGACTGCAGATTAAAACGTCATCTAAGTAACAGAAGACATGTTCACCCAGATCCGAGAACAGTTTATCCATCAAACGCTGCATTTCTGCGGGGATGTTGCGAAGGCCGAACGGCGTCACTTTAAATTGGAATTGCCCCCTACCCTCGACAAAAAATGCCGTCTTGCAACGACTATCAGGATGGAGGGGCATCTGCCAAAAGCCGTGGCTTAAATCTAAAGCTGTAAGAAATTTAGTGTCCCTTAAATTATCTAGAATGCGATTTATATTGGGCAACCTATAACTATCTGAACGTGTTACTTCATTTAACTTACGAGGGTCCAGAACAAACCTACCACTTCCATCCTTTTTTGGAACAATAAAGCAAGAATTCAGCCAGGGGCTACGTGCTGGCTCTATCACATCTAATGCTAGCATGGCATCAACCTCTGCGCATAGCTGACTGCGTCTTACATGCGAGCAAGGATATGTACGCTGTTTTATAGGAGGACTTTGTTCTGTATTAATTACGTGAGAAACCAGATTGGTACGACCCAATCCTACTTTTTCAAAGGAAATTGTATCAAATTCTGACTTGACTGTATCTAGAAGAGATTTCTGATCTGGAGTTAGATCATCTACTGAATTTAAACATGGTGGAGGAACACTAACCTGATTAACAGAACTAGTTGTAAGAGCATTAACTGAAAAATGGTCTTGACGAGGAAAGAGTCGTGGAATAACTCTGGACTTTTCCAAAAATGGCACACCCAAAATAAACTGATCTGCAATGGAAGGAGCTATAACAAAGTTGGTATACAGAATTTTGTTGTCGAAACACAAGGGTAACCTTATTTTTCCCATAGCGGGTATAGTTGAATCATCCACACCACGAATATTTTGTGGACAATATTCAGGAAGAAAACCTGCCTCTGCAAAAGACAGATACAGTTGACCACCAATGACATTTACTGCCGCACCAGAGTCTAACAGACCTCTGAACGGTACCTGACAAATCTTGAAGTGTAAATAGGGTCTACGATCTTCGGCATTTGAAATCTGAACGGAATTTATATTGAGAGTAGAAAAGAAGAGTTTGACACTATTGATCCACGCATTTCTCTCCGCCTCGGCGGTCGAAGGAGAAGGCGAAGGTGAGAAGGCGGGATCCCTTATACGTTTTTTGGATTTCTTAAATTAGGAGGAGGGCGTGAAACATCTGGCTGTACTACATTCCTAGGACTGAAGTCTGGATTCCTTATAGGGTTTTGAGTTTTGTAAGTTCTAACAGATTTCTTTTTTGCATAACATTCACGAGCCATATGACCTGGGCGTCCACACGCATAACAAACAATCCTTGGCTTTGGAGAAACAGAAGAAGTATTAACCTGTTTAAGTGGACGAGCGGCTGGTTTGAGGAATTTCGTACTGGGTTTAGGAAGCGTAACCGTTAAGGTTTCTAGTTCCAAACACAGTTCTTCTAGCTCGGCAACAGTCGAAGGTCTTCTAGCTACCAGGGCATTTGCATAACGTTCATCCAGACCTCTCTTGAGTGCTTTAAGGATATCTGATTGGCGAAGGGGAGACTCAAGGGATTGATTCAATAGCAGAATTCTCGAAATATAATCACCTGCACTCTCCAGGGGTTCCTGAACAGCAGAAAGGAGTTGTAACCTCTTATAATTAGATGAAGCCGGGGTCTCAAAACGTTTTATGAAAGAGCTCTTAACGAAAGACCAAGAATGAGAATCTGAGTAGGTGGTGCGATGGAATACCAGGGCACGATCCTTCAAAAATTCTGGAAGGGCGGCACCCAAGTACTCAATGGGGTATCTACGAGATCTGGCTATTTCCTCAAGTCGAGTGAAGAACTCACGTACTTCATTATTACCATCATATTGTGGCACGGGCCAAGCCGAAAAATTAACTGACGGGGGTGCATGGGCACTGGAACAGACGGATTTACTCTTTTCAGGTGGTGGCGGAGACCGGTTTTTATTAGTTCTAGTCGGCGTTACGACATCGGGAAGTAGCTCGAGCGAAGAAGAAGGTCGCGAGGACTCGAGTGCATTGGCCTCACTTATGATATTAGGAAACTCTTCTGAATCAAGAACAGGAGGAGATTCATCCACGGTTCCTGTGCCTGAACTAATAATGTTATTATATTGTCTACACTGGTCTCGCATGGCTTCTATTGTGGTTTGGGGAATAATTTTTCGAGACATTAACGCTTTTGCCAGGGTTCTACGCGTGGCATAATCTACACGTGGTATAAGGCAATCTGTGATTCCAGACATAATGTCTAGTCACGAAAAGATTCTCAAACGAAGAAGAAGAAGCGTACTTTAGCAATCGCAAAGGAAGAGAAGAGAGAAAAAAAAAATGCCTAAAGAAAAATAAAAGAAAGTTCAGTATTGACGGGTATCGAAATGTCTCTTTGTTTCTGTATGCGCTTTATTATTAAACCTTAGTGGTAAACTAAACTTCAAAAGAAGAAGAACGCAACAGTCACCAAATGGTTTAATCACTTAGTCAATCTCGTCAGTAGGAATCTAAGAAGTTATTGGAATAAAACCCAACAATTCTAATCCACAACCGAAAAAAAGAAAAAAAAAATTTTATTATTCAGTGACTAGAAGATTCGCAAAGTGACGGATCCCCTTCAGATTGTTTGTAGTAATAAAACAAGTCATCCTTAACGATTGGTGAGAACAACATTAAAAGATTATTGATTCTCTATACAACCCGTACTAAATTTCTCTTGGTACTGTAACAATTGACAGGACGTGAGAGAAGGAAGATGAATTGTATAGGTCACTATGACATCATTAGACGAAATGATGTAACAAACTTTTCAAAATTCCATAAACATTTGTGTCACTTTTGACCTTTTTCAACATGAGTGTGCTCTGAGAAGAAGAAGAAGAGAAGACTCAAAGTAGTAAACAAGCACACAACACTTTAAGCAATCAATATTGATTGTTAAAAGGAAATTTTTTTGGTCGCCTAGGAAATTCACTATATGACCAGAAAATTTTTACAACTCGAATTAAAGTTATTCTCAGTGCTGTAACGATTGACAGGACATGAGAGAAGAGGAAGAAGAATTGTATAGATCACATACGACACCAATAAATGAATTGATGTAACAAAAATTTAACATTTTAAAACATTTATATCAAATTTGGCCCTTTTCAATATGTGTGTGCTCCGAGAAGAAGAAGAAGAGAAGATTCAACGTAGTAAACAAGCACACGACAATGTACGCAATCAATATTGATTATAAAAAATATAATTTCTTTTTGTCGCCTAGGAAATTCACCATATGACCAGGATTTTTCACTTGTCTAGAACATTTTATCAATGGGGTGGTTTATCTATTCTCCGATAGATGTCTCTGGAGGCTTATGACAATTTTTAACGGAGTGAGAAAACTGTTTTATCGACAATTATATTTTAGCACTGAATTCCACCACACATTGTTTAATGCAGAAATCGATAGATGGCAATAGGTCTCCGTGCTCTCAAATATAGACAGAATATTTCTACAAGTGAAATATGACGATTTAAAAATGCACTGTAACTACTCCACAGCCAATATTCGAACAATCACAAGAGAAGAAAAAAGACTGAAACTATTTCAATAACCAATGAATGAAATACAATGAGTGAGTATCTAGGAACACTTGTAGATTTTGGGTGATTCAGATTAAATTGTTCAAAATGATTTCTAGAAATATATGCTATCAGTTTCACTTGGCAAATCGACAGCAGGAGTTTAATTAGATATTTTGTTTAAAGAAAAACACACCTGTGGAATCCTCTATTGTGGTGATGTAATAATCTTCTTTCCAGGTAGACAGAATGCTCGGAATTGGCTCTTGAATCAGCAATTCTGTGCCTCACACGTTGGAGCGACAATGAAACGCGGGAATGAAATATGTCCTGATTCCTCTCTCTAACTGGGACTGGACAGCTGGCCTCTCAGGAACAGACAGCAGATCTTTTCCTATGAACAGGATGGATGTGTCCTCTCTTAAAAGAATTTCTTGCCGGATAGCTCAGATGCAGAACACTACTCTTTACTCTCTCAGGGTACAATGGGCGAGGAGAATTGCTGAGACACTGTTCCTTGAAGATTAACCACACGGGTATATTAGCTTATAGGAGACAACCCAAAGATTCACCACACACAAGTATATTAATTTATGGGAGAAAGCCCAAAGATTCACCACACACAGGTATAAAAGTTATGGAAGAAAACCAAATTTACTTTAATAGAGTTTATTTTGTATTATTATCAGAAGAAAATATAAATAAAATGTTACAAACACGTGTTTAATTCGGATCTCAAACAATACACACTTTTAATGACTATCCAAACAACACAACAGAACTTGATATGTTCTTAGATTATTGGTTATACTTATTAACTGTAAACGCTAATTTATATTATACGCTGGTTTCTTTTTTTTTGTCCTTATTGACTCGTATCACAATGGCGTCGTCGAGCGCACAAAAAAATCGCCCTGTTGGCCGAGGAACCGATTTCAGAGTGTGTCGCCACCATTTTTGGCGCGCAAGAACCAACGGGCATAGCTCATCTGTCAAAAAACAATCATGCGTGTTCACGCCTGATTGGTTGAAACTTTAGTCTTTTATTCTACTTTTATGGCTAATTAAAATATTGTTCTAATCATTACTCTCATTTATTTAATTCTTTATATCAATAATGGAATACTAAATTTTACACGTTACAATCCATGTGGCTATTGTGTATACCTGCCTACCGCAATTCACTTAAGTAGGTTGTGGCAAATGGTAATATAATTATTATTTTAACAGTTTTCTGCTAATAGCTCCAAGGGATTCATTATCAACACTGGCAGCTTTTTTCTGAATCGGTAGTTATGACGACGTGTGGAAACATTTCATAAGGAACCTGCTTTCAATTTTGTCTAGAGATGTTAAAATATTAGAATTACCATTTTCTGTTGAGCTGATATAGGTAAATGAGCGTATAAGTCCGGTAATTATCTGCCTACTGTTTATACAACTTTATACCCATTCTTTCATCTCTACGACAAAGCCTCGATGTTCATCGGACCACCGCATGGCGACTACTAAAATGAAAATGGTGTCGATTCCCCCACCTTTGGTGAGTAACATGTGTGATTGATTTTATTTCAAAGTAAATAATCAAAAAATATAGTCATGCTAATGTTTGACGTGCAATATAATGTGTAAATATGTATAATCTGCCTAATGATATAATAACATGTGTGATTAGTTTTGTTTGTATCAATCTTTTGTTTTATATAAATTTATCTATCATGGTAGAGTCAGCAATATTGCAATATTGTCTGTATATATCTAGTGTGACTGATGAGATAAGCAAACAATGGAACTATTTTTGTATTTTGTAATAATTATGTAAAGAACCTGTTGACAAGGCTTGTAAAAGCCTTAACAGGACTTGTATTGTTTTTATTATTTTAATGAATAAAGAGTATATATAAAAAAACATTCAATGGGTTAGTGGTATAATCTCCTCCCGAATGAAATGATAAAAAGGCAGCGTGGTTCATGGTGTTTACAACTTGGATGTTCCTCTTTTTATCATTGTTTGTCCTAAGCTAATATTAAGTAGATAAAAACACAGTTCTTAATTATTTATGTATTCATGGATCCAATGTGTGTTGTTTTACATGATAACTCTTCATAATACGTAGAATAAACACAACATTTTCTCACTGTGGGGTTTTCTGTAAGGAGGCTAGAAATATTAATCTCTTAAATAAAAATAACAAATGTCAAAAAATAAAATAAATGGCAGGGATGGGCGAACTTTTTGAATGGCAGACCAAATTCTAAACCAATAATGGAGGGCGGGCCGCAAAAAATATCTTTTTTTTTTTTTAAAAAAAGTAGAAAAACCACCATTTTCAGTTACTTTACCCAGAAGAAAAAATGTATGAAAAGAAAAAAATTACATGCTCTTTTGGCACCTATTTTTTTTTTTACTAAATCAGCTGTAGTTGCTATTCTCGAAAACGCTTGTAAAGGAAAATTTTAATTGAAGTTCAAGATAGAAAAATTTAATACACAAGATAAGTATGGTTGACTTACCTACCCTTGCATAGTTGGTATCATTAAGTTGGTCAATTTTTTCTGAAGTAAAAGTGTGGTAAAATTCTATAAATCAGAAGGAGAGTTAATGATAATGGACTGTATCTGAATGACCAGCGAGCCGCAGTTTTGCTCAGGCCTGATATATAGTCATAATTATAGCATTACAATAATCATGTTTAATATAACTTTTGGGCAACAACTAAGGTTTTGACGGTTGCCTTTACCTTAACAGTGTTCACCATTTCATTGAGAAATTTTAAATGTCCAAGCTATTTCGTGAGAATTTTTGGTATGTTAAACATGCTGAAAAATCCCTTGTCCTCAGCAGAATTTGAACCTATATACACGGTCAGCTGTATAACGCTGAGACGATAGCGGTGCATGAAAATGAACACAAATACACTATTTGACTCTTGCACAGTAAGCTACTTAAATCTTGTGTCATGAAAAAGGAAGATGGTCGGCACCTGGGATCGAACTCACGAACTTCACGTAAATAGTATCGGCATCATTAACCGTTAACCTACTAACCACTTCATCTCTATTATCATCCATTCTCATCTAAACCCGAAGATTGTTCTATTTGGGGCATGTGCTTGATTAAGAAAAGTGTCATCTCCTACATCCGATCATTTAGGTTTATGTAGGAGACAAATTGAAATGCAATAAAATGTTGCAAACTAATCCGCAGGATTGCGACTGGAGAAGAACACACTTTAGAACATCGGTCGAAATCCTGGAAATTATTATTTTCCTCTTTCACGTCACAAACTTTTTATAGTGGGAAAGATCCCCATAGTGTAGATATTGTGTTCACTCTGACTTCATGATTGAAAAAAAATTGACAAAATTATCTGGTTCATTTGTAAAAAAAATTTAATTTAAAAAAACAATTTATTGAAAAATCCGAGACGTAAACGCCTCCATAAATCACACAACTCTGAGTGTGTGACGTCGTACAAGAGAGGACAACATCATAAAATGTTTATTTTCGAAACGTGCGTGGAGATGTGAAGTGGGACTGCAAACTTTGATGATAACATTGCTACGTAACGACAAACAACTATCATAAAGCTGAGAGACGTAATAAAAAAATACTGTCACTGTCGCTGTTTGAACTATGTTATTAAACAAATCAATTAACACTTTCCTGTATAGCGGGATTAGCATCTTTTTTTTAACTCCTCAAACCATTTCCCTTAGTAGGTAGGCAGAGAGTACAATATGATATACGATACTTGAAAAAATTTCAGTGAAATAGCTCAATAAATTCAGTCTTAAATTTTTTATGTTTCTTATATATAATGACATTCATAATTGCTGCGCCCCAATCCTTTTTATTATATTGACTTGACTAAAAAACAATGTACTTATTAATTGTATTGAATTAGGTAGGTATATTATATTGTGATGAAATGGCCATATGCTAAATAAATAAATTGAAGTTAATAGAAAATAATTTATTAAGACATGTGAAGAATTTAACATCTACATCGACCTTTTTATAGAAGTTTTTTTTTCTTTGCAGATGTCGGAACGCGGGACAGAGTGTTCAGTAGCACCTCTAGCGCCAAACAACCCGAAGTACCACTTGCAAAGTGTCTCCTGGTGTCCAAAGTCACCAGATATGAATTCGAGCAGTAAGTCCACAATTTTTTTTTCTTCTTCCAATTTTTTTATCTTTGTCGAATCTCCACTCCATCCTTGACGTGTGATTTCTATTGTACCCTCTGCCACATTCTTTCTTAAATACATGATTCAGATCATTCTTAATCAACCGTGCCTTTCTAAGTTTGTCTAAATTCTTGTGATCTTAACGATATATCAACGATTGACCACTTTACGTTAACAACATTCGCCGTTAGGTGGTAATGTTCAAATTCCCGAATGTTATGAGAAATTTCAAACCTGCGTCCCTCGTCGTACCGTGCCGAGACGGTAACCACTAGGCCAACTGCCGTGACGAAATAGCTGATCTTAATGAGATATAGAGCCGTCTGTTGGATTTTTTTGAGAACAACTAGAGCCACCAACTTTTTATAGACAGCTTACTGCTGTCATGTATTTGGCGCCAGGATATGACTATATCCATTTTTGTTTATGTCTCATCTTTATTGCCTATTAGCTTGATTGGTACACAATGTTTAAAGTTTGTTGACGAAGGACGCAGGTTCGAATCCTGCCCGGGACATGTGATATCTCATAATATTCGGGAATTTGAAAATTACCACCTAATGGCGAACGTTGTCAACATAAAGTGATCACACTAAGCCTTCGAATTCACTAAATGTTTCTTCTTGTGATATTTTTCCATTTTAATGAGTTTGAAATAAAAAAAAACTTTGCAATATCACTTTTTAATGATATCGCCAAGTTCTTTTTTATTTAAATTTATTATAATTACGCCTATCACTATTGATTTTAAGTATAATCTATTAATATAAAGGAAAGTGCCTGACTGACTGACATACTCACTCATCAACGCACAGCCCAAACGGCTAATCGTAGAGAAGTGAAATTTGGAAATCAGGTAGGTTTCAATACAAAACCTTCCACTAAGAAAGGATTTTTGGAAATTCCACCCCTAAGGGGGCGAAAAATAGGGTTGAGTGTTTTTCAAAGTATGTGAATATCTCGGGAACTAGACATGGTATGAACTTGAGATTTGGCATATGAATTCTCCTATAGAAATAAGTAGTAGTTTTCTTTGACAGTTTTTCCAAATTTTCACTAAAAGGGACGAAAAAGGGCACATATAAAAAGGGATGATTTTTAAGTGGCTCCTAAAAAGTTTAAAACTGGTTTTATCGAAATTTCAAAAAAATGATTTCTATAAAAAGAGTCAAATTATACTATTTTGTTTTCAAAAGATATCATTAATTAGAGGGGAGGGGGTGAGGGGCACTTTTCCAACGTGTGTGTGTGTGTATCCGTCCCCTCTTTATAACTTTTGATTCGCTTGATGCACAAATCCTAAAACTTCAGAAAATATTGAATACTTTAAGCCTACAAAATTTGTATACTCAGAATTTTGATTTTTTTTTTCATTCAGGGGTAATCAACCTTTGAATTTTTATTTAATATAATATATAATTCAGAAAGGCACGCAACTTTGAGGTCGGCCCAGAGCCTCTTCTCTGAACTGGAGGAGGTCCGCAGACGAAACCCTACGCGTTACGGTGATCGCGCTTTGTGCATGGCGGGGCCCAAACTATGGAATGCTCTCCCTCTGAGTTTAAGGCAAGCTGAAACAGTTGACAAGTTTAAGAAACTCTTAAAGACCCATTTTTTTCGGATGTCTTACTGATGTTTTGTATTAAATTTGCATTCTTCCAATCCAATTGACTATTCCAATCCATATTGACTGTTTACAAGTATCTATGATGATTTCACATATTTTACAACATGACGAACCTTGTGGGATTATTGCCATTTTTGTTATTTTATTATGTTTTGACAAACCTAATTGGTGATTATTACTCTTTTCTTTTTATGTGAGGCGCCCTTGATTTGACGATATTACACTAAACGGCGCCATAAAATTTGTCCAAGTATTATTATTATAATCTTCAGATTACAAGAAAAATTTGCTTCTAAGAGCCGTATCAAAATACCAGCCTGTATAAAAAACCATTAAAAGAATTTAACATTGGTTTTTGCTCTTTGTAAATCTTGGAATGCTTTGACCTGATCAACACACGTCGTCGTAGAAAAATCAAGACTATAGGGGATCTTAAGCCATGCAAAATGTAGCGTGTAGATCTTGAAGCTACTAGTGTGTGCAGTCCACAGCCGATGACGATTACTCCGCTGAAGTAGGTATCAGCAAAACGTAATAAGATATCGCAGCAAGAGAAGTCAATGAGAATACCCGTGGTTGAGTGTGTACGTTGTCTGCAATCCAAGAGAAGTCCAAAGTTCCGTGAGTCCGATAGTCAAACCAGGTCCAGTAGAGAGAGAGCAGGGTAGTCAAGTAGTAGTGAAAGCCAAGGTGTCAGAAGCAAGTATATTTATTTGTATGAAATTAGGCCCGTATATTAACCAATCACTTTGCGCTCAAGCAGGAGTCGTTGGGTAGCGGACATCGCCTGGTGGGGGCACCGCTCGCACGCGGCACCCGGTCTGTATAAAAGACCCGGGTTCGGCGGCACGCGAGCCCATTTGTCCATACCCACCTGTACCCCACCAGCCGTACACAGTACGCGCTTCGATGCCCCATACATTATGATCTGCAAACGCTGGTTCCCATCACGGTACTTCAGGGATAATGAATCCTTTATTATTCGTCCGAGACGAGAGCACAACGGTATACAACAAATTACAATATTATCCTTATATCTAAACGACACACATCATTTCACATTATCCCGACGCATCCTGTCCGCAACACAAAACGTATGTCAGACTGGCGTGGCTCCATTGTAATACATAATATATTGTAGATAATATCATTAAAATGCTCTGTAGTTTGTTGACTTTTGGCCTAGCCTATTTCCTATAATCTTTAGCTTCACTCATTAGTTTGTGCTCCTCATATTGTATTTATTTTAGATCATTAAGTACAAATGTTTTAATGATTTGTCTAGCAGTTCGGGCAAAACATGTTGTACGATGTACTGAGGGAGATAAGTTCTAGACTTAGTACCTCTTTGCTTAGTCTGAGAGATGATAAATATATCTAGTGGATAGCTCATACTAACTGCTCTAAAAAAATGAGCTTTACATATATCTACCTATCTATCTGTTTGATTAGTACATATTAATAAATTTGCTTCTTAATCCTGAACTGAACTAGATAAGTGCTTTTCTTGGTCAACCGTCACCCTAAGAAATCATGAAATGGCAGCGGAATATATCCATCTCTTCTTTACTATAGGGATGAAAAATTCAACTTGACATTGCTTCGAAGGCGAAAATTTGCAGATTACAATTTGCAGAGTCTTGAATCAGTTTCTCTGGCTGTTCTGACCAATTTTACACAAAAAATGTGCGTGAAATATATAGCTTATAGTTAAATATTCATAATAATTTACAAAAGTCTTCAATTTGTACTACAACATAAATAAATAATATCTCCTTTTGACCCCCATTCAGGGGCATAGGGAGGCAACAAGAGCTCTCCATGATGGGAAGAAGAATAGCGATCTCCTCGGCCAACTGTCATTCGGCATCCTTAACACATGTCCCAGCTAAGTCCATCGCCTCTCCATAATAACAGAAGTGATGTACACTGGGTGTGATGGCAAATAGCGTCGTTCATGAAGTGGTGGTACCATCTTATATCCAAAATTCTCTTGAGGCATTTTGTTTCGAAAGTGGAGACTTTTTGTACCTGGGCTTTGGTCAGGTGCCAGGACTCACACCCATGCAGGAGAATGCATCAGACTGCGTGGACCGCATTTTTTTTTTAAACCATAAACTAGTTTTGGACAGCGACTGCTTCCTTCCTCAGATGAAAAATTGAAGTCCGGACTCGAAAAAGATGAAAAATATCAAATACATTCTATATAATACAACTTTTTTTTTTTAAATTTATTTTAATAAAGTTATAAAAGTAATTTATTTTATAACTTAAAGTATACAATACATTTTTTTATTACAATGTATTTTTATGATAGTATGCACGTAGGTACATACAAAACCTTTTTTTTTAATATATTTTATGTCTTTAATGTGTATAACATTACATTAAGATGAAGAGAATGACAACACTCCAAAAAAAAAATACAAAAATAATGTTCGAGTACATAAATAGAATAATTTTAAGGAAATGATATTTGACAGAAGGGAAACGCTGTGAGTGTTGCAATATAAAAGGATCGTTTAAACCTAGCCAAAGAATGTTCTTCCAAGATCTGATCCATCCATCGAGATACTAGGTATATAGTTTGAATCTAAAGTAATGGGATGTTTTTTTTTCCTTTTTGTGCCGCTAGAGGCGCCCTTGCTAATCCGGTCTATTGTCAAATTCAGTGTTGCCAACGGGGGCGATTTACTTCTTCTTCTTCTTATGGTCGCTCACAATCTAACCTCCAAAATATCATTCTAGTTTATTTCAAATTAAACAACTTATATATTATTATACATGATAACTTACAATAGGTTTAGAGTAATCATTGTACAATTTTTACATACTATTACAAATAAAATTGTTCATCTTTTTTTATATACCTACCTAAATACAAAATTAAAAAATACAGAACAGCACCCCTGAGATTTATTCTCAAATTTATGCGCAACAAAATCAACAACTTCTTAGCAACACAATGGAAAACAAACTTCCCAACGTTGGCATCACTGAAAAAAACATCTCTACGTTGGCAGCACTGAATTTGACAATAGACCTGATTAGAAGTTCTGCCACCTAGTGTGTATTGTCGGAAGCTCCCCAGAAAACTTCCCATTAGGAAATTTCCAGTCTTTGTTGAATAATTTATATCTTTATTAGTATAAAATAGAGTGTAAATTAACTAAATGTATATTTCTCTGTAGCTATAAGAAATTATTCTGTGTTAATAATTGTCTTGTGATAATTACCGGATAGTACTTGTTGATAAATAAAAATAGACGTGGAATGTCATACAACCAGATTTTGGTTGTAATACTGGATGAAACTAGGCACTAAAGTGCTTACGGTTGCTCTGCATTAGATACACAGAACTGACCCGCTTTGTGTACATAACCTCAGTTGATTGTGACAGTAATTTACCAGTTTAATCGAGATCATAGATAAAATTGTATTCTCTATGGAATTATCCGTCAATGAAAAAAATGTGTCATAATTATTATAAGTACACCTTTCTCCAACTTCTATACTGATTTGTTTAACATTCAAGCTGGTAGTTTGTGGAACCGAGTGCCACTCTTCATCAACGATTCCTGACTATTCATAGATAAAAAAAAAATCAATGATAACCCAATAAAAGCATTATTTCAGTTTCAAATAGGAACCTTTTAACTTTAATTCTTCCTTGGGTAAAGCTTTTAAATTTTCACAGATTTTTAAAAAATAAATCTGTGAAAATTTTAGCTGTTAACATCTATCAATTTCATTATTGACCAACCAATAAGATCTATATTAAAAATGAAAAGAATGCGTCTAAATTTGTTATACTTTTTTAATTACCATTAACCGGTTTTCAAAAGGTAACGCTTTCTTCCTCAGATGGATTGAGACTCCATCCGCCATTCCTTCATCTGAGGAAGAAAGCGGTAGATTGTGAAAACCGGTCGATGGTAATTAAAATATAAGTGGTAAGCATAAAATTTTTAATATAATAAATCAACAGCACCAAGCACCTTCGGCCCAAACAATCCAATATTCAATAAGATGTAAATCAATTTTAGATTGTCTAATAATTTAATATTCACAAAAAAAATTATCTTCTAAAAAGTGTCCATAACGAAAGACACGTCAAACAACAAAGTCCAGAGAATGGATAGAAAAAAATTAAATTCATTTCTAAAAATATGCAAAAAAAGTTTGAGTGCTTCAAATGTCGTTAAAACTTCTCTAAAATATCCACGTTTAAATAGTATACAGCATGTACCTTTACTTACTTAATCCACGTTCGCTCCTAGTGTGGAGCATGTGGATGTCACGAAGTTCCTTCAAGCATCTCTATCTTGCGCCAGTTGCACAGCTTCATCCCAGCTTAGTCCAGCATCTTGTAGAACCGCAGTGAATGCCCGCTTGATTGTTGTTTTCGGTACCTTTTATAACCATCAAAAAATCAGTCAATGGTTTCATAAATATAATATGGTTGAACTGTGAAAAACAGATTTTTTATTTATTTTGTATTTACTGGATTTTTGTAATCACTGATTTCAGTGTCCTAGTTGTCCATGCGACTTCTGAAAAAAGGGTGCCGTGTACGATTTCTGATTAGGTTACAGTATTTCCAGAGCATTCTAACTTGAATTTCTTTCTTGGGTGTTCTGTCTCAGATTGAACATGATTAGTAAACTGGTAGAATATGCTGTTATTTACCTTTTCTATTTCTTTTATAGGAATAGACACCGGGGATGTTCCGCAACGCAGCTGGAGCAGGTGATAAGAAAGCGAGGCTCCGACTATGAGGCCCTTATTCATTATCACAAACTGCAGAAAGATTTTGAGCAGCAAGTGACGTGTGCCTTAAAGGAACTTGGGGCACAAGTTCATGTTGTGAATAGGTAGGTTACTAAATTGTTTGGCAAATATCATACTTTAACTGCTCAAAATTGTTAGACCTTAATTTGATTAACCAAACCTTAATTTGATACAATCAAAGTTTTTTAAATATAATAAACTAGCTTTCCCGACAGACGTTGCCCTGTAGTCCTATCCATGAATATTGATTTCGAATTTGCAATTTATACAAAAATAGATTTAAAATATCTTTGAGTGTTAAAAATTATTTCTGAAAGCTCGAAAAAATCCATCAAAAATCTGCGTACCTACCAATGTTTTGAAACTTAATAAATTGTCAAGTAAATATAAATTGTGTTAAATTTTCACAGATGGTGTTGTTGTCGGTAGGAAATCCGTTCCATACTAACTTTAATATTATATTTTATATTATTTCTTACACATTTTTCAACTTGTTAGTAGTTATTCTGTTATCTGAAGCGGAGAAGAATCCAATAAATAAAACATCGGAAGAATCTGTTCAGAGTTATAAGTATTCGCACTAACCCGACTTTCATTTATATTATAAGATAAAACAATTTGATTCTCCCGTTGATTTATATGTACATACTATGCAGCATTTTTTTTAATCATAATGAACACAAACACACTCGGAGTCTTTCACAGTAAGCTACTAGATTCTATTGTCGTAAAAAAGTAAGATGGTCAGCACATGGAACACAAATTTCAAAATTTGATGTTATCTTATAGTTTATGAGGTACCAAGGTGAAGTCTAGTAGCCTGGATAAGGTACCTAGATCGGAAAGACTCATATGTCTAACTGTCAAAGGCTTCACAAAGGGATGGCCGCGCTATTTTCAATCTGTCATACTCATAAACAGTATTTGCTATTGGAACAATTTAGAGCTGCATAATTATTCATATCACTCGTATTTGATTGAGGAAACAATTCAAATACAGCACAACATGATTTTCAGTACAAACAACAAGAAAACGCAGCGACATTAGGATTGAAGATAGTGAATATTAGTGTTTAAATGGTCTGTGAGACTGTCTGATTATGTCTAGGTTCCCTAAGGGCCGGTCTTATAAACATCCGTTAGTTATAAGTCAAACCAAATAAACCGAAATATGATCCATTTGCTCATTTTTCCGTAAAAAAAAAATTGTTATTCAAATTTCAGTACGGCAGTATTTGTTAGTAAACCATTGATAAACTTACGGATATTTGGTCTCCCGTTTATAAGATTGGCCCTATGTCTGGAAAACAAATTAATCGTTTTACTTCAGTTAATTCTATTAGGTATTAGTTTTTAGTTTGAATCTTGCAGATCAAAAGTCAAAGATTAATTTGATTCTCTCTAACAATAGGGATCATGCAATTTGTTTATATGTTCGATTTTCAAACGAGGATAACAATTTACTTACGTCTAACTCACTCATTAATTTAACCTCTTCTGTACGTCATTGTCCTTCATGATAAATACATTTGTTTACAACTCTTTTGGGTATCAAATATTTTAATTATTGTTATTTCTAAGAGTATGATGAAACAAATTACAATTAAAATATAAATAAACAATACTATCTCGCATCAAAATATAATTAAGATGTCCATTGTCCATTTTATGCGTAACATTAATCAGTGAATGGATACCTTGTATTATTCAATAATCCATTTGTGGAAGTGTAATCGAAATTTGGACACTTTTATCTCTAATATAAATGAAAGTCGGGTTAGTGCGAACACTTATAACTCGAGATCGGCTGAACAGATTCTTTCAATGTTTGATTTATTGGATTCTTCTCCGCTCTGGATAACAGAATAACTAAAAAAAAAGTTGAAAAAAAATGGGTAAGAAATGATATAAAATATAATATTTAAGTTAGTATGGAACGGATCACCTGCGATGCGCCAACGCCATCGCGGGTATATCCCTCCCCTTCTCGCATACGTGATTGCCGCTCTTACGGTAGCCCAATCCCACTTACTCCACCGCACCGTTTCGAGCGTTTTAGAAAATTTTGATAAAAAGTCAACAAAATTATCGGGCACATTCGTATCGGTACTTCATGAATGAAATATAGATGTTTTAGAAATATTTTAACATTAATATTTTATTAGTAACTTAATCGGATTAATTATGTATGCTTATTTCTGGGGGCGCAGTGCACATATGAACGGGCCGCCTCTGGTTAGGACTACAGGACAACATCTGTCGGGAAAGCTAGTTTAAAATAAAATTGGGAGGTTTTATGGGATTTTATAGGACAATCAGACAAAACACTGAGGGAAAGACAACCGTCTTGTCAGACGATCCTCCACTCCCTAGGGAGTGGAGGATCGTCTGACAAGACGGTTGTCTTTCAAAATAGTGATAAAGCTTTTGGTTACTACGGTAACCACAGAGAATATTTTACACTGCCATATTCACCGCTGTTTATACTAGTACAGTATTCCTAAGAAAACATACCATAATTTCACTTGATAATATGCTACGCTTACTCTTGAAACATATTTTTATTTTCTAGGTTAGGTTATAGTCCATTTTTATTTTCTAGGTTAGGTTATAGTCCGTCACTTATAAACTGGTGCGATGTCGTCATACCATGCGGAGGAGATGGAACTTTTCTATTGGCCGCTTCCAGAATAAGAGATTCCAAGTAAGTTTTGTTTAATCTATTGGAATGTGGAACTAATTATGCACAGAACTTATGGTGAACTTATATTCATCTCTTATGGTGTTCAGGCAATTTGTAAGAACACACCTGACGTCAGAAAAATTTCTTCTTTTGTCGTCTTGCTTCTTCCTTTCATCTTACTCCTTCCACAGCCCTTACTCCTATCCCTTACCCTTGGCCTTTATCTCTTTGCCCCCAACCGAGCCTGCATAGATTGTAACATACAATTATCCTGTTTGTCTTACATCTTTGTACTCGCTGTTAATGGTTCCGTAAATACTTTACTGGTGTTTTTGTTTATTTATTTTGTTGGCATATGATTTGTGCTATTACTATAATTTCTAGTATCATATATCTGTAATAATATTGTATTTGCAACCACTTTTTACTCGTGCCAAACCATCTCAACTTATTAACTTTCATCTTTTTATCACTTTTAGGAAACCTGTGATTGGTTTCAACAGTGATCCTAGTCGTAGCGAAGGTCGCCTGTGTTTACCCAAATGGTGTTCCAGGGACATAAGAGGCGCATTCAACGAAATCAAAGAGGTATGCTTTTAAACAGGGTTCAACTATGGGTGAAGAATTTAAAATATTTAACATATAAATCAAATGTGGATTTTTTTCATGAATTTCAGGGTAGATTCAGATGGCTGCATCGAAGCAGGATTCGTACGACATTAGCGAGTGACGAAAAGTTTAGGAATACTCTTCAAGGAGCTCCAACGGATTTACATAAACCCATACTGCCTAGGTGGGTTTTTCAAAACTTTCTTTTTGCTTACTAAACATATATGTTACTATATTAACACGTTCACAGCCTTATAGTAACTAACTAACTAAAAATTGTACTAATTTACAAAACAACCTTTTCATCCTTAAGTTTTTTGGCAGTGACCCTGTGGAGAAAAATGATTAAGTTAGGGCAAAAAGCATAGCGAAAAACGGAGGAATATTATTTTTAAAAAATTACATTTACTAATACATAAACCGTAACAATAAACTTACAACAGTTTTATTGAAAAATTGACAGTAAATCCGCGAAATAAGATGTTTTCCATAGATTACCATGGTAAAACGACCATTTGATGTGAACTTTCAAATATTTTTTTGACATTTCAAACTTTAAAGCAGGCTGTAAGCGAAAACAAGAAATAAGATATGAATATTTGGTTCTTTCTACAATGTGTGTGTGAATCCGCTATTTACCTGTTTAAAGAGGAATCTCTGCCTTTCTTCCAGGTACAATGTGTGTGATGAAAACACAAGAGACAGTGGAGAGATGGGCAATGTGTCGTACGGGCTGGAGGAGGAGCCAATCAACTGGGAAGAGGGGGACGGGGAAGTGGTCAGGGAAGAGAGGCACAACACCCCTGGAATATTCAAGAGGCTGTTACCCTATTTGGCTCTGAATGAGGTATTATATTATTTAATCATTATTCACTGTAAACATTGATTCAGTTTGAGTGGAGCATATGTGGACTAGCGGTTACGACGCCGGTTTTGTAATGTTTCGTGCTGACTGCTGAGGTCGTGGGTTTTGATCCCAGGTGCTGACCATTTTCCTCTTTCCTCATTTTTTAGGTTATGTTTTTAATCATTATTGATTCAAAGGAATCGACATTTATTTTCTTTTCAATGGAAATCACTGTTCAATTCTTTATAATCTATATATTTATATGTGAAGCAATAACTTTTTAACCCTTTTTACGAAAATTGCGCAGATGAACAATGAAATTACGCACACTTCTAGTGCACATAGAGAAGAAGTATTTTTATGCATAAAAATTACTTTGAATCAATAAAATACATTACAAACACTATTTTAATACTCACACACACTTCTATGTATTTGACCATGACACAGACGCATATATTCTTTTGTTTATCTGTAGTCAAATTGAGGTTAGGTTAATATTGTTTATCTTTAATAATAATAGAAAAAGCTTTGTACATTCCAACATTTCAAATCAGACATATCCATGTCATTGTTTTTGAAAGAAAATTGTGAAATAGCGCTCAAAACATCTAATGTAAATATAAATATCAATATCACTTAGTTATTGTCAAATTTAGACCTCTGGGCTACCACTAATCCTTATAAATACGCATTATGTTGTGGCATTTTTAGTTTTCGGATCTATTCCAACGTACAAACCCTGAAGTTGTAGCATGTCCAAATTGTGTAGTGACTCGAATCAACCTGCCGGAACATTTCTGTGCACTTGTGCTATTCTGCGCACAATCTTTCTCGAAGGCCTAATTGAAATCATGTGAAATGCACAGAAACCAATCCTGTAGTATGGAAGAACCACAAACAACATTAAAAATATGCAAGGTTGTTTAAGTATTCTGCGGTATAATTATGACACGGAATAAGATTGATTATTAGTAACGCATAAAATAAACGACTTATTCCAGAACAACTATACCCTTCATAACAGCGGTATAAGGCAGTTTCTATCAGTACCACTGTTACAGAAACAACTCAAGTTTTTAAATTTATAGATATATTTAAGATCAATACCTCTTGGTACAATAAATGCTATTTTGAATTTTGTCACAATTTAACGTAAGAAGCTAAAAATGTTTTTGTAAATTTTTTCCATATTTGATTTTGATAAATTAAAATAGACTTATTTGCAACTCTTGATACTGTTTATAAGGTGTTTATTGGTGAGAATGTGTCGGCTCGAGTCAGCCATCTGCAGGTGAAGATGGACGGGGACGCCAGACCAACTCGTACCAAGTGTTCGGGGCTGTGTGTGACCACGGGTACTGGTTCTACATCCTGGCATCTCAGGTAATAATAGCTTTTGTTTGGGACCATGCATATATTTCAAAAACAATCACCTCATTGAAAATAGAAGAATAAAAATATTCTATATATATATAAATATTTGGTAATGATTTACAAACAATTCTGTCCAAATTATCACATGGTTTATAAAAATGTAAATCTGGGTGAATGAATTGAATTACCAATGATGCCGTGATAAACGTTAGTGGTTAAGCTCATAGTAATATTATCATAAAGAAAGTCACAATTTGAAGTATGTTGTTTTTCTTCCTATAATATGCTATGGAAAAATATCAGAAAAAAGTCATAAGTCAAAATTTAATTCTATTATTTTTTTTTCAGAAACTGTTCCTAGGGCATTGGACAAATTTTAAACCATTGTCAGAATTTTCAATTTACTCTGAGACCTTAAAAAGTTTAACAAAAAAAAACTCTCCTGAAAAAAATTTTTTTTTTAAATTACGTCATTTTTCTTCCGGATCAGTGATATGTCGGTTGCAATTTTTAATATGTTTGCATCTTGTTTTTTTCAGTATAAACAGCCTTCGTACACAAACTGTCATTGAGTTGATGAGAATAGCCGAGACAGAAGGAGTTGTGACGGGATTTAAAGACAATGGTCCTACTGAAGAACAAGCCAAATTTTTGGCCCAACTTTACAACAATAAACTTGTGTTTCCACCAGGTAAATACCTAAAGCAAATAGCAACCTCATTTTAACATAATTTGTTAACTAAAACTATTTACATAACCACTCATATTTTGTGTGTATCAACGATTTGCTGATTACACTAAACTTGTGTTTTTTAGATGATGACCGCCTAGTGTACAGTGTTCGAGAATTAATATCGGCCGACGTTTGGCCATCCCCAAAAGGGTTAAAGTCTAGGGGATTTTCCAAAACAGTTCACGTCAAAAGCCGATGTGTGGATGCAGGTTTGATTAACTATTACATGCTTATATCCTGTTCAATGAGATTTTTCCTTATTATTATAGTGTTGCTAACATCGGTAGACTAGTAGACAAAGGGACCGATTTCAGATAAAGGGATCAATTCACGGTCGGCTCAAAAATTTTCCATGTGTTCTTTCACTTGAAATTTCTACTCAGAGTTGGAATCCTGTCTTAAATTGAACAAGATCGGTTGATTGTTAGATAATACTTCAACCATTAAGTTCCGTTGACTATAATGCCATCAAGCAGGTAGCTTGGAGCTGATCTGCTTGATATCCCACACTTGTGTCACACCACAGCCCGTTCTTAAATATGGTAGTGTTCTCCGCAACAACTAGCTCGGCAGGCAACCTGTTCCACTCATCCACAACTCTATTTCCAAGGAAATGTCTTTGAGTTCTGAGTAAATCTATCCTCAACCAATTTCAGACTGTGTCCTCTCAAGTGCTCATTATGGCTACACTGTGGCGGGCTTCTTCAGGAAACCGCACAGCCACCGAGAAGGTCACAGCGCCAGCTGACGAACCATCACTGCTGAAGAAGCCCGCCACAGTGATAGGCGAAATATCGAGTAACACCACCAGCAGACTACGGCACTTAAGCCCGGAGAACCTTGACATTACTGAATCTGTCAGTTCTCTAACAGCAGAACTGAGGGCTTTAAAGCCCCACTGGCTTGGGTTAAAGGCATTTTACATTCAATAATTTTCCCCAATTCCCTACTGTTATTTCTTAAAGAAAAAATAACAACTAATTTCTCTAACAATTCATTGCTAATGTTCGATTTTTAAATGGAACAAACCACTTCGGGCTTACGACCGTCTTCTACTGTAATTTCGAAGGCTGTCTTAGTGTGATCACTTTACGTTAACAACGTTCGCCATTAGGTGGTAATGTTTGTCTCCGAAACTCCTAATCATGAGAATTCAACATGTTCAACATGTCGAAAAATCTCGTGTATGCAACAAGTAGAAATTTAGTAATAAAATGAAAAATAGAGATAAAAGTTGGAAATTATTGAGAACTACTGTTATTTCCGTGTTAGTTCGAAAATAACGCGATATTTTTTTACCATTTCAGTCAAGTAATTAGGAAAAATCTAGTGTCCGATCCGAAAGGATTATAAATATCTAATTGGAACTTTTATTTCATTTGCAGCTTTAGTCATTGACGGTGGTGTGTCATTTCCTTTTAATGATGGAACCGAGGCGACTCTCGAAATACATCCAGAGGACTCTTTGAGAACTATAATTTTAGATAAATTTGTATAAATCAATCACTTCCTGTATGACCCTCTTAGGGAAACAGGGAGTAAAAGTAAACTGGTGTCAAACTGTATAAATAACCCTAAGTTAAGTCCTAACTTATAAAATAAGTTCCAATCAATAGATTTTTTTAAATTTATTTACCGAGAAAATCCGGTCAAATTCGAAACATAAAAAAAGAACTAAGTACTGCATGATTTGAGTAAATTTATAAAAACTATTTGTGTTTAAAAAGCTTTTTAAATTTTGGTGCGTAAAACAGCTAATTTTTCATTTCAAATCAAACAAATTAATTTTTGTGTACATTTTTTTACAACAGTTTTAAGTTAACAGTAAATCACAATATTTATTTAAAATTTTTCTTTTTAAGACTGACTTGAGATTTTTGTCTTCATTTATTATTTGTAGTTTCAATAGAATCTCTCAAACTTGAATTTATTTTTCTTTGATTATGTTTACCTGCATAGTTTTATTTTTGCTTTGATATTAAATAAAATTAATTTCCACTACTTGATGATTTACCTTTTATGATAAAATTTTTCTGTAATCAAATTTAATTTATTCGACTAACGGCAAGGCCTGTCTGTCTTCATAAAAAAGAAAATAAATAGAATAATGTTTTACTACAAAGCTATATATATATTTTTTTACAAACTGAGATCTTATAAATGTGTTGTTACAAATATTTGGTATGCTACTGCCTTATATCAGGATACAGACAAACTTAGCATATTCTTATATACGATGTGCAATATTAATGTGTGTTTACACCAAACGAACATAGAGTCAAATCTAGAAATATAGCATAGGTACTCTTATTTTTAATGTCCAGTGGTTGTCAGGTAAACAATAATTTTGTTATTATAAAATTCTTCATAGATGGCGCTGGCGTCGCAGGAAATCCGTTCCATCCTAACTTTAATATTATATTTTGTTTCTTTGAATACCTAAATATTATATTCTGTATTTTTAATTTTTTTTAATGGTTATCCGGAGCGGAGAAGAATCCAATAAATCAAACATCGGAAGAATGTGTTCAGCTGATCTCAAGTTATAAGTGTTCGCACTAACCCGACTTTCTTTTATATTATAGATATTGGACACTATGGAAACAATAACTTCTTTCTTCTTTGCTACGCCTCGAGTTCGAGGATCCCATAAGACTCACGTTTTTGATGTATTCTATTAATGGGCGATAACAGACTAGTGTCTGGACAACAACTATATAGTATACTCTAAAAAAATATACTCTACTTCAGATCTGCCTTCTGCTTTTATGTTCGTTTGGTTTAAATGCTCATCTAGATGTTTTATTTTTAGCTCTTTGTATTATTTTGTAAATATAATAAAGACTGTTGTTGTTATTTTTGTCTGTAAAAAAAGTTTATTTTTAAGAAATCAATATTTTTTATGAATGATAGAAGTAAAATAAATCTACTAGAAAGTATGAAATAACTTTTAATACTTATATTACGTGTAAGTATAGAAATGTACCTTAGTTAGTAATGTATAAAGTTTCAATTGAATGTTGTTTTATTTATTTTTATATATTACTAGCTGACCCGCCCGTCGAACTTCGACCTAACCCAGAATAAAAAGTAATGACTCCTGGTTTATGCAAACTTTACAAAATATTAACTACGAATAGGTATTTGGACGAAACTATTTTTTTTTTATTTCAATGCTACAACATAAGCTGTCAATAATAATTATTGATATCACCTGTTGATAGTCAACCATCTTTGTTTTGTGTGAATGATCCAAAATTATCTGCCTCACTGCTCTTTCGAGTCACATAAATATTTTAATTTTTTTGTAATAATAAAAAACCAATTTGCATTACTACTTATATAATATTTTATTATCCCGAAATATTATATAAGTAGTATTGCAAAGTTGTTTTTTTTTATTATTACATGTCGAAATACCATAAAGTTGTTTTTTTTATCTGCTCTAAGCAACAAAATGCAAAAAATTTATTCAAGTGTAGTAACTTTGCCATAATGCTTGCTACTAAGAGCAGTTTCAAGAAAATATTTGAAATAATCAAAATAATTTTTGACTGACGTATTATTTTATGACCTTTTGAAATTTCCTTTATTTAAGTTCGTGTTAAGGTCAAAATTTTTACAATACTGGCAACTCTGACGTCATTAATGTGTTTTTGAAGTTAGTTTAGATGTTGTCTGTTTTTCTACATTCTGTTGTGAAATATTTGTTTTTATTATTTTATATTAGTTAAAAATTCAATGATATTTTGTGATGTATTTTTATGAAATTATTTTGTATATTTAGAAGTAAATGACTATTTTAATGAGTGATTTTTGTTTTCTCTGTTCCAAATTCAAAAAACACCACACAATATTATGGTTCTCATAATTTGAACTCTTAAGACAGCTGTTGGATCCAATCATCCATCAGAGCATTCCTGCTTTTACCTCTTAATATTTGGGACATTATAGACCATTAAAGGATGACGTCATCTGATGTTTACCGGGCGGCACCATGGCGGCACACACACAAACCACACATGCATAAACCATAGTGATGGGTAACAAACTACTTTGCATAGCGACCCGAACTGCGCGAATCAATAGTGATCCGAATCAGTTGTCTGGTTCACTTTGATAAAGCACATTAATATATTCATTTTCTTGTAGAATACAGAAATTTTATAATGTTCGTATTAATTATCAAAATAATTGTTTTATTAATTTTATTTATCTTAAGTATTTTTTGTCATCTGCAAATTTTTTTTTGTGTCTCATTGTTACATTTGATGATTATTTAATTATAACTGCTTGTTATTTAATTTTTTATGATTATAGGGGAGACCTGTACTAAACGTTCCTCCTCTATTGATATTTTCTTTATTAGGCTGTAATTAGTTCGCGAGTCTTGGAAGTTTCTTCTTTTCCTTTTTTTGGTAATTTATTGTATCTTTTATAGATTAACTGAGGATACTAATATATTATGTTTTGTAAAAGCAACCTTACTGTTGCGTAGAATCTAATAAAATAAAATATTACTATCCCCCTGACTTCATGTTCCTGAACGAAGCGGCGAGAGACAGCAAAATTTCAACTGACGTCACTATTTAATGGTTTATTGAATATTTAAATAATAATTTTATTTATGTCAAAATTTAAGAAATTATATTTTTTTTTATAAGTAAAAAAAAGAATATGCATTGCGATCTAAATGCAGAGTAAGGCCCCAGGTTAAGCCATTTCCGATGATATACGCGGCTCAAGGTGTACCTACTGTGTAAAATATTTAGCTGGAATAAAATAAATAATAAGCCATCAATAAGAAGTAAAAATTTTATGTGAATCTTTTTTGGTTTTTTATTATGTTTTTTTTTAAATAAAAAGTAAATATGCTAAATATATATCAGTGCTTTTTTTCTTCAATTTTGACATAATTGGTGTAATATGAAGCAGGTAAAATATGCATTCAATGCAAAATTAATTTTGTGATGTTTTCCAGCAATAAAATGTAATATTATATGGATCTCTAAACAACGGCACAATACGTTCCTAATTGAACGAGTCGCCGGTAATCTCGAAAAAAAAAATACAAACGGTAATTCTATTAAATTCATATACAAAACATGTACAAACAGATCACTACGGCTCATACTCTATTTGACTTGTTATATCTGTAGCGATCTGTAGTTTCGCTCTATCCGTGACCCGATAAACACACTCATACCAACTCTCTGCCGCCCCGCAAACATCAAAATCCACGTGGCCGTTAATGGTCTGTTGCATTCGTCTGGGATACCTTTTTTGGTTCTAGGACTGTTGTTACTCTCACATAAAGTATCTTCAGACAACAATAATCATTGCAGTTGATGCCCCACAACAAAAATAAAGATATTTTGCAGAACTTCCTTGCAATAAATATTTGATTATTCTTCATTTCTTCCTTCTAAAGAAGTCAGTACATTATCATGTTTAATAAGGTATTTGAATGTGGAATTAATTTCTAAAGAGGCTTTGAGTATGAGGAAATCTTGCCAGTTTCATCTTATCATTCTTTTTTTAAATATATTCTTCCTCTAGTTATGCAACTCTTCCCTGTTTCCTTCATTATATTTTTTTAGTTTGCAGTAGTAGTCGTCATCAAAGGCTTTTCAATCTCAACATCTGTAAAAAAATCTAAAATATTTATTTAAAAGAATTGTTGTTTAAAAAATAGGGTATTTGACTAATTTCCAGAAACCGTTTTAAATTATTCTACGATACATTATAAGCACATTCTCTTTATATTTTCTGAAGATATGCCATATTTTATATGAAAATCATGTTTAAAGTTTAAATAGCCAAAAACGCGCGTAAAACGCTGTCTTGTATAATGGCGCTGGTCACGTGGTGCATTTTACGTCACACTTCTGTATTGGTATGAGGTTGATGACTATCATTTACCATGGGGTGACGTCACGGGGACCACAACTAATCACAAGGCGTTTTCATCGGTGACTAGTTCCATAGAAATATTTGGATTTTTATTACGTGTTTTTATAAAAAATAAGCCTATTTAAGCTGTAAAATAAAAGAAATAAGCTTTCTTGGGCCATTTTCAAACAGGATGACCACAATCTGTATCTTATTTTTCATAGTGTCAAATACCCTATTAAAAGATTTTCTCATACTAGAAAATCTCAAAAATTGCAATGCCATTAAATTAAAAAAAAAAAAAAAAAAAAAAACATTATTCTTTATGGTTCGTTGCAGTATTCTGATTCTATGAGTTTCTATGGACTGTCAAAATATCACGAGCGTCTCCAGACTGTACCACGGCCACCAATAGGAATGCAGCATTATTACGCATGCGCACAGCATAGTGTTTGCCCACTTTGTGTTCGTACTCATCAGATGAAATGTCAAAATTCCATTAAACTATCATAATAATATTATGCTCTCGTTATGTGTTCTGTGATCGTATGTGATGTTATTATATTTTCGGGTGAAAGGCCTCATTGAATATTAATAAAATATAATATAGGTATTATTATATGTGATGATTGTGATCTTAATCCATAACATAACCTCTGATTAGAATTCGGAGTCAAACTTATTATGTCGAGTAAGTTATAGAAATAATAATTATTATGTTAAGTAAATTTGTCTCAAGAATGGGTAATGAAAGAAGAAAAAGAATTAAATGCCTATACGAATGTGTAGTGGGAATGGTTCAAATATAAGTGTGCGAAATAATGTGTTTAAAGAAATAATGAAAAAAGATCGACAAATAATGTTTGGAAGGGAGTAAACCATACTTCACAATTTTTGTTAAGTTTGTTGAAGAGTGATGGAAGATCTGATAAGGATTTTTGAAAAAATAAAGTTGCATTACATTTTTATAAATATAGAGCTTTATTTTACTACAATAAAGAAATCCACATTGATTCACTTACAAAATAGCATTATTAAATAGCTCAGTAAGGGACCGTTCAAGTATTACGTAACGCATATTTTTAGCATTATTGACTCCCCCCCCCCCCCCCCGCAATGCATCGTAACGCTCTTCGTTACCCCTCTTCCCATTCTCTAAACGTTACCTAACGCACATATTACAACTATGTATGCCTCAAATCACAATTATTACTGGAAATTCACTAAATACCTTTGTTGCGGCGCCGGTAATACAATAGTAACGTTTTACAAGAAAACCCCCCCTCCCCCCATATTGCGTTACGTAATTCTTGAATGCTCCCTAAGTACTTCAACCTAATGAATATAATATTATAATAATAACTATCACAAAGTTAGACTAACAAAATTATTGAAAAATAAATTAAAATTGTTTGCAATATGTAAATTAATGAACATTTATTTATTCTAATTTAAGAATGATAAAATAAAACAAAATCATTTAAGATAAAAACACGAATGATAGCATAATGAGGCTATCTATATATATATATATTTATGTGAAGCATGAACGAAACGTTTTGGGTACTCCTCGATCAATCTTTTCAGAGCCAACCTGAGTACATGGAGTACCCAAAACATTTCGTTCACGCTTCATACATTTCTCTCCGTCACGGAGATATTTATATACATATATATATTATTATTGGTGTCCCAGGCTATAAGGTTAATTTTTATTTCGAATTTCAAAACGCATACCGTCAATTTTTTTATTTGACTCTAAAAACTTAAATTTTCAATATTATTGACATCGGATAACGATAACCCGTGCCGACTTGATGTCAAAGTTTTAAGTTCAAAAGTTAGTATGAAGCTATATATATATATTTTTTTAATTTATGTATTTATTCTTTGTAGAGAAAAATAATAGACATTACATTATAAACATTAAAAGTAACAATAGAATAAATAAACGTTGTTTCTCTCCCGATAGAGTCGAAGACTCGTGTTCGAGAGAGGAGCACCGCTAACATTGAGTATATTAATAAACACATTAATAAAATATTTAACTACATGAATATAATAATATGCAAAAACATATTACCTCAATTCAATTAACTTAATAATAATAATAACAATGCACACGGAATAACACATAATATACACATAATATAAAATTTAGAAAATTCTGAGACGCAAACAAAAAAAAGGTCAAACAATCATCCTCACAAAATCTAATTATCGGATTGAGGTCTCATATCGTCGATGAAGAAATTACACCGCGTAACTCATTTAATGAGTATTTTCAGGAGAGAGAAAAAATGGTTTTGCTAATAATAAATGTATGAAAGGTTGAACAACCAAAAAAACAAACAAGGAGAAAAATTATGAAAAGATATATTTTTTATTAAATTAATCTTAAAAATTTACTCCACAAGTAAATAACGGACTTACGCGGTTTTATTTGTAGAAAATTATAAATTTTATTGATATACGCGGAGTTTTCATAAACAAAACATTAAAAAGGAAAAATATTGATAACTAGCTTATACCCGTCTTGCTTTACGTTTTTGATTCCGATTGTCAGGCTTGATCGGTAGGTAATTAAACAGGTTCTAGTCTAGCTTCCCATTGCTTTGCAGACCTCTATAACTGACATAACCACAGAAAAAGAGAAATGAAACTTTCACAATTCATAAAAAGAGAGAAGAATGACACTTTTAATGTTTATTAAAATTTTCTATGAAGATCCTAAAAAATAGAGTTTTTAAAATAGCTCTAAATATATTAAAGTTAATGCAACAAATTGTATTAAAGAACCTTCTCCGGCATTTTGCACGGCTCTGTGCAGATTCATATCTGACGTAGCATTTGTATTTTGAGCGTGATGCTATGACATACGGTAAAAAGCAAATAAAAAAACATTTCTGAATTATTATGTAGATAGAGAAGTAGGGGCTAATGCGAGTTTTATTTAATTTCCCAATTTACCACGCAACTTTCTTAATTTTTTCTTTCATGAGAACCTTCTCCTGATAAAATCCAACACGACAAAAAAAAAATTAGTGAAATCGGTTCAGCCGTTTAGGCGTGATGCGATGACATACGGTAAAAAGCAAATAAAAAAACATTTCTGAATTATTATGTAGATTTTCCACGCAACTTTCTTAATTTTTTCTTTCATAAGAACCTTCTCCTGATAAAAGCCAACACGGCAAAAAAAGAATTAGTGAAATCGGTTCAGCCGTTTAGGCGTGATGCTATGACATACGGTAAAAAGCAAATAAAAAAACATGTCTGAATTATTTTGTAGATAAAATGCGATTTACGATGTAAAAATTTAATTAATTTTAGCTAATAATTTATTGAATTATGTTATAGTTACGTTGATTCGGGTGAAGGATGACGTTCGATGGGATATAAGCTTGAAATCAAAACAATTCCTCTATAATTGCTTTACTTTTTAAAAAATTCAATAGATGGCGGTGTAGTAGGAAGTACATAACATGTGATGTATGTTTGCCTATTGTATAGATACATCGAAAGAATTTACCAATTTAAACCAATTTTTCTGAATTATTATGTTGATATAGCATTTTGGTTTTTTTTTTACTTACTTTTAAAAACAATACAGATTTTAATATCTATAATAATTCAGTAATTGTTAAATATTTGTATTTGTAATATATAAAGTAGGTATGTGTTCATTTTATTATTGCTTTATCTTGTGTCTTGTTGAAATGTAATAACCTAATTATAACATGTAAAAGGCTAATTAATGCCGAAAATAATTATCAAATAAAAAAGAATATTGTTCAACCATATGGAACCCATACTTTAAGAAATACATTGATCAGGTTGAAGGTATTCAAAACAGATTTATTAAATTTATGAATGGGAGATATAGGGTAGACATGACTAATTTAACTACACTATCTAATCGTCGAATACTTCTTGATATGACCACTCTGAGAAAAATTTGTACCTCCGAGTTTGACACGCCATCATTACTCGAGCGTGTCCTATTTCGGGTGCCATCACAAACTCGTTCATGCAATCTATTCTACATGGACAAGCCCAACACGATTGCAGGCCTTAGAAATCCCCTATACAGAATGGCCGACACTTACAACAAAATCTTCTCTGACAGTATAGATATGTTCGCGGCGTCTTCACTGCAGCTTAAAAAGAAAGTTCTACAATGTTTACAATCCAGGTGAATCTTTCCTTACTCCTTCCATTTATCCTTTCCTTCCCCTTCTTTGAAATTTTCTTTTATGATTTAATATTTGTATTTGTAATTTATTGTTTTTTTTTCTGTTTGTAACTGATTTAAGCTATGATTATATATCTCAAGATTAGTCAATTTGTATGCACATGTAATTGTGGAACAGATTACCTCAGCTTGTACCTTACCTTCATGTTTTTCTTATGTATATTCATATCTGTTTTATGTTTGTGTATCATATCATAAATAAATAAACTTGGGCCTTTGGTTTGTATTTCTAGGCTTAGGACGGCAAGGAATATCTTTGAACTCTGGGTCTTCAAACTTCAATTTATATTTAATTTTTCCTGAGGGGTCATATTGTAGTACTCTTATGTCTGTCACTGTGGGATCTGCTGTCTTTCGTCCTGGGCGTATAGAGTTAAACATAATAGAATCTTTACAGGCATAATCATCAAAAAAAGTATAGTCTAAGAAATGAACAGTGTATGGTTGAGTCGGTCTGACCTCCTTACTGATTCCTGCGTATTGGCTGGGAAGAAAAATTTCCCTATTTTTCAGTTTGCTCTCAATCGCGCTATGAACAGAGTCACACTCCATTTGAGTGTGACCTTTAATTAAAAATTTTTGGGTAATGATTACGCCCATATCCATCGACAGCTCTAATAAGGCATTTGATAGAATAAAATTCCTATTTTGTGCCGAACATCCATCGGAATACAAAATAACTGGAATAGGGTTTTCGCGCAATAATTTTCTCAATACATCTACAACACATGATGCAAATACTGAGGCAACTAGGCCTCCATTGGTTTCATCGAACCAGTAACAGAAAGCTTCCCGATTTCCTATATTGTACATTGTGAAGTTGTGAACACATAGCTTAGTCTTAAAATAAAGAGAGCTAGCTTGCAAGAAAGGTGATAACTTGACTGCTTGTACGTCCTGGGTAAATACGTGAACTTTTCCAGCTTCTGCTAATAGTTTATCTGAGGCTTTCTCCTTCCTAGCCCTATTTTTTGCATCGATGTGTTCCTTCCACTCTAAATCCGGTAGATTTCCAGCTTTGTGAGCACAGCAGAGATCACATTGATCTTTTTTCGGATGGTAAATGCTTATATTTTGTTGTATGAGTATGTGTTTAAATTTCCAAATACTGACTGCACCTTTGGATGACTCTTGGCATTTGCTTTTGTAGATATTGTAAAGCTGCATCTTTGTTGTGATAGCAGGCTCCAGATACAAACGACCTGATGATCGACGGCAATAATGTGAAGGCAACTTGGGTAGTAAATCTAAAAACGTTGTTAAAAACTGTATATCGTCAGCTTTGTATGCTTCTTTTGGACCTTTATGGGACAAACTTCTCTTAGGGACAATTCCACAATCAGTTTTGTTGGTCCAGTACCTTACAGTCCATTCTTTTATACCAAAGGTGTTTAAAAACATCTTTTGACATACTTGTAGTCTCTTTCCATCTGTTGTTATTAAAAAATATTCATAAGATTCCCTTCTTCTTGACTCAACGTTAGACGACCGTTTTTGTTTTATGGGAACGCTCTGGACAAGCGAGCACACATATTGTCTACGCTGTACCCAATCCATCATCTTCCAAAAATTGTAAAATATTTTATCCCGCATTTCATCGTTTATTTCTGAGCACGCACGGAACTTTGATTTTTGACATTTGGGTGAAACGCATTTAGGCCCAATTTTACGGGCCTCTTTAGGAACATCGTGCTTTGTTTTATATTTATTGGAATCATTAATTTTGATTCGTCTGTATCCCAGATATTTTTCTCCTTCCAATCTTAATGACTTGTTAATATTTTGTTTCCATATTTTAGGATCAGCCAATCCTTTGGAGGATCGTTTTTTCTTTCCTTTCTGTGAGACATCTACTTGATCAGTGTTTTCTATTCCTGTATTGCTCTTTCCGGCTTGATCTTCACGATTTAATAAAGGCAATAATGCACCATCTTCAGTCATTTCAAGTATTGGGAGATTTTGTATATCGCAAATTTCTGAAACGTCGGAAATCGTGTCTGTAATTATTGTTGAAAGGAGTTTTTCAACAGGTTTTGGCTTATTTCCATTAATTCCAAGCAATGAACAAATTTCATCGATTTCATTTTTCTCATTAGCATCGAAATCGTTTTCTTCGTCACTCGCTGATAATAATTGGTTATCCATATTAGCAATATTCCAATTAATTCTAAAAAGAAACGAAATCAATCAGTATCAGGAATATTAGTAATACCGCGTATTTCATTTTATAAAAGTTACGAATACCGCGTATCTCAATTGAGATTTTAAACAAACTCTTTTACTTATTAAAATTAAATTTAACATGGATGTGAAAGCAATATTACATAGTGATATATCACTACAATATATTTTGAGTATGAATAAACTATAATTTGATTTAGAAACTTACAAAAAATATGGTAAATCCTAGAGACAGTCACCGTGCGCCGTGTTCTATCACAATATGCGTGATTTACGCGGTGTTGGTTTTAAAAAAGCATCCGTTGAGATACGCGGTGCAGTTACAGGCAAATAACTCTCTCTGATTAGTTCAAATCGTCTGCAGGGGAATACCAAGCTACGGGTACGGATTTACTCTACAAATCGATATACAGAACTCCATACTGCTAAAATTTGACATACGCGGTGTTATTTCTTCAACGACGATATGCTTTTTAAGTTTCCTTTTAAAAACGTCCAAGTCGCATACTTCGCGTATGTCATCAGGGAGATCATTAAATAACACGATCCCCCTATAAAACCCACCTCGGTAGCCTAGTTTTACTAGCGTGGACTTCAGATCTGAGGTCCCGGGTTCGATTCCCGGTCGGGTCAGAGTTTTTCTAAGTGTTTTTTCACTTGAAATTTCTACCCGGGGTTGGCCTGTCTCAGATTGGACGGGACCGGTTGACTGGAAAAAATTGCCTCAGGCAATAAGTTCCGCCGGCTATACTAACACCTTTGTATAGAAAAGTGTTATATTATTATTATAAAAACATCGCTTTTGTGCGGCACTTGTTTGGTTTCTGGGTATTTTTATTTTATGTTGTGTTCTAGTTCGTCTATCATTAGTGGTAGAAAAAATTTGGAAGTAATGGAATAAATTTCTGTAGGAAAATAAGATTGCAGATTCTTTAACTATCTGATGAAGTGCTAGTACCGCAAATTCTCTAAAAATCAATTCAGTTGGATGGTCTTTTGGTTTTCCCATTATTATTTTTATTATCATCCTTTGGATCACTTCTACAGGTAACAGGTTAGTATACGTCCCACCCCATCCAGTCACTCCATAGACCAGGACAGAGTGAAAAAACGCATAATAAACAATTTTAAGCAAATTTGGTTTCAAGATATTCTTCAAATTACTTCAAATCCACAGAATTCTTCTTTGAATGCAATGTAACATTTTTTATGGTGGGCTGATGGATGGCTTTCTGTATTGTCTAATGTTGATTTGTTCCAACAAGTTAAAAGGAAGCTAATGGCACCGAAAGCACTTTAGGATACGGCAGAAAGAGCGGTTAAATTAATGCAAGACTTTCATAGTTTAATCACTGTTGATATTTTTCTCACTAGACCCCCTTTCCCCCTACGTGATGTTTCGTGATTTTTTCCAGACCCCCCTCCCCCTTTTGGTCTCACGTGATAAATGGTCGCCCCCTAAACAGAAAAAAAGCCGTTATACTTGTATCATCAATGCATCACAAAATAGAAACAGATGCGAATCTGGAAAACCGTGTATTATAATAATTATTGATTATAAGTCGAAAGGTGGAGTGGACGAAATGGACAAAATATGTTCCAATTAAATAATAATGTTGTGTGTAGAGATAAATAATATCTCTACACACAACACGTAAACCCATGACAATTTTTTATCGTTTACATACTGCATGATGCCTGTGACTACACTAGTAAAATGCTATAGGGTCATTTTATAATGTCTTTGGTGAGGGAACTAGTATTACCACAAATGCAGAATAGGGTATTCAACGAAAGATTACCTCGTGAACTAAGAGCAACGAAAGGGTTCTCGGCCCCAAAGACAAGCCTCCTCGCCCACATGTTGAAAAGAGTGACAACAACAATGTAACAAAAGTGGTCTATGTCCCAGCTGTAATTAACTCTTACTTGAAAAGTACCTATTTTAATGTAGGTATTTATATTAATTATTTTTTTTATGTCTTATTAACTAGTCTATATACAATAAGGATTTTGTGTTTTTATATATTGATATTTTATGTAAAGCTAAAAACCGAAGAATATGAGTACTTGTATTTTTTTGATCTCACAATAAATATTTATTTTAAAATGTATGTTCTTTGTTTTAATTTATCATTTTCCAATAATGTACTTGTAAATAATCTATATTTAATAATATTTGGATGGATTTTTGCGTTGATGGCTTTAATGCGGTCTGAAGATGGTAGTGATGGTACAATAAAAACTCTTCTTGTAAAACGTGTCTTTATTGTTCAAAAGCCAAAGAGAGATTATTACATAATATTTTCTATCTAGGCCCATCACTTCTATCATTATGGGGAGGAGATGGACTTGGCTGGGATATGTGTTTAGGATGCCAAATGACAGTTGGCCGAGGAGAGTGCTGTTCTTCCTTGCATCAGGGTCCCAAAGACGAGGAAGTCTGTCTCATACAGTGTCCTAATCCTTCGAGGCAGAGCTGAGGGAGTTGGACATGATGTGAGAGGAGGTCATAAGCATTGCGCAAGATCAAGCGCAATGGAGAGATTTTTTTGCCTCCCTATGTTCCTTCAGGAGGTCATAAGCATTGCGCAAGATCGAGCGCAATGGAGAGATTTTTTTGCCTCCCTATGTTCCTTAGTGGGACATAAAGGGAGTTTAGATTAGAGTAGAATGTATGTAAGTATACAGTAAAATAAACATCTTTGTGCAGGTTGAGAGCGTATGGAGGGGACTTCACTGATTTCCTTTTGTTAAATGAATTGGCAACAGAATACATTTTAAACTTAGGCTTATACATCTGACAATGGAGCTTGCTCGTGCTAGTTTTATAATAATATGTTAAATGGATAGTTGCAATTTTTAACTCTTAAGATGTGATGACCATACGATAAAGAAATATCTTAAAAAAGGTGGTATATATATATAAAAACGAGGAAGTTTTATAGTACCTACGTATAAATAGTAAGAAAGTGAAATATAGAGTTATTTATGTGGAGCAAACTGTTCCATGGGACACAAATATCCCAAATGACCACCAATACAAACTAAGCAAATACAAAGAACTAGTAGATAAAACAGTTCAAAATGGCTTTAGTACAAATATATATGCTGTAGAGGTGGGAGCGAGAGGACTACCCGCAAAATCTTTATATTGTTATTTCAAAGATTTAGGCCTTCCTAGAACTAAAATAAAAGAACTTCTGGATAGGATATCAAAAACTGCATTGTACGCATCTTATTGGATTTGGTTGTGGAGGATCAGTCGGAGATTGGTGGATGAGTGGTAAGTGTAACTTAAGTCATAAAGAGGCCCCTTGAACCCGCATACATGGTCGCAAGCCCGTCCGTTACTCGCCTGTTCTGATCGATGCTCTAATCATCAGTGCTCGTGGGCCTGAGATTAAAATCAGTGAAACCATGATTGTATTTCTCTTTAATAAATTATAATTCTGACAATTTGGAGAGACGAGTGACTGTGGGAAAGAAAGAAAGACTCAGTGATACGGCCAAGCAAGCCACCACTGATCATATTGCTACGACAACTCAAAATAGCCTCGGACAACAGGATTGATCATGAAATAGACCTTAGCAGGAAAACTGACTTTATTTGTCAAAAATGTGGAAAAATTTATAAAAGAGTTAGCTGGCTCAAAAAACATCTATTATCGCACTCAGATAGTGATGCAGATGCCATAAATAGAAATATAAGCACGTCACAATATGCCACGGACAGAGTGAACCCCCACATGTCCCAGGGCTGGTCTGATTTTGTTGAAGATAATGCTGAAATACTGAACAATAACTATTGCGGACAAATAATTGCCAAAAGAAAACTCAAACTACCGTTCGTGAGTGAACCCACATGGAAACAACATGACAAAAATTTAACAAGTTCGATAAAACTTTGAGAAAAAGAAGTGTCAAAAGAAAACATAATAGATCATATTACAGCTAGTGTATATAATTATTTTGAAGAATTATATCTAGTGAGTGATACAACCATGGTAAAAAGTAGAGAGAATGCTTTGAAATTATTTTTGAGGAATAGAAAACGAGAAACCCAAAAACAATTACGACTGGCTAAGAGCGTAGGAAATGCGAATCTTTGTCACCAGCTGGCCAGAGCATTAGATCATTGCTTATACTTATTCAAGAGATATCAAAGACTAGAAAAGAGAATATAATAGAGTGAAAGAAGAAAACAACTTTGACAAAAACCCGTTCCAATACATGAAAGCTAAATTAAAACCTACGTCTGGAAAACTAAATGTACAAGACACTGATGAATGAATGAATGAAATTTTATTTCCCATTAATATTAATATTTACAATTACAATACATTTAAGCAGTTACAGTAGTTGGAAATTTTACTGCCTCACTAGACATGGTCTGTTCTGAGGCAGTACTAGATGTTTACAAATGCTAGTATAAAATATTACCACGCATAGCATAGTTTAACCTGTTAAATGGAAAAAGCAAGAAATAAACAATTTACAATATAAGATATTTGCGATCCAATGGATGAAAGGTCCGTACCAGGCGACGAAAAACGCACCACACCCCCCAAGTGCAATCAAAACAAAAACAACAAGCACATACAAACAGCACAGTATTTTAAGCAGCAACACAAGGACATGTCCCTCAACACCCAGAGAGTTTTGCGGTTTACCTATGGAAATTAAAGAGCAAATCATTTGAGCCTTCTCGCCCTTTTTCTCTGAGCCATTGCGTTACTAGATCTCTAAAATTTTTCCCGTCCCGTGCAATTCTACTCTCAATGTCGGGCAAGACCCTATTGTAGAGTCTTGGTGCCAGGAAGGTATATTGGCGCTGGGCATGTGTTGTTCTTACTGGAAATGGCTGCAGCCGTCGACGGTTTCTAGTGTTATGCAGAAGAATATAGTTAGGTTGAAAGTCAGTAGTATGTTTATTCAGATAGGTCAGTATAAGTCGCATGTAAAGTTGCCTGATGTCCAAAAAACCACTGTCCCTGTAGAGCTGTTCTGTAGGAAATCGTATGGGCCTTCTGTACATTACCTTTATTATTGACTTCTGTGTTTTTTGATATGATCTCTGATATGATCTCATTTTATAAAAATAAATACTCAGAGAAAAAATCTGTGAAATACACAAATTTTAGCAAAAAAGAAATACCATCAGTAACATTGTTTAATGTAGACCCTCAAACTATGTCAGTGTATCAAGAAAAAAAAAACTCATCCCCTGGACCTGATGGAATACCTTACATCATATATAAGATATGTCCATCATTACAAAAATTCATATATGATTCCTACAAAGTTTTATGGAATAAGGAAATCATTCCAAATTCCTTTAAAAGTGCTATATTTGTTCTACTCCCAAAAAAGAAATTACCAGTGACCCAAAAGATACAAGGCCAATTGCATTAACATATAACATTGCCAAGATATTTTCAGTCTAGTGCAAGAAAAATTGCTTAATTTTATGTTAAAGAATAAGTACTTCACTGTAGGCATATAAAAGGGATTTCTTCCAGAACTATCAGGATGTATAGAACATAATTACTGAAGCTTTACAAGATGCTAGACAAAACGAGCGACATATATCAGTATGCTGGTTAGATCTGGCTAATGTTTTTAGCTCAATAGAACATGATTTACTTATCTATTCACTAAAACACTTTAATTTCCCAGAAAAACTCTGTAATACTATCACATCTTATTACTCAGATTTAAAATTTATATTGAAACTCAAAAGTGGTTTTTCTGATCCTATACAATAATATAATGTGGGACTCTTTCAAGGATGCTGTCTGTCACCAGTGGCTTTTAATATTGTTTCTAATATCCTATTGAGAGATTTGAGCATAAATGAGAAGAAACTGGGGTTACAGACTGAAGAGAGACGGGATATATACACAGCCTTGTTTGGCATTTGCAGATGATTAAACGTTACTTCTTCTTCTTCATCCATGTCCGCTCCCTAGTTGGAGCATATGGACTCCACAAGTCCTCGCCATGCGGTCCTGTCCCCTGCGATTCCAGCAGTCGCATCCCAGTCAATACCAACGGCCTGAAGGTCAGCTTCGTAGAGCCTTTTAATTGTTTGGAGGGGCCTACCGCGTCTTCGATTGCCTTCTGGATGGTAGTTGAGACTAAGACGGGTTATGTCCTCTGTAGGCTTCCTGAGTACGTGACCCAGCCAGGTCAATCGGCGGAATCTTATAGTGGTAGTGACCAGTGGTTGACCTGTTAGGTCTCTGACAACTGTGTTCGGCACAAAGTCATTCCAACGTATGCCCAGCATTCTTCTGAGGCACTTGCTCTCGAATCCTGCTATGCGGGTGTTTTGAGCGCATGTTGGGTGCCAAGATTCACAGCCATAGAGAAGGACCGGTAGGACACAAATGTTACTAACAAACGTTACTAACAAAAATAAATAAGGAGTCTTCAGTTTGTGCTACTACGAATTAATTCGTAGTAGCACAAACTGAAGACTCCTTATTTATTTTTACATAAGTGAAAATGAACTACTACCAAGCACCCTCGGCCGAAACTATCAACAGTTACTAACAAGTAATCAGGGAAATTGACAAAAAATGCTGTACCGCATACAACAGTTTTGTGATTGGTCAAAAGGAATGGAAATAAATCCAACAAAGTCATATGGTTGAAATTCTAATACAATGAATAAATAGGAGGTACAAGATATGGCCCAATTGATATAAATTTAAAGATAAATGGAAATAAGATAACAAAACTGAATGAAGATTGTCCATTCAAGTTTCTAGGTAAAAAGTTTGACTACAATGGAAAATCACATCCAATAGATTGATTAGTAAGCGAACTAGAAAAATGCTGAACAAGCTGGACGCCTTAGTGATATCAGGAACAAGCATGGATAGGTATATGATAATTATATTTTGTTTTTACTGAATAAAGTTATTATTATTATATAATAATGCACCAGGCGTGGCCATTTATGATCTATAAATTCCAGAAATGAATTTTATTGACAATGGATGCCACAGTTACAAGTAAACTAAGAATTTTAAAAACCCCTCAATAGTAAGTATTTCTCTTTTATAACTTACCATAATTGAAGGGCATGAAGAATTATTTTTATTTGTCCCCTGGCTCTTGATCCTTTTTATACCTTTGGACTTACTAGTAAAAAATCCGCTTCTATGACAAACAAAATATTTTTTTGTTAACCCATTTTTCAAATTTTTATTATTTCCAACTACATAAGAGGATAATGTAGCCGCTTCGACTTCTTGCTTCCACTTTAAAAAATCTGAAAAAATATCACCAATAATTAGATAGTCAATAGCAACTGTTAAAATGATTTTATTTTGTCAGTGCACATGTAGTTCCATTATTTGGTAAATTGAAACAAGTCGTCGCCGTAAGTTGATATTTTTGAAAGTGATTTTTTCCATCAATCGAATGGTTGTCACATTATTGCATTCAAATTTATCTTCTTTTTTACAGCAGTTTCTTCATTCCTATTGTAGGGGCATATATATTGGTAGTTTTATCGTTAAGTGAAAAAAAAGTATGAAATTACACGTTCCTGCAATATTGGTGACGAAGTGTTTCTTTCTACTACCTCAAAAGTGAGGAGATCTCTCTAATGATATACCTAATCTATGGCAGAAAGGAATACTTTATATCTTGAAATCAAATTTGGTACTTTAATATAATAAATATCCATTCTCCCTTTGTGTTAAGACAGGATATATAAATAATTCCATTTTTACATGAACCATGAATAGTAAAATGTCTTTATCAAAATACTTCAATTAATTGTTATCACATTAATTCATAAAATGCTTATTTACCAATTTTTATATAAATTCTATATATGTTTCATATAAAAAAATTGAAAAGTCGAAACAGTCTGTGAACTTAACAATTACTGAACTTATTTAAACTGAAATATGATTATTTTGACTCATGTACCTTCAAAAGTGGCGAATTCTTTTTCAACTTTGACTTGGACAACGCCATGATGGTTTTCAATGTGGTTTTCAAGTGAAATACGAGTGTTAAATGATTTTTCACATTCTCCACATATGATCCTAGATGTTTTTTTCCAACAATTTCGTTTTTGGTGGCTTATCAAACCTTTCTTATAAGCAAATACTCTTTCACAATCGTCGCATTTATTCATTGCTAAGTTAAAAGTAAAGAAAAAAAACACAGCAAATTCCACTCGGATAAGTCGAGAAGTGGGAGCAATCCGTAAGGTATTATATTCTCGAGTGGGAGCACAGAGGTAGGTGGTGAAAAACAACGGAAAATTTTTCGAACAGATCCTCCCGCCAAATATTGACATTTCGATACGCCCTATGCGCATGCTCGTAATAATGGAATCCTATTGGTGGCCGTGGTACAGTCTGGAGACGCTCGTCAAAAAATCTGTCAACAAAGAGTTTGGCGTTAAAGTTGGTTGGAGGGAACGATTATATTAATTTTGTTGGTAATATTTTTATAATATGTATCTGTGATTTCATTAAATAGTAATTATTTGTGAATTAAGTGGCATAGAAAAGAAAAATACTATTTGATAATGAGTTCGGTTTGCAAAGTAAAATGAGAGTTTGAGGTTAGTTGGTGGATGTCACTTTAGTACTACCAATAAATAAATAAAACCTTTTATTTTAGACAATGAGTGACCCAGAGCTACTTACACGATTTTTACCTCAAGGTAAAGAAACAACTAGAGCGGCTTGCAGTAAATGTGGATATGCCGGTCACTTAACCTATCAGTGCAGAAACTTCGTAAAGGTAACTACAAACAGCACTTAGTCTTGATTCAATTTAAAGTATTGTGATGTTTTGTTGTAATACCTATATTTGCACCCTCACTTAGGTTGATCCAGAGAAAGACATAGTACTTGATGTTAGCAGTACAAGTTCAGATTCAGAAAATGATACCATAACCCCATTACAGAAGTTAAGAGAACAAGAGCTGAAAATGAAACTCGCTAAAAGGAAAGAAAAACATAAAAAGAAAAGCAAAAAAAGAGACAGGTTAGATAAGTATTATGAATTTAGTTTATCTACGTAATACTGTATTAATGCCTGAATAAAGGGCAATATCTTTCGACCATTAAATTTGGGTAAAAAATTTGACTTGCGTTAAATACTGGGATTAGCGTAAGTGAATTCTGTAATACAGTTGGATACCTATGTTTCCACGTGTTAATATCTCTTGTGCAATTTGTTTTGTTTCATTGTGCCAAAAGTTAATATTGAAATGAACTTAACCCGTTTTATTACTTTTAATTACCTAAATAAAAGCTTATCTGATTGAATTTTACATTCTTTCAAATTTGTTTTTTTTTTCTTAAATCTTTATGAAAATTTTGGAGTCGCGTTATATTTGGGCTAATAAGGTATTATATTTTGAAGTGTTATTATGTGGGAATCAAAGTAAAATAATTTGGTTGAAAAGTATGTTTTTTTAGAAACATAATACCCCGCCAATTTTGGTTTGTTATTTTTGTATATTCATGCCAATAAAGTGTTTATTATTATTATAATATTTTTGACATTTTGAAAATTATTGTTTCAGGTCCAGATCTCCAATAGATTCAGATAGCGACTCGGATGATAAAAAAAAGAAGAAAAAGAAAAAAAATAAGAAGGAAAAGAAACATAAAAAGAAACACAAAAAAGAATCTAGAAGAAGCTCGTCGTCAGATTAAGATATTCAATAAGTTTGTTTCTTTATTCTGTCTTTTTGTATGAGTTTATCCAGGGTCTCAAACATTCTCGAATTTAAGTAAGGTTCTTATTGAGGGACGTTAATTGAGACAGAGTTATTAAGTATCTGCTGTAAAACATAATGAAATGGAGAAAATTTCCTCAAATAAGTCAAAGATAAATATTACAGTACTTAGGTGCCAATTGCGATTGCTGGTTAATAGAATCAAGTGTATAGTGGAAATAAAATACGCACTAAACGCCAAAAATGAAAAAAATGAGTTGAGTATGAGGAAATGTTCTATAAACCATTGTCAATAGCCTAAATATTGCACTAAGTCCATATCGATGATCTAAAGGCGTAAAAAAACAGATCCAAAAATCATCATAGTACTATGTCTGTATGGGGGAAAAATCAGTTTTATTAGATTATCTCAAAATGAAGTTTTTGGCGTTTAGTGCGTATTTTATTTCCACTATACAAGTGTTGTAAACTTATCATGACTATACCACACTAGTTATAAAACTGATTGTGTGTACATACTCAATAGATTCAAAGAGCAGTGAACATATTTCAATGAAACTTTGGTGATCTGTTCTACTAATATCCGGGAAGGTTTAAGAGGAGTATGCGTTCAATACCACTCCTTGGAGGGTAGTTACAAGTAGAAAAGGTTAAAATGTAACAAACATTGCATAAACCAGGAGTCATTATTTTTTTTTATTCTTGGTTAGGTCAACGTTTACGGGCGGATCAGCCTTTTCAAAATAAAATAAACAATCAAATTTGTAAGTAAATTAATTTTATTTTTTAAATAAAAAACAAGCAGCATCATCGTAATAATTGTCCTCACTGTCTGAAACTAGATAATTGAGATTTACTGTTTTGTATATTTTTATAAAAATCACAATAAACGAGATATAAAAATTGGAGCAATACTTTTATTTTAAATGAATATGGGTTCACCCAAAGTGAACACAAATGCACTTTCGACATCATTCAGATAAAGCAAAGCTTGTGTTGTGGAAATGGTCGGTACTAGGATTCGAATTTGGCTTCATGAGATTGAGTGTCCATGGTGAGAAGAAACTATCTGTAAAGACCTGTATCAAGAGATATTTAACAAATTTTATCCTGGACTGACAATACTTAGTTACTGTTTCCGGTAAATCAAATAATTTACAATAGATGCAGGTCAATATGTAAAAAATAAATGAGTTTTGAATACTTTTATTAACATTTTATAAGAGAAAAAAGTATGTTTTTTTTATGGATCTGTTGGGGGTACCAGTTCATACTTCTGATTGCTTCCTCCCAATTCTATTAAATTCTTAACTTGCTGGAGAACGGAGAGAGGTTTACTCACTACAATATATCTGAAAAAAAAAACATTTTATAAAAACTTCAATACCATATAACGGCGATTATAATGCGAACCTAAAAATAGCACTACTATAAAATTTTCTTAAGATAAAAATTCATAAAAGAATGTAAACATTAAATTCTAGTTAAAATGTTAATATATCGATACCTGTACCCATATTCCAAGTTTTATCGGAAGGTATTCATGGAAGTAAAGTGAGTGCATACCTTTTGATAAAACTTGGAATACGGGTACTGAAGGACTATTTCGTGCAAGGATCACTTTTGCAGAAATTTACATTTTTATCGCAAGCGATGTTAAAAGATCTTCTCTGCCTATGTATCTAACTGCCATGTGTATATTCAAATTATTCGGTAAGTTACAGCAGAAAGTAATTCGCATAGGTGACCAAATCGAACCTAACCTTGAATAGTGTGCGATGTCGGTAACGATAATTTTCAAAAATCATTTGTGTTGCATTTTTCTTGCAAAAACTGCATTTCTAGTGGCTATGTAGCAAAACCCCTCAACTCAACTCAAACGTCCTAGAACTTTTTTTAATTTTTTAAACAAAAAAAAACACATCTCCTGTACAATTGGGTTTTAGTTGCTTACGCTAAGTGGCTTTTAAGTGTTGATATAATCGGCCTCGGTAGCCTAGTGGTATAGGCACTTACATTCAAATCAAGAGGTCCCAAGTTCGATTTGCAGTAAGGTCATAATTGATTTCTCAAAGTGTTTTTCACTTGAAATTCCTAACCAGGTATGGCCTGTGACGGGAACGACTGACTAGTAATTATGATAATAATAATGATGCTCATACCTATTTTCTTCTCTATCATAACTTTTAGTTTTGAGATTCATTCTTGTCGCTGTCTTGTGAATCATCGCTCTCTCATCTTTAGTAAAATCACTCGAGAAGGCAAGGTCATAGTCGGGACATCCGTCGTGGGCGTAATCTTGCAGTATCTTTCTAACAGCAACTTGCAAAGAGGACTGATAGCCGCCAGTGTTGCTTCCTAGACCTTTACGCCTTATCTACAACAGAATTCAAATTATAAACTAAAATATTGGTTGGTGCAGTGCTATATTTTTTGATTCCTATTAAATATGTTTGTTTTTATTTGATTTAATCGCAGTTTGTACAAAACAAAATCATTGGTATTTTAAACGTGCAAAGAAACAAGTGGTATTAATTTTAAGTGGTTTGCAATCCTTCTCTATACCAAATGGTGGTAACTTCATATCACCTACATGCTAAGCCTATCTACTTCATTCACAAACAACGATCCTTTGTTGTGACATATTTACAGGTATAGAAAACAGAAATTGATGATTTTATCTATTTCCCTTGCAATTATTATTACATATTTTTTCACCTATAATTTCATTTTAAAAATACCCTGGGTAGTGTGTTTGCTATAGCAAAAGTAACACACATTAAATTAACTACACATAACCACGGCACGGAACATTGGTCTAAAGAACTAGACCACTACCCAAATTACCCAAAGTTTGATTATATAAAATAAAAAAAACACCTGTTTCAAATTAGGTTGTATTGGTTCACTGATGCCTCCGCCACTAGAGCCCAGAGCCCCACCTTTCCATCCCATCATCCGCATCATTCTAAAAAATAACAACATTGAGAGAATTTGGAATGCAACTCTTTATCTGTCAATACAACGAAAAAAAAGTGTAATTTCCGTGGTAAGGGGGCTAAATTTATTATTATGTGCATTCTTGGTAGAAATTAATATGGATTGTAAATAGGTATCCACTAATTTTCTTATGTTATCAAATCAGAATTTACGTTCGATTTTAGTTGTCACTGATCCTTGCAGATATAAATGTTAGATACAAATTGTTCCATTTATTGTGAATTACTATAATGACATGATCTTGAAGATGTAAATCAAGTTGAGTATAAATACATTGAGATACCTTGTGGCTACTGCACTCTCCACTTTGGTGTCCAGACCATCTTTCAGTTTGTCTTTGGGTAGTCCACTAGTTTTGTTGACATCGTCTACTGATATAACAGCATCGTTCTTGAGTAAATGTTTTGTTTTAGTGATTATCATGTAGACTTTCTTTCTCAGTAATTCCCAGGCTTTCTCTCCCGCTGCTTCCTTGGCTTCTTTCTTAGACGGTCTCGTTTCGCTAGATAGGACTATGTTGTTGACTACGATGGTGAAGGTCCATTCCGGTTCTTGGCCCGTATAGTAAGATTTAAAGGGAACTTTACACTTCTCACAGGATCCTGATGAGAAAATTTCTTTTTATTCAGCGTGAACCAATGACAAAATTATTAACACAGTGGACTCTCGATAACTGAAACATCGATAAGCCAAACTCATGCTCATAGATATTATTATTGGTTTAGGGCAAGCAGCCTAGGCTGATGGGCCCAAATCAATGTCCGCGCCGTCTGTCGTTTTGTGAAAATCGTCCAATCTGTTTTTGAAAGCATTCACTGATGGTACTTGTATAACATTCTCAGGTAAACAGTTTCTCATATCCACCACTCTATTACAATTGAAATTCTTACTTGTATTACTGTGACATATGTTAAGTCAAAAAAAATTACGGTCCCTGGTAGTGTCGAGAATCCACTGTGCTTACAATTAATTTACTAAATTTCTCAATCAATAAAACATCTTCAAAAACCATCTCTGATTGTATCATTGACTGTTTGTTGCTTTCGGTATAAAATTTCGAAAATGTAGTTTAAAGCTTTTGACCAAAACCTATGAATCAAATTCAACAAAAAAAATATTTTCAAGCTAGAAATTCAACTTAGTAAAGTACTTACCACAAATTTTGACGAAAGGCGTGCCTGAACTTTCATATAAAACCAAATGACCATATTCCGATGAAATTAAATGACCGCTCTCGTTTTTAAGTTCTCTTTCAAAATTTTCCCTTTTAGATTTTTTTGTTTCTTTTGTCACACGTGGTACGGTCTCAGTGTTGTCTATGGAGTTACTATTTGACGCCGGAGGTAAATTTGGAATTGACTGAGAATTCAAACTCTGATTTCTATTATGATCAGTAATACTTGAATGTTGATGAAACCTATTATTAGACTCGTTCATTTGTTTACGATGGGAAAGTATTGTTTGTTTGTCTGCATTCTCAGCTACAAATAGCTTTTTTTTAGCTGGTCCCGAATCTTTTTCTTCCGCAGCTTTGCGTTTTACACCTTTGACTTTATCACCAGCTGCATCTGATGCAGACACAAATGTTCTGCGTAATTTTGTTTTTCTCGATTCTCTGAAATCAGAGGCTACCTGAAAGTTTAAAAGAAATCACATTTTTACTTCCCATTAACGTTAGTGAGTGATTTTAATGACATAAATTCAGATAATCAACTTTTTCAAAAAGATGACAGGTATAAGAAATTAATAAAAAAATCTACAAATAGCATGAGCTCATAAATAACTTAAAAACATCATGACCATTATCAGTTATGTTCCTGAAACAAACCGGGTTCTTTATTTCATGATCATTTCTTTCCCTAATGATTCTTTAAATATGCAATAACCTCAAAATAAAAACAATATAGTTTGATACACAGGCAATACTTGTTTACACCGAGACATCTATTAAAGTTAGGACATGACTTAAAAAAAGTTCTGGCATTTTTCAAGACCAATTTTGGTAGATGGGGGAAGTTTATATAAATTATATTCATTTTTAATACAATGACAGCATATAATGGCTACTCAACATTTCTCCTTTTTTCTTGATATCACTTTGATAGCTTTTGATGCACTGCAAACCTTAATCGAAGGGCGAAATACCGAGAGCATAAGACTACCTTAGGGTAAGAACACGTAGAAAGCCGATTCCGACCCCCGCCGACCGCCTCAAAGATTGTTGTCTATGGTTTCAATGCATTTAAATGGGCATGCCGGAAAGCGGGTTCTTGCTTTTTCTGTGGGTATCGCCATTCAAATGCATAGTAACATTCTTTGTCGGAATCGGCTTTCTACGTGTTCTTACCCATAGATCGCAGCCTAGTTATAATAAAATATATTATGATTGAATTCAACACAGCTGATGTAACCAATATTGAACTTACATCTTTAGAAAGGTCAGCGACTAATCTCATAACTTCAGGTGGATAGCGACAACCGAGAAATTCGATATTGGTGAAAACTCTGGCAAGGCATACAAGCCTGTCTTCCGGATAATCATTTTTCCATCTCTCCATGAATTTTTTACGCAATTGCCAATGTTCTTCACTTTCATGAGTTGTCCTGTAAGAATCTATATCCCAATCAACCGAATGTGACATTTTTTATACAAAAATCTAAGAACACAGTGTTTGTTGTGGTTATGTGCACTATACGCTAGTTATTACTCTTTACAAAATAATAAATGGAAATGTATGCTCGATAAGAATGAGTTAACTGTAGACATAATTTTCTTGTGTTTGAATTTCTGTTATAATACAATAACTTATAACAATCCTGTTGGTACAATTTTTTAGAAAAATAATTGACAACAATATATGACGTTTATTTGACAGTTGATATGGGCCATAGATCAAAATGTAAATATAAAAGTCATCTGTGGTTAGGACTGTGGAATAGTTTATGGTTAGATGCATTTAAAAACTCCCGCGCTCATAAAATTTTCACAGAAAGACGAGAAAAACAGCAATCTTCCAAAGTCTTACTTCCTTTAATTGTAGTGTAATAAAATAAAGAGTCTGTGTCACATAATAGCGTCATCCGAGTTCAGAAATGATTCATTCTTTGGTGAACTTTTGAAACATCCCTTGTATAAACCACATCAGATGGCCCAGAAGACATGACTGTTAAATTCCTGTTACCTAAGGTCAATTTTTTATTCATATATGTAAACAGACAGTCATTAACAATACATAACAATTAAAACAGGTATGATAACAACAACGGACAATGGGCATTGTTGGTTGTAAAAGGGCAGAATATTGCCCCAGCCATGAAAATGATTGCCCATTTTTTTGCCCTTTTCAAAAAACATATTTGCAACACCAAGAAGGTTTCATTTTTATCCTAGGAACAGATATATTGATAGTTTAACAGTAAGTGGGAATTGAAAAAAAATCATGTTAGGTGTTCCTACTATGGGTATGGTGGTTGGTAGAGTGAGATAGAAGGTTTTGGAGGTCTGATTAGTTTTATTGATGAAGTAACATGTTATAATGGAATGCAAAATATACTATTGAGCGGGCGCCGTGTGGCGCAACGCAATGCGCGTCGCGAGGTAGAAGGTACGTGTTGATTGTATGCAGACTTGATGGTGACTGATGGTTGGTGTGCTGCCTTGTACGATGTGGCAGGCTGCTACTGTATGACGACATCTTGAAGGAACGCTATTGGTTGATGATGTCGTCATGAACAGGGTCGAACGCTATTGGTTGATGATGTCGTCATGAACAGGGTCGCCACACTACCATATTGGCTGCGTTTTTATTATTTGTAATGGGCAGGCAGCTCAAGCCGATAGGCCCATATCATTGTCTCTCAAATAAACATCTAGTCTGTTCTTAAACTGATTCGACACTAGTGGCAGAAACTACACTCTCAGGCAATTTATTCCACACATCAACCACTCTTGTTACTAAGTGCATGCTTCCTTGTATTGCGTTTAAAACGAGATTTGCTCAACTTTAGGTGGTGTCCTCTAAGGTTTTCATTGACATTCTTTTTAAATATATGCTCCAAATCAGGCACATTGTAGTATCCAGACAAAATTTCCATCGGGTCACCTCTTGCTCTTCTATTTTATGTTACCAATTACATTTTTTTTATTGAAAATTTGAAGGATAGGACAGAAATAAAGCATATTTATAAATAAATAATAATACTTTAATAAATAATCCTCATAAAAATGACAAAACATTATAATTTAATACTTGTTCTACTTTGGTTTATCTCACATTGTTTGTTTGTAATATCAATAGGTAGGTTATTAGTTATGGTTTCAGATCAACACAGCAGACTTATATTCCCACTCTCACTGCCCAGAAGCAACATTCGGTTCAGAGGCAACACACCCATCGACGTCAATACACCCTTGAATGTGTCCGAACGTAATTTGGTACTTGAGAAAAGTGCATTTCTATCAATAGATGTGTGAACTCCGATTCGGTTGTTTGTAGTTCCCGATATTAACTCTGTGTGGTACGTTGAGAGGCAATGCACAGGCTCAGCAGATCCCCTGTTGACATGAAAATACACATGTTATAGAACATTTTGAAAGTACGACTAAGTCAGCCGAAGTCCAGACATAGAACACCTTTGGGGGTATCTAAATACCTTAACATATTTTATGCGATTTTTTATAATTTTCGAGTTATAATTATTTTTAGTATTTTTTGTCAAACCCTGACTTGAAGGAGATTAATGGTTACAGAGACACCAATTTTTGAGATATATACATGACTTTTTTTCCTGAAATAAACGATAAAAACTTATTATACCTTGCAGATTAAAAATAACAATTATGGGCCTATCTGATAGCATTGTGCCAACAAACAATATTGAGTTTTAAGATAAGGTACAATTTCAAATATTTATTGAAAAAAGATTTAAAAAAAATCACATAAATTTTTTGTCTTCTAACTATTTTCAAAAACTTTCCAATTTCTTAAACTATCTATTATAAATTTCATTAAGGTACGGCATCATACGTAAAAATTGTTTCAAAGTACTCACTTCAACTGAAACCTTGGCTTTCCGTCTAGCGTTGACCAAACCCACATTGTTTGATCGAGGCTCGAGCTCACAATACTGTTTTCGTTCAAGGTGACGAGTTGCAGAATCTCTCCATCGTGTCCCTTCCAATGAGCTATCAAAACACCCGTCCTTAAATCTATGAGGGACAAATGACCAGTTGCTAAGCCGACCGCCACCCATTTTCCAGACGGAGACACACAGATACATCTGATAAACGTGTTAGGATTGAAGGTAACCTGAAAATTTGTTACATGATAAATATATGAAATCAATTATGACGTGCAGCCTATAGACGCAAAACTGATATTAACAAGAAAGAACAACATCATATAGGCATAAATATATGAAATGCCTCAGGAAAATTTTGGGTATAAGATGGTACCACCGAATCACAAACGACGTTATACGCTGGCACACCCAGTGTGGGCCCATCACCTCTATCATTGTGAAGCGGAGATGGATTTGGCTGGGGCATGTGTTAAGGATGCCGAATGACAGTTGGCCGAGGAGAGCGCTGTTATTCTTTCCATCAGGTCCCGAAGACCCTCTCACACTGTGTTCCGCTCCTACGAAGCAGAGCTGAGGGATTTGGACATGATGTGGGAGGAGGTCAGAAACATTGCGCAAAATTTAGCGCAATGGAGAGCTCTTGTTGCCTCCCTATTTCCCTGAGTGGGGTGTAAAAGGGAGAGTTAGTTAATTAAATATAATTAGGTATATAGTTTGATCAGCAATGAATATTATTAATTTAGCCATTAGAAGTAAGAAAAACAAAAATCTAGTAAAAAAATCTGTAGCAATGAGGTTTTGCAAATTTACTTTCTCAGTAGCGGCAGTTTTTAATGTCACATGATTGGAGCCCAAATCAAATAAAACTGGCGTGAACATGAATGAACTGTCAAAATCATATCTTTTGAATTCGGAATTTGACACAAAATTGGTCAATTCATAATATCACCAAAGTGATATCATTAAAACATACACATTTTTTGACGGTGGCAGCCATCAGTTAGCAAGCTGTTACATCTGACTTAGGCCCCTGTAAAGAATCGATCATATAATTCAATATTGTTGTTTGGGCAACTAAGGGAGGAAACTTATCAGTCAATTTCAGACAAACAATGAGAGTGTAGGCACTTTGTACTTGAGGTTATGCTTTCAACATATTTTTGTACTATAAGGAGTGCATTTTGCATTGGTTTGGTCGATGTCAACTGTACAGATGAATTAAACTTAAATTTTGGCAGTTTCCATCATAAAAGTACTGTTGACAACTAGTGATAAAAAATTAAAAGCTAACCTTAAGCTCATGTATAAAAGAACACGTTCTAGCATCTATCAGTTTAATCACCGTGTCCGTTGTGGCAGCCAACACGACACACGATGGTGCGGGCATGGATTTGACAATACTAACCGGGGCGCTCTTGCAATGGTCCAACTGAAAAATAATAAATTAAGTGTTAAATAAGCACTCGACCTGTTTTAAGTTGTTAGGATAGTCACATGCATAGTTGTATGCATTTTGTATATGTGTATTGTCTATTAATAAATCAGTTTAGTATTGTTATCCAAAGTGTCTTTTATTTTACTCTCCATTTTTCTATCAAGTGTTGTTACTGTATCTTACTAGCTGACCCACGCATCACACTTCGACCCTCCCCAGAATAAAAAAAAATATTGTGTTAAATTCTGTTTCATATTTCAGAAATCTAAAGTAAGGACCCTCCATATCACTGAGTACAAATATTATTAGAGAACTTTTTTGGATGCGCAGAACCGAAAATTGGTTCCTTTAGTCAACAGTCACGTGACTGAAGATAAATTATCAATAATAACTCATTTTACTTTCATCCACAAGGAACTTCCTTTAACTAATTATATAATTAAAACATAAAATTCCTCTGTGTTAACGCTAAAATATTAAAAACTAGCGGTCTGTCCCAGCTTCGCACGGGTAGATAGGTATTAAAAAAATTATTCAGTTTCCTTATGATCTTTATAGATCCCTAACTTTCCGATCCCTATCAAAATATTCTATAGGCTATGTTAATCTGGAATAATGTAGCATTCTAATGGTCCCCTTCCGTCCGGCTCGTACCCCAGTGACGCCTTTATCTCTGCCGCATTTCAATTACATTTTTTTTAAATAAAAGAACACTATAATAGTTGGACATATGCTGTAACTTTTTGTAAATAATGATGTCTTCTACAAAGTCGTAGTACAATTATTTTATTCAATCATCAATAGTTTTCGCAGCGCACGAGATGTAAAGAATATTTCAGGTAATTTTTATACACCTTGGGTTACATTATTGGAGTTTTAGTAAGGATCCCAAATTTTTTTGAAAATACAATATAGCCTATGTTCACCGGGGATAGTGTATCTTCCCAAAAGTGAAAGAATTTTTCAAATTGGTTCAGTAGTTTCGGAGCCTATTCAATGCGAACAAACAATCAAATCTTTGCTCTTTATATATTAGTATAGATAAAAAAACGAATATCATACATCGCCACCGACAAACGTCAGTTTATGTGAGTTTAACGGCAGTCACATGATACCTGTTGGAACCATGCGCAGTAGAACATTATTTCTCTGGTATTATTTCTTCTCAAAGCTCCCTATACAACATTGTTTCTCATAAATGACATAACTAATTAATCTCTCAACATTTTAGTTACGATCGTATAAATAAAAAAATCTAAAGATAGCGGTAGAAAACAAGTCACGTAGGAAGTATGTTAATTTATTTAATGTAGAATTTTAAGATAATCTTAGATCATATGGAGATTACATAAGTATTTAGAGGTTAGAATCAAACCTGAGCGATGAAGTTTTCAACATAGGGATCCCATATATGAACATACGCATCAGTGGATATTGACAATCTAAGTGAATCCAAGAAGGTCAGAGAGAGAATTCCTTTTCTGTGTCCCGTATAAGTCCATTGGCAGCTGGAGGAGAAACTACCATCACCCTAAAAGATAAACATTTCTGTTAAGAATATCAAATGACTATAATGCAGAACTCAGAAAAATGAGTATGGTGTGGAAAAAGATCAATGATAATGCATTCCATTGTATGCAGTGGAGAGCTCTTATTGCCTCTACAAAATAATATAGGTATTTCATGACATTTGAAAATTCTAAAATTTTATGGCCACTTAAATATTTGAAATTGAAGAAATCATACTTTGTGTTTTTATTTATTTTCTCATCATGTAAGCTGCCTATTTTGTTCAGACTAATGTCACGAAAGTAGATAAAAGTAGTGAAAACAAACAGAAACATAAAACATCTATGGGTGTATCTTTTTTTGCTGCCATGTCTTCATGGCAAAGTTGACGAGAAAAACGGAGTAAGAAAGTAATATTTTCATTAAATTTAACAGCATCCCTATAACTTGACATAAGTTAAAACAGAAAGAAATAACAAACTGAGAAAGCCTTTACCTGATTTCTTAGTGACCACAATTTGACAGTCTTGTCTTTGGACCCAGACATGAAGCTGTTCTCATTGTCCAAGCATACAATATTTCTAACGGAATGTGTGTGACCGGCAAACGTTTGCAATTTTATTTGTTTGAGGTTGAACTGCACATCTTTCTCCGCTCGCCCTATTTCATGCTCCCAATACATCAACCAATCACCGCGTAAATGTCTGCAAAATTAACAATGCGATTAAATTACTTTTTGAAAAACTATATTAATTACCTATTTTTAAAGGAAGAATGTCAATGTTATGTTAAGCAGCGTTTGGAGCAAAAATGAAAAAAAAATATGTAATATTTTGGTTTACGAGGTACAGAGGCGAAGGGATAAATTATAATAGATAGCCTTAATTATTGGAAAGTATAGATTTATACATAATTAGTGCCTTTTTTCATGAAAATAATAAGGCGGAGCTATGTTTATTAAAACAGTTCTTGTCTCTTTCCATCTTGCTGGTTTAAATTATTATGACAAGCAGGATAGCAAATAAATGTTATTTTTTTACATAAATATGTATGTGAAGTTCACCTGAGGCAAAAAATGATACTTAAGAGAGAGGGGCCCATATATAAATAAAAAATTACCTATACAAAGGTGTCAATATGGCCAGCAAAAATTAACTGCCTGAGGCGAGACAGACCAACCGCAGGTAGAACTTTCAAGTAAATACATCAAGGGAATTCTAACTCGACCAAGAATTGAATCAAAGTTATATTTAAAGTTATACTACTGACCTATACTATACTACTGACGTTGCTCATCAGTTTAACATAAAAAAAATAAAATCTAATGCAAAAAATACCTGCTAGATCTCAATCCATTCTCAACCTTGCATGAAACTATATCCAAAGTCTCATTGTAATTGAAGCCCGATTGTCCATTCGCGTCACTGTCCAAATCTGTTTGCACATCAATTCTATTCCCGATTATTGCAATGTTTGAGCTGAAACTGCCCGTCGTCGGCGTGTCTCCCGTGTTCACATTTCTCTTGCAGGGGATGCTCTCTGTTTTTATTGACGGGATATCGGCCCCCGATGGCGGATCCTCGGCAAAGTGCTTTTTACTGAAGACATCGTCCAGATTATTACTGTTGGTATATTTAACGAATATAAACATAGAATTGTGTTAAAAATTGTGTTTTTTTTTTTAATTATAACAGAACATACCTGGAGGTATTATCATAGAGATCAAACTCGTCACAAACATTCTTCAACGAAGTGTAATTTTTAATATAGCGCTCCATAGATTCTTCTCCGATGAAATTGAAAAAATTTGAGAAAGATTGATAGGCTAATTCTGAGTTGAAAACAGTTTTGAGTTCTTCCAGGGCCTAGAAATTCAAACAAAGACTATAGATACGGCGCCGCATACTGTGATTGTCTTTTTCCAGTGTGTTTTGATTTTAATACCGGCAACCATTTTGCAAAACGATACATAGATATTTTAATCTCACACAAACGTAGATAATATCTTTGCATTATAGACAAAAGGGTTGTGTTTGTTTTAAATTAAGGCAACTCTTTTCTTTTTCTTATAAGTTTTCAAATTCAAAATTATCCCTATACTAGCTGACCCGCCCGTCGAACTTCGACATAATTCAGAATAAAAAAATAATTTTGACTTATTGCATGAATTAAATACAGTTTATGACATAAAAACTGAATTATATTTAGCTAATAATTTAATTTATTATGTATATAATGATTATTGTTGATTCAGATGCGGGATAAAGTTCGACGGGTCTCAAGTTTGTAATAAAAACAATAAATTCCTCTATAGATGCGTAACTTTAAAAAAATCCAATAGATGGCGGTGTAGTAGTTAATAAATCACATGTGATACACGTTACGATATTCTATATGTTGTTGAAAGAATAGACGTCCATCAAAACCAAATTTTGCTGAATTAATATGGTAATTATCTCTATATATATAAATGGAGCCCTATTTTCCGTGATCATCGTATATCGGTAACTATTTTTCGGGGCAGGCATTATTCGCCATGAACTCCATCTTACTGGCTTTGACTCGGAAGGCCAAGGCGTGCTGTTTAATCGCAGTCTTGAAACACTACGCTGTAATTCCTCCACTGTCATACTGAACAACACTAAGTCGTTGTCCGTGTACTCCAAATTGCAAATTTTTTTAATGGGGATATTTTATTTTGTGTTGATTTATAGATGAATGAGCCTGGACCGACATGACTACTAACACAGAAGTCTTGCGCAGAGCCAACACGACCAGACAATTGTTCACCTCAATTAAACCACCTTCGTATTTTGGTCACATAATGAGAGGTGAAAAACACAAGGTTCTACAGCTCGTCATAAAGGGGAAAATAGAGGGCCGCAGAGGAGTCGGAAGAAAACAACTTTCCTGGCTCCAAAACATTTGTCAGTGGACTGGACTGAGAACTGTGCGAGATTTGTTCAGGGCAGCTGAAGATAGGGAGGCTTTCTCTCAGGTGGTCGTCGACGTCGGGGGGACCCGATAGGACACCGGAGGAAGAAGATAGATGAATAAAGTTAGATACAAGACATTACTGACCGACATGTTGGAGTTTTCAACGGTGCTGGCTGGAGATCCACTCACGTCACCCATTCTGATGTAGATCTTTGGTTCCACTTCTCCGTCTCGCACTTTCCACTCTGTCGTAGAACCATCCCTGCATATTTCTATATAGGATCCACCTTCATCCAACGAAGAGTTGTGATCGTCTGTATCATGACTGATGCTATCCAGCTAAAAAAAATTACTGAATCCATCACAAAGAATTCTACATAAAATTGCACTGTACAGGACCATAATTTTGACCTGGTACAGGCACTTTTAAAGGTACTACATTAAGAATGCCACAGAAACCAAAGACTAGAACTTAAAACCTTGGAGATACAAAAGAATATCGCGAAAGTGTTTAACCTCCAGATTCCAACATGATCACCTTTCTCAGACCATAATACTAGGTAAATAATGTATGTAAAATAAAAATAATATCATTTTGTCATCCCACACTAACAGATGTAACCAAAACTTGTAAATAGAGGTCCCATTATTACTCTTAGTTTAAATTTCTTAGGTTAGTATCTTGATAATGTCAACGCGTGATTGACGAAAGTGCTCGAGCTCATATAATTTATCGTTTAAGTGCAACTACGTTTTAATCTATTGAATAATTTAACTTTCACTACACTTTAATTATTTGCTGTTTTTGTATAACCTACACTTGTACAAAAATGCGCACGATTTTGTTAATTTTCTTTATTTGAAAATTATCTTTTTGTTAATCTTTAATTGACAATAATTTTTGTTTGTTATTTATAACAAGGTATTACTGTACTTTGAATAACGTCATCACAAGTTTTGACCTCAAATAGTTATAATGGGATGTTTTTTTTCCATTTTGTGCCGCTAGAGGCGCCCTAGCTAATCCGGTCTATTGTTAAATTCAGTGTTGCCAAAGGGGGCGATTTACTACCATTTGGCATATTTGGAACGAGAATATGCGACGAAAAAATCTAAAAGGCGACAGGTAGCCACTTGGGTTACTTCTCTTTTAGCGAATTTTCACCTTTCGGATACTAAATGACCTTTTTTTAGTGAACTCCCACCTCTCTTCGGATACTAAAATTTTCGGAATAACCGCATACCAAATTTTCAGTTGGGCTACTTTGTGTTTGAAAAACGGCGTTGGCAACACTGGTCAAATTAACGTTTATAACCTCAACCATATGTTTAGAATAATCATATTTTATTTTTTATATACCTACCTAAATACAAATGAAAAAATACCGTAACAGAAAACAATAAAACAAGAAGATACAGAACTGATACTAATTCTCAAAGAACTACTGCAAATCCACCCTTGAAGACAAATACATACCTAGTGCTTTTGTTTGTGTATAGTGTAAAAGGACACACTATGGTTTACCTCCTAGAAAAAGCCACTTTTGCAATCATCAATAATTAAAATGTTAAATTGTTTAATTGAGAAAACAAAAAAGAGAGGAGATATATTAGCATAATATTCATCAGTCAATGCTAGATGGTATGTTTGACAGCTGTCATAATTTGACAATAGACTGGATTAGAATCGCTGCCACCTAGTGTGTATTGTCGGAAGCTCCCCAGAAAACCTCCCATTATGACAGATGGTACTTACTCGTGGCTTGGCAATCTTAATTCCGTCAAACTTTTTCAAATCTTCAACTCTGTTGTGAACTTTCTCAAATGCCATAAAAAACCTATAACATACAAATACAATAAGTTATCGGTGTGACAAAACTACTGAATGAACGCAAGTACAATTGTGCATGCTAACCTGGGCAGCACGGTGTCGCACAGGTGACTTCTGGTCATCTCTGGTCCGATTCTTAGAGCTATAATGTAGAGGGTTTCAATAAATTTCCTGGTGAGGGCGGCTCTTGCCACGTGTCCGCTGGGGAAGGTGGATCTTGTGGATGATATTAGCTTCACAGTTGGATGGAGAATGTTCTTCAGAATTATATCCTTGAAATAAGCAATTGGAATAATTTTATTTATACTAGCTGATAACCGTCTTGCTTTATCATATTAACTGTGATGGATTTCTCTAACTGGCCTATCATTTAGAAGTTACTTTTCGGAAATAAATTTATCTTCATCAAGAAATGTAACAATATTTATTTATGTAGGCATTTGTATGTTGCAAATAAAAGAACATATTATTGTAATGAAACTAATTACAGTAGGCGCCAGATATTGTGATCACGTTTGTCCCAGTGTGTTTTGATTCTATTAACCGGCAATTCTAATAAGCGGCGGCCTTATAGAATACACGTACTTAGTACATATACCTACATAAATTTCACACAAACATAGGTACCTACTCATTATATACCTAAGAAAGGTTTTTATGTCAAAAAAATTGTAAAGAAATGGAGACAAAAGAGAGTCTGTCCTATGTCTCGGATAGTTTTTGGAAATCTGTGACTTCATTCTAGCATTTGTGTAAAAAATATACCTATCTACATCACTAGCAAGTGTTTCACGCCTTTAAAACATCTGGGAGATTTGTTCTTTCCAAAAACTAAAAAGTCATCAGTCAGTCATAGCGCACATGCTCACCGTTATTCGGTCTTTAATCTTTTTGCCTGTTCCAGGGTTCGAATTTTTTATCACCATACAATAAACAAACACACGCACAGCTGAAAATAGTTCAAAACTGACCTCTACTGAGCTATAAATCTTTTCTAATGCGCAATTTGTCTATTGAGTCGAAATTGAAAAAAAAAATACAAAGTTTTAATAATTATTGTTTTAAAACATCCAAGTGTGCGTTTATACCAAATGAATATTATAGAGCCGAATCTTGAAACAGCGCATACTTTCTTTTATGGACACCATGGAAACAATAACACGCAAAACTAATTAATGGGCGATGACAGATTAGTGACCATATCAACGATCAAGAAAATATACTCTACTTCCAACTCTCGATCTATGTTCGTTTGTTTTGTTTTTTTTTTTTGCACCCTAATAAAATATGTGACAAGAGTAATTTTGACATTAAAAAGATGTCCTCCAAAATTTTGGATGGACCCTCTCAAGTACATAAATTAAGAAATGCTTAAATTGATCAAATAGTGCTTGAATTGTTCAAATAAATGCTTAAAATGATCAAATAGTAAGTAATTTTAGAGGAAATATGATAATTTTTTAGACAATTTTGTGCATTAGTATAATTCTTACGGAATTGACCTCTGTATCATCTAATAACTTGAATAAACAACTCTTATCATAAAAAAAGTATTACTATAGTGTGGAAAACACATACCCTGAGCTGTTCCATGAGTTTACCATCAGATATATACGGAATCAGATATCTCAACAGTTGGAAACAGGCAATCAGACCTCCTTCCAAGGGTCCACTGATTCTTCTTTTGCAGGAAGCTATGAGATCTCCCATGTGTAGGAAATATTGAAATAGGATGATTTGTTCACCATAGAGAGCTGAAATAAAAAGAAATCACTTTTATAAATAAAGCTGTGCTCGTGACCAAAGTGGACACAAATACACTATTTTGACTCTTTCACAGTAAGCTACTAAAAGTTTGTGTCGTAGAAGAGGAAGATGGTCAGAACTTGGAATCGAACCTATGACCTCCAGTATGAAAATCGGCTATGCTACCAACCACTTCAAATTTTAAGTTATGTACTTATGTATTTTCGTATGTCTTCACATCACACACAAACCGCAGAGTTTAAGTTCAATTTTAATCATTGTTGATCCTTGCAGATATAATTGGGTAGTAATGTTAAATACAAAATATTCCATTTCCTGGTATTTTTTTATTTATTTATTCCCATAAAACAATTACACAATTTTCATAAAACAATTAAAAGTTTGTCTTGTCAGTCTGTCATGGATCAGCAAGTATTTGTCATTTGATGACTTGTATCTGTCAGTAAGTTGAATAGGATTTTTTTATGATATAGTAAGATTTCAGTAAGTGATAAGTAATAAATTATTGATGTTTTCGGCGGTAACTTTGTGAAATCCCATATTTTTTAGTACTTATAATAAAAAACTTTTATTATTTTAAATAAAACACTTGCCAATAAAGAATAAACGTGAGATAAACAGTGTAAACAAGTACTAAAGAGATAAGTAGTTATATTCTTTTAACTTTAAAGCAAGATTGGTATTAGCTAGTAAAAAATTAAACTTAATTTTGATTTACCCACCTACAATAGAAGTCAAACAGTCTATGACTTTGACGGCATTACGATCTCCAACCAGTAAACTGTTAGCAATACACAACGTGTCCAATCTAGACAGATTATCATCAGTCTTTAGAGCCACCAAATTTTCATTCCCTATATAGCACAATGTCAACATCTTCAACAAGTTCCTAGTGAGGTATTTGCATGTCAACACTGGACCCAATCTGTGAGCTAACCAAATCAGACTTTCGGAACTCATCTCGGAAATCTTGTAATCTTTGCTACTTGACAAACTCATTTGTTGAGATTGATTGACAGATAGTTTTTTTCTATGGTTTTGCCCATCAAATATTTTGGAAACGTTTCCACCATCATTATTTAAATCCGGGGATGTTTCATCAATAATTTCCTCTTTGTTTGGAGATGTGATTCCGTACTTTTCTTTTCCGAGTTCAATTGGTGGTTTATTAATGGGAGATCCACTATTACTTCCGTAAGTATTCTCATGAAAATAAATCTCATTGATCGTTATATCTTTGGTGTCTGTTTTAAAATCTTTATCTATAATTTCTGTTGCTTCCACAGCCGGGGTATGATCCAAATATTTCTCTATATTCATAGATGTAGATATGCCTTCTATTTCCTCGATTAGGCAATTTATGTTCGTTTTGTGAAAAGCATTGGAGTTCCAACTTTTCGAGCATTCTGAAGTATTATCCGATTTAATTGACGTTTCTTTCAAGCTGATGTTATCGCTTTCAAAATGAAAAACTTCAGATTCAACAAAATGTGCGGAAGAACTTTTTTTTGACGCATCATCGACAGCAGTGGCAATTCTTTCAACATTTGGAGTTAGAGTATTTTCAGAACCACAAGACGTATCCGGAGACAGCACATCGGTGGTGAGACTACATGAATCTGATTTATCTTCACAATACAAGAGTTTCTTGATTGAGTTGGCAGATTTCGTGTGAATGTCTGAAGCATGTGTGTGGATCATTGTGTCGGACGTGGGACTATCCTTGTAGCCTCCGACAGCCTCGACAAGATGCGGAATAAAGTTATCCAGAAAACACTGGAGACCAAATCTTACAATCAATTGCAACAGAAATATGTGATGGTATAATTTTATAGATTTCTTATTATTGTATGAGGTTATATTATAGGAAGTCTCTTGAGTGCAGTTTTTCTTCGTACTTTCAGTCTTTTCCGTGGAATGCTGGTCATAGAGATTCAATATCAATGGAAGAAGTTTATTTATAGATGCGGCAGGACCCAACATTTTAGACACGGGATCAAATAAATACCACGCGGCTAGGATGGACGTCGACTTATTTGTTAGAAGGGATATAAAATGAGGTAGAAAGAGATCGATATAATCAAACTGACTGAAAGTGTTCATTTGAGAATATAAATTTTCTAAATACACCGAACACGAGTAGACTTTTGCCTCGGCGATTCGTTGACTGAAGTACAACTTGGTTTTATCCAGATGTTGAAACTTTGAGCAATTTTGACCGTCGCATTCAAAGGAATATAAAATATTAGATTCACATTCGCTTATGGAGTATTCGTGTAAGACGGACACGACTGAATACAAGAGAGGAAAATGAGAGGGAAAGGGTATTAGACTATTTGACAGTACGGACTGAAGGAGCTGGATGGAGGATAAAGACGGAAGACCATTCTTTTGAATAATCGGATAGTTCACGTTGATTGGCGATTGCATTGAATAATCACTGGAGACATCAGTTTCACTAACTTGTAACAGACAACACGCCACATATTTTATACATTTCGGCAAGACGTTTAAATTGTTCCTCAACACGATACGGCACACTTTGTATCTCTCATCAAAACTGATAGCTGCCTGAGATTGAAACGGTCTCAACTTCATATTCAAAAATATTTCGACAATGAGACATCCGAGCACTTGCATATCCTTCTTTTTATGCAGCAGAGCGAGTTGTTTAAAGGTCGCCAAATTAGCTACCAACCTCGTATTGAAGGATCTGTCTCTAAAATCTCTGAGTATTTCTCTATTTTCATTTTTGAGTCTCTTCACGGGAGTTTGTTCGTTGGAAACTAAAAACGCATTATTTACAAAAGAATTGTCTTCAGTTTGATGCACCATAGAGTTCGCATCACACAAGTTGGAATTGTTTTGTTTCTTACGCTCAGATTCATTTTCCTTATTTTTGTAGAAAGTTTTCGCAGAAAAATTGTGCAAACTCTCAACAACTTGTAAGTGGCTCAATGGATTATAATCTTTAGGCAAGTGAATTGGCAATTTTCCTAATTCGGTCCTTTGAACTTTAAAATGATGAGGCGTCAACGTGACTTTTGCCTCGGATGTGCTTTCGCCTCCTGTGCATACTGAAGATCTATGGTTATCATCATCTTTTTTATTGTGTCGCCTCGTTCGACTTATGCTTCCTTTCCTTCTTGCAGATGGGGAATGTCTTACACTTCTAGATCTTGGAATGTTTAAGCTAGAAACGTTTTGAGGTAAATCATCTTCATCGTCAGAAAATTCATCAGCACTATCACGGTTGTGCCTTAAGGATTCTGAAATTATAAAATTATATTAGAATTATGTAGAACGCAAATAAATTTTAAAATCTGTATAGCAGAATTTGACTAGCATATACAGCATTTTGAAATTGAAAATCTTTTGTTTGGTCATGAAACATTAATTTAGATTTGAATTCATTACTCATAGTAAAGATAGGAAAACGTCTGTCAGGAAAGCTAGTTCTTAGTAAAAAAACTAACCAAATTCACACACATAATATTTTTGCCGCTGACAATAATGTAAAAGTTTAAAATTGGAAACAAAAAACATATATAATTATGACAAACTTTTCTCCCGCAGCCAGTAGATCTTGGGTGGAACTTTCTCTCCCCAGCATTGGGCCAACTGTGTCAGTCTAGCCGGATGTGGACTGGTGAATAGCTGTACTGGACCAGAATGGGTCAACTCCGTGTGCCCGTCCACAAGGGATAAACAGACATTCTTTGCTTTGACAGCTGCGGAGCCAGCCAACCTACAATTACAAAATTTCCATGAGTGACAGATGTCAAAAATTTGTTAAAAGCTTTTCTCCTCGACAAATGTACAAGGTTTTTGGGCACAATTTATGAAAAAATAAATAAAATAATAACAGTAAAAGTACAAAAAACTCAAGATAAAACTCGCCCAGAACACCACGCAATCACTAACATGTACGCCTTGCACCCATGGATCCTTAGACATGACTGCTTTTTCCATTCTCGGACATACCTCACATACTGGCATTCAGCCCTTCCAGGTATCATCTTATCATCCCTCCAACAATACCCTACATCCATCTCATCTGTTTCACACATTACCACACACACCCTCTCCAGTTGATTGAAAATCACAGATGTGCTGCGGAAAACTGGTTGCGGAGCACTGGTCTAGATACTCAATTTTTAAACAAAGGGATTTCGGGTTTTATTTCTGGCTGATTTAGAATTGTTACAAATGTCTTCCCAATGAAATTTCTACTGGAGATTGGAGACGTGTCCCAGACTGACTCTTTTTAAAAGAAAGATTGTAGATGAATTAACAAAAAATTCTCATTAGTAAAAATAGCATACTTGTAACCAAAAGTAAGATCTATCCAATGATGAAGGAACTCCGACACTTGGATGCTTTCCAATGCTTCCCGATGCTTTAATATAAAATTTTCACCACAAGATGCCCACGGAGGAACTTCTAAATCCTGAAACAGTTAATTTAAAAACTTAAAAATCAGCAGGAAAGCTACTTCAATAATAATATTCCAAAAATTTTAGTTAACACTTACCGGGAGATCTTCGTGAATACTTTTGAAAACCGAAGGGTCAGTGAAAAATTCTGGTATACATTCGTCTGGCGTCCACTGTTGCATTCTCTGTATAGATATGGGATATTCAGCTGGCACCCATTTGTTTCTAACTATCTTACACAAGGTTTCTTTTGGAGTTCTACAATAATATAAAGAAAGACTGATTAAAACACATTCACAAAATGTAGGTACTGAACTTTTGTTTATTTTTTTAACTTATTCTCTTTTGAATAAGATAAAAAAAATGTACTTGAAAAATCAAGTAATTTTAAAGGCATAGAAACATTCAGTGCTTTTCTTGGCATGAAATGGATCCCTTAACAAAATGGTTGATAAGCTGTGTAAAATATAGGCATACATTATATTTTTTAATTGAAATTGGCATTTGACATAACTGTCAGTTGTTTGAAATTTGGTGTGATTGAATGAATGTGTAATGCAAAATTGTAGATGCATCAATCGGAATTACATTGGTCAAATAGGTAATTAATTTATCACCATACCACTTTGTAATCAATATTCACAGTTAGGACAAGCTAGTTCTGATATAAAACAAAAGAAAAATAATATCTCACCTCCTTGCCATGTAAACGTAATATGTAATATCGGAGAGTACTTCGGATATATGATGCGGGGTTTGCTGGGGTCCAGGTTGCAATCCCGAACTGTCTTTTCCAAGCACATCATACGTCATGTCTAGTTGTCTATCTCCTTTTTTCAGACGATACTTTGATTTTGTCAAATCCCGCCATTGCTTCCCTAAATGTAATAAATTCATTTCATAGAGAAAAAGGAATATGAGATTTAGGGACAAAATAAAATATGTAAAGGAACAAAATGTTTGGTACATTAACCAGTTTTCAAAGAAAGTGTTGGTGAGGTTGATCAAAAAAAAAACTACCTTATTGTAATGTTTTGTCTTACTATTATTACTGTGCTTAAAGTACCTACATATTTTTAAGATGTTTTTATAGGAGTCGTGGTAGTCCGACAAACATTGTGTAAAACGGTGTCAGAGTATCGAATTTAAAACTAAATTATTAGTAGGCTAGCAGACCCGCCTGTCGAACTTCAACCTAACCCAGAATAAAAAATAATAATTTGCTCCTGGTTTATGGAATTTTTGTCACATTTCAACCTTTTCTACTTGTAACTACCCTTCAAGGAATTGTATTGAACTCATACTCCGCTTAAACCTTCCCGCACATTAGTAGAACAGATCACCATAGTTTCATTGAAATACATTCTCTGGTCTTTGAATCTATGGAGTACACACACAAACATTCAGTTTTACATATATAGATTACAATTAACCAATTTTAAAATTTTTTTTAATTGTCAGTTTTTTTGTGATCAGAATGGAATAGAGCAAATAATATTAAAAAACAACAATGTAGCCTCTAAAGAGAAATATAAACATTACGCAAGATCAACAGCAGTAGAGAGCGTTGTTGTTGCCTCCCTATGCCCCTTTAAGAGGGGTTTAAAGGGATTGTGTATGCATGTGTAAAAGAGAAAGTAATTACTGGGGGTCCACCTTATTCAGGAAGCAATCAAAATTATAACTTATTTTCTGTAGCTTAGTTGTTTAGTGATTATGTAGGGTGTGTAGCTAGGATAAGATCAACAATCTTAAAACTTACCACATTCTGAAGAAAAGTCAGTCACCCAAGGCACAATGTAATGAGCATTGGGATCCCCGGCTCGACGCCCAGCCAACATATTCAAATGCAGCAAATAGTCTAGATTGGATAAACATCCTCTCACCCACAGATTACAAAGCTTCTCTAGAGTGGCCACATCTTTCTTACTTATAAATTCTCTCTTGCTTTGTGGCTCCCACGCTGATTTTCCTTTTTTCACATTCATTTGAAACTGATCTACGGATATGGAAGATTTCAATTTGGTATGCTCCGATATATTCTCCGGATTTATCAAATTCAGCGATGAGATGATTTGAGGCGACACTTGAATCCATAGATTCTCATTAATGTAAATATCGTCCAACTTTATTTCCCCAAAATTTAAACCTTTATTGTATAAAAATCTCATAGCTTGCAAGAGTTGGTAGATCAAAAATAAAGATCTGGAATAGCTTTGTTCTAGTAAAGCGGGACTGAACATGAGACAATCGGCGAGAGTGAAATTATAATCGTGATATTGGACCAAAAATATGAAGTTATCAGTATCTATGGCGCATACGGCTGGCATTATGTTAGACTGGACATCATACTTGGATGGATTCTTCCCACAGATCACTTCTGACGTTTTGACAGACGGATTGTTTGGATCTGACTTTATTTTAATTATATTGCACGCATATATCCTCAGAATAATTTCATTTAACAGTGAATTATAATCCAACACATTCACCGTGGATAATTCTTTAGCGGAATGTGTATTGAAATCTGTACAGTGATTTTTGTAGGATTCTTTCCATAAATTTCTGTGATTTGTGAGCGAAACATAGGAGAGTATTTGAGAAAAAGATAGAGAACCATTATTTTTATCACTGGTAACTTTTGATCTGGGTAGAGGAAATACTTTTCCAATTTTTTTAGAGAAAGCCTGAAAGAAAACAATGACATGAATTATTATAATCATGAAATGATTCAAAATTGTCGCAACTTCACAAATATTTTATCTCAATTATTCATGTTAAGCTTATCTCTAATTTTTCTTTGTCTTTGTGTGTATTTTTATTGATTACTTTATAACTAGTAAAATATAAAAGATATGAGATACTGGCCTACAATAGCATCTACACTCTTCCAAGGTATATACAGAGATACAGTATAATATTAGATACTATGCTTATAATATTGTATGAAGCTGACAAGGTGTAAAGTCTACTATTGACAACAAATACAAAATGAGTTTAAATTATAATAACTAAAAAAATTCACAGATAATTTATTATGTGACATTAAACTACGGCCTATTATTATCAAATTACGAAAGCGAGTGGAAATATTTCAAGCGTGAAGGTAAATAACCTGACTAAACAACAGATTGGAATCTGAATATTACTATATCTACAAGTTTCCAGTAAAGTCTAAAGAATGCTTACCCTGATAAAAACTTTGCTCCAAGGGAATGTAACACTTTCGTTTGTTTGCCATACACCTTCGTAAACATTTTGATTTGTTAGATTATTCTCCAATTTGCATTTCATCAATTGTTTCAACCAACTGTGTGTGACGACAGCCACAAACGTATCTTCCTTATTTGTTGGTTTGACATTTTTAATATTAATACCCAACTCATTAGCGATATTTTCCATTTAGTGCATTTCAATTCGACATTTAAAATAACAATAAAAACCACAACAGTTTACACTAAATCACTGCACATTATTGATAGCAATTTATTGATAGTTGATACCAAATGTCACAAACTAAAGTGTCACTGAAGGATTTGAATGATGTTGCCATAGCACAAAATATTAATTCATATTCTTTAACCTAATGAAAATTTATAAAATCATTATTCTACTAATTTTATGTAATAAATTCCGCATTTATATTTTAATTTATTTTAAATTGTAACATATATGTACAAATTAAACAAATTTTCTAATTACAATGTTGCCAAAACAATTAGGTAGGTTGACATTTGACATAACATTAACCCATATCAAATATCAACAATATGTAGTGACAGTTGTCGAAATTGTTATGTTCGTTGTTTTGGTGAATTTTTTGTGATATGTGAAAATGTAAACTAGAAACAATGGATTCTTCATACGACGAAGACATAACGCAGAATCCATTCTTTATAGAATTGCAAACGGAACATCCCGAATTATTCAATCGGTGTGTTGCAGAAGGATGGGTGCTGTGTGTGCCTCGTATAAGTACGATAATGTCTCAAATATTCACCCTTCAAGATTTTTTGGGGCACATTTTGATAAGCAACGAAGAACTTCCAACCACACACTTTATGACTCTGACGGACAAAACGGTCAGGGTTTTGAACAGAATTATATGGACGGATCAAGATAAAAATGGTTTGTCTTCCGAAATACACATTTTATTTGAAGAAACTTTTTATACATCTGACAAAGTTAAATATAAAATATGGTGCATTGAATTTCCTTTAGAATTAGAGAACAGAATGAAATCTCATAATGTAATAACCCATTGCAGAGTTTTGAATACTTTAAGGGATTGCATAGATTTTTTGTGGATAGAGAGTTCTGGAAAATCGGTTTTAGAAAATATGGACTTGGAAATTCACAAGCTGAAAGCTGAATTATCCCAAACACAAAATTCCTCTCTTTACCGTCTTAAAGACTCAGTGGGATCATTATTTTCGAATTGTCTTCAAATAACATTGAAAAACCGGAGACTCAAGGAGAAGTGTAAAAATTGTAGAAATACTATGGATAATTTAAAACTGGCCGTGGAGACGTATGTGCATCATGGAATTTACAAAGAACTGTTTGAAGAGTTAAGTGTGTGCACGGCTTACGAAGATTCTGTTTTGAATAAAACAATAAGAAATTTAGCAGATATTCAACTGAGGAACCTTCAAGTCAAACAACAATTTACAAACTGCATACCAGTAGCTAAACGAAACCTGTCATTGATTCAAGGCTACAGCACTGTACTCGGTAAAGTCAGTTGCATAAGAAATACAATTGCAACTATCAACAAAACACATAAACCAGATATGTATGTTTCCACCGATGACCTGTTATCAGTTTTAATCTTTCTCGTCTTGAAATCAGGGATTCCCAATTGGTTGGCACATTTGAATTTCCTTAAACATTTTAGATTCAGCATCATAAAATTTCCTGACTCCGATGAAACTAGTTTTTGTATATCTACCTTAGAAGCTGTGTTAGAACAAATAAAAATGGGATTGATTTCATCATCCCCTTATCCCGAATCTTATTCATCCTGGAGTGAAAGTGAAGAGGGCTTATGTGATATTTCTGATCAATCCAGCAGTAAAGAATCTTTGAGTAATCTTCAACACCTGTTTGAACAAGTCAAATTGAATAATTTTGAATCGGTAAAAAATATTCTGCATCAAAATTTGTTATTGAAAAATAGTGATGAAGTAGATTCAAAAATGTCCATCAACTTAAAAAATGTTTCTCTGGATAATGTTTTGAATGAAGACAGTTCGGAGGACTCTTCTAGACAGATGTGTCACCCACTTTGCACTTGTCAAAGGTGTTGCCGAGTGGTTTCAAACAGTTTGTTAAAGTCATCTCCAACAGTTAACTCGAGAGACGGCTATGGTTTCACAGTCCTGCATGTAGCTGTTCTGTACAACAGAGTTCGTATGATTGATTTAATTTTGGAAATGAACAGCGATGTAAACAGCACGGATTACAGTGGATCCACTCCGTTGCATTACGCGTCTGCTAAAGGTTATCAAACTGCCATGTTGTTACTTTTATACGTAGGAGCCGATTACAATAAGCGGAACATGGATGGTAATACTCCACTGCATTTGGCTTGTAATAACGGACATGATTCTTGTGTCAAGGCACTCATATATTTTTGCGAACAGTCTGATAATCCATTAGATTTACAACCCATTAATGAAAATGGTGATACACCACTGCATTTAGCTTCCAAATGGGGCTATCAGTCGATCGTTCGTGTTTTGTTAGATAATGGGGCAGAACCTTGCATCAAAAACTGTAAAGGAAAAACTCCGGTTGACCATGCACACAGCCCCGTGACCACCAAACTTCTTCTGTCTTCTTTACCTAATTTATTTGAATACGTCAATGTTTCATTCGATCTGAGCAAAAAGAATACTGAATTGAAATCTTCCTTGGTCTTGTTAGATTTGAATGATGACGTTACGACACGGCAAAACGGCAACGGTAACAATATTTCGCCAGCAGTAACATCGGAAGTTGTCAAACCAAGAAATACCACAGATATACACAATATCGAAAGACTTTTCAGAGCCATCGCATTTGGTGATGTCAAACTGGCGTGCTTTTATATGAACATTGATTATGATTTAAATTATAATTGTGGCGTGAATTCAAACAAACATTCAGAGCACAAAATATGTCATCCTTTGTGCGCGTGTATCAAATGTGTTGAAAATAAATCTTCGGATAATACCGATAATTTTAACATAAATATGTGTGATTCTAAAGGTGATACGTCTCTACACGTAGCCGTTAAACATAATAGATTAGAAATTTGTGAATTATTGTTAAACAATGGCGCTATATCAGATATTAAAAACAATATTGGCCGCACTGCACTTCACATAGCGGCTAAAGATAATAAGGTTGAAATAATGGAGAAATTATTGAAACATTACAAGAATACTAAAATGACGGATTCAATAGGCAACACCCCGCTGCATTTAGCGTGTAAAGCGGGGAGTATCGAGGCTGTGAAACTTTTGTTGAAGGCGGAACCTTATGAAGCCATTAGGAACTTGGCACATCGTACGCCACTAGATGAAGCTAAAGATCAACTTCATCTAACTATCATATATTTGCTTGAAGAAACGGAGAAGAACTCTTCATAATATCTTTTCAAGTATAGATCAGTCTCAGATCGAGCATTTTTGGATAATGAACAAAAAAAATCCTTCCGAGCACCTCTCATTTGACGAGGCTGCATACTGGGTAGTTTGTGTCGAGAATTGTAATAATCTTTGTGTGGGCTAGCCAATGTCTATCGTTTCTGAAAATAGGAATACAAAAGTGATGTCAGAGCAATGGTCTTGAAATGGCACCAAAACTAAGCTATTCTCCTTGGTTTTGGGTGCCATCGCCATAAATCAAACTCCCATAAAAATGGGACAGAAATGAATGAGATATTTAGAAGCAATGTGCTATGGAATTTGGTGTTACAAAAATGAAAGTTAATAAATGAAGTTGGTTAAGGCATGTTGAAAAAATGGACGTTAATAGGATTACAAGAAGAATTTATAAGGCTGAAAGGAATTGTGTAACGAGTGGTCGATGTAATGACGTGGATTGAACACATCGATTTTGCCCTCAAGAAAGGTCAGGTTAGAATAAAAGAAAAAGGATAGATTGTATGAGAAATATAATACTTTTCTATACAAAGGTGCCAATGTAGCCGGCGGAACTTATTGCCTGAGGCAATTTTTTCCAGTCAACCGGTCCCGTCCAATCTGAGACAGGCCGACCCCGGGTAGAAATTTCAAGTGAAAAAACGCTGACCCGACCGGGAATCGAACCCGGGACCTCCGATCTGAAGTCCACGCCATAACAACTAGGCTACCAAGTTTTTTGTTCGAAATGTAATGTTTGTGGAAAAAGTATGTTTGGATAGAAAAAGAGTGGAGGTCTGTTCTTTTGTCATGATGGGTAAAAATTAAATTATTGTTTAATCATGGTTTATGAATTTTCTTAGTATGCCACTGTACTTCATCGAATTTTGGAAATAAATGATTAAGAAATCACCTATTTTTAATTAAGATATTTTAAGCTATGACATGTGCCATCCTCCCAAGAATTAAATGATTTGTACTCACCATTTTGAACTTTATATCACAATATAATTTTTGAAATTATTTTGCTTTACATTTTTTTAATATTTTATGATAATATTATATTGTATAATAATCCAAATGATATTTTAATTTTACAGAGTTAGTGCAATATATTATGAAGTAATGTGCAATTCTTATCAAAAATGCATTTATAAAATGGCTAACATTATTATTTTTTAATTATTTTTGTTGACTAATATGATAATACTGAATTTTTCATTTTTATTTATACAAAACTTTTTTATTATTAAATAAACATCACAATACAACTGCTGTTTTTCTGATACCTGCGTTTCTACATATTTACAGAAGATTATTGTAATGCAAGTTTTGTTTGGAAGATCAGAGGTAGTAAAACTTTTGTATCTTTATTTCCCTCTAAGCAGATTTGAGAGATTTGGACATAGTGAGGAAAGAAATCATTCAAGCCGCATAAGATCGAGCGCGGTGGAGGGCTTCTGTTGCCTCCCTATGCCCCTAAAAGGGGTCAAAGAAGAAGGATCATATTTGTATTGTATCTTTTGACAGTATGAACTTTTCTATTTTTCAATTTAAATTGGTGACATAACTATATTTTGTTGTTTGACAGTTAATAGACCATTAAAGGATGACGTCATCTGACATTGGCTGGAGGGACAACGGCTGCCATGGTGACACACACACCACACATCCATAAATCATAGTGATGGGTAACAAACTATTTTGCATAGTGACCCGAACTGCCCGAATCAATAGTGATCGGAATCGGTTGTCTGGTTCACTTTAGTCAGTTTTGTGATACTTTCCAGGAATAACACTATTATACATTATTTTTCTTGTAAAATACAGAAATTTTGTATAGTTCGTATTAATTATTAATATCTTATAATTAAGTACCTACACATTAAAATATGTTTTTCCATTATAATATTATCAATGATTCTTCTCGGTCATAATAATTGTTTTTTATAATTTTATTTATCAAACCCATATTTTTTGTCATCTGAAAATTGATTTTTGTGTTTAACTGTTCCATTTGATCTGTATCTATTTATAATCATACTAGTTATTTACTTAGGATACTTATATGTTTTGTGAAAGCAACGTTGCTGTTGCGTAGAATTCATTAATTTATTAATCAACTATCTATCATAATTAAAATTTATGTGAATTTTTCGTTTCTTATTATGTTAAGCAATGATATTTTGTGAAATGTTAGCCAAAATAAAAAGTAAATATGGTAAATAGTATATATATCATTGCTTTTTTCTCAAATTTTGACATTATTTATCGTATACTCTAATTGACTCGTAACATCTGTAGATTCGCTCTATCCGTGACCCGATAAACACACTCATACCAACTCTTAAACTTTTTGTTTATGTTTATCCCTCCAGGCTAATGTCAAAATCCACGTGGCCGTTAATGGTCTATACGATTGACAGAATGTGCCCTGCAAAATGTTAAAAATTATGATCTTGTTGTCTATGGAAGTGTGAATTTTCTTTTTGTTCCTTTTGACTTTTTGTTTTTCTTGATGTTCAACTCACTTTATAAGATTTTGCTAGTCTTCATTATGCTTGCGCAGTTGCACACAAAATCCTTCAGCTCTGAAGGAACGCAGCACAGTCTGATAAGGTCTTCCTGGCCTTCAGGGAGAAGGGCAGCACTCTGGTTAATGTAAAAAAAGTGAAGGTTCATGCATCTAGCTGTTGACCTGAAGGCAAGCGTGTCTCGTTAAAATTTTGACTCATTCTTAGAGAGATTTTCAGGACTAGATCTTAACAAATGAGAGGATGCCAACTTTATGATGCTACCAATGCATGTTCGAAATTTAAATGGTCAATACTAGTTGTGACCAGTCGATAGAGAAATAACTTCAAAGAATAAGTTCTATGTTTAAAAACAGATTAACAGCAAACATAATCTTATGTTTTTAAAACAGATTACGAAAATAAAATATGTCCACTTTAAAAAGAAAAACATTTATTGATAACCAATATCAAATTATAAAATAATATATAAATACACCATTTATACAAAAATATACTATCTTAATATCTTTTTATTTGATAAAAACTAAAGTCAATTTGTATAGACAGAAGCAGCTAAAGAACATTATTAATTTTTAGAACCCTTGACCTAGTGAAAGACGATACATTAATTTTGGTTTCACATCATAATCAAATTTATGTTTTTTTTTTTTTTTAAATATGAAATTAAATTAATAATAACAGTAATATAGAATATTAATACAATTGCATACATAAACAACAAAAATTACTTTACAAGTAAACAAAGGTAATTTGGATAGATAACATCACAGCAAATATGAATAAAAATACACTCATTTCATTTCACAAATTTTATTTACAGCTGACTTTTAATGCAAACATTGCACTCACTAGGTTTGAATATTTTAAATGTTAAGAATTGTAAATTTGACCATAATTAATAGTCACCCAGCTTTAAATTAAATAAAAAAAAAATCTATAGGTGTCAGTATAGCTGGTGGAACTTTTTTCTAGTCAAGCAGTTTTTGTTCTCAGACCAACCCTAGGTAGAAATTTTAAGTGAAAAACATCAAATAATGGGAATCGAACCCAGAAGCTCATGATAGGCCTTTACTATAAAACTATGCACGATTTCAAATGTTTTTTTTTTCCATTATCAAATCAGTTGAGTTTTGCTGAAATAATAGTCCATGCCTGGAATTACAACCAATGATTCGCTAATAAATGATTGAATAAATAAAATCTACCAGTTTCTAGAGTATGTGTGAAAACACGTAGAACGCCGATTCCCGCAAAGAATGTTGTCTATGGTTTCAATGCATTTAAATGGGCATGCCGGAGAGTTAGTTCCTGCTTTTGCTGTGCGTATCCCCATTCAAATGCATAGAAACATTCTTTGCAGCGATTGGAATCGGCGTACTACATGTTTTCACCCTTAGAAAATGTAGATTTTCCAAGGTTCTCGGTCCGCCACTGAAGATGTAAATTTGTGTTGTTATCAATTTTGAACATGGTGAATGTAATATTTGCATAAAAACTTAGAAATTTCATAATTCTACTTATTTGTGCCAAAAATAACTTACACAATTCAATCACTTTTCTTTAAATCGTAATTTTTTTTTAATTTTTAGAGTCTCACATGGGCTAAACATACTTAATGTAAAATTTAAAATTATTTTAATCATATTGTTTTCTGCACTCACAAAAAACCACAACATAGTTCTTTCTTAACATTTTCATTCACATAGTCCATTTATACAAATCAATTGAATAGGGAGGCAGCAAGAGCTCTCCATTGCGCTCGATCCAAAACAGTGTGAATGACCTTCTCTGGAATTATTTCCAAATTTCACAGTTCCCCTTCAAAGCAGGGTAACACTCCTCAGTGTCTTCCTCTGATTCAGGACCCTGATGAAAGGAACAGTGCTCACTTCATATAGACTTCTGTGCAATTATTGTTTATGATTGCTTTAATTCAAAGGTGTCATTGGCTGCTGACTTAAGATCAGCAAGAAATCGCCATTAACCTGGCTTTTTTTGTTTAATAATTTACTTGAATTTTTTTTTAATGAATCTGTGTATGTACACTAAATTGAGTACCTACAAATAATACACTCTTTGACTATTTTACAGTAAGCAACTAAAAGCTTGCGCTGTGAAAGAACCCACAACCTCCAGTACAAAACAGTGTGAAAGTGGTCATCGGAACCACTAGGCTACCAACCACTGCGTGATAAAAGACTTTTGCTGGTATATTAAAATAATTTTAAGATTTATAGGGGTGATCATGGCAGGAACACCTTATTTAGTTAGTGGTGATAAGCCAAATAATAGAAAAGAAGAAGAAGTTTGACAGGAGCTTTAAAATGCACTGTAATCGAAAAATTCACCCTTCAAGTAAATAAGATCAAGATATTTTCAATGGGTAATTAGGATAACTAAAGAACTATATAAAACATAACAACTTATATCATATAGGTAACCAAACTAAACACACATAAGAGAGTTAAGTAGTGGTCTTTTTCACAAAAAATATACTTATAGGTAACAAAAAATATACTTATAGCAACTCATCAACTCCTCAATGGGAAGTTTTCTGGGGAGCTTCCGACAATACACACTAGGTGGCAGAACCTCTAATCAGGTCTATTGTCAAATTCAGTACTGCCAACGTAGAGATGTTTTTTTCAGTGATGCCAACGTTGGGAAGTTTGTTTTCCATTGTGTTGCTAAGAAGTTGTTGATTGAGTTGCTAAGAAGTTGTTGATTTTGTTGCGCATAAATTTGAGAATAAATCTCAGGGGTGCTGTTCTGTATTTTTTAATTTGTATTTAGGTAGATATATAAAAAAAGATGAACAATTTTATTTGTAATAGTATGTAAAAAATGTACAATGATTACTCTAAACCTATTGTAAGTTATCATGTATAATAATATATAAGTTGTTTAATTTGAAATAAACTAGAATGATATTTTGGAGGTTAGACTGTGAGCGACCATAAGAAGAAGAAGAAGTAAATCGCCCCCGTTGGCAGCACTGAATTTGACAATAGACCGGATTAGCAAGGGCGCCTCTAGCGGCACAAATAGGAAAAAAAACATCCCATTACAAAATAATAACTTTCAAACTTATCATCTATGAAAGAATATACAAACTATACAATATTTATAACCTTAACTAAAAGAATTTGACAATTCAATACATCTCCACAGATTTTTATAGTAAAAAATACATTGTTTATAATTTGTGAGATCAAATAGGTTTTTTACCAAACCAACTTTTTGAAATTCATATATTTGTACTCAATTTACTTTTCAATTATACATTTTACAAAATAAATGTCTGTTTTACAAATTTAAATAAATAAATAAATCAAACACAATGTGGCGATTGCACAATTACGATTTATATAGACAACAGAAATGTTGTTAACGTAAAGTGATCACACTAAGCCAGCCTTCGAAATAACAGTAGAAGACGGTCGTAAGCCCGTAGTGGTTTGTTCCATTTAAAAATCGAACATTAGTAATGAATTGTTAAGAGTCATTAGTTGTTATTTTTTCTTTAAGAAGTGTTGTGTTTTATTTATTAAAGAAAGTTTTGACTATGGCAAAGAATTAAAGTTATTACCAATGTGTTTTAAACTTTAAATGAATTTATAAGAAAAAATTAAATAAATAAGATTTTTTTGTAAAATCCAAATATAACACGAGCGGCTCGAGACAGGACCATGGCCACCAATAGGATTCCATTATTATTACGCATGCGCATAAAGGGTATTAAAATTTTAAAAATTTGGCGGGTTGGAGGGATCTGTGAAAAAAATACCTCACAGCCTAGTGGTTGCCTACTTCGTATTGCTTTGTACTGAAAAGAAATGTCAAAATTCAGTTCAAATTATCGTATAATAATAATATGTGATGTTTTTCCGGTAGAAGGCTTCATTGAATGTTTAAACAATTCATGCTTTCAAATTTATCCTCGTTTTTTACTCATAACTAGAGACTGGAGAATTTCGATAAAACGAATTTTTTTCGCGAATTTTGAGGTTTTTGCGCGAATAACGCGAATTTCGAGGTTTTTGCGCAAATAGCGCGAATAATTGAAAAATAACGCGAATTTCTTGTCTATTTTACTGAAATAATGTGATTTTGTAAAAATAATCTATGTGGAAATTATCATTATTTGAATTACTTAAAATGACAAACAATCATTTGGCGCTTTATTGTTTGGATGCGATTTGGATACTCTGTTCTAATGTGGACTTCGGGGGGTTCTTCTCTTTGTACATCACTGTGCTAAGAAAACTAATGAAAAACTTTGTTTTGGTTGCTTGCTAAAGCAAAAAATAACTACCCAAGTGCTGGGAGGGTCCCATAGTGACAACTTTTTTTTGGATGACCCCACCCAAAAAATCTTTTAAGGGTCCCAGATCATTTACGCCTATGTCAAGAAAATAAATATATTTTTTAAATTATTGTAACATTGATTGACATATTGTATAATTTTGTTTTGTTTAGGTAGATATTTTGTGAATCTCTTGTTGATCAGATTTTTTCATTCATTTGGCAATGTATATTTATAAATCTTGTTGAAAAATTGTAAATACCTATCACTATTTTTTTTGTTTTTTTTTTATAAAATCTACCTTCATTTTGAACAATTCAATGTTGAAAAATATAACGCGAATTTCCGTGTTTTAGAGCAAAAATAACACCGAATTTCTCCAAAAATAACACCGAAATTCACAAAAAATAACACCACTATTTTCCAGTCTCTACTCATAACACATTTATAAATTTGCAGCGCCAAATAATAATTGTTTCATTTTTTGTCGTCGGAACATATTATAATATATTTATTTTGATATCAATCAAGCAGGCGGGTGTGGACGTGTTGTTTGTTAAAACGATCCGACCATCCCCAATTGTTACACAAAAATATATCGCTAAATAAATAACGAACACTTCTATTCTAACATCTGTGAAACACATGTTTGGTGTAGCGCAAGTGCAGTGATTGTTTTGTGTGATATTCGACGGACATGAGCGACCAGTGACTACCCGCAGGGGTGCTCAACAAAACAAACGTTGCTGATTCAGGGACCGAAGATATTCGAATATGTCTCCCGGTCGCCGCAATAATTTGATCTCCATAATGCAGATCAATGTAGAGGGACTGTCGGCTGCGAAAAGAGAATACCTTGCGAGACTCGTAAGAGACCACAACATCGATGTGCTTCTAATCCAAGAAACACACGTAACCGAAGACCACTTCTCGCGGCTGAAGATAGATGGCCTCTCTACAGTGAATGCTGTTGGACACCGAAGACATGGGATGGCGTTCTACGTGCGACAAGACCTGGAGTCCCAGACAACGCACATGGAAACTGGTTTGTTTTATACAACAATGCAGGTCAGAGATCTTTTTATTTCTAATATATATAAACCGCCGTCAGAGGTATGGACACCTTCTGACTTGCCTGTCTACCCACACCCGGCAATCTATGCTGGTGACTTTAATAGCCATCATGTCACGTGGGGATATAACAACAACAATACCTCAGGTAAGCAATTAGTTAATTGGTCTACGGTGCATGATTTGTTTCTTACGTATGACGCTAAAGACCGCGGAACATTCAACTCGGCTCGGTGGCAGAGAGATTATACTACCGATCTTTGCTTTACGTCTAAAAATGTCAATGGATACCCATTGACATGCACGAGGGAAATACTGGATAGGTTCCCGAACAGCCAACACCGACCTGTCATTCTTAGATTCGGTATTATAATTCCTACTATAAGTAGCGCGAACACTCCTAAATGGAACCTAAACCGTGCAGACTGGCAAAAATTTAGCGACTATATAGACAAAGTCATCCCAACTATTCCACCTAACGGCAGACACTTTAAACGCTTCCAAAATTTAATTCTAAAAGCCGCGAAACTTTACATACCGAGAGGATACTGTAAAAATTTTATACCGGGATGGACCCAAAGAAGTGAAGAACTTCTAAAGCGGTTCGAAGAAACTGGAAATCCCGATGACGGTGCCTCACTTCTTGAGTCTTTAGACGAGGGAAGGAAAATGCGGTGGAATAAATTAATGGAAAACGTTAACTTCACACATTCTAGCAGGAAAGCGTGGAACCTATTGCGTAAATTAGGGTCCGCGAACAATCACGTTAAAACCCCTGCGAAAGTGTCCCCAGATGATGTCGCTTCTGTCTTATTAAACAATGGGAAAGTTCTCTCTACCCCGGATGCGGATAACAATATGAACCGGGCCAATAAACTTATTGACCGAATGTGTAAATACCAACCTGACAAACTCATCCCTATCACGTTGGATGAAATAGACTCTGCCCTCAAAGCCACTAAATCTGGCAAAGCAGCCGGCAAAGATGGAATACTTCCAGAATTCCTAAAATATGCAGGACCAAAGGCGAGACTCTGGCTGGCTGATTTATTTACCTCATGTTTAGAGACTGGCAGCATTCCTAAACAATGGAAGGAGGCAAAAATTACCGCCATATTGAAACCGAACAAGCCATCAGATGATCCCAAGAGCTATCGTCCCATATCTCTTCTTAGCACGGTCTACAAACTCTTAGAAAGAGTATTGCTGGGAAGAATGAAATCTGTAGTTGACTCCAAAATACCTACGGAGCAGGCGGGTTTCAGACAGGGTCGTAACTGTTGTGATCAGGTCTTAGCCTTGACAACGCATATTGAAGCTGGTTTTCAACAAAGAAAGAAAACCGTCGCTGCCTTTTTAGACCTGTCAGCTGCTTACGATACGGTATGGCAAAAAGGGCTTATACCTAAAGTATATGAAACATACCAGTGTCCATTTACAACAAGATTGATAAAGTCCATGCTCCTCAATCGATCCTTCCGTGTTTACATGGGTAAAAACATTAGCAGGACATATTACCCGAAGAACGGATTGCCACAAGGGTCTGTACTAGCTCCATTGCTTTTTAATATTTATACCTCGGATATACCAAATACGCAATCGAGGAAATTCATTTACGCAGACGACATCGCTATCGCGAGTCAAGACAACAACTTAGAAAGAGCTGCAGAAATATTAAGCGAAGATCTTAAAGCAATGGAGAACTACTTTAGTACATGGAAGCTAAAGCCGAACCCACAAAAACGGTTGTTACACCATTTCACCATTATAATAAAGATGCGAGAAAAGAAGTTGACGTGTTCTTTGCTGGAAGCCGACTTCAAAACGAGCCGAATCCTAAATACTTAGGAATCACGTTAGACAGGGCTCTCACGTTCAAAAAACATCTAGAATGTGTCAGGCAGAAAGCAAAGAGCAGAGTCAACATCATTCATAAACTCGCCGGAACAACTTGGGGTTGCGACGCTAAAACGTTAAAAACCGCCAGCATCGGTTTAGTCTACTCGGTTGCAGAATACTGCGCTCCAGCCTGGTTTCAAAGTGCACATACCAATCTCATAGACTCTCAATTAAATGAAGCGATGAGAGTCATTAGCGGCACACTAAAACCAACTCCTGTGCCGTGGCTATGTGTGCTTTCTAATATAGCACCTCCACACCTTAAACGAGAGGAAGCTTTTCTTCAAGAAGTAAGAAAAGTGGAGTCCAACCATAATCTACCAATCCATCTTGATGTAGATAATCCGCCTCCATGCCGTCTGAAATCCCGAAACCCGTACTGGTTAGCTGCCGCTACAACTACGGATTACTCGATCAAAGACAAATGGAGACAAGTATGGACCGCATCGTCAGTAAGGAACCAGAACCTCGTAGCTGACCCGACAAAAGAACTGCCTGGCTCAACGCAACCCAGAAATATATGGTGTAGAGTTAACCGAATACGATGTGATGTAGGCTGCACCGCTTCCAACTTACATAAATGGGGATGGATGGACTCACCAGCATGTGCATGTGGGATTACACAAACAATCGACCATCTGATTAACGAGTGCCCCATGTACGCATTTGAAAAAGGACTACAGGACTTGCACGCACTGACGGATGACGCGATCCAATGGCTTCGGTCTCTGGAGGTCAGATTGTGAGCGACCATAAGAAGAAGATATCAATAAATTTGTGCACACTCTAAGTTAACAATGGGTGTATTTTTTCCAGACTTACGTTTTTGGTTGCTTACCAAATCTATCCTAAAAGAAAATACTCGTTCGCAGTCGTCGCATTTATTCACGTTGATAATTTTATAGTAAAAATTACACAGCAAACTTCACTCGGACGAAAAGTCACGGAGAAGTTAGTGAAAAACGAACAAGTATTTTTTTTTAACAGATCTCTCCAACCCGCCAAATTTTTTAAATTTTGATACCCATTATGCGCATGCGTAATAATAATGGAATCCTATTGGTGGCCGTGGTCCTGTCTCGAGCCGCTCGTAATATAACTACATCGGGGGAAAAATATGGCCGTCGGATTTTCGACATTTAGCCTAAAATTCATAATGACAAACATTATGTATTGTTTTTTCCATAGATAAATGTCAAAGCTTTATCTGGCGGCCATATTTTTCCCGACTTGAATTTTTAACATTTTTTTTGTACAAAATATAACTTATAACAATAAAAAGGATTAAATTTTTATTTGCTCTCACTCTGATGTGCAGAATATTGTACGCCAGGATATTACCCCTTACTAGAGGTGGTTAATTTAGCGCATAGCATGTTATTATAACACGTTAATTTTAAATAGCGCACGTAGCGTGCTATGCTAAATAGTTTGTAGACGCTATGTCGTTATGAAATAGCATTTGGAAATCCACACTAGACTATTAGTCATCGCGTGAATGCTGTGAGATGCGGACGCGTTATGTTTCTGTTGCAGCCCGCTAAGACTATTTTATATCATCGTGTGCGACCATGGACTTATAATACGTCCATGTGTGTGATGTTATTTATTTTAATTATTCTGTTAAAATTGCGTTTTCGCTAATAGGATACTACATGGCAGAGTAGATATAATGTGTAGACTTGGTTAATTTATGTAGGTTAAAAAACTCTTTGTGTAGGTACTCACGTTAAAATTATTATTTAAAAACAATTCCGTGTTTTTATGTTAAATTTTATATATAGGTATACATAGACAATTTTTCTTTAAATACACCTATAATAATTAATTTAAAATTTACAATTCTTTTTTATTCTTTATTCTTTATTCTTAAAATATTTCCATAGGCCCTTACGGGCACTCGGAATAGTCAAAAACATAAAATACAGCAAAATGCAAACAATACTAACAATAATCTTAAATACCTGCCTACCTAAATATTCAATTCAACTGCCTATAGACAGTAATAAGCCTGAAAAGTATGTAGCAAAGTTCATTGGTTTCCTTAAAAAAAAAATATCAGTTATGCGACGTATTAATAAAAAAATATTCTTGTATACGAGTAGAAAATAGCACGCGAATAATCTGTACAACGAACTAGGTGCGACGTAGCGTGCTACGAAATCTAGCGTGCCGCTAATTTTAACACACCATCTGCGATCTGATAAAAAATAGCGCGTTATAAAATAGCATATGAAATAGCATGCTAAATATTTTTAACATATAGTCTGTAGCGTGTTATTCGTTTATAGCCGTTTTGAACAACACTACCCCTTACCCTGTACTTTCATTGTTAAGCAATTATTAGTGTCTTTTTTAAGGGGGGTACAAGTATAACGTTTTAAAGGTTTTGAACCCTACTACCCCCCTCCAAGTAATGCACCCCGTAACGTTTTTATGTACCCCCTACCCCTCTCTAAACATTGAGTAACACCCAAGTAACAATTTTTTTTCCTAAAAATCACATTTAAGTTGTGCAAACACTACGCTAACATGTCACAAAACGCATTGTATGAACCATATTTTTTCAAGACCTCCCCTCCAGACAATAGACAGATATTTGGCTAACATTAAACCATTATAATGAATTAGACGGTGTAGAAAGAACTGGAGGGAAATGATTCACCGTGTCTTAAGAATGGACAATACGAAACTCCCTTAGATCAAATTACACAATCAGCCACATGGAACTCAGCCTCGAGAAAGGCTTCCTAAATTATGGAAGGACAGTTGGGGAATAGGAATAAAGGAAAATACTCACAGATGTGTTGGAGAGGACTGGCCAGAAATGGAGTGCTAACCAATGCATGAAAGTGAAACTCACACCTTTTATAAAAAAGAAAGATTGAAGAAAGATGGAATTTAGGAACTCGGAGCAATGCTTCAGCTAGCACAGGACAAGATGCTTTCGTCGGTGGGAATTAATATGACACTTTAAAACGAAATGCTGTAATCCTCCAGTCACACCACTCCTAATGATTTTGAGGTTGTTTTATAATATGACACACTTGTTCTTTTATTCAAAACCAGCTTTCCCGACAGACATTGTCCTGTAGCCCTAACCAGAGGCAGCCCGTTCATATGTGCACTGGGCCCCCAGAAACAAAAATACATAATTTAAGTTACTAATGAAATAATAATAGCACTGGGCCCCCAGAAACAAAAATACATAATTTAAGTTACTAATGAAATAATAATGTTAAAATATTTCTAAAACATCCGTATTTTATTCGTATTCAAAGCTCAGGCGGGAACAACGTGAGGATATATGCGGGCGCACACATTCTACCTCACCTATGAAGTACCGACACGACTGTGCCCGATAATTTTGTTGACTTTGTATGAAAATTTTCTAAATCGCTCGAAACGGTATGGTGGAATAAGTGGGATGGGCTACTGTAAGAGCGGCAATCACGCATGCGAGAATGAGAGGGAACTACCCGCGATGGAGTTGGCACGCCGCCGGTGATCCGTTCCATACTAGCTTAAATTTTATATCATTTCTTACCCATTTTTTTCAACTTTTTATTAGTTATTATGTTATCCGGAGCGGAGAAGAATCTAATAAATCAAACATTGAAAGAATCTATTCAGCCGATCTCGAGTTATAAGTGTTCGCACTAACCCGACTTTCATTTATATTAGAGATGATTCAACAAGTATTTTGTTATTACTGAATATTGTTTATTCATCTATAAAGTATAACAAATATCAAAGTTTGCAGTTTCTTCTACAAACTGAACAAACCTCCTATTTCAAATCAAAGGAGTGACTTAACTAGAGTATTACCCGAAATGCCATTACAACTACTTCTCAAACAAAATTGTGCAAAGGACACTATAAATTTATGATTAATTATTTGAGACATTTTACTTAAAGAATTGCACTATAAAAAAACATACATATTATTTTGCTGATCTTCAATTCTATATTATACTTATACACATATCAGGAATTATAAATAATTATAGACTAATAAAAAATAGGAATTAATATTGCACCGGATAAGAGAAAATGAAATGTAAAGTTTATGCAATGAAATTTAACTAAAACAATTAATTTATTTATTTTTCCAAATATTTTACTATCCTGATTAGTTTCGTAAACCCACATGCTGGTCCCGTAACGGTCACGGGAAATCAAAAAAAGTTGTTTCTTAATCTCCTGTGAATGTGTAGAATGTATCTACGAAACTGCAGGATAATTGAATATGCAGAAAAAGCTAAATTGTTTTATTTTAATTTTATTATGTTAAAAATTTAATTAATTAATATCTAATGTAAAAATATATTTCTTTTTTTTTAAATTACAAAAATTCACGTCACTAAGATAAGTCTTCACACGCAAACATGTGTCTATTTTAAAAAAACCCATTATTAATAAATTCACAGTCTTCATACACTTATATTTACATATTAGTATTTACATTATTTTCATTTGATAAAACCCACAAAACGGGCTGCTCTTCGTTCGCCTTTCTCTGTTTCCTGTGTCTCACTTTATTATTGTGAAAATTTTCCGAAGGCGATTTAGATTTATTATTATTAGGCGCCTCTGTTGGCGATCTTGTTTTATCATCTATCTTCAGCGTACTATCCTCGTTATTCTGTTTTCGTCTATCCCTCCTGCCACCATCGTCTTTGGAACGGTTTTCCCTATTACGATTATTCAAATTCCTCACCGGAGACTGTCTAATACTTTTGTAATTTGGATCGTCGGGTCTCGGCCCGGCTCTCCAGTCTTCTAGGTTATTGGTCCCTAATACATTTTTGTTTTCTCCGTTCTTATATTTCGTATGTTTTGGCGATTCGTAGTAATTTTTGCTTTTAACAAACAACGGATTTGTATCTTCCTGAAACTGCTCACTTTTATACATGTTCAATTCGTGTTCTTCAATGTCCTGTATGATGTAGTTGGGATTAAACATGAACGGATTTACATAGTACGGTTTAAACATTTCTTCGTGTTTATAGAGTTGCATCTGCAGCCAAGTGTGCAAGAGAAGACGTGGAAAACGTGTCAACCAATAGAGGGTGAAACCATCGGGTATGCTGCCGAGACTTTGTTGAGCTTCTTCGGGCAATTCTCGGTAATGATGTTTCTGTAAGTGCAAAAAATGAACAGCATTTAATTCATATTCAACAACCGCTTAGTGCTTAGAACCATCAAATAAGATTTGGTTATAAGTTTTCATAAAGAAAAATCAATTTCCAGGTTCTTCGCTATGAATAAAAGTTACATAATTAGTAATTTTGCAAGCATGCTGAAGCATTATTAAACATAGCCACCTCTTGTACAACTTTCAATAGATCTAGGGTTAATGTATTGAGATAAAGAAGAGATTTTAACCCATCCGCATCACAATGGTACTACGTACCGACCGAGAGAAATGTGCCAAAATTCACAATCGGTACGTCGTACCGACCTGCATCCGCTTTGGAATATTGCCATTTTACTACCTGCTACTGCCATCTATGCAAACCTAGAATAATGTTATTGTAGATAAGATTCAAACTTTATACAAAAATTCGAGCTTTATACAAAATAAATCGCATACACGACGGTAAAGAAGGGATAGAAATTTTACATGCGCGGTTTGTATGGCTGCCATCTTTGTTTTTGACATTTGGTTGCGTGCGCTGTGATATTTATGTTATTTTATCACATTTTAGTTATTTTGAAATTGAATGATATAAACTAAAACGTAATTCTAATTTTGTTGAAGAACTGCAGTGAAGATTATGATATGAGATCCGTTTCCTGTGATGATATTTTCTCATCAAATCGTTTGGGAGAGTTAAATTAATATTGGTAAAGAAGTTAAAACCAAAAAATGCAAAAAAATAAAATCACAAAACAAAAAAAAATGTTTTAATCTAATAATGAATATTTTTTCTACTAAATTTCCAATTTTTATAAAGATTCTCCAGCCAATAACTTTGTTTTGACAAAATTAAAATGAACATCTAGTGTGACATTTGATGAGTACATTTTAAATAGGAATTTAGTGCATAGATTTCTCCATACAAATGAGATGTCTATGTGTTAAGATGTAGGTAGAGATATATGCCATTGAAATGTTTCAGGTATGAGTGCCATCTCTAAATGACAAGTAGCAGGAGACTTTAGCCAATTTATAAACCAATGGAATAAAATTAATTATAAGTCGTACCTTATTTCTCATGGCCCTTAATAGATCTTTGACGCTGGTACCACCGTAGGACCTGTATTTTCTAAGATCAGCCGCAACTTGCTCCCCGACCCATCCTCTCCAATCTCCGCGGACAATAGCAATGCCCCCATTCTCCAATGGACCTCCGGGAGGATCTTTTTCCACACGGTCACTGACATCCTTAAAACAATTGTAAAATTGATATGAAATGTGAAACAATTAACCAACATCTGTTGAAGCTCTGGTGTCCTACAAAAGTGGTGCTGCCATGTAGCGGTCGTAATACAGCGGTGAGTTATGTCACTTTGAACATTATCTATGTAAAGCAAATGGCAGGGGAAAATGACACTAGGAAATCAGAGTTTACAGGCTCATGGAGGCACCAATGTCCCTCTACTCGGCTTTATCCTGAGTGATGTTAATAACCTCTTCCAACTAACAACTTCATAAAAGCTTGTAAACAAACAAAAACTCACTTGGAAGAAAGCGAGAATCTTCTGTTTGGTCCAGAAAAGTGGAAAATTGTAGACAACGTCTGCACTCGGTCTCTCCGATGGTCGAGATGACAGCATAGACTTAAGCAGACATTTTGTCAAGTGCAATTCCTCTTCTGGTCTTGTGGAACTGCAAATAAAAAAAATATAATGAATTTCACAACAAAAAATAATATGCTTCAAAGAGAATTTAAGATAAATAATGGGTAAACAGCTAAAGAACATTTAGGACGACAAAAACTTTCATCAACAATTTTTGGGTGATGGACAATAAACATAATAAATGCATTAAACAAACAAAATCAACTTTTTTCATACATTTCGCATTGAATCTCAATGAATACAACACATTTGTATATAGCATTTTTTGCAACGAAACTTATATTAAAATTAACGAATTGAACATGCATTTTTGGTGGAATTGGAATTTGTGAATGCACCACCAAGAATTTGGTAAATAAAACAATTAATTTGTTATTCCAAATTTTGTGTAATAACAAATTAATTGTTTTATTTAAATTATTTCAGAGACTTATATTGTTTGCATAGTCTTTATGTACGATAGATGGTTTCTGCCCTTTTGAATTTTTGTGTCAGGGCTTTTCTGAACTTATTATATAAATTTTGGTAATATTATGTCAAATATTATTCAAATTTACAAAGATACTCAATATGGAACAGATTAATATGTTTGTTAAGCTGTCACCTGTTGAATTTAATTTAACATTAGGGAACCCTGATTATTTAAACAAACAAATAAAACTTTATTATTCCAAAGTAAAGTGTGACGACAGTAAAAATAAGACAGTCGAAAGGGCGGACTTATCCCGAAGGATCTCTGCCAGCCAACCCAGTTAAATATATAAGATCGATTATTAATAAAATAGATAAATAAGTAGGTATGTAATAAAAAAAGATATTTACTCTATATGGTTCAGGTCAAAGTTTCCTTGTAATATTTTCGCTTGCCTTTCCAACACATTGCCAAACGGATGAACTCCGTCGGACAAAACATAATGATAAACGCAGCCCAATGAGAAAATGTCAACTGATGTTGTCTGAAATTCGTAAGTAACAATCTCTTAATCGAATGTAGTCTTACAATACTATATAAAAAAAAACTTAACATGATTCATATATTATGACTTAAGTTCTACTACACTGCCATCTCTTGAAAACAATTTAAAGTTACACTAACATAAAGGCAATATTTTTATTATAAAGTGATGTAATTGGTAGCTTAGTGGTTCTATCGCCGATTTTCATACTGAAGGTCTTGGGATCCCAGGTGCCGATCATTGTTCTCTTTCACGATACAAGCTTTTAGTAGCTTACTGTGAAAGAGCCAAAGAGTGTTGTGGTGTTTTTAAGTGAGAATTAACACAACATTTTGTTTTGTTCTGTAGTGGGTAGTGGGTAGAATTACGACACGCAAGTTAACTAGTGGTGTCTTATCAAATTTAATTCAGCGAATAAGTTAACACAACATTTGTTCTGTAGTGGGTAGAATTACGACACGCAAGTTAACTAGTGGTGTCTTATCAAATTTAATTCAGCGAATAAGTTAACACAACATTTGTTCTGTAGTGGGTAGAATTACGACACGCAAGTTAACTAGTGGTGTCTTATCAAATTTAATTCAGCGAATAAGTTAACACAACATTTGTTCTGTAGTGGGTAGAATTACGACACGCAAGTTAACTAGTGGTGTCTTATCAAATTTAAAAAAAAATGATGGCTTAAATATTCTTACAGTCCTATGGCCATTGATCATCTCGGGTGCAATCCAACCGTCTGTACCGGTCACTCCCGATCTCCGGGAAAAACTGTGCCGTCCCAAGTTTAGCTTTTTACATAATCCAAAATCAGAAATCATTGCTCGCACTTCGCCTCTGGTGCCGGGTAACGAGAGAAGGACGTTATGCGGTTTGATATCTCTATGAACTGTGAATCAATCAAAAAATTTTATGTACAGAATTGCACATAGTTTTAAAAAGAAATTTAACACAGTTAGTCAAGGCACTGCCTTGAAATCTAAAAGTTTTCTGACAGCTAGAACTTTTTCCTCAATGAGTCGAAGAATGGATAAGTCGAACTCCCCCCCTTGATAACTCGACCGTTAGGTTAGCCTAAACATAAGGAAGCAAAAAAAAACAATCCCTGGTAGTTTGAATTATCCTTTACTCAACTTGTCTAGTGTAAGATTGTTTTGAGTACAAACATTTGTTAATCCTGTCGACTATATTGAACATTCTAGATTGCATTGTACGAGTACTAACCTATAGGTACTTCAGTATTGTGTAAAATAACATATTTGAGTATTATGTAAAAAAACACATTTCAGTAATATGTAAAATACTAACCTATATTCAGTCTATGTAAATGCGCTAGCCCTGAGGTTGCTTGATGCAATACTTCCAATGGTTCAATTTTGAATTCCCGGTGCAGATTCTTCTGTACATATTCCTGCAATGTGGCCGCACATAATTCTAGAGCGATGTACCTGCAACAAATATTGAGACATAATACAGTAAGATTATTGAGAACAGTTTTTTCTCTTTAACAGAAATTAACAAAACTTTTTGTGAGATTATGGTGTTTCAAGGATGGGTTAGATTCATAATTTGATCTGTTGGCAATGTGATTTATGTATTTTAAGGGAAACTGATCACTGCTATCTATTGAAAATGGTTTTTTAAGTAATTTCTGTGTAAAAACTTCAATCAAGCTTGGATGGAAGAGATTTTTTGGCATAACTCCCCCTTTGAATTATTCCAAGATTTTTGTCGTCACGTTTTGTTAATCGGCAATAAATATATTTGAATCAAAAGAATCCATCTTATCATTAAAGGCAAAATGGAGGGTTTAGAGATGTGGAATTTCTTGGCTCTACAAAATAAGGACAGGAATGATAAGTGTTGAGGAACTTTAGTCTAGAAAAAGGTTAATTTTGCACATTATGAATATTAGCCACTATTTTCTCCCATATAAAGTTTGACGTTCATATAAAGAAAATTAAGACATGATGTGTAGTAATACACTGCTATAATAATGTTTTTCTAACTGAGTATATATTTTTAACGTTTTAACAATTAAAACAACAATGTGTAACAGTATCAACTTGAGGGCAAATGCAACAAGCAAACACACCAATAATAAATCAAACTAAAACAAAAGATTTATTATAATAATATATCATTTTCAACAACACACAGTAAAAAAATAGTTGTGCTTGTCTTATATATAAAAATAGAGAGCTATTTCCCGATGTCATTGCATCACGCCTAAATGGCTGGACCGATTTCGCTAATTCTTTTTTTATCGTGTAGGCTTTTATCAGAAGAATGTCTTTTTAGAAGAAAAAAATTAAGAAAAATGCATGGAAAATTAGAAAAATAAAGAAAACTCTATGTAGACAAGCTTATTAGTACTTTTTACCTTATAATTTTTATTCAAATTTTGAAAATTTGACAGAAATAATTGTCAATTGGTGCGATTGACAGAATGCGGATGGAATATACATGGTTTAAAATAGACGTATCGTTCGGAATCACATTGGTCAAATGATAATTTTATTAATTCATCACCATACAAATTCGAATTCAATATTCATAGTTAGGAACACGTCTGTCGGGAAAGCTAGTTGTATATAAATACAGTAAAAACAGAAAGGTATAATCAATAAGAATATTTTTAGGTAAATCTGCGAACAGGGTCCTAAGCTTGTATTTTGACTTTAAAAACAATACATATTACAATTGAATCATCAGATTAAGGCTGACTTAATGCGGTCATTCATTATCGAGTCGACATCACAAACAGACTAGAAGCAGTTGAAATGTGGGTCCATCGCAAAATAAATAATAAAATATATAAGCAACAACGGACAACCTAGCGTTGTTCTGTACGACAGTGGAGGAATTACAGCGCAGTGTTTCAAGACTCGTTTCTACAATGAAACAGCACACCTTGGCCTTCGAGTCAATACCAGTAAGACGGAGCTCATGGCGAATAATGCCTGCCCTGATAAACAACTACCGATAACCATCGATGGTCACCAGGTCTCCTGGGTGGATAAATTTAAGTACCTGGGAGCAACCATTACCACCACTGGTGACCTCACGGCTGAGCTCCCGAGAACGTATCGGTATGGCAAGTGGCGCCTATAACAACATGACCAAAATATGGAAAGCGTCGGCGTTTAGTGTCGAGACGAAATGTAAAATGTTTGATGCGTGTGTGTTGCCCATTCTTCTGTATGGGTGAGTCCTGGCAATTTATGCTACTGGACCAGCATCCAAAGTATAGAGTTGCTGTTTTGATCGGCACACAAAAGAGATTAGCAAAGTTGGGAAGACCAGACAGGGCACTTGAAAAAGAATGTGACCATTTACACTATCACCTTTTAGATGGTCTTTCATGGGGTTTGCGTGCAATAACACATTCGTTATAACAGGTTAATTTGCTATAAACTTGAAGCTTATTGAAAATGGGCTGTTACCTGAATAATTTATCCTGCTCCATACAGAAGTATCGAACAACGTTGGCATGAGTGTCGGACTCTGAAAGAAGAGCAACTTCCCTGTCCGCAAAAGTGAAGCATTCCGGCAGGAGACGTTTTACAGCCACATCGCGGTTTTCAAAGGTGCCTCTGTATTAAACACCAAAAAGAGTATTAATATTCTGTAATCACTAATCGATATTTAAAACGTGGATCAAAAACATAATAAAAGTTAAACTCACTTGTAAACGAAGGTCCCCTCGCAACCTTTTCCTAAAATTAGTTCCGGATTGAAAATGATCTTTCCAACGCGGACCATGCCATTGCCCATGTCCTCGGAGAGGGCGGTGATTTGCAGATTATTACCCGAGGATTGATTGGAGTTCTTCGAACCACTTTGTGACAGCTGCTGGAATTCTCTTATCTGAAACAGGTAAACAATTGAATGCACTCTACTTGTCAAATATTGATACAGTGATAAAAATAAACATAACTCAGTGTAATGACCTTTTGTTTTTTTGTGCACTTATTTTCGAGAACCAAATTACCAGCTTATGATTTAAGTATGTGTAAAAAGACTCTAAAGGTGCACTTATACCAAACTAACAAACACCCAGAGCTTGAAAATAAAGTATATTTTCCTAATCGTTGATAATATTGTCACCAAGGAAATAATAACCAGAAAGAACTGTCATTGCCTACTAATAAGTTGTTGTTTTCATGGTGTCCAGTATCAACCATTAGGAAAATATACCTACTCTATTTTCAAGCTCTAAACTTTGTTCGTTTGGTATTAATAAATGCACCATAAGAGAAAACTATTTATATATTTTGATATCTACGCAGCCAATGGTTGCTTTTACATTTAATTTGCAGGAAAGTTCATTCATAGATAACAACCGAGAGGCATTATAGCACAAGTAGTTTTAAATGAATTTACCTGATTCCTCAAATAGATGAACATAAAAACAACGACTGCCATCAAAAGCAAGAGAGCCAACTTGAGTCCAATATTATCCTGTTGACTGATCCAGAAATACCAATACTTCAAAGAGAGTGTATCGTTCCGCACGTTGACCACTTCTTTGAAATCCGTCTGGATGCCGATGGATTGGGTGAGCTCCGATCTATCCATATTCTTATTCAAGTTGATCTTAACAAAGGTGTCGTTGTTTCTGTCCAACCATTTGATTTCCTTGAAGTCGTCCGTGGGTCCAGTTATGAGCTTAACACCTTGATCACTAATGGAGTCCTCGTTGATTCCTTTCATCGGGAATGTGATTTCTTTGTACTTGGACAAGAGACGCAGATCGGTTTCCGCATAATCGGGAATATTATAATGCCCCAGCAGCAAGTAACCTCCTGATAGCTTGGCGTTTCCTTTTTCATCAACGTTGAAATGAACGTTCTTATTGTGTTTGTAGTTAGGATAGTTAGTATCTCTATTTGGTTCCTCGTTATCCACGATTTTAGGTCCTTCTATGAGCAACGGCACAGACTCTTCCGCCGATATAGTAATAGTTTGTTTATCCACTAGTGAAGTCAAAGCGTATAAGCCATGAATGTGTTCTCCGACATATAACGAAGGACTGAAAAAAAAACAAATAATTATGACATAGCTTAATCTTAAAAATGTCAAAATATACTGTATTAGTCCAAATAGGTATAATGTGTAATTTTTCGACTATTTGATTTTCTTTAAAAATCAACTCGCTCTAAATTCTGGAGCTAATTTCATTGACAACTTTTGAAAAGATAACAAACATGCCTCAGTCCCCTTCTTTTAGGGGATTTCTCGCAACCATCTGGTAGAAGATAGTTGAATTTGGGCCAAAATATAGTTAGTTTAAGTGAGTTACTAACAATAGTTCGATGTTGGAATCTTTGAATCCCTTTCTTTCTGGTGCCACAAAATCGTCCATGATGTGCTCCAATGTATCATCACCGACTGTATTGAACGGAACGGAAATAAGACCATCTCTGTCTAAGAGGTACGCCGCTACGATGGGTGATTGTAAATCATGGGACCAAACAATATCACCCGTCTGACGGTCAAACGACGTCACTTTGCCGTTTGAGGTGGACGCAAAGTGAACTATACCTGTTGAAATTCAAATGAAATCATTAATTTTTTTTTTATATTAATTTCCGAGAACTTTGTAATAAATAAGAATTTGTTTACACAGTTTGAAATGTAAGTATATTATTACGGACTCACCATACTTATTTGTCATTTCCTGCTCCATTGTATGAGAGGAATAATCAAAATACGTCACATTCCAACGCTGATTTGAATTTTTCGAATCGTACATCAAGATGTTATATTCCGTCCTAGCCAGGTATACGGCATTTTTAGTGTCTATGGGACAAGTGTTGTCTTTGGTATCGTCAAAAGGATTTGTTTTTCCATAACCTATAATGAGATTATATTATCATACTGCATAATTGATTCAATGAATAGAGTCCGTATAAAAAACTATTTCTGATAAATCTGATAAATGACATTAACTAATCTCTAATGAATATGAAAGCGGTGTTGTATCCTAATAAAAAACGGAATTCATTTCATGACGGGACATAGTACTATGCGTCAGTTATAATAAATATATTGCCTTTTTTATTTAAATGATTCTCTGCTCACTCGAAGTAAACACAAATACACTCTTTCACTGTAAGCTACTTAAAGCTTGTGTCGTGAAAGAGGAAGATGGTCGATACCTGGGATCGAACCCACGACCTCAGCACGAAACAGTACGAAAGCCGGCGTTGTAACCGCTAATCTATCAACCACAAGAAGAGACTGTGTAACTTTTAAAAAATTTTCAAGAGATGGCAGTGTAGTAGATGTCACATAATATGAAGTATGTTAACCCATCCCGGTCCGGATCGGTGTGTTACACCGACCGACGTTGAAGTGCCGTAGGACCGCGTCGGTGTAACACACCGATCCCTACTTAGGTAGCATTCAGGTACCTTAAAAGTCGAATTTAGTACAGTTATTGCCATCTATCAAATTCTGTGCGAAGTATTTTTGTTGGAAAGGACTTTCTTTGTATTTTTAAGGACATCTATCAATATTAGCTAGAAAACAAAATAAAGATATCTGTAAATAAAAATTACCGTCAGCGCACGCGCCTTTTTATAACATTGCATGGCGGCTTTGCACCTGCCAGAATTTTTTTAAATATATCAATCACGAAATAATTTGTAATGTTTTTTCATTTTTATGTTTTATTTTAAATATTTAAAACATAAAAAATCAAAATATGTACATCTTTCATTATTTTTAACAGTTTTTGAATTCATTATAATTTTAGTTTTATTTTTGTGCATTTCATATTTTTAAAGTTAATAATATTTCTATATTATTATTTTTTTATTTTTATAATTAAATATTTAATTTTCAAATTGTTTTCTTTGTTTTCTGAAAATTTCATCGAATTCCATGCATAAATAACAAAACTGTAGATAAAAAAGTGTAAGTATAGCTATGAGTTTGTTACGGGAATAATAAATTCGGACCCAAGGACCATTTGTATGGGAAAAAATTAGGACAGGGATGGGTTAAGTGATTTTATATATTATTTTAAGAATTCATTTGATGCAATAAAGTTGTAGATTATAAACAAAATGTTTAATATTTTACCTAGAACTTGTTTCCTGATTCCTGTCTTCGGGTCGATCATAAACCAAGTGTCAATTTTCTTCCCGGTGTACAGAATACCATCGCTTGATCTACACGGAGCGTTTGCAACAAGCTGGGGTATGGTGAATGGCAATTTCTTCAAGACGTGCCGTTGGCCGCCGTGTATGGCAAACATGTAAAGGGTGCCATGTCTCGGATCAGGTAAAAATTGGGGCACAAAATTATCATTCCCGTTTGGAACTTTAACAGCGGGCTCTAAAAATAGAGAAACATAATATATATATTTGGTGTTTAAAAATGAGTTCTAAAACAAATGAAAGTTTGAGGCCATATTATATTTATCAAATAACAGTTGGTATCTGACCCACTGCTGCCACAGAAGAAATACACTCATTGTAATTGAATGATGTATAATAAACTACTTACGACATGTGCAATTATTTGCCATTTGTCAATGTTGCAAAACACGTTTGTTATATGTAATTTAACTACGCTTATGACTTGACAAAATTAATAATACTAGTGATAGACCAATGCTCGAAATTCGACCATAACTTATTTATATTATAAGTTTGAACGTTGTTGTTCAAAGACTGAGCGAGTGCTACTTCAAAATTTTCTTTCAAAAACAATGACATGGATACGTCAAATTTGAAATGTTGATATGTACAAAGTTTTTTCTATCATTATTAAAGATAAAGAATATTAATCTATTCTCAATTGATATCCCCTCGTTTCCAGCTCCACCTTCCATTTTTATATACTACCTTCAAAAAGCTTCAAGTATGTACCTACTAGCAGTAAATCAATGAAAAATAAAATAATAGTAACATAAATTGATAATTTATAGTAAGATATGGAAAAAGAATGAACTTGGATGTGCAATTTTTCAAATTCAATTGGTAGTTGCAGAGAGTAGCATGTCTTAATAGGTAAACAGCTTTTCTATTGGTATGCTCGCAGCAAAACCTATCGGGCAACAGAGATAGAAAAGGCTGATTAATTATTTAATTGTCACAACGTTCTAATTATGTTTAGATTCTTGTGACCTTTTCAGGACTAGATTTAAAAATAATAAAAATTAATATATTTTATATCAAATTCTCATGACGTGATAACTATACTACCATATCATTTTACACTTTTATAAAACGCCCACTTTTAACTGAAACCATTTACACTAATCCTCTTGATTATATTAAATCATAGCTCAATTTCATTATTTGAAATTAAATTGCTTAATTTATAAAAAAATGGATGAAAAAATGATTTTATAAACACTACCATCTTTCAAGGTCCATATAATTTCTCCCGATAATTGATTCACAGCCACCATGCCACCTCCCAAAGTGGCCAACAAAAGAGGTCTGTCATCAGGTTCCTTAGCCAAATCAGTGTTTACCTGAAAATGATACATATTATGGTAAAGAAATATGAAGAGAAATTTTTAACTAAAAAAACTACCTAAATTCTTATACTAAACTCTATAAATAATACAACTTTATTGTTTACCTAGATCTAACTTTCTTTAGATTATATTTACTTGGTTTCCAAAATAAATAAACAAACAAGAGATATGAATCTGATATCAGTGCACCGAACACAAACTGGCATGATTGTTAAGACAACAATATTAGGCAAAGAATATTATTAATGCATTTAATGATTTGAAATATATTAGCAGTTAAAAAAGAGATAATTGATCAAATATATATATTGAAAATGCTCTAAACGCTCTCTCTAATATTGTGATATACCCCGGCAAACCATATGCGCTGTAAACAATAATATTATATGGGTATTTCATAATAAAACAGAGATGTTACAGATAGATAAAAGTATGTAACCTTTTTCTCTTCAACGCTTAGGACTGCAGTCCTTTTGTCCAATATTATACATAATGTTATAATTAATAAGAGTATCCACTTCATTTTGACACATTACTTGGGTTTTGTTTGGTCTTGATTTATTAAAATATAGAAACATAAAATCTTGCAATTGAATAAAACAGAAAGCATGTCATTTCACTCGCTACGTCAATAAAAACAATGTCAAAGTATAACATTTGTGGCTGCGGTTATTACATATCTTGGATGCAATGTAAAAGTATAATATTATTAAAAATTTGTAAAATATACAGAAAACGAATTCCTTAAAACGCTTATTGATTATAATAATATGTAATTCTATTTTCTTTTTACATTGTAGAGTATTGTCATGAGAAAATACATTTTAAGACGAGAAGATAGTGATATTATCTTTTGATAATATTTCCCAGATGTACGGAGATAAATTAAATATTTAAAAAATAAAGGAGCTTCTTATTTCAATCAACGTTTTGAGTGATTTAATACTGAGATTTTGGATTATGAGAGGATTTGCATAATATTGCGAAAATATTTTTTTTCCGTTTCTTTACTATAGTTTTTAATAGATATTTGAGTCTCAAAGCTGATTTTATCAAAATTTTGTATTAAAGTCTAACTTAGTTTTGCGATAAAATTGTTTTCGGATACCTATTTATTTGTAAATAAAATATTATTCAATTTTTTAAATAAAACTACGGTTGTTTTATTTTGCGGTAAAATTTGAGATTAAACCGTAGCACAAATCAGACAACATAAATGTCAATGTCAAATTGACACATCGAATTAGAAGCGTCAAAGTTCGGTAAAAAGAAAATAAAGATTAGTATTATACGTCTTGAAAACATAAAAATAATGCTTTTAACCATTTTTGAAAATACTTTTGTATACATAGCGTACAGTCCTGTATAGCTTTGTTTGAAATATAAATTTATTGGCATTCATTTTTTGTACATGTACAAAAAATATTAAAACGTCACATGAAGAACAATGCGATGATTGTGAATTTTACTTGAGTGCAAGTTGTAATAATTTGTAAACAGATGGATAGATCAAAGTCTCCTTGTAAGTATAATGTTTTGTGTTTTTCCTCGGTGTTTCGTAATCTCAACTGTTAATAATTAAGAAATCGCATATGAATTGTGCAGACATCAATAATAAGACAATATTTTCCCCTGGTAGATCAACATTCTCACATTTGAATAGTCGGGAAAACGCTTTATAACGAATTGAAAAGTGTTATTGCAAAGTTTCTACTTGTTATTAAGTCAATAATTATTATATCATAAAGTTTCTAGTTTATATATTACAAATAGTTGATACTGTCCCTATCAACTCGAGTTGGAATTTAAACAGAGTAAGACATATTTTGATTTAAAAGACATTAAGGTATAATGTGATTATATCTTATGATACTCAAGAAATTCAGCCTGTTGTCATCCATCCAGGACACAATATGGTTTCATGCTGGTGGGTAACCGGAAGAATCTTGCAATTATTATATTTTCTTGAGTGACTACCAATTATCCGTATAATATTTCAGTTTTTTTTTTGTGAATTTGAACATAAATTTTTATTGGTTTTTCTTTTCTTCCCACAATTTTTCAGCAGTTATTTCCATCATTATTATTTTTATTGACCAAACTCATGTTATTTGGTAAATTCAAATTGTTTACTAAAATCCGTCACCAAGAAGCAAACTCTATTTTTTCACCTACTGCAACAAATATCCGCATTCCTCTTGTTTACCTGTTTAGTTCTTTGTATTCTGATTTGGCACTTCTGATATTCTTTGGGAGATTTTTTAGATAAGTTAAACTTAAAAACTCTAAAGGATGAACTGTGATCTTCTGAAATATTCTACAAACAAGCAAAATGGTCTTCCAGTACTACCAACTTTAGCACTGATGATTCCTTATTTGATTGTAAGAGTTTGATGTTGCTCAAAGTGCCATAATATTATGTGTAGATTTTTCTTCTTTTCTTTCAAACCATTTCCATAACTGATTGCTAGGTGTGGACCTTTAGCAAAATATATAGAGAAGACTAGTGTTGCAAGTACTACGTACCAGATGCGGCATTCATACTAAAATATTACATAATATGTTGCATTATTGTTTATGATGTACGGAGGTGAAGAAAATTCGAGGTGGAGGAAAATAAGTGACAACGTAAAAAAATCATCACATTTAGTCTTTATTAATAATGACTTTGATAGATTAATTACTTAATAATGCCTGCCCCGATAAACAGCTGCCGATAACCATCGATGGTCACCAGGTCTCTCGGGTGGATAAGTTTAAGTACCTGGGAGCAACCATTACCACCACTGGTGACCTCGGGGCTGAGCTCCCGATACGTATTGGTATGGCAAGTGGCGCCTTTATCAACATGACCAAAATATGGAAGGCGTCGGCGTTTAGTGTCGAGACGAAATGTAAACTGTTTGATGCATGTGTGTTGCCCATTCTCCTGTATGGGTTTGAGTCCTGGCACCTGATCAAAGCCCAGGCACAAAAGTATCTGCATTCGAAACGAAGTGCCTCAGGAGAATTTTGGGTATAAGATGGTACCACCGCATCACGAACGACGCTATACGCCGGCGCACCCAGCGTGAGCCAATCACTTCTACTATTATGTAGAGGAGTGGACATGGCTGGGACATGTGTTAAGGATGCCGAATGACAGTTGGCCGAGGAGAGCGCTGTTCTTCCTCCCATCAGGGTCCCGAGGACGAGGAAGACCCCCTCATACTGTGTTCCGCTCCTTCGAAGCAGAGCTGAGGGATCTGGACATGGTGTGGGAGGAGGTCATAAACGTTGCGCAAGATCGAGCGCAATGGAGAGCTCTTGTTGCCTCCCTGTGCCCCTAAGTGGGGTCTTAAGGGAGTTTGGATTGGATGATAGACTAGTACTCTTTTGTTGCAATTACACACTTATATTATTTATTCGATCTAAAGACGAATTATTTATTTGAACGGTTTTTTCATCTTTTCTTTGTCTCTTTTCATCTTGATGTTCTGAATTGTTTGAAGCTAGATAGCAATAAAACAATGAATTTAGTATTAGTATCTAGAGACTTTTGAAAAAGATGTCTAAATTTAATATAAGATTTGAAAATATCTCAATCTTTCGGAAGGATTTTCTTTCGCAAGTGTAATGGGCAGTAAAATGTTTTTATTGCCCCGTTATATGAGGACATGTCGATTCCAGTATGTAGTATACATATAATGATTCAGTGGAAATACCATATTTTTAAGTACTATTATTTATCTATATAAAACTGTATGTAAAATTGTATTAATTATCTTTTTATTATTTATGGAAAGAATTTTGAAATCTACGGGAGTTGTCAAATGTAATTTAAAAATATGTTGCCAGTATTCAAAAGAAGGCAATATGGCAAGATCCTCTAAGGTATTTCTCTTTGTCTATTGTATGCTTTTGATTTGGCTTCAAACGCATAAAATAGTGTTGCTCCCTTTTTGAACTGAATCAAAGATACTTTATTCAGTACTCTTGGTAATTTTATTGCTTGGATTCCCTATTAACTATTTAGTAGCCTAAATATATTTCAGAAGTACATAGTTATACCTTATGCTATATAAATCAAAACATACTTTTCATTAGTTAACCTCCATGAACTTTAAGTGAATTAAAAATCTTAATGTTCAAAATTTTTAGTGTTGGTTTATATATAGCAATATTATGTAGCGAGAGATCATATTTACGAATTATAAATAAACACAGTTGAACTTTATAAAGCTGTGAAGTGTGTCATTTGACAGAATTGTGGTCCAATCTTTCATACATATTTATGGATTCTTAGGGAATCCATAAAATTTTCATTTATGAATATCATTGTAATGGAAACAACCAGGGCAAAACACATCTTTCAAACGTCGTTTGTATATAAATAAAACAAACAAACCAATTTCAAACACTAGTAAACTAGTATGGACGTTGAAATGAGAGATAGTTTGGTGGACCACACCAATAGAAGTCTCTAAACATTAACTTTATTTCCATAATATACTTATGTGACGCTTTCATCAAATAAAATGAAAGTCGTTTGAAGTCAGTGCTTAGACTGAAATTATTATGGTTAAAGTGCAACTTTGTTTGTTTAAAATTCATCGTATAATATTGGTTAATTATTTCATTAATAATTCTAGTGTAGAATTCTGTTTAATCCCATTACAAGTGTGCGCTATTTATTTTTTCCTACTAGCAACATAGGTAAATTATCATAGAAGTGTGTTTTATGCTTAATGATTTCAATTACAAAAGAGCATTGAAAGAGCTTTGATTGCTTTATTTGAAATAATTAAGATATTGAGTAATTAACTACGTTTTTTTTAATGATTGCGTCAAAAATGAATTTTTCTTGTGTTTTAGATAAGACTACAATGTCTTTTCCAACCATCAAATATAATGTAAATCAGGACGAAATTGAAGAAATATATTCTTCTACGGATTTAGATAAATCTTCCACTTTAGACGTATCGGATAACACGGACAGATCAAAGAAATCTGATAAGGCTGGTCCTTCCATAATCGATAAGTATTTGAAAGCTTTCAAAGTTGATAAAAATACGGAAGAAGAAAGCAAAGCGGAGGGTAGAGATGTGGGAAGTGATAAGAAAGGTAGTGATATTAGCGATGTAAGCGGATCTCCGATCAAGGAATATTTTAGCAAGTTTCAAAAGCGCTCCGACAGTATAGAGAATAACAGTGATGCGGAGACGGCTAAAGATGCCAAAGACCTGAGTGAAAGATGGAAATTGTTTAGTGATATTAAAGTTAAGTTTGCCCAGGCAGTTGAAGACATCAAATCTTCAAGAACCAACGAAGGTGAGCTTTGTTTATTGTTAATAATTTGAGTCCAAAAACAGAAATTCCTATATAACAATAATATAAATTCTATCTATCTCTATAAAAGGTAAAAATATTTCTAACTATGTTCGTTATCATCCAAACGAAGTAACCCAAACTGGTTTCATTAGAAAGGTAATAATAGGACAATGGTTTTTATACCACTGAAACAATGAAAAAAAAAAAATTATTGGGTATCGATTGCTAGCAACATTATCAGAAGGTGGCATCACTTGCATTTAAATTAAAACAAAATTTGTGCGATTTACACATCACATAAAATTATTTTATTTTGTTAGCACTGGTGTGAAGTTGCCACATAATACGGATCATTAACACATAACCTTATTCTGTCATTCTCACTAGTAGATTTTATTAGAATACATCAATAATTAAATTCTCTTAATTATAATAAACAAGTGTTCCCGACAGACGTTGTCCTGTGTTCCTAACTATATACCTATATTGAATTCGAATTTGTATGGTGATGAATAAATTATCATTTGACCAATGTAATTCCGATCGATGCGTCTGATTTAAACTATCTATCAATCCCACCAACTATCTAACAATTGAAAAATTCCGTCAAAATTTCCAAATTGGAACAAAAGTTATATGGTAAAAAGTACTAATAAGGTTGCCTACGTAGAGTTTTCTGTAATTTTCAATTTTCCAAGCAACTTTCTTTATTTTTTCTTTCATAAGAACCTTCTCCCGATAAAAGCCAACACGACAAAAAAAGAATTAGCGTAATCGATCCAGCCGTTTAGGCATGATGCGAATTTATATATCTTATATTTATCCATTCATATTTTCTCGACAATTGTAGTGAATGGTTTTATATTTTTCTTTATCTATCCTGTATGGAAAGCAGTAGTTGAAAGTGCTTCAGCCTTTAAATATTTTTACATTTTTTTTTATTTATTTTTCTTCTATTTAAAAAAACAAATTCTAAATGTTGTAGAGATAAAAGAAAAACAGAATAGTGTTGAGGATATATCAGACTCTGAAGAAAATTCCCTGCATCAAGAGTTTGATCCTAGTATGGGGAGTACCGAAAATCAGGTGGGTCTAGAGTTCTTGCTTTTGACATTCTGTACTTATTTCTATAGTAACACAATTAGTTTGTTTCAGAAATGTCAAAATATATTCTAACCTATTGAAATATTGTTTGTTTAGGTATCTTCAATTAGTAGTAGCACACAAAACTTGTCGGATTTATCCCTCGGATTGTCACACAGCAGCACGATCACAGACAGCGAAATGGAAACCAACACCTCGAGCGACAGCAACCCATTGAACATCACCCCCACAGCCGACAAGAAGGTTGACAAAGCGCATAGAAAAACCCCAATCGAGTCTTCCAAACTTTCAAAGAACGAAACTGAATGTGCGGATGAAATTGAGTCCGGTATCGAGGCGTTAGAGGATTTTGAACTGTCTAAAAACATCGACATCAATGAAACTGTGATGGAATCTGAAAAAGATACAATTATTGTGAAAAGAAGTGATATAAAAACTAGTATCGTGGCAAAATCATCGGATGAAGTTGTCACATTTTTTTCATATCCGTTTATTTTATTTTCATTGTTTGTGTTGACATCGTTGTTCATGCTGCCCACGTTCATCATGACCAACGGAGTGTTCCTCGGCTTTTGGCTATCCAACTTTTTCCACAAACTTTATTTGAGTCTGTTAAACTATTTTGGTTATAACAAAGAACTAACTTATGATAGACGTAATTTTAAGGACATAACTATTTCAAAGGTGCCACAAATTGTCGAGTTTGAGCCGCTAAAAAAGTATGAGGTGAGTAAATATTTCAAAAACTAATACTACTAGATTAAAACTACTTTCTTCTTTGCATGGATTTTTTTTTAATTGTTCAGTATTTTCCCCTTGATGGCTTTTTCTTATGGTTTCTTCTTCCGTATTTTCTATAGTTTTTTTTTTGAAGCAGATAACTGATCTACATGAGGACTCAATATATCCGTAAAGTCCACCATGGGTGAACAGGGAATAAGCAATAAAATAGTGATAAATGAATTTTTATTTCTTTTGTTGAACTGTTTTTTCTATCTTTTCTTTCTTCTTTTTGGACATGGGACTCTTTTCTTGGACTTTCTAGTATTGTATTCTTTTTTTCCCCATTTCATGCTTTTAGTAATAACAAGACTCATCCCTTTACTCCTGCAGCTGGGCCTGCATTTATTTTTTAAATAAAAATGAAACGGTGCTCACTCATAATGAACACAAATACACTCTTTGACTCTTTCACAGTAAGCTACTTAAAGCTTGTCTCGTGAAAGAGGAAGACGGTCGACACCTGGGATCGAACCCACGACCTCCGAACGAAACAGTATGAAAGCCGGCGTCGTAGCCGCTAGACTACCAACCACTTCGCATTGTCTAGTTATCTTTACCTTTTCTGTTTTTTGTCTTTCACTTCTTACCTATTCACTGTTAATGTTTGCTTATTTGTTTATTTAACATTTCTACAGATTGTAAAGCCTCATACATTAGGTGATTTAATAAAAATATAGAAAACATTAACAACACTAAACTTGACAATTTAAAAAACAAAAACTTAACCAAAAAATCAACATGAGGTTTCTCTTCTCACATTCATTTACAATATATTGCTTATATACTTTACTGGTGTTATTGTTGTCTATACAGTTTATGAAATTATTTTTTGTATCACTACTTTCTGTAAGCATATCTGTCTTATAAAGTAAGACAATTTATATGAAAAGCTCCATTTCATTGCCTGTAAGGTTGTATAAAAGACTCTTTATTAGATCTACTTATAATATTTGCCATATTTACATCCAAACTATTAATTCAAGATGAGGGTTGGGGATATGGCTTAGGAAATAAAAATAGATTCAACGCTTTAATACGTCTTTTATACCCGTCCTCTTTTTAGACTAGCAACGTGGAATAATGTATTAACTAGGTACCTACATTATTGTCATCCTAAAATAATTTCTTTAACATTTCAGGGTTGGGTTAATATATTTTCATACAAAAAGTATGATCCGGCCTTGTATCATATTTCCTTGACCAACACTGTGTACATGAAATTAGAAGGTAAGACATTTTACTGTCTTAAATTTTCACATATTAACCAAATCTTAATCTTAGCAAGAACTGTTAGTGTGCATTTACATCAAACGAAAATAGAACCAGAAAAAAAACATTCTCTCTTGATCACTGACATTGATATTAAGCAGTCATTAACGAGCAAGAATCAACACTTAGAACTAATGAACGGGCGATGACAGGTTACACACACCAGAATTCTATTTCTTGCTTGCTATTGTATGCCCGTTGTTAATATCAACGATAAAGAAAGAATACCCTCTCTCCAGCTCTGGCTCTATGGCCTTTTGGTGTAAACACACCCTAATGCACCAATTTTCTGTTCCATCAATTTGAAGATTTATCATGTTTTTTTTTAAATTTATTTCAGGAAGTCGTTTAAGGTTATCCTATACCTACAGGAAAATTCCTAAAAGAGCTATGTACAATGAAAAAGAACACGACGTCTCTTTTTATGAACATAAAATATTTGATTTGGATGGAGCACAAATTTTTCTTTTACCGTTGGGAATCGTTAAAAAGAGGTAAAATCTTAGAATGTATTTCTGGGTTACAGTCCCACACCAAGCACTGATCCTACCTACCTGGCAACAATCTATTTGCGGTCCTTAAATCCCAATAGGTCAGAAAAGGCGCAAAAAATAAGCATTGGACACCTAGACCCCATTAAGGGGGAGGTGTTAAATAAGCATTGGACACCTAGACCCCATTAAGGGGGAGGTGTTAAATAAGCATTGGACACCTAGACCCCATTAAGGGGGAGGTGTTAAATAAGCATTGGACACCTAGATCCCATCAAGGGGGAGGTGTCAAATAAGCATTGGACACCTAGATCCCATTAAGGGGGAGGTGTTAAATAAGCATTGAACACCTAGACCCCATTAAGGGGGAGGTGTTTAGGCAGCTGGTGTTCTCCCTGTGATCATAATCATTGCGCAAGATCAAGCCCAATGGAGAGCTCTTGTTGCCTCTCTGTGATCCTAAATGGGGCATAAAGGGAGAATGAACGAATAAACCAGCCTTTAAAATAAGAAGTCTTTAATTGTTCATTGTTACCTTTAGAAACTTTTCCATCTATGAATATTGTTAAATATTTATTTATAAATCCCTTTTCTAGAGCGCCTATGCTTGTGTCAAACAGTATGAAATATGTCGTAGTGAGAATATCACATGTATCTTTTTGTAATGTTATATACCTACTTTTAGGCATTGGAGTAAAAAATATCCTATATGTATCAAAATAGAAAACCGCAACAAGATAACCGTTGTTTCCCATGTACAGTCAGATGCGGAAAACGATAAAACTAGTGCAAGAAATGGTAAAAATAAGGATAACTCTCCCAGTGACTCTTCCGGATCTACAAAGGCGACATCTGTTAGTAAAGATACGAACTTGAACACTGAAAAATCTGAAAAAATAAGTTCGGAGAAGACGTTGATAGATTTGTAAGTAGCATTGAAAATTTTGTGTTTTGATTTTTAATATTGAAAGGCATCACACTTGTGTCACACTATAAACTGTCAAGTCCATTCTTAAATGTGTTAGTGTTCTACGCAACAACTAGCTCAGCAGGCAACCTGTTCCACTCATCTACAACTCTATTTCCAAGGAAATGTCTTCAGGGGCTCTGAGTAAATCTATCCTTTACCAATTTCAGACTGTGTCCCCTCAAATACGTTTTTTTTGTATTTTTTAGAGATAGCAATGCTGCTCATGTAGTCAAATTAGGGACCCCTAAGAAGCTCAATAAGGAGAAACATTTACACAAAGAAGAGAGAGGAAGAAAAACAAAAACGAAAGTTAAACAATTCCACATGGAAGATTTTATGACGGATGATTCTGATGAAGATGTATACAAAGATGTAATACATACTTTTTAAAAATCTTTAACTTTAGTAGTCTAGTTTTAACAAATAATTTTTCACCCAGATACAAAATTTTCCTGTTATCTTGAATTGCCAATCATCTCTTTTCGAGGTGTTGTATGTGCTTCGTAAAGTCCACCATTAACAGTAATATAATTGCATTTATATAAGGCTTCTCAAATATTAATAACTACAAAATATAAGAGTTGTAAATCATATACTGTAATGACTATTAACAATAAATTAATTATAACATCCATTAACAACAAAGTATAACATCCATCCAAAGATATAAAAGAAAGTCGGGTTAGTTCGAACACTTTCAAGATCGGCTGAACAGATTTTTGGTTTATTGGATTCTTCTCCAGTCCGGAAAACAGAATAACAACTAATAAAACATCGAAAAATGGATAGCAATTATTATAAAATATAATATTAAAGTTAATATGGAACAAATTTCAATACAACATCATTATCTGTGAAAAATTCTATAGAAACACAATTTTTACTTACCTAACAACCGTCGACTTTAAAAATATTGGCACGCAGATTTTTATGGAATTTTTTTCAATCTTATTTCTAATTTGTTAAGATTGAAGCACATTTTTTTTATAAATTGAAACGCCAAAAGTGAATAAATCTAATTTTGAAATCAAATTGTCGTTTCAACACAAACTATCAGCTGTTTGACAGTTGGTCCGATTAACAGAATTCGGATGGAAAATATGTGGCTTAAAACAGATGCATCGGTCAGAATGACAATGGTTAAGTCATTTTTGTCATTCTTTTAAATTCGAATTAAATATTCACAGTTACATAGATCACAGGACAACATCTGTCTGGAAAGCTAGTTTATAACAAAGTAGAAAAATTATTAACAATAAATTTTAAGATCCATTAACAATAAAGTATAGAATACATTAACAATAAAGTATAACAACTATCTCTAATATAAATGAAAGTCGGGTTAGTGCGAACACATTCTTCCGATGTTTGATTTATTGGATTCTTCTCCGCTCCGGATAACAGAATAACTAATAAAAAGTTGAAAAAATGGATTAGAAATGATGTAAAATGTAATATTAAAGTTTGTATGAAACGGATACGGCATCGGTACTGCTACCACCATCTGTTGAGGAAATGGGAGATTGATATTTTGGTAGAAAGATTCTATAGATCAATGGTTTCCCTATGTTTCCACAGATGACGGTAATGATTGAAATTAAAAATTTTGATATGGATGAAAATTTTTGATGGTACTTTATTCAAGCTTTTTTATATTTTGTTAACATCTATAATATAAAAGAAAGTCTGGTTAGATATACAACAATACTTTTGTATGGTGAAGTTGTGCTCCATGTGTTCTGTGTGAAAAAAATCAATAAAACCTGATAAAAGTCTATAAAAATAATCAAATTCAACTTAGATAACTAAAAGAAGTGCCATTCTTGCCTTTTTGATAGTAATTCTGTGAGAAGTTTCACTTAAATCAATAATAATTAGCAAAATCAAAATGTCATCTGGTTCTTGTGTCAGTTGTTTGTCTGGCACCAAGTATGATGACAAAAATCCTAAAATATTGTGCCATGGGTGCAATAGAGAGTTTTGTGTGAAGTGTAGTGGGCTTCTAGCCACAGAATTAAGAGTGATTATACTACAAAATCCCAAGTTAAAGTTCTTGTGTACAGAGTGTGAAGAGGGCCTTCTACAGGTACCCGTTCTAAGGAAGAAAGTACATGATTTGGAAGTAGCTATAGAGAAGATCAAAGGGAATCAAAATGCATTGGATTGTGAAAGCACAATAAATGAGATTAATGAGAGGGAAAAGCGAAGCAAAAACATCATCATATTTGGTGTCAATGAGTCTGAGTCTACTGATCTCAACGAAAGGAAGGAGTATGATAAGAATCAGGTCGTTTCAATTGTGTCTCAGATGGTTCCTAATATAGAATTGAACAAATCTACTATTATACGGCTTGGAAAACCAGACAGTAAAAAACCCAGACCTCTTCGGGTTACATTGAAGAACAAGGAACAAGCAGTCGAAGTTTTCCGTGGCCAAAAGAAAAAACCTAAAAAGGGCATAAAAATCCGGAACGATTTGACAGTCATGCAGCGGGAGAATCTTCAGAGACTGAGGGAACGGCTTGTGGAACGTCAGGCCAATGGGGAAACTGACATTACCATCAAATATGTTAGGGGTATCCCGGGCATATTCAGCATTCCAAAAAACCAATAGCATCCTCTATTGGCACCTTGACCTTTATGTATACGAACCTGGCATCCTTGACGGCAAAGTTTGATGATTTACAATTGGAAATTTATGATAAAAACCCAACCTTTATTCTGATAACAGAAACGTGGTTAAAACCTGATATAAATGATAGTTTAATTAACTTACCTGGATACACAGTGTATAGAAAAGATCGGGAAGAGAGACGTGGTGGTGGAGTGGCTGTGTACGTGGCTGATAGTTGTGGAGGTATTCCCATCACAACAAAAGTTAATAATCGCTTCAATACAACTGAAAGCGAGTCTCTTTGGATCGATGTCAATATAATGTCACAGCAGTTGTTGATTTGTGTTGCATACAGACCGCCTCACTACACATTGGAGCAGAGTGATAAAGATTTGTTTAGCAATATAAGATTGGCTACGGAAGATAATAGTATAATTGTTTTTGGTGATATGAACCTCCCCGATCTCACCTGGCCGCTAACTAGATTCAGTCATGGCAATGTTTTATATGCTGGTTTTTTGGATATGTTGCTCGACAGCAATCTGTCCCAATTGATAGATAGACCTACTAGATATCGCAATAACCAAGAATCCATATTGGATCTTATTTTAACCAATGATGAGCAATTGATTACTAATATTGAGTATTTCCCAAATATTGGCAAGAGTGATCATATTGTTTTACTGGCAACCGTGCAAGTCACATTGGAGGAAACGTCCTCGAGGCATGAACCTGAATATAGACGTAACTACTATAAGGCTGATTATGAAGCCATGAGGAATGAATTGACCAGCATTGATTTGCAACTCTCTGCACTGGAGAGTGTGGAAGAGCAGTGGAGGGGGTTGACTGATGCTGTTCAGCGTGTCTGTGAAACTTGTGTTCCTCTCACAAAAGTTAACAAAGCAAGCAGGAATAAACCATGGGTCGATAAAGACATCCTTTCACTAGTGGCTGAAAAAAGGCTTCTATGGAGGAAGTATCAGAGATGCAAAACTCAGAATGCATATCGGATGTTTAGAAGCGTAAATAATCGATTGGTTACAGTTACGAGACGGGCGAGGGCAAGGTTTGAGGGGAATATTGTGGACAGTGGTAGTAAACCATTCTTTAACTATGTTAGAAAAAAACTTGTAAGCAAAGTGGGTATTCCTCCAGCACTAAGAGACGAATCTGGGAACTTAGAGTACCGTTGTGACTTGGTTGCAGAAATATTCAGTGAACAGTTTGAGAAGACTTATGTTGTTGAGCCAGATGACACAATCCCTCAGATGGATATACTTAGAGTTAACGAGGAGATCAACACGATTGATTTCACAGTGCAAAAAGTAAAAAGAGTGTTAAAGTATTTGAAGGAGGACACAGCAATGGGACCGGACAATTTGCCTGCCAAGATATTAAAGGAATGTTTTGAAGTGTTGGCGGAACCGTTGAGCGTGATCATGACACAGTCATTTGAAAGTGGTGTGCTTCCTGGCATCTGGAAAGAGGCCATCATAACTCCCATTTATAAAAAGGGGGACAAGTTAGCTGCGTCCAATTATAGACCAATTAGCCTAACTAGTATAGTGTGCAAATGTATGGAGAGAATAATAGCCGACGAACTAAGAGCTTTCCTACTCAACCAGCGCATTATACCAGAGCAACAACATGGGTTTGTCCCGGGCAGATCCACTGTGTCCAACCTTATATCCTGCCTTGATATGTGGACTCTATCATGGAACCAACACACTCCTGTGGATGTCATTTACTTGGACTACGAGAAAGCGTTCGACCGTGTCCCTATAAAGCGTCTTTTGTCCAAAATTGAGCACCTCGGAGTGCGTGGCAATCTGCTCGGGTGGATCAAGGATTTTTTAACACAGAGAACGTTTAGAGTCAGGGTTGGAAGTGCATTGTCTGGCCACCGTTTGGTTTCCAGTGGTGTCCCGCAGGGTTCTGTGTTGGGACCCATACTTTTCATTCTGTTTATCGTGGATCTCAAAAATGTGATTTCGTCTCAATCGGAATTTTTTGCTGATGACACAAAGTTTTTTGCTGATCCTGTGGTGAGTAGTGCACAACTGCAAAGAGACCTGGATGCCATAGGAGGATGGAGTGCAGACTGGCTTATTACTCTTAACCCTGAAAAGTGTACAGTATTACACATCGGTCAGAACAATCCTGGAACCTCGTACTATTTCAATAATGTGGAACTTAAAAGTGTCAAAACTCAGGTGGATTTGGGTGTTACCATCTCTTGCGACCTTAAATGGGAGGAACATATTGTCAGGATTGTGAAAAGGGCGAACTCTATTCTCTATCTCATAAGGAAGGCTTTTCGATGTGTTGATCCTGCAATGTTTCTCAAGATATACAAGTCCTATGTCCGTCCTCTCTTGGAGTATGGTTTTCAAGTGTGGTCTCCATACTTTGTTAAGGATGTCGACTTGTTGGAGAGAGTGCAGAGACGAGCCACAAGAATACCATATGCTCTAAGAAGACTGGAGTACGAGGAGAGATTGCAGGTCTTGGGATTGACTACATTGAGGAGGAGACGAGAGCGTGGGGATTTGATAGAAACCTTCAAGATATTTAATAATCATTACGAGTGTCAAGCTGTTAAAAACATTTTTACATTGAGTTCCAATACACACCTGAGGGGACACCAGCTTAAATTGACTCAGACTAGTTTCTCATCAAATCCCCGAAGACACTTTCTCTCGAACCGAGTTGTAAATATGTGGAACGGTTTACCTGGTGACGTTATCAGTTCTGACAGTGTTAACATGTTTAAAAATAAGTTAGACAGACACATGGCTAACAACCTAACCAGTGAGATATAGGCACATCAGCTATGCTGCTCGCCTATCACACAAATAATAAATAATAATAATAATAATAGTCATTTCTAATATAGAAATGGATGAGTTTTGGTGCTTTTGAAATAACCGATTCATAATATTATTACCACATAACTTTTGATTTTTTACAATGAGTAGTCATGTATGTTAGCTATGTTATGTTGCCCAGCAATATATTTCTGACTTTAAGGCGGGACGAAGTTCGATGGGTCAGCTAATTTACAATAAACTATAACAGATATTGAATGTTTCAGCCACCTCTGGATAACGATCATGATGTTCCTCAATCCGAGGAGACTAGTCTTTTAAAAAATAATGAGGTAGGATATACCTACATCATTTATTAATACTCTAAAATTTCTTCGAAAGCTTTTGATTGTGAATAAAACCAGTTTTTTTGTGTTACAGTATTTGGCGACTGAATATTTTTATACGGCTAACAATAAAACTGAAACCGAGACTGAAGCTTTTAATTTATATTTATTCTGTAGAACTGGCAGGGAAAAGGCTGAATGGTCAGTTGTATTCATTTGTTTGCTTTTCAAATTAAGGCTATCCCAATAAAAACATTCAATTGAGTATGGAATAAATAGACGTAAAGGCTTTTTGAAGCTGTTAAGTCTGTTGCACTGATATTTAAGAGATTAAAATAAATAAATAATAAATAAATAAAATATCCGATAAAGAACCCCCATGGCCTTTAAGGCCATTAGTCTTTTCATCAAAATTTTCCATGACTTTTTTGCATTGTGAAATTTGAAGTGGTTGGTAGCCCAGTCGTATCAGTCTACAGCTTTCGTATGTACAGTATACTGATGGTCGTGGGTTCGAATCCCGGTGCTGATCAACACAAGCTTTCCTTTATGTGAATGATGTTGAAAGTGTATTTGTAATCACTTTGGTGAGCCCAGATTAATTTTTTACAAAAAAAATTGTTGCTAATTGATGTTTTCGGCAACACTTTTGTACACAGCATCAAACTTTTAACAATTATTATAACGCATTGCTTTTTGTAAAGTGCACCATTTTTAATAATCTCACTAAAGCTGCCAAATTTCAGTGTCCGCCGCTTGCACAAAATTTACACTAAATTTACAAATAGCCTTCTTACTGAGACATCCAATATTTTTTTGTTTTAATATTTGACTGTAAATTTTTTGGACTAAAAATAAACTAGATAAATAAATTTTGTAGGTTTAAACGTTTGAAAGCTGCCATAGACGAAGTGAAAAATCAAAGAAATGTGCCAGAATCAATACCCGACAATACATTGGACGAGAAGTGCGATATTAATGATACTAGTATCATAGACAATGCTGATAATGAATTAGATTCTAAAGCAAGACTAGGCAATGTCAAGAGTGATAAAAAGGTATTTTTTCGACACTTTGGTCTTTATTATGGAAAAAAAAAAATTGGTCTTTTTTCAAAAAGTTAACTCATAAAATATCTGTTATTGCTGTGGCTAGAAGCTGCCATCAACTCGTAGCCAAATAATTTATTTTGTAACTGTATTTTAGACACAGGACCCGGGAGATACTTCAGTATTATGGACGTCCAGTTCCGGCCAGGCGGCTGAATCTCTGTTGTCCGAATCCTTTATTCCTGTTCAAGATATCGATTTCTGGAAGTACATGAGGAGTATAGTTGAGGTAACACGCCAGATCATGAAAATATATTATTTATCTGTCAAACATAAAATGCATAATATCAATTTTGTTGTTGTTTTAGAAAAAATACACCTCGAACGATGATAGTTACAAAAGCGACATCGACAATTATTTGTGGCTAAATGCACTCTTAGGTCGAGTTGCTTTCGATGCATTCAGAAATCCTTCCTGGGTGCTGAGCCTTCAGGAGAGAATACAGAAAAAACTTTCCAGTATTAAGGTTTGTTTATTATAAATAAATTAAGATTTATTATAATAAATAATTCAAGGATGTTTTTTTTTCACACTTGATTTTTCAGGCAATGTACTAATATTTTAAAACTGAAATTATAAATTTAAGTGATCACTGCCATCTATTGAAAATGGTTTGAAGTATTTTCATTATACAATCAGTAGTGTAGAATATTAAGTTTATAATATGCTTTTGGGTGAGACACTGCATTTTTCCCAATTACTAGGCAATCAAACCAAAATCTTGGGAAACACTCTTAATAGACAATTTTCAATCAGATCTAGAACACTAGGTTTGATTTAGTTCTATGGGAATTTGTTGGGTTGCACACAAAAAAGTCAAATTCATCTGTCGGGAAGGGGGGAAAGTTGTTTCAATATAAAAGGATTCTTTCACCTGTAGCCCTATTCTCAGTTTTATCAGAAGGTAGTCACGGTAGTAAAGTGAGTATTACACAATACATTTTGTATGAAAAACCTCTATACGTATCGAATGCGAGAATCGCTTTTGTTTCCAGAAATATCTCTGTGGCGGCGCTATACACGTTTCCCATACAAAATGTATCGTGTAATACTCGCTTTACTACCGCGGCTACCTTCCGATAAAACAGAGAATAGGGGTTCTGAGCCAATGGAACTGCAGTTATTGTCTGTTCAGATTGTTTTCAAATAAATAACTGATCATTACTAACATTAAAAAGTCAATTGAATATTACAGTTACCACCGTTCATGGGTCCTCTGATGATCTCCAACTTAGAACTGGGTTATGAAGCTCCTCTTGTTCTGGATGCCTCGGCACCTACTCTAGATGCCTGCGGCGTTTGGGTTGACTTGCAACTGTCGTACAGTGGAAAGGCTACTATGACACTAACCACACAACTCAATCTAATGAGCTTGAAGGAACGAAGTAAGTTGCATTTGATTTTCTTTAATATTTTTTGTAGCCTAGCGGTTCGGTCAACGACTTTTGTACACTTAACTGTATGTTTGGGTTTGAATCCTAGGGCTGACCACATCACAATTTCGCATAGAGTGAATTTCATAAAAAACTATCTTTCCTGACAGATGTTTCCTGTCTTTACTCTGAATATCGAATTCGAATTTGTACAATGATAATTTAATTATTTTCTAACCGATGCATCTGTTTTAAACAATGTTTACAGACCACATTTGGACACAATCGCACCAACTATCTATCAACTGACAGGTGTCAAATGTCAATAATTCAAATATAGAAATTTTAAATTATCAAAGTATGTTAAGTTTGCTTCAATTTACTAATGTTCCGCGCAACTTTCTTGATTTTTTCTTTCATAGGAACCTTCTTGCAATAGCAATCACTTTAACTTTAAATTTAATAAAAAAGGATTAACGAAATTGGATCAGCTTTTCATGTGGGATGGGAAACAGGGCTCCATTTTTATATATAGAGATTTAAAAATGAATTATGCCATTTTGTATTTTTTTGAAGAAGACACAGTGAGCAGCGAAGAATCACAAGAGGAGAATAAAGCCATCCCCAGGCCCATACCACCATACAGCAAGAAAACAATCAACATGGCCGTGTTTGACTCTGATCTGGAAGATACGGCCGAGAGCAGTTCTGATGATGAGGCCTGCAACATATCCACTTCACAAATTATGTAAATATCTTTATCTTCAATCACTCAATCAGTTCTCCCTTTTTGAACCCACTTAGAGATGTGGGGAAGCAACAAGAACCCTCCACTACACCCTATCATGCGTATTCCAATGACCTCCTCCCACACCATGTTCAAATCCCTCAGCTCTGCTTCAAATGAACGGAACACGTTGATAATATCTTTCTCGTCTTTGGGACTCTCATGGTAAGAAAAACAGTGCTCTTATGTGCATCCTTAACACATGTCCCAGCCAAGTCCAGCTACTCTCCATGCTGGTAGAAGTGATGGGGCCTGCATTGGTGCATAGCATTGTTCATGGTGCGGCCGTTGATAGATAGATATATTTTTTCTTTTCATGGTATAAGCGTACAACAACAATACACAACTTACAATACTTAAGCAATATAAATACATAAAATATTATGGCCAAACCATCCCCCTTGTTGATGAAATGCCAAAAAGGAGAAAAAAAAACATAAAATATTATCGTGAAAAAAAAACCCAGACAGCAAACCCAGGTACCATCTTTCAGCCATAATTTCACAGACGCTTTGTCTTGAGGATGAAGACTTTTGTATGTGGGCTTTGGTTATGTGTCGGGTCTCACACCCATACATATAGAATAATGGAAAATGACATTAAACGTCAACACCTTCCATACTTTGGTCCTGTTGTTAAAGACGTCACTTGCACTCAGTCCCGAGGGAATGGATGCTCCCAGGTACTTCAATCTGTCGACCAGGAAGACCTGGTGACCATCAATGATTATCGGTAAATGTTTATCATTATTCAACATGACCTCTATCTAACCGTCATTGATTTAAGGCCATGACGTGTTTAGTTGCGCCTTAAGTGCTACTTTTCATGTAAATGTTAAATAAAATTTTCTCTCTCCACAGGCCAGTAGAAAATTTAGATATTCCACAATTGAACGTGGGTAATACACCAGCGAAAAAATTGTTAAGGATCGTCGACAAGATTGCAGCTAATAAATATTTTCAACATGTAAGTGAAATAAAATTTCACAAAACACTTACCTACTAAATGATTTGTATAATTTTTCAAAGTGACTTATCCTACTTGTTGTTAGGTAACGGAGTATAAATATGTGAAAAGAGCAATGGAGGGGGTTTCCAAGACGGATTTGAAGTTAAACGTGGAACTGTGCGAACTCGTTGGATGTTTTACTATCAATATTCCTCCTCCACCATCAGACAGGCTGTGGTTTGGGTAAGCATATTTTTAAATGTATTAAACCTTTATGTCCCATTTTGTAGGTCCAGATTTCAATTTTTTTCTGAATTTTAACCGCAATCAAACTCGTTAGGCAATTAGGCTGTAAGCCCAAAGAATCTCAAAGACAAATTTACGATTGAATATTTTGCACAATAACTGTAAGATTTGCAACAAAAATTTGGTAGTGTATAAAGCAAAAATTAGTTCAAACTCCTCACATTTTGTGACCAGTTTTATTATGGCTCCATCTGATATTCCAAAGCACTCTGCAAATTCTAGAGCTGTTATTCTATTTTGTTTTATTAGTAGGTAAATAGGATATCTGATAATTTTCAAAAGCTGTCAAATCCACAGAAAAATCTATGCTAAAAATAAGTTTTTTTTTTCAAAACCAGTCATATTATCTGATATTATTATTTAATATCAAATCAATCAAATACATTACAACCAATCGGAAGCGGTTATGTTGTATGAAGATGGTGGCCATATTGTTTTTCTATTGTAAAAAATCAAGCAAATTTAGTGTCAAAAATAGCCACATCCAGAGCAATAATGATCTTTTTCTCTTCGGGTCTCAATCCATAGATTGGGTTGTCCCAGGAATTGATTATTCTACAATACTTAACGTACGACACATATACCTGTAGATTGTTCATCATCTTGTTTAAAAAACTAAATATCAAACATTAAATATTTTTATTTAATTTTACTATTTCCAGGTTTCGGGGTACTCCTCATTTAGTCATAAAAGCCAAGCCAATATTAGGATCCCGCGTTATAAACTTTGGTCATGTCACGGGTTGGATAGAGAAGAGATTGATTAAGGAATTTGAAAAAATATTGGTGTATCCTAACCTAGAAGATATCATAATTGACTCAATGGCACCTCCACCACTTTAGTCATCTTTGGATGTCACACATCAGCTTCTGATTTTATTTAAAGCTACGACAAAGTCTTAATATATCTATTGTTTTTTTTTTCATTTGTTAGTCTTTGAGATGACATTAAATATCTATGGTAAAGTTCCACAAACAAATATTTAAACTTTTTTTCCATAGATCAAACATGACATTCTTTTTATTGTTAATATAGACGGCGCCATCCTTTTTGGCTCGCTGTGGCCAATTTTGGAACTATATCCTAGACTTGATAATATTATCTACAATAGATCACGAGTCATTCCCATGTGCCAAATAGGATGGCATCATCTATAATGTAAGATTGTACATTTTTTGCGGCTGTTAGTTTTCATTACTTACTTAATTATTATATACGTAATTTACTTTCATAGTATGTACCTAATATGAAAGTGTCACAATTACAAATGACTGAATTTTTTTACTTGCTAGTTTGTGGAATCAAACCATAGATTTATTAAAACTTATTTTTAAAAAAACTTCACCAAATTATAATTTATTTTGTTTTCGAATGAAAAATTTATTCGTACACATCGTTTTAAAATATTTTTTAGTCAATTAGGTATGTCAGCCAAAGTATTAATGAAAATGTTTTTATTCAAAGATTCGTCATATTTTATTTTTTAAGTGATAATAATATGTGCTGTGTTGAAACAGGCCAAAAATTCTTTTTGTATTTTAATTGATTTTTGCTGTTTTAAAACTGGAGCTTGTCATGGCAAAGTTTATAGTATAACTATGTGTTGATGTTTTATATTATAGTATAGTCATTTTGTATGTACAAGTTTTATTTGATGTTAGAAAATATAATAAATGTTAGTTTATTTTGTGAGATGAAAATATTTATGTTGATTCTGGCAGTCTGATAATTTTCTTCTCTATATAATTCTGTAACTCTTTTCTGTCCATATTTTATACGGTAATCATATGAAAACTTTTTCTTAATATATGGCAACACTACTTTTTAAATCATAGATAATTTTCTCTTAAAACTCATAGACAACTGAACTTATAGACGTTTTAAAAATGTCAAAATTGTTGAAATACATATTTAAGTACCTACCTATCTGGTAGGTATACGAAAAGTATGGAGATGATTTTTTTATACTTAGGTATAAATTTTCTATTATAATGTCTCCCTCGAAACCTCAAAAATAAACTGCCATATTACGTAGCTGTTTTTATTAATGGTGTTCTCATTGCTTATATTTCAAAAATATTATCTTATTGATGATAGTCAGATATACCTTTATTTAATAAAATTAACAAACCGAGTAACTATTTTTTTTATTTTTTTTTTTTTTTATTATTTTTATTTTATTTGGTTCTTCAACAGGTATCATTATTACAGAACATATTTTTTTTTTACAATAAATCTCTATATAACCCAATTATAGAAGAACACTAAAAGCAACTATTTTTTTTTCTGTCAAAGTAGTTATGTAGACAATGAAAATATGGGGAACAATGGAGTACCTAAAGGTATTAGTGTACTAAAATTTCATATCTTTATTCATTTTTTTTTCAAGACTATTTTGTACAATACTTAATTTCTTTTGGTCGATAAATAACAATTTTATTGATTGAGTTAAAACGTTAAAGTAAGTAAGTGTGTGGAACAAATATGTGATGTGATTACGACAGAGGAACATGCCTGTGTAAAAATTCTAACAATTATGATTTCTATCAAAAACGTTTCTTCCCTACAAACGTGAGTCAAATGATTGTCATTTGGAAAATTGATTTTCGACCAATTGACGTTGGAATGATTATTTTTGGAATAATTTTTGTGTAATCGGTTACGTTGTAGCTGCTTTATATTGATTGAAATCACTTGCAAATAATATTTACATCTGTCAAGTTCTTATAAAATAGTGCCATGTTACTTGGTTGAAAACCCTTGACTTGCAGCTATATTCACATCAAACCCTTCGAAATTCAAAATTTTGGCAAAATTTGTTTGGAATTGACAATAATAATAAAACATATACCTACCTATATTTATTCAATGAGTTAAATAAAGATATATTGACATGAAACAAACTATTAATTTATTACTCTAAAGGTAGACTCCCACGCTATGGCAATAACACCATATTTCTATGCTACATAAATATTGTAATATGACAAGAGTACATTTAATAAGGTGTCATCGATGACTGCCAACGCAACATAGCCTAGTCACACGCTATGATCATAGAAAATTGACAAATATAATTTATGGCGATATTGCCAAAGCGTGGGAGTCTACCTTAACTGGATAAATTTGATGCTGTTATATACATATTTGTTTTGTTCAATTAAAAAAGAACTATCTTTCCTTGTAAGATTTGTATATTTGATTCCGTCTTCATTACTACTTAAATTACTTTAAATTGCCTCGGTTTTGATGCTAGTATGTTTTTGTATTAAATTTGTAAGTCGTTGTTTAGCTTAATATTATAATGGATGTTTAGTTTTCATAGTGATTACGCATAAAACCAATTAAACATTTTGTATCTTTTGCAAAACACACGCTTTCTTTATCAACGAGTAAGAATTTCTTCAGAGTGCTTCTATTGGTTGAAACAGTGTTTATCAATAGAGGAATTTTCTTGAATCCCTAAGGTAAAATATAGAATCAAAATTTTAAACTTATGCATACGAATCATTGTATGTTTGTCATGGCTCCACTGAATTTGAACTAAACACTTTAACTCAATTCAAAAATCTTTAGTTAAACTGAAATTTAAGTACCTTCCTAATTATAGTAGGTATACATAAGTTGTATAATTAATCTTTTCAAGATTTCACTCCACACAAGTACCTACATATTTTTCTATATCTTTTCCGTCAGCCATTTGATAAGAAATATCTTCTTAGGAAAGAAATTTTGCGTCCAATAACTTTATTCTTCATACTGATGCATTAAAAAGAGAGATTTTGTATACCTGTTTTATTTTATTCTTCTTATAAATAAAATTTCTCATGGCATTCAATTATATTATATAATATGCATATTTCAATAGTTAAATGTGTGACAGTTTTGAGATTGTGGGTAAATAAACTGGCAATGTTAAAGAAAAGATTACAAGAGTTTACCAATAGGGTGAAAAATAAAAAAATTATTGTAGAACATCGTAATTGTATCATAGCATGTTGGGTTGTGGGAAAAAATAAGCATAAACCAATGAATTATTATGTCCTTTACACTAGAAGTAAAATTTGAACAAAAATCTCAAAATTTGATGTGATATTTTAGTTTGTGAGGTAAAAGGGCGTGGAAGGGGATGAGGATAAGTATTGACAGCCTCAAAGTCTTGGTTTGTAATAATTACTATGCTGTGAAAGTGCCCTTTTTGCGAATATAATAAGGCGGAGCTATGTTTATTCATGTTGTTTTATTATGATAATAAGCGAGTTCCAAATCCAAACTCCCTTTAGACCCCACTTAGGGGCATAGGGAGGCAACAAGAGCTCTCCATTGCGCTCGATCTTGCGCAACATTAATGACCTCCTCCCACACCATGTCCAGATTCCTCAGCTCTGCCTCGAAGGAGCGGAACACAGTATGAGAGGGTCCTCCTCGTCTCCGGGACCCTGATGGGAGGAAGAACAGCGCTCTCCTCGGCCAACTGTCATTCGGCGTCCTTAACACATGTCCCAGCCAAGTCCATCTCCTCCACATAATAGTAGAGGTGATGGGCTCACGCTGGGTGCGCTGGCGTATAGCGTCGTTCGTGATGCGGTGGTACCATCTTATACCCAAAATTCTCCTGATGCACTTCGTTTCGAATGCAGATACTTTTTGTGCCTGGGCCGCATAAGCGAGATAGCAAATTAAAAAATGTGTATTATTTCTATTGTATACAGTTCAAAAATATCCCAGAAAAAAGTCCATTTGAAAATACAACCTTTGATCCAACACCGACCATTTCATAATATTATACTAAACGCTCGGATGATTAAAACTGAAATTCCTTTTCGTAGACACATTTTAGAAGGAGATGCTACTTCTAGTACTGAGTGCATATAATTCAATGGTGTTAACTCTATTTTTATGGCCAAACCATCCCCCTTTTTTTTATTTTTTTTTATTTTTATTTTAACATTTATATACAAACAGTGAAATTGATACAAAAATAAGACAGTACATAAAATTTACAAAACATACACCAGTGAAGTATATACATTTAAATCAAACATATAAAACTGTGAGGTAAACTTTTTTTTTTTTTTAAACGTATATGTGTATTATGAAAATTACTAACAATACATACAAGTACTCGCCTCAGATACAGGGAAAGGGAACAAGAGGAGAGGGTAAAGGTTTAGAGGGAGAGGAAGAAGGATAGTAGGTACATATTTTACAAAGAACCAAATATGTTTGTAAGATTTGTTGCAGTTTAAGCTTGTTGCATATGCCGCAGTATAGATCTCTTGAATTTCTGCAGTGATGAGTCATATAAGTTAATGTCTCTGAAAAAAGAATCAAAATTTGCGCATGCTCTTTGAAGAAATGAGTTTTGAGCATAGTTTGTAGTACGTCTAGGCATACGGAACGTGGAAGGTGATCTTGTGGATCTAGCAGGACAGTTAAAATATATTTCACCAAGAAGGTCGCCAGAGTCAACAAATCCATTTATAACTTTAAATAAATATGTCAAGTCTCCCAAAGTACGTCTGTTTTCAAGTGTCATTAATTTGTGGTAACGTGCTGATTGTACTGAAGAGTCAAAACTGATTTTCAATCTATAATTAAGATGTTTAAGTAACTTATTTTGTACTCGTTCGATTCTGTCGATGTAAGTGATATACTGGGGACACCAGACAACTGTGGCAAATTCCAAAATACTACGTATATATGAGAAATATAAAATTTTTATTGTTTCTGTTGATTTAAAAGGCTTAGATATTCTAATTATGAAATTTAATTTTCTAAAAGCCCTGTCGACAATGTTATCTATGTGATTCTTAAATGTCATCTTGCTGTCCAGCACCACACCAAGATCTCTAACATATGAACACCTACCGACACTTTCATCACTAATCATATAGTTATATGCTATAGGGTTTTTACCTCTTGTAAATGAAATGACGTTGCATTTTTTTATATTGAGGAAAAGTTGATTTTTTATACAATAGTTCTGTAGATGGGATAAATCGCGCTGAAGATCGAGGCAATCTGAGGCACTGGATATTTTTTTATACATTTTAATGTCATCAGCATAGATCAAAAAGTTTGAAGATGTGAAGCATCTATTTATGTCGTTTATATAAAGAATAAAAAGAACAGGGCCGAGGTGCGATCCCTGTGGTACTCCGGATGCACAAGGCCTGTATTCTGATTCACAATTATTTATCGCCACTGACTGTAGTCTGTCCCTCACGTAAGAGTCAAGCCATCTTAGTAGGTCGCCGTGTATACCGTAAGTCTGTAGTTTGTGTGTCAGTATGTCATGATTTATTTTGTCAAAAGCCTTGGAAAAGTCAGTGTAAATTGCGTCCGTTTGTCCCCCGTTACCCATAGAATTTAAAATAAATTCGGTGTATTGAACCAAATTGGACTCTACCGACCTTCCCGGGAAAAATCCATGTTGATTTGGGAGTATGAAAGGCTTAATAACAGGCGTGAGTTGTTCAACGATGATCTTTTCCATCAATTTACTAAACAGTGAAAGCTTAGATATGGGTCTATAATTTTGTACGTCGTGCTTGTTTCCGGATTTATAAACAGGGGTAATATATGACTTTTTCCACAGCACCGGAAACACTCCTTCTCTCATAGATTGATTATAAATGTGGCAAAGAGGAGTCACTAGGGAGTCTGCACATTTTTTAATAAAAAGTGGGGGTATACCATCGGGCCCCGGTCCCTTATTCAAGTCAATGCCCCTTAATTTCCCCAACACGTTCCCGTCCTCAAAACAAACCCTGCCGATGTCTAGTTCACCAGAGCAGGTTACATCTGGCATAATTGGTTTTACATCACCTATGAAAGTTGATTGAAAAAAGATGGAAAATATATCACACACATCCTGCGAGCCGTCTGCAACCTTGTCACCAAAAAACATTTTTTGCGGATATTCAGAAACAGACTTGGTTGACTGCACAAAAGTGTGCAATGCCTTTGGATCTGATAATATAGCGCTTTCGGTTTCCCTTATGTATACGTCATAGCATTGCTTTTGTAGTTGTTTTTGTCTAGCTCTTAATAAGGAGAACTCATCATAATCGCTTGTGAGACCGGATCTCTTCCATCTTTTGTGCGCCCTCAGTTTCTCACGTATGCACAAAATTAAAGGCCTTGAGTACCAAGAAGGGTGTCTATGATTTCTCCGCACAACCTTTTCCGGTACAAAAACCTTTATGCACGTGTTTAATATGGAGTAAAACTTCTCCGTGGACTCCTCAATCCCAAGACCAAAAAATTCTTCCGACCAATTTAATCCAGATAAGTGCTGATTTATCTGGGCATAATCAGCCCTGTGAAAAAGCTTAACCACCCTATCAGGAGATTTAATATATAAGGTGTTAGTGAGTGAAACTGTAATCAAAAGTGGCTTATGATGAGGATCAGGGACAGTGAGCGGGTTTGAATATTCAATAACCTTGCATTTGAGGTCGTTTCCCAAAACCAAGTCCAGGATTCTGTCGTTGTTATTTCGTACTCCATTATATTGTTTCAAATTGGAAAAAGACATGTTGTCAACCATGAATATACTATTAGAGTCAGAAAATGAAGTTGGGGAGAAAGAGTCAGACTCAGCTGAATACGACCAGGTTACATTCGGGAGATTGAAATCCCCTACAATTATGAATGTACTATCTGGGTGATTCAATAAGCGATTCGATACACCTTCAAAGCACATGTCCAACATATTGTTAAAATTAGCACCTGGTGGTATATAGGCACAACATATACATACCTTTGTTTTAGATTCGTGATGATCGATGGTAATCCAGATATCCTCAGCACCTGTCGACCAACCAGGGTTAAAAGAAGCAGGCAGATCCGACTTAACTGCTATAAGAACTCCGCCCCCCATAATCTGCCCACTGGAATTATAATCTCTATCTCTCCTGAATACATTATACCTTGAGTCAAATAGCTCATGATCTAAAATATTTGAATTTAGCCAAGTTTCCGTAAGGCACACAATGTCGAAGTCGTTCTGCAGCAAGGATTGATAAAAACTATGGGTCTTTGTTCGAAGACCTCTTACGTTTTGATAATAAAGAGATAACTCCATTTAGAAAAGAAAAAGATAAAACATGTGAAGCATAGACTGCTCATATTACCATGGTTCATAAACAAATATAAGTTGTAGGTTAAGAGGAGGGGGTGGGATTGGGGTGAGTATCTGAGCCCTGTGAACATGTAAATAGGTCTGAAACAAAAACATAGCATTGTATGCAATTTAAGTATAAGGTAAGTGTGCAATAGTATCATCATCATAGTTACAGCTTCATTCAAGGAAAATCCAGCACGAAGTAGTCATGTCATTTTTTTCATATCAGAGCTTTTCCGAATCAATAAAGCGGGAGACTTGGAGTCTTTCCGCACGTATATCATACAGTGTTTAACCCAACAGAATTGGTATTCTTTGGTCTTCGCCCTCAGTTTAACCTCTCTAAGGAGTCGCTTATTCGATGGTGTCAGGTGACAGTTTAGATAGATTCGAGAGGTATCATTTTCAAAACCCAGATCTCTCGCTGTTATGCCATTTCGCTTCCTCACTGCTGACAGCATATTGTCCACAATGTTTCTTTTTGTGAATTTTACAATCAGCTTTTGGGGGGTGCCACCTTTGTCATTCCAAGGGGAGACTCTTCTACAAAATATAACATCTGTGTCATTCAGCTTTACGTTAATTTTTTCTGATATATTATGTATTATTGATCTTGTGTCTTCGTCTCTGATCTGTGGCACACCAGTAATTTCCAAATTCTCATATCTGTTGTACTGCTCTCTGTTGTTGACATCTTCAGTAAGTTTATCGATTGTGACTCCAAAATCCAAACTTTCACGCTCAAGCTCACTGACTCTATTCTTGAGATGGTTATTTTCATCCCTCATTTTATCCAATATCGAAATCTTTTCTTTTAAGGTATCATATTCATTTGACAAGAAAGAAACAGAGGTTTTTATACCCTCTATCTCTCCCCTCAGCGCTGAAAACTCATCCGCAATCATGATCTTTAAGTTTCTAGAGAGGCCATCTATGACTTTAGAACATATTTTATTCATTATAGCCTCAGTTATAGTGGCGCTCCCTTCAACAGACGACGCGTGAATGGTTGCGTCGTTTTTTAAAACGACGTCATGATGGGCCGCACTTGAGGCATTCTCACTTTCAGCAATCGCACTGTCTTTCTCCAGCCTGCACTCACTGCACAGCAGGGATTTACTTCTTGTACCTATTCGCCTAAAACTCTTTTCTCCCAGGCCACAGCAAGAGAAATGAAAGGACCCTGCACATGAGCTACAATTCAGCTGGTCCTCACTCGCGATGGTATCTCCACACTTTTTGCACTGAAGATTATTCATTTTAATTAGTCTGGCCCGATTTCTCGCTTTAAACAGTTTATAAAGAGTTCGATAGCCGGTCAGACGCGAAACCCAAAACGAAAACTTTTGTGGGTAGTTTTATATGAAATTAATATACAGCACTAGTAAGAAAATTGTTATACAGCACTTTTGCTCAAAATCACTGCAAGTTTCGGTGTGGTCACCACTGGATTTTATGTGTTATTTTTAAAGGGCTTTCACGCACTATACTCGAAATTTCCATAAAGCTAAGGCCCGAACCAGCGTTTCACGAAAATGAATTTTTCTTGTGTTTTCCAAGTATATTTTTCTTTGTGTCTCGAAATGTGAGATGATGCAACCACAATACGAAGCGATAAATGAGGCCAAATATATTAAGAAAATCAAAATTGCAAATAGACAGGTTTGAAAAATTTTCTTTGTCTTTTCCTTGAGTTTTCCGGAAAACTGCGGCAGATAGCCCAATACACTCGCGGACTTTTCCGTGCAGAATGATGAGCTCTACACAACCAGATAAAAACTATATCCAAATTATGCAACCCCTGTTTAAGGGAGTCAAATTTTCACTATTTTCACAGGACTTTTCAGTCTTTCACATATAGCACCGCTGTAATTGATGATTCAGGAAATTGATTTAAACCACTCGAATCACCGTGAAATTCTGTACAAACTGATATAACATACTAATGAAAAAGATTGATTTTAACCACTTTTTGAAAAAGATAAAGAATGTAAACAAAGGAAGACGTAAAATGCGTATCACCTCAACGAACTTGAACGAACGAATGATGAATGAGAACGAACGAATGAACGAACGAATGTGGATGAAATGCCAAAAAGGACAAGAAAAACTCTATTTTTACAAAAATAGAATTGCAACGATGGATGAAACTGTATCAGTCATTGATAATAAGTTTGACTTAAATTGGACACTTAAAATTATTGTTTTCTTAAACTTAAGTTCAATTTTTCTTGTTTTTTTCCATCTAGCCTTTAAGAAGACATTCCTTCAGATAGCTGTGTTTTGAGTAAACTTTATAAGGAATTGAATGATTGTGATAAGAAATGTGACTCCTTCCAGCATTCAATCAACATACCGCGTACTTAATTATCTTTTCTTTATCTTCGATATCTTTTCCTTACTACATCCTTTATTATGTATCTTCTTGTCATACAAAATATGGGTCATGGGTAAATTTTAAACTTTAGCATGACTCATATTCTGTGTGTACATCGATGTAAAGAATATCCTTGTGGATAAAAAAATGTGTGTCATTAAATGGTTAGAAAAAATATATGTTGAGTTTGTTATTATTTGTTTTATGTTTTAATAAAACATTTTTTTCCTAAGTGTAAAATGCTGTGTGATTGTAGTATTAAAATTTGTTTATATATTTTTTTGTAAATTTTAACAGGTTAAAACATTATTTATTAAAAAAGAATTGTCAATAAAACTTGTTTTGTTTTTATTTTATCCAAAATTTAATTTGAAATTCTTTATAGTTTTGCTTTTTAATCAAGTGAAGGTAAGCATCAATTTGTGGTCCAAAAATTTTGAATCCTTTGTTCTAGGAACCACTGTAATTCCAAGGGCATTAGAAATATCTTATTAGGGAGTTAAATCTGAAAAAAGTATCCCTATGTTTTTTCTATATACTAAGAATTATTTTTTTTTTAATATTTCTGATCAAAATGACTTATCTGGCTTTTTACTCCATCTGTGATGTGCAAGTTGCAGCAATTTCTTCTTCAGTATAGCTTTCATACCAACCATCGATACTTATTTTATGGACTCCACTAGGGGATAGGAATGGAACACAGCAGAAGTGGGTCATAAAACCCTGACTAAAGGAAGAATAGCAGACAAGGGTGGGTTTTAAGACGCCGCGAGTAATCACAATACTTTACTATCAGTTGTTACTCAATCGTAAGGAATATCAAAGTAAATGATAATCGATTAGTAACATGCATACCAACATCACAATGCTTAAAAACATTTTTTTATCAAGCAAAATTATGCTAAAATGTCATTTTTTAATGACTAAAATATTGCTTTTACTTTGCTGAAACCCACCCTAAGAAGCAACTTGCATCAGGTATTCTTAAGTCCAACTTTTTTAGTTATTAAGGTAAAAGTGACTGGACACATTTTTTCCCCCATAATTAGGAGAAAATATGATGCAGTTTTAAGGTTAGGTATGTAAATCGGAAAAAAATAAACAAATTATATTTTCAAAATAGATTTTTTAATATTTAAAATATATTGACAATCAACAGTAGTTTTATTAAAAAGTTACAAAATATTATAAAGATTTAAAAACAATGACTAAAGGTTTTTTTTCTATTTCATAAAACATATTTTAAAAATAATACATCTAAAAAATATTTACAATAATATACAATACGGAAAATATATTTCATTTTTCACTCTATTTTATATACAACATCAACTTTAGCACACTATACATGAATCAAATTATTTACATATCACAATAACTCAAGGCGATAAGCACCGAAAATATAATATTAAAAATAAAAATGTAAAAAAATGTGCAGATTTAAACGCATTTAGCGTATATAACTGTGATATATGAGTTTTGAATATTGTTCATGAATATAAGGACGTATTTTTCATTTACATTCTCAAAATTAGAATACTCCAAAGGCCATATTTATCTCATTTTTAAAATAAAGTTGAATCTGGTTGTTAATACACTTTCAGATAAAACGAAGAGTGTGTTGTGAAAGAGGAAATGGTCGGCGCCGGGATTTGAAGCCACGACATTCAATATGATATATATATGAAAGTCGCCGACTGCTAAACTGAGCTACCGACCACCTCTACTATTTATTTATTCATAGTGATTTTAACTCTAGATATTTCTGTTAAACTTGGGTTATATTGTTGATGTGAATTTACCAAATCGGTATGAAAAAACTATAGTATTATTATTATTGACATTGGTTTAAATGTACTGCATACTATGTAGATGTGGCATTTGGAACAAAATTGTTAAAATATTACGTCACTTTTTTGTTTATGAGGTACGCAGGTGAAAAAAGGAAAAGTAGAGACAAAGTTAAAAAATCATCGCAATTAGTCTTAATTTTTGAAATAATGACTATGCTAAGCAAAAACGCATATACGCGTACATTTTTTTCAAGGCGAAGTCAAATTTATTTGAATGGTTTCTTTGTTTTTTGTCTGTCTCTTTCCTTTTTGTTGTTTTTAATGATTATTCAAAGCGAGATAGCAATAAACTTTTTCATTGCTCCATTTTGTGAAGAGATACCGCTTCTAGAACGCAATACATACATACCAATTGAATAATTATTGTGAAACCTTTCTTCTAGTATAATATTTGTGAAGAATAGAGGATGAAATAATAAATACGGCAAAGATATTAAAATTATAAAGTGAACAGAATTATTTTTATAACATTTCATTTTAATTTAAGCATTATAATAATCTACTAGTTAGTGTATAACACTTTTTTCTTCATAACACATAAAATATTAGGAATACCATAATAATAATAATATTGTAATGGTTTCTATTTCATATTTTGATCCTTAACAACGATATTTACAATTCTGTGAGATCTTTATTTAAAAACTACAAATCAAATACAAAATTACAAAGACATCATAACAGTGTGATACTGTTTTAATATTTTGCTGTAAAAGGGGAAAGACTTATAATAAATAGATCAACAATTTCTACATCATGAAAATAATTCAGTTATGTTCTTATTGTCATAGCATAAACTGCAGACTTTCCAGTTGATTTTAATCATCGCTGAACTTTGCAACTATAATTGTAGTAATGGATACAAATCATTTCATTTTTAGAAAATATACCTATTTAAAGTATTTAATAAATTTCTAAATTCATAAGACTTTCACAGTGAAAATTTCAGTTAAAGTAGGGAATCTAGATATAAATCAGGCAGTCCCACAGAACCACATGACAACTAAAATCCTCGCCATTTTTAATCTCACTGTCACTGCGGTGTGTTGTTGTTTGTACTGAAAATCTTTTTGCGATGTATTGTAATTGTTTTTTCTCATTGAATATGAATAATATGGTTCGTTGTGCAGCCCTAAAGAGTATATAATCCCTTTTTTACGCGTTTGACAGCTCTGTATGAGCCTGCTCGAATATCTAACACCTCGAGTAAAAGAGATAGACATCCTTTTGATAACAAATCATCTTTTGAAGATGAAAAGCAAGGCGGGCATCAGCTAGTATTTTGATATTGTTATTGAGTTGGCGAATTAAGACACATTATAAGAATGATTGGGAGAAGTAAGTATTTTTGGTTCATAAATGTAAAACCTACAGTTTGGCACCTTGAATTCACAAACTATAAAAATGTTCATAACATGGAATTAAATCATAATAATATTTAAATACTTTTAACAATAAATATAAAATAAGTACATCTTCTATTTAAAGTTTTCATTTAAAGAATAAATGGAATCGAAATAGATTCAGTTACAAATTAAAATAGCAACAATTTAAATGTTTATATATATGTATCAATATTCTAGTGGTTCTTAACATTTTTCAATCAATACTAAAAAAATTAAAACCGTTTTTCAACGCGAACTTATTTTCTTGCTGTGATGAAATATAAATGTACACTTACTAAGGGTGGGTTTCTCTATCGTTAGTAATAGCAAAGCGTTAGTGATAGCAAAGTTATAGCAATATTTCAGTCATTAAAAAATGTAATTTTATCATAATTTTGCTTCATGCAAAAATGTTTTTAAGCATTGTGATGTTGGTATACATGTTAATCGATTATCATTTACTTTCATATTCCTTAGAATCAAGTAACACATGATGGTAAAGTATTATGCTTATTTTACTTTTACTCGCGGGATTGAAAAACCCACCCCAAGTAAAATTTGGAAACAAAAATATAAAATTTAAGTATTTCAGTTGATAAATAAAAATTACTTTTGTGTCTATTCACTTGAAAATATTACCTAGGGCTGATTCTTTGCTCAAAAACACTGAAAAATAATGTACAAAAAGAGTAATAAATTATTAGGTACAATCCATTATGTAAGAAAATTTCATTTTTGTGATTTTAAAAATTTCATTTTTTAGCTGATAGTATAAGAGAAACTGAAAAATAACAATTTAGTATGTTTTTTTTTAAATATTGTTTTTTTTTCTAAGAAAAGTTTAAAAAATATTTAATATGTTTTTTAGAGAATAATAATTTATTTATTACTTACTGAATATTTGAAGAGACAATTATTAATGTAACGTTTTTTTTATTTACAACTTTGTATAATAGGATACAAATATATAGGATTTAAAAATATACAATCAATTATTATAAGCTTTAAAATCACTAGTTATAATATGGCAAAAAGTTTACAATGCAGGTCAAATCAAAGTATATACCTACAACAACAAAAATGATTTTATTTTTCGTAAACATATATTTTATATCAACTGATTTCATGTAGATTGACAAAATTGATTGAGATTTTAGAAAAACATAATAATTTTCGGGATTTTTAATTTTCCATACTTTAGAATTGGCTAAGATTTGACATGTATTTTATTTTAATACGTTCCGCTAATATAATTATTCTATTATATAACTTTGAGATCTTACAAATGTTTTTTTATACAACGTCGCCTATATTGCAGGAACATAATATAAGTTGATTTGTTTGGTAAAAGTATTTTTTTGTGTTTTTCGCCATCGATCAAATGGTTGTCACATTGCATTCACACTTATCTTCGTTTCTGAGACTGGGAACACATTTGCAACATCAAGCAGGTTTCATTTTTATCGTAAGGACCGATATATTGGTAGTTTCTCATTAAGTGAGAATTTAAAAAAAAAATCAAGTTACATGTTCCGGCAATATTACCAACGTAGAAAAAAAATTTAAAAATTTTCTTGAGAAATCATTTCATACATTTTTATTTCGCAAACCCTTGGAAAAAGCAGGTCTAATATTATGATACATATTTACAATAGAGTTCATCATTTACATAATATTTACTAAGGCTTTTTATAAAAGCGAATATTTCAGCGTATTGCGAACACTCCGAATGCACCATGCACATATTGTTTTTTTTCCGATTTGATGATCACATTTAAAATCACAAATTACAAAAATTATGGTAGGCCACAAGAACCATCACTCGATCGTCTGTAAAAAAATACACTAGGATGTGAGCAGACACTGGGCTGTTTCTTTCTCGTTGACTTCTCTGGAGATCGTCGTCCAGTCTTCTATTCTCGGAGCGCAGGCAAGCGAGAGAGAACCCAATTTCCGCTTTGCCGTGATCAAGAATTCTCCCGGTCCGGGTGTGACACCGCATTTAGCGCTGACGTGGACCCGGGCGAACCAGGTCTCTTCTCGTATCCTTCTTCTCCGTCTTTTCCTCTCCACGTCCCTACTGCTGACTATTTGATTTTCAATCACCTCCGTCGTGTCCACGAACAGAGTGCCCATCCAACTGTTTCTGGAGGAAGCGTTCATGGGTGCTTCCGGGTCCACTTGGAAGGTTCTGCCTCCCGGACTGCTGTACCTGATGAGTTTTGTGATCTTGATGGTCAGCTCCGATGTGTCCAAGTCATCTCTGTCTTGCATTCCGACAATGATTCCTCTGGTGACTGTAACAAAGAAAAGACAAATAGTAAATTATCTCATCTCTTTTCAATAAAATACTTAAATTAATAACTTCACTTTGGAATCTAAAAATACATTTTTCTAATAGTTGATGTATTTATTCTAAAAATACATCGGGGGTTTGAGCTATTCTTAAAGTCAATAATCAAAGCTCTGATTATCTATACAAAAGGTGACATCATATCGCGGCCATTTTACAGCAGGCCATTTTAAACGTTGTCTTTGTAAATCAAAGGTGTGGTTTCCTAGAAAGAGCGGTAATTCCCACCGTAATCAATGTTTATGGTTTATTTGCATACGCAATATTACGGCCGCTATTCGATCCAGCTGCTTTTCTAGGAAAACAGAGCCTAGCTGGTTGGTACCCGGACAAACAAACAAATAATAATGCGACATAATAAATCATAGTAGGTACATAGACAAACAAATTTAGAAACGGAGTCTATACTTCTTATTGTTTAAATAATAAAAAAAAAATTATAATACCTAATGGTTTATTCATAAAAAAACAGTAGGTACAATACGGACATTTCAGTGGAAACATACTCAAATAAGAATGATTCAAATAAGCATCCCCACTAGGCAATAGCCTGTATCGGGGAGAAATTAAATTTAGTTTAGGGGTGGAAATAAGTCGGGAATCCGTAAAGCTGTTATTTATTTATTTCCCATTATTATTTAAAACTACACCTACTTAAAATTAAAAAAAAAAAAACGTGTTACGATATTTTAGGGTAATACGCATTTTTGAAATGGGTCACTCACGAAAAAACGGTAAGTATGAAAGAGTCCATATTATTTTATATATTTACCTACTCACCCGTGTGAAACTTAATTACTAAATAAATCGGTCAGGACTCGAACCCGAGGAATCGTGATCGGCATATTCTTCGTTAGGTCTGTGAGAAAGGTTAGTTGTTTAAGCCCCTAAACTAAACATTTCTCTCCAAAGTAAAAATGAAGAGTCGTATATCAGATAAAAAGGTCAGCTAATAAGTTCCGCCGGTTATACTGACATCTCTGTATAGAAAAGTATGAAATAAATAAAAATAGATAAATATTAAAATATACCTAAATAATTAGCAGCAAAACTTAGTAAAAGATCGATAATAATAATATTTTTTTCTTTAAATTAAATTATTAATCTGTGCTGACCCAAAGTGAACACAAATTACACTTCACATAAAGCAAAGCTTGTGTTGTGAAAGTGGAAATGGTCGGCACCGATATTCGAACCCACGACCCCAATACGCTGTATGTACGAAAATCGCCGACTGATACAGCACTGGCCTACCAACCAATTCTTATATCGTATCTTAAAGGCCCCCGATTTCAATTTACCACGTCGAGAACTGCGGACAATTTGATAGTTCTTCCCATAGTAACAGTAGTATTGAATTAAGCATCGTACTCACTTGCGCCGCGAACGTGTGACATTGCATCAATTTAATCGAAAGGTTAAGTGTATACGTGATTAGAAAAAGCGAACGCGAGCGGAACACATGCATCCTTTTGATAAAATTGATGTAATGATACACGTTCGCGGCGCAAGTGAGTACCGAGCTTTATAATACGTGGAAATGATATTTCCCGCAAACATATGTTGGTTGATTTTCATAGAAATCATCAGCTTACTCGATGAAAATTTTCTAAAAACTAATGAAAGTTATTTCCTGTGATACAATATTAGTCATGAAAAAAATGGGGTTTCGACGAAAGTTACGGTCGATTTTCTCAACTCAAGCTCTTTTCCGAGTATTTTTAAAACTGTACCCCTATTCTCTGTTTTATCGGAAGGTAGTCACGGTAGTAAAGCGAGTATTACACGATACATTTTGTATGGGAAACGTGTATAGCGCCGCCACAGAGATATTTCTAGAAACAAAACCGATTCTCGCATTCGATACGTGTATAGACGTTTTACATACAAAATGTATCGTGTAATACTCACTTTACTACCGTGACTACCTTCCGATAAAACAGAGAACAGGGGTACTGACTTCAAAATTAACTAAAGTTTTTCCGTAAACGGTTCTTTGTACTTACTTTGATGGGCCACAGCATGGCACATTCTGGATTAGAAATGTATTTTTTTCTAATGTAAAAAAAAAACAAAATTTCTGAATGATTGGTAGATAAACAAAAAAGTTATAGGGGCCAACAGGCCAAAATTTTGGCTAGGTATTCCCATTTTTCCTAAAAAAATGGGATCATCCTATGTAAATTTTGAGTTCCGCCATACCAGTTAGTTTGACGTTCTACACAAAACCGTATTGAGATTCAATCATTAATTTATCCCTTTTTGGGGTATAGGGGTGGTACAAGAGCTTTCTACTGCCCTGGATTTTGCGCAGTATCTAAATAAATAAATCTTTAATTTGGTTTACGATGATTAACCGAACCTCTGCTAGTTTGTTAGTACGTCATAATATTGATTTAATACGCCATATTGCGTGTTGTGTTTAGTTTAGTGAGACGATAGCACTAGTGCAGAGTCAACTCACTTGAAATCACAAGACGAGACAGTGCACTGGAATACTGTGTAAACAGACCACGAGAGGTTTCTCGCAAGAACCAGACATAATAATATTCACGTACTATAATAATTCAAACAGCATAATACTGTAGTATGTATCATGTTGCAGATAAAAGGTTGGATGAGTCATTCTCTAAATTGCCTGCATTCATCTTCAATCATTAGACTTATTGCATAGTGTATCGTGATGCATACAAAAATTAAACAATAGTGCTTTGTACTCGTACGTAGTACCTATTAGTAGGGCCGAATTCACGATCACTTCATCCGCCCAAATGGAGTGATTTCACTCCAAAAAATGACCGTGAATGGGGAGTGATAAGTGAGTCGGATATCCATCCGTCCGTCAATGGGGAACTTCGAGTAGGTGTGGTCCAAGTCATTACGTTACTTGATTGTCAGTGTTAAAAACTTGATCCAAATTGGATTCATTTTGTCATAATCCTTCCTCCAGCGTACATGTTGCTGTTTTCAATTTAATAATAGCAAAATACGTGTATTAACGCAGTGAAATTTTGTTATAATGGTCGAAAAAAAAAAATTCATTTCACATCTGTCAAAAAATTAATGTCATCCATTTAGAACGATCGTGAATGGGACTATTTTTTTAAATGTCGTCCAAAGGGTGTAGTAAACCTGAATGAGCTTAGCCACCAGGAGGTACTTTTTTAGCCATGCATGAATTCAGTTTCAACAAATTTGGGTTAACTATAATTAGGTACCTATCTATTATTTTTCGGTAAGATATTTGTCCCAGATCAAACGATATTGTAAATACGAAGTAGGAATTGAAGGAAGAGAGTGATATTATATACTCTCCAGATAGTCTTATGAACAGCCCTTTTTGTCCATGTAGATGTCCAAAATAAGAAATTTGGTGAAATGACAGATCGACAACAAACGCAGTAGCACCTGTTGATACACCTCCGAGTTGACATACCGTCAGCCACACTTTGTTTATTCAGATACCACCCGCACTAACCACATGCACTTGACTCGGAATCACGAAAAATGCGGAGGATATCTCTTTCACTCGTATCACGACCATCATGACAAGCGATAGTTTGACGTTCTCTAATGGGGTACCTGTCTGCGTACTGTTATAAAAACATGTCTCTCCGCCTACTAGAAAATATCCCCTAACAATTATCACAAAACTAACTAAAGAAATCAAAGGTTCACAACAATGACAAATAGAATGCGTGTTTGATGAATATATCATTTGAGGTAATTTACAGCCTAGAGATTCAGTCGCCGACTTTCGTTGTAGAGATCGTGAGTTCGATCCCTGATGACGACAATTTTCCTCTTTAACTGATAAAAATAGTAGCAGATTCCTAACAGAAGCCAGATTGAGGGATAGCTGGATAACTGCATCCCAAGAACAGGAAGATCTGAGTGAAGACAGGACAGACCCAAAAGAAAGAAGGATGTCTTTAAAATTTGGGGGTAAGAGGAGGCAAGGAGGACGATTGGTCTCCTTATTTATTTGACACAAAACTACATGTATTTTATAATTAGTTATGGTCACTTAATACGAACATCAACACTTTAAAAGTTATGCATGATATTAATTATGGCGATTGCAACCATTAGATTGGTTAATTATCTACTCTTTCATTTTAATAAAATGTATGATAAGAATTTGCACAGATAAAAAGATTTTAGCATAGATAAACAACGGCGGGGAAACATGATAGGGCACAAGCAGAAGAATAGATAAACAAAAAAAAATATTGTCATTCTTTCAGATTTTACTCGTAAATAATGAAGAGATATTTTTGTTTTTACGAACACCTATATACCTAATTATTTCAATAATTTAACGGATAAAATGGCGAAAGAAGAATAAAAAATAATAATATAAAAAGCTAAATAATTAACTGTCAAACTACATATCGACTACATAGTCTCGAATATCTATTGATCGTGTCAAAATGATATTAGTAAATCGGATAGTTTCTAAGAAATTCATTTACATAATAATAGGTGGAACAACGTTCGAATGGGACGAAATCATACATTAATAATACCTACAATGATCTAGAAGACAATAATATAGAATACCAGGACCAGCAGCCCGATTCACGGAAAAGTTTAAGTCTAAGTTCGAACGAAGTTCGATTCAAACTTTTGTGAATAGGGCTGCTGGTAATAATAATTATTGTAGGCGGCGACTATCTACAGTCTATGTACCTATTCACGGAGGGTTTGAATCGAACTTCGTTCGAACTTCGAACTAAACTTACACTTAAACTTTTCCGTGAATCGGGCTGCAGGATGCCTAATTTTGTTCGAGATGATCGGACCGTAGCGGCGCGCGGCGGTGTCGTTGCATGCTGCTTGACAGCAAAGGATAACTTTTTCAATAAAATTCAAGCCGTTCAATAATTACTGTAATTTTCACAACTTGTATTGTGACTTTTCGAACACTCGATCTAATAAAATTGTCGAATATCATACCTAATATGGATCCCGATTTTTTTTTGATTCGTTGTATTTTTTATTCCTCAATAATTAGCGATCTAAAATAATGCAATATGGCCACAATTTTCCAGATTTTGAAGTATTATTACATTACTTATTATTATTGTTTTACCATTGATTTTTTTATATATTTTTTTTTTTTTTTTTTTATAAAAATGAATCTGTGCTCACTCAAAGTGAACACAAATACACTCATTGACTCTTTCACAGTAAGCTACTTAAAGCTTGTGTCGTGAAAGAGGAAGATGGTCGGTTGTTTGTTTTTTTGTTTTAGAATTGTTAACTGTTGCCTACCTTACTGTTTTTATTATGATTTTAATGGAATTTGTTGCTCATTTCTATGTAATTATTGTTTAAAAGGCGTTTACGCCGTTTATGCTTGAATAAATAAATAAATTACGGTCCTTTTATTAAGCTTTCACTCGTTTTCGTTTGTTACGGTAATCGCGGCACTTTCAACAAGCGCGAAACCTCCATTTTAACTTTTTTTAAATGAAATTATATAAATATATCGACAGACTCAATAATATTTCACCTACCTATTCATTGTATTTTTCTGACTTTTGCATCAGCTCAATATTAATTTCCAAACGAAATTTTATTGGATATAAACAGAAAGGGTCCCTTCGTGTCTCTGATGGTCCAAATGACCCCGCACATTATTAGATAGGTCACGTCCGTGATGGCAGACTTGCATAATGTGCCCCTAATTAGGACGAATATTTTACGGATGATATCCTAAAAATTTGAAGCGGGCAAAAAATATTTTTATATCTTCAGGCTACTTCGGTATGTCAGGGGTTTTAAACCAGTCTTCAATTTAAAAAAATAAATTAAGTACCTACTACATATGTACTTTTGCCATTTTATAAATAAAATAATTAATTTTGTAAGAAAGCGAGATTTTGATGAAGTGCCAGTAGCCACATCTTTAGATTCTATAAAATGACCGCATCAAGTTGCATAATGCCCGCATCACTACCACTTTAATCCGAATAGTACCTACTCACTAACGTTAGTGAGGAAGTCGAGGGAATTTTGTATGGGCTGCGGAGCTTTCCGAAGAATTCTGCAGGGGCGCTATACAAGTTTCCATACAAAATTTCTTACTTGCGTAAATGTCACGGGAACTTAGAATAGAATAGGGGTATAGGCTAGACCGAATCGTAAGTGTCCCAGTCGTATACTCTGAGCAATGTATGTAGTTACATAATGTGAATCATGACGCTTGCAAACAAGAACTAACCAGCTAAGAGAAGGCAATCCACCAGGAAATGCAACGGGAAACCACTCTGGCTAGGCCATTCCCAGAAAATTACCATAGCGAGGAACATTGCTTCGCTGTGGTGCAATAATCCCGAGGTAAGGCACTCAAAAATAAAAAATACACACACACAAAAAAATGTTTTTTTTTTTTTAATGAGATTCAACGAGTTTGCTCTACTAATGAGTCCAACGACCGTTTTAAAATTTATCGTTATTTCATAGTATCACTTTAGCGTTCAAAACATTTGCCATGAAGTGTAGGTACCTACTCTAAAACTTCCAAAAAATTTAATCCTACATGCAGTTGTTTTTTTGTTTTTTTTTTAAATGAATTTGTGCTCACCCAAAGTGAACACAAATACACTCCTTGACTCTTTCACAGTAAGCTACTGAAAGCTAGTGTCGTGAAAGAGGAAGATGGTCGGCAACTGGGATCGAACCACGACGTCCGCAGTATGAAAGCCGGCGTTGTAACCGCTGGGTCACCAACCACTTCATGTTACTTAGGCATAGTTTGTTAATATTCCGAATGAAGTTTCGAAACCACGGGTTCAGAACCCCTGATCTCCTGTCATTCACAAGAAGGCGGCCCACATCCTGCATGTCGATAGAATGTGCGTGATTTTTTTTCAACCGTCCTTTGTTTACTAAACCTAGAGAATGTCTGTCCCTGCCCGATCACAATATTAGCAACAAGAAAGGGGACGATAAGATTATTAGATATTGTTTATTTATTTATTTAGCTTTAACACGAAATTTCGTGGGCTTTTGACAAGTGTTGTCAATTGAAATTTTTATACCGTAAAGAGTTAATATATATATAAATCAATATACGTATTATATAATATGTTCACCATTTTCAAGTTACATACTTAGCTCATTCTAAATATCCTTTTTAATAACTGTCCATTTTGTCCGTAACTCGGTATTTTAATTGAAACACTAACTCCACGCCATATAATATTTATCATAGATATATTATCAGTCTGTAAGTCGAGAGTTGCTATGACAATAACAACAGGTTTCCGCGGGAAATATTATTATATCGACGACATAATATTATGTGATACTCGAACAGACGTTCCTACATACAACAGTACTGTTTGTTACGGGAAAAAAATGCCAAATTGTCGAAGGAACAACGAATGTACTACAAAATGTATAACAAATAGGTAGATACGGTTATTTTTTCAGAAATTTCCAAAACGTGTTTATTTAGCAAAGTGTTCATATCCGCCCTTTTCGTATACAGAATAACATAAATAAATCTAAAACTGTCAGTTTAAGACAGGTAGGTACTTACCGAGATCACTGGTGCAGAAAGCATTGGCCATCTCCTGGTCAGTGCAGGGCCGACACTCTTCAGCCGCTGGGTCGTACGAGTGCACGGGGACAGTCTGAAGGTCATACTGAAGTCTGACGGCCCTCTTAGGGGCGACTCCTCCAGTTGGAACAGGATCAGCTTCAACGTAGATAGCGGCCTGGCCTCCCTTGGACCTGAAGCATCTGACCTCCTTGGCATGACCATCGTCGGCTGAATAGAAGGGGAGAAGACCTCGACTCCCTTCCAAAAACAAGCGAGCCGGAAAGTCTTTTTTCTTATTCTTATTTTTCAATTTTCTCATATAGGACTCAATGGATTCCGTCGTGTAGCTGACTGTGGCCACTCGATCTTCCTCATCCAAGTAATCTTCTTCGTCTTTCTTCCATTTCTCCTTAACCCCTCTCAATTTATATTCGTAGCTCTTCTTCTCCTCTTCTCTAAAATCCAAGACTCTGTCATCGCTGTACAAATCTGGTTCTTGGTCGTATCGCGTATCGTCGTCGGTCGACAGGACTTTGATGCACACTTTGAAATCTCTGTTGGAGTTTTGGAGATGCAGAATAACGCGCAGAGCACCTTGGGGGTAGAGCCAGGTGATCTTTCCAGTTCTGCATCGCAGGTATACGGGGGTCACTTCTCGTGAGGATCCAGCTTTTAAACCACTGAAACAGAAATAAACCATTAGTTTACATGAACAAACAAATGCAAAATATTGGAATTGAAACTTATAATCATTCGTCTGTATGCAGAGGGGAGTAATAATTATTATAATCTAGATCTTATGCCATTATGTCAAGTAACAACGAACAAAAATATTCCACAGACAAAAGATGGTGTCACTTGAAGGTGACTTTTTGATAAATTCTTGTCCGTAAGATTGAATAAATAATGCTCCATTATTATATTATGATTGTTTATGTGCAATTACTACCACAGTCTATGATTTACCAAATCGTCTGTAATAAAATTGAGCGAAAAGATATTTGTTAGTACGTTTGCACGAACTTGGTTCAAAAGCCGCAAGTCGATATTTTCCAATCAACTCAATGATTAACCCTATTAATGACCTAGCAGAGAACTTGGGATAAAAGGTTGAGTTTGCTTGACTACTAACAACTAATCGCCAATATAACAAAACATTACGTTTAAATGGCCTTACGTCCTATCTTTCTTTCAACTTATCTTTCAACAGTCTTTTAATGTAATTTTGCGTCGATAGCTTGGCAAAACGTTTTACTTTTCTCTTTCTTTTTTTGTAGGATTTCTAATTCCAGCTGTTTCTCCTTAACGCTGAAAATAACCACCATCCTCTTTTGGCGTTATCGCCACGCATTTTATCGCCTTTAACTTTTCCCGAAACATCGCTGCTCAACCATCCCTGCGGTACTAACCCCAGATCTGGTCGATAGAAGTGGTGTGGACATCTTTTCTATTTTGATATCCAAACTTCTTAAAGGCAACAAATTATGTCTCTATGGCACTCCCCATTGAATATATGTAAAGAGTCATACTTTCCTCTGAAACTGCCCTTTTAAAAAGGCATGAAGTGATGTCCCTGTGGCACTCCCGATCTGTTCGACAGATTTGCTGAAGGATTTTCCTTTCATTTGATACTTATAACGAAGTAGGGAGGTTTGTCCTTTAGGTTAAGCTTGAAAAACTGGAAAACCCCTTTTAAACAAGTTGTTACTTTTTAATATAATAATGCATCGCGGTATTACCAAATTAAGCTAGGGTGCAAACGCTGGTGTGCTAGACATTACGAATCCTAATCCAAGAACACCGGTCTGACTGGACTCGCGTGTGTGTTTGATCAAAGATTTGTCGCTGGAAGATTAGACATAATAACACGCTCTTGGTACACTTACATAACTCTTAATAAAAGTAAAGTGTGTGCACACCAATCAGGTAATTGAAGACAAGTGATAGACACATCATAGACGTCCTCCGACCAGTGCTGCGAGGCCGGATTCTTTCGTTGAAATTTCAAAAATGTTTTTAATTCTTGGTTGGATGATTGTTGATCAAAACGGGTATATTATCTTCCTCTTGTGCCGAGTACGTCTTCTCAAAGTTGGCAATCATTTGTTTGAATATTATTCCTTAATTATTGTTATCCTTGTTTTTGCCATCCACCGGGATCATTACTATACACAGCATGTTCAAGCAAACATTTTTCCATGTAGCGAGTACAAAAATAAAGTAATCTGATGTATGAATTGTCTCTCTGTAATCCTTGGCGTAGCGTTGGCTAGCTAGACAATCCTGTCTGTGATTCTCTAGGTATTAAGTATCAATCAAAGCTGGACAGATTGATCAAAGGAAGTATCTATTAGCAGACGTTGGACGGCCATTGTGTTGCGCCAAGGAGCCGACGTTCGGATGATGGGCCAAGTCATAGATCATCATCAACACGGCAGCCTCGTAAACAATTATTATATTATATAAATACGTACACAATATGCGCGTGCGCATATAAATTAATGCGTGCCTCACATCCCAATGTAGACAGTAGACACATCGCGTGCCAAGAATATTATAGCACCACCAATGACACTCTTCGTCGTTCATAATATTCGAATGTGACAAAATGATTCAACAATCATCTAGCATTTTTATACTTACCATGGATAAAGGGAATTTAAAAAAATCTTGATGAAGTCATGATGACATGGCTATAGGTGATTCCTAAAAGCATCAGATACCTATTAAGTAAGAACTATGAGTATTTAGTCCAAAATGTCATTCCCCCGTGCCAAAGTATCGGGTAGGTTAGTAACTAACGAAGGCTGCCTGATACCGGGCAACCACAGGCTAAGTCATTTATTGCCTTACCCCTACATGTGTGGTTTTTGTAGGGGCGGACCACCTATTTCTCTTGCTCTGGTTATATAGAATATACCTGGCACTTCTGTACAGAGGACATGATGTTGTGGATACAATGGGTACCTCCGCATTAGTGGTCTTTGCTGCCTTAATTACCAAGCACGTGAAATAATGACGAATTTGAAGCTGTGTTTGTGTTGGAAATGGAAATTATTGATGCAATCAGCCACTTTATGGAACTTTTCAATTAAACCGGTGGAGAAACAGATCCGTGCAAACCGAAGCTGGAATGGATGGATGCATTGTCGTAGGACGGAATCGATCCACCACACAATTCCTTCAAACATTATATACGTATTTAGTTCTTTACGGTATTCTATGCTTATACGAGTTACCTCACGTGCTCTACTTAAATCGGCAACCTGGTAATAAAAAGTAAAAGTGACCAACATTCCGTATGATTTAATCGAACCAAGAAACACTATTTAATAAACTGTATTTAATATTATATGAAATAACATTGAAATCAGGTTGATGTGTTGTTGGTTTTTGCTAATACCGGATTTTTATGCGGAATAAACAGAGGCGGACGTAGTGATTGATAAAATGTGCAGTTGCCCTGGGCGAAATCCTCGAGTATATTTTTACATTCGAGTACCAAAATCTATATATTAACACGTGAAGGAAAAACTATGTAACTATTTATACGAAAATTGCGGAGACAGAGGAGTATGAAATTTCGCACACTTATAGTTTAAACAGAGAAAGAGTGGCGAATGCTAATATTTTTTTAAATTAGGTATGTATAAAAAACATCATAAACATTACTGTAGTGTTATGTATTTGATACTCACACACACTTCCTAAGACTAGGTACTTATAAAGAAGATCAAATTCATAGAAACAAATGTAAAATGAAGAGCACCTCATAATCGGCGCAGAAAGCTTCTTGAAGGCGGTATATTATGTATGGTATATTATGTATGGTATGCAAGGTGGAGTTGGGAATGGCTGGATAAACTAAGTCATTGTAGGTATGACCCAAATTGAGTATGAGAATTTAAATAAGTTATGGTCGAATTTCGAGCACTGGTCGACCTCTAGTTATGCTAAATTGTTAAAGTATTTTTATAAATATACAAAAACTAGACTATTCGATACAATATGCTGATAAAACATACATAAATATAGTACTGCGAGATATTTCAAGAACAATAAGAAGAATATGTTCAAGAACAGACTGGATGGACACCTTGACACTGACCACACTTAATAGGCGTATCAGTATTTATACTGTCTGCCTATAACCAATAATAATAATAATATTTTTTGACATGAAAATAGTTTTTCACTAATGATGCCTAGGTACCTACATACTTACTGAAAATATTAATGTTGTATAATTGACGGCTAATCTAAAAGACACATTATTGTATCCTTCATGTTGTGTGTTAGGAAGGTGTGTATTCGATACTTACTGTCAAATATCTTTCGAAAAGTTAATGTGATGAAGATTGATATCTAAGACGTTTCAGGATGATTCACAAAATTTTTGATGAAAAACGTTGTCGGGAAAAGGTTCATGGGTTAATTTAGTTCTGAAATAAATGCATATTATTGATTTTTACGAACATCACTTATGTCATTCGAACGATACCAAAAGCAGAAACACGACTAATTTAAATAACAGGCGCATAGTTCTCTAACAACGGCACTGTTAAAAATTGAAAATATAATTTCAATATCGTAAATTGTAAAAAAAAAACTACACAAACCAAAGCCATGTCGATCTTCCAGTTCCATACTATTACAAGTCCAAATTTTTCAAAAATGAGATTTTTGCAAAAATCAATGAAGATTAGTCATATCTTTGACATTCATAAAAAAGAATTTTGAAAAAATCAATAAGTTTCCTTAAAAACGAAATGTAATATTATGGAATTGAAAAAAAAATGTCCCGCTCTCAGTTCTACATTATCCTATTCCGAAATAGGATAGTATGAAACTGGAATGTGAGCGAGTTTTGCAACGGCGCATATTACAACTCTCTGTTGCGCGGCAAATTGAGTATGCGTACGCGGGTAAATTCTATGTTTTAAAAACATTTAAATGAAAAAAAATAATGCTTTGGTTTACCCTAAAGACATGAAGGTTATTATGTTGCAGTTAGCAGTTCACAAAAGTGTTATTTATTTATGTTAATGTAAGTAATAATATTCTTGTATAATTTGACATTACATAGTTCATTATGATTATTCATAATGTTCATTTTTGTGTAAAACTACATTCAAATGACAATTTGATCATTCTCTGTGACTTAAAAAATACTTTAATTTATTTTAGCAAAATGTGATGAGTCCATCAGATCAAGATCATCAAGACTGGCCAAGAACACTATGAACAGGATGAAGGTCAATAAAAGGAAAAAAAGTTGTAAGTATGTTTACCTTCATTCATTTATCCAAGTTTTATGAATTCACTTGTGGTTTTGTTCTTTAAAAAATTTATGAATATCGATATAATATAATATTGATGAATTTTTGTGATTGATGAAAAAGGTAAGGTCTGCATGAACAATATTTTTATCAGTGGAAGTTGATACAAAGAATTCAAGTAAAAATTATTGATGAGCACTCTTTTGAATTTATATAATATAGAAAATAATTTTAGTTTAAAGATAATAATATTCTGCAACAGAGTTCTTTGATCTTCGAGATGGAAGAAACGTTATATATATTAAATTCATTTTTTAAATGTTTCTGTTCATACTTGTAGATTATCAGAGAGAGTAAAAGCTTTTTCATCTGCTGGAAGTGGAAGTATGACTGAACAGTTAAATAACAACAAAACATCATAAATCATCCGACTACGGCCACACCAACAAGAAAAGAAAACAATGTCCGTTTAGAAGTTTAAGAGATATGTAAGTAGATCAGCGAAGAAAGCAGTCTCTTGCCACAATGTTAAGGCTCTGTGTTTACAGAAAATGCAGATTACTGTACACACCCTAAATACTTCAGTAGATGATCGTTCATCGATATTCCAAAACTGGAATATTGGTGCCATTATGACGCAAAGGGATTTCATTCTTCAGTGTATTAATCTGTTACTCTCAAATTTATATAAAAAAAAACATCTAGGAGTAACTAATCATATTTTTTTTTAATTATTTATCGGCTTTGAGGTAGGAGCCAACATTCCTCAATACATCGGTAGGAAAATTACTGTCTTATTAATAATCAAACGCTTAATTCATACTTAAGTTTAACTTAATTAATCGTGACTCAACTCGTTAATCTTTTGCTACCCTTTCTCTTATCGTCCGTCCTATTAATAACACAAGATTAAAATTTAAGTAAAGCTTAAGTCAGAAATTTTATCAATAAAAGATGCTTAGCCAGTGATGCATCTTAATCTAGACAAAAAGTTAAGCAATACCTTGAGCGACTGCAGGGGGTAGTTTAAAGTCTACTAAGGAGTGTGGATAACTCATGCGCATTGTGCTGCTTTCACCATTTTTTTTATTTAGAATCATAAATCATAATCATGCCAATTGACATACTACACTAGATATATTTATATTATCTTTGATTTAATATATCGGGATTGGTTATTTGTTTTCAAAAAGCTATGATTATGATTTTAAAATAATTATTTTTCCAATATACTTACCTATTTAAAATTTTAAAATGAAAAAATGATTATTTTAATTAAATCTGTAGTGCAGTAAACATTGTCTATAAAAATGAAAGAGTCTTGTACACTGTGCTGTCACAATGACATATCAAAAATTTCTGATAGAAAATTCCTGGAAGAAAGGAAAAGAGTTACAGAGAATATTTGTTTAGTAGTGAGGGAAATTGTGAAAAATAAATTGAATTACAGTCTTATTATTAATCACACGCATAATTAATACTTAAGTTTGACTTAATTAATCGTGACTTAACTCGTTAATCTTTTGCTAACCTTTCTCTTATCAATAATGTCCGATTAGACAAGACTTAGCTGAGAAACAACTTAATTTGCAACAATGGCGGAAATTTGTATAGTGAAATCTGGGTATGTCGAAAGAGTAGAATGATCCATTTTAAAATAAAAATGAAAAGAGCCTTGTAAAGTTCTATCAGAGATTTTTTATATGTGATAGAACTGTACAAGACTCTTACTCATACGTAGCTTTTTGAAAACAAAAAACCAATTCACGATATGTCAAATGGCGAAACCGGGACAATGCGCATGCGTTATCCACACTTCGCTTAAGGTATTGCTTAACTTTTTGTCTAGATTAAGATGCATCACTGGCTAAGCATCTTTTATTGATAAAATTTCTGACTTAAGCCTTACTTAAATTTTAATCTTGTGTTATTAATAAGACGGTTAGTGACCAAGATTCTGTGCTATCAAAACACCACTTCAATCTAAGAAGCATAAACAGCTTGAAATGAAGATGCAACGAATGTTTTACTAACCGTTTTGAGAGAGAGAAAGGAGACTGGAGGACAGCAACACTGTAAACTTTAATAATTTACCCCGTTAATAAGTAGGCATTCTAATTTCAATTTATTTTAGCTCAATTTTATCACTATTTAGTGTTTTTGACAAAAGAAAACATTTCAGATGTTCGTCAAATTTAGTTTTTTTTTCTTATTATTTTTTATTGTATTTACAAGTAAGTAAGTACATTCGTATTAAGTTTTATTATAATAATATTATGATGTACCTATTCTATTACTCATAATATGGTATTGTATAGATAATATTTTGAAACTAACAGACTATAACAATGAGCTAACAAATTATTTCACCATTCTTATTCAATTAAAATTTTACCTTGTAAATCTGTTTTCTTTTAACTATTATATTACCTCATTTTTTGGGATAACATACTTTGAAGTCCCTTATCATGATTCATGAAAATGGAAAAACTTGACTTTGAAGAAATAATAATTTAGGGTGTGTATTATGAGGTTGACCGACCTCGGTAGCCTAGTTACACCTATAGGCGTGGAATTCAGATCACGAGGTCCCAGGTACGATTCCCAGTCGGGTCAGACTTTTTACTTGAAATTTATAACCGGAGTTGGCCTGTCTCACATTGGACGGGACCAGTTGACAGGAAAAAATGCTTCCTTTGAAACCTTGGTGTAGAAAAGTAATGAAAAAATGTTGATGGTAAGATACCAATACTTTTCAAAAGTGCGACCAGCATTTATGAAAAAAGATTTTTGACAAGTATGGCCTTCTATTAAATACAATTGCTTAACCTTAAAGCTTTTATTTGCTTTCTATATAAGGATAGTAGTAGTTATTACGCCGAGTTACATACTGAAGGTGTTGAGTTTGATCTCTGGTAACCTTCTCCCTCTTGGTGCCACAAGTTTTGATTTGTGAAAGATGTCAGAAGTGTAGTAGGTACAGTTCTCTTAGGGTTAGGTATTATTTTTATAATAAACTTATATACATGCTCATTTTATATCTACAGTAGTGTGAATCTAGCCAACAGGTGCCAATTATGTACGAGATAGTTCAATGTTAGTATGGCTAAAAGTACATTTTTTTTAAATAAATATCATTGATAGGTATTAAGATATTCACTTAATTGATATAAATTACAAAACTGTTAAAATAAATATGCATAAAATAATAGGGTATGCGCGTCATTCAGAGTTGTAATAGCGCCGCGGGGTGCATTTGTTGAATCGTTCCGGAATCATAATATCCTATTTCTGAATGTAATACTAACAGATGGTCCCATTGTGTAAAGATTCTGGGTTCATAACATTACAACTCAAAAATGTGGCAAAAAGATACCTTTAACAATTTTAAAATGAGTTTGTTTCATTAAAATATTATTTTAGGATGTATTTGCTACACTACTACATAAAAATATTTAAAGAAGCCGTTTATTTTAGTACTTTTATCGGCTTTTAAAAAAGTGTCAAAACTTTGACAGCCGATTACTCGGAATGTACTAATTCGGAGTTGTAATAGTATGGAACTGGGGCATCGATATAAGCACATAAATAATATGCATATTGGCAAAAACATTATTTATTTGCAATTATGCATATGCAATGTGGTATGGCCTTTTGCGTTATGTAGATTTATTATTGGCTACCTACTCTAAAACTTGCATCAATAACAGTTTTTTTTTATTTATTTATTTAGCACCAATCTGTTTATTTACATATTATATTATAAGCTACCATGTTAGAATATCACCTTTAATGATTACTATTGAACAAAACAACATTTTTGTAAGCATCAACTTAAATTTTATTAATATTTCTTATGACTTCTGATTTTATAGGTGGTAATGGTCTATTTTCCTAAAAACACGGTACTGATATAAACATCGGTGAATGTGTCAGGGTACAACATTTTCAATATTGATACGATAGTAAAAAAAAACTGTCATAATGTTGAAAGACTGGCGACTTGTCAGATGACGGACCGCTCTCTAGAAGCCCAGTGCAAAAGGCGAATGCTAAATAACGGTCGTAATACAACGGTATATTACGGTTTCCTGAAGATCGGTAATTTGTAAATTTATGCCATTACGGGCTTACAAACTTCTGCTACTGTTGGTTTGATTGCTGACTTATGCACTGGGTACCTACCTAGGGAGCTGTCCGTCGTCTGACAAGACAACCGTTTTTCAAAATTGCGACAATATTTTTGTTGCTACGATAGTAACATCTTCTCTTCTTCTTTACGATGTAGCAGTTCACTCTCGAGAGAGTGATCTACGATAATAACATCATAGACTACGTTCTAGTCTGACATATTCACCGCTATTTATAGCAGTACCGTATTCCTAGGACAAAAAACAGACCATTTGTGGAGACGGAGATGGAAAGACGCTCTAGTCTAGCTCTGAAAAGGACAAAAGAATCAGAAAAAATAGAATGGTGGTTTATATTTAATTTGATTAGAGATCTTGTAAATAAGGTTATGCACACCTGTACACCTCCTATTTACACTGATTTTTAATTGGGTTAAATAAAAACCTGAATATAATTCAACATTTGAGCGATCATATTTCTAAATCATTCAAACAAGACTCTGCACTCAAAATGTATTTCTTTTGATTGGCACAGACAAAACGGGACACACGTGTGGTTTCACAATCATCATGGCACCACACCATCGCTATACAAATTCGTCATTTCTGGTTATTAGCGAATCTAATGAATGGCAGGATAGAACAATCAGACATCTTCAGCGAGGTATAATAAAGGACGGGATTGTTTGACAGGTCAGAGGATCGAGTTACATAGGGGGCGTCACAATGGCAGAGACAAGATACGCCATCTTTACAGGGAGGCTTCGTCAAGATGATATTTTATAGTAGCCTTAAAATCACTTGAAGACTACGATAAAAGACATCCAGTGGTGCTAACAGAAACTTAACTAAACTAGTTACAACACCGTTATGACGGGAATACTAAAGTTATTACGGCATAAATCCCTTATACCATGCGCTACTAATGATCAACTTTATACCGTGTCATAAATATACCGCAGAATACTTTGGCAACCTCGCATTTTACCAATGATGTTTGTGGTTCTTCAATACTACGGGGGCGAGATTTTAAAATGTAAAAAAATACTCACAGTTCAAAAAGTGGCTACTCGCGGCGCTAGTAGTTCTTTCATATCACTAGCGGATCGGGAATGTATAGGTAGCTGATATTATCAATTTTTGGCGTGACGTCTAAAGACCACAGCGGACGAGTGGTTATAACCGTCGCCTTTCATACTGATGGTTGTAAGTTCGATTCCCGGTGACGGCTTATTTTTTTTCCCTTTTTTTACATTTTTGAAGTACATATTATTATTTTATCAACCAATTTTAAGTAAAATCAATTTTAAAAGTTGCCTATTTTCTCATACAAAGTTTTCTTTCATGGAGTATGGAGTGACATTTTATTTTTTGATTCACAAATTAGTGTTTTTTTTTTTTTTTTTTGAAAAAGGAAGATATTGCTGGTCATTGTCGTTTAGTTAAGTCAATTTGAATAGATTAGGGATTTGACAACATCCTCGAATGATAACATTACGATTTGAGTAGGTTAGGTTAAGGTTGGAACTTAGTTTTTAAGGGGGGTTAGGGGGGGTGGAACCCCCCATACCTCTTCGGACACCTCCCCGAATGATAACACTACACTCTGTTAGGTTGAAACATACTCATTTAGAAGGGTGTCAAAAATCTTTTCCTTGCAAGGAGTGACATTTTATTTTTGAACTACTAGCGCCGCGAGTAGCCACTTTTTGAACTGTGAGTATTTTTTACATTTTAAAATCTCGCACTACGGGGTTGGTTTGTAAGCATTTCGTACGAACCCGATTGGACTCTCGGGAAAGTTCGTGTGCGGAATAAGGGTAAGAACACGTAGAAAGCCGATCCCGACCGGCGCCAACCGGCTCATAGATTGTTGTCTATGGTTTCAATGCATTTAAATGGACATGCCGGAAAGCGGGTTCCTGCTTTTTCTGTGGCTATCCCCATAAAAATGCATAGAAACATTCTTTGCGCCGGTCGGCGCGGGTCGGAATCCGCTTTCTACGTGTTCTTGACCCATCGCGAGTATGTACGAATCGGTACGAATATTTCCGATTCATTGACAGCTCGGACTTGTTGCATATTTATACACATTTTATTTGTCGTCCGTTCGAAATACTTTCACTATAGGTATTTACCACAATTATGTCTACACGTGCCATCGATGAATATTTTTTATCAAAATCAAGAAGATGATGTTAAAATATGATGAGAGCCTCACGGATAAAATATAATATGTCCTCTTACACGCAAAATAATATGTGCCTTATGAGCATATTATAATGAAAAATAATTGGTGTGCAAAAACATAAATATTATGTTTCAATCCAATGTGGTGCGTGATTGGACGATGACAGCGGCATTGAATTTTAACACAATCCAGATTCCAAACTAAATGGACTAATAAATAATTAATAACCTTAATGAAAAAGCAAAATACATAATATGTACTGTATAGAAAAACGGCTTACTAATTAATTACTACAACATTGTGTATTTATAGTGTTCAAAGTTCCTGTTTAATAACCTAGAAACAAAACACTGAGACGTAAAAAAGCGCCAACCAATCTCTTGATATCCATCGGGCTTTGTAAAACTTTCACAATATTGTAGATAATAAGCCAGTGTCTATGGATTCGTGTTATTATTGTCCGTGGTTTTCTCTATTTCTTTGTCTATGGTTACGCTAACACCCGGCGGGCATCATGAACTAGCTTAAATAATAATTTTCTTAAAACTATAGGTATAAACTATTATTTTGAAATGCATTGCCCAATAATAGTCAAACAACTGTAAATATTGTTAAAATTGTTAAAAACTTTTTGCAAATATTGTATGAATTATGTTCATTATTGCTTCCAATGTATTTCATGAGCTTTCTGACTGTGTGACGTATAAGTACGTCTTAAGGGCGTGTGAGAGACATTTATTTATTTATTTATTTTTATTGTTTTAAAAATGCCACTGTTTAGCATGACGGTAAAAAAACCTTTGCGCCAAACAGTGTTTATAATACAAGAAAGTGTACAAGTAAAAAAATTATATACATATAAAAACAATATACATAGGTATCATTTTACAATATACATAGGTATCATTCTACAATGTAACAATAAATGTATATAATAATGTATGACATATTCATCATCCCCTTAGAAAATAACAATTCATGCTATAATTGAATTTTTTTTGTTTTTTTTTTTTTTACCCATCACGCCGTTTCCCGAAGGGGGTAGGCAGAGAGTACGGACTTCCATTCTTTCCTATCCAAACAAACCTTTTTCGCTTCTTCCAAACGCATAACATTCCGCATACATGCTCTTCTATTCCTGTTGCTCCTGACTTGGCCCTCCTGTAAGTCGGCACCGATATGGTCGGACCATGTCATTCGAGGTCGGCTTCGTCTGCGTGCACCGATTCTTTCAGATTTATATATCCTTTTAGTCATTCTCTCTACATGCCCAAACCACCTTGATTTATTCACATTAATTCTAGGCACTACGCTAACATCCACTCCACGTTCCTTTCTATAATATTATCATTCCTCACCTTATCAATCAGTCTCTTTCCGCATATCCTACGCGGTGATCTCATTTTTGCAGGAACATATTTTTGAACTAGAACCTTTAACATTTTTAACATACTTATGTAAACGTTCTAATTTAAAACTTGACTTGAAATCGTAGCGATTTACTAGGCCAGTCTTTAAAACACACGTTTTTTTAATTTATTTTCGCTACCTCCAAAAAACAGAGTTTCGCTGTCGGAGGCAGCACAAAATAAATTATACATAGTTCGGTAAATGATGATACATAATAACTATTTAAACTATTATACAACATGAAGATTAAAATGAAAATAATACGTGTAATACTGCACTTGGCTCAAAGAAGCTCCAAGAAAGACATTTTTTGAACGTTGGACTCAAGATGAATGCTGCATTAGGTGGCCTAACTTGGCCTATAACAATATTTATCAGCCTGTCATAAAGATATAAGTTTTAAAGTAAGCAAAAATATTATTTAAATCTTAACATTTATGTGTTAAGTAAATTTAATTACTTTTTTGACGAGATTACAAAACGCGCATGTAATAATAAAATTATTAACGATCACATCTCGTAGGTAATAATGGCGGCTTTTAGCGGGAATATCACTATGTTTATCAATAATGACGTGTCATTATCTGTGATGGGTTGCCAGAGTGCAAAATGAAAAATCAATTAATCACACCGTGACACAATATTGTGAAGCCGCGTGCGACAAGATTTCGAACCGCTCTTTATCATCTGCGATATTAAATTATTGAAAAGTGGTCATTAAAGTCGCATGCGCACTGTAATAATTATTACTTATTCCGCCGCGAAATAATACATAGTTAAATCGAGATATCGAGTATGATTGATATTTTTAAATTTATAGCTTCATTATCGAAATTATCTTATTAACAGAAAATGTAAGACTCACAGATATACTCGTAAAAAACACTACTATAAGCTGAAAAACTAAAATCTTTACGATACATTACGATTACGAAATAGTGTTATCGATAGAGATTTTCTAATTAAAGAGAGAGGAACTTTCTCAATTATCTACAATAAGACATTACAAGCCTTTAGTGCCATTTGAATGAAATTTCTGTGACCTCTACAGATGCCCAGATTTTTTAGATCGGCTTGCCATTGCATTAGCATTAGCTATACTCACGCTGATAATAATATTCGCACCACTTTATAAATCGTAGACTTTACACTCGATTTTAAACATCGCTAAAATTTAAAAGTGTGCTGTAAGCTACAAACTACTTCATTTTCTGGAATAATATGGTTTAATTGTGCAGCTCAAAATTGTTCCTATCACCCAGTATACCTACTCAATATGTTAGGTATACCTGTTGATAATATTAATATAATACTAATAATGAAAAGAAAAATAATTATTCTGTGAGATATTATATTACTAAACGGCCATAAAAGAAAATCCGATACACGAGTTGGGTTCAGTTATATGGTCCGGACACTCGGTGATGACTGAAACATGAGATGCGTCTGCGGAGAGCCGTCCGGGCGTATATAATAATGCTGCTGAGGCTGGAAGAGGTGACGTGAGACGAAGCGATGGACCAAGGAAGAGGACCAGCCTGCAATGTCCGATGCTGTTAGCTCGGACATTCATTATAGTGACCCGTAGTCATTGGATCGAGACATGATTTTAAATTTGGATCAATCAATCGAGTTGACACTCTATAAAGAGATTTTAATAGGGAAACTTGTTTATAAATATCATTCATCTATACATAGGTGTCAGTATAATGAGCGGGCGGAACTTGAATGCTTGAAGCATTCTCTACCAGTCAACCGGTCCCGTTCAAATTGAGAAAAGATTCTAGCTCAGAAAATTTCTGACTCGAACCCGTGACCCCTTGATCATAAATCGGCGCCTATGTCACTAGTCTACCGAGGTTTATTACTTAATTGAGGATTATGAAATTTTAAGTTTTTTTCAAAATACTAGGTAACTATTCCTTACCGACTTGAGAAGCCTAGTAGCCGAAGTGCCGATATCTACACACGAGGTTCTGGAATCGACTTCCGATCACATCAATTATCAAGTTTTTTTTTCAACTAAGGTTGGCGCTAATTCCTATCTCCAATTGAACTGGATTAGTTGACTGGGAGATACATTCTTGAGCCTTGGGTTCGGCTCTATAGGTACTAATTCGTTAGAAAAGAAAAGGAATTCAGTTCTTTCGAAAAAAGTAAAAAATGTGTATAAAATTATAAGAAACCTACCTATTACATTTTAATGTTTAAAAATTAGTATAAAAATGTTTGCCAAAATAGTACATAATTCATTATATTATGATTCTCATTGTCTTCCGGTGCGTGACCCTGTAGTCGTTGGTAAAAAGAGCAGTTTAAAATTATGTATTACGAAAGACCCACCGTGCGTCGCACAATGGCACACGCTATGACTACTGGTGGTCAAAAAAATTATAACAGAATAATACAACATAGATATATATGTGGGCAACCTGAAGGTTTCAAACTAAGAAATGGTTGAAAAAATAATGATTCGTTATAATATTGCTTATTATTGCAATAACTCTTTATGAAAATAATAACCACGGTGTAAGAAACATATTGTTATACCTATAAAATATAGACTGAAAAGATTGAAGAAGAATATATTAATATTCAATTGTTAAAATGCAAAAACAAGATGTAATTTCAAAAAATAATAAGTAGGTAATTATAACCTGTCCTATATACATTTTTAAATGAGTTGCCAAAACGTTGGTACCTAAGGAACACGTGGTGAAGATTAAAATTTAGAAAGATAAAAATAACAAATTATCTATGGAAAAAATCTGTTTAGCGGGCTAATCTCTAGTATTATGTTTTCCTACGAATACGGCGCTACTATAAACAGCGGTAAATATGTCAGATGAGAACATTGTCAATATTGTTCCCGTAGGAACAAAAAATAATTTCATTTTTTTTAAAAGACAGCCGTCTTGTCAGACGACGGACCGTTCCCTAGGAACCCAGTGCATCCTTGCTTCGTTACTACAGATTAATTCGGCGTGATAATTTCTGTAATACGATAAACGGCTGAATATGACTGTATTCAAAATTACAACATACATAATATGAAACATGTCTATTCATTAATTCATTCCACTTAATTTTGTAGACGAATGAATATTTTTAAACACGAATGCATTATGTATCTACTATTATAAAAAAACGTGATGTCATTGTAACTATTTGATTGTTTAAGCCGAAGGTGCGTGGTGGTATGAATTTAATGGCTGATGGTTGACGGAAACTTTCGGGTTGTATGATCGAAAATGAGACGGCAGACGACCTCATGGAGTCACTTGAAACTGAAGACGAACCAATAAATAATTGAATACGCCGAGATGTGGTACGGTATCGGGTGTCAGTGCAGCCAATGTGGTAGGTACCAGGACCAGGGACTCTACATAAATCTGATCATATTCGCGGCTCGTTAGTGGCCAAATAAATGTCCGCGTTCCGAATTTGAAAATAAGGCAAAAATGACAAGCTGTCAAATTTAAAACGTTGACATTCTCCGGGAGAATTATCCTGTGTTATATATAATTGGTTAAAATCGACCGTAGCTCGGCAACTTAGATGGAAAACTTAAGGGGCTATGTAACGCCAAATATTTTTCGTGTCTGAATTGGAATATAGATTCTGATTACGCTCCTAATTTCAATTAGACCCCCCAAAATCATGGATATAAAAACTACTTGAGATGGCAAAATGTTTAAAATCTGTTAGAATATTTAGCTAAAATTGTATCTATCCATCTCAACTAACATAACGAACATAATATATCGCCATTTCATTTGTGTCTCTGTTGTTCATTACTTTTTTTGTGCGCAGTGGTGTAGCAATATTGTTGGGAAGTGTTTATTTTGTGAAATAACATCTCAACCTATATTAATCAATATTTTTGGTTTCAAATTTCCAAGAAAAAAAATCAAGTTTAGTTTAAACGTTTTATTGTTAATTTAAATATCGGATCATTACATAAACAATTTTTAATTTGTTTATTCAATAATAACCACCCCACGCCTAATATTTTTCATACATATAAAAAAAAAACTAATAGGTATTTACTTATATTATTAGTCTGTAAGTTTATAGTAGCTATGACAATTAAAAATTACAGGTATTCGCGGGAAACATTATATCGTTGAAATTATTTGATTAGAGGTTTCTACATACCTACAAACAACTAAATTGCTACGGGAAGAAAAATGACAAATTTTCCGTAGTTCTCAACGTAGTAAAGTAAAATAAGGACCCTCTAAGGGACGTTAATTGATTTATTATAGGACAATTCTTATTGGTCCTTTTCCAAATCGTCCGACAGGTTTTGCTACTATTTTGGTTTAATCTAATTTATTCTATAATATGTGTGCGCAGTCTTAATAAAATATGACGATAGCCACAAAATGTTAGCTGAAATCATTATTTCGCTAAACTACAGATATTATGTAGCTAGCAGAGTTTGTTATGACACGTATTCTATTATAGTGTGATAGAGTGAGCTGACATGACAAAGACATGCCCTAACCAGTGAAACTTTAATGAGATAATCGTGAGGTAGAAACGTTGCAGCATTCATTATAATACGGCTGTTTTTATGATGGAAAGGAGAAAATTGGTTGCTATATAATATCTTTAAGGTACTACGGCAGGTTTCAAAAAAAAGCCACAAATTAACTATTTTTAGCTAAAGGAACTTTAAAATTTAAAGTTTCCTCTAAGTAGACGCGTTTCATAAAAAATATTCCTGCTTACTTCGCTAAAGTATGAAATGTCAAAAAAAAAATTGAAAGTTGGTAATGTTACCATGATGGAAATCTATGGAAAACATACTTAGGTTTTTTAATAATATCTTCACGGAATTTCTGTTAATCTGTCAATTTCATTTCTCAATTGAGTATAAATGTGCCGTTATTGTTGTTAATTGATTATTATGGTTTATATTCTTCCCGTTTTACCATGTTTTCCGCCCTATTTTAGTCATTTTTGTACACAGTGTCACCGTATACAAAATAATTTTCATCATTTGTGACAGAGAGAGCTCCAAAAATTTTTCTACGAACTCCGATGGTAAAAGATTTAACTACACTAAAGTCGACTTTAAGTCCCAATAAAAGGATTTTAACATAAAAAGTCATTTTGTTGTTATGAAACGCGCTATTTTTTAAAGGAAACTTAAAGTCTCCTTTATTTTTTTTTTATGAAACCGGCTGTTAGGTATTTTTAAGGTATTCTTTTAAGAGTGATTTTCATAAGGAATTTGACCGCGTCAAATAGTCGGACCTCTTTCGAGTTTTTCTGGATATAACAGCGAATGTACACATGACTTTTAACTTATTCATATCCTTTAAATGGAGATTTCGAAAAGATTTCGGATTGATTTTTCGAATTTATCTTCAAAACCGAAAATGGTGTTGTTCTACAGGGTTGCTTTCATTTTTCGTAACATTCAAACAACATGATCCATAAAATGTGAAATTTATTATATAAATGTCTTCTGTGTGTAGGTATGTTATTGATTAAACTGACGTTTATAAAATTTTGTACGATTCTAGATTGGTTAAAATTCACACTCTGATCCGATGCAAAATTGTTTAAAGATAAACAATTAAGAATGTTTGTCAACACAAAATCAACAACTTCCATTCAAAAGTGAGATTGTATTTGAGTCCGGGTGGAGATCTTTAATAAAAAAAAATAAGATTGTATTTTATACACTCACATAAATTGCAAACAAACACTGCTACGAGTATAAACAACTAAACCGATAGAAGATTTAATAATAAAACAAACGTTCGATTTTTAAAATATTTTTTTCCTGTCAAATTTTCCGACGTAAATAAAGGTCCCTCTACACACGACTTACCTATTATTAAAATTATTATGATGGAATAGTTAAATATACAGTGTGAGGCTAACTTCATAGCGTATAAAGTTCACGTCTTGGTGTAGCGGAATAATAATATTTATCGTGTTTTTGTTAAGGTTACAAAATAATCAGTGCATCCAAGTATTGTTACATTATTTAAACATCATACACCGAACATGTTGTTTATTTATTTATTCGCTCTATGCCAGCTCATTATTTCCCTGAACTTTGCTAAATAGACGTCTAATCGAATGTCCGGTTTACAGTGGACTCTTGATAAGCGACGTCTTGATGGAGGACAATAGACATTCCATGTTGTGATCAATTTTTTTCATATTACATAATATTTAAGATGTTTTCTCATAATATAGAGTCTAGTGCAAGGCCATCCTTACTACCATCTAATTTCTTTCCTTCAATCTCCTTTCTCTGCTAAATAATCTAATTGTTCCGAATTCTCATCTTTCACTTTCACACGACATCTTGTTCTTACATTTTCTTTTAAAAAAATCAAGCAACTTTGTTTTATAACATTCTTCTAAGCGTACATTCACAACTTAAGCACGCATTTTCGGTGGGAAAATGACACGACATGAGCCCCTAGATAAAGAGAACTGAATTTTGTTTCAATTTTGTCGATGGTTTCTAGAAAATTTTCTTAATCTATGGTTCAAGATGTCAAATATAAACGCCCCATTACAGAACAATGATAATATATTGTATCGATCACATGATTAATCGCATTTGAAAATGGAACCGTTGGATTGTGTGCAATGTTAGTACATTATGATGTATGGTGGGACAGGCCGTAAGATCTATGCCTTGTTACTTTAGAAAATGATCTATCATACATCTTCACCGATCCTATTTATTTATTATTATGAACGCAAACAACTTATCATTGTTCGGTGAAGGAAGTTCGGATGAGATGCTGTCAAGAGTGTGAGAAAATTCTTAATATCAACTTGAATATAAAGATATTAAATAACTTAATACGATCCTCGCATTACACTAATTGTGTAAATGTTTTCTATATAAAAATATGGACTTAATTACAACCGTATTTAAAAATGATACAAGTATGAGTCTAATGTTGATTATGGTAACCTTAGTATATAAGATGATAGTGCATCGAAAGCATACTTAGATTCTTCTTCAAAATGTAAAATCAGCGTTGCTATAAAATGAACCATTTTTCATAAGACGATTCTAGAACAGCTCCGCTAAAATTTAAGTGAATGTAAAATTTTAGCGGAAGTTTTAGAGAATCTACCCGATTACAAATTGAATAAAACTTTTTTTAAATTTTCTATTGAATCATGAAAACTTGACAGTTATGTATATTCATTAGCAATTTGATCAAGATGATACATTTCTATAACAAATAAAAGTTACTTAAACTGAACACAATTATTCCGCTTAAGGGATGGTATTAAAGGAGAGCATTTTATTTGTTTAAAAGATATTCTAGATATTTAAAAAAATATTATTTTAAGATATAAGAAATAACAGTAGAAGACGGTCGTAAGCCCGTAGTGGTTTGTTCCATTTAAAAATCGAACATCAGTAATGAATTATTAGAGTCATTAGTTGTTACATATTCGTTAAAGATATTCCACAAAAAAAAATTAAAATCTAGCAAATAGGTAAGTTAGTTAAAAAAAATCTATGGCAAGAATTATACCGCAAAAGCAAACTAGAAAACTGGTTGGTAAAAATAAACCCCACCGTGATCTGTTTATTCTGAGAGTAAATTCCTCGCCATATCGAGAATGATAGGCCACACTCAAGTGATGTAATAATATATTCGCAATTCACAATCGTATTTAACTATTAATTGGCGCAGTCATAAGTTAACTGGTCCACTCGCATTAAGGAAATCAGCAGTGCGACTCTCTGTCTATACGCTAAGGGGAGAAGCGTAGATTTATAATTAATTGAAATTAGTGAGGACGATGCGCGAATCGAAACATCGAACAATTTCATTCCCTATCTATAAGTCAATACCATACATCGATATTATTCAAGCTAGTCGCGTTATTATTACATTTAGTAGATACTTAAGCTTGAGAAGAAGAATTTTACTTTGAATTTGCTAAAATCTCGATACATAATATGAAATTACACACGTTTTATGTAATAAAAATGGTTTAAAAAATAGTTCTTCTTCTTCTTGTGCCGTATCAGATCTCCCCGACGTTGGCAGCCACGTCTGCGAAAGCTTCTCAGTCTCGCGCCAGCCGAAACAACTCCTCCACCGTTCCTTATTGTTTACGTTGTGAAATTGACACGTGACTCGTATGAGTAACTTTTGGATGCGACTAGGTATAAGGATTTCTATTATTGTTTGTATATTTTTTCTTGTTGGGGTGGAATATGCTGAAATTTATTGTATTACTGTAAAAATATGTTTTAGATGAATTGTTTATTACATGTCAAATAAAATACTGTCAATTGTCAAATTAATAAATGCATGAATAAACCGAAAACTTAACTAAAATCAACAGATGTGAGCGAGAAAATAAATATTATGTTGTATGAATAAAATGTCATATTTTCAGCAGATCTCAACATGTAAAAATTAAATTGGCACCCTTAAGAAGAAAGAACTGTAAGAAGTATAACTGATTTATAGAAAAATAATAAATCAAAAAGTAAGAACTTTACAGTATATCAAAAGTAATAGAGTTTTTTTTTAATATTTAATCCAAAAGGATGTAGAAAATAGAGTATACGTTTATCTCCACTTTTGTATTAGGAGAGAACCACTTTTAAACTACTAGTCTAGCTATCGATGACTGTATAAAATCATCGAAACGCATTTTCAATCCCTTATTAGGAAGCAAAAATGTCCCCGCATTAAAATATGACCGTTCATTTATTTATTTATTACTTAGCGACTGGGCACGCACGCATACACACAAGAAAAGAGCAACACACACACACACAAAACATTCATTATAGACATCATTAAAATAAGATTTATTTACCCTTTCATTGTCTTGAGAGAGATTTGTTTATGAGACACTGCGCGCGCATGTGCCATTATGTAGATCCAATTAACGGTCCTCTGTAAAATGTCCTTTCTCCGTGTCGACGCGCATTCGTAAAGTAAAAGTACGTTTTAGAAAGCATGATTAATGGGTCAACAAAATCTAAGATGTTATAGAACCAACAGTTTGATGCTGTTCATATTTTTTTAGAGAGACTTAAATATTACCACCTAATGGCGAACATTGTAAACGTTAAGCGATCACGCTAAGCCAGCCTTCGAAATACCAGTAGAAGACGGTGGTAAGCCCGTGGTGGTTTGTTCCATTTAAAAATCGAACATCAGTAATGAATTGTTAGAGTCTTTAGTTGTTACATATTCGTTATCATAAAATTATTATATGCATCTGTTATAAACCATATCTTTTTCATCCACATTCTATCAATCGTACCAACCATGAAACAAACAAATTATCTGTTTCTTTCAAACGCCAACCTAATTTAAAAATGAGAATAATTATGTTAGGTTTATAGCAAAAAGCACTAAGAAGGTTACCTACTTTAAGTTTTCTAAAATTTTCTTATTTTCCTCTCATCTTTCTTATTTTTTTTTTTCATAAGAACCTTCTCCTGATAAAAGCCAACATAACAAAATCAAATTCGCGAAATCGGTCCAGGAGTATAGGCGTGATGCGATGACGTCGGAAAATCGCTCTCCATTTTTATAATATAGAAGATAATAATATAGAATAGAAGATAATAATAATATAGAAGATAGATAAATTAAAGTTTGAAAAGGTCAAGGTTCAGTTTGACAGTTGACTCCGTAATACCATAGACGTAGATCATTGATCTTTCGTTTTTTTTCTTTTTTTCTAATACGACAAGATCTAACTTATTTGGATTGTTATGCACAAAGTTGTTGAGTCATCGAACCATAGACGAGTTGACGATAGACAAAGTAGAGCTAATTGTGATTTAATTACTGCTGTCTTTACGAAATTATTACTCATAGAAAATTGAGTATGGACCTTAGACAAAAAAGGATTATATTATGTACATTATTGTTTTTATAATATCGTTTGCGATGTCATCTGTATGTTACGAAGAGATGAAGGAAAAAGTTTTTGTAGCTTGAATCTATAATTTTATGATTTAAAAAGAACCGTAATGACTAATGAGATAAACAAGATTTTCGCTCGAGCTATCTCAAATTTATGGTAAGAAGCGGATTATAGGAGAGCCAGGGCAGAAAGGACCCTGTTACTATTCCAAGTTATAAGCTTCTAACATTTATCGTTAGATGGCAGTTATGCGTTTTATGACAATTATTTTTTTATAAATGGCAACAATACCTATGTTAAAATAATTTGTAACAATAATTATAATTTAATTGGAAATGTCTTACTCTGTTTATATTGAAGGGCTCCTTGTGCTAAGGTGATGGTAAAAATATATTTAGACACTTTATAGCTATCAAGAAGAGAAGAAATTTTTATCAACCACATGGTTCTTTCTTATTTTCAGAAAATTCCAATTAGGGTGAAGAATTAGCATTGATATCGACTAGTCAAAGATGCTGAAAATTTCTCGCTGTTTCAAGAAGTGTACGATTCAAGAAGAAGAAATAATAATACAAGTTATTAGCCGAGGGCTGCGGAGGACCGGACGAGATGTAAAATTAGATGCAGATCTTTGCTGCAAACCAATCCGTAGGATTGAGACCGCAGAAGAAGGTGCTGTAGTAGAACGCATTTGTTTGAAATTATAACCGGGCGATTCCTTTCAGTAATTCAAGATTGAAACTATGCGAGAGACGCCTGTTACTAGAGTAATGGAGAACTTATTTATTAATTTAAAAAAAAATCTGTCAAAACACTGAACAACATAAATACTGTAAAGGCTTTTCAATGATTGAAAAAAAAATTAAAAAGTGATAAATAGGTAATAAAAAATATAGAAATGCGTGCTACGGGTTGCACGGAGCAGAAAACATGACATGTCACGAAAACAGACGAACGACAATAACACACTAAGTATAAAAAAATGTCGGTTAATGGATTTTTAAATCGATTCGCTTGTGTCGTCGTAAGTGGCCACACTCTGTTGAGAGATGACAAATGAACGAGATAACAGACAAAAAATACCATCGTAACTTCAAACTGTCAAACATAAAAAGCTTCTATGGAAGAATATTAAGGAGATTTACATACATTTCAAAACATTATTACACGAAAAAACGCGTTTTGTTTCATTTCCATGTCTTCACTGCGGAGCTGAACATTTTATAATAAAGAGGAATGCAAATTATTTATTACAATTTTGCATTTTGAATATTAATTAATTGACGTTATATTTTTATGGGCAGCTTGGGTGGCGAAGCATTTAAGTTCTCTTATCTTGTGATTGCTCAATAACTTTGAAGATAATTACTGTTGCTGTTAATATTTTAAGAAATTCTATTCATCTTGAAGGTGTAAAAAAAGAGTAGGTATAGGTACTTAATCGTTAAAACACACTTACGATCTTTATTAAATAAAAAAATGAGACCGGTATTTTTGAATAAAGAACATAAATTCAAAAATTTAATTTTATAATGTGGCCAGTGTTAAAAATATATAATAGAAGTAATATGCATGTAGATGGACTTACCCTATAAGAAGATGTTTTAGAAAATACCTTTATTAGTTGTCGTGATATTTGGACCTACTGAAGCCACGTCAATAGTATAGTAGTAAATTTGACAAAAGCTTGATGCATACCTGAAACAAAAAGAAATAATCATTAATGATATGACAATAATAAACACATTTCAGCACACACTGTTCAAAAATAATCAGCAATAAAAATATGATGTTCATAAATGCGCTTCCTCAATTAAAATTCCACAGACAAAACGAAAGAATGAATCCATCTAAAAATCTTTAATTTCAATTTGAAATTGGAATAATCGCCTGCTTTGATTGGTTCAATTCAAATGTGGATAAGAACAATAATTATGCGTTCCCAATATGAACGATATGCCATAATACAATAAATAAACCATAGACAATAAAATACGAAAGTAGTGATGAAGTAGGTACCTAACTACTCTCATTATAATAATCTGCTGTAAAAAAAATAACAATATTTGGCCCGCGGTGGTATATATTTTTTTTATTCAAGACAAGATAATGCTTCGCTAATTGCACACGGAATAAATAATTATTATAACCGTTAAAACAATTGAGTGAGCAAAATTCGATGTTGCGATTTGAACCACATTGTGCACTCCCAGGTGTTCTATTTTTAAATTTGAAATTGCTGGTTTATTATTTAGGAATCGTTCTGTATTATATACTTTATACTTATACGGTTAGGTTTCGGTTAGATGGCGGGGTTTTCGGATTTTGTATTTTTTTCAAACAATGTCCTTTGTCGTATTATCTGAATTCTGTCAAAGTAATATTCCGTTTTACTACAGATTGCGTTGTCATCGTTTATATCAGTACATTTTGTATGAAAGATTTTCAGAGAGAGGTGGTTTCTAATACCTACTATGAATATCGTTATTTATTTTATTCAGGCAATAGGAGTACTATAATACATCTTAAGAACTCCACTTAATACTAAATTTCTGCTATTAATAACATTAGGTATGCGAACGTTTCTAACGCAAAGCGGTGAGACTAACCCAACTTTCGAAGTAAGCCCATTTGAAAAATGTTCAAAAATCGAACATGATAGCATCAAAATATTGTTTGTTAGGTATATACGTTTCAGTTACAAATTGACCACCCTTTAAACTAACAGCATTTTTTGTGACAATAATGTACATAACATCTAATTTGATTAAAGTTCCCATAAATATAATTTGCTTAGACTTACAAAAAGTTCTCGAATGGCGGCTTAAAACTTGACAGTTGTTGTTAGACAAGGCGATTCGAAGATATAATATATGAATTGCTGTAAGCAACGCGCACTATATGAAGCTGCATACTAAAGGGGGCCTATGTTCAAAAATCTACGCAAAGAAAAGGAAGAAGATCAATTTATAAACAACTCATTTGTTCAAAGACGAAATACTTTTAAAAAAGTAAAAGAAAGCTAAATAGAAAAAAAAAAAAAAACCATAGCAGCGCTCTTGGTGAGAGCATTTTTGAACTAATTATTGACAAAGCGCGCTAATGGCGAGGTATGTGTGTTGAGAAAATAATGAAGATCACGATGAGGCTGCGGCTTGGTGGAAGAGGTTGCGGTTAGGCCATTGAGGTTTGGGATTATTTTATTACCATAATGGTCCTATGGCGGCATCGCCATACAAAAAAAACGAAGTACGAAATTAAAATAATTGTAGTGGCGAAAAATAAACCGACAATTGTAATCAAGTTCTGTATGGAAGTGATGAAGTATATGGGAAATTGCTCTATCCAAGAATGGCTATCCAACAGTCATGGATATCCAAATAGAAGTCGTGACCTTTTTCGAGTCCCAGGAGGACAGAAAAAGGGATGTTTACAAGGGTCTCAATTTCTTTAATAGAATGTCCAAGGAGGTCAGAAGCTCAAGTTCTTTGGCTATATTCTGAAGATGTTTTCAGGGTATTGAAAACACGAGCAGCCATTGGGTGAAATTTGTACCTGGTGTTTTTTGTATTTTGTCAAATTTCAACCCCCGCACCGCCTCCGTTGAAATTCGTTGTTTTATGAATAAAGAAATGAATCAATTAACACTTTTCTACACATAGGTGTCAGTATAGCCGGCGGAACATATTGTCTGAGGTATTTTTTCCAGTCAACCGGTCCCGTTAATATAGATTATTCATAAAAAAACAGGACAATACAGACATTCTGAAATGTTCGATAATTTACTTAGGTAATTAAAAAAAATGTAATGCCATTTTTTTTTAATTTAAAAACACGACATTTTAACGTGAGTCTAATATACTAAGAAACACATTTTTGTAGTTATCATATCTCTAACATTACTTTATTAGTAGCGTTAGGCACCTGTAATTGGAACATTAGAGAATGTATGTGATAATTTAGGTGACGTCCTGTAGTTAATAAAAAACGGCAAAATCGATTTCAGCAATGACATTTCGATACAAAATTGTTATTAAAATTTTATCTGTGGAAAAAAATAAAATCATAGAACACACCAGTGGCGGTTTTAGAAACGGAACTGTAGTGCTTCAACCCGCGGGCGTACGACCGTCCACAAAGAAGGCTCTAATAACATTTTAAATAATGACGGATAATCATACCGTTGTCGGACCATTATGATATTTTTCTAACTCATTATACCTGTTGTTATTGTCTATTACACATTAGATCGTTCTGCTAGTATGACGTGAGCCGGATCAGACAGTTAGTCACTAGGATAGGTACCAGAAAAAAAATCACGCTCGATTTTAACCATTTATACAATGTAGCAGTAGCATTTTATAAAAAAAAAATAACAACTGTCAAAATATTTAAAAAAAGAATAACCATGATCAACAGAAAGATTATGCATTGTCCACGCTGGACAACAAATTGATGGTAAAATGTTGACAACCAGTGTGACCAAAGCTTGACAGGGTGACATTTTACCAAAACAGAATCACATCCAATTAAAAAAATCTTAAAATGTAGATAAAAATACCAACTACATCATGATAAACTTACCAAATCAAGAAATTTTAATTGTACCTAATTACATCAAATAAAATAATCAAATTATGTTTATTTTTTTTAATATTTAGGTACCTCAGAATAGATATGCCAGGACTTGGAGTGCAGTTCATAAATCGATCAGAAGAGGAAAGGCGGAGAACCAAGAGAAGAAGAGAAGTAGCGCTTGCTGCCAACAATCATCAGGATGGAAACCGCAGAAGATTAAAATTAATAAATAATGGACAAATACAGGGAAGCAAAATCTGAAACCTGAGTGTCTTAATACGTTTGCTTTTTATCTCAATTGTTTCGCGGGAAAGCCATCACACTTATGATTGTACCTAATAGAAGTGTTGACAATCTGCTCCCATTTTCGGATCAAAATATCAAAGTAATTAAATACCAGTGACTTGATTATAGAAGCACAAAACGATAGCAATTCCAGTAATGTATCAAGTATTTTTTAATATCATTATCATTAGGTTACTATTTCTAATATTATGTCTGTTTCTTCTGTGTGGGGTTGCCAGCCTTTAATATAATTAAGAATATTGCGGTCTAAACCAGACGGGGGTTTCAAGAATACTTTCGATTTTATCTACCTACTTTCAAAAGTATTGTAACAAAATACATTAACTATTAAAGTTTTTTTTTATAAAAGCTAAAGATTTTCCGTATAATTATTGAACATACAAGCAAAACGGCAAATTATTATTTTCCTTCAAAAAGCGAGATTTTAGGTGTAAAAATCTTTTTGGCATCCAAGTCATTATTGTTTTTACTTTATTTTCTTTTCGCTTTTCTCAATTTTACAAAAAAAAGGTGGGGGAAAGTTTAACCCTTGTTGTTTACAGGAAAATCTCCAACAGGCGATGATTTTTTATACAAAAATTCTGAAACACAAACGCATAGAACGATTGATTTAAAATTTAAATTCAAATCACGCATCAGCCCTAGCGCAGCACAGAGGCGTACAAGGGCACATCAGGGCCGCGCGAGGACTGATTTAATGAGCAAACAACAGCCTTATAAAAATATCATTCCTTTTATAACCAATAACCATATTATTCTCTGACCATTTTAGTATCGCATGCATTCCCAGATCGCATTCAACTTTTTATTCGTCTCTTTGATGGCAACATAGGATACTTTTGTTTAACATCCTTTTAACTTTAATATTCTATTCGTGTAAGTATAGGCCGCCATACTGTCTAGTTAACGAGGAAACTATGCATTACCTCGGGTTTATGACGAATCAACAGATTCCGATATATCAGTACATTGTTCGTCTACGATTTTATTCCTGCGGGTGGTTGCGAGCATGCGCGAACACATCCTTCTTCACTCCTCTCGATTCTCCGCTGTTCAGCTCCACGTATGATCTGCAATCTTATTTCCTGGCATATCTGTTGCAGATACACCTCTATCATTCTTTCCAGCTACATGTCCCAGCCATATCGTGCGTCGTTCCGAAAATGTGCCCTACATTTCCTTTTCCTCCCGATTTTTTGCAAGAACTCATTCAATCAAGATGTGTTCTCTCCAAAATATTTCCATATTCGCCTTTAAGTAAGTTTCGAAAGCCTTCAGTATTTTGTATTCTCTTTCTATTATCTTAACTTTAAATTGGAATCAACTATTACGGTTTCTTTAGCTCGGAGTAGAAATCACGCCGAAATAACCCAAAAAACCAAGTTCTATACACACCAAAAAAGTGGGTGGACTCACCAGTATGCCCTTGAAGAATTGTACTAGCTTTCAAACAGGAGTGCACAAATAGACGGATGACGAGTTCCAATGGCTTCGGTCTCTAGAGGTCAATAGGAGCATATAAGTACCTACTCGTAGATATTCTTACAGGAACGAAAGATTTATGGTAAGATATTCATAAAACATTGTTGCACGCGATATTCAACGCTTTTTGATTCAAATTAACCAAAATCTGCACAATAATTTTGAGGACATTCCTCTAATAATCGAAGATGAAATACGTGTTTTAAATGATAATTTACGCGCCATGATAAAAGCGCATTAATTTTTGAAATTTTACAATCTAACCAAATAATAATATATCATAAAATATGCGAAATGTGTTCAATCTGATGCGACCATTTTGAGAGAACAATGGTACAGATAAGGGGCCTTGTGGAATGCCAGAATATTTTTGTTAGAAACGTGTTGAAACAACACTGTCTTTTTTATAAACTGCATGTAGTTTGCTTTTTGTTAAAAACACCAGCTCACGAAATGTGCGATTTCATTACGCTGGCGCTGTTTCAATACGCTTTGAACTTTTGTTTAAAAAAAATTAAAGCTTCGTAAAAAACAACTAAATAGAAACAGTCATAATGTGTGATTCTACGTGAAAGACTACGTCATGTCTGATTTCTATGTTGAATCATTACTTCTTCATGTATGCAATAAAAAAGTTTTGGAACACACCCCTGTGGCACTCCAAATCAAGTTTGCAGCCATACAACCTCCGTAATTTCCTTATTCAACTCTACACACTGTTCAATTTTATTTATTTAATAGATTCGTCATTTCGCTATTCGGATTCTCTCTCGACTACAATATCATTTTGTGTAATTTTTATTTATACGCATGTTTTTTATGTTCATATTTTTTTGTTTTACATAGGTTGTTTCACTAATAAAATGCACACTTATCAATTTGAAATGCTAATTTTATTGCTGAAATATTGAGATGTGTTTGTTTTGCATAATATGTTGTAACTTTTAATAGCTTTGTCTTTCTAGTTTTGTATGTTATTTAATATAGTGTCGATTTACATAATGTTCGATCAAAAGAAAAAAATAGCTTGAGCAAAGATTAATGGACAAGTTATATTTTTATTGAGATATAAATATCGTTTATAATGTGGTTTGATGTTTTGGTTTCACTCCCAGTTTGGTCTTTTCCATTATTTTTTCATCAAGATTCATTCAAGAGAAATAAAGCATTCCTTGATCGCTGAACAAGCGAATCACAACTAGCAAGAATTAGCAACAAGAACTAATAAGTGGCCGATAACGCGCTCAGTTTTTTTAGTTCTCGCTCCTTGTTGTTTGCTAAGTGTTAATATCAATCTAAAATGATCTATTTTATGCTCTGGCTCTGTTAGTTTGGTGTAAACACACCTTTAGAAAATACTGGAAGCAAAACACACAATATTTTATTCGAAACCGCATTATCCATAAGTCCAGCAGTTCCTCATATAATGAGTACATGGATCACTATTTTATCAGTTGATGGATAATTTTCGTCATCCCAAATGCGCATGCTGACGAGTTTATCCTTCCCATTTATATCGATTCGAAGCGGTACAGTCTAAATCGCATCTTGTTCGATTAGTTTTACACCATATCATAATATTGAAACAACAGGCAGTTTTTCATAATCAAAGCAGATACTAGGTTCTGGTACAAGTTAATCAGTAATTTTTAAATACTAGTGGTCGACTAGTGCTCTAAATTCGACCATAACTAATTTAGATTATAAGTTTGAACATTAGACTGAGCGAGTGCTATTTAACAATTTTCTTTCCATAACAATGACATGGATACGTCAAATTTTAAATGTTGATGTTATGTTTACAGTTTTGACTGTGATTTAAAAAAAAAACAATATTAATCTATTCTCGATTTGACGCAATGAGTTTGAATAACCCGCTATTTTCAGTTCCACCTTCCATTTAAACATACCGCCTTCAAAAGCTTTCTGCGCCCATTATGAGGCGCTTTACATTTTATTTTATGAAGTTGATCTTCTTTATATGTAGTCTGTTGAAGTGTGTGTGACTATCATTTACATAACATTACAGTAGTGTTTGTAATGTTTTTTTTGTAATCGATTTATCTATTTTTATGCATAGTTTAAAGAAAATATTAGCATTCGCCACCCCTCATCTATATAAACTATACGTGTACGAAATTTCATGCTCCTCCGTCCACGCATTTTCCGTAAAAATAGTCACAAAGTTTTTCCTTCACGTATTAATAGCTTTGAAAGAACTGTAGTGACAGCACGTTTAGAGATTCATCCCTTATTTCACGAAAACCAATAATAATAAATAATTACCGCCTTGCAATGACAATTGAATATCGATTCACTCCCAATCTGAAATATTACAGTCAGTGCCATGAACTGAACAATGTCCAATTATTAAAAAGGAATGAATTTTAATGTCATAATAATAAGAAATGATAATAATATTATCTACATAATAATAATACAAAATCATTAAAAATCCCGTGCGGGTATTTACAATGAATCGATGATGGTTTTGGGGCTCGAGCGGTCCAACATGGCTCTGGGGACATGTCATAATTTTGGTTTTATGATCCCAAAACATGCATCGTGTGAATATATAAACATAATATTATATTAAAACATAATAATATACGTATGCGCCTATACGATTGAGAGTCTCTCGATTTCTCAATATTTAGTTTTGATTATTATATTTTTTGTTGATAAAATCTTCTTTTTTTAGTCGCCCTCGTAAGGCCTGAGGATCACGAAACATATCCAATTTAGCCTCTGCGTCTTTGACGTTGTCTTTATAAACCTCCTGGCATAGGCAAAGGCGTCTATGGTCTGCTTGTCATTGTCAATAATAGGGCAAAAGAAGAAATTAATTAAGTAAACGATACATTCATAAAATGTTAATGCTTTCAAGATCAATACTGTATACAATATTATACAGGGTCTATTATACAGCCTCGATGCTCACCGGACCACTGCATGGCGACTAAAGAAATAAAAAATGGCGTCGATTCCCCCACCTAACGCAACTACTACCACTCCTCTAACCCACCTGCGCGCTCTACAGTGAGTGTTTGAAAATAGGGAGTCCATTATGCCCCACCCTGTACTTCTAAAACATCTTAATTATGCTATTATTTTTCTAATTGCAACCGATTTTCCGCATAGCAAGACATAAAAAAAAGTTTCAGAATAGATCAGAAAACAGAATTGAATTCATATTCAATTCAAAGTGGCGCTTCGATCGCATTCGATTCTGTTACTTTTTGAAAACGTTTGGCACCATGTTTATAAAAGTAATGCAAAAGAAAGTTTAAAAACGTGATACTACAAGCTATAATTCTAATACTGTGAATATTGAGGAGCTATGGTTTCCGATTTGAACCTTCATACACACACCGGCCATATTTTAAAACGCGAGTGTTTTGCCTCCGGGTACATAATAATACGAAGCTCTCGTACAAAGAAAGTCAACCGCACAAAATAATATAACAAAATTACAATGTTGTCTCGAAGTCGAACACCTCCACACAAAGAGATGTTGTAGAGGGACAGTATGGATGGAAGAAAATTCATAAAATCGCAACAGTCACTGTTCAAAAGTCATACATAAACTGCTTTGTAAACAACTTACAACGTTTTTTATGATTGATCAACAAACAAAATATCGATTTTGTAAAATTTAAATAAAGAACAGCAAATGTTCAAAATTTTGAATTTAGAAAAAACTGTCGTCGAACGCTGCAAAGATCCGGTGGACGTATGTTCTAAATCATTTTCTTGTGCATTTCGTGAGTTTTTCATAACAAAATTCCATAGATAAATCCTCGTTCGCAAAATTAAAATGTTGTTTTCAAATGTCGTTTATGGTTATGAAGGACATAGACAAAATTAAACTGTCACGGTTAGAATGCGGTTAGATAATAATAATTATTCATAACTATTACTTTTTCTTCGATTGTATCAGAGATTCAAGGATAAAAAATATATTTAATAATAATTATGTTTTGAAGTTAGACTTTAAAAAGAAAAAAAAAACGAAACAAATGACTACGCAGTATTGCCTACATTAAAAAAATACAAATAATACCAATATTAATACTTATATTGTGTTTTGTGACATGGTTCCAGGTGTTCTAAACCATAGAATAATCCAGTGCTGATACATATTAGCTATTTTATTTATTTTATTAGGTTAAAAATAAATGGATGCAACAGAATAATGAAACTCGTAGGCCCAACGCATCTATCTGTGGATAGATAAATATATCTTACAGAAAAGCCTTTCTTTGAGATATTTGTCGCATCAATGTGTAGATATCGCTTATCTTTAGGATATCCGACGTCATTTTTAACAAGACGTACCTTCAGTTGGATAACGATTATCTCTAAAATGGCTGTCAAAATAGCGTTCACTGACGATGATCAACTCCCGTAACGCCGTGAATGTGAAGAACTTTTGACTATTTTCCATAAACCATAATGATAATTATATACATCTTCATTAAAAATAACGAGAAAATATACATATTATAATGAATTATCATTTTGAAGCTTCGAACAAATCATATATTTCTTCAATTTCGATCGACAAAAGAAACCAAAATGCCGATTTTCAAACAAACGATCTGGAATAAAAAATCTTAATTGTGATCCAAATGTTGTTAAATTTTCAAACTTTCTGTTAAATCATTGTAAAGTTTTATGTTTTAGAAATAATATTACAAAGTTATTATAACATGCAGAACAAACAACACCATTAGAACCTAACCTAAATATTTGGTTGAATACGCATTAATTGTCAAAACAAGACTTCATCTGCATAGAAATTTCCATAGAAATCAATAGATTTCAGCATAACTGTTATCTTCTAGATATCCATCCATTGGATAGTTTTCAATTGATGCGGTCGTCAGATTCTTTCCATCACTTTATCCACTACATAGCTTTATCTTATAGAGAACTACCCAGAACTTTTATCAAAGTACATATTGATGCTTTGGGCCGTAGAGAATTGACGTATCACTGAAAAGTGCGATGAAAAAAGGTCAGCATAAAAAAGAGCAATATATTATCATCTCTGTCTACCTCTTATAGACACGCGGTATTGGAAACGAGAATAGAATGTAATGGCCTCTGAGTAGTTTCGTCATATGTAAAGAATGGTTGGTGTTACCTGACAGAGGCCGTGTCGCATCCAGGTCGGCAACCCTCGACTGCCACGCAACTCGCCCCCGGCGCAAGACATACGCCATTATAACTCATACACTTACAGTATGACCAGGTTGGTATACCACTCCTCTCCTACCTGCAGCTTCTTGTCCCATCTGGGTCCTCCTACGGACTCACAATTATGGTGGGAGGAATCAATGATTTAAGAGAAATTCAAGAGATGTCTCATAAGATTTTAAAACTTGTGTTTTTCAAATAGGACACAACTGGTTGACTGGTAGAAGCTGTTTACGGCAAGATTAGCTATATCTACTGATACTTTTATTCAACCATTTGATGCAATCCTATTGATACATTTTATTTATGTTCGATTTTTAAAATGATATACTAGCGGAACACACTTTTTTTCATTGATTCTATAACATTTGAGATCCTACATGCTTTTGACAGTCCAGTTGGTTTGCGTCCGCCATTCCAAACACGAGTTCTGTCCATACTATTTTTTTATAACATCCGGATTTCACGATATCTTCGATAATAGTTAGAAGAAAAAAACTTATACTAAAGTGCAAGATAAAATATTGGGTCTTTTTGCCTAAGAGTGCAGATAAAAAACACAAATTTAATGGGTTTCATACTGAAACAAGTTAAGTAAGTATCAACAATTGTGTGAATAAATTAGGCGCTCATTGAGTTCGATATAAAATAATTAATTATGGACACGAGAATTTAAAATATGTATTTCACGCCATAATTGTCAATCGTTTCCACGTCAACTTTCATTTCGTCATTTTCAGTTATTATACCATACCTACGTTAAGACCGCAATCCAGAATGGGTTAAAGAACCTACACAGCCATCGATGTGAAATCCAATGACTCTATAAGGAGTTTAAAACGGCGTGAATAAATCGTTTTGATATCGACGCAATTATCTTTTTTATTCTTTATTCCTTAAACGATTACTTGAAAGATGGATAACTTCTTAAAAAGCTTTGTTATTTCGTTGAAATATTCGCAATAAAAACAGCTTTCATAAACGAATTTGGAGTTATGTAAATGTGGTAAACAAAACATAATTATTTATATTTTAAACAATTCCACCAAGAATGCACGTTCCTTTCATTATATGAACTTGCTCTTTAAGTATTAACACCATTAAACCATAAGTTTTTGGAAGTAAAATTTAAACTTAAAGTCTACTACGTATCCCTTGCACAAAAATTCGAAAAAACCGAGGTTTTTCCTTTCAAAATCAGAAATAAGTAGATACCTAAAGGACTTCATGAACTACATACACCCAGTTGCGTGGATAGTTGACCATTGATGCATTTTTACATTGTTTTATATTTTATTTTTTATATGATGATGGTATGAAGATATTTATTAATTTTATTTATATGATTATATTTCTGAATAATTGATTTATTTTAATTGAGTAGATATATTTTATTTTAATTATGTTTAATACAGTATAATGATAATTTATATTTTGTTGTCGGATTGTTTTTGCTCATTATTTTTTCACCGATTTAATTTTGTTTATTTCATGATGTATTTAAATTACTGTTTTTAAACGCATTTGCCGTATATTTTCAATAAATAAATAAATATGTATAAAAATAAAACTGTATGTATTTTGTTTTTGTTTTCACTACATAGTAGGTCATTTTCAATAAATACCCCCAGCAAATGGAACAGAAATTAATCATTGTTGATATAAAGATGAAAATTCAAAAGTTGATATGGTTTGGGTAAGTTGCTAGAATGCATGTAAATAAGATTATAAAAAAATTATAAGGCTGTAAGGACATGTATAAGAAGGCGTGGTCAGCAGAGAGAATGACGTGGATCGAACACATCGATTCCGTCCTCAAGGAAAGCTAGGTCAGATGCAAAAGAAATGGAAGAGGTTTTATGAGAAACCTAATGCTGATGGAAAGAACGAAAGAAGTATGTTTGGATAGAAAAGAGTGGAGGTCTTTGCCAAGGCTCTTTGCCTACCCCTCAATGAACAAGGTGTTATATGTAAAAAAGTGTTAACAGTAAGAGACACTAGGAAAAACCGTAGGTATTGTCAATTGTTTGCTTGGTATTTGTTACAAAAGACTTAGAAACGTTGCATGGATTATTTTTTGATTTATAATTTTCGTAATTCTTGAAATTATTATTATTCGTAATCCTTTCCAATATTTTTATTTTTCCCTTTACGAAGTGTGGTGTCAGGTCTATGTATAGGAAACTTAACCCTTGAGGGGCCACAGCGTGATGGGTAAAAAAAGAGTTTTCAGTGCAACTAATAAAAACCTTATTAATCCTGAAAACTTGGCCATCAAGGGGTATGGCGGGATGAGTAAAAATTCATTTATCGTAGGTGAAAGCAGGAAAAACGTTATTTATCTAAGAAACTATTTCAAAAAGGTTATTTTTTATTTCATTTCTTCAGAACAAGCTCATCTATCACACTACACCCTACAAAAAATTTATGCTAAAAACAAAGTGAGTAATCAGCAATACCTTAAAAGGACTAGAACAACTGTGACTACACAACACTATACAGGTACCTACCTTAACAGGCGTATACAAATGAAATCGTACTGGAACCTAATGGGTGATACAGGTGCTTTATACATACATGGCGATGATTGGTTATTGTGAGAGGTGAATAAATAAATGAAGCGGCAGGTGTGTGCCCGGCAGAGAGAACAACATCTAGAACTAGAAAATTCCGTCGATTCCATTTTTGTAAAGTTTTTGTTCCGTATGTCCAGATTTGACACTTTGTCGGCAACTCGTTCAGCAGTTCAATTCTATAAAAGTTTTATATCGTGTTTAACAAGGAAACTAAGTGATTTGCACATAAATTACTGCATGATGTTTGATGTTGCTTTTTTTTCTTTTTTCCATGTTTATCAATTTGCCGAATCATGGCTATAAAAAAGGTAAAAAGTATCAAATCCTCTATCTTTTTGCTATATTAAAGTGATAATCGAAAATCAGATTTGACTGGAGAGGTTCGGCATTTTAAATCCTCAAACCAGTCATAAATTCAGTAATAACAATCACATTGGGTTATGATACTGACAACTGTATATGTTTTGTCTTACGTACTGGAATATGAGACATTAACAAAAATGGATTTAGTCATATCCTGGCGCCAAATACATGACAGCAGTCGCAGTCTTTAAATTTGGTTGCTCTCTTGTTCTCAATAATTTCCAATTTTTATCTCCATTTTTCATTTTATTACTAAATTTCTACTTGTTGCATACATGAGATTTTTCGACATGTTGAATATGTTGAGAATTCTAATGATTAGGAGTTTCAGAGACGAACATTACCACCTAATGGCGAACGTTGTTAACGTAAAGTGATCACACTAAGCCAGCCTTCGAAATAACAGTAGAAGACGGTCGTAAGCCCGTAGTGGTTTGTTCCATTTAAAAATCGAACATTAGTAATGAATTGTTAGAGTCATTAGTTGTTATTTTTTCCAAATGCATTGAATAATATGTGGTTTTGAATGGAAACAAATACGATATAAATTATATATTATATTTTGATAATAATACTAGGTACGTCCTTATACTTTAATGATATTTTTTCTTTATTTTTTTATTAAATTAATCCAAAACCTTTAACCTGGTATTGAAATTAAATTATTTATTCAAAAGAATATCATTGTAAGTTTTTCGAAAAAAAAAAAACAAACAAGAAAGAGGGCAGCACATTTTTAAGATATCCAAATCAAATAACAGAATGTACTAAAAAGTTTCCGCATGAATAAAATATTCTAGGTAAAATACAATATTTATCAAATTATGGTTTCTGTAATATCAATGAAAAAGGAATTTCGTTTTAGGTTATTTAAACCAACATAGTGATGAAAAAAAAATTATATTTATTACTAGCTTATACCCGTCTTGCTTTACGTTTTTGATTCCGATTGTCAGGCTTGATCGGTAGGTAATTAAACAGGTTCTAGTCTAGCTTCCCATTGCTTAACAGACCTCTATATTGTAGCTGTTTTACCGACCTCATAATATTATACGAACCTACCGACATAATTTGCAAGTTTTCATAGAGAAAGAGCTCTGTGGTTTGAATCTTAGCTACATTCCCTACACCCTGTGATAATTAATTAGGCATTCCACCCATAGAGGGTGATTTGTGCTATGTGTGATAAATGCAGCTGTCAAACTTCAAAATGGAGGAACTATTTTGTATTTTTTTTTTCATTAAATCTTTATTTATTGAGAATAATAAGATTTGAATAACATTTATATGTATAACAAATCAATCTACAATTATTTTATTACATTTTCATACCGTAGTACCAAGATTCCATTCAACTTTTACATGAGTAATTTTGTTTCCAAAAGATGGCTTACTGTCTTTTTTGAGAAATTTGTGTGAAGTTCCTAAAAAAGTAGATTTTTTAAATAGCTCTAAATATATTAAAGTTAATGCAGCAAATTGTATTTAAGAACCTTCTACAGCATTTTGTACGGCTCTGGGCATATTAATATCTGACCTTAACGTCTGTTTTCTATGATTGATGCGCATTCAAAAATATAAACGGACTAAAATATTATGTAGAAGATAATAAAAAACACATTCTTAATACCACTTGAAGCTTAATAATTATCAAAGCCAGAAGCACAATGTTATGATTCACTCCATGAGGAAATTCCACGAATAGATGACATATTTCATACAAGTGGTCCACTACTGACCCATCAACGAGAGAAATTTATTTAAAACATATACAATTTAAATGCCATTATAGAATCTCCGTTCGTGTGTCATCGCATCTCTAAGAATTAAGAAAAAAAAAACAAAATGGTGGTTGTGATAATAATTCCAATTTTAAAAAAACGCCAACCGTAGATTATAATATCAAATAATAATAATAACCATAGTAAATAACTATATCAATTAAGGTCATAGACAAGAGTATAGAATAACCAAAGAAAAAATGTCTTGATGAACTTAATGAAGCCCTACTACTTGTCATGTCGCATTATGGTTTTGTGTCCAACAATTATTATGGTATAGCACCACGAATTTATCTCGTTAACTACAAAGTGGCGCTAGTTTAAACATTAATGACGATTTCAACATGGGATTATACATGAGGGATAATAAAAAAAAAAACACTTTTAATGTTAATGGATTGTTATGGGCTTTTGAAATTGTCTTCTATTGCTAATTTGAAGAATGAATCAATTAGGAAATTCAAAATATTCCCGCAGATAATTTTTACACTACCTGGGTATTATATCACAAGTAAATAATATTGATCGAATATATTCGAATCATAGATAAAATAATTATGCATAACAATGATTTATGGTTTTATCTTAGACTTGTCACATAGTTTAAAACTGACGAAGTGTGATATTACGTGAACAAACTGTTAAGTAAGTTCGAATTACCTACAAGTCATTAAGTTTTATAAAGTAGTCGATAAATCAATGTTAATTACGATTTATCTACTATTCTTTTGACAAACGCGTAAATAATGAAATGTTATATCAGTTGAAACTACGAACACTGTTATCGAACAATTTTAAAAATCGAACGAACGGTCATATTTGAAATATTTGCATAGAGATTTGAAGAGAGGTTAGTGTATGTACATAGGTACCTAACGTATATATTTTGTCTATTGACACAAATGATATGACAATAGGAACTGTCAGATAAGCCACACACCACACACGGACCTGATACCAATCTAATGTGTAAACAAGACACACGTCAGGTATAAAAGGGAAGTAACAAGTGGTGAATATTGGGCAATCAAATTGTTTATGGATATTTTGAATTTTTAAAGTGTTGCCTTTAGTTAAAAATAACGTTATCGATTATTGACATTGTCTACACAAATAATCCTTTCGTGGAAAATCTTATCAGTTTTAGAATAACTTACAAATAACGGACTCCATTATGCGAGACGGAATTTTTTTGACATTAAATAGTATAAAACGATTGTTGCTATTTCGATTGCTGAATTGAAATAATACCATGTCAACTAAGCTAGTTTTCTGAAGAAAAAATTGTAAAATAAATTATTTTGTAGAATCTAAAAATTTTATTACCATCATTCATTTCTTCAAAAGATGATGTTTTTTGTTTTATTTATACGTAACACAACATTCTTTAAAATCGATATCCTCAAGAGAAAATTTGAAATAGGTACGTCCAAAAAATACATATTATATATTCAAACAATGAGAGAAAATAGAAACTGTCTATATGGGATCAACAAAAATTATAATCAAATTAAGCATCAGGCAGTGTGTTTCTATCCGATCCGATCAGCTCATAGATCAATACAAATGATCAATAATAAAACATTATAATATTCGAGTTTAATGATCTACTCACAGGGAACCGATGTAATATTATGATTAATGTTATTTATTGGATCTGTAGAACCTACAGTTTATAATGTTGGGCATAGCCTTGGGGTTTTAGTCGTAATTTTTCAACACACAACACAACCTACTGTACATAGAAAATTACCCGAATTAAAAAAAAGAACAACGTAGTTATTTATACATTTATTTTTCTAAAAATGGATAACTGTCACAAAGTTAACCCAAAGACAATTGAAAAAATTAAAAAAAAGACCTCAACTAAGAAGGAAAACGGATTGAAATAGTTACCAATTTTAAAGGAACTTTTCAAGTAGGCGAAAGAGCAAGCAGTATTGGTTGGCCGAACCATCCCCATTGTGGATGAAATGCCAAAAAGGAAAATAACAGTAGTATTGACTTCAATAGATGTGCCTTTAGATGTTTTTTTATACAAAACAATCCAGTCCGAAAATAGATTCAATTCTATACGGCTTAAAGCTTGCTGGCTACCGACCTCGGTAGTCCAGTGGTATGATAGGCATTAGCTTATAATCAAGAGATTCCGGATTCAATTTCCGGTCGAGTAAGAGCGTCCTTCATTTGAAATTTTCCCAAAGGTTGGCCTGTCTCGGATTAATAATCTGCAACCGGTCGACTGGAATACAAAGCCTCAGACAATAAGTTCCGTCGGCCATAGGTAAGTCAATTGACACATTTGTAAATTATAAATTTATTTATTTATGAAGATTCTAAAATTTTAAAATACTCCTGAGATCAGCAAACCTAGGAGATCCTTTAGCAAAATATTTATATTTAATAAAAAGATTTTCGCTCCACCATAACAGGCAAAACAATGTGATTATGTTTAAGGATCTAGATAAAACCGTTTACCTGTTTACCACATACCTCGTAGTCCTTGTTTTGTTTAAGATACGAACCAACCGGTAACGATTTACACCTGTAGATCATTCGTGGAGGATTTATCCGATCGTAAACCATGATTCATACCCATGTGATCCCAGTAGATAGACTCATTAAGATCAGATCTGACAAGATAAAAAATAATTATGAGTGTTGGCCTCAACCCATTTAAGCCATAAAGTCCGATGGCATAGACCTATTTATTAATGCCACCAGAACAACACAAACAAAACAAAATCATTACACAAACTGTACAAACCCGTAAATAATGTTCAACAGAGAAGAGTATACACTATACAGCCTATGGACGAGGAGAGCTGGCTCCAAAAGTCTAAACAGCTGATATTGTGCTGGGAGCTAGCCATGGAGAGAGAGATTTGTGTAGCCATAAAGCAAAGTTATGCTTGTTCATCCAGTACTTCACAAATACGCGGTCTCGTTCGGTTTTTTTCGGTCATTCTCGACAAATATATAAAAATGTTCTATTCGATCAGAATCGATTTTTTTTATTTGCACGTCGTCCGATAGGCTTTGCTGCTAGTTTCAATTTGAATGAAAATGACCTTCAAAAAGCTTAGGATTTAAGCCAATTACTTTGGGATATTTGATCATTGTTTTAGAATCTTCATCATTTGCTTAATGATTTTCACCCATTGCTTCACTTGACGCTTTTGTACTGAAAATTGAAGAGGAACCCACGGTTTCCAGTACCTACGCTGTATAAAAATCACCAACAGAACCTCTACAGTCTAGACTACCAAACTAATCCTCCATTTTAAGGTTTAGAATCTCTAATGTATGATTTGTCACATTTTGCTTTATGATCATTAGTCATTGGTTTAAGATCTGTAATCATTGCTTTAGGACATTCACTCAATACTGCTATGATTATTGTCTCATAAACAACGTATAGAATCTTTTTCAGCTGATTGATAAAATCAAATCGAATCATTTCAGGGTGTATGTAAAAACATGAATATCAACCGAATGAACATTTCAAATCAAATACAGAACGTTGTTTATCTTTTGTTTTTTTTTCAACTTCTTTCGAAATTCGTATCATCGTCGGATCTCTTCCAGGCCCACTGTACATACTATAGTGCGAAACATCAACTTAATATTTTCCCACGAAAATGTAACACAGTTAAATAGCAACAACAACAACAACAAAAAATACAACAAACTGTAACACAAGTTACCGTGATCCACTGACAAGCCATTAATATATTTTGATATTGGCATTTAAATACAGCGCGATAATAAAAAGTAATAATATTTAAGAAGAATACAAGGTACCTACCTAATCTGTTTGAGGTGAAATAATTTACAAGGTTTGTCGAAACAAAACGGAACAAGTGGCATTTGGAATCATTGTACTTTTTGTTAACAGCCAGCGTGGAGTGTCTTCGCGTGTAACTGTACCACCAACAGCAGCCTTCGAATCAGGGGAGATGAACTATGATCTAAATAGGAGTCGCGCTCGTGTGTTTTCTCATCAAAATCAAAAATGATATAATGTATAGATATTAGCAAAAACATAACTAAAGTGTCTAAACATAAGTGTCGGTGAAGACGACGGAATGAAAGCTTGCTTAGTTAGTTTGCGACCTCAGATGATTTATTAGGCGCCTTTTTAATGGTACTCCATCAAATGGCGCGCGGGAAACTCTATAGGAAGAGCAGGGTCTTCAGTTTGCTCCCTAATGTAGTTATTAGTTGACCCTATCAAAGGCCTTCGGAAAGTCGGTTACGGTGACGGTTCATAATATACAGCACTAAAAGCCCTGTCGTGAGATTTTGACTTGTTGAATGTATTAATTAATCTCGTTGACGGATGTTTTTATTGCACGCAAGGGTCTGCTTATGGGCGCCTTGACAGAACGGAGTAAAGAGAGAAATCGTGGTGCCAATTCGTGCCAAGCCTTGTTGATCCTGAGACACAATAATAAGAAGAAAAAGAATTTTCTTCTTCATTTTGGCCTGTTATGTTCCTGCTGTGTTGTTTGCCTTGTGCAGCAATTGTTAAAAAAAAATTCACCTTAGTTTCTATTGGAGCCCTGTAGTCTTATGAGGTCACGTGTTACTTTGGGAAATTGAAACAAAAAAAAAGTGTACCCCATCAAATAAAATTGGGAAAAATCTCAGTAGAAAAAAATGGTACTTATATCTCAAATATCCCAGATAAAATTGTTAAAGAATGAATGTTTAAATTAATTTTTTTTTGGTACGGAAACCGACTTGCGACCACGTTTATCAATTGAACACGCCTGTCTAATATTAGTGGATAATCGATCTGATAGATTAATGCGACTTTCCCAATAAAACAAGCTAACATTATTTTAACTCGAACATAAACTACCAAGTAAATAATACACCAAACACACGAGAGATATGTAACTACGTGAAATATGCAACTACTACACGAAATAGGTGTACACTCATACCTCGCATTACGAACGTTAATTTTGTTCTATATCTTTTTGCGTATGAAAAAGACTATTAATTTCTTTTGAAATTAAACTTTTATTAAATAAATAAATATACACAAGCAAACAGAAAGATACAATAAGAAACTTTTTTACACAATATGTTACACAGAAACAGTGCAACAAATGAGCGGAACCCGTTAAGTCATTTAAATGCTTTTCAACAGGTACCGCTCACTTCCACCCTCAGTTTACCGCATCATAATATCCACTTACATATCTATTTAATACTCATTATACTATGATTTGGTTATACATACATAGTTTTATTTTTACACAGCCAATCCCTTAGCAACAATTTCAATTTTCCATTTTTTTTTACATTTTTTTATTTTCATTGGCAATGAGTTAAACATTTTCGGAACTAAGCACTCTAGAGTTAGTTTTTGGTACCTTTAATCCTTCATTTTTAGTAAACCTTGTGTTATGTGCATGTATTAATCTTTTTTTTAATTTATTGTCTAAAAAGTTCTCCATACCCAATTTGTAATAAAAAATAGCCCTAACAGTCAGCAACTTCAATTCCCCAAAATATTTGTACGTGTCAAAATGTCTATAAGGTCCTGGTACATAGTCAGAAATCAATCTGATTATTGAATTTTGCTTGTGCTGAACTTTCTTTAAGTTTGTTTGTGTCGTCTTACCCCAGGCAGACAAACTGTATCTAATCACTGACTCTGCCAAGGATCTGTATATGATTTTAAGAATAGACTTTGGAACAAAAAATTGAATTCTATACAACCATGTGGATAAATAACCATTTTTATTCACGTTTGTATCTTTCATTTTCTTTATAATACCTAGTGATGCAAATCCTGATGTCTTATCGTACCTTATTCCATACATTCGAGCTCTGTAATCTCGTGGAAAAGAAGTTTCGGATCCGATAGTCGGGTCAAGTGTTTTTCAATTATTGATATTTTTATCGGAGTTGGCCTGTCTTAGATTGAACTGGATCGGTTAGTTATTAAAAAGAAATATAGCCTCAAGTAAATGTTCCGCCGGAAGTCTTAAGTTAATTATGACTTTATTTTCTAAGATTTCTTAAGCTACTTTCACTCTATTACGGCTGTCTTCTTGAGGCTTTACTTCAGAAATCATCTTAGCAAGGATTAAATACCTACCTCTTGTGTAAAAAAATACAAATTAAATCCAAACACAAATTGTTATGAATGTGTTGTTGAAGAACTTCGATAGAGCGCCCCGCGATAGAGACACTGCGCTACGCACCGATCTACAGTGAACATCGAATTTAATTGTGTCCGTCAGTTATTAGTTTAGAGTCTCGCTTGCCTAATTTGTATTCCGTTATTATAATATAGACAAGATATGGAAGGACGGGGGCATCTCCAGAGCCACAAAAGTTCGTTTGGTAAGGGCACTAGTCTTTCCAATATTTTCTTACGGGGGCGAGACATGGACAATAAAAGCCCGAGAAAGACAGAGAATCGATGCCTTCGAGATGTGGTGCTGGAGACGTTTACTTCGTATCCCCTGGACGGCCAGAAGAACCAATACGTCAATTTTGAGAGAGCTGAGCATAACAGACAGACTTTCATCCTTGTGCTTGAAGCAGGTTCTCCGGTTCTTCGGTCACATTGCCAGAAGAGGTGAAGAGAGCCTGGAAAAATTGGTGGTCCTTGGTGGAGTCGAAGGTTCGAGAGGCAGAGGAAGAGCACCCACAAGATGGACAGACCGAATTAGGGCAGCTACAGGCACAACAGTTGTTGGAGCAGTGCGGATGGCGATGTGTCGGGAGAGATGGAGGACACTTATACACGATGTTGTTGCGGCAGAGAGAGTTCCAGGTCACTACCCTCAGTAATGAGGAAAAACGACGATGATTATAATATATGTGTTGTTAATTTATTTAAAAAGAACTTTCATTTAATTAAAAGAAGAACCAAAGCTCCAGCATTACACAAATTTCGAAAATATCTGTAACTAACTAATTCTCCCTTTTACACCCCAGGGGAATAGGGAGGCAACAAGAGATCTGTTAGCATAAGCGTTATATTAACGGCTCGGCAGAATGATGTCTAACCAAACATATCGCAAAAAGTGGTTAAAAATATAAAAAAACAAGTGTTTTTATTTCGGCAACACGGTAAAAACTAATAATGTCACTCGATGGTTCAACTTACGCTACATCGAAAGTTGACGAAAGTGAAAATTTGTTCGAAAACATTTTATTCGTAATACGAATAAGTCGTTATAAGAGGTTTTACTGTACGACATGTTAACAGATATTTATCTTATATGTGAGAGAGTCTTATATTGATGGTCCATAATAACAAGTAAATTTAACCGCATACAAACAGATGGAATCAACGAAATATGTAATCTAAAGTGCTAGAACTTTCCAAACAAGAGGATGTCTCATCATAACACGCGGATTAATCTACAAAATACACACCATCTTGCAATTGACCTTCGCTGCCCAATATTAATGTCTTTATTCAAGATGTGTGGAAGACATGTGTTAGAAAAATTACCATGTGTTTTGCTGTTATTTGAAATCTAAAATCTCTATTCAAGTATGTAAATTAAAACCCAGCGCAGGCCCATAGATGGACATTAAGGATGACAGCTGGTCGAAGACTTGGAAGACCGTCTCATATGTTGTTCCATTCCTTCGAAGCACAGCTGAGGAAATTAATCATGAAATGGGGGTGGTCATTGACGTTGCGCAAGTTATAAGAGCGCAGAGAAGAGCCCTTGTATGAGTGGGGAATCAAAGGGAATATAGATAGATAGATAAATCTAAATTTGATATTATAAAGCATTAAAATTGCTTTTTGAGACCTTTAAATTGATATAAATGAACACATTTGGTATGATAGTAAAAAACGAAGGGGTGCAATCTTTATAAACCCCCATCATCTTTAAATCGATGGTTTATTAGGTTTTCCTCATTTTGACAAAACAGCTCTATAATCGACTTTGCTCAAATTTATCACATCAGACATTTTCCAACACTGAAAAACACGCTTATGAAACAGAAGAAATGTTCATAAGAGGATGAAATTTTCAAATATCACCTTGAATAACGTCTTAAGAGAATGAGCCATAAATAAAAAGTATGTATATTCATTACTAACAAAATTTGTCAAATCGAGAATACATCGAACTGCCTTTATAGGACAATCACTCAATTAATGCCTATTTTATATGACTGTTGTCCGACAGATTTTACTTATTGTTATCTACAGATGGCAATATTGAATGGAGCGAGTTCTGCGAAGGACAGGATAGCATAAGGAAACCTCATTCTTAATCTTATCCATCAAAAAGTATATCATAATAAGAAGTAGGTATGTTAACTTTTTAATGTCAGTCTCAAGATAGACAAAAACAAATTGTTTTTGAAACGGTGAATAAAAAGAGCGATGAAAAGATAGTACGGTAGAAGAAAAAGCGGAGATCCGGTCACACGATATCCACATTAGAGCAGAGTCGTGGCGATGGTGTGGAAACTGGGAGCACTTGCCGTAGACGCAAAAAAATGAGGAAAGGAACAGCTCATGATAAAATACGAATAGGTATATAATTGTTATTAGTGTGAGTTGAGAACGGAAAGGAAATGAAAGGCTTAGCTTTTACACGGACTCGAAAAGTAAGTAGTGAGAGTTTACACCAAACGAACACGAACATCAAACGAAGAGCAGGAGAGAGATAAAGAAAATACTTTCTTTTATCGTTCATATTGGACATTATGAAAACAACCCTGACGAGCATGAACTATGACATGGGCGATGACAGATCACGCGTCCCTGAGTTCTGGATCTTTTTTATTGCTGTTTCCTTGATGGCCATATCAAAGATCAAGAAAACATGCTTTATTTCCAGCTCTGGCTGTATGTTCGCTTAGTGTAAACGCGCACCCTTATTGTTTCTTGAATTACAAGGAAGGAATTACCGATCATCGAATATATTTTTTGGAATATTTTTCTGGCTAAAAAGTAATAATTAATGAAAAATAAATAAGGAAAACATTTCGAGAATGAAATCATTAACATATTTCTAAAACTAGATTTTTCAAGCTGTTGTTTTTTTACATAAATATAAAGCCGTGAATTAAATTTTAAGAGCGGGCTCACATAAACCTAGATACGGTTCTGAATTAGAATAAAATCATGTGTGTTTGGTAACCTTTATATCCAGGCATGATTAAAAAGGTTAGTTTTGAACACGAATCAGTGACTAATCAGGTTAGTTGGAGGATTGTTCAGTAGTGGTAACAATGTGCCGTCATGAACACTCAAAAATTGTGCTATGCTTTTTCAATTGCATTTTGCATACAGGTATTATGAACATGCAAAATAAAAATGGATTGGAATAAAACTTCTCTGGTTACACATACATTCGTAATTTCTTACTATAAAACTTTTTGTAACTCTTTATGTTAAGTTTTAAGATAAAGAGTGTTACCAGAAACCGGTAACTAACAATAAAATGAATAAACAATATTAACAAACAGATAATTATTCATTCCCTATAAAAATGTTCGCTCTATATTTTGTTCACAGAATAACAAAATATCTTCCGACCATTGCTTCTGACAACATTTTAAAGCCAGTTGTCATTCCAAAAAATCGAGCGTAATAAAGGGCTTTTTCGCGTTACAATGTGTTGAGTTTGTGTTCCAAAAATCCGGAGTAAACTTTAAGCAAATTCATATATAAAAAATCCGTGTATAACAAAATAAGCATGCAAGAAGGTTTCTTATACGTAAAAACAATATCTGAATTGAAATATTGGTTGCTAGTTACGGTTGTATTAATTTATGGCTGGTTAATAAGAGGTGGGCAACAACTGTCAAACGTCAAACGATAATTACACAGTCAGTTGGCAGCCATCATTGTTTTACCTATGCTTGAATAATGGTGGTTGAATCATAGACAAAAGGAGAGATTGATTGGTTAAAAGCTTTCGCACAGGCCTCAATATTTAAGTAGATACCTATCCCTACTCTCAACATAATAATCAACGCAGTATTGTCTGTGTGATATCTTCTTGTAGTGTAGATGGTTCCTACGAATAAACCTAACAACAAGCAATGGTGCTAACCTACAAAAAATATACCTCATTATTTGTGAGCAGAGGCGTATTTTAACCAAGAAAGTTTCTGATCTTCGATATTTTGGGCAGAAGGTGCTTGGTGATAGTCCATTTCAAGAAAAAATAGAAACGAGTCTTATATAGTTCTATCACAAATGTTTTGATAGAACTATATAAGTGTTTGCTTCACACGTTGCCGAAGCCCTTTCAGCTAACGTGATCAGCAGGAAAGTGAAAAGTGGACTGTGATTGGATTGCAATGTAGGTACTTACCCCAAATCCAATGTTCTTCGAATATGTATGATGGAATCCCTTGTTTTCTGGCAGCACTGCACTTTGCTAAACTTATATTTAAATAAATGTGGATGCACAAATATAAATGTAACTGATGACGAGCGATATGTCCGATGTGTTCTACACTTCCGAATATGTAGAGACGATAAAAGCGGTTTATTCCGTGTGTGTGTGTGTTCCCGAGATGCGGTGAGTACCGACGACTGAAGTGCACTGCTTAGGAAGGGCCCAAAAAGTAATAGGTAACAATACATGCCCTGCAGTGCGAATCACTGATTGTGACATTTGACCCATGTACCTATACATAATTATGTAGGTACCTATATAATACAACAATAAGACTCGTTTCATTTTTATCTTAAGAAAGTTTCTATATGATTTTTGGAACTTGAGGAGTAGGTATATACAACAAAGAAACAATCTCCAAAGGTAATGAGTCTATCAGATCTGAGAAAGCATGGCTGATTTCAGGTCAAAAAGAGGTTTAAGAGTTAGGGGTTATTAAAGAGGTATTACATATTATCTTCTAAAGTTTTCAAACATATCCCTAATATGAAATGTCACTTCGCTGAAAATGACGAAAATGGTCGCTACAGGGATTGAACCCACGACCTCCAAACGATACAGTACGAAAGTCGGCGACGTAACCACTAGGCTATCGACCACTTCTTAGTATTGTTTAAATTTTATTGCACTTTGAATTACACGTGAGATAAAATTTTACGGCACTGATGTTTAAGCACAATATGTCCATTCATATATCTACAGTACAACCAGTATTTAAATCTAACCATAGAGTATAATATGGCGCTGTACTATCATTATGTTCAAGTAGGTACCTACTTGTGGTTTTTTGTTTATGGTAAATTCTCCAACGAAATATATCACACATGTCAAAAGTTTTTTTTTCCGTTCTATTCGTCATCTATGCATGTTTTTAAATAAACGCGCGCTAACCTCATTTTCTCTGTGCGCTGCGGAGAACAAAATGTGATAATTTTCGGGTCCAACGAATTATGTATAACTATGATTTACTGTTGAAAAGGCAAAAAAACTACTATTCGTGAGGTTATGAAATTGTTTTTTTTTTAAATTGTAACGGTATTTATAAGCAGTTGAAGTAAAAACCGTGTATGATTTAGACATCTATGAAAAAGTCGGGTTAGGACGAACACTCAGGTATAACTCAAGATCAGCTGAACAGATTTTTATGATGCTTGGTTTATTGGATTCTTCTCTGTTTCGGATAACAGAATAACTAATAAAAATCGAAAACATGGATAGAAAATAGTATAAAATTGATATTAAAGTTAGTATGAAAGAACAACGCCACCTGTGATTTTTTTTAAACCCATCACGCCGTGTCCCGTAAGGGGTAGGCAGAGAGAACGGACCTCCACTCTTTTCTATCCGAGCACACTTCTTTCGCTTCTTCCACCGACATAACATCTCCATACACCCTCTGAAAAATCCATGACTACAAAATTTTTATTTACCTGACAGCCATTGAGTGTTCTAGACATTGTACGCAGATGGAAAAAACCACACAGTAACCAACCAGTTAGTGTATAAGTAAATTATTTACAGAATTCACGTGACCCAAGAAATGGTTATATACTGGAATAAGTCAGATAAAATGATTTGATAATATGATATGCGAAAACGTAATCATTACTCGGTTTTTTTATTATTTAAATTGGTTGTGCCAGAGACAAAAAAAGCTTTTCACACGAGAATCATAGAGTCATTAGAGGAGTGAGATTTGGCACCATAAATTCTAAAATATGTGTCCAAATAATTTGTCACTTACGAGATAAAAGTAATACTGAATTTATGGTCGTCATAAGTGGAGGCGTTCTCTTGAATAATGGAGCCAATAAATACACGCTGATGTAGTATTGGTTTTATTATTAAGAAGATTTTGTCACTTGGAAATAATATAATAATACCAACGATAACTTTATTTATGGCATTGTAAATAATAAAATATTATTATAATCATTAACATAATGTAGCGCGTATTATGTAATATCTGTTATGACAGTTGGAGTGTCTATGACATTTCAAACAAATAATGAAATTTTTAAATTGTGTTCTAGAACACATCCGATTAGATTATTTTGAATTCCTCTATATAGGCGTGTTCTGTAAGTAGTAACAAAAATGTTGTCTATTTTATATAGGTATTTGAATTCGTATTGTTCTGAAGAAATGGAAATTACACATAGTTTGTTTACAGAATGATAATGGCTGGCTAAGGTTTACGTTGGAACCATTTCTCGCATAATTGAACATAAATTCTAATAGGTGCTTAAGTAGGTAAATAAAGCTTCATTGTGGATTGAATAAAGCAAGATAAGAAGGGTCGAAACCATTTATAAAGAAAACTTATGTCGAAGGATCTCTTCCAGCCTATCCATACGAAGGAAAATTGTAATTTATTGGCTTTTTTGGGTAAATTTTGTGACAGCCAAATTTAAATTTTATATTGCTTCCATAGAAACTTGATAACGTCTGTATTTAGGATGCTTGCTGCTAGGATGCTTAAGAAAAAGGCATAACAATTGCGTTATTATTTAAAAAATCTGATAATTATAATTTTTGTAAAGAAGTTAAAATACGTAGATATGCCATTTTACTAATCGTGTTAGTTGATTTTTGTCACCAAGGCCTATGGAAATAATGGCTGTATTATAGGCAATTGGAGACGCAGTAGATCCCTCCTAACAATAAGAAGAAGTTGACCTTCAGAGCGTCTTTGTTAACTGAGGTTCGGCTGCCTGATAGACAGAAAAGCATGTGAAGCATTTTTGAAGTTCATAATATACCCCAGCTTGAGAGCAGCTATGGATAACGAAGGTTGTAAAACCGCGATTGGACTCAACATCTGAAAAAGGTCATCAGTCCATTTACCATTATTAACGTACCGGTTATTTCTATCAAAAGTCGTTAGCCTGGAGAGATTTTCTACCCTATTTTGTAAGGATATTTCGATCGAAGGATTCGCCCAACAAGAAGAACTTTTCAAAATTATTTCTATCAAACATTTTAAAATCTTCGGATCAAGAGTATTATTTAACAGTGGGAGCGTAGGAAGGAGTGTCAATGTCGTTGCCCCAGTGACGCTTTTAGAGCCTAAGGATAGAGGCACATAGAGATAAAAGGACGCATTAGGCAAATGTATCAAGTATGTAATAAAGAATACACCATTATCTCTTGACAAGCTTCAAGGCGACCCCACGATCTATAGAGATTTTAAAGTAATCTTAACTAAAACAAGAACCGGATTTTCAACGAGAAAATGAAATATCCTACATAATAATTAGTGAGTTCGTCGGTAATTTGGTATTTTTTGTTAAAACACTCTAACCTAACCTCACGCGAAAGATTTTTCAAACTTACTTGCCTAGGTACTTTACTTTTCGTATGGCATTCCGGAAAATCTTCACCCGTATAGAGGGCTGCTCCCATTTTTTCATACTTATATTATTTCGACCAGTCTTCTATATTATTTAACGTCGTTATCTGCATTTTATTCGTGTAGTGAGTCAAATTTTTTTTTATTCTGGGTAGGTCGAAGGTCGACGGGCGGGTCAGCTAGTAATATAATATACAATATTTTTCTTATGATAGTAAAATAATATATACCTAATTCCGTTTTGACTAGTTCGTGAAAGATCAATAACGATCTATGGATCATCGTGAGAAGATCTTCCGTCTACGAGAACAGCAATACCGGTAGGTTAATGGGATTACATCGTAGATCAATAACCGGAATTATTGTGATGAAATGTATTTGTTTGATTAATGTAATCCGTGGATGAGGCGGTGAACCGATTCGAGGGACGTAAACACTTTGTTTATTAGAGCTGATTATTATACTAGTCAAGAGCAGGAAGTACAAAATCTTTCACATCTTACCAACGCTCCAATCCTTTTAATTGCTTGACTGTATTGTATAAAAAAAACTAGCTTTCCCGACAGACGTTGTCCTGTAGTCCTTACTATGAATATTGATTTCTAATTTGTAATTTATACAAAAATGTTTGAATGTTAAAAAAATATTTCTGAAAGCTTGAAAAAAAAATCCATAAAAAATCTGCGTACCAATATTTTTAATGTCAATTAATTTTGTTGTTACAGAATTTTTCATAGATGGCGTTGGCGTTGAAAGAATTTCATAATAACTTTAATATTATATTTTACATTATGTCGTATTAGTCGAAACTAGTGCATAACGCAATCCTGCTACCATCGATGATGTATGGTTGTGAAACGTGGACATGGACGAAAAAGGAAGAATGTAGTATAAATGCAGAAGAATATGTGGAAAAACTTTATGGGATATGGAAAGGAATGAAAATATTAGGAAAGAATGTGGTATGGAAGTAAGTGTTGTGACAAAGATGAAAGTTAATAAGTTGAGATGGTTTGGGCATGTGGAAAGAATGGATGCAAACAGAATGACAAAAATAATTCATAAGGCTGAAAGGAAAGGTGTAAGAAAGCGTGGATCGAACACATCGATTACGTCCTCAAGGAAGGCCAGGTAGAAGTAAGAGAAATAGGAGAAGCTGTATGAGAAATGTTATGTAGGTGGAAGAAGCGAAAGAAGGTATGCTTGGATAGAAAAGAGTGGAGGTCCGTTCTCTCTGCCTACCCCTTACGGGACACGGCGTGATGGGTAAAAAAAATATATTATGTCGTATGCATTTTTCAACTTTTTAATAGTTATTCTGTTTTCCGAATCCAATAAATCAAATATCGGAAAAATGTGTTCATCCGATCTCGGGTTATAAGAAGTATTCGCAGTAACCCGACTTTCTTAAGATGTACTGTTCTTACTGTGATGAGCTGGCCAAACCCAGCATTCTTTCTTTATCGTTGATATTGAGTATTGACACCCTGCAAGCAACAGCGAGCATGAACTAGAACTTTGACAGAAACTGACAGTTGTTTGATAGTTGGTGCGACTGACAGAACGCGGGATGTATAATGTATGCTTTAAAACATGATTTGCATTGGTTTAAAGCTAATTATAAATTATCATTATAAATTCTAATTCCATAGGTATTCATAACATCTGTTGGGAAAGCTGCTGTTAATATATATCTATGTTTGAGTAGACAAAAACATTAGACATCTTCATTTACGCTTTGAATTGAAAATCAAAAGACGGACATTATGTATTTATCCAAATTTACTCTTTGTGATTACTGGTGATTAAGTCATATCATGAAGGGCAACCACTAGTAATGATATAATTAAAATAAGGTATTGTGGGTTACCCCAATCTTTTTAATATCGTGTCCTATACGGCATTGTAAGTTCTTAAGACAAATAGGTCATTCATACGAAATAAAAAACAGGGACAAGACAACGCCGACTCGTTTTGAATAGATCCCAATTGTTTAACCGACACAATATTATCTTGGAGCTATGATGTACATAATACTATGTGGCATATTATTATTGAGTATTTATAAGACAAGACAAATGAAGCACGAAACCATCGAGATACGTTCTACAAAACAAAACAACACAATAAAAATAATGCGCTAGTATTGTCGAGTATGAGAAATCGTGTTGGTACACAGCGAGTGTCGAGTCGTGGTGAAAATGAATGAAGTGACAGGTTCGAATCGTGCAAAGGTCATTTTTTGTTTATTTTTTTTTTATGAATCTGGGATCATTAGAAGTCAACCCAAATAAATACACTTTTGACATCTCTCAATAATAATAACCATCTCCCATATTTTGGAGTTACATCGCTCTATTTCGACGTTGTTTAATAGCGTTGTTTGCATAAAAAATATGAAATTGCACGCTTGCATCTTCATATGAAACCAACGGTGAGGTTATGAGTGGGCTTAGACCAGCATTCAGCTGTCAGAAAAAAAACAGACGAATTTAAAAAACAATCGAATCCTGAAACAAATGAAGCGAAATGGCACACGGCCCACACGCGGCAATTATAATATTGCAACGTGTGTTCACGTCATGTCTGAGTGGACAATGGTATAGCGGTCCACCCACGCAGAGTGCAGCCCCACTAGGGACACGCTCGATCGTAGAGGTTAAAACAATAAAACCAAGTGTATTAACATTGCTGTATGCATCTGAATTATTGCATTTTACCAATGTTTGCATGTTACGTTTCCAAAGCCATACACACTTTAGGTACCTACTAGCTAATACCACTCCAGATTTTGATGTCGATCAAAAATATTGTTTTAAATAAATAAGTTAAATGGCAAACGTTGTTATTTTAAGTGATCACGACAATGCTTTGATTTCATAGAAAATGAAAGTCGACGGAACATTACGAACGCAGATGCAAAAAGTATTATCTGTTTCTCTCTTTCATTTCTCGCAGAAAAATAGAGAAAGCGCGGTGTGAATTTGACGTTAGTGTCACTAAGCGTTGGCTGGATACCGCAGTAACCAATAAGACGCCAACTGAAATGAAATGTAAGAACTACTTATTTATAGGTTGAATTTAAAAACTTTTGCAATATTCCTTACTAATATTGAAAATTAGCCTTTTCTATGTATTTTATGTATTCCGTTAAATTTCGGGTCCGTTTTCAGCAAAACCTTCCAAAAGGCTTCGCAACCGCAGTAGAACTAAGTCATGCCTTGAATCGCGAGGAGTTTAATAAAAACTATACCAACGTTAAGTGTGCAAATCGTATTATTTGTATGAATAACTAACGCCACCTACACATATCCTCCAATAATTTACAGCCCACGGATGCGATATTATAATATAGGTAATATTGAGACGATGCTAAGGAACGAGGGAGTGAATTCACCACCTGTTCTGAATGTTTATTACTGCCGGTATAGTGTAGAATTACTTGATTGATTTCATTCTAAATCATTTCTATCCTGTATTCTAGATGTAGTATGCTTATTAGTTAAGTAGAAAATGCATGCGTTATTAGATTAGAAAACTTACATTAAATTACTTTTATGGTCCTTCGAACCGGATCATATTTTTTCCAGGAAAACTCTTAATTAAATGAAATTTGAGGGCAATTCAACACAAGGTTTTCCGTTTAAATGCCTATTTCTATCCTGTATTTCAGATGTTAGTGCGTTATTAGATAAGAAAACATAAAATAAATTACATTGATGGTCCTTCGAGCCGGATCATATTTTTTCTATGAAAAATCGTAAACTAGATTTAAATTTGAATGCAATGTTAACACAAGGCTTTGCGTTTAAATGGTTATTTCTATCCTGTATTCCTGGTTTATCATCGTAACCAAAATTAATATATTATATTGTGTAATTGGTCCTTCGAGACGGATCAACAAAATATTTAATAAGAAAAATCTTTACCGACGCTGAGGGTTTGAATGGAAATTTACACGCGTTTAGTTGTATGTAAGAAAATCAGCATCGGTTGACGAGATTCGTCAGTTTGAGGCTTAGCTTAAAGTGCATTGAACTTAAAGAGTCAAATCGAATCAAACACACGAGTATAAATATGAATATTGTCAAAGCGTTTATTGTGTGATTAGGAACTATTATCAAATTACATACAACATGGCGAATGTGTGGGTCAGTATTCAGGATGTTTGGCTGCAACATACCTCTTTATTTCATCCCTTTACAATTTTTTTGAAAGGTTTGTTTATTCGATCAATGAAAATTTATTAGTTCTGAAGAAAAACTGTGCTTTCGTCAAACTCACATTCGCATTGTCCAGAGACTTCCAAAAAAGATAATCGAGGTGAGAGAGGGTAATATTTCTTCAACCATTTAGAAAATCTTTCCTAAGTTAAAACATATTTAAAAGTATCTACCTTCATTGTCAAAAGTATGTATAACTAGAGTTAATAGTTTTTACTTAGGTGATATAATATAAATAACGCTGAATACGCTTGAAAAGTAAAATTACTATTTTGAAATAGACAGAAAGAAAGTCAAAGGGCGGACTTATCCCAAAAGATATCTTCCAGTCAACCCATAAGTTGATGGTGTAGTGATTTGGTTTTGATAATGGTTTAGACGGTTTTGCGGGTTTTAGGCATAAAAGAGTTTCATTCAGCATTAAGGACCGAGCTCCGTTTCAAAATTATGAAAACAGTTATATACCTATTTACATTGATCAGCGAATATATTTTTATCATTTTGACGGAATAAGCTTGTGAAATAGTAATAAATCTACAAAATATGTCGTTAATTATTCAACGGACGACAAAACACCATGTATTGTATTATTATATCAATATCCACAGATTTAATATTATACGGCATGTCAGATAAAATAAAAAGACATTATTGAAGAAAAAAAACGTCAAATAATGTTGCCATAAAATAAAGGAAAATCAATAGAAACATTACAAATCATGCAATAATAAAATGAATTCGATATTATTAATTTTATAATTTTATTATCTATGGATCTAAACTAGGTATTCTGTTACAAAATTATAAATAATATTAAAATTATTATAATGTATGCACATTCCATTTGCGTGTATTCTTGGATTATTAATGTTTATGGTTAGAGTTAACCTGTTGATACTAATGATAATTACGTGAACAAATTATTTCTTGAGAAGGCTAAAGGTTAATTTAGTTTTATTTACAAGGATGTTTAAATCAATTATCTATTTATAGATAAAAGACTTATTGTTCTAGTATCTATGCATTGAAATAAAAACATATCGTTTATTTTTTATTTTACTTTATAGAGAAAGGAAAAATCTACTTTATTCATATTGATACGAAGGTCATAATTTTTCTGTACATAAATGCTCTTTTACTCAATATTGAATTAAGCGATGATTATCACTCATCTACATAATAATTCATAAAGATATGTATTTTTATGTGTCATAGCATCAGGCCAAAAACATAAACCTAACGTTGATTTTTTTATTCATCCCAGAGCCGTGCAAAATCTCTCAGAGTGTTTGTAAACACAGTTTACTGCATTTACTGTACTATTTTTAAAGCAGTTTGAAAACAATCTATTTTTTGTAGAATCTTCATACCTAGTAATATCCCAGTAAACACATAGAGCCATATTTTCAAAACAAAATTACCTACTCATGTAAGTAAATGTTGCACAGAACCAAAGTATTACTAAATGAAAATGTATTAAATAGATAGATTTAAAATTAAAATAAATGCAATTCAAACCATATTACACATTTTATTAACATTTATAAGAGGAAAGCTAGACAAAATACTTCTGCCTGACAGATTTGTCACAACAACGTATCGTTGGTTTTGTAGTTGAGATTGAATGAAAAAAATGAAAGAGGTAGATAAACTTAGGTTGTACACAGGTGATAAGAGCCATCTAGTTTTAGATAAATCCACATTTTCAACAGTGAAGAGATTAATAAACTTAAATTTAATGCTGTTAACTTGCAATCATCGTTGTGAAAATGAAACATTGTAATATTTAAAACAATACAGCAGTGCGTGTTAAAAACAATATTCAAATTCTCCAAAACACCGACAGTAAATTATCAACAAAAAAACTTTCAATTCGTGCGACAAAAGACTATAATTCAACCAAGTGAACGATAGCCGTATATGAAATAAAATAAATACATAGCAGGTATGTACCAATATTATATAAAAAAATCATTTTTCTTTTGTGGTGGTATAAAGGCGAGGCCCCGGGGCGGAGGTCGTAGGTGTAACCACATGCGGAGACATTCACAATATACTTTTTTTTAATATTCCATTTAAACGACTGTTTTATTTGCATGAATTAATAATTTGATTTCGAATCGAATCCAAATGGTCCCAGTGTTTCGGATTAAGAAAGAAATATTTTTATTTGTTTATATCAAAATACTCGACAATAAAATAATAGACTTACGTTAATAACGATAAAAATATGCCGACTTATTTTGAAACGACGGAAAAACGCAACAATAAACTTAGAAGTGGGATATAGCGATCGAGTTTGCAGGTGAGATGGTGGTGGACGCTGTCAAATGCTTTCGACAGATCAAAATAATACCATATAAGCTTCCTTCTTCAAATGACCGTAGTATTTCTTATATAAATTTTTATTTTCAACGATTTAAGCTATTTCTTGCTGCAAATCGAGTAGTATTTTGGATCAATTTTTTTACAACTTGTAGATTTTTTTTATTGCAATTTTTAAGCTATTCAAAATTGAATAGTTTATTAATGTTTCACACTTTTGATGTACAAAATCACTTCATTGGACACCCGGAAGTGGGATGTTTATTTTATTTGAGAGATAATGAAGAAAAGTTTATTGAGACTTACCTTGGCTGTATTTACTCATTTTTGTCTTTTAAAGAATAGTAGTCGAAATTTGTAGTCTTAAAAACCACAAACGGCCATAAAAAATGTGAAATACGTACCTGAAACAAATAAATAAATTATATCAGCCAAACATTTTTTGCTATAAAATATCTTGCGAGATGGATGGAAAAAATAGGAATACGTTTCCAGTAATATACCTACTGCAAATAAAATATTGATAAATTATGTGTCTATAGGTAGAAGTGTAATAAATGATAAGTATTGAACAGTATTATCAAAAAATCATGACTATTTGTATACAAATGTACATTGTTAACTGTTTTGTTATTCATTTCGTCTGGAAATATAATATTTCACACGAATAAATAATAAGATATAATTTGCAAATAAAAAGAAATAATATATAAAAACATCACAGGTGTCATATTTCTAGATATTTCAAACTGTTTAGATATAAATCGAATCTGATAAGAATTTACAAATTGTTATACAAGTATATACGTATTTAAATAGTAAGTTACTAACGGTATTTTCTGTTGTTATCTGCGCGTTTTTAACATTAGGTATTATAATTTTTAGAAGCCTCATTTTTTTTGAGTGATCAAGAAGTCTGTTTAACTTGAATGCGTATGGAGCCAAGCATAATTTACTGTTCAATTTTCTCTTTATATTTATAGAAGGTGCCATGACCTAAAACAGTATAGGTATATTTTTTTTAATTACTCATTTTCAGCTTACGTAGTATGAGTTTAATAGTAGTTTACTATTATTTTGCTAAAAAAATAATTGATGGGTTCTTATACAATAAAACAAAATATCCACGCGACGACACTTCATAGAGCCGTGCATCTGGCGGCGGACAGAACATCCTGGAGAGCAATGGTGCGAGAGAGAGTTCATGATGGCCACGGCCCTCAGCAATGAGGACGACGACTGGTAAGGTATACAATATTGTCAGTGAAAATAAAAGCCTGTCACGAGTAGACACAATCAAATTTCAATATAATTTAAGGCATTGTTCAATATTACACACGCATGGTTGTCGCGCATGAACTATACTAGTTCTGGTTGTGATTTTATGAAAGAGATGAAGTTTAGCTTGCTGGATAACCCTTTTCGTTGATTTCGTGTATTATGGGGCTATCCAAAATAAAATATTTTCGAACAAAATAGTATTCACATTTCAACGAATAACTTGACAATATCAATAAAAAAAAATATTATGTATTTCAGTTACATCAGAAGTAGGTAAGTACAGGTAATTTCATTTAACCTTGCCGACGCCACGTTGTCGCTGCGATCTTGACTGTATTGGTTAATCCTTTCGTATTACGAAAAAAACAAAGGTGCATAGTTATTGTGTAGCGTTTGTGGTGGAAGGCCTTTTGTTTCGTCCTTTAAAATACCGGGTGATAACGAAATTTCTTGTGTTTTACAAACATGTCATCGTGTTCAAGCAAATTGGGTAAGGAAGAGCGCTTTGTGGGCAAACGAAAGAAGTAATTTTAATTAATGTTTATGAACATTTTAAAAAGAGCTACGATAGATCTACTGAGGTAAATACATGGACTCCCTATTATTTTATTTAGATATATATATCTTTGATTTATGATTTATTTGAATGTACTGTGTTTTTCATCGTATCATACAGATCCCCAGTTCGATTCTCAACCGGGTTCGCTTTTATGGTTTTCATTGGGAATTTCTACCTTGTCTTTTACCTGTCTCAGATTAGAGAGGGTCAGTTGACTATAGAAAAACAATCACCTAGGACAAAAACTCGCGGCGGCTATATCATCTTTTTATAGTGTTCATAACCATACGAATTTTAAAGTTAATGAAATTCATTACATAAAATCATGTGAATGAAAAAATAAACAGTTAGTATTAATAAAGTATAACAATCACAAGTATTATTATAGCCACGCTTGTGGGCACATAAATAATACATTTTATTGATGTTTGATGACATCGTCTTCAAATCGAAAAATAATGTTACATTGTATCTAATATTACCTGTACACCCTATACGCAGGGTTCCCCAGACAACGTGGAGTCGGCATTCTAAAATGAAATAAACTGTACCTACCTATCAAATGGCTTTGAATATTGTTCAAGTTCCTGTTTCTATAGTTACAACGTGACGTTAAAAGGCGTGTCTATGTTTCTATGGCGTAACTCCATAGATTATACTGTAATAAGGCCACATAACTAATAGTTCTTGATAGCAACAAATAACAACTATCTTTATATTTAAATTTATTTTGTCCCTGTATGTCACTGAACTGCAAATAAACGCCTTAACTGATTTTTTTTACGCGGTTGGGTTGATTCGAAAAATATTACAATTATTTTGATTCGATATAATAAAAATATTCATTTTAGTTTTGCATATAGTTTATTATTGCTGTTTGCATACCGGATATGAAAAACTGAAGTACGTCGGGCGCTTAATTGCTGATATGTATTGGTTGTCTCAAAAATTGTGATAAAATTACTCGTAAATAAAAATAAAACTCAAAGTTTTGGTTGAGGATGTTCTAATATTCCAATAGCTTTTTCACAGTGCTGAATCTGTCGTGGCAGCTAGTTATTACTTTAAAATTATAAGGTACCTAATGTTGACCTAAGCCAAAGAAAAAGTAAATATTGACGCGGAGAATTGATAAGCGATATAAAGGAAACAACACGGGATAACCCGAGTAAACGTATCAAAGAGTAAATACCTCTTTTTTCCCTTTAAACCACTTCTCGCGGGAAGATAGGATAGCACTTTTCCCCTGAGATTTCTACTCAAGAGATTGAAACAACGAAATAGTTTTATTTAGTTAGGATTTTTAAGAAACAAACCGTTTTTGAGCCCACCGAAAGTGAACACAGATACACCCTATCGACATCTTTCACACAAAAGGAAATCTTGCGTCGTAAATTGGGAAATGCTTGGCACCGGGGTTCGAAATCACGTCCTTTGCAGTACCGCTGGACTACCAACCACCTAAAATTCAGATGATTAAGTACAATAAATCCTATAAGATCTACAATTTCATTGCGCACGGATTTAGATCTAATTTAATGCCATGGATTAGGATTTAGATCTTACACAGTGTCTAATGCAACTTTTTATTCATATAATGCCCAGTTTTTCACTTTTAATGGATGAATTAATATGAAACACAACTCATACGCTTAGAAAACGTCCTGATCTTTTAAGAATTTGCATCCGAAAGAATTCGATCATAGAGCCGTCAAATATATTGTTCTCCAGGCAAACAGAAAAATTTCTGTACCCTTAAGATGAGATGGGGTATGAAAATACCCATATAGAGTAAAGAATACTTTGTTATTGTTATTTTCTACGGCCATGCCATGCATACCGTAAGGTCTAACTAGCATTCAGTAAACTGTACGTATAGTAGAACTATACAATGCCATACCAGTACGTATTATTGTGTGTGGTAAAGAATTACTTTATCTTCAGTTCAACAAAGTAAGGAAACCAGTTCCGAGAACAGACCGTAGTTATGTAAATATGAGTCCGCGTACTAAACGCAGTATAGAATCGTTGTTGGGCTAACATGAGTCAACTCCTATGTATACATATAACTCATTACACTTTTCACAATAGTACTTTTAAAGTTGTATGCTTTGTCTGAAATGTATTTTGACCCAAAGTCAATACATCTAAAGAGTCAACCTTTTGTCTGCGTAGTTTTTGAGGTAGTTGGATAAGAACACAACTCATTAGATCATTAGAATATTGAAAGATATCCTAATATACTTAATCCCATATCAACGCGGTCGAGGTTTACTCACTAAAGTCAGTGAGAAACTGTATGGGCTGCGGAGTTTTCCGAAGTCTTCTATAGGGGCGCTATGCAAATTTCCATTCAAAATGTTGTTACTTCACGCCAGGGTCAATATCACGGAGATTGAGAATAGGGGTACAGGAAAACGGCACGAAAAGCCTGAAAGTATAGGCCTCACTAAAATATTGTGCGAATTGATTTGAATATGGAACACTTTATCGTTTAAATAAGATGGCTGCACTTCTGTAACTATTTTGACAGTTGCTGTTAGTATACATTAGAATATAGAAATTTATTTTAAAGAAACAAAATATTTAGTTTTTTCCACAATTTTATTCAGCTAACCGGTTTTCGAAGACCGTACGTCTTCTTCGTCAGGCTAGAAGATGTTAACTAAATTACAAAAAGTGATCCAACAGAAAATAGAAGCTATATAAATCAAAATTAGAGAGACAAAACAATATTATTCTTACACACTAGAAAGAAACAGAAACAATACGGGTGGTCAAACAAAGGCAAGTAAGGATGTTATTAAGTGCTCCAAAACAAATTTTTAAACAGAGAGAGTTAATAATAACAAAAGACATTGTCGTTAATACATAGTACCTAATCCATACCTCGAAAACTGATTATTATTATTATATTTAAAAGAGAAAGTTTTTGTTTATATTTTTTTTTCCCGAACCTAGATACATAGCTGTATGACAAAGAATGTAATAAGAAAGAGGAGACAGGGGTGGAGAACTGATACAACAACAAAAAAAAAAAAAAAATATATATATAATAATAATATTGAATAATCTAGCATAGACCTCCAAATAAAAAATATAATATATTATAACAAAACTATAAAATTATTTTATCTTGTATAGAGACTTAATATGTAATGTATTATACATGACATGGAGCAAAAAAAAAAAAAAAAAAATAATAATAATAATATTATCAGTATTATATAGGTAGGCATATTATGTAAATTATAGAAATGTTTTATCGTGTACAAAACAATAGGCAATTTATTATACAGGGTTTAAAACTACTATCCAAAAGCAACCTACAAGACCATTTTATTGTACAAAAAAAAAAAATATATAATAATAATAGGTATATAGGCCATAGGTATATTATGTAAATTAATGGAGATATTTTATCGTGTACAAAACAAGGGCAATTTAATGTACTGGACATAAATTTAATGTACAAGGCTTAAAGTAATAATAATAATAGTAATAAAAATATAGGACATAGGTTTATTGTGTAAATTAATGGTGATATTTTATCGTGTACAAAACAAAGGCAATTAGATATACAGGACTTAAAACTACTGTCGCGAACACTTGTTTTGAGTATGAATACCTACGTATCCTAAATGAATTATCATAAACACAAACACTGATTTAGGTAGGTATGAATATCCGTATCCTAAATGAATTTTCACAAACACAAACACTGATTTAGGTAGGTATGAATATCCGTATCCTAAATGAACTAACACAAACACTTGTCGAAGATAATATTATGTAGGTATATCCCATATCTTGTCGACGCTGCCGACTGGGCTGATGTGGTGTAGTGGAGGCCAAATGTTCACCATCCCTGGAGTGTATCTGAAACAATAATACAGCGGTGCGGTATAGAAGACGTACGGTCTTCGAAAACCGGTTAGCTGAATAAAATTGTGGAAAAAACTAAATATTTTGTTTCTTTAAAATAAGTTCGAAGTATGTTCCACCAAGTAGCCACGGTCGAAAAGATAAATTATCAGAATATAGAAAATTAAAGGCTGGTGACTATTGAATACCGCTGAAATATTAGGTAAATTAGTACTCTGTATATTTTTATAACAGGATTATGTGATATTTTTTAACAATATATTATGCAAATCTGCCAGTGTTCGCATTAATTCACACAATACTGTCGATATATAATTTAGTACATATTCTAAACTATGAGATTAACGTCAAAAATGTAACTTTGTTGCCGAATGTGTAAAGTGAGATTTTACGATTTGGCATATCTATCTACCCACAGTCGGGTCTAATAAATGCATTTATTAATATCAATAAAAGAATCATTCCCCAGAAGAAGTGTCATAAAAGTCGTATGATTTATGTCCAAACATAAAATGTCACCATACACACACATTTATGACAACTGAAGCGGAGATTCTGGAAGGATTATACTTATTGAACATTCTCCGCACTGGCACAACAAAATAGTAGGCGGAAATTATTATAGAATTATAGATGATCATTCTACGCACATGGCACAACAATTTTACTGTGCGGAAAAAAATATACAAACTGATATTTTGTATCAATAAATTAAATTTTAGATAAAGTCTTAACTTAATTTCTTAACTAAACAGCCAAATACAATTTGATTCAAGTGTTCAATGTTCATTAGAGAAAGACAAAAATCAACCTTTATTAATTTTATTGAGGCAGCAAGTCGTGCGGCAAGTGAAACCCCGGTAATACTCTTAAGACCTTACTTAATTTCGATGATTTGACCTATGGTGTCAAGATTCTATCCACGGACGGTAAAACTGGCGGAGGTTCTGAAATACAACACTGTAAGGAAGAAGATCAATGGCGCATTCAATGAATAGACGAGTTGTATACGGGGTTGCCAGGTGTTCGGTGTTTTAGCACCGTGTTCGGTATGACAAAAACACTGTTGCTGTTCGGTATTTTTTTCCGATTAATTTTCCTCCCTAAAATAAACCAGTCCTTTCCGGATACCAAATTTTAGGAATGACTTTATTTAGTGAAATTTTAACTTTCCGGATACCAAATTTTGAGAATGAGTTTTTTTTTTTTTGGTGAACTTTCATCTTTTCGGATATCAAGTGGGAACACTGGTTCGGTATTTTTTGGAAAAAACTTCACAACCCTGGTTGTATACAATAAAGTGTGTTTCAAACATCCCTACGCAAATCACGCTGCTTAAATTAAGCTGGTCAGAGGATTTGCTGATCACCCAAACGAATCATGACTGGAGAGCAAGGTGAAAGCAGAAAGATCAGAAGACCAAGCTTGAGGTGGAAGACGATGAACAGGAACTTGCTGGCAAAAGCAGAGACCAAGGCGCGATATAATGAAATAGAGAGAGTTAAATAATATTATTTAAATCCTCTGAAAACTTGCAAACTGTGCGCAAAAACTCCGCACACTTTCCGTATTTCCATTACGTAATAACTCAATATTGAATTCATACATTTCTAAACCACTACTATTCTATTCCAAATCGGCCATTTGACGACTTCCAATAAATCCAATCGTTAATCACAGAATAGTCCAACCTTGTCGATCATAATATTGCTGGCAAGAACCAAGAAGGAAGTTCAATCATCATAAATATTTTTGAGTATTTGTATACGTATATTATGTATTTGTAAATAATATTCTATATCCGTTAAATAAAAAAAAATATGTATTTGTCATTACTATTTTTTTTATTATTCACCAATAGTTTGGCTTTTTGAACTTAATACTGAACGGCTTCATATATTTCACGTTTTAAACAAATAAAAAATATGTAAGTATGAACCTCAAAAATAGATGTCTCTGTAGCCATTTTTATTCTGTAGGTCAGGGTTTCATAAAAAAGTACCTACTAAAATAATTATAAATCATAAACTATAAAAAAATCGCTTAACATATATTAAGTTATTTGATAAGCTCTCTGGACTTCCGTTTAGTCGTACGTTCTGGGACACCCTGAGGTATATAAATTAAATGTCTGTTCGTGAATACACCGATGCTTTTGCTGTTCGTACTGCGTAGCCATAGTAAAAAAAATGAAAATAGTTAAAAGACAAACAGAAAAATAATATGTTAAATACTCATTACATATTCACATTCAATTTAATGCACATGTACTTTTCCATTTCCATTATGTGAAAACCAAGTCTGATACCTGATGATTTTGTTTATAATATTCGTACATTTTTTGTTGTTGTAACGAATAATGCAAATCGATAGAAATCAACGTTTTTTTTCATGGCCTTACAAACTTTGCTTACAAATGTCATTCGAGATCGATTCACTTGTCAATTAGCGGGATCTCGTCTCAGTTTGACACGAGACGATGATACCAGAGTGTAAATATGAGGTAAGAGAGTAGTATTATAATCAGAGTGATTCCATCTCCACGATTTTAACACCGCCTGCTCGAGATAATATTATAATTCGTATGTGTGTATAATAATACAAAGTATCTACTTGGACACTTGGAGTATGTTGGTACGGTTAAATAATATACGAGTACGAAGGCCGGTTATCCACGCGCCGGCCGGTCAACCTTTATTACCCGCGCTGTCCCTACCCACTGCGCGCGTAGCAGGTAAAGGGTTAATCGGATCTTCTGCGATATCTCACAATTTTGTATAGGTAATAGAAATATTTCTTATATTATCTAATGCTTATTAAGAAGTTGCAAGGAGACAACATGTATTCCTACAAAAATCCATGTACCTTTACACCAACCAACCAAAAGTTAACATGTACATTATAGATTATGAAAAGGCATTCGATAATGTTGATAATGATAAGAATTATTTTGAATGGTGTAAGACAGGAACGCCTTTTCCTCCAATATTTTTAGCCTGTATTAATAGTTCGTATTTAGAGAAGCCTTGGAAGATGCTGAAGTTGGAGTAAAGATAACTTGATTAATTATGAACAACCAGCCCCAAAAGCGCCCAAAATCTAAAAATTACCACTGAACTGAAAATCGATTATAGGCTTCAAATTGGGACAATGTACATAAATTACGCTCACCCCAAGTGAACACAAATACACTTTTGACATCTTTCACACTGAGCAAAAGCTTGTGTCGTGAAAACGGAGAGGTCGGCACCGCCGAGTTTCGAACCCACGACCTCCTACATTGAAGGCACAAAACATGATATGAGAAGGTCTTCCTCGTCGGAAGACCCTGATGGCATACTTAACACATACCCCAGCCATGTCCATATCCTTTTCACAATAATAGAAGTGATAAGACTGCGCAAGGTACGCCGGCGTATAGTGCAGATTCGGTGGTACCAACTTATGCCCAACATTCTTCATAGGCACTCTGTTACAAAGGCGTATACTTTATGTGCCTGGGCTTTAGGGTCGGGTGCTTGGAATCACACCCATAAAGAAGAATTGGCAACAATCTAAAAATATGTCAAACTGATATTGTCAGTAACACTTGGAGATCTATAGACACGTGCAGAAATAGCAGGTAAGTATGTTAGGTTAGCATGCAATGAAAACAGTTTTATCTCGACTGGCAACACTGCCTGAATTCTATACTCACATAAAGTACCTACCGAGACAATAATCAAGTCCGCCTCCGCCCGGCTCTGAACCTATTATCTCCGAGATACTCGCGCGCAGTTCTTATATGCTGAGCGACCAACAAACTGTAATATTGTGTTCGTGTATGCAAATAACGTCTGTCTGTAATGCTACATACGTCCCCGGGCTACTGAAATACATATATATCGATACCAACCACTCGACTAACTACAATATTACGTATCGCAAAAACGATAAATTCGCATACCAAAAAACTGTCGGGGTCCGTGAATGCCCTGAAGTTGCTCATAAAAACAAATAATTTAAAGGCGATTGACCAAATTGTATCGTTGTTGATCAAAGATAAAAACAAAATACATTAAATGTTGATGTCAAATTATCAACCTCGGTAGCCCGGTTTATGTTAATGCCAACATCTTATCTAAAAGTCCCGTGTTCGTTTCCAGATTCGGTTAGGTTAGAATATTTAATTTGTGGAAGTGTGTATTCGCTTGAAATTCTATCTGGGGTTGGCGTAAAGAATCAAACTGGAAAGGCACGTATGAATTCTGGCTCCGCTGGCTATACTGACACACTGTCATAGAATATTCTGACAAAAATGGATCTGCTTTCTGAAAAATGTTGCGAGATGGGGGGTAAGAAACGACAGATAATTTTGAAAGTATACGACTATCATCAATCAATTACGACTATAGGTGATTTCAGAAAATTAGTTCTAATTTTATTTAATGTAAGTAGTTTCATAACGCCAGAATTTAAGTTTAAGAGAACACTCAAAATAATGAATGGACAGTTGTTCATCTATATTCTGTAGCTCGGAAAAAAGAACCAAGAATTAGAAAATAAAATAGAAAATAAAAGTTGGGTTGCTAACGCGTCAAAAAGAGTTTCATAAACATCTTCCCGCCAAATTCAAAGTTATCTAAGGTAGAAGAACCATTCTTCCATTTATTTATACTTAAACGAAGCCAAGTTCCCATTTAATGATATAATTTAAGAGTTAAGTGTAGAAAGCTGTCGATTATAATGAAGTTATGGAGCCAATAAAAAGGCGCCGGTCGGAGCAGTAATGAAGACTGACGAGAGTTTAAAAGCCAACCGTCGTAAATTCCAATAATTAAGAACACAATGCCCTTAATTTCGACAAATCAATAGCGAATGCAAGTAGATCCGCCAATATCCACACAATGGCCTTATTATATTATGCGACGTTCAATATCCCGATCGGTATTCTCCAGGGAATGGTTTTAAGCCCGTTCAATTCTAAAACTTTTAGAATAAGATTTTGGAAAAAGCAGAATCAATCTAAAATTTATATTAAGGGAATGAAAGGCGTTCCACAAGGACTTACAGTCTAGCCGTTTAATTAACCAACGTAAACTCAAAAAGTAGAGAGAAGTACCATCAAAACCTTTGTAGTGGGTTCTAATATTGGAAGGTACGCTAAAAAGACCTATGTGCCAAATAACAGGAACGTGGGGTAGGACAAACTATTGCAGGTTCTCGATCTAGCTCGTTGGTTGGAGATTGCTAGAGCATATGTTTTGCTATGCTTGGTGTATAAATTGGGTATTAGAGAGAAAGCTGAGTATGTATGATACATTTAGTTTGGCTCATATTTTCATTCCAGTTTCAGAATATTCTAGATGTTTTTGCAAGAACGCAAGATGAAGACACAAGCAAGTCTCTGATCTAGCGGCTAAGCCTTCGACTAAGGGATACATACACAAAATAAGTCCTCAAAATATCATTAGTCGGTCCAAATAATATGTACATGCGGCTCGAAGCCATTATTTTCTCTCAGAAATGATCGAACAATGTCGCATACATCACACATCCATTGTGCGCCTGAGGATGATTATAATTTACAAACAACAATGGTGTAGAAACCACGCCATATCCATCTCCCTCTGACACGATATGTTCACGTATTTTTATCTCTCTCCGTAGCCTGAGCCATACGACTGTTTTCCAAGATTGTCGTTATTATCATTAAAATACTAGGTATAAGTATTGTTACTTTTTTGAGTTATCTGTAGGTATATGCCGGTGTTACATACACCTCACGACAAAAAACAATATCAAAACTTTTTTGTTTCAAAATTTTTTTTTGATTATGTCTATGACTTTCTTATTGATAAACATGAAAAAAAAATAGCCGTGATAATCTACACCCGACAGACGTAAATTCGATCGTCCGATCGGTGCCTTGTTTGAAAAGATCGCACATCGCTTGTATTGCTCTGTTGTATCTATAGTTAATACGATACCTACTTGCCAAAAGTTCTTACTTACTAATCTTCATACCTATTTATTTGTTTGCGTTGTCAAGGATAGTGGACGCGCGATCATGCGATGGCAGTTAGGACACACAATTTTTCACTGTGCGACCACAAATTTGTTTATGCGTTCATGCGATCATCGTAATCGCACGATCATGCGACCAGCTAGGACAGGGCCAGAGACTGAAACACTCGGCTATCAAATATCAATCACTTCATTTAAAATTATACCTTGTTAAAAAAAAGCTTAGAATATGGAGACAAACATTACCACCTAATGGCGAACGTTGTTAACGTAAAGGGATCACACTAAGCCAGCCTTCGAAATAACAGTAGAAGACGGTCGTAAGCCCGTAGTGGTTTGTTCCATTTAAAAATCGAACATTAGTAATGAATTGTTAGAGTCATGTTGTTATTTTTTCTTTAAGATCTATTTATTTATTTATTTATAATTTTGGAAACACCAACAGAACACTGATATAAACATAATACAACAAAAGCACACAACACATATAAAATTCACCAGTGCTCCAATAAGAGGTGTCCGCCACTTCCTACATAATAGATTGAAAAAATGATGTTTAGATCGTAATGAATTTTACATTCGTGTGTTAATTTATTTCACGTATTTGTTTGCTGAGATTTGATTAATCTTTCGAAGAAAAAAAAACTGATAGATAATATAATCTGTTTATTAAAAAAGTGTCGCGGGTTTCGAATGGGTTAAAACCCAAATAAAGTCCAAAGAATGTGTATTGTCATGGAAAAGAATGGCTTGCTGCGTTGTGGCGCGGAGGAGTGGTGGATGGTCGGAAGGTGTACCTACCTTATAATACCACAGCCAGCACACGTGGAACGACCGACACAGATAAGAAGACACCACACGCCTCAGACGATGACGAGACTTTTCGTATCTCATCCATCCAATAACCCATCATCAGCGTGATGACGAATCCACGACAAAAGGGACGGCCAAACAAACATTCCGGATATATACAAAACAAACAAATCGACACATAATTGATTCTCTCGTAATAAAATCATCATGTCAGGAATGTATGTACCTATAACCTAAAAAGAAACCTTTACAAATATTCGATTGAATCAATGTGGATCTACATATAAAAATGGAGCTCTATTTTCCTTGGTCATCGCATTACGCGTGATCGCCGGCTGGACCAATTTCGCTAATTCTCATTGTTGGCATTTGTTAGGAGAAGGTTCTTGTGAAAAAAGTAAGAAAATTGCGCAGAACATCATAAAATTGAAGAAAAATTAAAGCAGTCAACCTTCTTAGTGCTTTTTACAATATAAGTTTATTCAAATTTTGAAATTGAATCGGCGTTTGACAGAAACTGTCATTTGCTTGACAGTCGGTGCGATTGACAAAAGGTTGATACAAAATATGCGGTTTAAAAACAGATTCATCGGTACGAATCACATTGGTTAAATAGGTCATTAATTTAACAATATCAATCAATCGACCAATTCTTCCTTTTACATCCCATTCAGGAGCATAGGGAGGCAACAAGAGCTCTCCATTACGCTCGATCTTGCGCAATGTTTATGACCTCCTCACACACTATGTTCAAATCTTTTTGCTAGTTTTTCGAGCATCCTGTAAGAGGCAGGAAATCGAAAAATCAGATCGGGACCGTGGGGTTGACCACCTTATGTCCTTAAACCAACATCGGTCGGAAACGGCAATAATTTAACAATATACAAATACGAATTCAATATTCGTATAGTTAGAAAAGAACCATGCACAGAACAAAGTCTGTCGGGAAATCTAGTAATAGGTATATACACGGTGTAAGAGAGATAGTGGATAATCCGAAGCAGGGGGGATAGAGGACCTCAATACCTATCGATTAGATCCCCATGTATGATCAAAGATATTGGATGGTTCAAAAGTTATTCACGTTTTTTGTGAACTTTGAATGAAATCCGGATTTCAGACTTAAATACAACAATCCAAAGTACATAATAAATGTATAATTAGAGAAATTCGAATTCAATACTCATAGTTCGAACCAAAGGCCTACGACTGTCGGCAAACGTAGTATGACATAAATATTCCTAGTCAATTGATATCCAAATGTTTCTGTATTCACGGACATAATGTAGCTGCAGTTTCAGGATTCATTTTTTTTTTTTGGTTCTGTATTTGACCCAACCACAAAACATGGTAATCTTGACCACTCCTCAGTTTTGCCCATTACTAATTCATGCTTGTCAACAATTAAAATACGCAAATCTGATATTTACAGTAAACTTTCCAATCTTGATGTAACTAAGGGAGTTGGGCCCGATACTATGGCTCCAATATTGCTAAAAAAAAGGTGCCAGTCATTTGACTAAACCACTCTTCATGTTGTTTAACAAAAGCATATCAGAGGGTTGTTTCCCATCGAAATGGAAACAAGCTAAAGTGACACCTATTCACAAGTCAGGCAACAAGTCAGACATCAGAAATTACAGACCCATTTCGATTTTGTCACCAATTTCTAAAATTTTTGAGGCTCTTGTTAGAGAACAAATAACATATTTTTTGAAGCCCTATATAATTCCACAACAACATGGTTTTATAAGTGGAAGATCAACTACTACCAATATGGTGGAGTTTACAGACTTTCTCTTTTCTGCAATGGATGATAGGGTGCAGGTTGATGTGACCTATACTGATTTTCAGAAGGCGTTTGACAAGGTTAACCATGTCATCCTTGTGGAAAAATTGAGGTTACACGGAATTCACGGTGATCTGTTGAGATGGCTGGAATCCTATCTTAGTGACAGACTCATGACTGTAACTCTTAATGGTTACTCCTCTGCCAACGTGAAGATGACATCTGGCGTTCCGCAGGGTTCTGTCTTGGGCCCCTTGCTCTTTTTGATATTTATAAATGACATAGCCAATTGTTTTGTCTACTCAAACTTTGTACTCTTTGCTGATGACCTAAAAGTATATTCTAAAATACATGGCGTGACTGATTGTGACAGAATGAATGATGATTTGAACAGACTAAATGATTATTGCCAAAGGAATAAACTCTATTTGAATATCGATAAGTGTTATACTATTCGTTTCACCAAAAAGAAAATAGCTATTCCATATACTTACAATTTACAGGGACATGGGCTTAAGGAATTGACTCATACCAAGGATCTGGGAGTAACTGTGGACTCTAAATTGCACTTCGACCAACACATAAATAATATCACTGGGGACTGCGCCGGATTGCTAGGTTTCATTCTGAGATCAACAAAAAAGTTTAAAAGTCATGATTCAACTCTCATTCTTTATTGCAGCTTAGTGCGAAGCAAACTGGAATATTGTTCAACCATATGGAACCCATACTTTAAGAAATACATTGATCAGGTTGAAGGTATTCAAAACAGATTTATTAAATTTATGAATGGGAGATATAGGGTAGACATGACTAATTTAACTACACTATCTAATCGTCGAATACTTCTTGATATGACCACTCTGAGAAAAATTTGTACCTCCGAGTTTGACACGCCATCATTACTCGAGCGTGTCCTATTTCGGGTGCCATCACAAACTCGTTCATGCAATCTATTCTACATGGACAAGCCCAACACGATTGCAGGCCTTAGAAATCCCCTATACAGAATGGCCGACACTTACAACAAAATCTTCTCTGACAGTATAGATATGTTCGCGGCGTCTTCACTGCAGCTTAAAAAGAAAGTTCTACAATGTTTACAATCCAGGTGAATCTTTCCTTACTCCTTCCATTTATCCTTTCCTTCCCCTTCTTTGAAATTTTCTTTTATGATTTAATATTTGTATTTGTAATTTATTGTTTTTTTTTTCTGTTTGTAACTGATTTAAGCTATGATTATATATCTCAAGATTAGTCAATTTGTATGCACATGTAATTGTGGAACAGATTACCTCAGCTTGTACCTTACCTTCATGTTTTTCTTATGTATATTCATATCTGTTTTATGTTTGTGTATCATATCATAAATAAATAAATAAATAAATAAATAAATTCATTATTTTATGAATTCGAGGGCTTTCGACAATTTCTCGTTGATAATAGGTATTCAAAATATTTTTGGATTCTACCCTACGTTCTTAAATGTACCTCGTTGAACCGTTTTCCTCATTATGATTCCAATTATGTACACAGTTTTTATTTCTGTAAAGACATTATATTATAATTTCTCAACTCAATACAGGCTCTGCCTAGTGAGGTGTACACTGATATAAATGAATAAGCAATGAATTTCAATTAAGATTAGAGCTTTTCCAGTATCGCCAATTCTCCACATATTTCCTCAGAAACCCTCGAAAATCAGGATTTTAAAAAAAAATCTGTTTCGTTCTCTAAGTATACTCGAAAATGATCTCGTAAATAATGGATTTTGAGAGTTTATTTCCAAAATTTCCCGAAGTGAAGTTTCTTGACGTCTTCCTGCCTCATAAATTACTTCAAATTTATCGTTGAAATTAATATTTTTGGACATCCAGGGCGATATTCAATTATTAAAAAGAAATAAAGATGATAAATTTAAAAAAAAATGCAGGTTTTGTAAAACATTGCGGTTGACTCGGTTCGATTAAACGAGGTTCAAAAAATTCAATATTTTACGGGTAATTATTTGTATTGATGGTTGACGCCTCTGGTGAAGAACAATTTGCAACAGACTCTGTCCCTGGATGTAATATCAACCATGACATAACAGTAACAGTATACAGAGTGCTACAGCATGCGGGGGATAGATTTTTTTAAGATAAGTACTTACTTACTTAACTCTAAATTTATTGTTGTTTTCGCATTAATCATAAAAGGCAAATGACACATCGCATGGAAAAACCATTTTCCATATGATGTGTCAAATAATGCTTTTTAAATGTTTTAAGATAAGGCTTTGGAAGTAAGTGAGCGTTGGCTTTCTGTGATAACCTAGTCTAGTCTACAAAGTTCAAACAAACAAAATCAACGGTTGGCGTTTAGGTAGACTAGTCTCAAATCCTAACGCTGATAGATTCATAGTGATCGAAGTAGTAAAGCAAATAATGCTGAAATATTTCATACACACGCATTTAAAAAAAATAGCCATCAATCGTTCACGGACAGAACCTCCCTGTATACATCGTAGTGAGATTTAATACCAGGAATGATTAATCGAAAATTAAAACTGACGCGACAGTTTTTTTTGTACACCAATACCAAATGAAACGGTTGTAATAGTCCCGTAGAGGTAACAACTCGACAAGAAGGAGTGAATATACATACAAATCCTCTCGTTTAGGTTTTTATAATAAGACATAATATAAAAAGTGACAAGTGCAATAAAACCAATCATGTTGTTTCTTAGTGGAGGAAAAAGGAGATTTGTGAAGATTTGAGACAGTGAATGCTTACTGGACGCAATCCTCCTTAAAATACTAGCCAAGAACCCAGACTTCTAACACAAAAATTGTCAATCTTTAAACCTGTATATTTGTAGTTCTATTGATCTCAATGAAGAGCAATGGAGAGCTCTTGTTGCCTCCCTATGCCCCTGAGTGGGGTGTAAAAGGGAGAATTGATTGATTGATTGATCTCAGATTAGTGTCATTAGTAGAGACTGGAAAATAGTGGTGTTATTTTTTGTGAATTTCGGTGTTATTTTTGGAGAAATTCGGTGTTATTTTTGCTCTAAAACACGGAAATTCGCGTTATTTTTTCAACATTGATTTGTTCAAAATAAAGGTAGATGTTATAGCAAAACGAAGAAAAATAGCAATTTTTAGAAATTATAGTATTATTAACAATATTTTATAAACATACATTGCCAAATGAATGAAAAAATCTGATTAAAAGAAGTAAGTAGTAGGTATAATACAAAAAAAAAAAAAAACAATATCCAATACTACAAAAAATTATACAATAATTGAAACTACGTTCAGAAAAAATACTAAAAAAAACATTGTTTTGTTGAAAGATTGTCACAAAGATTGTACAAAATCACATAATTTCTATAAAATAGGCATGAAATTCGCATTTTTTTTTCTCCAAAAATCACATTATTCGCGATTTTTGCGCAAAAACTTCGAAATTCGCGTTATTTACGCAAAAACTTCGAAATTCGCGTTATTTGCACAAAAACCTCAAAATTCGCGAAAAAAAATCGTTATATCGCGATCGCGAAATTTTCCAGTCTCTAGTCATTAGTGTTTGTAAGTAACCAAGACAATGGTTTTAACCTTTTTTGGGGTACTGAACCCCACCAGTTTCATATGCCCATTTACTCAACCCTTTTTAATCTGAAGAGGGGTTCAGTGATAAGTTCTTAATATGATTCGGGTGTATGGCTTGACCTCCGCCGAACCCACGAAACTGACATACCGAACCCCTGGTGTTCGATCGAACCCAGGCTAAGAACAACTGAACCAAGAATTAAGGCACATAGTAGAAGTCGGGCGTATATGTAAATATATGGATATGGATCCACCTGCGGAAGAGGAAAACCAAATCTTGGACTCTCTAAAAATAAACATTTAAAATTGTTATAAACGGCCTAGTGTATTAAAGTTCTTGAATTCTTTCCTCGAACCGCAACCACGAGTCAGAGCAAACAACAATGGCGATGGGTGGAGATGGTTATTCGTTTGCGGTTAGTGGTTCCGTTGGCAGAGTGAGGAACCAGAATCTCTGCCCTGGAGGGACGTAACCACCAAGCGCTCTTAAAGGAAATTCAGACAACAGATATGCAAATGTTTCGCCTTTGACAACCGAACATCCATATAATAATATTATGCAAAATAACCCCAAAGATAATTGCGTTTGAGGATGGATCATAAAATAAGGGGCTTCCGTGACGAAAAAGTCTTAAAAAATCGAAGAGTTTTGCGTGAATTTTTATACTTTATCACCAACTAAATACTTACGAAAAACTTATAATTGATTTTAAGGCAACTAAACATTGAAGGAACAAAGAGACGCAGCTGGAATATAACATTAATTTTTTTCACCAAGCAAATATGACGACCAAGAATTACAATTTTGTGGCACGTGTTCTAGACACGTTTAGATCACGAGCGCGCATTGCTGATTCTTCAAATTTAGTGTGTGTAGCTGGTAGTGCACTTTATCTAGTACTGATAAATCGCAAGTTGTTCTGCATTTATCATCGCGTGTTATTAACTTAAAGAGAAAGCAACGCTCGCACGCGCGTGTACATTTTATTAATAACAACCAATAGAAATTGGTAGAATCGGATAGAATGAGAACTCGCTGATTTAGTTTAAACCCATTTTATGCTGACCGGATACTTAAAAAGGTTTAGAATCTCTCAGAACACGGAACAATAATTCATAAAGGTTTAGAATCTCTCAGAACACAGAACAATAATTCATATTTTTAGGTAACACGCGCAAAGATACCAAGTTTTATTTGAAGCACTAACTCTACAACAATTTGTGAGTTTTTTTTTTTTATAGATAAAAATTTTGATTAACTGTATAATATACATATTGTGCGTGCGTATGTAGGTATTTCATACAACAAAAATAGTCACATTGGTTTTTAATTTAAGTAAATGTTTTTTTTAAAAAGTCACCGGCAGTCCATATAAGATTTATCTTGTTCTTACAAGGTGTACCTACTAGCATTTATACCCGACCTAATGAAGGCGGTTTTTTAAGCCATTTTTTTTTTAATTTTATGAGGATAAAATATGGGTTACTGGTATCCTAGAGGCGAGCTTCAACACTTTCATACAATCTTTGTAGATTTTGGTATTTTTATAGATTTTGGATTCGGGCAATCTTCTTTTTTCGCAACAAGTTTGCTTATTTTTTTAATTGTTTGATTTAAGATATATTAATGTAAGATGATATTCGATTGAAAAATCATACAATCTTTAAGCTGAATGCATTCATTTGTGGCAAATTTTGTTTTAAGCATGACAGTTATGCTGACCATCTAATAAGAGTTCGCGAAGTGTGACGCCAAAATTAAGAATTCATGATTTGTCAGGAGTCATTGATTGTACCTAACTATGCACAAAAGTCATGCGGGTGACACCGGTTATTGGAACACTGGAGATTCTATGTTTTTGTTTCATCATGGTTGTTTTTTTGTTGGTGTGTTTTCAATAAAGAAAGTAATATGTACCTATAAGAGATAATTCTTACGATTTCTGATCATTTTTTATATTTTGGTATCTATCTTTTATTTATGTATGTTTACAGGTAGATAACCGTATGGGATGACTCGATGGTTCGTGCGTAAATAAATTTAAATATTGACCACGGCTAGTCTGGTCCATTTAAAATCACTTAATAGAGAGGTGCGATCATAGAGTAATGCCTGCCATCAAAATAAACACAAAAATATAAAAAAATGAACTCTTAAAACTAAAAATCAATGAGTTTTCAATATTGCATGTAAACGATATTTATTTGTTTAATAGAGATACCAACATTATACATTTATAATGTAATATTCTAGCAAATATAACAATGCTGAATCTAAGAAGTCATGGATCGATGACGAAGCTGCGCCATCGTATCGAAAAATACACATTTTGAAATAGGAACCTTAATTTTCGAATTGAACACTTGGCTGTATAGAAATAAATTGCCGTTCCATCATTCAAACTGTCAAATCAAATTTGGGGCAGGATGCCAAGCAAGTAACCCTATTCTGAAAATCCGTGATGGTAAGTATAACGCTGTTATAAGAAAGGAAATTTTGTATGACACAGTTAAGTTTAGCGCCGTCATAGACTAACAGAAAACAAAACAATCGGTACTTAGCTCTGAAATTAAAAATAAATATTCCAAATTTGAAAATCGTTTATTTACTTTCTAATAACTCGCTTCTAGACAATTCAAAGGCTATCGAGGTTAGTTTTATTAAAATAAACATCGCGATTGAATGAACGCACACCTTTACATTCTAAACGGATATAAAAACACAAAGGGTAACAAAAAAATGGACCCATGGATAGTGAGAAGTAGATCCAATTTAAATTCAAAACGACTACTGAACGAGTGGACGATCGCTTAACCAAGGAGGTTGGGTAACCTCCGGATGAATACTAAAGAAAAATGCTTTTTGTAACAAGATTTCGAGTTGTAGTGATGTCGAATAGGGGCCAAAACGTCATCGAGCATCGGTGGACTGTCAATCCCTCCATCTGGTGGACTTTTTAATGACGTCAATGTTCTATACACAACAATCAATTTATGTACACCATTCGAAAAAGATTGATTGAAGAAAAAACATTTTATTGAAAACTTTACATTATAGCGGGTGGAACAAGAAGACATGGCAGACCAAGACTCAGCATCAAGAGAGCTTACGATAAAGACACCCGGGATAGCGGCTAAGATCGGATTGACGCCCTGGATCACGGAATCTGGAATTTTAAATTATGCAACCCATCCTCACGGAGAAAATAGAAAAAAAAAATACAGAAGCTAGCACAGACACCTAGGTATCATGGAGGAGAATCATCCAAATTTGGACAGGTATTAAGGAGCGGACGAACTTTTTGGCATCGAAAGAAACAGAGATGCGTGATCACAGACATTTTAAAGATAGAAGGAGGATATAGTTTTACAAAACGTTACTACTTAATCAAAGGTTTAGTTTTTAAGATCATGTATCATGACAGAACAACAGGATTTTTATTTGATACCTTTTTAAATTCTAAATGATAGATTAAGCCAGGGGTTGCCAAAGTGTGCGCCGCGGCGCCCTGGTGTGCCGTAGAAAGTGAAGAGGGGCGCCGTGAGTCGATCCACCGAAACCACTGATCATTATCCAAAACCGCACAGAAAAATTTGCGAGTACCTACCAACCTACAAAGCAATAGTTCCTATTTTGAGCGTTCGCATCTTCAAAGAACATAAGAATATACTCGTCGCACCGAATGCTATGTGGAACCATTGCATCATCGATAGGGAAGTTCTTTCATCAAAGTACCTCAATGAGCTCTAAACTGAGTAGGTACTAGAATATCTCACTGGTGCAGTAAACTACATAAAAACTAGGCCTCTAAGGCCAGACTTTTACAATAAAACTGTGCAAAGATATGGCAGCTGCAGGCTTACTCTCGACACTCGATTCGAACCCAATTCCAATTTCAATCACAATCTCGATTCCAATTTCAAAACCGTACTCTTGAACCAAATTCCGTGCGATTGGAATCGGATTTGAGATTGGGGTTCCAAGCCGTGAAAACGTTTTCGTTTCAAGTTTGTTATTGCAATATTCAAATATTTTCGCTGTAAATTGGGAATTGATAATTGTTGTTATGTCGCGTTATTCTCAAAGAAACTGTAAGGAAGTAAATCTGACATCCGTGAGTGGTATACTTTTTTTTAAACATAAAATAAGTCGAATTTGATTTACTAATAACTGTCCTACTTAACAAATATAATAATTTGACGTTGCTATAATATTTAAGGATTTTTTTTCTTTAAATGGAAACACTCATTTATATTTCAAATAAACATTTTGACGTTTCTGTAAGAGTATTGCGTTGTTTGTTTACTTATATTTTATTATAATTATTAAAGTGCTAGTTATATTTTATTTGCTGATTTATCAAAATAAATCGTAAATATTTTTTGAATTTGTTGAAAGAACGAGAGTGTCTCACATGAATGGAAGAAAATCGGGTGGAAGCAGAACGCTTAAAAGCAATAATTAGCGTTTAAAGAAGCTGCAGAAAAATTGGGGCAGCGTGCCGAATTTTAATCGCAACTATTGCTGCCATTCGTTCAGGATCTGCTGAAGCGGCAGCAGCCTCGAGAGAGATTGCAAAGGCAATATAGACACAGAAAATAGTTTTTTTATTTTGTAGATATATTGTATTTTTTATAATTTAATTATCTAGTATAAAATAATAGTCAATAAAATTATTATGTATCACATTATATTACAATTTTGTTATTTTTACAAACCTTGACAATTTACAACATATACCTACTATTATATACATGAAACGTGTAATAGAATTTACAATACAGAAGCTTTTTATAATAAATGGTTATTTCTTAAGCTCTCCTTAAGTATTCATATTCGCCTATGATGTGAATTCCACAGCTGATGAACTAACTCATGTCTGGCTTCAGTCATGAGCTGCAGAAAGAATTGTTGGTGCTGTGGGTATGGTTATATGAGATTATCATTTTCATGTCTTCCAATGGTAATGATGTCGAGTTGCATGTTTTGCACACATTTTTTGTCATATGAGGTTCCAAAATCCCAAACATCTCTTTTGATATTCGCTATAATTTGCTATACATAAATTCCCCACTACTCATGCTAAACGCATTTTGCGAATATCTTGCTATTCTACGCAAGTTATTTCGTTGACGCATATCGACTTGATGCGCGTTTTCCAAAATGTATAAAAATAATGCAAGACGAGCCATTTTTTAAGTAATATAATCAAAATACGTCTTCTCGATTTCAAAAAAGTTAGATTCTTGCGATCTTGTAAATAATGACAGTTAGACGATTCCAACACAATTCCGTGGAATCGAGTAGTTGTCAAAACGACGTCAAGAGTACCAATTTTCAAATTTTACACGATTTCACATGTTCTTCAAATCACCACTCGATTTGAATCCAATCGTGCGCTAGCGTCGCATTTCAAGAGTACCGTTTTGGGATTTTACGATTTTAGGATTGGAATCGAGTTTCAAGAGTAACCATGCTGAACAGCTGAACTTTACTGCAATTCACGATGGCTTTCAGGTGGAAATGCCTTATTTCGTATGTTAGAATTACACCAAGAAATTCGCACACACGAATTTAAACCCTTCATTCAAGGCAACAACAAGCGCATCTGAAACTATTGAAAAGAATTGCAGTGTTTAGAAAGAAACTGCATTTCTGGATAAAAAAAAAACTAAATGAAGGCAGCGGTCAAAATTGCTTCTCACAATTGTATAATAAATATGCGGTTTCTAATGAATTGGTCTTCTCACCAGCCCTGCAGATGGCCCGATATCGAAGAACCTATTGAAGCTCACAGAATGGTTTTCAAAGTACTTTGCAACCGATGATGCCGAAAAATTTGCGTAGATCCATGATCCTTTCCGTGCACTAGCTTCCCCAGGGTTGTATAGTCACTATACCTATTCCAAATATCTTACTAAAGTAGGGCGCCGTGACAAAATACTAAACTTGTAAGTGCGCCGCGGGCTGAAAAAGATTGGGAACCCCTGGATTAAGCCAATGTCCGGACTACTAAATATACCCTCGTGCAAAGGAATTCGAATCGTTGGAGAACTGCTTGGGATAGCTCAAGACAAACGATACTCGTTGAGTTTGTATGTTAAAATATTTCTGTTAAACTTTAGTCGATTGAAGATTGACATCCCTAAATATGGGTGTAAGATCAGAGGGACTCTGGCGCTTTTGGCATTGTGAGGTGAACTCACCAATGATTGGACGTAATAACAATAATGAAGAAGATGACGAAGAGGAATGAAATAAAAAGAAAACAAGTAGTATCAAATAGTGTGATGGAATCCGAAGTGAAACCAATGCGGTTGAATAAAGCAGTAGATTCTTGAAATGTTATAAAATGATGCGACGACGTAGATATCAATATAAGAAACTCAACAGTTAAGGCAGAATATGACCAATACCTTAAATATTTTGGTCAGAGATGAGTGGACAGGAACTTCGATGTTAATATTGTTAATAAGGGCAGAAGGTGTTTGGTGGAAGAGCAAAGAGTGAAGGAAATGTACAATGTTATTCAAAACAGAAAAACTGCAGAAGATTTCTGCGAGGAAGTATCTGAAATTCGGGACATTAAATCGTTATTTTATGAAGTTGTCGATGAATCGTAAGAAAAAAATCATCCTATTAAGGAATATTTTCGATCGTATCGGCGAAGGTCTCAAAAACAAACTGTAAAAAGGTTTTGAGGAAAAACGTTTTTACGCCGAGGATAAAAAAAATTAAACGCATCGAAACGCCAAAGGGGAACAATAATAATACTTGAAGATTGAAGCATTCGATAAGGGAACAATAATTTTGGTCAAAATTGGCACGAGAGAGAGAGAGAGAGAGAGAGAGATGATGGAATTGCAACCCGACGACGAAAATGGAGCCGTTATCGAAACGAATTTGATCAACTGGGCAAAAAAACTTTAAATAGCTCGATTATTTGACGACGTACTTAACGACATTCTTACCGAATCGATCTAAGTTTTTAGGGTAAAGACTCTTAAAAATCGCCTTGTTTAAGGCAGTAAAATCTATATAAAGCGTTCGTTTTCAAAGATATTTTCTGTGGGAGACCCGCTGGAAGGAGAAACAAACATTGGAAGACCCGGGCTGAAGAAATGGCTGGACGGAGCGGAGAGAGACTTCAGACTTCTGGGGGTGGACGATTGGCGAAAGACAGGGTAGCATGGAGAAAACTTCTAGAGGAGGCCAAGACCCACACAGGGCTGTAGCACCGCGGATAATGATGATATTTAAAATCACGGGAATAGCTTCCAGTCAACATGAGAAGATCCAAGAATTTAGATTAGTTTTTGAGACGTTGTAAATTCTTCACTGAAACAGTTGTGAAATGATTTTTTTGCTTTGGATAAGTAGCTAAAAATATTTAAAGCTAGCAAAGGGATTTGAGGTCGATCAAAGTTTTAAGATTGTTTCTCTTTATAAGTTGGACATTTCTTCAAGTTTTTTTTACGATGTCTTCTGTTTCCATCCAAAAGTAAGACAACTCGGTGACCGACTAAAAATAAAGAAACTACCATATTTATATGACAGCCGCATAGTTTTAAAATCGAGTTTGATGCCTTATAGCCATTTAGATAATGGAATGGAAGATGTCGATAAAAAAAGGAGACACACGGCCGTTCGTGCATTCGTCAATTAGCGATTATAAAATATGGTTTTGACTGTTCCGCCGTCCGCTTTAATGAAGGGTTCGATCGGATTTTTGATGGATTCCCCGAGGATGAGTCTTGAAGAATTGCATTCCGCCTTAATTTGATCGAAATTTATTAAAACACATTAATTATTATTTTGTTTATCGGCCCATTATAAAATGCTATAAATAGCATTCATATCATCACATTCGGGACTTTCAAAATGAGCGGAAGCATATACAAACTTAAATATTGTATTTTACATCATTTTTCATCCATTTTTTTTTACTTTTCATTAGTTATTCTGTTCTCCGGATCGGAGAAGAATCCAATAAATCAAACATCAGAAGAATCTGTTGAGCCGATCTCGAGTTATAAGTGTTCGCACTAACCCGACTTTAATTTATATAGTAGATTAGTTAATATTTTACCCTCCATTAATACTATGGCAGACTGGTCATTCTTAGAATATCATAGAAGAAAATATTTAGATCAAGCAATCAAGTGATACTAACACAATCACATGATTTGGTTACGTATTTTCTCGTGTCAATCTATCTTTAGAAATGGAGAGATAAGCATTCAGCAATTAATATGAGTAGATCTTTCTAAAATACCCTAACCCTAAAGAGAGAGGGCCAGTTGTTCCTATTGAGTTATCTGCACTAAATACTATTGATTTGAAACCGCACTAAGTTTTATCGGTAGTATTAAGGGCAAATAAAATAACTCAATAGGGAAAAAAAATACTCGTGACCCTTTACAAGAGAATCATTCCAGATAATTCGACTATAGTGGATGCGAATTACGTTAAAACAAAAAAATAAGAAACCTACCCATATGGTGTGGTCTAAAAAGGCAACTCCATGTTGGGTTACAATGAGCAAGAAGTATTTCAACGTAAAGCTATACGACTTATACGAGTAACTGAGAGATGGCGCGGCGTGGTGGTAGTTAGGAGTGACAGCATTGTTGGGCCTTGTATTGGCCATAACGAGACAGAGGTGGCTCTCTAGAGGGGAGGCCGGGGAGGGACAGGTCGGAGGGGTTGCTCTTGTTATTCTTTGCGTCCAGCAACCAGCATCTGTGGTGCTGTTCGCGTGTCCGCTCTATGTAAGGTTAATTCAACTCGCACACTGGTTATAGATAATACAATGAGGAATACAACAGGAGAACCCAGGGATCTTTATTTATTGGTCATCCATTAATCACTTGAACAAAAACGAGCTATTAGAAAAGAATTGATTTAATTTAAAGTATCAGGAAAAGAAGTAAAATAGAAAATATAACTACACCAAATGCTTCTACTGAATGTGAGAGAAAAAGTGAACAAATCCGTGTGAGGTGTTTGCAAAATGGTTTTACGTTAAAAATCTTTTTACTTAACAATCAAAGGAGAGAAGTCGATGACGGTTTAGGAAAAAGCGGAATTGTAATTTTCAAAACATTTTTGGTCCTTTATCAGAAGAGCAGATTTTTTCTAACGTCTTCTTCTTTCCATTCATCACATTGCAAAATGTAGCATTGATCCACAATTTATATAAACCGAATTTCACAGACGGCTTTCGTCTCGGAAGTGTATGCTTTAACAAAATTATACTAAATCATTTGTTAAGAGAAATCGATCTTTTGCGAGTGCAGAATTTTTAATCGTAGAGAGATGTTTGATTGTAGGGCTTCATGCTTCATATAGATAGATTGTATTATCCCTCTATATGGTCAAGTCTTTACCAGTTCAAGAGCCTGTCTCGTGCGCCCCCGCGCACTCGCTTGGCACAGTCTACAGTTTACTGCATCTTACTGCACACGCTGGATATTATTATGTTGGACTGTATTAAGAAAATCAGGTCTTGGATCACACTAATAATACCTTGTTGCTAAGAGATACTGAGCTGAATAAACACGGCAAATTTGATAATACACTATATTCTAATCTAATATACGTCAAAGTTAGTTAGGAAAACGCATGGTTGGCGTTATACAACGGTTTTCTGAGAATTCTTTTAGCCATATGACAATTTGAATGCAGTTACGGCAAATAAAAACAATGATATATCATCGAAAAATGTGTAAAGGCCAAAATAATGATTGTATATTGATATAGATGACTAATACCACCTATACAACTGTTCCATTTCAAATGCCGCTAAACAAAAGCAAATGGTTGATCAACAAATCCACAAATAACGTCAAAAATAAAGATTTATTGATTTGGTGTACCTAATACTGAACCAGCTATTATCAATTAATTTATCAAAATGATGAAATAAGAAACTAATTCAGTTATTTTTAATAAAGGTGAGGGCACCTGCATAAAATATAACAATTTAGATGAATCCAATGATAAAATGAACAATAATTTGAAAGAAAAATGAGGGAAATGCCCTAAAATTAGTAAATAAATAAAAATCGATATTGTTGTAATAATACGTATTAGTTGTTTATCGATAGCATCCGTGGGAATAGGAGCTACCCCAGGTTCTCTGATGGGGTACGTGGGACACGGATCACCCTGCACGTGTCTGCGTCAAGTACCTATTGATTTTAGGGAGAGGGTCTGGCATGCGACCCCTGAGGTATACCCGCACTCAGCTATACAACATTATTATACCACCGATAGGAGCCCTTTTTAGTTCTTTTTTATAATAAGACATGATTTGTTTACAAATAATTTGGTAGATTGTTCTTTTAAATGTTCACTTATTAAAAAAATATGGGATTTTTCAACAACTATCAAAACGTGAGTGACGAAAATTTAGGGTCATGAGAGAGAATTTTTGAAAATCTAATGTATTGTTTAGGCAGCATGATTATTGGAGAAATGTTATTTTACGCTAGTGAGTTGATATGTTTTCTGTAACCAGGCCTCACCTCAAGGGTTAGCCAATGTGTTACGGATCTTAACCGTTTTATTTTCAGGCAGTTCTTGCCTTTTTACTTTTCGAAAGACATTTAGCATTCGCCAAACAGCCTCTTTTATTTAAAATAAAATTACCGAACTGAACGTGCATTCTTGGTGGATTTATTTAAATAATTATTTAAATGAAACAATTTATTTGTTTATCCACAAATTTTAATACCCTGAATAGTTTCGCAGGCACAGGTGTTGCATGGTCACAGGTGACTAAGAAACTCTTTTATTTCTTTTACTTCTGAACTGACCTTCTTTGATCCTTGACCTTTTTTGATCTATGCCACTCTCGGCCGTCCACGCCTTGTCTCGCCTTTTCTCTCAGCCTTTCATCTTTGTTACAACGCTAAGATATATACTACATTATTTCCTAAAATTCTCATTCCTTTCTGCCTTGATTCTATAAAGCTGTCATTTCTAGCGTATTAATACTTAATTCCTCTTTTTTAGTCCATTTTAGCATTATATATCAACTTATTTAATTTACAATCCTACAAAATAATCTAACAAATGGCATGATAAAAAAAACTTAAAATATTTTCGATATTAGTTCACGCAATCAATTCATTTGTTTGTTGTGGGGCCATTCCGTATGTCTCCGTAAGTAGATCAACAAATAAACACAACAACCAGATGGTGGTCGACTCATAAAACAGAAGTTCTCACGGAAAATTAAACTACATAATAATAACGATGGCGCTGTTGACAAAAACATGTTTAATAAGTTTTCTAATTAATTTGTATTTATTCGAGAGTGCTACATGACGTCGATACAGTTTGTTACTTCATTGGTAAACATTGTAGCATCTTTATTTACATTACTCGAGACGGCTGTCTTGTAGTATAAACATTTAGCGAGTGTGGTCCCAAAAATTATACGTCTTGGATAATACGTCGGGGCTCGACAACTATGTATTTCTAAACGAATTGAATTAAAACAGCAGTGTTTAAAATAGCTCGAAAATTAACATCTATTAATTTACATTATTCTTTGATAAGGACACAAATAATGAAGTCGAATATTTAGCCATTTGACAAGTAAAAAGAGTCCTCTTTGATTCACGTTTTCCCGAAGCACAAATGTTTTATTTCTTTCATCTATTATCATACAAGATAGAGGTTTCCATTCTACAACATGCATCAATGTTTGTAGATTTCTTCTATGAACGCTTAACTTGATTATTGTATTTTTTCATGACGATCAATTTTTTTACAACAACCATATTGTTTTATTGCCGTACCTATTTATAAAGCTAAAATTTTGATTATCCTTATATTATATTCGTATAGTTAGTAAAATACGATTGCCGTATGTACATATATGAATAAACAAACTAAGTAATAAATAGGCAATAAATATGAGACATTAACAAAAATGGATATAGTCATATTCTGGCGCCAAATACATGACAGCAGTCGCAGTCTTTAAATTTGGTTGCTCTCTTGTTCTCAACAATTTCCAACTTTTATCTCTATTTTTCATTTTATTATTAAATTTCTACTTGTTACATACATGAGATTTTTCGACATGTTGAACATGTTGAGAATTCTCATGATTAGGAGTTTCGGAGACAAACATTACCACCTAATGGCGAACGTTGTTAACGTAAAGTGATCACACTAACCCAGCCTTCGAAATAACAGTAGAAGACGGTCGTAAGCCCGTAGTGGTTTGTTCCATTTAAAAATCGAACGTTAGTAATGAATTGTTAGAGTCATTAGTTGTTATTTTTTCTTTAAGTAATAAAACATTCAGCGTAAATTAATAGGATTAGCTCTTCGGGAGATACTTATGGAGCTGTGAAGGTTGTATGTTTTTTCATAACTGAAAATTCCCATGATTCCGGAATTTCGTAAAGATCGAATGCCGTATGTATACGAATAAATTAATTAAATAATATTAAAACATTCAGGGTACGATATTATGATTAGCTATGCGGGAGATACCTGTTTTTGGAGCATTAAAGGTTATACGTTTTTGCAGCACTGAAAATTCCAATGACTGGGGTTTCAACGAATTTGACTACCTAATGGCGAACGTTATTAACGTTTAGTGATCACACTAAATCAGCCTTCGAAACAGTTAGTAGAAATTGGTCGTAACCCCACAGTGGTTTAAATTTGTATAAAATTTACTTCTTAAAATCAAGCACTTTTTGATAATATTTTTCGTAAAGAGTTTCGACTTCCGTCAATATAATTTTTTAAATTGGAATTTAATTCGGTTCGTCGACATATGGTCACGCACACCTGAAGACCTTTGGTTCCCACACTTGAAAATAAACTACACTCCGACAGGTTGAACTACTGTGCAAGTTCAAAATACATATTACATAAGAATAGTGATGACCATAGAAATATAATATCGAGAGCAGAACAATTTTTATCGAGTAGGTACTTATTTATATTCTATGGTTTAATAAAAACAGCGAACTGCTAGGTGTAGAAGGGTAGTACATAACACAACTGTTTTAAATGATTTTTTCTTACAAAATGCAAGTCATAGACATTTTTTAGGATGCCGTTCTGTTGATGCTCTCTTATGTTTCCAAGAAGAGCTTTTAATTAATCCATGGGTATGTATTGAAAAACTAGAAATATAATTACTGTCCAGGCTTACGACTTCAATACTACTTAATATTATTTCAATCAAATTTTGCATATTATTACTTTCTTCCTCACGAACTTATAATTTTACTCGATATTGTTTTAATGAAATGGAGTGGCTGATTACGAGTTTCGGAGACAAACATTACCACCTAATGGCGAACGTTGTTAACGTAAAGTGATCACACTAAGCCAGCCTTCGAAATAACAGTAGAAGACGGTCGTAAGCCCGTAGTGGTTTGTTCCATTTAAAAATCGAACATTAGTAATGAATTGTTAGAGTCATTAGTTGTTATTTTTTTTCCTTAATGAAATTGACCTAACACAAAGTAAATATTATTCTGTGAAAGAGTAAGAAGATCGATAAACGGACACGAACCGAAAACATGCATAAAAGAAATCGCCGAAAGTATCACTACACTATAAATTATTTCAAATTAAAAGTATATATCTTGATCTTCTTAACTTTGATGTTTTTCTTTTAGCCTAATTCTACAGATGGTGCTAGCTTTTTGCGAGGTCGACTCCAAACCGTCCCTCAGCCTCTTAGGAGGTCTGTCTGATGGGAGCTATCTTCCATAGGGTTGGCCATGAAATACCATGAGAACAATTCTGAATGAGTAGATTTTTCTTACTTCTGCATATCATAATGGAAGTTAAATTATCAGCTTACGTTAAATCCTAAATAAATAGAAATCTGATGAAGTTGAATATACTAAGATAATATGTTTTTTTTTAATGAATCTAATGCTCACCTCAAATTGAACACAAAAGCATTCTTTCACAATAAGCTACTTAAAACTTGTGTTTTTTTTTTAAATGGAACTGTGTTCACTTAAAGTGAACACAAATACACTCTTAAACTCTTTCACAGTAAACTACTTAAAGCTTGTGTCGTGAAAGAGGTCGGCACCTGGAAGATATGGCCTCCAGTACGAAACAATGCTAAAATCGGCATCGTATCCGCTAGGCCACCAATTTGGCGTCACCAATAGATAACGCGTTGAAATCTTATAATAGTTCAGATTAAACAAAAAACTACAGACCAATAGTACAATATAATATGCTAATAGGGAACAAATTGATCCAGTAATGGTATTTAGTAACTATTACCGTACCATAGAATTACAAGAACCTTCACAGTTGTCTATGTGAGGTGTCGAGAGACAGGAAGCTATTACAATTAAAAACTATTACTGTAATTTGGGTAAAAAAAAAAACTTTAGGTAATATATTCTTACAATTGTGAATATTTAAAAAAATGTGAATATTATTCAAAAATGTTATTACGTATTCGTATGTTTCTTTTAAATACATTATTTATGTATAAAAAGATCTCAACTATTTGTGCAAATTTAATATAGTTTATTATTTCTCTATTTCGGCTTTAAGAAACGATGCAAGTAGTTTTAACTGTCAACAAATCATCACGAAATAGTAGGAAATGCCTGAAAGGCGTGCAAGATATTATATAGAAGACGTAATACGGAATGAAGAGCTCCAAAATATCGTTATTGAGGGGACAATCTCCTCAGTCCAACACGTTAAGTTACATAAGGTTTCAGGATAAAATGTAACCGTTTTGAAGTTAAAAGATAACACTGATCCAATACCTGTCGTGCAGCCAAAAACTGCCCCCGTATAGATTTTGAAGATTTCGTCAATGTTAGTGCAAAAAAAAAACTGTCCACTGGAACATGTAATGTTAATGATTTAAACCAAACAAAGATATGTACTTAAATAAAAATATAAAAAGTGGACAGTTAATATTCTTCCTACTCTACATTGTCGAAGAATTCGTTATCTGTCAAGGCCTACTGACACTTTTCACTTTGTAACATTCTCATAAAGCTCATCTATAATGACAGGAGTTTCTATATGCAAAATTTAATTGATTTTGCCCATACCTTCCTACTTCATTTTGGAGTATTGTATATTGTGGACTTCAAGAAATTATTTTTGAAATTCTATATTGGTTGTTTCAGTATTAAGCTGAATGTTGTCAGTATTGGAGGAATGGTTGATATTCTAGGAATAAAAATGCTGCTGGGCCGTGAGCTGGAATGAGTGATTGGTAGGATAGTGCGTAATAAAGACAAGATGTCGCTAATAAAGACAGTACCTACCTAGTCGGGGAATACTTCCCAGGGCACACATGGCCGACACTGGGAGGCGACTCTTTCTCACGATGCTCTGAATCGCAGGATCATTAACACATTAATTCATTTGGATCTCGAGAGATACGCAACCCGTGGTGGTGGAACATTCAGTTCAGCGTCTAAAGAAACCAGCAAACTTAATCAAACAAGGTTTGTGAAAGTTTATACAGATGAGATTAAAAGGAAGGCTTATTCCCACAAACTGCATCTAATGTCCTGAAAAATGTTCACAAGAATCTAGCCATAATTATTAGAACGTTGTGCTCCAACAAATACAATAACCAATAAAGATGAGACATTAACAAAAATAGATATATGTATTCATATCCTGGCGCCAAACAGATGGCAGCAGTCGCAGTCTTTAAATTTGGTTGCTCTCTTGTTCTCAATAATTTCCAACTTTTATCCCTATATTTCATTTATTATTAAATATCTATTTGTTGTAAACAATGTAAACATGATAATTCTCACAAGTTCCGTCTACTAAATAGATACACTGACAAATTTGTTTTTTATTTTTAGGACGAATTTAATTTTGATGAAAATGTAACTGGAACCAACAGTTGTGCTTCTGCGGCAATCCAGATGATCAGAGTCTGATAACGAACTAATTAAATACTTGTAGATACATATTAAATTAATGTTTTTTCACATGATTTTGATAACTGTGAATGGCTGTCATATGCTCCTCGAAAAATGCCATGAAATACCTACCGGCGTTAGTCAAATGTTTGAATAGGACTTCGGAAAATAATGGAATTGCTTGACTGGTAACACGGCTACTGGTAATTAGATACATTCCTTGAAAGGTGTTACACTAGACCAAATTTGCAACAAATTTGTTCCCATTAACCAGGGATCAAATGCCAGTGGTTCTCGAGTTATTTAACTTTTTAGAGTTTATTTTTTCAATTTTCCACCTTTTGACCTAAAATTGAAAATTCTGAACAAATTACTCCATTTAGGAAAGTAAAAATACACTTTTACAATAACTGAAAATAATAAAGGAATGGTTGAAGTAAAAAAATCAAGAAGAAAATTTCAAAAACCTCAGAAATACTACTTTTGAAATCATACGTCAGTTATGTATTTTCATTTTTAATTTCGATTTTTCTAAGGGAGTTACTCCAAAAAAGTATCATACGAGTGACTTCCCCAATTAATAAGCTTTCCGAAAAGGTATAAATGTTTCCCACTTTACGACAGTTTTGGAATATAATCAATACTAAACGATCAGTAATATTGTTATCAACTATGTTTTAAAAGTATCGAATCGGCCGAGTCTTGAAATACAGGTGTATTCATAAAAAAGAACTTGCATTAAAATGAAACAACAGTATTTTGGTTCTTCTGTTAGAAGTTATTCACAAAGAAGAACGAACATATTTTTTTCTATGCAGTTTTTTTCACGTCTCGTCGTCGCCGTCTTTAACAAAGACGTATCTAAAAAAAAATCAGACGAAAACAAACCAAGTTCGCGTGACGCCGAAATGATAATCTTCACAGCGATGTAACATCCAACTTATCCGAGGGTAAATGACCCTTATTGAAACGGACAATAAATGTCACAATGCCGCGACAAACACAATATGTTCGAATTTTAATTTTTTTTTCATCCACGATCAGAGCTGGGGGGTACTCGAGTACAAGTACTCGTAGATTGTACTCTGAGTACTTTTGGTGTACTCAGTACTCAGTCCACGAGTACATTTCTAAAACCTGTACTTTTACTTGTATTCGGTACGTTTTTGAGCCTAAAATGTACTCGAGTACTTTGAATGTACTCGAGTCCATTCAAAAGTACTCGAGTACATTCAAAGTACTCGAGTACATCAAAGGTACTCGAGTACATTAAAGATACTCGAGTACATTTCAAGTTCTCGAGTACATCTTTGGATTTATTGGAATACGTTAAACCTACTATGATACGTAATTTGTATTTATATTGCAAATAGAGACTTGTTAGGTGTCGTGGTTATTGGTAGTGGTAAAGTGTGAATGTATGGTTGTCGTTTTTAATTCGAGAGTGTTGGTGACGAAATTGTTGTTTTTAAAACCCGTGTATTATGATTGAATTGGTTATTTCAAAAACTAAATAAGTCTTACAGTTATAGAGTATAGTCTGAAATCCTGCTCTGCTATTGCTCCTTTACGGAAAAACTGAAGTAAGTATATTATTTATATGAAAAATTTGTGATTTATGATGGGCTCTAATGTGTTGAATAGAATAGAATAGTAAAAATATATATATAAAAAAAATAAAACAAAAAATTCAGAACTTCGATACTGCTAAATCCCATAACTTGTAGTATTTAGACACAACAAAAAGAAGATGTTGAGAATGAGATGTTCAAGCAACTTGTAGCAGACGGTCTTGCGGAAATTTTTCAGGCTTTTACAAGACCAGCACTTTAGATGTTTTAAATTCTTTCGGCTGGTGGCCCGCGGCAAGGATATTCGCAGTGTATTCTTATTAGGTATATTAGTCATTATTATTTTAATAATTGTCCTCGGTAACCTAGTTGTACTGGCGTGGACTTCAGATCCGAAGTCATCCGGGTCAGAGTTTTCGTAAGTGTTTTTTCACTTGAAAATTCTACCTGGGGTTGGCCTGTCTCAAATTGGACGGTACCGGTTGACTGGAAAAAATTACCTCAAGTAATAAGTTCCGCCGGCAATACTGACACCTTTGTATAGAAAAGCGTTATATTATTATTATGTTAATTGTGAGTTTTTTTTTATTTATCCTTGTACTAATGTGCACTACAACTCTATGTTAAAATATAAATATTGTAAAAGGCCGGTTGGCCGTTGAACAAAATAAAAAATAATAATAATAAATAAGGCCCGTAATGCGGTGATCAGACGAGGCGAATATCGCCAGGATACTAAAATATCGCCAGCCAATTGAACCGTGTGAACAGATTGTCGATAAATCTGAAGCGATAAAAATGGTTGAAAGCGATATCGCCTCAAATTGAACACCCTTCAACTTTTGTATCTGGTGGAACAATGCACGCATGCGCAGATATGCGCGGCGTCCGTATGTTCTGTTTCTTGACGTTGACAGCACTGCTCTAAATTTATTTCTCCTTAGAATCCAATTCCACACCCAATATCTGCGTTGTTTTTATTTTTCCTCAATTAGGAGTCTCCTTTTATCGTCTAAAACAATATTTTCAACTAACCCCAATTACTGCGTGACTTCTACCTCGACGTTCGCCATTTTTAAAACTATCAGCGCACCTGACAGATTGAATGTATGCCGGTGGGCTCGTGTGAACACATCAGACGATCAATGGGCGACCCAGCGATATTTTTTTTATGCAAGCGAAATCGTCTGGCCTTATATTGTCTCGTGTGAACACCGCATAAGCCAGGCAAGATGCCATCAGACCCAGCAGCCTTTCCGGCTGTTTTAACGTTTAAACGGCTGAAGTCACCTCTGTTTCAGTAAACGGAGCAACCAGGGTAGATCGGTTTGGAAGGTCCTTTGTGCTGTGTGGAGCTGTTCCTTAACCTTAGGTTGAAATGTTTTGTCTCCGGGCGCTCTGCCGTTGTCTACTATTTTGTTTGCAACAAGGTTCGCCGAAATCTTTGCTGTGCGGTCCGGTGGTTTAATTTGCCACATTTTACGGAATAAGGATCATGCCTTACGGATTAACAGAACTGTTGTAGAGATTCTTGCAGTGTTCCTTCCATCCGGGATGTATGTTTTACGATATCCTCATGGTATAGACTGTTTGGCGGCCTCTGAAACTGGTGTTTTAAATTTATGGTAGTTAGTAGGCAGTGGTACGAGAGACATCAATGTCTCATCGAAATGGGCGGCGAAGATGTCCCATTTGTTATTTTGGAAGTTCCATTGCGAGACCTTCGAGGACAAGCACAAGTCCTGGGTGTAGCCGTTCCATCTAGCTGATAAAAGGTGCCTCTGTCTTTGGCATCATAAACGAGGTGAAGATTATGTCTCCATATATTCCGTGAGGTCCTCACCATTATTGTCTGTGGTTCTAAATCCCCAGTTGGTGTGATTGCTCCCATTATTAAAGTCTCGCATTATGACAGATGGATGTGGGAGGGCTGAAGAAATGACTGTGGGTAGCCACTGGAATCTATCAGGTTTGTAAACGTTGACGACTTTTGTGTCCTATTTTGATGGTGACTGGTGACCAAGGACACATTACCTGATTTAAAACAATGTTTTCCAAATCCAAATCAGGCCGTCGCGTACGTTGGTAGCCACGCCGTGGACAGCGCCAGCTAGGTTGAAACCGGGAACCGTAGGTACCTCTGGTGGTGAGTTGGTTTAAGTTTGCTGTGTGGGTTTCCTGTAGCAGTATAACATCAATACATAGCTCTTTTGTCAGTTTTGTCAGATATTCGGTCTTAGAACTACATACTTATTTCTTCTATCTTCTATTTTTTCCAAGGTCTCTTGTCTTATTGCCCAGAGGAGAGCTGTTTTTGCCATTTGTATCATTTACCATACCATATTCTATTTTCTTGTTTTTAATTCAATCCTCTTTCGTTTATCTGCTTTCTCTCTTCCTTATTGATTTTTTCCAAGGTCTCTTGTCTTATTGCCCAGAGGAGAGCTGTTTTTGCGATTTGTATCATTTACCATACCATATTCTATTTTCTTGTTTTTAATTCAATCCTCTTTGGTTTATCTGCTTTCTCTCTTCCTTATTGATTTTTTCCAAGGTCTCTTGTCTTATTGCCCAGAGGAGAGCTGTTTTTGCGATTTGTATCATTTACCATACCATGTTCTATTTTCTTGTTTTTAATTCAATCCTCTTTGGTTTATCTGCTTTCTCTCTTCCTTATTGATAAAATTTTGCCGTTATAACGTTGCCCGGGGGTGCACCACGTGGAGGCGTTATTTTACCCATTTTTTTAATGTAATAATATTATAGTTATACACTTTTTTTGTAAAATTATTATTTCATGCAGTTTGTTGTAATGATCGATTCAATTGCTCGCGATTACATTATGTTTTGAAACATGCGCAAAGTTGTTAGAGGTTTATAAAAGATTTGCGTTTAATTAATCACTCATGTACTCGGTACTTGTACTCGGTATTTTGTACTCGAGTACTTCGATCTGAGTACTTGTACTTGTACTCCGAGTATATTTGTGTGCAGTACTTGTACTCAGTACTCGAGTATTTTTTTCCTGTACTCGGAACAGCTCTGTCCACGATCCTTTGATACGCCAAATTGAGTGGTTATTACAAAGTAAGTCATAATAGTAAATTATAAATTATTGCTTGCGCGTCTCAACGAACACATGTATTATTGTTGTATTTTTATTTTAAAAAAGTGAATTTGTTCTTTTTTCAAATTCGTTTGACAGTTTTTTTACGCGAAGAAAATTCAGAGAGAAAAGAATGTATGAATAAACATTTTTTTATGGTCTTACTGTTAGAATTCTCCGCTTGACACCATGGACAAGAAACGGCTTTTCTTACCTAAAACAAAAAGAGAAAAAATATATAAATAGGCAAACATAGGCAATAATACAATAATTGAGAAAAAATATGATAACATAAGTACTTGGAGATTAAAAAAAAACCATTATGCAACATAAGGATAAATTAATAAAGACGACAAGGATATTAGAAGGATATAGCATACATAGATCACTCTCTCGAGAGTGGATTGGAAGGAAGAAGAAGTAGGTACATATATGACAAGGTTTATTTAAGGGAAAAACGAAAAATAATCACAGATTCATAACATCGAAATACGAAGATTCAGATAATTATTCACTCTTTGAAACAACATGACAATTTAAAGTCGTCACTGTAGACATTTAAAAAAAAAAATTCACAAATATTTTATTCTTAGAATATACGTAATAATAAATCGCAAAATAAATTTCCGACGTTCGTACTGACATATTTTGGAGATGGTCTCGGATTTTTTTTTTGTAGATGAAGTTTTTTAATTAAAAAAAATGGCACATGTGTTTTGATTTATCGTCGACGAGTTAAACGACAAACACGACAATATTAAGCCGAATAAATAATATTCATTAATTATGAATAAATAACATTTATTTTATTGTCTATTTCTAGGAGATAAATTTGTCATTCTTCGCAGATGTAAAATTAACAAAACTAAGCTACTCTTCAAATACACAAGGATTCTTGGAGAAAATTGAATACTACATTTATATTGTACTAAGACTCACAGATAAATATTTAAGTAAATTGTTGGTCTTTTCTGAGATTTCATTGGCTAACGAATTCTTTCTGAAATACACCCTTCGTCTAACGAAACCAGGAGATCAGTAGTTATCAAAAGCTAAAAAAGGAGTATTTTCTTTGAAAACAGTTTTTTTGGGCTAAGCCAATTATGGGCTCATTTTTTACCCTTTTCTTTACCCAAATTCTTAGAAAAGCCTACGACGAAAAGTATATAACAACTTACTTAGTTTAAACACAATTATTTTGACATTTGATAATATTCTGTTAAACCCGGTTTTGTAAAAAAATATCTAATTCCTGATGGACTTTGTACGTGTCGCTCAACTCATAATAAAATTTAAAAGACAAGATAATATGCAAATAAACTAGTAAGTACTTTGTATTAGCAGCGCATAATTCATGGGATTATTTGTAAACGAATTAAAAGACATTATACTAAAAGGTGTTAACTCTTAAATACTTAATAAATAAATTACATTAAAATCTTTAAAAAAAACACTCTTTAAAATCTTCATTTATCTGTTGGTATTCACCTTAATATTTGATTCAGTTATAATTGTACCTGTGTTTGTTTTGCAGTATATTTTTAAATCAATATCGATACAAGGTTCAAGGAATCAAGGTTCTTTCTATCTAACTATCATTTTTTTATGAATCAATTTGGTAGTGACATTTTCTTCTACCGTTCATGCTTACCTAAAACTCTCACATAAAGGTGACTTGTAAATTGAAAGTTGAAATTTGCAATAAATTTACACCCGTTGATTGGTGTCTATAATCATTTTAGTTTTGGTGTGATTTCATTTTTGTCATTTCAAAACTGGCGACTGTTCCTAGAGTGAAACACATAATATTATGTACGAGTACTTCACTCTTGTTGAGTCGCCATGCACAGCAACGCAGAGATGAACATTGGCAAATGGACTTGGAAGCATGGCCCTACGTGTGGACTGGTGAACACTTGTCGTACGTTTTATGGACTGCCCTTAATAGACTCAGAGTTAGTTTCACCGAGTGTAGGAAAACCTCAGTATATTTCTCTCCGGTTACCTCTCTGTAGACGAAACTGAATGTGAGTATGGTGACTTCTAAGATGACAACCACCTCCTGACATGCCCACTTTTTGGCGGTAGTCGCAACTTGCAAGTCCTTATCCTGACCAACGACTAGGCAATGCTTATGGTCTGTTTTCTGAAGAATACGGTAATATTTTAAACAGCGATGAATGTCGTGTCAGTTTAGAACATTGTCAATATTGTTACCACAGTAACAAAAAACATTGTTATAATTTTGAAAGAATGCCGTCTTGTCAGACGAAAGCAAAGTGTAAGTAACGTTGCGTTCACTTTTTACTCAAACACTTCACTTTTAAGTAACGCACGACACTTTTTATCGGGTCTGGTTTTCATCGAATCGAATTTCGAATATCGGTTATTTGTCGGATCTTAAAACCGAATGCACACGTGAACTCATACATATAAATTGTTTTTTTAGTAAAATAGGCCTTTCAAAAATCACTTACCTACTTGTTTCCGTGTGAACGCAGTGTTAGTTAGTTAATTATAAGCAAGGGAGACTATCTAAATAATATAAAATCGATGTAAAGAATAACAGCTCTTTCGATTCTTTACCTTTTTCGTAAATTTGTAAAAGTAGAAATAAGTTGAAAAGAGGGAAGATAGAAAAGCAATCAATGTTAGCGCACACTCAGACTACAGCATAGCTAGTGATGAGCGGTAATTTCCATTGATGTCTCTCTCTACCTTGATAATTTTTTGCCTCATTCCTCATCAACTTAGCGACTGTTCACTATCGTCCATACAACGATATTCCACTTTGAGCGCATGCCTCGATGTTACAAGTATTGGACATCGGATTATCACCTCCAGCTACTTTATATTATAATACACACGTCATTATAGGAAAACTATCGACAGATGAAAACGTAGAAACCTTTCCTTTTTATCTGTCGATATTTTTACTATAATTTAAGTAATTACTACGATGAAATAAACTAGTATTTATTATCGTTTATATTTATTTCATAGTCCTCCGTTCACGAAATTTTCGTAAAAATAGTCACAAAGTTTTTGTTTATCGTATTAATATACATCACGTTTTTATTGCTTTCCTATGCTCCTGAGTGGGGTGTAAAAGGGAGTATTGATTGATTGATAGATTGATTAATATAATATAGATAATATATAGCCCTGCGTCGTTGTCTTTAATTTATTTATTTTATTCATACATAATATTAACAGCGATAACATACAACAAATGGAAATGCTGCCCAAAAGCCCAAATAGGCCAAGCCTGTACTAGGGCAAACATCTTAACAGTTCATAAAAAAAGAATATCTAAAGGAACATACAAACACGTACCACAGCACAACCACAAACTCAACCACGTAAGTCCACAAACAAAGCTTAAGCCCACAGTCACAACACCCTTCTACCTATCAAACATCAATCAACAATATAAAGAAGAAGGAAAAAAAAATAAAACTAAATAAAACTACTTTATGGGACAAAACCCAAGATATCCTGCAAACCTTCCAACTGAATACATGAGACCCAACCAGAGCAGGCACGTTTATATTTAGAGAAGCACAAGATTTGTTTAAACCTAGAATACCTTCTTAAGTTGATAGAAAATAAATATATGTTGATCGGATCGACATCCTTGCTCAATGGAAGTAAATTGTCAGATAACAAATACCTACATAATAATATATTATGTAAATCATTATTGAGTGTGTCTAACTGCAATGATTTCACACTTTGAGAACCTCAAACGCGACGTAATGAAAGTGCCTGAAAACAATACAAGCATCTAGATATGTGAATAAGAGATAACAATTAATTAAATCTCCAATATGTAAAGATTACACGATGTTGTGCAACATTTCTTCAGAAGCAATCGCGAGAAATAAAACGGAGTGCGCGTTGTTCTGTTCGTTACATATAAAACGTCTTTCAACCAGATAGATAAGTACCGAAATAACAACTAGGTAAATCGAATCGACTAAAACCTATACCAATTTTCTTGTTGTTTATTTACGACCAAGTTTAGTGTAATTATTCTATTGAAAAAAAAATAGACAAATTTATAGTTAAGAATATATTCGGCATGTTGTGTCAAGACGCATGTTATTGGCGAATCTAGGGTTATATTGCGGTGTATGTTATGTTATGTTATGTTATAGGTAATAAAGGTATTTGTATGTGTTTCCAATGTTCTGTTGGCATCTTATTATTGCAAATAATATTGAATAAAAATAGAGTATTAAAATGTAATATTATGCATATTCTGTTAGTATTAGACATATTTAAGAAATGCGTCTGTACCGGAATTAGAACTCATCACCCCCAGAATGCTGTACGCACGAAAGCTGTCATCTGACATCACTGTGCTACTAATCAAACTAATTATTAAAACCAAACTAAAGTTAAATCGATATTCAGTAAAACATTTGTGTTCTCGAACTATAGAATTACAAATCAACAATAATAATTAGCAAAATAAAGGAATTTGGGAGCTACAGTAGATCCAAAAAATAAATAAAAAATGAGTGTTCTAAAAATATACATGTAAAATTTCATGAATAAATCCGGACATTGCCGGATTCTTCGCAAAATGCGCACTTTTATGCCCGTAAGAGACCACGACAAGTGCTGCTGTTCTCCTCTGTGCGCCTGTTCACTCTTCATCCAATTCCCTTTATTGGGTGACGCAGACATTGGATCACGATGACAGGACACACTCATCGGGGACTTTATTACACAAGGGTGGCACAAACAGGCAAATAAAATTATCCATCACTGCTGCAGAGTTTTAAACTCATTGTAAATAAATTAAAGTGTACAGAAATCCATGGAATACTGTACTTATTTTGAGTATCTGGTTTAACACCGTGTGAATATATAATTCGGTTTCCTGCAGGAGAGCGCTCAGTCTGTTTCTACGATACATCGGTAAAAACGGTTGTCGAAAACTTCTTAACCAGTAGACTTGTAATAAGCGGAATCAATTTAACCCGCAGTTATTTTTTAATTAGCCCTTCACTCATTAATTAGATAGGAGTAGGTGGTCTTACTCAAAGTTAAGTTAGTATAATGAACAATCGCCTCGTTTCATAAATTATTAAAAATTACGCACGAAGGACAAATTATGACAATGTATGTAATTCTAATGTTTTATATTATACTACATTATACTATTATTAAATTTAAAACAGCAAAAAGTCTACCCTGTTGGAAGGATTGTGACAAAACGAGACAAACTTGGACCAAGTTTAAACACTGACAATCATCTGAGGCAACCATTTAGACTACGCCTACTCGAGTTTCCCCATTGATGAAATTTGGAGTGATGGTCGAATGGTTTGACGCGATTGAATTTTTGTCTGATAGATATTGACTCACCCACTCCACATCATCCATTTCGTTTTTCTCCACTCACAGTCATTTTATGGAGTGACATTTGGGCGGATGGAATGATAGTGAATGGGCCTTATATTGAAAAAAAAATTGTTTAACGATTTATCAACAAAATGAATAGAGTAATCAAACCGACGGGAAATATGCCTACCGCTCGAAATCTGATGAAAGTCAATGTGTCAAAAAAACTGAAATAAAAAAAAATACAAAAATGGTTGTGACAACCCTGCTTCCCGAAACTGTGCGCCACCAGACACTTCATACAGAGGACAGAGACTCAACGTTAAATAAGCATTATTTGTGTGATGTTTCCACTTGTTGTAATTGCACCAACTACCGACCGGTCGAAAGCCCTGCCTGTGGTGTCATCTTCACAGCAATATGTTCACAATAATTGATTTCGATTGAACAGGAAAAATTAAAAGAACATCGAATGAATGAATAAAGATAATAAAAAAACGATCGAACTTCAAAGAGTTTTGAGAGATAAAATAGTTGCACGTTGACGGAAGTTGGTCTTTTTCTTAAATTATTAGCGACCGCGGCGTGTTCAACGGAAGCTTTTCAAGAGATCAATTAATAAGAATGGGTGTTCGCAAAAAATCCGTGTTCCCGGTTGATTTTTTTTTTTCATTTAATTGATTTCGACTCGTCAATCAACGTTGCTGAATGAAAATAATTATTATTATTGCTATGTACGCGAAAACGAAAATAAATGTTTGGGGAAATGGATCTGATCTGATAGCGTGAGAAGCGGTTCGAAAGACATCTGCGTGTAATCGCAGAAATGGTTTAACTGTTAAATCGAAATATTTGGTAAAAAGTTTAACAATAAACGATGTCTGAACATATTCGTTTAAGATAATATCGTGCATTTACACTGTACTGTAATAAACTTGCTTATTTACAAATGCAGTAAAAAGTTTATATGGGACATTTTTAATGTGTTCGCTAAGGCGCTATTGGATATTTATGTATATTAACGGAAACGCTAACTCGGTGGAGCCCCAATGGGAAATTTCGGATAGAAATTGATTCTAATATCACAACATTGACACTCCAAAAACCTGGCTAACATAGGCTAAAACACTAAGCATTTTCCACAAGATTTTGTCT